>JAQSUU010000493.1:2500-1489166 GCA_038087645.1 Saccharum hybrid cultivar R570 | reverse complement strand
CCGCGGCCGCCCCTCCAACCACATCGCGTTCGGCGAGCCCATGGCGCTGCTCGCGTGCGACGCGTTGCTGGCACTCGCGTTCGAGAACGTCACCCACGGCAGCCGCCGGCGCCCCCGCGCTCTGAGCAGTCCTATCCTAGAGCTCGGGAGCGCAGCTGGCATCGGTGGCACCACCGCGGGGCAGGCCGCCGACATGGCGAGCGAGGAAGACCCCTCCGGCTTCGTAAGCCTGGCCGCGCTGGAGTGCATCCACGTGCACGAGGCGGCGCGGCTCGATCGTGCACGAGACTGGCCTGAAGGAGGACTGAACGGGAGTGGGTGGTGATCAGTCGGCAGCCGAGCAGGTTTTCATGAAATGAGTTTCAGGTAGCAAATTATATATATATAAAAAATAGTAGCTAGAGAAAACAGCCTCTATATAGTAAGACCATCCCTTATTGTATCAGGTAGGCTTTGCAACGGGAATTTGGTGAATTTACTACTGATGTGGCCAATGTAAGATGATTTCCCTTCTGTGAATCTGTTTTTGAATAATTTGTTAACTCATGGAGGTTTTCTTGTTCAGGGCATTTGGTGGATTTACAACTGATGTGACCAGGTTGATGTCCCTTGTGTAAACAAACACTAATTAATTTCTCCTATATTTAGGCTCCTGCAGTTCAGAACTGAGTGGTACAACAGCATATCTTCTGACTTTGCATTACCTGTAGACATTCTGAAGACATTGGGTTGGAGAAAGGGGTTGAGAAAGTAGCCACAACTCTCTGGTCTTACTTCTTGAGCAAGGTCTGGATATCTCCATTTTGCTTAACTGGACAGCAAAACAAGTTTATTAATAGAGTGGTTTTCTCATCCTCAGTGTGAGTCCCTGATGATCTTTCCTGTCCCTAGCTTAAAAAAAAACCTTTCATGCCCCTGAAGTATTTTTTAAATTGGGATGTGATTTAATGATTCCTGCATGCATGTCAAAATTATTTTCGACTCTTACTTCTTGAGCAAGGTCTAGAGTCCCTTTTGCTTAACTGGACAACAATGACAAGTTTATGAATAGCGGTTCTCTCAGCTCCATTGTGATTCCCTGATGAGCTTTCGTGTCCCTAAAGTATTTATTTGAAATTGATATGATTTATTGATTTCTGCATGCGCAAACTATTTCTACATTTTGAGATGATTTAGTGATTCCCGCACCCCTGATCTTGGACAATGACCCATATGAACTGGAGCAAGAAATTATATTTTTTATATTGCACATTGTTCCTACCAAAAAAAAAATCTCTACATCATCTACATGTGCAGGTTCCAGACCCAAAATTTGTGGCCAATAAGAGCCGAACCTGCCAAGAAGCAAGCACAAGTGGATCAAGCACATAAGCAGAGAGAAGATGAAACTCTGAGATCTTAGTGGTCTACATGGTAAGTTTCTTGAGAAAGATGAAACTCTGAGATCTGAGGAAAACTTTCTTGTCTGAATTACCGCTGAAAAACAATAGCTTATGGGAGGAGGAAACATCTCTTTTAGAAGGATTCCAGATTAATACAAAACTAAATATGCTCAGTGATATCAGGTAATAGTTTTTTTTGTGATTCAGGTAACAGTTTAGAAAAATGTAGTAATTTTTTATAATTATTTATTTTAGATCATGCTAGCAGAGAAGCAGGCAGCACTAGAGAAGTAAGAGCATCAGGTGAATGTGTCGAATACAACGGTGGGAGAACTCTTCTTCTTCTTTTTTTTTGAAAGAATGATGCAGCTTCTATTGATGCTCAAGTTTTTGCTCTCATGAAGGTCAGGAAAAACACAGAGAATGACTACACCCCTTCACCTAGGAATAGAAGTGACAATTTATCTTTGGAAAGTGATCCAAGTTAACTTGATGTAACTGTTGACACTAAAAAATGTCCGGGATTATTTTGGGCAAGTCAAACAAGTTTCAAAGGCTCTGGACATGGTCGAGGTCAAACGACATCGCAAACGGAGCAACGAGTCGCGCGGGGAAGATGGCGAGCCACAGCGAGCCACCCCTAGCCAGCTTAGCTGGGTCCTAGTTGGCTAAGCCGACTCACCTGGACCAGCCGACTAGGTTGGGTGGGCAGACGGCTCAGCCGCCTGCCCCTACTCCCTCTCTCACACTCGGCCTAGCTGGGTGTCCTAGACGGCTTAGCCGGCCTGGCTGCCCAGCCGGCCGAGGCACTTGCCCAGCCCGTGGAAACCAGCTTAGCCGGGTCTCCTAGCTGGCTAAGCCAGCTCAACATGTATTCCGAAGTCCGAACAGATTTTGCCTAAAATCGTGTTTTGGAAGGTTTTAAGCGTACGGAACATAGAGATCGTGATTTGGGATTATTTCCTACTGGGATAAGACCGCCCCCTCTATATAAATGAGAGGATCACGGCCGATTGATCCCATCCAATCAATCGATCGAAAACACAACTATCTCTACTTTTGCCCTAATTTCTTCTCAACCCTCTACCCTGCTGTTTGGTAAGTCTCTCCACGAGATTTGTTGGCTTCTTAGGCGGCCTTGCTGGTCCTAGGAGATCCTCCACATGCTTGCTCGTGATGGATCCTTCCGGAGGTGGTTCAGAAGCTTTTTTCAGCCGAGAACGAGCTTCACATCGGCCCTACCAGTCTCAATCGGAGTGATTCAATGTCAACAGTAACTTATCTTTACCTTAGCTCAACAGAGGTTCGCAAACATGCTCCTCTGCCAACAGATGTTCACAACTCCAAACTCCTCTTTGGCCCCTGAATGCCTAACGTCGGCGTCCTCGGTAGTAACTGAAAAACAATTGGAGGAACAAGAGTACCCCGTCGTGGGACTCTTGGTTGCGTGTTATAGGGCAAGAAAGCAAGCCTCCATGCATGGCAATTACATCCTATGGTTTACAATACAAGGTGCCACTCTTGGTGGATCTTGATAGGACTAAGTACATTCTATGGACATACAGGTTTCTAGGATGTATGACCAAGACTAACAACTCTAAACCTCTATTTTCTAACATCCCCTCTCAATCTCAGCCACTAACAAGGTTGAGATTGTGCCTAAACTCTTTCATTCTTGACGTGGCCAGTGGTTTAGTAAAACCATCTGCAAGTTGATCTCTTGTATGTATATAGCGTATATCTAATAATTTTTGGGCTACCCTTTCTCTAACAAAATGAAAATCAATCTCTATGTGTTTGGTTCTAGCATGAAAAACCGGATTTGCTGATAAATACCGTGCACCAATATTGTCACACCATAACCTTGCCGCAGGTGGATGATCGATCTTGAGTTCATCAAGTAATTTCTGAATCCATATCAATTCTGCAGTAGCATTTGCTAATGATTTATACTCTGCTTCTGTGCTTGAGCGTGAGACGGTAGGCTGTTTTCTAGCACTCCAAGAAATTAGATTTGGTCCTAAGAAAACTGCGAATCCACCAGTTGATCTTCTATCATCAACACACCCAGCCCAATCAGCATCAGAGAATGCACTGATCAACATAGAATTTGATTTTCTGATTTTTAATCCCATGCTCAGTGATCCTTTCACATACCGCAAGATCCTTTTCACTGCACTCCAGTGTGTTGAGGTTGGAGCATGTAGAAACTGGCACACCTTATTCACTGCAAAAGAGATGTCTGGTCTGGTGAGTGTAAGATATTGTAAAGCTCCAACCAAGCTTCTGTATCTAGTGGAGTCCTCAACTCCTAATGCTTCCCCTTCTGTTATACTAAGTTTTTCTGTGATGGACAGAGGAGTGTCAACTGGTTTACTCTTGTCCATACCTGCACGTTTGATAATATCAGTAGCATATCTACTTTGTGACAGAAATAGACCATCACCCATCTTCTTGACTTCAATGCCAAGAAAGTAGTGTAAGTCCCCTAGGTCTTTTAGGGCAAATTCCTGCTCAAGGCTTTTAAGAAGGGCGTCTGTTGCTTGTTGTGATGAACTTGCTACAATGATATCATCAACATATACAAGGACAAACATGATGAGAGTACCTTTCCTGAAGTGAAATAATGAGGTGTCGCCTTTGGAAGGTGTGAAACCCAACTGAATTAACTTGTTGCACAGCCGAGCATACCAAGCTCTTGGAGCCTGTTTCAACCCATAAATTGCCTTATCCAACTTGCACACATAGTTAGGATATTTTTCACTCCTATAACCTGGAGGCTGATCCATGTATACTTCTTCTTCCAGTAAACCATGTAGGAAAGCATTTTGCACATCTAGTTGGCGTAGTGTCCAACCTTTACCAACTGCAAGAGATAATATAAGGCGAATAGTAGCAGCTTTTACCACAGGAGAAAAAGTATCCTCATAATCTATGCCATACTGTTGTCTATATCCTTTTGCAACAAGTCGTGCTTTGTATCGATCTATTGACCCATCTGCTTTCCTTTTGATTTTATACACCCATTTACATCCAATTATATTTTTACCTTTCGGTGGTGGAACAAGATGCCACGTTCTGTTGTTGATCAATGCCGTATGTTCATGATCCATTGCTTGCACCCACTTGTTATCACCAAGAGCATCTTCAACTGTAGAAGGTTCTTCTGCACCAATAGTCCCAAGCATACACCATCTCACAGTGCCATCAAAATACTGTTTTGGTTTGGTTATACCTCTCTGGAGACGTGTTACCCGTTGTGTAGGAGCTAGTTCAACTGTAGAAGTGTCCACAATCTCAGTTGACGTAGACGATCCGGGCTGTGTTGCAGAAGACCCCACTGGCGGTGATCCCACCGGCGGTGACAGAGTTGTCCCCCCGGCAGCCTGATCGTGCGAGTCTGATGCTGCACCCGGATCAGTTTGCGCAGGGGCTGTGTTCGATGATGGCGCCGTGGTGCGATTGGCCGCCGCAGAAGATCCAGGAGAGCCACCCGACAGTGTCAGATCACTCGGCAGCGGTTCTGGGATCGGCGGCGCCTGCGATCCCGAGGCTGATTCCCCTGCCACACCGGGTCCGCCGTCAGGATCGGTCGGAAGATCACCCTCGATCGTCGCGCCAGTGGTAGGAGCACGTCCACATACGATGTAGGGCGATGTTGTATCGCCGTTTTGAGGCGAGTTTGAGCCTGTTTCATCTGTAGAAAACACAGTGCTTGACACAACATTAGGATAGGTGGTATTAATCATCGTATGATCATGTATAAGTGCATTCCCGAAGGTGGAGGAAGGATTTTTTAGTATATCTGGAAGAAGATCAATTTCAGCTCTAAGACGGGCACCGGCATTTGGATGAAGAAAAGTAAAGGGAAAAACATGCTCATCAAAGACAACATCTCTAGAGATGTATATACGGCCTTCAGTAGGATCTAGACATTTGAAACCTTTGTGAAGATTACTGTACCCAAGAAACACACAACGCTTGGAACGAAATTCTAGTTTTCTAGAATTATATGGGCGTAGGTTAGGCCAAACAGCACAGCCAAAAGAACGTAAGTAGGTATAGTCTGGTAGTGTAGTGTAAAGACGTTCATATGGGCTGGCATTATTGAGGACTTTGGATGGAATGCGATTGATAAGAAATACCGCACAGAGGAAGGCTTCATCCCAAAATTTCAAGGTCATGCTGGCATGAGCAAGGAGCGATAGGCCTACTTCTACTATATGACGATGCTTGCGTTCAGCAGATCCATTTTGTTGGTGGGAATGAGGACATGACACATGATGAGAAATACCAAGGCGCTTAAAAAATGTATTTAGTGTTTGATATTCCCCACCCCAATCGGATTGAACAGCAAGAATTTTATGATTGAATTGTCGTTCGACCATGTTGAGAAAATCATGAAAGCATTGGAAAACTTCTGATTTGCGACGCAAAAGATAGATCCAAGAAAATTTGCTATAATCATCAATAAAACTAACATAGTAATCATGTCGACCGACAGAAGTAGGAGCCGGTCCCCATACATCAGAAAAAACAAGTTCGAAAGGACGAGAAGATATACTAGTAGAAGTAGGGTAGGGTAGCTGATGACTCTTGCCCTTTTGACATGCATCACAAATGTTATTATTATTGGACTCTTTGACAAAAGAAAGTTTATGTTGGTGGAGAATCTGGTCGACGACTTTGGAGGATGCGTGGCCAAGCCTGTGATGCCAAATGGTCTTAGTAGGTCTGAAAGTGCCAAGGGCTTCTTTATGCAGGTAATGCTTCAAGGGGTAGAGTCCTTTCTCACATGGACCCTGGAAGATTGTTTTCTCCGTTGCCTGATCCTTAATTGAAAAATGACTTGGGTGAAATTCTAGAAAAACATGATTATCTCGTGCAAGTTTGTTAACAGATAGGAGGTTTTTGTGGGCATTTGGAACATGAAGAATATTATTTAGATGAATAGAACGATTTTGGGAATGCAATACACTATGACCAACGTGATCAATAGCCATACCTGACCCATTTGCGGCATGAACCTGATCGCCTCCTTGGTATTTGTCCCGGACGGTGAGTTTCTCAAGATCGCCAGTGATGTGATCTGTGGCGCCGGAATCCACATACCAGTTTGTGTCGATTCCGTAGGAGGTAGTAGTGGCAGTCGATGCAGATTTTGGTGGTGCAGTTCCGTCGTAGTTGGAGTCGTACCGATTGTAGCATCGTGCCGCGGAGTGACCAATGAGGCCACACACCTGACACTGGACGCCGGCGAAGCGCCCACGTCCACCACCTGCGCGACCACCGCCGCCTTGACCACCGCGTGGATGGCCGCGCCCGTAGCCACCGCGGTTGCCACGACCGCGGTTGTTGTTGGGGTTGTGTTGCCCGCCGCCACGGCGAGCCATCATGGCCGACGAGTGCGACCCGCCGGAACCGCCACGAATATCGCGGCGCTGTTCAAAACTCACGATCTGCGCCTGTAGTTCTGCAAGAGAGATCGGATCAGTGCGATTTGCAACTGAAGTCGTAACTGGTTCATACTCTTCCCCCACACCCATGAGGATGTAGGAGATCAACTCATCGTCCTCGATCTTCTTGCCGGCCGACGCCATGTCGTCGGCCAGGCCCTTCATCTTGGTGAAGAACTCGGCTGTGGTGGATGATCCCTTGGTCGTCGTGGCGAGGGCCATCCGGGTGGCCATGATCCGGGCCCGGGATTGGGACGCCTGGAGCGTCTGAATGGCAGCCCACACTTCGGCCGCCGTGGTGGACGTCGCAACTTGGGAGAAGATGTCCTTGGAGAGCGACGAGAAGAGGTAACCACGAACTTGGCTGTCCCTGGCAAGCCAGCGCGTGTACTCAGGGTTGGCGGTAGGCTCAGATTTCTTGCCGTCGGTAGTGGTAGTCGCCGGCAATAATTCTGGCGGTGGTGTGGAGGTGGGTTTGGTGAAGTCCCAGAGTTGGGCGCCCTGGAGATTTGCTGAAACCTGGGCAAGCCACATGCTGTAGTTGCCTCTTGTGAGCTTCTCGGTAACAGGAGGAAGAAGACTTAGCGGGAGCATGGTGGCGGCATCGGAGGAGGTGGCCATGGGAGGAGGATCGAGAAAAAAAAATCCGTGAGGATATGTTACGGCTCTGGTACCATGAAAAACAATTGGAGGAACAAGAGTACCCCGTCGTGGGACTCTTGGTTGCGTGTTATAGGGCAAGAAAGCAAGCCTCCATGCATGGCAATTACATCCTATGGTTTACAATACAAGGTGCCACTCTTGGTGGATCTTGATAGGACTAAGTACATTCTATGGACATACAGGTTTCTAGGATGTATGACCAAGACTAACAACTCTAAACCTCTATTTTCTAACAGTAACAACCTATCACTTGTAGCCTCTTGAGATGGTTCTCTGCATCTATTTTTTTTCCTTTTTGGATGGTTCAATCTTCTCTTCTTACTTTAGTAAAAATTTAAATGATAATACATATTGGTTGATTTTGTTGGTTATATGTAAAAAACATTTAACAAAAATAATGGGTCTTATAATTAAAAGATGTATAAAGTCCTTAGAAAATATCAATGAGTGTTGATATTTGATATTTCACCTACCTATAGGTCACTAGAGTTTTGAATTACAAAATGGTCTGAGCTTATTGTAGACATTCACTTAGATTTCAGTATTGATTTGAATTACGTGCATACCTGCCGGTTGTAAATTATGGGTCTCTTTCGACTATAGATTCATCCAATGAAAAGTAACCGTTCTCATGCACCATTAGGCAACAAGACTGCCAAAGAACGTAAGATAATACAATACCCAATATTACATGGTATGTGCTATGTATATGTTAAACTTATATTATTTCAAAATTAACTATAGTTTTAGGGACGAAAGAATGCGAATAATAAGAGGCATGGTGAATCCCTATCATAAAAAAGCAACATGGTATTGAAACTACCAAAGTAATGCATCCTAACATGTTGAGATTGCCATGTACATATTACTTAACATGTCTTTTTAGACGATGATGCCGTACTAAGGAAAATGTAGATTCTGTTGAAACAGATGATTGGCTGTATAGGAATGATTCCTATCAGATACACAATTTTGATGATGAGAACATGTTGACTTTTATGTTGTAATCAATTTCACATCAAAACATGAGTTATATTTAATTGACCATGCTTTATGAAGATTCATTTACTTTCACAATATTGTTTTCTTATCGTGCGAACCTTGCGTTTTTAAGTACAAAAGTTTAGCTGTTCCATAGCAACGCATGGGCATGAACTAGTAACAGAGAAAAAAGAAAAAAAAAGATAGAAACCTGAATTGGAACAAGCAACGGGAGCATATGAGCTGATTCCATTTCAATTCTGGTCCAATTTTGATCCGAATCCAACTCACTTAACCAAAATCGCGCCTTGTGCTAAACATGGCGGACTGGATGATATTTCTATTCTACTTGTTAGCATGCAAGTGCGCGCTGAACACGGTGGGCTGGACGATATTTCTATTCTACTCACTCCATCCAAAATTGTAAGACGTTTGACTTTTTTGGCTCCAAGTTTGACCACTCGTCTTATTAAAAAAAATTATGCCCACCACACAAATGCAAACGCAACAGCAATGATAGATAGTCAAATCAACTTGCTACGCTCCACCGCCCGCCCCCGCCCCCACGGAGCGAGAGCCACAGCCATCCGCCCGTCGCACGCGGAGTAGAGCCGCCAACCAAATCTATCCCCACCGCCCCCAGCCACCACCCGCCCGCGCGCAATGGAGGACGCCACCGCCGCCCACCTCCAGGCCCAGCGCCCGCTGGGGCCTGCGGCGGCATCGCCGTCAACCCCACCGCCGCCGAGTACGCTCTACCTCCCTTCCCTTCCCCGTGTTTCCGCTCCGCCGCCGCGAGCCGTTCGTCCCAACTTCCTCTCAACGATTCACAACGGAAAGTACAATACAACCGGCAGCTCGGGGATACTAGATAGATAGACAGGAGGTAGATGTCGCGGCTGATTCATGATTAACTTTTTTTTTACTACTACTACTACTCCATCCAGGATGCCTGTCAGCGTCAGGATCCAGTCAACTCTTATTAGTAAGGCAATCTTGGCCTCTTTGGGGTGGAAGATTAGTTTCAGTTGTGTACTGCACTTGCACTACTGCTGCGCATCCAACATTAATTAAGGCAATCTTGGGGAGGGGAAATTTAGTTTCGGTTGTGCGCGTGCTCTCTACTGTGCTAGTTTCAGTTGTGCGCGTCCTCTCTACTACTGTGCTAGTTTCAGTTGTGCGCGTCCTCTCTACTACTGTGCTGCACTACTGCTGCGCATCCTCCTCCCACCCATCCATCCCTGTTCACTCACAATAATGGTGCACCCAACGACTATTATGTGTGAACACCTCTACACATTTAATCCTAGTGATGAGGAAGAGAAAACACGTTTGTTTTCTATGAAAATTCAACTGTTTATAAAACATTTTTTAAAAAAAAACTGGTTACAAACCAGTAGAATACAAAAGCGCACATGCTTTTAGAAAGCAAGGCCACTAGTCTACAACATCATATCTCTCTAACATTCATGCCCACAAGGCCACTACAACCAGACTCGAAATACTAAGGATACATGGATATATATGATACTGCTGCTACTGCTAACTGTTCAATACACAGTACATTCGTTCCTTCCTTCCCAGTGCCCACTGCCACCCTATCTCTGCTCCATTTCAACTTGCGCCTTGTTTGGGTTCACGGTGCAGCAGTTAGCATTGTCCTCCCATCCCTGATAACAATGCACACCTCCAATTTCAACAACATGTCCACCTCAGAAACACATTACCATTACTGACCACTCTACATACCCTTTTCAGCTCAGGGCTACAGTGTCGCTCTCCCTGAGAAATTGCAAACCGGCAAGTGGAACGTGTTGTCATAAGCTATGTACAGTGTTGTTCTGTGGCTCCTGTGCTGGCTCATGGTTCCTGTTGCTGTCTCGCAGGTCCGCGCGTTCTCCTCTAAGGTTGATAAGTAGATATCCTGACACCCCAGACATTGGAACGCTGCATGATAATTTCACGTAAGAAGCGGGGACAACCTCTATTCAATCTGACTTCTTCTTAGGGCCTGTCTTGATGGTGAAAAAGTTTAGGTAAAGTTCCTATAGCACTTTTCGTTGTTATTTGATAAAATTTATCAAATCATAGACTAACTAGGCTCAAAAGATTCGTCTCAACATTTACAGACAAACTGTGCAATTAGTTATTTTTTACCTACATTTAATGCTCCATGCATACGTCTAAAGATTCGATGTGACAGTTACTGTGCAAACTTTTTTGGACCTTTTTGGCAATTAAACAGGCTCTTAGTTTTGTGTAAAGTTCTGTTCTTACTGACACCGTGATCAATTTACTGTTGGCATTCATTTGCAAACCCATTTGTATAAAATGGTGCTGCAGGTACGCAGTTGAGACATTTACAGACTCTAGATACCTGGGGACAAGAATCAGAACAGATGGAACAATCGGAGAGTAAGGATTAGCATACACACCGTATTATTGCCTTCAGCGTCCGTTTTATCCAGACTGATTCGTGCAAGTGACAAAATAATGTTGTAGCTACAAATGGATGACATACTAGCGAAACTAGTACCAGCAGGACAGCAATAGGTTCTGGTCTTATCTATCATGGAGTTCGTGAAGTGAGTCGTCATGATCTGAACAAGCACTTGGTCCTTTTGTTCTTAACAAAACAGATATGTTGCGAGTATATCTGAGCTGACGTCAAACACATTTCTATTTGGAATCAGGGTGCATGCATTGGTCTGTATTTTATAAACAGACCCGAGTGGATTATAGTTGACCATGCTTGTTCTGCATATTCATATGTATCTGTGCCACTTTATGACACTCTTGGTATGTTCACAACACAGAATGACTATACTATAGGTCTCTTGGTCGTTCATGATTTGTCTATTGACAGTTTTTGTTCATTTACATTTGTACTTTCAGGCCCTGATGCTGTTCAATTCATTGTGAACCATGCAGCGGTTGAAGCTATATTCTGTGTGCCTATGATGAGGATGCCTATGATGTTGGTGACAAATCAATTGGGCATGTTGGATCCCCAATTGCATCTTGTGGTAAGCTCTTGTATTTCAATTTCAAGGATACAATAAATTCGCTTGGGTAGCACTTGCACTTGTTTTGAAAATATTGTCCATGAATTCAACTATACATAGAGAAGCCATGCTAAAGTTAAGATGCCTTTATTTGTTTTAATCTTTTTTGGATGTTACTTATATTGATGATGCCATGATGGTGGTACTGTCAAAATCCAATAAATGTCCACTGAAATTAGTTGCATTGGACAAACTTATCCTTGAATTATTGTTTCTATGCCTTACATCCAATATTTTTCAAGGGTTATTTTTAAGTCTATCGTGCTTGAGATCATCCATTTAGCAAGGTCCCTATGTGGGCATGGGGTTCGGGCGTTTTCTCGAGATGAGAAGTCCTCTACCTTAAGCCAAAATAGCTCTTGTAACTGATAAGTTTATCACAATTGGGTAGACACCACATATCATTATGCCTATTGTGTTAGGAAATGAATAAAAAGAGGAAAAAATATACGATTTAATATAAGAGCACGGATTGATGGACTAGTATTACTAATTTCATTCCATGTCCTTGTTCCAATGGGCAGTCCATGGTCAGAAAAGATGTTTGACTCACACGGGACGGCTTGACGATGGTTTGACAATCCAAGTCTACGCTACTATTGATGAGTCAAAAGGAAAAAACCGAGTAAAAAAAAAAGTCTACGCTGTCCCAGTCGTTGTCACAGACTCGCAATCAAACGAATTGGAGACTGCTTAGTAGCTTCGCTGTGACTGGTCTGTGACCCCCGTTGGTCTGTGAGACTGACTTATAAAACACCAGCCAAACGATATGGGGCTCTGTTTCTCGGTTTGGAACTAGTGCATCTCATATCATCAGACCATATATTGTCCCAAGATTTTGTATCCTTCTTCCTTCTCCAAACCACAGACCAAATGCTAGCTAGTAAGTAACAATGGCCGTAGTGAGAGTGAGCTGCCGTTCCTCCTCCGGCCTCAACGTCGTCTCCTGCAGCAGCCTCTGCTGCTGTTTATGGATGCTACTGTCCATCCATGTCCCGGGGGCTGGCTCGCTGTCCTTCAACCTCAGCTTCTCCCATCCACAAAGCCCTGCTAACCGCCGTGAATTGCTAAACTGCACCAGCGATGCGACCATCGAGGATACGGAAGGGCTTCACCTGACAAAAGACATCATGTGGAGCGTCGGCCGGGCTCAATACGTGGAAGCAATGCGGCTATGGGACAGACCTAGTGGCGAGATGGCCAGCTTCACCACCACCTTCCTCTTCAACATAATGCCGGTTGGCAGTGGTTTGAGTGGTGACGGGCTGGCCTTCTTCCTCGTCCCTCCCGAGTCTGGTATGCCTACCGGCGACAGCAGAGGGGGCGCCTTGGGCATCCTCCCTAGGGAATCCAAGTACTGGAATGATACCGCCGGTATCATCGCGGTGGAGTTTGACACCTTTCTGAATCCGGAATACGACGATATAAGCGACGGCCATATCGGAATCGACGTCAACTCCCTCAACTCCACGGCATCCACCAACATCACGTCGCAGAACAATAACCTCAAGTCCAATTTCACCAAGATGGCCATCGTCAGGTACAACAATATCACCAAGTTGCTAGTTGCTGATCTCAACATCAACAACACATGGTACAATGTCAACAAAACTATCGATCTGCGCAAATACCTGCCAGAGTATGTCACCGTGGGCTTCTCAGCGGCGACTGGCAGCTACGCCGAGCTGCACCAGATACTATCATGGTCATTCACATCCACCCTGCAGGAACCACCAGCGCCGGCACCAGCGTTGCTGCCTCTGACACCTGACAGCATCCAGAATCCCAAGAAGAGATCAGTAGGAATCCTGATAATCGCGGTGCTAGTGCCTCTGCTATTTCTCTTGGCATGTGCAGCCGTTCTGGCCTTTCTAGTACAGCAGCAGAAACGCAAAAGAAGAAGATCGTTGGGAGGAAGAGGAGTACCACCAAATGGAAGCAGCGACGACGACAACGATTACCAAGAACAAGACGACAGCAGGGCCGAGCTCGAGAGAGGAGTGGCTGCCAGCAGCCCTAGGCAGTATACGTACCGCGAGCTGGCGGCCGCCACCAACAACTTTGCCGATGATGGCAAGCTCGGTCGCGGTGGCTTTGGAAGTGTCTATAGGGGTAAGCTCGCTGTTGCCGGCGAAGAGCGCCCGGTGGCCATCAAGATGTTATCATCGGAGTCGTCGGCGCAAGGGAGGAAGCAGTTTGAGGCGGAGGTGAGGATCATCAGCCGGCTCAAGCATCGCAACCTCGTGCAGCTCCTGGGCTGGTGCGACCATGGTTCTGGGATTCGACCGAATTAGTCCGAATTTCGGCGAAATTCGTCCATTTCGGTGAGGTCCGAAACGAATTTTATGCTTTACATTCCGAAATTTCACCGAATTGAGTCCGAAATTCATCCGAATTTTCCCGAAATTCGTCCAATTCTGTTGGGACCGAATTTTTTTCCAAAACGAATCCCAAAACCTTGGGTGCGACAGCCGCCACGGCCTCCTGCTTGTCTACGAGGTGGTAGCCCAAGGAAGCCTGGACAGGCATCTCCACCGCAGCGACAGCGAGAGCTTTTTGACGTGGCCAGAAAGGTAAACAACATCCTGCTGATGATTGTGAATTGTGATTGTTGTGAGAATATTTATGCTGTCTTTTATCTCTTTTTACCAAGCACTAATTGATTTTTAAGGTACATACACATAGGTACCAGATCATCCTCGGCTTGGGCTCAGCATTGCGGTATCTCCATCAGGAGTGGGAGCAGTGCGTGGTGCACGGCAACATCAAGCCCAGCAACATCATGCTGGACGACTCGCTCGGCACCAGGCTCGGCGACTTCGGCCTTGCCCGGCTCGGTGATCACGGCGCACGGTGGCACACCACTAGGGCCGTGATGGGCACGGCGGGGTACATCGATCCGGAGTTCGACGCACCACCTGAGCACCTACTCTGACGTCTACAGCTTCGGCATCGTCCTCCTCGAGATTGTCTCCGGCCGGTGCCCCGTGATCCTGCTGGAAGGCGGTGCACACTTCGTTCTGGTCAAGTGGATGTGGGGTATGTATGGCCGGAACACGATCCTCAACGCGGCGGACGAACGGCTGAGGGCTGCCGGCGACGAGGCCAACGATAGGTGCTCGTCGGGCTGTGGTGCGCGCACCCTGACCAGAACGAACGGCCGTCCATCGCACAGGCCATGCACGTCCTGCAGTCAGAGGACGCCAGGCTTCCGGAGCTCACGCCTCAGATGTACAGGACGGTGTCGGAGTTTGCCGTCACTGGACGTGCTATCGGCGCCTTGTCCGTTCAGAGCTCCTTTTCCGCGACCACGGCGACAACTGGTGGCCACTCCAAGGTCTCTTCCGAGTCAGCAACCTCTGCCTTGCTTCGAGATTCAAAAGAGTTGGGTTGATTTACATTCATCACTGTTGTATGGGCTGCCTCTGGTCTATGGGCGTCTTTGTGTATTATATATTGACTGTAAAATTACTTTTTTTCACATTCGTTACCATCATACTTCTTCACTTAAAAACAATCATCCGTTGTGTAGTTCTTCAATTAAAGCAACCATCTTTGTAAATTGTCCTTTTACATTCTGAGCCCAGTCTGATGAGTAATGCTTAAAAAAAAAGGATTCTCGCTCACAGCTGCCTGTATGACTGGTATCTGTAGTAATCAATTGGCTAGCGCAATATGAGCGAATGAAAAGTGATGTTTTTCGTTTCGCATCTTCGCTGCTATTTGTAATGTTGAATTAAGTCACCATTACAGTGATTAGTGAGGGGCCTTTTCCGAGCCCTGGTCAGAGGGTAATTTAATATAACTATATAAGTGATCGATCGTACTGAATCGACCTGAGACTTGTCTTTATCACTTCTGTGTATTTTGACACATACATAATAAAGTTAGCACTAAGGGAATACCAAAGGGGAAAGACTCAATTATACTCTATAAAATGAAAAGATTAAACAAATCCCAACCATTATTATTCATATATATATATCTATATATATATATATACACATACGGCAGCGCTATTCTACACCCTAGGTGTAGAATATTATTCTACACCACAAGTCAAAATTGAACTGAAAAAATACTGAGTACTACTGAACCACGTTCAGTATCAGTCAGTACTACACCCAACACCTTAAAAATACTGAAACACGAATACTGAACAGTACTGAATTTTGTTCAGTATAACAGCTTGGTGTAGAATACTATTCTACACCTAGGGTGTAGAATATATATATATATATATATATATATATATATATATATATATATATATATATATATATATATATATATATATATATATATATATATATATATATATATATATATATATATATATATATATATATATATATAGGCACCGATGATAATGGACTGCAGGCATGCTCTACTACTAGCTACTAGCACCGGCGTTTCTGATAACGCCGGCTTCAATCCGATGCTCTTGTCAAGGAAGCCCAAGTCAAGGTCACGTGTACATGAAACCTGGTCATACAATCGATCAAAAAACAAAAACCATGCAATTCTCTACTTCAGGTTAAGTAACAAGGTGAGGTAGACAGTTGAGAGGCCTGTCGCCCATCCTATGCCCAGCCCAAGGTACAAGAACAATGCATCTTCGACGGGCGACTTACGACTTCGACGAAGACGGACGGACGCTGGCCGGTGGCCTTCTCCCCCCGAAAAAAAATCCTATTTTTTCGTCGTTTCAAAATTTGCCAAGTATCGGACACTCGGCAAACATTTTGCCGAGTGCTCGAAAGAAAACACTCGGCCTTCTTCTCTTCTCGTTCTTCGAAGCTCAATCTGATGAGCCTTCAACGTCATGTATATCATTGTGAAATCCCTTGATCATTTTCAGTCATCAGCAGCAGTTTTATGAAATGCACCGTGTGCTACTTGAGAAGAGTAAAAGGAGGAATTGAACACTAATCTTCTACTGTTATCTACGTATTAAATACATTCACTTGCCTAGTGCGAAGTGGACTGCACAGAAAACTTTGTTTCTCGCACGACCAAGTCTCTGCTGGCTCACGTCGTCACACACCGGTACGCAGCACACTGCCTTGACTCCTGATCCTGAAGTGAAAAAAAAACAGTGGGGACAATTGTCCTATAGGGCAGCCCCTCCATTGCCATCAATATGCTCGTCGTCTATGCTCCATTGCCATCAATATGCTCGTCTATGCTACCGATGCCGTTAGCGTATTGGAAGTGGCAGGTGGACGCAGCAGCTATCTTCGCTTTTTTCTATAATGTACTCTCTTCGTTCCTAAATATCCGTTGTTTGCGCTTTCTAAGAAATAACTTCAATAAAATATAGATTAAAAATATTAATATTTATAGTACATAATTAGTATTATTGAAAATATTTTTTGCATATAGTTTTTTTAACAAATTTACTAGGAGATATAAATATTACATGTATTTTTTTAAATCAAGTCAAACTCGTAGCACGCACACCAATGGTGACAGATAAAAAGAGACAGAGGGAGCCACGAACATGACCCTCTCTTATTAGAAGCTTCATGCAACTGCTTCAAGCCTTCAAGATATAATAACGCTGGTGATCAAATGAAAACGAAAAGGAAACAAAGCTAGCCGAGCGCTACGTTCTTCATCTTCCTGCTTGCCTGTTCTTTTCCATTTGCCCATATGTTGTAGCCATTCATGGTGATGTGGGTCCCATGTGTGTCTAGAAGCATCGATGTAAATAAATGCTGCAAGTTTGAATATTTCTTTGGTATGAGGTAGCGTATGTTTTTTTTTCAATATGGTAACGTTGTGGGTAGTCTACTCTAATTTAGCACGTTATTAGTCGTTGCAGGAGAAACATTCAAATTCAAACAATATATAAGGCTTGCCGGCGGGCTAGGTAGTTGGTAGTTGGTCTACATCTCATATGTAATATAGTGCTACGTACTTTCAAGAAGAGCTCTGGGACATGGGTTTCTGATCTTTCATCGCGTTCAAGATTTTTATACCCGTTTTTTAGACAAAACCAGATATAAAGATTACATATGTGCCCAGAGATCAATCACACATATGCAAGACAAATTACAAAAGTACCAAGCTCCAAGCTTTATTACATAGAGTTTAATAATCCATTACAATAAATAGATCAGTCTTAGCAAAAGCGTATAATATACTAAGCACTCCAGTGCTTCTCCATAAGCCACAGGGACACAGACTGGTTGACATCAAGTCTAACAGTCCTCGGGGAAATTAGCATACCCACCATTGGAAACAACCTGACCCAGAAAAGAGACTTTCTTCAACCAGAATTCACACTTACTCCGCTTAGCATACAACTTATTCTCTTTAAACTTCTATAAAACCAACCTTAGGTGTTTAGCATGTTCATCTTTTGTCTTAGAGAATACTAGGATATCATCAATGAATACCACCATAAACTTATCTAGATACTCCATGAACACTTTATTCATCATGTACACGAAATAGGCAGGTGCATTGGTCAAACCAAAGGACATAACTGTATACTCATACAATCCATACCTTGTAGTGAACGTTGTCTTAGGTATGTCTGAATGTTGAATCTTCAATTGATGATAACCAGAACAAAGATCAAGCTTAGAGAACACACAAGCACCTCTCAACTAGTCAAACAAGTCATCAATCCTTGACAGTGGATACTTGTTCTTGATAGTGACCTCATTTAGAGAACAATAATCTACACACATCCGTTGAGTACCATCATTCTTATCAACAAAGATCATATATGCACCCCATGGAGATGAACTGGATGTATGAAACCTTTCTCTCGCAACTTCTTTAATTGTTTCTTAAGTTCCTCTAATTCATTAACCCTCATTCTATATGGATACTTAGCTATAGGTGCAGTGCCAGGTAATAACTCAATAATAAACTCAATATCACAGTCACGAGCACAGAATAGGTGATAAATGGTCATGATACTAAATGATGATTGCTCACCCTTAATTATTGTTTTTGCTATACATTATTCATGTTTACTTGATCATGCGTTTCTATGGACTTATGATAACTTGTTGCTACTCAATTGTTTAAAACTATGACTCACTAAAAGCTAATCATAGTAAACCAGTGTCAACCTTTTGAGCCTCATGAACCCCATGTTATATTTGCTGAGTACGACATGTACTTACGCTTGCTTTACTTTTCAATACTTTGAAAAATCCCGGATGGATAACAGAAGATGGAGCTTGGTTAAATTTTTGAGGAGTGCTAAGCGTATGTTACCCCCAGTCAATCGTCCCTTTGGCTTTGGAGGCTTTACTTGAAAATTAAAATATGTATTTCTGCTACTCTGATAAGTTTCTTGTATCTATGTAATATTATTGTTTTATTAATGAACTGTATGTAATATTGTTGTTCATTGCATAATAAAGCATTGTCTCTTGATAATATTGTAATTTATCACTATATGTGTGATTTGACTTTCTAGGCACACATATAGATAGTACTCAGCTTTGGTCTTAAAACTAGGAGTGACAAAGATAACTATCGATTTGGTGAAGAGCAACACACCGGTCTGGTTTTAGATCGCAAAGACTTGGACTCTGCAACCTTAGCACCATGGCTCTTCTGTTATAAACCATATCACAATTCGGTTGATCTCGCTAATAAAAAGATTATTCCCTGCTGCGAATCAAAGAACACAAGCAAAACATGACAAAACACAACTCAAATAAAGTGACAATTGTAGATGTATGATTAAACTCAAATTTGTGAGTTTACAATGAATATTCAAAGACAGATTGATCTAAGCAAAACCCAAACTCTAATATGAGCTACAACTATTGATTATATAGTCCAAGGGGTGTCCAAAGGGATCCCTATTCATGTCCCTAACAAGTCCCGACACGATACAAGACTCAAATGGCCCAAAAGACAATAACACAACGCCCTCAATATAGCTCTGGGACAGTCACCTGTTGTTCCATATAGCTCCTGAGGCTATGCCTTCTTTTAGTCTCCATCAGGTTGTTGAAACTGGCGGTCTCAGATAGTGAAGTGGAGGTAGGGGCCTCCGCCCGCAAGGCGCTACTCCTGGGCAGAGGCTCGGGAAACAGGCACGACAGGTGAGAGAGTAGGGAGATGACACGTAGAAACTAGGGTTTCATTAATTCATTCACCCCCAACTTACTGTTACAAGTGCTCCCTATTTATAGGACTCAACTACCTCTCGATAGAGTTTACTACAATGCCCCACAACTGCTATGGTACATTCCTGGAATATTCCACCACCAGTCTCTCGTTTGCGGGGCAACCTTGACACGATGTCTTCAAGTAATGGGCCTCCATGAACAGGTGGCCCACCGGATCTTAGTCTTCAGCCCAGAGGCTGGGTTCTCGACGCCGGCCTTCGTCGTGGGGTGCAAAGCCACCTGCGCGCAGTCTCCGCCGGTTCGGTCGGAGACCCCCCTGCGTGAGTCTCCGCCCAGCCCCACCGGACCTCAGTCTTCGGCCCAGAGGCCTGGGTTCTCAATGCCAGCCTTCGTCCTAGGGCGTGTAGCCACCTGCACGCAGTCTCCGCCGGTCTGGTCGGAGACCTCCTGCGTGACTCTCCGCCCGGCCACGCGGACCATGGGCGCTTGCGCTTAGGTACCTGCACACACTAAGACAAGGTCGTTGTTCGATTAGTTTGGGGGCAAGGCGGCCTTCGCCTCTAGAGCCGGAGATGCCCGTCAAGTGAAGCGGGGCGGCGTCCGCCTAAGGGGCCGAAGATGCCCGTGTTCGGCTCAAGCAGAGTCCGCGACAAGCTTGCTAAGACATGTGCAGCGCCCTGCGAGCATAGCCAGGAAAGTTCTTGTAGTCAGTGCCAGACCTCCACCCTAAGACAGTCGAAGATGCCTTGGCGACACCTCATCGGCGGAGGCCTTCGCCATCGGCCGAGGCCATGTTACAACAGTTCCCTCCTTTTGAGACCACGGTTCGCTTGAACGTGCCGTGAGCTCAAAACGCCTTAACCAAGGGCGTCCGCGGCGGCAGAGGCCACACGTTGTGGCATCTCCGACCGAGGCCCCGCTACTTCCCCCCTGGCCCACTCTGGCGCGGCCGCTGGTCTCATTGAGAGTAGCCGTTAGGCAGCAAATCTAGCCGTTGTCCTTCGTCACGACCGTTGGTACCGCAACGCTTCCCGTTGTGTTTCAGGCGACTTCTCCGAAAATGACCGTTGAGCGGTGGGCGATTTCTTCGGAGATGACCGTTGGACGGCGGAAGCTGAACCGCCCGCCCGTGGCCTATAAAAGGGGCGGGGTCAGTGGAGGGGTTCCCCACCCCCCCACACAGCCTCATTCACCTCTCTTGCCATCCAAAAGTCATGCTACACCTTCCTTGCTCTCATCAGTAGCGCCTTCGTGCCTTCCACCTCCCCTTTTTCGTCTTCTACTTAGCCTGCTGCCGCGGTGGCTTCTTCTTCCGTCTCCGCCCAAACTCGCCGGCCCACCTTTTTCGGTCCCTATCGCCACCTTCTTAGGGTTAGGGTGACCGGCTAGGGCGCGTGCTTTGAGGAGTGCATGCTGGCCTCCGCCTCCGCGTTGGAGTTTGAGAAACTGCTAGAGGAGGACCTGGGGAGCATCTCCGCATTCGTCGGAGACCTGATGGCCGCGGATCCAGGAGCTATGGCGGTCAAGTCCTAGGATTTTAGTTCCTCCTCCATTATTGAGGAGACAGTCACTGAGATGCTAAAGGAGTCTTACTTCCATGCCGCGCGGGTGAAGATCCCTCTGCCCGGCCAGACCATCCCGGAGTCGGAGGAGGGCTATGCGGTGGTGTTTCGGGAATTCTTCACCTACAACCTTCGCTTTCCCCACATCCCCTTTCTCTGCAGGGTGTTGGAGACGTTCAACGTTCAACTTCACCACTTGACCCCTACGGCCTTTCTCACGCTCAGCAAGTTCTGCTGGGCGTGCATCTCCTACGACGGTGAGCCAGACGTCGATACCTTCTGTGCCTATTATGAGCTGCAGAAGCAGCCCAAGAAGGGGAAGGAGATGAGGGAGGGCAAGGAGGTTGAGGTGACCTACCAGTACGGTAGCTTCACCTTCATGGCGAAGAGGAATCAGGGCGAAGGTCGCATGGAGATATCTTTTTGCCAGAAGGGCAAGTGGGACCATGGCATGTTGGAGAAGTGGTTTTATGTGAAGACCTACGGGGTCCGCTGCACTGCCGATGATGGGTCAGAGGTCGTGGAATATCCTCTGACCACGACTATGGACGAGATGAAGCCACACACGCATGTGGACCCACCAGAGGTCATCTCTTCGGCGTGGGAGGCGTGTGATCATGCTTTCACGGCTGTGTGCCGCTATTCTGGGGGCCGCGATTTGATGGAGGAGATCATGGGCTCCAACTACTAGCCCTTGGGCAGAGACAATCCAGCGTTCCGACTGGAAATTGTCAAGCTTCCCATTTTCGGGCCGAAGGCTGGTGTCCCGTTTCCTCGCTTTGGCCAGTCTTTGGTAGAAGGGGTGACCAAGGAGGGGTTTGTCTCCGATGTTGAGGAGGCCACGGTTGGGCTGGTCGGCAAGGTCTCCGAGCGCGAATATACATCTCGGAGACTTGCAGCGGGGACCATGCCGCGGCTCAACCGTGTCTTTGAGGAGCTTGGGATCTCCTACCAGGAGCGCAAGGTTCCTGCGGAGGTCTTGGCTGCCATCGAGACCAAGAAGAAGAGGGCGGTGGCCAAGAACATGACGGCAGGGGTGGAGTCCAAGAAAAGGAGAGATGCGACCTCTACCTGGGCGCCGGTCAAGAAAAAGAAGAGGACTGGCGCCTTGTTGATTGCGCCAACTGCGTCTTCAGCTGCTAGCGTAGGTGTCGCCTCCGCCGAGACGGAGGGGGTTCAGAGTTCCTCCACCCCTTCAAAAGAGATGCAGGCTACTGGTGGTGGAGACAGCGGGTCTCGTGGTGCTACGGCGCGCTCCGCGCTTGGTGCCACGAGCGGTGCTGAGCAACCGGAAGCCAGCGCCGCCAACCCTATGCCCGATATTTTTGACGGGCCGTACTCGAGCTCCGAGGAGGGTGTAGAGGTTATCTTGCGGCGTGATCCCACGTCTCCCGTGATCGCTGCCTCCACCTCTCCACCTTCGGCCGATGACGAGCAGCTGGAGACCGCGCTCTTTGAGCAGCTATCGATGTTTTACCACCGATAGCATGCCACGGGGGTACCCGGGACAGTTGTTCGGGCTTCGGTGAATAGTGGAACTTGATGGTTACGCAAAGAGACTCACGATTTATACTAGTTCGGACCCTCAACTTGGTCGAGTAATAACCTTACGTCCAGTTTGGCGTTAGCCTGTTTGCGTCGTATTGCTTTGAGTATTGGGTATGCGTTGCATTGTTTACAAGGGGTATCCTCACTTGCCCTTTATAGTCCAGGTGCTGAGAGGAGTTGTTTGTGTCCTACTCGGATACAAGGTCAGAGTCCTAAGCTATGCTTCGGGTGCCTTTCCTTGTATAGTCCGAGTTTGGAGTTTTTGGTCTTGCACGTTGCTTTGCTCCGTGTTCTTCTTGGCGATTAGGCTGTGGTCCTTGTTACCAAGGCCCACTTCCCCGTATGGTCTATGGGGGGTAGGGTTCCCCATCGACAAGCCCCCGAGCATTTCATGATTGAGCTTCAAGGGCCGAGTTGTTGTAGACTTGATCCGGGTTCTTCTTGAAGTGAAATCTTGAGATGGTCTTCTTTGATTGCTCTTTTGGCTAATGTGCACTTTTGCTGAAAAAAGTCCACTCAGTGAGTGTAGCCCTCGAGCCTCTTGCTATTTGGCACAAAAAGCTAGAGGGTCTTTCTGTCTTGATGTCCTCTGAGTTCTTTTTCTTTGAGTGCAGCGAGTATAATTTTGCAAAAATTGCACTCATTGAATGTAGCCCCGAGCCTCTTGTTCAAAAAATTAAAAATGTACTTTTCTATGGTGGGTACTTGCAGCCCCCGAGCCTTCTCCGGGTTCTTTTCTGTTGAGAAGAAGCCGGTAGAAGGTTATTGATTTGTACTCCTTTGGTCTTTGTCATTTGTTGGTCACGGATGGGTTCTGTATTCCCATGATTGAGCATCTTCTTTTACTTTTTGTCGGGAATCTTGCTTTTGAGAACTATTCGCCTTTGCTGCTTTGCTCTTTTGTTCTTTTCCTCTTTCTTTCTTGTGATCTTTAGCCTTGCTTGCCTCCGGCTTGCTATAAATTCCTTCTTTGTTGGTTGTGGTTCTGCCTTGAGTTGGAAATTTCTTCTTCAATTCTTTCTTCATTCGTGGATATGCTGGTGTGTGAGGTTGAGCAGCCCCCGGGCTTTTGTATACTTGATAACTTTCACGTTGGCAGTTAGAAGAGTTCTTGTGAAAGGGGTTAGAAGCAGACTAATCCCTCGGGGAGATTTTCCTGAGAAGTTTGAGGGAGCAGGTAGAAGAGTTCTTGTGATGTGGCTTCCATGCTTGCTCTATCTGCCTTTCAATCTTTGGGTTGTCGCTGTTGCTGGTCTTGGGTTGGGAGATGTGGTGCGCTCCACTTTCTTGGCGGTCAATGCTTACACCTAACTCCTGCTGGCTGACCCAGAGTTGGAGGTGACCATATCGGCGTGCTCGTCTAAGACGTGGTTGTCTCCCTGTCCACAACCTAGGATTTGCTTCATCTTCTGTAGCTGTAGTGTATTTGGGTTGTTTTTATTCTGCTAGGCATTAACCAGGGTTCTCCTGTTCTTTACCACGGTGATTCTATTGTGGCCTTGGTTTTATCTTTGTATTTTGTGACTTGTGGTCTTCTGTAGTGGTCGAATTCCACATGGTTCCTTATCAAGGTATTTAGAGACTCCTTCTTATTGTCATTCTGTAAACCGTGTAATCTTGTATCCTTGTAATTGAGAAGATGAATGTATTCTCCAGTTCCTTTTTGTCTTGATGCTTGCTTTTCTTGTGATGACGGGTTCTTTTCTGGGTTCCGGGTTGTTTCTTTGATTGATCCTTGCTGCTGTTAATTTGGCTGTTGAAGAATTCAATGCATGTCCTCACGGGTTATACTGTTGTTGTGGCATATTCTCTTGGATATGCTTTATCTTGTACTGTGAATGCTCTGGGTATGTACTATTTCCTCGTGGTAGTCTGGTCATGCCTGACTTTTACGCACCTATTGTTGCTCTATAAATACTTGTCGGTCTGATGCTTCTTGTTCTTGTCCCACTTGTAGTCTTCTCTCTATTTTCTTGTAACCATGTGTATTATAGTTTGTGAACTTGATGAGCCCCCGGGCTTGTTCTCTCTTTTCTATCCCTTCTGTTAGCAAATGGTGTAGGTCTTGTGATTGAGACTAGTAGCAGGCTAGTCTCGCGGTGGTATTTAGCTGTAAGGGGCATTGAGGCAAATGGTGTAGGACTTGTGATATAGGTGGTGCATGTTGCGCTGCCTGGTGTTCAAGTGCCTGCCCTCTATCCTTTTTGCTCTCCTTACAGTGATGATTGGCGCGTGGTTCGGCTTATTCTTCGACAGTCCGTTGTAGATCAGCCATTGTTCTGTCTTCTACTATGCCATCGTGGCTCAGTCCAGTGCAGATCAGCACGTGTTGATAGGAGGTGCCGAGTTCTTTTGTCAATCTTGGATGACTTGTGGGTGCCACCTCTGCCATCTATAGCAATCTGGATGTGCGTCTTTCCTTTGGAGAAAAGTACGTTCGGGTTGTTTTATCCTGCTTGGCAATATCGAATCTTGGTGCAGAGGGTTGCAACCTCGAATTCCACTGGGTTCTTTGCTGCCACTCTAGAATGATCTCCTTTGCTTTCTTTGTTGAATTTATCAGATCTTGTACTCTGTTGTAATCTCAATGTTCTTCCAGTCAAAGAAATAATGAATAAGATGGTTTCTGCTAGAGGCCGAGTTGTCTGCCACTGTGTCCGAGTTCTTTTCTGTATCTGTATTCTTTGGCTGTGGTATAGTGATGTTACCGACTTGTTGTATCCTTTTTCTGAGTTGTTTCCTTGTGAACAGTTTTGGCATCTAACCGTTGAGATCTGAATGGACCGTTGCTTTCCTTTTCCGTTGTGCATGCCATTGATTGCGGAACGGTAATTTTTGGTAACCGTTTCACTTGGGTCGTGCGGGCGTGTATTTTTCCCTTTATAAAAATGACTGCCCTATTACTGTTGCTCCACTTGCCTTTGCGGTGAAAAATTCCTCAATCCTTGTTGCTGAGAAAACCCTAGCATTGCATCTGCTGCCTCAAATCTCTTGCTGCTGCTGCTGCTACTCCATCTAGCCCTTGCTTTCGATTGATGGTGAAGAAGAACAAGGGCAAGGGTGAGTTTGTTGATGAGGAGAAAACTCTCAAGCAAATTGACAATCCTGAGTTCATGGCCATGAGGCGGATGCAAAAGCAGTTCCCAAAACCGATGACGCAGGAGGCGGAGCTGGACTTGATGGTTGCCCATGGGCTCATTCAAGAGAAATTTCTTTCTAATTTCTCTTCCCGTAGTGAGCATTTGATTCTGTCTCCTTCTCCTGATCAATCTGTTCTTTTTATTCCTTTTGTGTGGGTGGGACTCTGTTATCCCCCGTTCGATTTCTTGTTAGAATTTATTGAATCTTATCAGATTCAAGTTCACCATCTTACCCCAAACGGGGTTCCTTTTCTATCTGCCTTCACACATTTTTGTGAAGTTTTTCTTGGAATTCCTCCTTGTCTTCTTCTTTTCCGCTACTTCTTTCACATGCGGCTCTCTGATTCCAAGAATCCTCCTTTCTTTGGTTGCTGCCTTATCCAAACCCGTCAAGGGGTGACTTTTCCTTCTCTTACTCTTTCTGATTCTGTTAAAGATTGGGCTGAAAAATGGTTTTATGTGCCAAAACCGGCTTTTTTTCTTCTGATCTTTCTGTGACTCTGAGTTCTCTTCCTCTTTGGAAGGATAAGCTTTCTGCTGCTGAAACTGCTGCTCTCAAGCCTGTACTTGCTCGAGTTAAGGTTTTGCAGTAGTTGAGCTTAACTGGTAACTGCATAGTTGCTAGCTTTTTGCGTCACCGGGTGCAGCCTCTTATGCAGAGGGTGCACTATGGTTTTGAATATACTGGTCCCTCAGATCCTTCTCGGCTTGTTGCTGATGCTAAGTTGACTGAGGAGACGATTCTTGAACGTGTGGGGCGTATTCTGGGGGGTGTTTCTGTGATGCCTACCGGGTTGATGAATATGATGATGCTCATCCTCCTCCTACGGTATGTGTATGATCCGCCGAGTTCTTTTTTAATGTTTATAATTTGCATCTATTGTTGACTTTGCCTGATCTCTTATCGCAGGGTTTTGGCCGAGCTTTTAAGCTCGAGATAGCTGTTGCTGGTGGGGCTGCCATTGAAGAGCCCACCAAAGAAGGAGATGAAGATGATGATGTTATTGCCGGTCTTGCGGTAGTTGCTGCCACCGGGCCGGGTTCTTCTTCCGCCAAGTTGTCTACTGGCTTATTTGAAGGTCAACACTCCTATGTTGAGTATGTTCCTGATCCTCGGATTGCTCAATACATCTTGTTATCTAGGAAGCGGCGGACTTATGCTGCTTCTAAGCAGTAGTTGCCCAAGAGGCGACGCTCAACTCGTCAACACCCTCCAACAGGTAATATTCTCGTAGGTGAGCTTGTGCTGAGCCTTTCCTGAGTTGTTTTATGCCTCTGTCTTGCTTTTGTGTATTCATCCGAGTTCTTCTTGTCTTCTGATAGATGGTCAGTCTGTCGCTGTTGATGAGGAGGTGACTGATGATGAAGTCCCCCTTAATCTTCATTCATAAGTTTTTACTTCTCGAGTGCCCTTGTATTTTGTAAGATTTGCTCTAACTGAGTTCTTTTTTCTGTAGTCGTGCACGGGCTCCTTGTGTCCCAAATGTAACAATTGCTTCTGCTTCTGTCCTAGAGGCCATCCCAATCCCTTCCTTTGAGGTGGTTGAGGATGATTGTTTTCCGTGCCACTTCCCGACTTCATTTTCTCGGAGGTGGCTGGTGATTTTAAGAAGGTCATCAAGTAAGTTTTTCTCCTGGTTGTTCTCATTTTCATATCTTATTCTATTTTTGATAGACCCGAGTTCTTTTTTATTGTAGGCTGTTGACGGTCCTTAAGTACCAAATATAGTTATCAAATAAATAAAGAAAAGGATCCAAATGCAACCAACACCTAGACTTAGGGTTTTATCTGACAGAATTCCACGAGTTTTGGTGTTTGTCTGTTTCTGCAGGGGGTTATCAGAAAATACGGAGGAAAGGCCCACACGTCGGGTTTACATAGAGATAATAACGTGTTCACCGATTTTCTATCATCTAGAAGACTCCAGAAGCCACGAGATCGAACGGGAGGCCGAATGGGCCCGGAGGCAGGGCGCCCGCCCTGCTCCCTAGGGCGGCCGCCCTGGCCTGAGAGCCAATCAGGCTCCGTCTCACGGATTATGCTCCACCGACCTAAGGGATCATGGAAAACCGTGCGATTAATGTCGGTTTGATCCGACGGCCCACGTTCACTTGAGGGGGCTATATAAGCAGGACCCCTGGCCCCTGGAGGAGGCACTCCCTCATTCTCAATTCTTCAAACCCTAATCTCAGGAGGAGAGTCTTTGATCAAGCCCTAGAGCCACCACATCAACTAGATCTCTAGTATAGCATAGCTACATAGGATTAGAACTAGAAGGAGTCAATCTTCGATTGGTTTCCAGATCTGTCAAGAGGATTCTTGGTAATTCCTTTACTGTTCTTCATTGTTCATCTTTGTTCTTCAATATTATGAATACAACTTTGTTCTATTTCAATATATTGATTATGACTATGCTCTACTTGTTTATGTTTGCGATTATATTGTTCTTAGTTTATCGTAGTTACATGCTTGGCTTAGTTAGATTGGAATTATATACATGTTTAGGATCGTATAGCGTTTATCCATCGGATCCATGGGTAAATGATAAATATTGTGTAGGCATGGTGCTTAGACCATATTTATCTGCGATTGCACCTTATATGCCGGATCGTGGGGTGGTCTGCGATGGTGACAGCTTCGTTGGTTCTTATATAGTCCCCCTCCCGTGTGTAAGGTAGGCAGAGCAACATTATTACGGGGGAGTGATTGCTATGTTTCTCATCTTCCTTGATAATATCACTATGCATGGGCGTAGTCCTTTCTCGCAATGATTGCCAAGTGTACTTGCACTAACTATGATATGCTAGACTTTATAGTTAAGAATAACTTAGGAAATATCCTTGTAGTTCGTCCTAATACCATGCTAATGACTTGCTAGAATATCTGTTGAGGTGCTTATCATTATTATATGTGGCTAGCTGATCAGATTAATTATCTTTGTCACCATTCATACTTTATCTATATTTTATGTGACACTTACCCCTGTATGCAAGAGATAGATGAATGCTCTCACTTATACATGCAATGATTGATACTCATTCCTATATTCCATTCCATAATCAACATTGATGTTAGTAATCCCTTCACAGTGGTAAAAATATAAATAACGATACCTGGAATACTTCCCGGTTAAAATGCTACATCGGTATTAATCTGTGCGCTTGCAGAACTTATTTATTATTTATTTAGAAGAGCAGTTGCATATTTCAATACCGCGTCTCTCATGTCATGCTGGGGATGACAACTTGGCTTAAGTGGCACGAGGGATAGGTTCGGCATTTTTGGCGCCGTTATCAGAATTAGAAAACTAAGTCTACTTTTGGTAATGACGTTAAGAATGCCCAACAAGCATTTTTGGCGCCGTTGCCGGGGAAGGTTGATTTACTAACAAGGAATGAATACGGAATTTGAGTCATCATTCGCATCATTAAGTGATTGAGATCATCAATTCTCCCATACAGATTTACCCCTGTATTTTTCCATTCTTATTGTTTTGCAGGGTGATGTATGAATAGAGGACATCTTCCAGAAAATTTTGTTGACAACCCCGAAGCATTAATCAGAGAGGCAAGAGCCAAGCTCAAGAAGTCAACACTTCGACGCAACACTTCAGAAGACCGCCAAAGTTTCATCCAGAATTTGTCAACAGAGTTCGCAGCCATGGCGAACAAGACGATCCGCGAGTTCTCAGCTCCCACTACGGACAACATCCGCACTGGACTTGCCGCGGCCATCGACAAGAACTTTGAGCTCAAGCCAGGGCTCATCAACATGGTACAAGCCAACCAGTTTTGTGGGAAGCCGCACGAAGATGCAAGTGCTCATCTCCAACACTTCCTAGAGATTTGCAGCACATTCACTATATTAGATGTTCCCAGAGACGCCATACTACTTCGCCTTTTCCCATTCTCACTATTGGGGAGAGCGAAGCAGTGGTTCTACGCGACGAAGGATAAGAACACTACGTGGGCACTCTGCTCTACGAACTTTCTGGCTAAGTTCTTTCCCATGGGCAAGACCAATGCTCTCCGTGGGAAGATTACAAGTTTTCAGCAACAACATGATGAATCCGTTCCAGAAGCATGGGAGCGCTTTCAAGATTACATCCTAGAATGTCCCCATCATGGAATGGAGAGCTGGCTACTTATGCAGACTTTCTATCATGGGCTCATCACTAGTGCTCGTGAGACCATGGATGCTACAGCTGGAGGCGCATTTCTATCACTCACCATACCACAAGCTACAGCCCTTGTGGAGAAGATGGCGTCCAACCAAGGTTGGAACGAAGAGAGGACTCAAACACGCAAGAAGGGTGGAGGTATGCACCAGCTCAAATAGGTAGACATGCTGTCTACAAAGTTAGACCTACTCATGAAAAAGCTCGATGACAAAGCTGGAGACAAAAGAGAAGTCATGAACGTCTACGACTCTCACATGACTTGTGAGGAATGTGGAGATACTGGACACTCAGGCAATCACCGCCCTGAGATGCTTGAGGATGCAAGGTACATCAACAACAACAACAACTACAACCGTCCTCAACAAAATCAAGGTTGGAATCAACAGAGGCCTAACTACTCAGGTAACTACTCAGGTAATTATCAAGGTAATAACTCTTACAACAACAATAATAATTTTCCACCCCTGAGAGAGTTAGTGTCTAATCAAGGAAAGCTAATGGATAACTTGTCTAAGAAATTGGCATCCAATGATAAAATACTAGAAAACATAAATAATAGAATAGATAATTTCTCTACTGCCATCAAAAACCAAATTAGCTTTAATAAAATGATTGAATCTCAGTTAAATCAAATAGCTGCTGTTGTTCCTGCTACTAACCCCGGTATACCATCACAACCGGAAGGATTAGAATCTGTAAATCTTGTGGACATGTTTGATGCAGGTAACTATTGGAGTAATCCCGCTGTCGGAGTACATATTGACCTTCTGCCAGTCAAGAGAGGCGATCCAGGATGCCCCGTCATCCCGATCTCCATCGGCATGGTGGACTTCCCAGAAGCACTCTGTGACTTTGGCTCCAGCGTCAACATTATGCCTAGGGTACTCTATGAAAAATTCTTTACATATCCTTTATCAGAAACAACTATGTGTTTGCAGCTTGCAGATCGGACACTAAGCTTTCCTAAAGGAATATTAAAGAACATGTGTGTCCGAGTTGGTACCTCGTATGCTCCAGCTGACTTCGTGGTGATAGAGACCGAGTCCGATGAGAGGTCACTAGTTATTCTGGGAAGGCCATTCCTGAACACCTTGGGAGCTGTCATCTACGCCAGCGCTGCGAAGATCAACTTCAACATCAAGGGGAGGAAGGAGACGTTTTCCTTCAAGAACAAGATTACACAAATCCCAGAGCAACCCCAACATGAACCAAGGAAGAGGACCAACAGGAGGATCAAGCAGAACAAGAACAACCAAGGATGGACCGAATCAGCTAAGATGGTCACTGCAGTTCAAGGAGGTCAAGATGGTCGACTCAAGTCGCCCTTCCTGAACAAGAAGGACGACCCAGGTATGCCAAGCATTGAGTGCTCAATCAATGGATACTCCTTTCAGAAGGCGCTCTGCGACACTGGATCAGGCGTCAACATAATGGCCACAGTCACCTATCAGCTCTTGTACGGGACCATGCCCTTAAAACCAACATACACTCAGCTCCAGATGGCAGATCAGACATCCCGAAAGGTCGAAGGTATAGTAACCGATGTCCCTGTTAAAATTAACGATCATTTTGTCCATACAGACTTTCAGGTCATTGACATGGGAGACGACGAGTACGATCCACCCATCATCCTAGGAAGACCGTTCCTAGGCACCGTCAAAGCAATCATCTACATTGGAACCGGAGAAGTCCATATGCATTTCCCCTCTGAGAAGGTACGCCGCTACTTTAATGACCCTAACTATATAGTTGAAGATTCTAAGCAGGTCAGGACAAGAAGAAGGCGACGTAACCGTAACCAAAGGAGGCAAACCATCAAGGACGTATGGGCAGACTATGAAGGAGAGGTCATAAGGCCCGAGGATACACAACAGGAGACCGAAGCACCAAGTCAGGTATGGAAGGCGAAGACAGTTACACAAGAAGAGGAGGCGCTGCCGGAACCACCGTCTACGCCACCCAAATCCCAGGACAACTAAGAAGAAAAGAAGTCATGTTCGGAGGACTTAAAAACACCGAACGCCGTGCCAAGAGGTAAACTTGGTAGTTATCATTTTCCCTTTAATTATTGCTCAGTTAATCATGTTCATTCTATCTTAAAAAAATGTTGAAAACAGTAAGCCCCATGTGAGTATGCGAGTGGCATAAAACCCATAAGTACATTCACTGAGGTGGCATAAAAAAATAATAATATATATTTTTTCTGTTCTGTAAAAATGAAAATAAAAATAGAGAGTGACATTTACCAAGGAAGCTCAAACATGATAAAGGCTAGATATTTATGCTAACGCTTAATCAAGTTCCATGAAGCTTTGTTGTCTATTTGAGCTCCACAGAATTCAGGAAGACTAGTAGATGGAGGACATCCTAATCGCTGTCAGGGTGCTGCCGACATTCAAATACACCTCTGCACCTGCTAGCTACATCAGAAGAAATTACGTCAAGATCTAGCTTGGGGGAGAGCACCCCCATTTATCCCGATAAGTATTTTTATCTACATTTATACCTATACTTTATTAAAATAAAAAGATGCATAATCATGAAAACCCAAATAAATATTTTGTGTTTATATATATTTGCTTAGTTTAATAAATAAATAAAGTAGCTATGCTAAACTGAATCTTGAAAATAAAACTCTAGCATGGATATGATGAATAGTTGCTCTGCCTAATTTTCAAATTTGTTCTCTCTCTAGTTTAGACATAACTGTTATAATTTAAAACTGGCTCTAAACCTGAACTAGTGGGAAGAGAACTTGATCTGAAGTCTAAGTTGTTAGCGGATTTGATATGGGAAGGTTGAGCTGCTGTTTATCTGTTCCTAGAGATGCTAGAATTCTGGAGAATTTTATCTTTGAAAATCTTTAAAATGTTGCATGATGAGTTCCTGTATGATGAGAATTTAAATTTCTACCATAGCCATATATACATGCTTGTTAGAATAAGAGCCGCACTTTTACTACTTACTGCTTATGGGTATTGAGTGTGGTCAAGCTGTGTAGACCCTTAGGAACTTGTCATGTGGTTAAAATCAAGATTCACTTGCACGTTCACTCATACATGCTGCTTCTACTCCGGAAGTACGCATCCACATATATCCACTCATTTCCATCTCCTGATTCACCCAAAATTTTTCTACTCCTGACCCGGGAGAGAATAGCCAAAAACATTATCCCATTCCTGTTATTCCCTGTGAAGTTAATGCTCAAGTCATTTCTACTACCACTTGCTATATTTTCAAAAGAGGGAGATTGCTCTAAAAAAACGAGGAAATAAAAAGGAGCAAGTGCTCGGAACCTCGAAGAAAGAAAAAGTGAGAGGAGAGGTAAAAATAGACAAGTGTCCGACAGTAGAATTAGGGGTACAAGATACCCACCTGAGAGAAAAAAAAAGAAAAAAAAAGAAGAGAAAATACAGAGCATCTCATTCCCCTCAAAAGTTTCAAAAAGCAAGAAAGGTATGTATTCCCTCAAAAAGAGCATTAGACTTTTGTTATCACCATACACCACTCATTCACCACACATGCACATCTTGATTTGACTTATTGACTTGTTTCTCTGGATCCATGGTTTGACTATGCAATAAATGTTCTATGAGTATGTATACTGTATCTCCCACCTATGAGCTCCAGATATCAAAGCCTTATTAGAGTAGGGTGAGAGAGAAGGCAATGTCACTACGCCTTATACCATAAATACCACATACTTTGAGAGAGAAGGCATATACCATTACTGCCTTGGTAAGGATCCAGAAATACCACAAAAGAGAGACCCGAGAAAGTCATACAAGGAATCTCTGAGTTTTATTTGAAAAAATTTGCAAAAACTCCAGAGCTATAGCTGATCAAGAATAAGAGACATGGCGTTTGACTAGACCGTTCTATCTTTTAACCACTCAAGATGCAGGTGACGGATGCAAGCTCCATGGTGAAAGGTAAAATGAGTAAGTTTTAAGTCTTGACAGTTTACTCTAACTTAGGGATGAGACCTTATTTGAAAGCATATGTATCGTCAACGTTCAAAGACGTTGCAGCAACTTCTGATCCATAATGAGTCTATCCTTGCTCAGGGACGAGCAAGAGGTAAGCTTGGGGGAGTTTGTTGACGGTCCTTAAGTACCAAATATAGTTATCAAATAAATAAAGAAAAGGATCCAAATGCAACCAACACCTAGACTTAGGGTTTTATCTGACAGAATTCCACTGTTGGGCATTCTTAACGTCACTACCAAAAGTAGACTTAGTTTTCTAATTCTGATAACGGCGCCAAAAATGCCAAACCTATCCCTCATGCCACTTAAGCCAAGTTGTCATCCCCAGCATGACATGAGAGACGCAGTATTGAAATATGCATTTGCTCATCAAGATAAATAATAAAAGGGATCTGCAAGCGCACAGATTAATACCGATGTAGCATTTTAACCGAGAAGTATTCCAGGTATCGTTATTTATATTTTTACCACTGGGAAGGGATTTCTAAGTATCATGGTTGATAATGGAATGAGAATATGGAACTGAGTACACATCATTGCATGTATAACCGAGAGTATTTATCAATCTCTTTATACAGGTATAAATATCACATTAAGTAAAGGTAAAGTGATAATGGTGACAAAGATAATTAATCTGATCAGCTAGCCACATATAATAATGATAAGCACCTCAACAGATATTCTAGCAAGTCATTAGCATGGAATTAGGATGAACTACAAAGATATTCCCTAAGTTATTATTAACTATAAAGTCTAGCATATCATAGTTAGTGCAATTATACTTGGCAATCATGGTGAGAAAAGACTATATCCATGCATAGTGAATATTAGCAAGGAAGATGAAGAACATAGCAATCACTCCCCTGTAATAGTGTTGCTTTGCCTGCCCTATACACGAGAGGGGGACTATATAAGAATCAACGAAGCTGTCACTATCGCGAACTACCCCACAATCTGGCATATAGGGTGCAATCGCAGATAAATACGGTATAGACACCACGTCTACACAATAGTTATCATTCACCCACTGTACACATGGATAAACGCTATACGATCCTAGGCATGTATATAATTCCAATCTAACTAAGCCAAGCATATAACTATGATAAACTAAGAACAATATAATTGCAAATATAATCAAGTAGAGCAAAGTCATAACCAATATATTGAAATAGAACAAAGTCATATTCATAATATTGAAGAACAATGATGAACAATTGAAGAACAATAGAGGAATTACCAAGAATCCTCTTGACAGATCCGGGAACCAATCGAAGATTGACTCCTTCTAGTTCTAATCCTATGTAGCTATGCTAACTAGAGATCTAGTTGATGTGGTGGCTCTAGGGCTTGATCAGAGGCTCTCCTCCTGAATTAGGGTTTGAAGTATGAGACGAGGGGGCCCCTCCTCCAGGGGCAGGGGCCTTGCTTATATAGCCCTTTCGGATGAATCTGGGCCGTCGGATCAAACCGACATTGAACGGACGGTTTTCCTTGATCCTCTAGGTCGGTGGAGCATAATCCTCGAGGCGGAGCCTGATTGGCTCTGGGGCCAGGGCGGGCGCCCTAAGGACCAGGGCGGGCGCCCTGTGTCCGGCTCCGTTACGCCTCCCATTCGTTCTCGTGGCTTCTGGACTCTTCTAGATGTAAGATAATTACGTGTTCGGTTAATATCCCGTCATTAATCCGACATGTGGGCCTTTCTTCCGTATTTCCTGATAACCCCCTGCAGAAATAGATAAACAGCAAAACTCGTGGAATTCTGTCAGATAAAACCCTAAGTCTAGGTGTTGGTTTCATTTGGATCCTGTTCTCTATTTATTTGATAGTTATAATTGATACTTAAGGACCGTCAACATCCACGAGTTTTGGTGTTTGTCTGTTTCTGCAGGGGGTTATCAGAAAATACGGAGGAAAGGCCCACACGTCGGGTTTACATAGAGATAATAACGTGTTCACCGATTTTCTATCATCTAGAAGACTCCAGAAGCCACGAGATCGAACGGGAGGCCGAACGGGCCCGGAGGCAGGGCGCCCGCCCTGCTCCCTAGGGCGGCCGCCCTGGCCTGAGAGCCAATCAGGCTCCGTCTCGCGGATTATGCTCCACCGACCTAAGGGATCAAGGAAAACCGTGCGATTAATGTCGGTTTGATCCGACGGTCCACGTTCACTTGAGGGGGCTATATAAGCAGGACCCCTGGCCCCTGGAGGAGGCACTCCCTCATTCTCAATTCTTCAAACCCTAATCTCAGGAGGAGAGTCTTTGATCAAGCCCTAGAGCCACCACATCAACTAGATCTCTAGTATAGCATAGCTACATAGGATTAGAACTAGAAGGAGTTAATCTTCGATTGGTTTCCGGATCTGTCAAGAGGATTCTTGGTAATTCCTTTACTGTTCTTCATTGTTCATCTTTGTTCTTCAATATTATGAATACAACTTTGTTCTATTTCAATATATTGATTATGACTATGCTCTACTTGTTTATGTTTGCGATTATATTGTTCTTAGTTTATCGTAGTTATACGCTTGGCTTAGTTAGATTGGAATTATATACATGTTTAGGATCGTATAGCGTTTATCCATCGGATCCATGGGTAAATGATAAATATTGTGTAGGCGTGGTGCTTAGACCATATTTATCTGCGATTGCACCTTATATGCCGGATCGTGGGGTGGTCCGCGATGGTGACAGCTTCGTTGGTTCTTATATAGTCCCCCTCCCGTGTGTAAGGCAGGCAGAGCAACATTATTACGGGGGAGTGATTGCTATGTTTCTCATCTTCCTTGATAATATCACTATGCATAGGCGTAGTCCTTTCTCGCAATGATTGCCAAGTGTACTTGCACTAACTATGATATGCTAGACTTTATAGTTAAGAATAACTTAGGAAATATCCTTGTAGTTCGTCCTAATACCATGCTAATGACTTGCTAGAATATCTGTTGAGGTGCTTATCATTATTATATGTGGCTAGCTGATCAGATTAATTATCTTTGTCACCATTCATACTTTATCTATATTTTATGTGACACTTACCCATGTATGCAAGAGATAGATGAATGCTCTCACTTATACATGCAATGATTGATACTCATTCCTATATTCCATTCCATAATCAACATTGATGTTAGTAATCCCTTCCCAGTGGTAAAAATATAAATAACGATACCTGGAATACTTCCCGGTTAAAATGCTACATCGGTATTAATCTGTGCGCTTGCAGAACTTATTTATTATTTATTTAGAAGAGCAGTTGCATATTTCAATACCGCGTCTCTCATGTCATGCTGGGGATGACAACTTGGCTTAATTGGCATGAGGGATAGGTTCGGCATTTTTGGCGCCGTTATCAGAATTAGAAAACTAAGTCTACTTTTGGTAATGACGTTAAGAATGCCCAACAAGCATTTTTGGCGCCGTTGCCGGGGAAGGTTGATTTACTAACAAGGAATGAATACGGAATTTGAGTCATCATTCGCATCATTAAGTGATTGAGATCATCAATTCTCCCATACAGATTTACCCCTGTATTTTTCCATTCTTATTGTTTTGTAGGGTGATGTATGAATAGAGGACATCTTCCAGAAAATTTTGTTGACAACCCCGAAGCATTAATCAGAGAGGCAAGAGCCAAGCTCAAGAAGTCAACACTTCGACGCAACACTTCAGAAGACCGCCGAAGTTTCATCCGAAATTTGTCAACAGAGTTCGCAGCCATGGCGAACAAGACGATCCGCGAGTTCTCAGCTCCCACTACGGACAACATCCGCACTGGACCTGCCGCGGCCATCGACAAGAACTTTGAGCTCAAGCCAGGGCTCATCAACATGGTACAAGCCAACCAGTTTTGTGGGAAGCCGCACGAAGATGCAAGTGCTCATCTCCAACACTTCCTAGAGATTTGCAGCACATTCACTATATTAGATGTTCCCAGAGACGCCATACTACTTCGCCTTTTCCCATTCTCACTATTGGGGAGAGCGAAGCAGTGGTTCTACGCGACGAAGGATAAGAACACTATGTGGGCACTCTGCTCTACGAACTTTCTGGCTAAGTTCTTTCCTATGGGCAAGACCAATGCTCTCCGTGGAAAGATTACAAGTTTTCAGCAACAACATGATGAATCCGTTCCAGAAGCATGGGAGTGCTTTCAAGATTACATCCTAGAATGTCCCCATCATGGAATGGAGAGCTGGCTACTTATGCAGACTTTCTATCATGGGCTCATCACTAGTGCTCGTGAGACCATGGATGCTACAGCTGGAGGCGCATTTCTATCACTCACCATACCACAAGCTACAGCCCTTGTGGAGAAGATGGCGTCCAACCAAGGTTGGAAGGAAGAGAGGACTCAAACACGCAAGAAGGGTGGAGGTATGCACCAGCTCAAGGAGGTAGACATGCTGTCTGCAAAGTTAGACCTATTCATGAAAAAGCTCGATGACAAAGCTGGAGACAAAAGAGAAGTCATGAACGTCTACGACTCTCACATGACTTGTGAGGAATGTGGAGATACTGGACACTCAGGCAATCACTGCCCTGAGATAGATGAATTGCTAGAATATCCTTGTAGTTCGTCCTAATACCATGCGAATGACTTGCTAGAATATCTGTTGAGGTGCTTATCATTATTATATGTGGCTAGCTGATCAGATTAATTATCTTTGTCACCATTCATACTTTATCTATATTTTATGTGACACTTACCCCTGTATGCAAGAGATAGATGAATGCTCTCACTTATACATGCAATGATTGATACTCATTCCTATATTCCATTCCATAATCAATATTGATGTTAGTAATCCCTTCCCAGTGGTAAAAATATAAATAACGATACCTGGAATACTTCCCGGTTAAAATGCTACATCAGTATTAATCTGTGCGCTTGCATATCTTATTTATTATTTATTTAGAAGAGCAGTTGCATATTTCAATACCGCGTCTCTCATGTCATGCTGGGGATGACAACTTGACTTATATGGCATGAGGGATAGGTTCGGCATTTTTGGCGCCGTTATCAGAATTAGAAAACTAAGTCTACTTTTGGTAATGACGTTAAGAATGCCCAACAACAGGGTCACCACCGGCGCTTTGAAAGGACCTCTGCTCATTTTTGTTCACCAAATATTGCGGCGCCAGAGCTGGCCGCTTTCTGTTTTGGACTTTTCGAGCATTCTTCTGGGGAATTACCTCTTTATACTTCTAGAGGAATTTTACATTGAGCCTGCCTCGTTAAAAACCTCACCTCCGCTTGGAGTTCCCCTATGAGGAAAAGAGTACATGCTCTTTTATAGATTTTTAGTCTAAAATAAGAACTGAAAAGTAGAAAAGGAAAGGAGGGGCCTCCGCTTATAATTTGTGGAGGTTGCCCTTTGGTACATTGCCCAGATGTAGAATCTACGGAGGTTGTCAATATTCCAAGTGTGTGTTGTTGTGACACCTTTGCTGTCGGTCAGGTAGAATGATCCCGGGCGTCCTGCTGCCATTGCTCTGTATGGGCCTTCCCATTTTGACTGCAGTTTGGCTATATGTTGTGCGTTGGGTTTTCTTCTGAGTATGAGGTCTTCGTCTTTTATGTTTTTCCTTACCACCTGAGAGTCTCTCCACTTCTTGGTTTGGGATTGATACTTTGCGATATTTTCGACAGCTTATAGTCTTGTGGCTTCTATTGTTTCTTTTGCATATTCTTCATCTTGCAACATTAACTGTCTTGTTGTGTGGAGGCTTTCATGCTTGATTTCTTCTGGCATCATGGCCTCTTCGCCATAAAGTAGCTTGAACGGTGTGAATCCTGTGGTTCCTGAGATAGTTGTGTTGTGTGATCAAATAACTCTGGGTAATTCATCTACCCATTTTCCTTTACGGAGGCCTAGCAAAGTTTTTGATATTGCTGAAAACACTGCTCTGTTTGCTCTTTCCACAGCACCATTGGACTCTAGGAGATGGCATTGTGGGAGGGCTAATCACTAGCGGAGGTCCCTGTGGTATGGTTGCAGTTGGTGTTGTTGCGGAGGCCGGGATTGTGGAGGTTGACGCTGGTACTGCATGCTGCATACTCAGCATCTCCGCATGTAGGATTGCCAACTGCTGTCTGATTTCTGCTGCTTGTGCTGATGCTTGGGTTGCTTGTTGATTGGCTGCGAATGCTGCTGCCATTCTGTCCCTTTCTTGTTGCGCTCTCTGCAACTATGCTAGCAGTTGCTGTAGCTCTTGCTCAGGTGTTGCACCTTGGGGTGGTTGGGCCTCCGGATCTTGAGCCTCTGTGCCTTCATGTTCTGGAGGTTGACCTTGGGGGTCTGCTCTGATGTCATCCTCCGCTTGCAGAGTTGCGTAGGTGCTACGTGTGTTGCGCCTGGGCCTCCCTCTTTGACCCGTGGTCACTAGAGCTCTCATGATTGTTTTTCTTTTCCCTGCCATCGTTGGTGTGTCTTGGCCAAACCACGGTGGGCACCAATGTTGAAACTGACGGTCTTAGACAGTGAATTGGAGGTAGGGGCCTCTGCCCGCAAGGCGCTGCTCCTGGGCAGAGGCTCGGGAAATAGGCACGACATGTGGGAGAGTACGGAGATGACATGTAGAAACTAGGGTTTCATTAATTCATTCACCCCCCAACTTACTGTTACAAGTGCTCCCTATTTATAGGACTCAACTACCTCTCGACAGAGTTTACTACAATGCCCCTCAACTACTACGGTACATTCCTGGAATATTCTGCCACCAGTCTCTCGTTTGTGGGGCAACCTCGACACGCTGTCTTCAAGTAATGGGCCTCCATGAATGGTGGCCCACCGGATCTCAGTCTTTGGCCTAGAGGCATGGGTTCTCGACACCGGCCTTCGTCCTGGGGCACGTAGCCACCTGCACGCATTCTCTGTCGGTCCAGTCGGAGACCCCATGCGTGAGTCTCTGCCCGGGCCGACCGGACCTTAGTCTTCGGCCCAGAGGCCTGGGTTCTCGACGTCGGCCTCCGTCCTGGGGCGCGCAGCCACCTGCGCGCAGTCTTCACCGGTCCGGTCAGAGACCTCCTGCGTGAGTCTCCGCCCAGCCGCGTGGACCACGGGCGCTTGCGCTTAGGTACTTGCACACACTAAGGCAAGGTTGTTGTTCGATTAGTTCGGGGGCAGGGTGGCCTTCGTCTCTAGATTCGGAGACGCCCGTCAGGTGAAGCGGGGCGGCCTCCGCCTAAGCGGCCGGAGATGCCCGTGTTCGGCTCGGGTGGAGTCCGCGACAAGCTTGCTAAGCCTCGTGCAGTGCCCTACGAGCATACCCAGGAAAGTTAGGCCTTCGCCATTCGTCGAGGCCGTGTTACAACACAGGGTGTCATTTGCTACAAGAATATAAACTGTGGGATATGATACAAATTCATCTTTACTTGCCGAAATCGTCATGGCCTTTCATACACTACTATAGTAGTGATTAACAGTGACAGACGAAAATGATTAACCATGATGAGCAAACGGGCCCGTCGCGGTCAACCCGTCACGGTTAATCATTTTCACAAAATAAAAAAAAAATCCATGAGCCCGCCTCGAGCCCGTCTCCGAGCCCATGGGCGAGCCCACCATTCACAGAGCAAAACCCTAGCGCAGCGGGAGGAGGAACCGTCGCCGGATCTGGCCGCTGCAGACGTGAATCCGGCCACCGTCGCCTGATCTGGCCACCGCAGTCGCGGATCCGGCGGATCCGGCCCACGTGGAGGGCCCGCACCACCACGCCTCGCCGTGGGCCGCTGCGCCTCGTCGAGCGCCGCCAGGAGGGCTCGCGCCGCTGCGCCTTCCTGAGCGCCCGCCAGGAGGGCCCGCGCCGCCGCACGCCGCTAAGAGCCGCCTTGCCCCGCCGTGTGGGGAGGGAGGAGGGAGGAGAGAGGGAGTAGGGAGGAGTGGGGATGAGCCATGCCGCGCTGAGCCCCGGCGCCGCTGAGCGTTCTGAGAGAGGGAGTGTTCTGTGGAGAGAGAGAGAGAGAGAGAGGGAGTGGGGATGAGAAACCCTAGGTCCCCATTTTATACTAAGACGGCTATTGGGCTCGATCTGGGCCGGTTGGGCCCCGTTTTTTTTCCGTAACGGGCCTTCCAAAATGCCCGCCACAGTTAATATATATTTACCGTGACGGACCTTCTAAAATGCCCGTCACGGTTAATATGGGCACATTAAGATGCCCGTCACGGTAAATAAATTAACCGTGACGGGCATTTTTGCCCGTCTCGGTAAATAAAAAATGCCCGTCACGGTAAATCTGGGCATTAACCGTGACGGCCGCTACTTGTGCCCGTCACGGTTAATCATAGGCAGGTGTCACGCAAAATCATTTCTGTAGTAGTGATAGTTTTGCGATTGGTAGCCAGTCTGCTGGCTTTCCCGACACTTTACAAACGTAGCAAAGAGTTGTTTGCTTGGATGGGGTTAAAATCAACGGTCAAGAAATTTGTTGTCGGCTGCCACATCTGCCAACAAGCCAAACCTGAGAGTGTCCTTTACCCTGGCTTATTTCAAACTATTCATATTCCTACCCAAGCATGACACATGGCGTCCCTCGATTTCGACGAGGGACTTCCTAGGCCTGGAGGAAAAGATTGCATGATTGTTGTGGTTGACAAATTCTCTAAGTATAGTCATTTTGTGCCACTCAGTCATCCTTATACTGCCTTCAGTGTTGCTAAGCTCTACGTGCAGCACATATACATAGTCCATAGTATGCCTCATTCCATTGTCTCTTATCATGATATTGAGCTTTTAGCAGTTAGTTGTGGACAAGTCCTTTATCAATTTTTCTGGTGTACTGTCCCTTGTTGGTATGTCTTCTCCTTAGCACCCCCAAACCGACTGGTAAACCGAATAGGTTACCAAATGCATGGAAATATTCTTGCAGTGTTTATTTTTTTTGTCAGTGCATGTCCTTTTAATTAAGTGGATTGATTGAAATTATTTGGCTGAAGATTTTGGTACAACACGAGTTGGCACTTTGCTCTGGGATAGTCATTCTATATGGCCATATTAGCGTCGTCATTTTGGTTTTGATGGCTCTACTGCATGTGATCCTGTTGACTTGTCTGACTCGATCGCTACAGGAGAAGGCTTGGATCGCTATAGAATATATATCTAAAATACATATTATTTTTTTTCTACCACCGTCCCATGGCTACAGGTCCTAGGGCCTAGGCCGTGGCACCGGCTGGCGGGTGCACCTCCCCTAATCCGGCACTGATGCCGGAATGCACCCGTCGGCATTGTTCCATGGAGAGGAACGGTGGCCTCACAGCTCAAATCAGCCGCATCAGGGCTAGGAGCCAGGACTAAGAAGGAAGATATATAGGAACCAGTAGCAAGGATCAAGAAAAAAGGCAATGGCTTCACGTCGACATCCTTCTATGGTGAGAAATTAATAAAACTATCTGATTATTTTATCTTCTCTGATGATCTGGACTTGCATAGCACGCAGCATGCAAGTTGGCTGGTGTCACGGTTCTAGCCTAGAAGCGCTGGGCATAACAGCCAAACGATCGATCGAGATGGCGCCATACTGTGAGAGGCGTCACGATATTAACAAGCCACACATCACCGGAAGACTCCGGCTTGCCGGTGCTGGGAGAGCCCATCAGATGAAGATAGAAAGCAGGACGTCGGCCTGGTCATCGAAGCGCGCTTAGGACCCAAATTAAAGCCGGTTGAGCTCTAGGCGGCGGCACATAAAGACATGTACCGTACGTACGTGAATGCATCATCCATGTGTGTTGTGTGATGCATGCATCTGCCTGACTTGCACCTGTATACGTCTAGCGAGCAAGCAGGTCATTCACGCATCGATCTGTAATCGGCAAGTATCTGCAAGAGGGGCGGCCATAAGCCCATAAGCACGGGACAAACACTAGCCCCCGGTGCGTTCATGTGCAGCGTTCATGGCATCTACATCGACATTGGCACCAGCTGGATAGATCTACAGACTAAAGGTGTGGCCATCTTGCTAGATCCGATAATTACAATTTAATTTCTCTCCTAAGATGTACTGAATTTTGCCATCCCATAACTACTGTTTAGTTTGTCTTCTCCGAGTACTTATTCCATACTGCTTATAGGTGAGATTAGACCAGGGAAAGAATTGTGAAAAATGAAAGCAAGAGTCTTAGATTACTTTGAATCAATAAGTCTTCTTGATATAATAACCCTTATTGACCTTGACTTATAATATTTTTGTTCAATTTAATATAAATTCGTTAGCTTACTTCGAGTTTACATGTTAATGATGCTAGAAAATTAGGAGACCATGATTCATGGAGTTGAAAGCCTATATGAAAAAACTCAAACCCCCACAAATATTAAAGATAAATAACTAATCCCATAATAATTATTTTATAACTTATCCGGACCCTTTATGTTTGCATCCAAATTAACCATACGGGCTACCTATATAATTTACACCTAAATTATCCATCTCAACAATTGTAAAAAAAACACAAACCTATCAAATCTATATGTAAATGCTAATATATGCTATTATGAAATAATTTAACATTCATACCAATATTAAGTTAAAACTATGCATAAAGCTATGTTCCACTATGTAGACTAAGGACACATATCATTAGCAAATGATATACCAATGACCCTTACGCTTCACTTTAAGTCATATTAATACTCATGATAATAAATTTTGCAAGTTGTTATCGTCTTGAAAAAAAAAGAATAAACAATTTGATTGGAACATTATATCATATGAATAAAAGTATTATAATTCCAAGTATTATTTGTTCACTAAATCAATATCAATGCAATATAAAAAATTCCACATCTTAAGTGCCATGGTGCAAGCTGAAACAACTATTATGGGTATTCTAAGAACTTAAGGGTAGCCTAGGACCTAAAATTTTTTAATAAAATAAAAAATGAAAAATTTGAATAAGCGATATAGTAAGATGATCATAAAATTCTTAAAAAGCATAAAACATTTTACCGTCAAATTGTCCGACTATAATCCCCATCGTAAATAATAGTTGTTGTATATGAGAAATGAATCAGCTCAAAACTTTGGAAAAAGAATCAAAATTCAGGTCCATGTCGTCAAAATATAGATTACAACTAAAGTCAACATAGTTTAAGCAAATGTTTCAACTAAATGTATATTGATAAACAGAGGTGCTTTCAAAAGAAAAAAAAACCAATAGATATGGACGGAAAGGACATAAAAATCAATAATTGATATATTATCAAAATTGAATGTAAACTATAGAGCACCTATTATTGCTATTATAGTGAAGAGAGAAAAAAAATATTTGATATATGTATTTTTTATTAGTTAGTGTCTCTTAAGATTCTAACCCGTACGAGAGCATGGGTCGGTGAACTAGTATAACAAATGATCCACTAGTGAAAGTGAGATGTATCAAACTTGCCCGAAGACTCAGGCTCGCAAGACTCACGCCAAAATATTTTTCAAATGTCGGCGACTGGTGGGTGTATCCGAAGGGCTCCAGGGTTATTTTATTTCCACAAGACATATATACTTGGCCGCCCCAAGCTCTAACCAGAAATTGCATTGGCCCTTCGATATTCTTTGGTCCTTTTCAGGTACGTACGTTCTTAGCAAGTTGTGCTGTAACGAGACCAAGCCATCAAATGGTAACTACCAGCTGGCTGATTTTGTGAGACGACGACAGCCGTGTAACTTCTGGTGCAAGGAATATAATAGCACTGTGTCGTCGAAGTCGTCTCAGAGAAACATATCCACACATCATGGGGTCGGTGTGTGTACTAGTATAGTATGTAGCTAGCTTAGTATACGTGCATCCATTTCATATATGCTTACAGCAGTTTTTTTCCTCGAACGCACAAAGGGTTTGTGCATCTTTGTCATTAAGAAGAAAAATAGTACGGATTACAACGACACGCCACTGATGATACACTAGGGGAAAAACTGTTATACAATCGGTTCCGTCCACCCTATCAGAAGGCAAAGCATCTCCAAGAGTTTGCCAAATGAGATTGGCATCCTTTCAATTTTGGCAAAATGAGAAAATTTGGGTTCCAACAGCTTGGCAAATGAGGTTGGCATTCTTGGCAACTTGCCATCCACCGGCCTCGCACGCGCAAATATGCGCGCGCGGAGCGGACTTGGCATCCGTATGTACGAGAGAGGTGGAAGGGCACAAAAATAATTTTGTTTCTCTCTCAGGGTTCCTGATGTAAGTTTTTAAGAGGTGGAAGGGCATAAACATAATTTTGTTTCTCCCTCAGGGTTCCTGATGTAAGTTAGATCTGGGTTTGGCAAGTGAATTATACCAAACTCTTGGAGAGAGACTGTTTTTTTACTTGGCATATCTTTTTACAACTTGGCAAAACACAAGATTTGCCAAATGAAAATTGCCAAACTCTTGGAGATGCTCTTATTATTCTCTAATCAACTACCTAGCCAACACCGTCGTTCAGACACGGGGGCTCGCGCGGCTTGGGCGGCGACCCGATCGCCTCGGGCCCTCTCCCAGCATGAGCACCCGCAAAGCCCCTCTATGTGAGGGGTCGCCGTCCTCGTGAAAGACGCTGTCGTAGGCCTCCTTAGCATCATCCTCTACTTGAGAGATCATTATTATGTCCTTGGAAATAAACCTCAGCTCTCTTCTGAGATCGATCGATCGAGCAAACATTTCCAATAGAGTACACGTATACGATGTCGAGCTGCCGTGCCTCCCTCCTCGCCGTCCTGTGCATCATCCTCTACGACTGTACCCATGTCCCTCGCGCTGGCTGCCTCTCCTTCAACCTCAGCTTCTCTGAACCCCAAAGCCTAGGTGATCTCGATCGGTTGATATACTGCACCGGCGACGCATACCTCACTCTAGACAAGCTTGAGCTCACGCGGCGGAGCAGGAGGACCAACGACAGCACCGGCCGGGCCACGTACACGCAGCCAGTGCGGCTATGGGACGCAGCTACCGGCGAGATGGCCAGCTTCACCACTAGCTTCGACTTCCAGATCACTCTGGACGACGCGAGCACCATCGTCACTCCCGGCGACGGCGGGATGGCCTTCTTGCTCAGCCATCATATCGGGTCTGGTATACCCCCCGGGAGCTTCGGGGGCAGCTTGGGCCTCCTCCCGTACGCCACCAACGGCACCGGCGACACCACCATGGTCGCCGTCGAGTTCGACACCTATCGCAACCAGCAGCTATACGGCGACATCAGCGGCAACCACGTGGCCATCGACGTCAACTCCCTCAACTCCACGGCGGTCACCGACACCACCTCGCCGACCAGGAACCTCACGTCCGGTTACAAGATGATGGCAACCGTGAGGTACGAGAATGTTACCAAGTTCCTGGCCGTCGAGCTCACCATCAACGGCGACACGTCCTACTACGTCAACGCCACTGTTGATCTCAAGAGCTACCTTCCCGAGCATGTCGCTATCGGCTTCTCGGCAGCGACTGCCGGTGGTGGCGAGCAGCACCAGATACTGTCATGGTCATTCATATCCACTCTGCAGGAGGAACAGGTAGCACAAGCACCGCCGCCACCGCCACCGCCGCCGCCGCTTCATCAGTCACCTGAAATCGTCCAGCATCCCAAGACGAGGTCAGTAGGACGAACCCAGATAGTAATCTCCGTGCTAGCGGTTGTGCTAGGAGTATTTCTCTTGGCATGTGCAGCCGTGCTTGTATGGCGGCACAAACGACACAAGAAACCACCAAATGAAGAAACCAGTGACAGCGACTGTGAAGGAGAACAACGACACGGCAGGGCCGAGCTCGAGAGAGGGGTGGCTGCCAGCGGCCCTAGGCGATACGCGTACCGCGAGCTGGCGGCCGCCACCAACAACTTCGCCGAAGATGGCAAGCTCGGCTGCGGTGGCTTCGGAAGCGTCTACAGGGGTAAGCTCGCCGTTGCCGGCGAAGAGCGCCCGGTGGCCATCAAGATGTTGTCATCGGAGTCGTCGGCGCAGGGGAGGAAGGAGTTCGAGGCGGAAGTGAGGATCATCAGCCGTCTCAAGCATCGAAACCTTGTGAGGCTCTTGGGGTGGTGCGACAGTCGTCGCAATGGCCTCCTGCTCGTCTACGAGTTGGTTGCCAAAGGCAGCCTCGACACGCATCTCCACAGCAGCGACGACAGCGAGAGCTTTTTGGCGTGGTCAGAAAGGTAACGACACATTTAACCATCCTTAATAATTATCATGCATGCATAGACTAGTAATAATAACCAACATATATACTCTCTCCATCCTATTTAGATTGTCGTTTTGGACTTCATATACCATTTTGTTTGACCATTCGTCTCACTCAAAAAAAATTATACAAATATTATTTATTTTGTTATGATTTATTTTATTATTAGAGATACTTTAATAATGATTTATTTATTTTATGATTGGTAAAAAAATTGAATAAAATGAATGGTCAAACACGATACTCTAAAGTCAAAAACGACAATCTCAAAGGAACGGATAGAGTAAGTGCTAGAAGATTCATGGATAAACTCAACATATCATTCCGGGTCAGTGAGTTGCCATAGTGTTGGGGAGTGCAAGACAGTGGCCAGTAGACAGAGGTGTTCTGGGTGTCGAAAAAAAAGTTTGGAAGTCGGCTTAGGAAGTTAGAAGTTGCACATCGGTTGTTTTTTGTGTGTGTGTGGGGGGGGGGGGGGGTTGTGGAGATTGTGAGTAGTCCGTTTAGTTCTTTTTATCTAGCTTGACAGTCTGTCAAACCTAAAAAGTTGTTTACACTGCTTGTGCATGTAATTCTTTTCTATGCCGCCATGTTCGGGATCTTTCCAAAAAAGAAAAAAACTCAGCATATCTGGCCCCATGGTTATTGAAGTTGTTTATATTTGGTCCTTTAATTTGACAAGGTTTATACAAATACGGTACATCCTCCTTAAATTTTGTCTTGTTGTAATCATTTATAGTTACAAAATTACTCTATATGTAATTTTATCCATATTTGTTCTCCTTGCATTGCATCTCCATGTTTACTTGATACGTTTTGATGGTCTGTTTACTTGATATGTGTTTAGTTGACATTTTAGCTTAATTAAACTATGTGTGTTTGAAATTAAGAAATATATATGCATATATATGTGACGCAATGGTGACACTTAACACAGGTGCTATGTATTTGACTTGTAAATCGAAATGGTCATCACTTCATGCATATGTGTATATGATTTGCATAGTGACACGTATGCACGCATAACATATAGTCCATTTTTCTATATTAGTAATAATGATAGAAGAGAGTAATTGAGAAGATTATAGGAGTATTTTTTTAAAAAAAATATATAATAACAAGGGTTACTTTAGGTTATTTTTAGAGGTGGTTAATTTATTAGATAAAAAATTAGAATGTTTCTTATATTTTTTTTCATAATAGCATAAATGGTTACTTTGATAAATGGTTGGATGATTATGATTGTTGTGAGAATTTTAGGCTAGCTTATCTCTTTTTACCAACCACTGATTGATTTATAAGGTACATATACATAGGTACCAGATTATCCTTGGCTTGGGATCCGCGCTGCGGTATCTCCATCAGGACTGGGAGCAGTGTGTGGTGCACGGTGACATCAAACCAAGCAACATCATGCTGGACGAGTCCCTCGGCACCAGGCTCGGCGACTTTGGCCTGGCCCGGCTTGGCGATCACGGCGCACGGTGGCACACCACCAGGGCCGTGATGGGCACGGCGGGGTACATCGACCCAGAGTTCGTCAACACGCTCCACCCGAGCACCTACTCCGACGTCTACAGCTTCGGCATTGTCCTCCTCGAGATCGTTTCCGGGCGGTGCCCCGTCATCCTGCTGAAAGGCAGTGCGCACTTCGTCCTAGTCAAGTGGATGTGGGGCCTCTATTGCCGGAACGCGATCCTCGACGCGGCGGACGAGCGGCTGAGGTCCGGCAACCAGGCCGACGATAGGTGCATGGAGAGGGTGCTCGTCGTCGGGCTGTGGTGCGCGCACCCTGACCAGAACGAACGGCCGTCCATCGCACAGGCCATGCACGTCCTGCAGTCAGAGGACGCCAGGCTTCCGGAGCTCACGCCGCAGATGTACAGGACGGTGTCGGAGTTTGCCGTCACTGGACGTGCAATTGGCCTCTGAGCCTCCCTCCCCTGCTCCGGTCAAGGGAAATGGAAAGGAACAAAGTAGCCGCTACATGCCTGCGCCGTCGTCGCACCTGCCACCGTCAGGATGAAGGAGCCATTTGCTTCATGGCGGATGTTCCCTCTTCATTTAATGTGTGAAACGTTTCCTACTATGCACAATTTTTTGCTTATGTTGCCACACAGTTTGGTTGCACTATTAAATCCGTCCAGTATGACAATGGTCATGATTTCAACAATGCCACATCCTGATACTTCTTTCTCACTAAAGGTGTAGTTCTTCGTATGTTGTGCCCATACACGTATTCCCAAACTGGTAAGCTCTTGAGCATCTCATTCGGTCCACTAATAATATTACGTGCTCATTACTTTTCCAGGCCAACCTCCCCCATCCTTTTGGGTTGAAGCTCTTCACACAATGACCTATCTCCTTAACCATCATCCCTCCAATATGTTGTCCTCCAACACACCCCACCATGCCCTTTATAACACCCCACCAGACTATTCGCACTTGCGTATATTAGCGTGCGCCTGCTATCTAATCTTTTCGCCACTACATCGCATAAACTCAGCCCTTGTTCCACCTTGTGAGTCTCTCTTGGATATCCATCAGACCACGAAGGTTATAATTAGTGCCTTGATCTCACGTCCAATTGTGTTATTATTTCTCGAGATGTCATCTTTGATGAAATATGGTTCCCCTACTCTGCGTTGCGACACCTCCTTCATACAACTTTGATTTCCTCTTCGCAGATGATTATGTTATTTCACCCATTGGTTTGTGAGCTTTGCCTGCAGGTACTCCCAGCATTCCAGGTCCCGTCCCTACTGCCCCCGCTACTTCGTCGGCACGAGTTGTTGCCAGCATGGATGTGGCCCTTAACCCACCTCCGGCGCCCACCATCTGGTCGGATCTGCTGCTCCGGTTGACGTCTCGTCTCCGGTTGCTGCCAACAGCACCACGGCCACCTCTCCACCAATCACCTCTATGAGGCTAATTGCTCCTAGCAACTCGCCTTGGCACTGTCGTCGCACGATCCTCTTCCTCCAATGGCTGCCCTAGTTAATCCGCATGTTAATGACCATGCCATGGACACTCGCGGCAAGCGGGGCTTTCATCTTCCAGTGCAGCGGCTCAACCTCCATTCCATGATGCTCTCTCCCATTCAGAAGATGTATCATGGTGCTCTTGCCGATCCTAAATGGCAGGATGCTATGATTGAGGAGTTCACTGCTCTGTAGCATAATGATACTTGGGATCTGGTTCTTCGCCATCATGATGCCAATGTGGTTATGGGCAAGTGGGTTTATCACCGCAAATTCACCTCTTATGGCTCTCTTGATTGGTACAAGAAACGTTGGGTTTGTTTTGGGGGTTTACTCAGCGCCTCAATATTGACAAGGGAATTGCTCCGGTACACCTCTTTTAGAAAATTGCACGCATCTTAAGGCAACCCTAATTAACCATTATCTTAATTTTTTCATTGAGGTCCCGTCTTAGCCCAGCCCCTACCATGCTCAGCCTGTGCCCGGCCCACACCCGAACTCCTGCTCCCTGACTATGATCTCGTCCAGCCTGTTTACCTGATCTGGCCGGTGGCCCTCAATGTTCGGACTGTCTACGGCAGCGGCACTCATGTGCGCAGCACCTCTTCGAATTGTGTCATGGCCGTGATTGATGTCCGCAGCCAGCTCCTGCCCCTCGAGGAGGTCCACTTTGCCCGAGACCATGACCTAGACTGATGCTTGTCTTTAGGATCTTGTCTCTTGTATGAATGTATTGCATTTGGAGTCAGGGTGAACCGTCAATTTAGCAAGTATCATCTTTGTGCAGTAATTTTTTCGCACTGTACCCTAAGAGTATCCATGTACTATGATGCTGCAAGCCACTATAACTATATCAATTTTGAATGATCTGGAAAAGTATGGATGCTATGGTGATGAGCTATGGCGGAGGCGGACTGTTCTGCATTCCGTCAGGCGTCGAGTACCATCATGTTCGCTCGTTGAGAGGAATGAGATCTACTGCGACAATGTCAGTGCGGTCTACCTCTCCACCAACCACATCCAGCACCAGCGGACGAAGCATGTGGAGATCGACCTACACTTTGTCCGTGATCGGGTGGCCATGGGTGAGGTGCGGGTCCTTCACGTTCCGACTACCTCCCAGTTCGCGGACATCTTCACCAAAGGCCTCCCGACCTCGACCTTCACCGAGTTTTGCTCCAGCCTCAACATCACCAGTGGCTAGTTGCGTCTGTGGGAGGGTTGTGTGTGTTCTTCTTCTTGTTCAGCCTGGAACTCCGCTGCGCCGGTAGTTCAGACTGCGGGGGGGGGTGTTGGATTGTGTGTATTAGGCCCATGAGGCTAAGGCCCATGTGGCCCATGTATGATTACCTATATAGCTACCCTTCTAGGGTTAGCCCAATAATAGAAAATCATTCCTCAAACACTAAATAGTAATTTGACATTGTTTCTTGGTGAATCAAATGTGCACACAACTGTACTCTGGTAGTAGATGTGAATTGGTATGTAAATATGCTAGTTAATTAGCATTAGGTAAACAAATGCCAAATACATATTACTGCAAATGCTATGCTAATTCTTGGACCCATCTAGCAGAGTGGCTGATATTAGTAGCACATGGTATGATCCGAATGGAATCTTTCCTACTATAAATTCTTTTTGAGCCTGCTTCAAATCACTACACCACAACCCCAGAATAGCGTCGTACCGTCGGTCGGTATAGGTCGATATAGCGACTCTCGATCGGTCGGTATAGATCTATGCCGACACTTACTTGCTGCCGCTGAAAGTGGCGTCGGTATAGCTTATACCGACCGACATGTCTTTAGCGACCGACTATCTAACGCCTTAGGGGCTATATATACCGACACATAGTTTGAGGCTATAAATACTTTTAGCAACCAACAGTCCAACGCAAAGCACTCACGTAGAAACAATATATATGCTACTAATCAGCAGTACACAATGAATCCCAAATTATCTTTTGTCAATGCACAAACATTGTGTGGTTTAAACTTCTACAACACAACTGTTATGTGTTGTAGGTCAACAATTCAAAAGCACACTTTTCAAGCACTCTCAATCGAATAGCAATAGAAATATTACTGATATGTCTCCCGTGTACAAGTAGCATTAATCTAAATACAGAAACTATCTGCAACTTATTGCATTACTACAGGTATCCATCTTGTGCGGTTGTCCCGCTGGTCTGCTATAGATGTTATTCAGAAATGTATGACAAACCTCCAGATATACCAGAAATCCAGAATCTATCTTATAGATTGCTTCCCAGTTCTTGACTGGTCTTGGTTTCACTTAGACGGCCACTGATTGTTCTTTGATCTCGCTGTCCAGCATCACTTGCCGTAGCACTATTAACAGAGGCATCAGTCGGCATCTGATGGACTTGAGGCACCATTCACTCAACTTGGAGTTGCTGTGGAGGGGTTTTGGTTGAAAATCAGGGGCCTTCCCATTTTGGTGATAGGAAGGAGCATAGTTGTCCTGGACATCAGAGTATGATCCATCATCGCTCAACTTGGAGTTGGATCCATAACCAGGCCTCCGTTGCGAGTACTGCTGCATCTCCCATGACTGTGACTTTTTAAGGGGAAAAACACAAAGACGTGAAAGCCTGTCCAACTCAAAGACATCATTGTGTCAGAAATGCAACAGACAAGGGCTTCTTCTCACCTTACTGCCAGAGAAGACCTATCCCCTCGTGCAGTGGACATCGCCTGCTAAAAGCACACAGATAAAACCAGGGTAGTGGTTCAAGTTATAGTAGGCCACATGCTTTCAATGAAAACTGATAAGTTAAATGGACAACGATAAAGCAGATGATATTATGAATTACAGTAATAGATGTGTGAGTTGTCAAGAACTCAAATATGTGAGATATTTATCAATAATGCCCGACTCATATATTTAGCATTTTAGCTAGGAGTTCCACAATATTATAGAAATTGGTTACACCGTGGTAAAGCTGAATAGCTTTCAACTGATCAACAAAGAACACCATAAAACAAAATATGTTAACCATATGCACATATCACAAATACATATATATATGGAGATTGAGAAACATGTATATTGAGAAGATGTAATAAAATATATTACTAAAAGGACTACCTTTGTCAAGAATATGATCTTTTAAAGTTCAGCTACTATAATCTTATTAGTTAATCGTCAGTTTTTTCTCTAGGACGTGCAAGAGAGCTTGTCATCTTCATTAAAGAGAGAGAAAAAAGACAGCTGCATAACTAAGCACCCAAACCAATGCAAGACAATAGCACACCACAAGAGCTCCTCTTCTTCCACTGGCCACACTACAGCGGAGTGACACTATTAAAAACACAATCATTCCACTGTTTGCAGATCTGGTCAAATAATGTATGTATTAAAACATACGGAAGCAACAAATTGTTATAGTGGATTTGCAAACAATTCCCTTTGGTACACAACCATATCTAGCTGATTTGAGAAATTCGATATTTTCAGTAGCCGATCAATTCAGATGTAAGCTGTTCATAAGCATGAAAGAAGGCTGGCTGCCAGCAAATACTAGTTGTCCCAGAAGTTAGTTAAAGTGAATGCACAATCTCAGAGACTCAGACTACACCAAGTGAATCCAATTAACTTGACAGAAGCATATTGATGTCAATTAGTTTTCATTCTTTTCACTAGGTTGTTTATTTTCCCCACCTGGCGCGTGCCAATATAAACCAGTCAAAACTCAGGTCTTGTGAGTTGCTGGGTATGCCAATATAAACCAGTCAAGCTCCTTACCTCAGCATAGGACCTTGAAAATGATCCAGCTGTAGGTTCAGCAGGTGCTGACACGAATGAAGAGTTGAAGACCTCACTGCCAAACAAAGGCAAGAGTTTGCCGTGCTTAACATTCTGCAATCTGCATCTCTGCGGAAAGTTGGATTTGGTCAGAATTACTTTAGGTTCATCTTTTCCCATTAAAATTCCAGTGAAGAGGAGATTGACAAATATATGTGATGCACAACGTGCTATATATTATCATCAGAATTAACAACTATTTATACTAGAAAATGAAAGCATCCATTGATCCATGATTTTGCCGTGCCTCAACTACAGACAAAGAAAAAGAGACTCAAAAAAGAGCTAAAAGATGGAGAGATCTTGTGCTGTGTCACAATGTCATCTAGTATTAATCTATTATATGCAAACTACAGAGCATCCAGATCCAGCCCCAAAGCCCAACTACTTCTGAGCACTGCTACTCCAATCACTAAGTGATGGTTTCCATTTGTTTATTTCGAAAAGAAATTCGGGACTGAATCAAAGCATCTAGAGATCAAAGAAACTGAGAGCGAGAGTAGCTCACTAACCTCATGCAGGCAGACAACGTTAGGGTGCCTGAGCAGCTTGTCCGTGGTGATGTCCTGGCGTATTTCGTGGCGCTGGTCACCCTGTCCACGGTGACATCTACAATTTCCGAAATACTCAAACACTGAACCTCTCCAGCGACGCCTCACCAAATCCTTCTGCAGCCATAACTAGGCATAGTAAAAATCAACTTTGTGTTTAGCCCAACAGATCTGATATGTGGAAGCCTACAATAGATTATGAAGACACCCTGCAGGAAGATGATTCATTTACCTCTGATGAAGGAGCAGGAGCAGGAGAAGGGCCGCAGTTCTTGCAGCTCACCCCAGATCCGGGCAAATCCTGACTGATTGGCTTGGATCCAGCAGCCGGCGCCTTCGGGAGGAAGAACAACGACACCGTGCCGCCTCGAGCTCTAAGGCTGACGCGAGTGTTACCTCGAGCGTCGTCGCCTGGTGCAGGATCCGGGAGAGGGAACTACCTTCGGAGCGTCGGCGCGTCGCTGGCTGCGCGGACCACCGGGCGCCGCCGCTGGCCGCTCTGCGGCGCAGGACACAGCGCGCAGACCGCCGATTGAGGTTGCACCACTATCCTGGAGGGGCAGAGGGCGGGACACCAACAGCACAGGTGAGGGTTGGGCAGCGGCAGCGGTGGCGGCGGCGACGGACTTGGGTGGGCGATTTGGTAGGCACGGGACTTGGCGGCGGAGTTGGGAAACGAGAGGCTGAGCGATGAAGAGGCTAGGGCTTAGAGAGGGCGGTATTTGGGCCTTGCAGCCGATGGGCCTTTTTCGTTTTCAGTTTGCCGCCAAGCCGTTCATTTTCCTTTTTGCGAGCGCGCTAGAGGACCGGCACTATAGAGACCGAATGTTTGTCTTCTCTGCCGACCTATCCCGACCGTTGATTCGATGGTATAGCTAAATATATATCCCGACCGATCGTTCATCGTAATAAGTACATTTATCGACACTTAGTCTGTGGGGAAGTTATAACGACCGACTGTTCAACGGCACTAGTGAACTTATAACGACACACATGTGACGCTAATTTGGTGCTGTGGTGTAGTGAATGTGAGCACATCTTAATAGCATAAAAAAGTAATTTGCTAAATCAAATATAGACAACTAGTCTGCTAACAAATGGAGGTTCTTAGATGACCTGAGTAGTCACCAGTCTCGCCAGAAATTCAACCAAAATTTTAGAACATTCTGAAAGGAAAAACATACACGTTCACAATAGTCTTTAGCTTCTTGTGCTGCACATAGCTAATTAGTGCCATAATATTATATTTAGTATGTATTGATCTCCTCAATGCTAGCTGAATAATCTCAAATGAAACTTGTTCATAGTAAGTCAACAACATCATGAGATTCGATACATGCTCCAAATTCATTGAAACTCCACTAAAGAGCAGTACAACACATAAGCCGTGGTGCAGTACCAACACTAAGCAAGAGCACACTGTAGATAATTATCATCAAGTAGCACAGCAGTGTCACCTCCCTTTTCAAAGATCAGTAATAACAGTCGATGGACATGACATGGCATGCTGATCATGTATTTCATCCTGAACCAAACCAATCTTCAGCAAACTATTGGGCTCCAAGTCTGATGGGAGACGTGCATCCCTTTGCAGGTACTGCATGACAAGGCGCATGCAAGGTCTCGCATTTGGTGAAGAGTGTGAACAGAGCAAGCCAAGCTTGAGGACCAACTCTATCTCCTCCTCCACATAATCATCTAGTCTTGGATCGACGACATGGGTAATGGAACCACTTCGCCATGCCTCAAGCACCCAGTCGCCCAGTGCAAGGGGCTCTCTATGGTTGTTCACTCAGATTGGTTATTTTCCACAAGCAACCTCCACCATCAGCACACCAAGGGCAAACACATCAGTTGCTTTGGTTACCTTGCCAAGCCGGGCCAGCTCAGGGGCAATGTAGCCCCATGTGCCTGCCACACGTGTGGTGTGAGCGTCAGCTCCATGATCATGTGACCTTGCGAGGCCAAAATCACCCAGCCTCGCATTCATCTCGCCATCAAGGAGGACATTGCTGGTTTTGATGTCTCGGTGGATGACGACCTGCTCCCAATCCTCATGGAGGTAGAAGAGACCAGATGCTATACCTTTGATGATGTGGAACCTTTGAGCCCAGCATAGGTTGGTGGTACTGTGATCTTGAGTGTGCAAGTAGCAATCAAGGCTTCCATTAGGCATGTAGTCATAGACCAAAAGGAGTTGTTGCTTATGACGACAGTACCCAAGCAGTAAGGCGATATTGTGACATTTAGCATGGTGTGCTTGCTGTCGTAGTCCACCCACACCTGCATTGGTTTTGTACTGATGAGGGACAAATTACTAAAGTACCCATCAGAAGTATAGTAACCTGCAACTGCTGATTGAACAGAATTCAAGGCGTTGATGTCAATCCCGATGTGGTTGTCGTTGATGTCTTTGAACTCGGCGTTAAAAATGGTATCGAGCTCAATAGCAAGAAGATGATTTGAAAAGTTGCCATAATTCCACTTATTGAGAAGGCCCAGGTACTGGCCAGGCAAGGCACTAAACAACTCCTTGGTGGAAGAAAGCACAAAGGCAAGACCATGGCTACTCATGCCATAGTACTGTGGGATGATGGCGAAGACAAATGTTGTGGAGAAGGACACGGCGGCACTTGTAAAATTGAGAGGGTAAGTGTAGAAAGCATGACCTTGCGACTGGTTCTGCCCGCTGGTTAGCCTCAGAAGTCCATCAGAGACTGAGGCTTCACCATCCATGGTTAGGTCGTTACCGAAGAAACCATCAAATATGAACTCACTATCACCAACGGAGGCGCCAGTGGAAGAGGCAGACAGCAGCAGCAGTAGGAGCAGGAGCACGGGGATGAGGAGATGCTGCTGGTGCAGCAAGCAAGGGCGATGCATATTAGCTACACAGGCGAGGCAAACCAAAGCTGATTCGTTCTCTTCTCCACAGTATCGATGGAGAGTGTCTGGAAGCAAGTAAAGCTTGACCGGGTGAGCATGCATATAAGCTTTAAACTAAAGCAAGGATAACGATGGAAAGCTAATACTGTATGTCGTATCCACAATAATCCACACAACTAAATTATGTATGGGGCCGGCCGGAGACCGGTACCCGGTCAAGCTTTCTTTATTTGACTGCAGCTCTGGCTGGTTACCCAACTTTGCTAGACTGGTGTTTTTAACTGAATGATGAAATACTAGGGTTTTGCCACACCAATCGCGGTGACAGATCGATGTGGAAGGCCATGGACAACATATTGCTAACAAAAAAAAGTCACATGACCATTTTCTGAATCGAGAGAGATGAGATAGCTGCCACCAGCATTATTTATTGGTGAATCCCAGAGGAGATGAATAGACATTTTTTTCCTTTGGAACTAAAACAGCGGTTCGGACCAATGCTCTTCCCAGTTTGGTACTCGCTTCCTGAAGTTATGCTTTGATCATAGTATCTGCTCGTTATGTATATATTATCCACTGTGTTGGAGGTAACCATTTGGTCGGCTATGTACTGTTGTTGCTGTAGAGTCTAGACAGATGGATGGACCCATTGAGACAGTTGGATACTTCAATGTACTGTGGTGGCAGCTTTGACTTTATACTGCAGTTCAGTGAGCCAACCAGTTCCTCTGTTGAAGTTGAGGAAGCAGAAAATTTTTTCCTGATGAATTTTATGTAGATCGAATGTGAATCAGTACATGTTATATGAGCCTTCAGCACACTGGCAGGTCAGGTGGAGGTTCCTCCAGGCAGTGGCGAATCTAGGATAAATTGTCGCTGGGGTCGGACTTACTCATGACCTAAACTTATAGTAGTCTTTTCTCGAACGAAAACTTATAGTAGTCTAACAACACGGATAACATATGGCCTTGTTCGCTTGTCTTATAATCCGTACTTTTCAGCTTATTTTTTCCAGCTGGAACAGTGTTTTTCTCTCATAATAAATCAGCGAGCAGTACTTTTAGCCATGACTTTTCAGCGAAGCGAACAGATTCATAGACATAAATATTAATAACGATAATAAAATATCACATAAATTATCCTACCTAATATGAAATTTCCTCCTATCCGCTGAAGCATATGGAAGCTCGTCAAAATTTACCTCACATCGTTAAACTCACTGAGTACAAATAGTAGTATGATTGGTTTTTGTTGTACTTCCATCTCTTCTTGAGGTGCCTGGCCGCCCGCATCGGGATTCTCGTCATCTCTTTTTGGTCCTTCATCCAGATTCTCATTATCACTAGTTGGTGGTAATTTCCTTTTCAAGAATCGTTTCAATGTGCTTTGATTGTCTATGAAATTAGCCAACACAGTGAAACACTAAAGAAAATTTTTGCAAGAAACCGCACCTATATGACTAGAAATCACTAATTTCCTTACCTGACATCTTGCTTGATACAACCAATGAAATGGAGAAGATAAGCTCTTTCTATGAACTGAACCACTATGACTTGTTTGCTTCTCTGAATTTGAATATACCAAACAACTGGAAAAAAATATATAAGACCTCAATAGGGGCAATTGGGCATGCAGCTAGGTGTCCAGGTTTGTGAACGGACAGAAGTACGAAACGTCGGATAGATTTAATAAAAATTGCAAATTTAGGGATCAAATTGACATACATTTTCTACCTCAAATTGACATGCTTCTGGACTTTTGGGCTGTGGCAGTGTGGCTGCTGCATTGGTAGCTTTTTTGAGTCAACGTCCTGTCCTCCACGCAGTGGGCTCCTAGCCTTGTAGGCTTCTACCATGAGTTCAGCTGGACTGCACCGGGGTCAAAGTCCTAATTTTACTGGGGTCATAGCTGGTATTGAAACAAAGGGTACAAGCGTTTCCTCGGAAGTCATCGGGGTCGGCTGACCCCGACGAGGTACTGTAGATTCGCCCCTGCCTCCAGGGACTGCATCTCCCCAACGCCCTCCTACACAAGGAATGCCATGATGAGGCCTCAGGCAATGACCGCGATGTGCAGGCGGCACCCAGGTGAAGCCGTTTTTGGCTTTGTCGACTGGATGCTTACAAGCTACATTAATTTGATGTCTATCTAGTACTTAAGGATGCTTCACCAATGCTTATTATTAGTAGGATATGCATATGCTTTGTTGTCGATTGTCTAATCAGTGTATTGCATGCAATTCAGCAAGCAGAAGACAGAGACATGATAAGACAGAGACATGATAGTGCAATTGCTAAGGGTACTTGTTAGATGCTAATGCACAAGCCTCTAAGCAGAGTGGCAAATTAGCATTTAGAAAACTTTAATTGTCAACCAAATATCGACTACTAGACTGTGTTAATAATAGTTGGAAGCAGCCCTTAGATTGGATGTCCCGAGTAATAATCAGAAAAGCATGAAAGTTGACCAAAACCTACTTACAGAATTCTGAAATGGCGGACCTTAGACATGAAACAATATGCTGCTCTGGAAAAACTTCAATATTTGCTGCATTTTTGCATGTACCTCGGTACCAGTTATATGTGATGCATCAACGGTACATAGACAATCTCAAATGAAAAATGTTGTACATAGTTGGTTCCATTCCATGCATATATTGCATATATGGTATGTCAACAAAATCGTAGGAGCTAACCCTCTGTTCATCTGTTGTATATATGCAGAGCATGCAGGGACACATCACGCAAGTTCTTTCGGTTGTAGATTCAGTATTGACAGTGCGTGTTTGTGCCGCAAGCTGTTGGACAGTCCCGAGGGACAGCGCGGAGTGTGTTGAGAGCGCTCCTGCTTCTGCTCCATCAGCCTTGAAGCTCCAACCCAAAATGTAATCTGCTGAGTCCTGAGTCCTGTCTGACACAAGTGCTCTATTCGCTCAAATTCAACGAAGAGTGTTCTTCAACAAACATGTACTTCTTGCTGGGGGCCAGTTCTTCCTCCTTCAGCCCTGCACCAACGTCAGGCCCATCGATCGTCAGTGCACTCCGCACTCTTGAACAGTTTACCAGGTTCAGTTCAGCGCGGTAGCGGTGAAATGCAGTGTCTGAGGCTGAATGCAGAGGAAAATTGGTTATCGCTTTGGCCTGGAAGGTTTCTTTTCGAGTTTCATTCATGCCGGTATATGGATATGATGCTGTTCACTAGCAATGGGACGGCTGCTGTTGGTTTTCACCGATGGGGAACCGCATTTACCTTTGGTTCAGCTATGCTGGGTGCTGGTTCGTGAAAGCCGCAAAGTAGCAGGGGTATTGAAATTACCTCTTAGGGGTTTCAAAAGCTCGTGTTTTCGTTTCAACCCAAACGGGATTTCAAAAGTGGGTCTCCAATGAAAGAACGTCTCCTATTGGGAGCAGGCTAGCTCGGTGTGGGTCATCGTTGATGACGGCACGAGAGGTGACGACGGCGTTTTTGCCTTGACGTCCATGTTGTCCCGGGTTTTGGCAGTGCAGTGTGGTGACCGGCTGGTAGGTTAGAGTTGGTGGTGGTTCTCTTTTTCTGAGTTGTGCTTCGGCTTTGTGCGGTTCGTGTCGATGTTCCAATCCGATCGACCAGAGTTGTTTTTTTGTTGAGTTTGTTTCCGACGTGATTGTTGGTCACTGTTGTATCGTTGTGCTCACTCTAGGCTTTTTTTTTTAATATAATCGATAGCTCTCAGGCTGACGTCTTTGGTCGCTCAAGCTCGTGTTTTCGGACTCGCACAAACCAAACGGGCCCTTATCCAATCCGATTCCGACCCAACGTGATCGAGGGGAAGGCCCAATAAAATATTGGCAGGAGGCCTCTTCGGTTCGCTAAAGCCACGATTCCATCCCTTTTCCTTTTTTTTTCCTTTTTCCCTGTGAGATTATGCGATGACGACGACGACGACGACGAGTAGCGGCGGCGATCGTTCGGCCTTGGCGGGGCTGCGGCTCCGCCGCCTCATCCCTTTGCTCAGGCGCCACCGCCTCTACCGCGCCGCCCACGTGTACGCCGCCTCACCCATCTCTTCAATTTCTCTTCTCCCCCGCCCCACTCCCTCTTCCTGATGGATCGAATCAGTTGATGCGATTTGGTTACCCACCAATGGCAATGGCAATGGCAATCGCAGCCTGAAGCGGAAGACGTGCGTCTTCTTTGACGCGGCGCGGCTCCGGCGGATGATGCTCCGCGACCGCTGGGCCGCCGCCTCGGCCTACGCCCTCAGCTTCGTCGATTACCGCGACTGCAGCCACGAGGCCGACGAGCTCAACTACCGCATCCTTCTCCTCCGCGTGCTCGCCGCCTTGGCAGCTGGCCAGGCCCGCTCCGTCGAGCCCCTCTTCCGGCGCATCTACGCTTGCATCCAGTTCCCAGAGTACGACCGCATACGCGGGCTCCTACTCGCCATGCGCTCCGACGAGACCAAGTGCGCGCCTGTACTACTCGCATTGCGTTGTTGATCGCCTTTCGAGCACTGCAAATATGCATCAGTTGCTGAACCCTGACCGTGACGTTGGTTTCTCTTGCAGGTCCTCCAGGCTATATGGGCGCTTCAAGCCCAGGGCAGTGCAGGGCATTATGGACTTGGTTGCCAAGTGCCCAGAGCTCAACAAAGCCAGTACACGTCATACTGAGTATGTATCTCATTCTGATAGTATATATATATATGTTTCAAAGTTTCGGATTGTTAAGCCTGATCCCATCCAATGCCCACACCAACCGCTCGATCTAGTTATCTAATTGTCCAATTGAGTGAGAAATAATGGACTCACATGCGCCTTGCTTTGTTCAGGTCTCCTCAGATCAGTCACAGGATGAATTCTTCAGGTTTGCCTGCATCCCCGTAACATTTGGCATGCAGTGGAAATAACTGTCTTGTGAACATCATCCATTAAGCGTAATGCATGATTCTTGTGCCTTGGTATAATTGTTGTATATTTAATGGCATGAGTTACTTACACCTCTAACAAAGCACAACATCTTCCCTGTGCTACTGTTATAGTTTCACATCCATTGTACTACTAAACGTCTGGGTACATATTCTGATTCAGTGATATGCGTCACATTTGTTGCTAGTTGTACATTTGACATTTCCATTTGGTTTTCCATGCTATATATGTGCATGCTGGTTTATATATATTAAATAATGGACTAATCACTTAAACCCAAGACCAATTATGGGCCCAATACAGCATCCGTTTCATATTATTTTGGAAATGAAGATATAGCTTTCTATTTCTTACAATGCATAGCAAGGCGAGGTACCTAGCTCGGTGGCCTCCTTCAATCTCTCATGCTTAATCAATAACTCAAGCAGTTGATTGCTACTTTGTTTTCGTTTTCTTTACTCATGTATCTTGTATGATGAACTTGGCTTCATAGTGCTGTGGATCATGTGTGCCTAGGTCAAATTTAGGTGATGCAAAACTTGTCCTTGCTCAAGCAAGGACATACCTTTGAGCCATTATATTGCAAAAATTAACTTGATGCCACACATTCTATGATTCTTGTTTGATTCCTCATGATCTTATCTCTATGATACTTTAGCATAGATCTCATATTATTTCTATCATTCTTTACTTGCCTTTCAAAGGTATTGCTTTCTTTAATTCTATTAAACATTGGTTGTCCTCATGACCTCACCTCATGTCTTGCTCTCTCTTTTTTTTCTGTCTCATATTTTCACTTGGAATTGTGATGCATATATACAATACAACATAACCTTTTTTGTGCTTGTGCGATACCAAATTTTCTCTTGGTATCATTGTTATATATGCATACACACTTGCACAATTTTTGTACTTTATAAGTACCACCTTTCACTTGAAACTCATATGCCCTGCAGATGCTCCAAGTACTGCAGCCTTTGCGGGTATGCTGTCTACTTCACCAACACCAGCTAAAATGTTTCCAGTTTCATCCACTAATGACACAGGTATGAGTACTTGTGTTAATATTTATTGTGTGTGACGGTCCTACCTGACATCGCATCTTCAGGTACCCAGGCAGCAACCCAAAGAGAGGAAGCTGAAATCACCAAGGCGCCAGCGTCTGCCTCGAATCTTGTTGCTGGGCTTCGCGTCCCACGTCAGCGTCGGCCCAACCCACAATACATTGGCCCAGAGTGGATTGCGTGAGTGTCAGGTGCCTCTGGCCGCAAGCCAGCAACAGCTCTGAGCTCTGTGTAAGAGGCGTGTGTGTTTGGCTTGGCGAGGAACTGGACTTACGAACCTACTGCACGACGGTGGTGGCAGATGGCGGCGAGTTGAACTTGATGTAGTGCAATTTGTAAACTATTATCGCATTAGATGACTAGTGGCACTATTACATGTCTATACAGAGAAAAGTGTCCATGTGCATGTCGACCCCTGAAACAGCCTAATGTTCTACTGCTCTTTTGTGGGATTTCTGTTTCTTGACCTATGATTATAAGTTAATGCTGTCATATATGGTCTGGTTCTGGTATTAAACACTAATAAGGCATGATGCACCTTGTCCCGGAAGTTGTAGAAGTTCTGAGCAATTTTTGTAATAATTTAAGAAAGGGTACAACAGAGGCCATATACAGCTCAAGGGTTTGCTGAGTAAGACAGACGGCGTGTGCAGGCATGTCGTGGTCTTCCACAACAGTGGCGGCTTCAGCGCTGCTGTGACCATCTCGCAGTGGCTCGCAGTGGTTGTGCCCTGATCCACACGACGATGGCTGTGGCAGTAGTGCCCGGATCCTCGCGACACGCACCTCGGCGATGACGTCCTTCATCCGCAATCTCCACCACGGCGGCATGTGCTCTGGAGGACATCTTAGCAACAACGCGATTCAGACCTAGACGATGACGTGGGCGCACCTAGCCGCGCACGAGTGGGAAGTCGACGCCGCGGAGGCAGCGGCACGGGCGCCCCAGGCGGTCTGGAGGTGCAACCCCATCTAATATCCTCGATTCTTTCTCTGATTTTCTTGATTCAATTTTCTCTGATTTTCTCTTTGATCGATTTGTGTATGGATGGAGAAGGAATCGATTTTTGTTGATTTTTTGGTGATTGTTGTGGTCGTTGGCAAAACAAACAAGTGTATTGATTTGTTTTTATATAAGTTGTTTTCTTTATAGAGTTAGTTTGATTTATGTTTGGATGTGGATCGATGTGGTGGTTTGGATTCAGTCTCAGTTTGGTCCCTTGCACCTTACTTGTCGATTTGGAAAAATCCTCGGTATAGATTTGGGGGACCGGAGGAAATCTAGTTGATTTTCAAATTCGGGATGGTTAGAGATGAATGCGGAGGCCAGACAAAAATTTGGGTAGAAATGTTGCCTCTTTAATGTTAGCTATCGATAGATATAGATAATGTACTACACATAACAAATTGCTCAAGATTTCAGCTTCAGTTTAATTTGATTAGTGGGACTCGGCCAAGTTATAATAAAATAGATTTTGTTTCTAATAAAAAATTATGGCAAAAACTTGATGGTGAAAACCTCCATTTCTTAAGAAATGACCCAAGGGCTCAAAGATCCATAATTATTTTATTTATCATTTATTATGATATTTATATTTATGAAAAAAAATAAAAAGATAGAAGTATTTAAAAAGGAAAGTGATGTACGTGGAGGGAAAAAAACTGAAACATACGCCAACACCATTACCTATCCATGGTCCGTGTATGGCCAGACCATCGCTGTTTGCCGACTGAAGACTCATCCATACACAGTTAAGTAACAACTAAAGACTCTGCTCCATACAACCGATCCGATCGAGTAATATACCATCGCGTACAGAGGCAACTAGCTAAGGAACAACTAAAGACTCTGGTCGATACAACTGATCCGATGAGTAATATACCATCACGTACAGAGGCAACTAGATTAGGCGTACAGCACTCCACTCATAATGTTCACCGTGTTCATCAAGATGTAGAAACACCGAGGTTCATGGTCTCTGTGCGCCATCCTGAAGAGGAGGATGCTACTCCACTCATAACGTTTCACCGTGTTCATCATCAAGTTGTTGAAACACCGAGGTTCATGGTCCCTGTGGGCCATCCTGAAGAGGAGGATGCTCTGTTGTTGCTGCCTCTTTTCTTGAGAGAACATCACGAATCTTTTTTCGTATGTACTCAGTGGAAGCAGGACACCGCGCCTGTCTACCTTCAGGGTCATGTAGCTGATGATAGTAGAGCTTTTTCTCGCTGTATTTCTTCTTCTTGAAATCATGGCAGGCTAGGCAGCGCACCTCGTTACCCCGCCTCTCGCCGAACAGCCCTATGGGTACGACTTCATCTTCTATCTCCACATCTCTGCATGCGTCCGATAGATATAGCTATCACACAGTTCAACTAAACAAGATTGCTGATGCATTTGTGACTAAGTCTTACCCGAATGTAGGAAAGTAGATCTTTAGGTAGTCATTAACAGACCGGCGTGTTTTATTCTTGTCATTGAAGCGACATTTTCTATTATGAGAAGCAAACAATTAGATCACCCCCTAGTGTGTCCCCTTAACAATGAGTTTGTAAATCATTTATGCATTCAAAGTGTAATTAGTTTCAGTATTTACCTCGGCAGCGCCTCACTCTGAACCATCGCTTGTATTTCAGCCATCAGCTTGTCCACGAACTCGATGCCGGTACTGGAACCATCAGGATAATCAGCACAGATATAGTTGCGGTGGTAAGCACCAGCTCGGATGGCATCAACCATTTTCCTCAGATCAAATAATGCTTGCCCCCGCAACAACAACAAAAGCTCGGGGTGTGTCCTCCTGATATCCAGCGGGTTTGCCTCAGCATTCACGGCGGTACCGGCAGCAGCTCCGTTTCGCACCATCTTTGTCAAGATATCAAGTGCACGGTTCCATTCTCCTTGACGAAGGCAGGCTTGCAAATCATTGGGTCCGAGCTGATTGTCATATTGCTCCACCTGCACTATCTCTCTGCAGCAACGAAACTAGAATATATCAAATCACTTCATTCATCAACCACTCACACTGCTTTATTATCAAACTAAAGTTTAAAGCAATATAATCACTCCATCTTATAAACACTAAAAAAGAAGATTGCTCACGCTCCAATAGTAAGCTCGTCTTTAAGAACACTGTCCATAGAAGGTGGCTCTTGCCGTACTGATGCCAACCTGTACATATGCAGACATAAGTTACATGCTCTGCCCATTGGAATGCTCTACCCATATAAGATGGAATGCTCTACCCATGTAAGATGGAATGCTCTACCCATGTAAGATTAAGTGTTACTTACGTCTCTAACATATCCAATTCTTCATTTTCACCATCATAAGCTTCAACACGTCCTTCCACAAAAAGAATCGGCCTACAATAATAGTATAGGTGTGTGAATGCAGAGCATCTGTAAATTAAGATGCAGTAAACATTAAACACAAGATGTAAATTATATGCAATGAGCATGCATGGGTAAACTAATATGCAATTAATTACAGTCTTTTTTTTATCAATATCCAGTAAATAATTAAAGCACAAGGATGTGATAAAACATGTCATAGTTACATAAACTATACTTACATTTTCTATAGTAGTAACAAACTTGTTTCAAAATGAAGTCCAATACTCCATGGGTCTCAAAAGTAAATAACTGATCCATTGTTTCAAAAGAACTCCAAGTAAATAACTGATCCATTGTTTCAAAAGAACTCCAATAATTCGCAGTTATCCTCCTATCTGTGCTCATTCTCGAAGAAAATCCGATAATCCAGTATAGTTTCTAAGAATTCCGGCTGTGCTCGTTCTCGAAGAAAATCCATACTCCTATCATAATATTCCAAACTCCTCCCAAATTCCTCAACAGCAGGTTTAAGGCATATCCATGTCAGCCAAGCAATTCTTTTGTGGCTTAACAACGCAGAATTTAATCTCATGCCAAATAAACGACGACCATTAATCAAGCAATTGGTAAAGAGAAAATTAGAGGGAAACTCTGCAAGTTCTGGCTGATGAGGATGAGGACCGAGAACGTCTCCGCCTCCGCCCCCAACTCCGCCGCCTCCGCCCCCAACTCCGCCGCCTCCTCTGCGGCAGACCGTTTTTGATTCGATCCCACGCTGCCCCTGCTACAATGCGGCCCGGCCCATTTTCTTACCCCTGGGCTCGAATGGCCTGGCCCAATATCCAGCGATGCGTTACGCACGCGTGGGAGTCCAACGGAGTTGCCCAGTTCTCCCTGTCCACCGGCCGCCGCACTTGCTCGACCGCCGCTGCCTGTCTCTATCGGTGACCGGAGATGGACGGGAAGGAGGAGAACGTCGGGCCATTCCGCCGGACCAGCGCGCGCACGCGCCGCATGGCCACGCGCATGGCGTCCGCGCTCGCCAGCTCTGACAACCGCGCCCTACAAGGGGATTGGACTGACTGCTCCTGCTTCCCCCTTCTTCCTCCTACTCCGAGATGTTTCCCTACAGTTTATCAATGAGGACGTCAATTCCCTTTCCTCTCCGAGTATTAACTGCGTTGAAGTTAGAATTGCAGCTCTCGAGACATTTTGTCTGCTCAAGTGTTGAGGTCAATATACTCTCCGATTTTATCTAAGGAGTATAAAATGACCATTTCAAGTATTGGCCTTATTATTATTTTTTTCTAGAAGAAGGATTGGGCTCATTGACAAGTAGTTTTGGTAGTACTAACTATATGCTCTAGAAAATATTTTAGGAAAATATTTCCATCCTGGGTTTGCACTGCCTATTATGTGCCATGTGTGTTGTGATGCCTGTGCCTTTCTCATGACTCCTTACCGAAGGATTTGACTGAGTTGTTAACTCAGCTTTCATTCATATTGGAACCATTTCGTGCTTACATAGTCGCTGATCAATCATTGTGTCTGAAATTATTCTCCTTTATGTTCTGCTGCACCATTATGAATATCTCCATATCTGTAATGCCATGCAGGCTGCATTACCTCGCCTTGAAGCTCTTGAGAGCGATAATGCCTGGGGCTGAGGTGGTAGATCATAATGATGATGAGTACGGATCCATGGATGAGGAAGACCCTGGTCAGGTTCTTTCTCATTTATCATCCTCATAGTAATGCCATGATCCTCATAGTAATGCCATGATGTGAAAAAGGATAAGGCGGATACAGTATGTACAAACTCAATAACAAAAGGTTACTCTTAGCAAATGGCAAACACTGAAACACAGATTTCTTATATATGACATTTGATATTGCTTGTAGCATCAATTTTGCATAATAAGAAACATTCTTTATTTCTTGCCATTGCAAAGGATTCAAAAGTAAGATTAAAACTATCCTTGAAAGAAAATATTTTAAGCTTGTGCTTGCTTCTAACACATTTGGCATGAACAACAATGCAAATTATTCGTAAGGTGACTGTATTATTAGCATCTGGAATGCCCCTAAAGCCAGTCATTTAGATATCTTTGAGGTCCACATGCTACAACTTGTCAACCTGTGTTATTAGCATTTGGAAATCCCCTAAAGTCAGTAATTATATATCTTTGAACTCCACATGCTACAGCTTGTAAACTGCAAAGGTTCCTGGGTTTACAATTTCTTTAAAGCTGCGTTTGTGTTATATACTTATATAGGATTTTTGAGGTTGTGGATCTGTGGATATCCATTCAACTCAAATGATGTACCCACTGATAACTTTAGTTCAATGATGTAGGCCATCTTTTTATTTTTTGCTTTCCTTTGTATAGTTCTCATGCAAAAAAAGCAGTCCAAGATTATGAAACGCAAGACAAGGCAAGGGAAAGGTTTGGAGAAGAGGGCAGCAAGATCATTCATGGATGTCTTACAAGAAGTAAGCAACCTTGAGCTATACGTTTCTTTCTTGTCATGTTTATTTTGTCAGTACGGTACTGGAAAGATTTTCACTCTGGAATTTTGATAGGCAAATCTGGAATCCCTCCTCCTCATATCCCAACATACTTGAGAGCTGCTGTGGGTCCACCCAGCACTTCATCTCGACGGCACTACTGCTTGGTTTGTGGTAGTTCTGCAAACTACACGTGTGAGGTGTGGAACAAGGTTCTGTTCTTGCCGCTGTCTAGTCATACACAATGATACGCACTGCCTGAAATTTGTGGCTTGATCAACTGGATATACAAGCTACATTTGATGTATGTCCATTGTCCACTCCCTAACGATTGCTAATCTGTGGTTTGATCAGTAGGATATGAATGTTGTTTATTATACTCTGTAGGATGGGGTAGCTAAGTGGTAGGAAACTGTTTTTCCTAGCTATGTACTGCATTTTAAATTGCTAGGTAGATCTCTTGTAGGCTAGCCATTTTTTCTTCAGAAGTGTTCCGTGAGTAGCTGCATTTATGCTGTGGTAGGTTGCACTTTCTTCTGCACCCTGTAATGCTTTGGTGTTAATTTGAGAATGCAGGAACATTTACTGAAAGTAGGTCTCTGTTTCAATTTACATAACAATGGAAATTCCTCAGTATGAGGCAAGGAAGTCTCATCATACATATTATACTCTGAAGAATCAGGATACACCTTATGTCTCTGTTCACTGTTATTATCTATTACTCAAAAGTTCAATGACTGGCAGTGCATCTAATAGCAAGACAATATTTGGTATTCTCTGACAACAAGTATGTCGAGTAACTCAGTTGTCGGCACCAAATGATGTGGGACCTACTACTGCTGTAGAACGGGAATAATCCTTCTTTATCTTGTTCAGTGTCACAACCACATCACTCATCGTCACCCTTTTGTCAGGTATGTCACACAAGCATAGTAAACCCAGTTCAAACATTGACTCAAGGAAGTTATCCATGCAGCTAATTGAAGGGTCTTGCAGTAAACGTTCATCCACAACATCGATAAGTTTTCTTGGAAATGCTTGATTAACCCACATCTTGAGGCTTAGTTGTCCGCCAAACATTGGATCCGTTGGCTTCTTTCCTGTAAGTATTTCAAGAAGCATGATCCCATAGCTGAATACGTCACTCTTTCTTGATGCTTTTCCACTGGATCCGTACTCTGGTAAAAAAACATTTACAAGCAGGAGTATTAATTACAACAATACATGTATTAGCATGATAAAGAACAAGACTAGAGTGACTGGGGGTACCTGGTGCCATATACCCTATTGTTCCTGGCATGCTCATAGAAACTGCAGAGTTGTCATCACCAAATAATAGCTTTGCAATGCCAAAGTCTGCCACATGTGCGGTCATGTTTTCATCAAAGAGAACATTGCTTGGCTTTAAGTCACAGTGCAGGACTACCTCACAATGCTGATAATGCAGATACTCCATTGCTTTTGATACATCCAACAGAATTTCCAACCTCTTCAGGATTCCTAAACACGGCCTATTTTCACTGTGCAAACATGTTTCCAAGCTACCATTAGGCATGTACTGCAGAACCAATGCTTTGAAGTCCATGTTTGAACAGGTGTTTACTATCCTTATTAAATTACGGTGTCGAGCCATACGCAGCACACGACACTCTGCTTCAAAGCTTCTAGTGGCTTGTTCCAGCTGCATGTTTAAAACTTTTATTGCAACCACCATGCCATCAATTAGTTGTCCCTTGTAAACTTTCCCAAAGCTTCCAGCACCTAGCAGGTTGCTTTCACTGAAATTCTCAGTGGCCCGAACAATTTCATGGTACGATACTAATCTATAGTTGTTCATGTCAACTATTCCAGCAGAAACCACCATCTCTTGCTTCTTCAATTTCTTCCTGATTAACACATATAGGAAGGAAACTAGAGCTCCAACTAATATGGCACTAGCAAGGATTGATAGTATTAGGATTCGTCGTCCATTATTACTTGAGTGATAGTTACTTTGGCATGGCAGAAATCCTAAACGGGAGACACCACAAAGACCTGAGTTCCCTATCAAAGACTGAAGGGTAATGTTTGCAAAGACACCTCCTTCTGGTATCTGACCATGTAGCTTGTTGAAGGACAGATTCAAGATGGCGAGTTCTGTCAATTTGGCCAAGTACCCTGGGATTGTACCAGATAGATCATTGTATGATAGGTCCAATGATTTCAAGCTCCTAAGGTTGCCATAAGAGTCTGGAACTGAATCGTTGAATGAGTTGTGTGACAGGTTTAAGTTGGTTAGTGTCTGCAGTTGTCCAAAGGAACCAGGAAGGCTACCAACGAAGATGTTGCTAGAGAGATCAATGATGGAAATTTGTTTCAAGGAACCTATTTGAACTGGCAATGCACCATTCAATGAATTCTGATACAGGTCAAGTTGCACGAGACTGTCAAGGTGGAATAAGCTTGCTGGTATTGTCAATGATAACTGGTTTTGAGATAGATCCAAGTATACTAACTTGGAGAGGTTGCCTATCTGATCTGGTATGGAGCCAGATAGTTGATTGTCATGGAGGACAAGTTGTTCTAAGCTCCCTAGCACACAAAGCTGTTTCGGGATGGGTCCAGACAAGTGGTTGCCATAGAGGTACATAATAACGAGCTTGTTCATCATCATGATTGATTTTGGAATTGAGCTACTCAAATGATTTTCGGATAAATCTATCCAATTCAGACTGCTTATATTTGACATGGTAGCAGGAAGTTCACCAGTTAGATTGTTTCTATCTGCAAAGAAAAATGACAATTGACTGGAGAGATTTCCAATATAGTCAGGGATTCTTCCAGTGAAATGATTTAACCCAACATCAAGACGTTGGAGTTGTCTACAATTCGAAAGACTGGCCAGGAAGTTTAGATTCCCTTCAAGATAGTTCCCATAAAGAACAACAGACACAAGACTCCCCGTGCTACCAAGTGTCATTGGTAGAAAACCACTCAAGCGATTTGCACCCAACTGTATATAAGATAACTCAGACAAGTTACTAGCAAATGACGGGAATGGTCCAGTTAGTTGATTATGAGAGAGCGCCAATACCATGAGCTGACTTAATTGCCCAAATTCAAGTGGAATCTCTCCTGTTAAATTGCCAAATGATAGATCTAGAATGACGAGATTGGTAAGATTGCTCAGAACAGGTGGGATTGGGCCATCGAGGTTATTACCACTTAACTCTATATTTGCAAGCTCTGGCAGGTTGGCCAACCAAGTAGGCACTGGGCCGTCAAAGGAATTCTCTGCCAAAGAAAGTACTTGGAGGTATTGGCATTCAGAGAGCCCCTGTGGAAGGTTGCCTGTGAAACTGTTCAACTGGAGGGCGATAATTTGAAGCATGGGGAGGCTAAAGCTTTTGTTGCCAGGGATAGGACCTTCCAAATTGTAGTTGCCCCCAAGATACAGCTCCTGAAGAGTAGACATATTGAAGATGGCTTGGGGCACCATACCTGAGAGTTGGTTGGCCTGCAAGCCAAGAGCTTGGAGCGTGGGCAGGGATCCAATACTGTGTGGTATCATCCCAGACAAGCTGTTATTGTCAAGGTTGAGGTATGACAGCCATGGTGTGCTGTTGAATAAACTTTCTGGTATTGAACCACTCAAGGAATTCTTTTGAAAGTCCATGTACCTAAGGTTGTGCAAACCGTGCAGCTCTTCTGGGATCGTCCCTGAGATGCTATTGTTATATAGCTCAAGAACCTCGAGGCTTGTGAGGTTCCCCATGGCAGAGGGGAGGGCTCCTGACAGAGTGTTGTAGCTAAGGTCTAGAGACCTAAGCCGATGTAGCCTCCCAATATCAGATGGGATGGAGCCTGTAAGGCCTGTGTTGGTTAGGTTGAGGACAGCCAGGAAGGAGAGGTTACCGAGGTGTGGAGTGACCTCGCCTTGGAGAGGTATCTCCGGCAGCTCCAGGGCGACGACGCGTTGCCGGTGGCGGCGGCTGCAGGAGACGCCAAGCCATTGGCAGAAGGAGGTTTTGGCTGTCCAGTTGCTGCCGAGGATGCCGAGTGGATCTGAGAACTGGGCCTTGAAGGCAAGTAGGGTGGAGAGGTCGCTGGCACTGCCATTACCATTGGCAGAGAAAGAAGCAGCTACGATAGATGCCTGCTGCAGATGGAATACTGAGAGTGCTGTGATAACAATGATGGGAATGCATGGGATTGGAAGGAGCGCCATTGCTGGCCGGAGTTATGAAATGAAGTGATATATACAAGATCAAGGCATACGTACTACATATAAAATATTGCTTTCGTTGTCCTTCGCAATGGCAATATGGCATACAGGGTCAAGCAGTACTAGCACTCCATTTATTCATGACAGGCCTAATGACTGCTACGGTTGCCGAAGTATGCTGATAAGCACGTAGGCGCCGTGTACAAGCGGACGAGTAGTGCATTGTATTTTCTTTTTCAAAAGACAAGCAAAAGGTTTTATGCAACACTTATTTTTGTGTTGAGAAAAAAAAACTGTACAACTTGGGGTGTTCTCCTGAGACAAAGTGCTCTGTGCTCCTTCAACAATCAACAGTTAACACAAGTCAACAGCTATCTTGTATTAAAACGTGCTGAAGTTTACTAGCTTATCTGCTTATGAAATTTACTAGCTACTTTTGGCTGTGGCTGCACACAGTCAACAGCTTTCTACTGTAAGCTAGGATAGGAAACAAGTAAACAACCACAGTTGTAGGCAAAAATCAGAAATGACCAGGCTGGAAGCATGAGCCATGGTTATCCGTAGTTCAATTTTATTTTACTAGGATAAGATAAAAATGATACTACATTCAGTTCAGATGATATGCGACAATAAGATCTTTTTTTTTCTATCCTTGTATTATATAGTAGTCAATTTTTTCTTGCGATACGGGATGTACTCAGCATTCAGATGAGACCCGGTTTCATTTGAAAAACAAGTGTTTTCTGCTCAGCTGCTAAAAAATTGGACACCACATCTACCGGTGTGGATTGAGACAAGGATGGGGATGACTGATCGAGTTGTACCTTGTTGTGTGGGGTTGCAGTTCCTGGGTGGGTCAGATCCATAACGTGGCTGGCGTACCTTGGCGGCGATGCTGTGGCCATCTACGTCCTCGCCACGCTCTTCAACCGTCATACTGTAAGAGATAACGGAGGCGGCAACTGTAGCAATGTAGTTGCTGGAGCTGGAGGTGGTCTGGGCAACTGTCATATTCTGTTGTACTGCTGCGTTGCAACTTTATTTATTCCCCAACGGTTACCAAATAGCTAGTCTAGGAAAAATTCTATTGGTTATTGAGGAGAGAGATTAGAGCTAGTGACTCTATAATAGCTAATCTCGTATGATTTTTTAGAAACAACTCTCTCACAGCCTGCATAACCCTCCACCACTGTGCTCTTTTTTATTGTTTCCAAGTCTCATCTAGCTAACGATTTGCGAGTTGCCATTGAGAACGCCCTCTATTTCGTAGTGTACGATACACGGAGGCGGCTAGGGAAGAGAGTGGCCAGAGGTGGTCTCAATATAGCCTCATAGAGGGCTTATTTCGTTGGTGAAAAAATTTAGGTTCGGCTACTGTAGCACTTTTTGTTTTATTTGGTAATTTGTGTTCAATCATGGATTAATTAGCCTCAAAAGATTTGTCTCGTGATTTACAACCAAACTGTATAATTAGTTTTTTCTTTCGTCTATATTTAGTACTCTATGCATATGCTGTAAGATTCGATGTGACAGCACTGTAGCACTTTTTGAGTTTGCTTTTTGCAAACTAAACAGGCTGAGAATACTTTGCGCGCAACCAAAAGAAAAAAAACACAGCAAGTGTGTGTAATAAAGAGGTGCCGAGTTCCTCTCCCATGTGTGGCTCCTGCTGTTTCACATGGGGATGGAGACATTCAGGCCTTGTTTAGATACCCAATTTTGACCACCAAATTCACTATGCAGAATTTCTATTCTCCATCACATTAAAATGCCGGTATATATATGGAGTACTAAATATAGATGAAATAAAAATCTAATTATACAGTTTTGTTGTACTTTGCGAGACGAACATTTTAAGCCTAATTAATCAATATTTGGACAATTATTACCAAATAAAAACAAAATTGCTACAGTATGACGTGATATTTACTATGCAGACTTTGTCCAAACTTTGCTATCTAAACATGACCTCACTGGCAAGCTGCAGAGGGAGGAGCAGTACCTTCTTCCAAGGGCCTGTTTAGTTGTACCCCAAAATGCTAAATTTTTCAAGATTTTCCGTCACATCGAATCTTGGAACGCATGCATGAAACATTAAATATAGATAAAAAATAAAACTAATTACACAGTTTAGACGAAATGAACGAGACGAATCTTTTAAACCTAATTAGACCATGATTGGACAATATTTATTAAATAACAACGAAAACGCTACAGTAGCATTTTACCAAAAATTTTGGCATCCAAACGGTGTCCAAGTCCATGTGTGTAATAAGACTAGCCACAGCGTCGTCGGTGCCAAATAAAAGATTCGCATGCCAAGTTTCATCGATGCCAGCAATCAGATCATGGCCTGGTTTAGATGTACTCTAAAAGTTAGAATTTTTTCGCTCTCTCCATTACATCAATCTTTAAACTCATACATGAAGTAGTAAATGTAGGTAAAAAAATAATTAATTATTGGAAATCACGAGATGAATCTTTTGAGCCTAGTTGGTCAACAATTGGACAATATTTACCAAATAAGACGAAAGTGGTACTATTTATCAGGTTAAAAAAAATTTGCAATGTAAACGTGGCCCACAGATGCAATGTTCACATCGATGCTTGTAGTACAAGTGGGACGCAGTAAGTCAGAGCATCTCCTTTCTTTCTCAAGTGCTGCTGTTGTAGAAAAGTATTTGTTTAATTGCCCAGGCGGCTTAGCCTATCCGTACTCGTAGACCTCTATATTCATCCTCTATACGTTCTAGTCAGCAAGATTCTCTCCTCTGTACTCAATTATTCCGCACTCATCCATCCTCTATATCATCTCTATCCACTCTATCCACTGTGGACCCACTTGTCACTTTATCTAAATATATTCATGTGTGATCTAGTTTTGAAGGATTTATTGAGACGAATTTAATGGTGCAATCGAAATTTAATTTGGATTTTTGGTTTGTGAGTTATAGCATTTTTTTCTTTGTTTAGCTAGTGGGGCGCGCACTGTAGAGTAAGCACTGTACTACTCTAAATATAAAGTGAGAGAAATGATAGAGTATCGTTTTAGAGTACCCAGTGCAGCAGTTTTTACTCTATATTCATACTCTAAAGCTTTAGAGTATCACTTTAGAGTACCCGCTGCGGGTAGTCTTACCATCGAGGCATAAACTTTCCTCGAGCAGAAGTTTTTGCAACTCAGCGTCGCTCCGCACAATGGTTTGATCCGGTGCTCAAGCTCTCTCTCTCTTCTTTCAGCGCAATTTTTTCTCACACTGTGGGTAGTCTAAGGGGTGTTTGGATCCACTGGCTAAAGTTTAGCCTAGGTCACATCGGATATTTGATGTGAATTAAGAGGACTAAACATGAGCTAGTTATAAAACTAACTACATAAGCCGTGACTAATTCGCGAGACGAATTTATTAAGCCTAATTAACCTATGATTAGCATATGTTTACTGTAGTATCACATCCGCTAATAAGGGGATTGGACTGACTGCTCCTGCTTCCCCTTTGTTCCTCCTACTCCAAGCTGTTTCCCTACAGTTTATCAACGAGGACGTCAATTCCCTTTCCTCTCCGAGCATTAACTGTGCTGAAGTTAGAATTGCAGATCTCGAGACATTTTGTCTGCTCAAGTGTTGAGGTCAAAGTACTCTCCAATTTTATCTAACGTAACCATGTCAAGTATTGGCCTTATTATTATTATTATTTTCTAGAAGAAGGATTGGGCACTAATATGTTGTTTGTTTTCCTTTTATAATGCCTCTCGCTCTGTGTAATGTTTTTTTCCCCCTGATCCAAGCTGCATTGTAATGGGACTATGTTTTAAATTTGAATGGGGCATCACCCATTTGCCAGTTTCCAGCTTTGCAGTAGTGCAGTGTTTTGCTTGATTTGATATCTAACTGCAACGTCCAGATGGCATCTCTGAACCTGCCTGATTCGTTTCACAAAAGATGGCATCTCTCAACACGTAAAAAGTTGCAGTTGCAACATCGTCAGGGCATCAGCGCTTTACACCCCCATCGGTAATCCGATCTTGGGCCGTTCAAGTCTGGCTAGCCCAACCCATCAGACTGAAGGGTGTGAAATGGATCGTGGAAGCCTGGTAACCAGACGGCCTGGCCCAATATCCAGGAGTCCAGTACACACACATATGGACACGGGAAGACGAGAGCCCACGAAGTAGCCATCCCGACCTTCTCCCCACCGGCCGCCGCACTTGCTCCACCGCCGGCGCCGACGCCGCCCGCTTAATCCCACGCCTGTCTCCTCTCATCCAGCGCAAGGGCCGCCCGCCGCTGCCTGCCTCTGTTGGTCACCGCAGATGGACGGGGAGGAGGAGAACGTCGGGCCGTTCCGCCGGACCAGCGCCCGCACGCGCCGGATGGCCTCGCGCATGGCGTCCGCGCTCGCCAGCTCTGACAACCGCGCCCAGGTAACGAGGAGAATGGAGTCAGTACTCCTGCTTCTCCCCTCTCCTATTCCGAGCTGTTTCCCTCCCGTTTGCCAATGAGGATGACAGTTCCCTTTCCTCTCCAAGTGTTCACTGTGTTGACGTTAGAATTGCAGTTGCAGAGTTCTCTCGACATTTTGTCTCCTCATGTGTTGAGGTCAAAATACTCTCCAATTTTACCCAAGGAGTAAAAACTAACCATTTCAAATATTGGTCTTTTTTTTCCTATAATAAGGATTGGCCTCATTGACAAGTCGTTTTGGTAATACTAAGGAAATGCTCTAGAAAACATTTAGGGAAAGAGTACTATACTGGATTTGCACTGCTTATTATGTGCCATGTGTATTGTGGTACCTGTGCTTTTCTCATCGCTCCTTACCAAAGGATTTGGCTTCGAGGTGTTAATTCAGCTTCCATTCATATTGAGACCATTTTGTGCTTATAGGTTGTTGATCATTCACTGTGTCTGAAATTATTCTCCTTTATGTTCTACTGCCCCATTATGAATACCTCCATATCTCTAATGCCTTACAGGCTGCATTAGCTCGCCTTGAAGCTCTTGAGAGCGACAATGCCGGGGTTGAGGTGGTAGATCTTAATGATGATGAGTACGGATCTACGGATGACGAAGACCCTGGTCAGTTTCTTTCTCATTAATTATCCTCAAATTGATGCCATGATGCGGAAAATGATAAGGTAGATACATCATGTAGAAACCCAATGCAAAAATGTTACTCTTTGCAAATGGTGAGTACTGAAACACAGAATACATGTCCATGACATATTTTCCATATTGCTTCTAGTATCAATTTTGCAGAGGAATAAACAACATTCTCTATTTCTTGCTTTTGCAAAGGATTCGATAAAGAAGACTAAAACTATCCTGAAAGGCAATATTTGAAAGATACTTTCATTTCTTGCATGAATAATACAACAAGTTATTCACAATGTGGCTGTGGTTATTAGCATATAGAAGAGGGCTAACTTTATAATGTGGTTGTGGATGGATCTGTTGATGTCCATTCAACTCAAATGCTAAAGTTCGATGATGTAAGTCATCTTTTGTTTTCTGCTTTCCTGTCTACAGTTCTCATGCAAAAGAAGCAGTCCAAGATCATGAAACGCAAGACAAGGCAAGGCAAAGCTTTGGAGAAGAGGGCAGCAAGATCATTCATGGATGTGCTACAAGAAGTAAGTAGGTCTTGTGCTGTAAGTTTTTTCCTTCCATGTTTATTTTATAAGTAGGATACTTAAAATTCTTTTCACTCTTGAACTATAACAGGCAAATTTGGAATCCATTCCTCCTCACGTCCCTACATATTTAAGGGCTGCTGTGGGTCCACCGAGCACTTCATCTCGACGTCACTACTGCTCAGTTTGCGGTAGCTCTGCAAACTACACATGTGGGAGGTGTGGGACGCGCTTCTGTTCATGCCGCTGTCAAGTCATACACAATGATACACGCTGCCTGAAATTTGTGGCTTGATCGGCTGGATATGTACAAGCTACGTTTGATGTATGTCCACTAGTCCACTCCCTAATGATTGTTCATATGTGCTTTGATCAGTAGGATATACTTGCTGACTATGTATCCTACTCTGTAGGTGGGGGTAGGTAAGTGGTAGAAAACCATTTTCTCAGTAGTGTACTGCAGTTGCACCAACCACTCTTTTGTTCAGAAATGTTATGTGAGTTTACAGTTATGCAGTAGAGCTGAAAGTAGCTCTTGGTTTCATTATATCTGAATAGTTTCTTGATGAATCAAATATTTTTTTGGAAAGCAATTGATGAATCAAATGTAGGAGACTGTACTCTGGTATTAGATATGAACTGGTATGTAAATATCACAATTAACCAGCTTATGGTAAACAAATGTCAATGAAATATTACTGCAAATGCTATGATAATACTAGGACCCTTTCAGTAGTAGCAGGTCTGAATAGCACATGATATAATCTGAATAATATTAATATTGAAATAATATATTATATTTCATTTGAGGGTTGATACATACTGTGGGCCTGTTTGGATGGGCTAAAATAAGCTGCTAGATGCTTACAAGGCCAAATATGAGAACACCTTAATATCATTCAACAGGTAATATGCTAAATCGGATATAGATAACTTTGCTACAATTGGAAGCACTTAAATGTCCTCAATACTAGATGAAATTACAAATTGTCCTTGTTCGTTGCATAGTAGTAAGCCAACTACATCATGGAATTTCACAAATACTCCAAACAAATTGAAACGCTGCCACAGAGGAGTACCAACACTAAGCAAGAGCACATTGTAGATGTCTATCACCAAGTGGCACAGCTATTTCACCTCCCTTTGGAAAGATCAGTTATAGCGGTCACCGGACATGACATGGCAACTTGATAGTGCTTTTCATCCTGACAATCCTGACCCAGATCACTACTCAACAAAGTATCAGGCTGCAAGGCTGCTGGGAGCGATGCATCCCTCTCTAGGAACTGCATGACAAGACGCATGCGAGGCCTGGCAGTAGGCAAGGGATGTGAGCAGAGCAAGCCAAGCTTTAGTATTAGCTCCATCTCCTCCTCCATATAATCACCATCCAGTCTTGGGTCAGCGGCTCTGATGATGGAACCACCTCGCCATGCGGCAAGCACCCAGTCTGCCAGAGCAAGAGGCTCCCCATTGTCTGTGTTCACCGAGATTGGCCGTCTTCCACAGGCAACCTCCATCATCAGCACGCCGAAGGAAAACACATCAGTTGCTTTGGTTGCTTTTCCAAGCCTAGCTAGCTCAGGGGCAATATAGCCCCATGTACCTGCCACATGTGTGGTGTGAGCATCAGCTCCATGATCATGGGACCTTGCAAGGCCGAAATCACCCAGCCTTGCATTCATCTTACTGTCAAGTAGAACATTGCTTGTTTTGATGTCCCGATGGATGACAACCTGCTCACACTCCTCATGGAGGTACAAGAGACCAGACGCAATACCTTTGATGATGCAGAATCTTTGAGCCCAGCATAGACCGGTTGTGTTCTGATGATTTGGAGTATGTAAGTAGCAATCAAGGCTTCCATTCGGCATATACTCATACACCAAAAGGAGTTGTTGCTTGTGGTGACAGTACCCATGCAGCTGAACGAGATTGCGGTGACGAAGACGACCAAGGATGATGATCTCGGCCATGAACTCCTTCATCCCTTGCTTTGACTCTGGCGATACACGCTTTATAGCAACTGTCTGCTTGGAATGGGGAAGCAGCCCTTTGAAGACGCTCCCAAAGCCTCCTTTACCAAGGAGCATATGGTCCTTAAACCCAGTGGTGGCAGCAAACAGATCTTTGTAGGTGAAGGACGGAGGCCCATACTCCTTCTCCCACTCTAATTCAGTTTTTCTTGCTTGTATCCGCCTCTTCATATGGACCTTCACAAGGGTAGCAGAAACCAGTATGGTGATTCCAAGAGCTGGTAAAATAGTCGCTAATAATACTGTTTTGTTGCTTTTTTGGCGAGAGTGAATTCCCACGAAAGGTTCGTCCGGCGCTCGCCGCACAAACTTTTGGAGAGTACTCAAAGATAGGGCAGAGTAGTTGACCGGTGCAGCTTGTCCGTGGAGCTTGAAGCTCCAACCCAGAATGTAATGTTGGCTGTCAAGTGCGCCAGTTGCGGAGGAAAATCCGACAAACATTGGCGTGGTTGGCAAAACTGGAGATAAATCATATACGATTGATAGCAGTGGCATGCTGGGTTTGGACGACGGGCAGCAAGGCGCTATTGTGACATTTAGCATGGTTTGCTTGCTGTCATAGTCCACCCACACCTGCATCGGCTTCCTACTGATGAGGCTCAACGGATGGAACTCTCCATCAGAGGTGTAGTAACCTGCAGTTCTGGAGGCAACTGAAATCAGGCTGTTTACGTCAATCCCTATGTGGTTGTCGTCAATGTCATTAAACTCCTTGTTCAAAATGGTATCAATCTCGATAGCAAGGAGATGATTCGTTGTGTTGCCATTATTTTTGATATTGAGAAGGCCAAGAAACTGACCAGGCAAGGCAGCGGAGAAATTTTTGTTGGAACAAAGCACAAATGCAAGACCGTGGGCACTCAAGTCAGTGTAAGGCCCCACGATGGAGAAGATAAACGTTGTGGAGAAAGATGCCAGTGAGGAGCCATTTGGAACATCTGTGAAATTGAGAGGGTAGGGGTAGAAACCGTGACCTTTAACTTGCAGAAAATTGGTTAGGCTTAAGAGGCCGTCGAGGATTAGAACTTCACCATCAAAGGTCAGGTTGCTATCGGAGAAACCATCGTAGGTGAACTCGCCGTGATCAACTGCGGTAGCGTCTCCAGCCTCAGCAGAGACAGATAGGAGGAGAAGCACGAGGATGAGGAGGTGCAGAAACTGAACAAAGCAGGGAAGATGCATGCCCAGTGCTAGACGAGGCAAAGGCTGCTGCTTCTTGCTTTTGCATGCTATAGATAGATGGGGATTTATCGAATCACACGTACTTGGGAACAATGAGACTCAGAGAACTTGGTTCAATACTCTACTAGCTAGGAGTAGTAGCAGGGGAGGTGGGAGAGAAGAGACCTGCAACCGGGTCAAGCTGTAGTCAGTTTATTCCAACACAGGCGGGATGAAACAAGAATAGTCCCTGTAAAAGCAGACCAAACGATATTTCCACGCTTAGTCAAAAACGAAACGTGTCGTGTACGTGCAGGCACCACTGCACTCCAACGCAAAACTTCTGACACCCTTGCATGACAGGCACTTAGAGACATAGAGTCTTCTACTCCTATTTTCTCAAATCTCTGTACTCATTCAGACCATGTTAACCAGTGCACTTATCACTGGCGCTTCAATCTGTAACCATTGACTCGGTAATGGTTCTCACAGCTAGATGCTGTTGAAATGAAATTGTTTTGTTGTAAAAAAAAACGCAAAACTTACACCACATACTTGTTTTTTAATATCAGAACCGATGCTTGTCGCAATAATACTAGCATTGATTATGGAGACTTTGTTTAACGCGTCTTTGAGTTAATACGCATTACAAACAAATATGCTATAGAAATCTACCAGGTGGACTTAGACCCTGTTTGGATCCATTTGGCATGGCAAACTTTTGCTACTAAACTTTAGTCGTTGCTTGGGTGTTTAGATTCATGGCAAAAAAAAAAAGGACCAAAAGTGCAAAATAAGGTATGCTTCACACTCTCAATGCTTTTAGCTTAGTTTTGCAAATGGACTAAACTTTAGCCTCTTCTTTTGCTCACTTTTAGCCTAATTATTTGGATCCATTGGCTAAAAAAATAGGCTAAAAGTGCAGGGCAAAAGTTTTGCCATGGAAACAAATAGAGCCTTAAACACAATTCTTAACAATAGCCTTTATTTTTGCGGAACATAATAATCTATCAAATTGGTGACCAGACCTTTCTAATTTCTCATCTGTGAGAAGTTAGATTTATCTTTTTTTTAACCTAGCGAATTACGACAATTAATGTGCAGGCTCCATATATAGGGACCTTATGTTCATGTATTGCAACAGGATATATATCTTGTTGCTGACTTGCGCTCGGATCATCATGCATTCCAATTTATCTTAGAATTGGAGTCTATATCATGTCTGGACACGTGCTTCTCTAACTCTTATAGACACCTAAAACTAAAAGATTTATCCAACGATCTTGTCATGTATTTCAATTCCTTTTTGGATTGGGTTGCACACCATGCCTAGACACACTGCTCTAACTCATACGGGCATGCGAGAGAGTGATAGAAACACTCAACATCGTCCCAAACTCCGCATATACACACACTGCTCTAAATCCTATAGGCACGGAAACACTCCCTACTTTAACATTACATATAAATTAAGATATATTTGTTGCAATCCTTTGTATTGCACTATCGTGGGGCTTTAGTGTATATTCTATTGAAACTTAAGGTTAAATTATGTAAACTATTATTGCATTTGTGTTTCTATGGCATCATAAAATCATATTTGGTTTTTAACTTTTAATCTTTTTAGTTGTTGCTATTTTTATACATGTTAATTCAAAATTTTACTTCTATGTTCATAAAAAATATTCTAGACCATAAATATTCCAAATGAATTGAAACCTACCACAGAGGAGAACCAACACTAAGCAAGAGCACATTCTAGATGACTATCGCCAAGTGGCATAGCTATGCCACCTCCCTTTAGAAAGATCAGTTATAGTGGCCACAGGACATGACGTGGCAACTTGATAGCTTTTCATACTGACAATCCGAACCAAAATCACTACTCCCTCCATACCCGAAATACTTGACGTCCTGGGCTAGGAGCCCATTTTCTCAAAACCTGACGTTCTAGGCATCACGGGATGAAGTTGGACGCGAATGCCCCTGGCGACGCCGCCCGCTCCGCTTCGGCTTCAGCGCTCGCACGCGGCATGAACCGAAGAATAATATACAAGACATTGAGAAAACCAAGCTGTCTGGCTCTATTTTTTATGCTGACATGATGAAAAATTAAACTAGCAGTAAATTTGATCAAAAAGTCTTTTATACCATTCCTCTTTTTATTACTAGTCAAACTAAAGCTGTGGCCCCACCTGTGGAAGATTGACAAGTTTGGTTAACTGTACCGCTTGTGGCTGCAGCATACAGCATCTCTTCGATTCGCACAGCTTCCTTTTGAATCTCACATCGTACAAGTACTGAAATAGGCAGATGCTTCCTTAAAGTGTCTTTTCTGCAAGATATTTATTTTTGTCTACCATTTAATATTTCTGATCAAATTAAATGAGTAAGCTAGGTACCAAACTTAAGTCCACAAATATTGCATTACCATCCTAGTGCCACAACAAATGGCATACATAGAATTTGTTAGTTTACAATGAGAGTATATGACGACATTCCTCATATGCAATCAAATAGATGGGGAAAAACAAGCATTTGTATTTAGTCGATTGAAATAAGGGCAACTTTTTCATGGCACTGAAATCATTGGCCAATACTGAAAATTTCACTAAAACCCTCTAAATCCCTTCCACGTCATTATTGAGCAGTTGGGCAGAATCGGAGCACAAATGGATATTAATTTTAAAATTTGCTACAGGACATGTAAACTGATGTTGAGCTGCTTGCACACACAAAAAAATGGAATATGCTGCTAATCATATTGCAATTGTGTGATAAATTGCTGGAAGACACCACATCCAATAAAACTTGATCATTTCCCACCGAGAGAGGAGAAAAAGTATTGTGCTTTGTTGATTTTTTTTACTTGGGTCCATGTCATGACCCAACAGCCCAGCAAGATGGAAGAGTGAGAGAGGTGGTCCATAGTGGCTTCTTATAGAAGATTTACGTTATGAGGGCCCTCGAGACATTTCTGACCCATGTGGCTGTATTGCTGCATTATGGGGATGTTTGCTTCCGACCACGAAGGTGGCACCTTGTCTAGGCAGTGACGCTAAACGTTCGATTTTGGGTCGGATGTGCTTGCCCAGTCTCAGCTGTCATGCGAGGCTGCAAACCAAACACTCCCTGTGTACTCTAGACCTAACCTTGAGGCGGACAACAGTTATGAATAAAACTAAACCACTCCTACCTATATATTCTGCTAGTCTCTCTCTCAAGCCACCGATCATGCAACTCCGTCCAAACTCGCGGGAGTGTAGCTAGTGTAGCGAGGACTATGACAATCAATTTTCCCATCTCTCTCCTTCTCACTCTCTTCTTCGACCACCTTCTGAACCCATCGGAATGAAATTGCCTTAGCCCTAGATCAAATTCAAACAGCCCAAACAAAGCCATGGAGCATAGGGCTATGGTCATAGCCGGACACGACGACTATCCCTTCTATTTACGAGCCCATACTACCCTCGGCCTCACCTCATACCCCGCCGACATTGTCGCTAGTTTTTGACTTGCACGGTGTAGTGTAGATTGCGAGCCCCTACTATATCCTCGGCCTCACCTCATACCCTGCCCCCATTGTCGCTAGTTCTCGACTTTACATGGTGCAGTGTGGTTGCCACCTTTAGCCATCGTTTGCTCCCATTTGCTCCACCATGGAGCAAACACCAGAGTAGGCCATCGGCACCGCAAGCTTCGGCTCCTCGTCTTCTCTGTTTCATGACTCAAGATGGCCACCCAGGAAATGCCTGAACTTGACGTGTTGTCTACTCCCACTCCGGCCAACCTGCTATCTCGTAGCCATTCATCGTTACCTGTCCACAATAAAGCCATGCCACAGAAGGCGCTCGACCGCCTTGCTGATGCATCCACGCTGCATGATCGACTGGTTCAAGTCGAGTTCGACTGAGACGGCTCAGGGACACTAGATGTGTCATTTTGCATATATTCTCTCCTCTCTTAGGCAGAAAACTTTTTGCAGTGTACACTACTACAGAAATTTTAATGGAGGCGGTTAAAAAGGGTTAACCGAGGCGGGCATCGCAACCGCCTCCAATCAAAGGTCACGGTTAATCGATTTTTTCCCAAGGCGGTTGAAGTGCCCGCCTCAGTAAATCAAATAAAAAAAATAAAAAAAAAATCTATGGACAAGCCCAACGAGCCCATACACGGGCCCACCGAGCCCATCCACGCGCTGCCGCCGCCATTCGCTGGACCGCCAAGATCCACCCGCCCGCCTCTGGATCTGGTCGCCCGCTGCTGGATCTAGCCTTCGGCCGTCGGGATCCGGTCACACGCCATCGAATCGGGCCGCACGCTGCCAGATCCGGCCTATGGATGCCGGATCTCGCCTCCCGCTGCCGCCCGCCGCTGGATCTGGCCTCCGGCCGCAGGGATCGGGCCACACGCTGCCGGATCAGGCCACACGCTGCTGGATCCGGCCTATGGATGCTGGATCTCGCCTCCCGTCGCCGCCCGCCGCTGGATCTAGCCTCCAACCGCCAAAATCCAGCCGCATGCCGCCAGATCGGGCTACCCGCTGCCGGATCTCGCCTCCCGCCGCTGCATCCGTCACATTTGGAGATCCCACGCCGCAGCCCACCGGGGATCCCACTCGTCGGGGCTCGGGAGAGGGAGGGTGAGGCGCCGCTGCCAACGGGGCTTGCCGGGGAGAAGGAGGGAGAGGCGCCGTCGTCGCCGGGAGATGGAGTGAATGGTGCAGGGAGATGGAGGGAGAGGGGCCGGGGCTTGGGGAGGGGAGGCGCTGGGGCTCGCCAGGGGGAGGGAGGGGAGGCGCCAGGGCATGGGGAGGGAGGTGCCGGGGCATGGGGAGGGAGAGGTGCCGCTGCGTCGGGGAACATGAGGGGAGGCGTTGTGCGTAGGGCAGAGGGAGAGGATGAAATGGAGTCCAAAACCCTAAATTTGTATTTATATCTAAGCGGGCAAGCCGGGCCGCACCTGGGCCTTTTTTTTGAGGCAAGCCATTTTGGAGGTCTGCCTCCGAAAATGGAGGTATTTTTGAAGGCAGGCCTCCCGTTAATAGATTTTAGGAGGTAGTTATTTTTTAACCGCCTCCGTAAATCAATTTTCGCGGGGCGGTTAATTGTGACCGCCTCGGTTAATAAAAACGACCGCCTCCGTTAATCGCAGGCATTAACCAAGGTGGTTGAATTTTGCAAAGGACATGGTTAATGTTTGGGCAGTGTCTTGCAAAATCATTTGTGTAGTAGTGGTATTCTATCAAATTACAGTATTGCCAGAGTGACTACCAACATATTCCACTTTTTCTATGTTTACAGATAGCTCAACATCAGTTTACATGTCCCATAGTAAATTTTGCCTTTATTTTAAATTAGAGTTAATATGATAATGATAGGCGAAATAGCCATTATAGTCGCTGAACTATTGCTCAAGGCTCAACTTTGCTTTTAGGCTCAATTTCATCCCAGAACTATAAAAATGATTATTTTAGTCCTCAAACTTTGCATTTTATAGCCAACTTCGTCCATGAACTTTTAAAGTGCATTTCAGTCCTCGAACTTTTATTTCCAGCTCAACTTCGTCCATTGCCCTACGTGGAATGCTACACTGTGACGCCTAGTTAGCTCCAGCTCCACGGAGATAGAAAAAATATTCATCCAAATACTCTTTAGCAGCCATTAATAATTCGAAATTGTTCTTTTAATGTTACTTTTAATGGTAGTATTTTATATATCCTACTACATTGTTTTTGTGGGAGCAATTACAAATGCTACGACTACTAACGTTATTTAGTACTCCCTCTGTTCCAAAATATCTATCGTTTTCGCTTCCCGAAAAATAACTTTAACTAATTTTATATAAAAAGATATTAATATTTATGATATAGAATTAATATCATTAGATAGATCTTTGAATCTATTTTCATAATAAATTTATTTAGAAATATAAATGTTGCATGTATTTTCTATAAATCTAGTTAGACTTACGGCATGAAAATCTAAAATGACAGTTAATTTGGGACGGAAGGAGTACCTTATAAGAACACAAGGATTAATTAAGGCTGGAGCAGATCTACAATTTTTCCTTAGTTATTTCTAGCATTCTCAAGTAATAACCAATTGCAGATACAAATAATATTTTTGTCCTTAGGATTAAAAATAATTTATATTCAAGAATATTCATATCTATATTTATATTCATTTTATTTAAAATATAGACATAAATGTTCGAAGTGTGCTATCCTATTTGATAGCTGAGATGACATTAGAGACACAATCCTAATAATAATGATTGTCCATCTTAAATTGCAGGTTGTGCTGGAGGTGACTGAGGCACGACAACACAATGTTCCATGTAGTACAGCAGACAAAGTTGAGCCAACAAGAAAATTTTAAAGGACTAAAATGTACTTTGATAATTCATTGATTTTTTTGAGGAAACTTTGATAATTCATTGAGAAAATTGTGTCTTAAATACATAGTTTAAGGACTAAATCGGTCACTTTGATAGTTTGGGATAAAACTGAGCCCAATAGAAAAATTGAAGGACTGGAATGGTTATTTTGAAAATTTAGAGACCAAATTGAGCCTTTTACGATGGTTGAAAAGGACCAAAATGAGCATTCTACCATAATGATATACAGTATAGCCTATGTATACGTATACACGTATTTCAACATATGTTTTTTTTATGAAAACGTATTTCAACATATGATTTTGTTGATCTAAAATTGTTTGTAACAATGCTCATTTTGTTTTTATAAAATATAAGTGGTAGCGTGAATAGACAATTAAACCAACTAGGTATCTGATTGCAATCAAATTGATTCCAGACATAAGAAAAAGATATTCAAATTGCTATCTATATCTAAAGATATTCAAATCTGTATCCTTGCCTGACATAAGAAAGAGAAAGAAAAAAAGTTTCGTGAGGCTGGACGCTGGAGGCAAAGGAGAGGGGGCGTTACGTACAGCATGATGACCACCCTCTTGCGAGTCACCGGAGGTAACAAGGCACGCCAGTCTCCTCCGTCTGGGTCGCCGCCGGCGGCAGAGTTGGTCCCCTGGAGCTGCGCGCCCCCATCGCCGCCGCCGTCCATGCTGCTGGCTCTGCCCTCTCCTTGTGCGGATTCCATCATCCGGTTTTAACCGGAGCAAGGCCGGAGGAATCGAGGTGAATCGTGAATGTGAGTGGGACCCACACGGCCAGGTTAATTAAAAAACATTGCTACGTACTTTTCATTCGTCTCGATTCGAACGAAACAAATGCGCGTGGCCGGCTAGGCCACGTCTCCATCTCACAACCTTTACCCAGCCATGCGATCGACATGAACAAGAACACGAGAACAAGAAAAAGCATAGAATTTCTTTATATCTTATCAAGAACAAATGCTATGTACAAGTTGCATCTCCAGAGATGCTAATAGCGCGTGTGGATACCATTGACAGGCATCTTGAAAATTGCATGTCTCTGCCTATTGTCTACAGCGCCGGTGAGGAATTGAAACGAAAAGAGTAACCGTACAGGTTTGAACAATTTGAGACTCAGGTACTAATAGTACATCAGTGGGTAATCGCAATAACAATGCAAAAATGACATGAAGGCATGTCTAACGTCTTGATTACTATTGCTATCTCTGCTATGGAGGTTTCTGCAGGAACCGCAGTTCGTCTCTCTTTTTGACGTTTTCATGGTTCAGTTCTTCTCATGTGTACTGAACTGAAGAGGAAAGAATGATATGTATTGACAGCAGCTGACGCTTCAAGATGACAACTGATCATTATCATCGCTCTTCCAGATGACGCATTTCTCCATCTGGGTATAGCTTTCAGTAGCAATCGGAAAATCTGAAGATACACAGACAGAGCATCAGGGCAAGACAAGATGAGATTATTGCAGACTGACAACTGATCGCGAAAAAAATTGCAGACTGACAACATACGGGATTGGGTTTGTTAAATTCGTAACCTGAAAGAATTTGAAGTAAGTGTCAAGGGGGCACGACGTATGTGGTCCTACTCGTCCTTCCTAACCTGCTGAAGGCTCAAGTGCTGGATCGGTTGCGCCGGCACCAGTGCCTGCGACCCTCGAACTTTGCACTCCTGATGAACCAAAAGGTAAGCTATGTATGCAAACAGGTCATCAGAAAACTCGAGCAGTAAATCAGTGCCCGAGAGTGAGAGTTGGTCAGGTAGTAGTAACTCTGAATGTGTTGATCCCATGAGGAAAGGAAAATTCAACATACCTATTTCGCACACAAAAATGGATTTTCACCTGAATTCAACAGCTACTGATCCGAGAAACAGGACCAACAATTGCATACTAGCTAGCGGTTCCCAATGAAAAGGTGCTAGCTAGATCATTGTTATGTGTTAATAAGCTAAGATGAGAAATAGTTAAGTCAGTAATTCATTTCGAACCCTGCAGTGACACATGAAAAATTCACAGATACACACATCAGGAAACATTAGCAGAGGAGGTGCAAACCGTGTGTGTGTGCTATACCATATACCAAGGCATGCATACTCCCTGAACAATCGCTAAGCAGCGTCCATCGCACGAGAGAAACAGGAACGGCACAGTACATGGTCTTACCATAGGTGCCTGTACAAATAACAGATGGCAAACACATAAGTTCTCCAGGAAAGAGGAAAATTCATAAAACTGGAATCTTCAAAAAAATTTCATAAAACTGAGCATGCTGCACAATCCAGAATTAAATTCTATGGAACATTCAGATCTCAATCTCTTACTGTCAGATAGTAACAATGGAATTCCAAAGATCCTGTACACAGATCTGTTGTACCAGAATAGAACCCAGGTCCCGATTTGAATCCTAGGAAGTACTAGGCTATTACCATGTCTCTACCATATGTACAAGTACAAAGGCATGGTAAAAGGACTTCAGTTGAGGGCCTATTTGGAAGGTGGAAATTAAGTCCATGAGAAATTTGCAGGAATTTGGTTCGAGACAGTTTAATGAATGCACTCAAGAATCAGGAAAAGTTCGGCATGCTCTAAACGGTGCTAGAGCTAGACCTCGTTTGTTTGTTTGTTTGTTTGTTTGTTTGTTTCTGTTATAAAATATCATAACAGAAACAACTAGTGGAGAAGAGAACTAGCAGTTGTGAACAGGTGGCTGTACCTCTTGGAAAGAAGAATTGTGGGAGGCCTTGCTGAGATGCTTCACCCAGTTGAGCGTGGCGTCGACGTAGCTGACAAGGGGGAAGAGCTGGAGGTAGAACCCGATCTCACCCTGCACCTCGCGGAGCTCGTCGGCGTGGCGCGCCCCCATGAAGCACCGGTACGCGTACCCGCGGCGCTGGCAGGAGCGCACGAGCAGGTACGCCCTCCGGAGCGTCTCCTCCAGCGCCTCGATGGGGCTCCGCGTCTCCGGGTGCTGCATCAGCTGCGTGTCGTGGTCATGCAGCCGCCGGAGCAGGCCGCCGATCATCTCGACGCGGCGGGCCAGCTGCCGGCAGACGGCGCGGTTCCGCCGCACTGTCTGAGCTGCCTCCGCGATCATGGTGATAAGGCTGAACGCGTCCACGCCCACCAGCTGCGCCACCGTCGCCACCTGCCCGACCAGAGCCATCTTCCTTCCTTCTTGCCTTGGTTTGCTTTGGACCTTTTGTGGTAGGAGTGAATGAGAAAGAAGACGGAGGAAGAGGGTAGTGTTGAGTGAGATGAGAGCATAAAAAAGCATAGACATGGCGCCAACAAAGATTTTTTTTTTGAACCGTGAGGCTGCCATAGTCGAACAAAAGCATAGAGACGGCACCAAAATGTTGAGGCCGACCTGGTTTCCAGGAAGCTTCAAGCTTGTACACAGTATCAATGATATGAGAAAAATTGGCGCTAAACGTGGTGGAGACTGAACTGCCAAACTTTGAAAGATTCCAAGTTGGACTCATCATTTGTTTGGTTCCTCATCAGTCATCAGTCTTTGCCGCAGTCTACATCAATGCCAACCTGCCTCAGCCTGATTTGTCCAGCGGGGAGGACGGGTGGCTGGTCGTTATCTGACAATTTCAACATGCCCATGGAGTCAGTCACTTCATCTCGAGGTAGACCAAATTAACAACAGCATGGAGTACTTTAGCCAAGCATAATTTAGCCACAGCGCTGAAGTAAGGTGCCTTCTATGAAGCTCCCCATCGTCCTCTCAGCTCAATTATTCAAGGTGCAGATCACCTAAGCGTTAATACTTCCCAGGTGCAAAGAGAAGCAATGAGCGACGTGTCACCAGTCACGATCTTTCTTAAGTTGAAATCAGTCACTCCCGTGGTAAGCAATTATCAATACTGATTACAAAACTCACCACTCTGTGCGTGCTCTGACCAACTTCCAAATATTTTACGGTGACTAATCTCGGTGATGTTTACACAATCATGATAATGTACGTATTATCTCCATACAAAGCCTACGGGAAAAAAAACGTTAGGCCTTGTTTGGCTGCACTTGTAAGTTGTAACCACCACAATGGAGGAACGAGGTGGATACGGTGCAGCCAAACGAGGCCTTAGTTGAGTAAGCTCATTAGTTCACACTTTCAGCATTCGCAACTATCCCTTTGTCGCTCTTACAAAGCTACAACCAGATTTAGTATTTCCAATACACTGGCCTATTATTTACCGTGTGCCCTCTGCGCCACCTTGATGCTGCCAAGCATGGTGACAACTTCTGACATGGTAGGCCGATGTTTGCCAAGATGGTGAATGCACAACTGCGCCACCCTCACACATTCCACAATCTGAGCCCATTCATGCTCATTCACGCGCAACAATGGATCAACAAGCTTGTGCAGCTTCTTTTGGTCATACTTGTGTGCCTGAAAAAAATAGCGGAATCCTATATTGTTAGCATTAGTGGTTTTGGATTAAAAGAAAACCATTCCTCAATGACATATAGTGTAAGTGTCATATCCTTAAAGGAAATGGACAAAGGAGGTTATGCAGCTGGGAGGGAAAGGGACTACCAACTATTACAGCCCTGAGCACAGAAATAATACTACATGCAAACAAATTCTCAGTCCATGGCCGCAATCTACTGCAGCAAGGCCAGTTGCTAACTTTTTTCCCTTTTCCCTTTACCTTTTTAGCATCCTGAATTTCGTAGCAACAGTGTGAAATTGTACTATTTTCTCCACATCTGCTTTAATGCAAAGGCAGAGCACCTGCAATTCCATGCTCAAAAAATTTGGTTCTTCATAGTTCTTTAAGTATACACAAGAAATCTTGTTGTCCAGAAAAAAAGGACTAGATAAAATTCATCTAGCCTGGTGTACAATCTGGCACATTTTATTGCCACAAAAGGGATCACCAATATCACTATAATACTGTGCTGCAAATTAAGATAATATTGTAGACATGCCTTTTTTAATTAAAAAACAAATTCTTACATAATCACGAGGTGGTAGCTTTCGAGTGCCCTCTGCCTTCATATAAGACCGGATCAACCTTCCACTTATTATCTCAAAAAGTACTATACCAAAGCCATATACATCTGCCTTCTCCGAGATGTTTCCAGTAGCAACATATTCAGGATCTGCATAGCCACTAATGATGGAGAGGATTATCATGCCAATGCACATGCTAAACACTTGAAAGCAAAAAATAAGATGGTTGATTTTACAACTTGATTTCTGTATCGGACGAGCTCTTACTATGTGCCTAAAACAACCACCTCTGCAGTTGTATTTGGAGCCAACATTAATGCAAGACCAAAATCAGTAATCTTAGCATTCATTTCATGGTCCAGCAGGATGTTGCTTGCTTTTATGTCCCTGTGGACAATGCACATCTGAGAATGCCCATGTAGAAAAGCAAGACCATCTGCTATCGCTTTGATTATTTGAAGACGTTTGGACCAATTTAGCAACTCCCTTTTTGTTTCATCTACAAAAAACACCAACGCATTTGTTTCAGGAATATTTGAGTAGTACTTGCTGAACAATGAACAGAAAAGATGAAAGAGGCATTAAGTTAACAAAAACTTGCCAGCAATGATAGATGCCAAGCATTTATTTGGCATATATTCATAAACAAGAATTTTTTCTTCTCCTTGAACACAATACCCAAGCAAATCAATTATGTTCTTGTGTCGAAGATTTGGAATGGCATCAATCTCAGTTCTGAATTCATGTGGACCTTGAAATGAAGATGTATCAAATCTTTTAATGGCAACATTAAGACCATTAATGAGATTGCCCTAACAAGATTAAGAGTGTTAAAGAAGATATCCAAACATGTATGAGAGGGCTTAAAGAAATTTCCAGGTGTCAGATAATACAAATTGCAGGTTGAAGTGACCATTAGCACAATGGAGCAAATCCTTTTGTTTAATGCTTGAACACCAAGCAAGATGCTACGCTTGAGTAGCTCATCCCAAGTGGAGAGTGCATTTTGAGATGTTTTCTGATTTAGGTGCTATACTTAAGCCCACACTAAAGATGTCTTGAGGAAAAATTACCTTGTAAACATAGCCAAATCCACCATGTCCAACCAAATTACTCTCTGAAAAGTTTTCAGTAGCAGCCAGAATCTGAGAGAAACTAAAATATGATAAGTCTGCTCCTTTTGTAGCACCAATGAGATTTACTAATCCTCCTATGTTCATTAATCCTCCTATGTTCATGACTTGGCCTAGTTCAAAGAAAACCAACTTGTCAATGATAATCATTACATGAATTATCTGTAGAAGATTATGCTATATTATATCCTTTCTATTGAAAAGAAAGCCATCAATACATAACAAATAGTATGGTATGTTTATTTTTCATATATTCACGCAAGTTGTATTCCTAACTTACATAGATGTACATGTACTTCATAGTAGGAAATTATCCTAGTAACTCCCAAAGAGTGTCAGCATGAACATAATACTGTCAATTTGGCAGTAACTAGAAAATATTGCATAACTGTCAAGTAACTGCATAGCATACCTTCTGTTTGCTCTTCGTCAGGTTTTAGGGGAGGATGACTTCGTAGATTTTTGAATTCAGTTGCCTTGAGGGCCTCTGATCTGCGCCTGATATAGTAGCGCATATATTAAAAATTATGGGCTGGAACTCAAGATTTTCGCTGTTAAAATGCAATCTCCATTTGTGTTTGCAGGTACGGTGGATGAGGTCACAATTTTATTTATCAGGGTGGCACATAATAACTAAAGTAGTATTACACATGGTGACCGTGTTGTTAGAGGAGTTTGAATGGCCTAAGCATCAGCACCAGAATTGTACACTGGGACATATTTTGCAAAGATACTGCATAATTTTCACATCGAGTCACAGTCCTTTCTTTAGTTATAGCCTTATAATTAATTTGAAGACAGGTTCGGTGTTGGAGTAATAATGTTTAGTGCATTATTCAGTCTATACAGGAAATATATGGCACTATGGCAGCAAAATGAATCATGTTTGCAATGTCTGAATGCACAAGTGAAGGCAGTCCATAACTTTGACAAGAGAACAGGGATAGCATACCTGTCTTCATGTTCCACATGATGTGCTGCATGTAACTCATCTGTGCTTTCCTTGATGATGTAAAAAGAAAAGATGACAGATAAGATCCTTTGTGCCTAACTGCATCACTTATATCTTAGAAAATATTATGAAAATAATTAGCAAATATTCTAGCAACAAAATTTCATTGACATTTTGAATCCTAATGCTAGTATGAAGCATGGTATGTTTCCCTTGACATAATAGGTAGCTATACATGCTGCTTATATAAGGTCCTTTGAATTATATTTTTATTATAACTTTTGTAGGATCCAGCAGTTGCATGATCTTGACACTTGAGTTGTGTAAGATCATAATTTCAGTAGGCTAGTCTCTGACTAACACAATCAGCAAGAAACCAAAAAAAGATGAAGTTTGCATTTAGAAACAGATTTGATCATGCCATTGGCTAGAAAAACTGGCACCTTTTCTTTAGGGCAAAAACTAGCATTTGTGAAACACCAGAAAGTCTGATAACCTTTAAAATGATGAAATACATACCCTTGTACACAAAGGACAAGCTCTGCTCAGAAGCCGCTCCCAATTACGGGTGTTGTCGACAAAGCTGACAAGGGGGAAAAGTTGGAGGTAGAAGGTGATCTCATTCTGCACCTCGCGAAGCTGATCAGCCTGCTTCCCTCCCATACAAAAGCTGTGTAGGTAGCTACTGTCGCGACAGGATGTGACGAGAACATAGGCGTGCCGAAGCGTCTCCTCTAGCTGCTCCACTGGGTTCCTTGTCTCCATGTGCTGCATCAGCTGTGTCCTTTCGAGCTGCTGCAGAAGGTCCCCAATCATCCTTGCACGGCGTGCCAGCAGCTGGCAGGTTTCCCGGTTCCTCTTAACCGTCTTTGCAGCCTCCACGATCATGGAGATGAGCCCATAGGCATCGACCCCAGCAAGCTGTGCGATGCTTGCCACCTGACCCACACCATTCAAGAGTGCCATGCTCTTTGGGATTGCTTTCCCTGCAGATTTACCTTAGAGATCCCAGAAGAAGAAGAACAACCTTGTTGAAATGAAGCCAAAGTACCAGGTTGCTAAACTCAAAAGATCTGTTGAGCTATTGACTTGGACCGTGAACTGAAACCGAGCAGTTCAGAAAACACTTCCATCAGTGACCCAGTCGCCACGCACTGAAATTTCCACAGATGTGGTTTCACATGTCTACATCGCAGCTGCTGACTTGCTCGAGTGGTATCAAATTCGGTTGAAAGCAGAGACTAAACCAGAGGAAAGCAAAACTGCCAGGGCTCTCTTCTCCACGAAACACCTGGCACTCTGGCAGGTTGTCGAATTTCCACCATTCCATCGACAGACACAGTGACACCAGCTGACTGCCAATCCAATTCGGGGCCGCTTGCAGGTTTTGCAGCGCACTGCGCACCATGCTAAACAGCCGGACAAGGGGCTCACCGTGCTGATGGGGTGGCGAGATGAGGGCGCCGCCTGCGTCCCGGCCCTTCCAGGAGGCTGAAGCTGGCAGCGGCATTTCCGCAAACACCTTCCACGCGCCCGCCTTTCTGCCAGCATAGCACACAGGCCTCAGACCATAAGAGCGCACCCCACCGAAATCCAGCCCAGGCATTCTCACCTCTCCCTCAACAAGGTTTGAGGGATCATGGCGTCTCCGCGATCATGCCTCGCCGGCTCGCCCTCTGCCATTTCCGGCAGCAGCTCCGCTGCCTTGTTCGCTTTCTCCTTTTCGTCGCGTCTCCGGGCGGCGACTAGGCAGACAAAACCGCGCGTGCGCCGTGACCTTGCTGCAGTGGTGCGGCCAGTATTTCTGGAGAGAGGAGCGAAGTAGGCGGCGAATTAGCGGCGCCGGCGGCCGGCGGAGCTCTGGCTAGCGAGCGGCAAGCATGATTGTTTATACAGCATCCAGGTTCAGCTCTCTGTAGATGGATCATAGAAGCCTGGTAACCAGACGGCCTGGCCCAATATCCAGGAGTCCAGTACACACACATATGGACACGGGAAGACAAGAGCCCACGAAGTAGCCATCCCGACCTTCTCCCCACCGGCCGCCGCACTTGCTCCACCGCCGGCGCCGACGCCGCCCGCTTAATCCCACGCCTGTTTCCTCTCATCCAGCGCAAAGCATCGCCCGCCGCTGCCTGCCTCTGTTGGTCACCGGAGATGGACGGGGAGGAGGAGAACGTCGGGCCGTTCCGCCGGACCAGCGCCCGCACGCGCCGGATGGCCTCGCGCATGGCGTCCGCGCTCGCCAGCTCTGACAACCGCGCCCAGGTAACGAGGAGAATGGAGTCAGTACTCCTGCTTCTCACCTCTTCTATTCCCAGCTGTTTCCCTCCCGTTTACCAATGAGGATGACAGTTCCCATTCCTCTCCAAGTATTCACTGTGTTGACGTTAGAATTGCAGTTGCAGAGTTCCCTCGACATTTTGTCTCCTCATGTGTTGAGGTCAAAATACTCTCCAATTTTACCCAAGGAGTAAAAAATAACCATTTCAAATATTGGTCTTTTTCTTTTCCTATAATAAGGCCTTTTTTTCGAAAACTGCTAGCAGGATTATGCCAGGCAAATATATTGATAGAGGAGAGGACCTATAAGATTGGCCTCATTGACAAGTCGTTTTGGTAATACTAAGGAAATGCTCTAGAAAACATCTAGGGAAAGAGCACTATACTGGATTTGCACTGCTTATTATGTGCCATGTGTATTGTGGTACCTGTGCTTTTCTCATGGCTCCTTACCAAAGGATTTGGCTTCGAGGTGTTAATTCAGCTTCCATTCATATTGAGACCATTTTGTGCTTATAGGTTGTTGATCATTCACTGTGTTTGAAATTATTCTCCTTTATGTTCTACTGCCCCATTATGAATACCTCCATATCTTTAATGCCTTGCAGGCTGCATTAGCTCGCCTTGAAGCTCTTGAGAGCGACAATGCCGGGGTTGAGGTGGTAGATCTTAATGACGATGAGTACGGATCCACGGATGACGAAGACCCTGGTCAGTTTCTTTCTCATTAATTATCCTCAAATTGATGCCATGATGCGGAAAATGATAAGGTAGATACATCATGTAGAAACCCAATGCAAAAATGTTACTCTTTGCAAATGGTGAGTACTGAAACACAGAATATATGTCCATGGCATATTTTCCATATTGCTTCTAGTATCAATTTTGCAGAGGAATAAACAACATTCTCTATTTCTTGCTTTTGCAAAGGATTCGATAAAGAAGATTAAAACTATCCTGAAAGGCAATATTTGAAAGATACTTTCATTTCTTGCATGAATAATACAACAAGTTATTCACAATGTGGCTGTGGTTATTAGCATATAGAAGAGGGCTAACTTTATAATGTGGTTGTGGATGGATCTGTTGATGTCCATTCAACTCAAATGCTAAAGTTCGATGATGTAAGTCATCTTTTGTTTTCTGCTTTCCTGTCTACAGTTCTCATGCAAAAGAAGCAGTCCAAGATCATGAAACGCAAGACAAGGCAAGGAAAAGCTTTGGAGAAGAGGGCAGCAAGATCATTCATGGATGTGCTACAAGAAGTAAGTAGGTCTTGTGCTGTAAGTTTTTTCCTTCCATGTTTATTTTATAAGTAGGATACTTAAAATTCTTTTCACTCTTGAACTATAACAGGCAAATTTGGAATCCATTCCTCCTCACGTCCCTACATATTTAAGGGCTGCTGTGGGTCCACCGAGCACTTCATCTCGACGGCACTACTGCTCAGTTTGCGGTAGCTCTGCAAACTACACATGCGTGAGGTGTGGGACGCGGTTCTGTTCATGCCGCTGTCAAGTCATACACAATGATACACGCTGCCTGAAATTTGTGGCTTGATCGGCTGGATATGTACAAGCTACGTTTGATGTATGTCCACTAGTCCACTCCCTAATGATTGTTCATATGTGCTTTGATCAGTAGGATATACTTGCTGACTATGTATCCTACTCTGTAGGTGGGGTAGGTAAGTGGTAGAAAACCATTTTCTCAGTAGTGTACTGCAGTTGCACCAACCACTCTTTTTTTCAGAAATGTTATGTGAGTTTACAGTTATGCAGTAGAGCTGAAAGTAGCTCTTGGTTTCATTATATCTGAATAGTAATTTGACAATGTTTCTTGATGAATCAATTTTTTTAAAGCAATTGATGAATCAAATGTGGGAGACTGTACTCTGGTATTAGATATGAACTGGTATGTAAATATCACAATTAACCAGCTTATGGTAAACAAATGTCAATGAAATATTACTGCAAATGCTATGATAATACTCGGACCCTTTCAGTAGTAGCAGGTCTGAATAGCACATGATATAATCTGAATAATATTAATATTGAAATAACATATTATATATTTCATTTTGAGGGTTGATACAAGGTCCTGTTTGGATGGGCTAAAATAAGCTGCTAGATGCAAAATATGAGAGCACCTTAATATCATTCAACAGGAATATGCTAAATCGGATATAGATAACTTAATGCTACAATCGGAAGCACTTAAATGTCCTCAATGCTAGATGAAATTACAAATTGTCCTTGTTCGTTGCATAGTACTATAGTAGTAAGCCAACAACATCATGGGATTTCACAAATACTCCAAATAAATTGAAACGTTGCCACAGAGGAGTACCAACACTAAGCAAGATCACATTGTAGTAGATGTCTATCACCAAGTGGCACAGCCATGTCACCTCCCTTTGGAAAGATCAGTTATAGCGGTCACCGGACATGACATGGCAACCTGATAGTGCTTTTCATCCTGACAATCCTGCTGACCCAGATCACTACTCAACAAAGTACCAGGTTGCAAGTCTGCTGGAAGGGATGCATCCCTCTCTAGGAACTGCATGACAAGGCGCATGCGAGGCCTAGCATTAGGCAAGGAGTGTGAACAGAGCAAGCCAAGCTTCAGTACCAGCTCCATCTCCTCCTCTATGTAACTATCCAATCTTGGGTCGGTGGCTCCGGTGATGGAACCACCTCGCCATGCGGCAAGCACCCAGTCTGCCAGAGCGAGAGGCTCCCCATTGTCTGTGTTCACCAAGATTGGCCGTCTTCCACAGGCAATCTCCATCATCAGCACACCGAAGGCGAACACGTCAGTTGCTTTGGTTGCCTTGCCAAGCCTGGCCAGCTCAGGGGCAATGTAACCCCAGGTACCTGCCACATGCGTGGTGTGAGCATCAGCTCCATGATCATGGGACCTTGCGAGGCCGAAATCACCCAGCCTTGCATTCATCTCACTGTCAAGTAGAACATTGCTTGTTTTGATGTCCCGATGGATGACAACCTGCTCACACTCCTCATGGAGGTACAAGAGACCAGATGCAATACCTTTGATGATGCAGAATCTTTGAGCCCAGCATAGACCGGTTGTGTTCTGATGATTTGGAGTGTGTAAGTAGCAATCAAGGCTTCCATTCGGCATATACTCATACACCAAAAGGAGCTGTTGCTTGTGGTGACAGTACCCATGCAGCTGAACGAGATTGCGGTGACGAAGACGACCAAGGATGATGATCTCGGCCATGAACTCCTTCATCCCTTGCTTTGACTCTGGCGATACACGCTTTATAGCAACTGTCTGCTTGGAATGGGGAAGCAGCCCTTTGAAGACGCTCCCAAAGCCTCCTTTACCAAGGAGCATATGGTCCTTAAACCCAGTGGTGGCAGCAAACAGATCTTTGTAGGTGAAGGACGGAGTTCCATACTCCTCCCACTCTAATTCAGTTTTTCTTGCTTGTATCCGCCTCTTCATATGGACCTTCACAAGGGTAGCAGAAACCAATATGATGATTCCAAGAGCTGGTAAAATAGTCGCTAATAATACTGTCTTGTTGCTTTTTCGGCGAGAGTGAATTCCCACGAAAGGTTCGTCCGGCGCTCGCCGCACAAACTTTTGGAGAGTACTCAAAGATAGGGCAGAGTAGTTGAGCGGTGCAGCTTGTCCGTGGAGCTTGAAGCAGTGGCGGACCCAGCCGGGTTTTAGGTAGGCCCAGGACTACCCCAGATTTCCGGTGACCAAGGTAACGGAGCACTGTAGCGAGAACTGTAGCGTACTGTGGAGCATGTTTCTATACTATGTGCCTACCCAAACAAATGATTCTGGGTCCGCCATTGGCTTGAAGCTCCAACCCAGAATGTAATGTTGGCTGTCAAGTGTGCCAGTTGCGGAGGAAAATCCGACAAACACTGGCGTGGTTGGCAAGACGGGGGATAAATCATATACGATTGATAGCAGTGGCATGCTGGGTTAGGACGACGGGCAGCAAGCCGCTATTGTGACATTTAGCATGGTTTGCTTGCTGTCATAGTCCACCCACACCTGCATCGGCTTCCTACTGATGAGGCTCAACGGATGGAACTCTCGATCATAGGTGTAGTAACCTGCAGTTCTGGAGGCAACTGAAATCAGGCTGTTTACGTCGATCCCTATGTGGTTGTCGTCAATGTCATTAAACTCCTTGTTCAAAATGGTATCAATCTCGATAGCAAGGAGATGATTCGTTGTGTTGCCATTATTTTTGATATTGAGAAGGCCAAGAAACTGACCAGGCAATGCAGCGGAGAAATTTTTGTTGGAACAAAGCACAAATGCAAGACCGTGGGCACTCAAGTCAGTGTAAGGCCCCACGATGGAGAAGATAAACGTTGTGGAGAAAGATGCCAGTGAGGAGCCATTTGGAACATCTGTGAAATTGAGAGGGTAGGGGTAGAAACCGTGACCTTTAACTTGCAGAAAATTGGTTAGGCTTAAGAGGCCGTCGAGGATTAGAACTTCACCATCAAAGGTCAGGTTGCCATCGGAGAAACCATCGTAGATGAACTCGCCGTGATCAACTGCGGTAGCGTCTCCAGCCTCAGCAGAGACAGATAGGAGGAGAAGCACGAGGATGAGGAGGTGCAGAAACTGAACAAAGCAGGGAAGATGCATGCCCAGTGCTAGACGAGGCAAAGGCTGCTGCTTCTTGCTTTTGCATGCTATAGATAGATGGGGATTTATCGAATCACACGTACTTGGGAACAATGAGACTCAGAGAACTTGGTTCAATACTCTACTAGCTAGGAGTAGTAGCAGGGGAGGTGGGTTGTAGAGACCTGCAACCGGGTCAAGCTGTAGTCAGTTTATTCCAACACAGGCGGGATGAAACAAGAATAGTCCTAAACAAGAATAGTCCCTGTAAAAGCAGACCAAACGATATTTCCACGCTTAGTCAAAAACGAAACGTGTCGTGTACGTGCAGGCACCACTGCACACCAACGCAAAACATCTGACACCCTTGCATGACAGGCACTTAGAGACATAGAGTCTTCTACTCCTATTTTCTCAAATCTCTGTACTCATTCAGACCATGTTAACCAGTGCACCTATCACTGGCGCTTCAATCTGTAACCATTGACTCTGTAATGGTTCTCACAACTAGACGCTGGTCTCGTTTGACTCTGTAATGGTTCTCACAACTAGACGCTGGTCTCGTTTAGTTCACAGAATAGGGGAGAAAAATACTGTATCAGAATTCCTGTAGCATTTCGTTTGTATTTGGTAAAAATTATCCAAATTTTGACTAACTAGGCTTAAAATGTTCGTTTCGCAAAGTACAACAAAACTGTGCAATTAGTTTTTGATTTCATCAACATTTAGTACTCCATACATTTACCGACATTTTGATGTGACGGGGAATCTTCTTTTTGCATAGTGGAATTTGGGGGAGAATTGGGGAACTAAACAAGGCCGCTGCTGAAATGAAATTGTGTTTGTTGTAAAAAAAACAAAACTTACACCACATACTTGTTTTTCAATGTCAGAACCGATGTTTGTTGCAATAATACTAGCATTGATTATGGAGTTTTTGTTTAACACGTCTTTGAGTTAATACGCGTTACAAACAAATATGCTATAGAAATCTACCAGGTGGACTTAGACCACGTTTGGATCCATTTGTCATGGCAAACTTTTGCCGCTAAACTTTAGTCCTTGCTTGGGTGTTTAGATTCATGGCAAAAAAAAAGACCAAAAGTGCAAAATAAGGTGTCCTTCACACCCCCAATGCTTTTAGCTCAGTTTTGCAAATGGACTAAACTTTAGCCTCTTCTTTTGCTCATTTTTAGCCTACCTATTTGGATCCATTGGCTAAAAAAAATAGACTAATAGTGCAGGGCAAAAGTTTTGCCATGGAAACAAATAGAGCCTTAAACACGATTCTTAACAATAGCCTTTATTTTTGTGGAACATAATAATCTATCAAATTGGTGACCAGACCTTTCTAATTTCTCATCTTTGTGAGAAGTTATATGATTTATCTTTTTTTAACCTAGCGAATTACGATGATTAATGTGCAGGCTCCATATATAGGGACCTTATGTTCATGTATTGCAACAGGATATATAGCTTGTTGCTAACTTGTGCTCAGATCATCATGCATTCCAATTTATCTTAGAATTGGAGTCTATATCATGTCTGGACACGTGCTTCTCTAACTCATATAGACACCTAAAACTAAAAGATTTATCCAACGATTTTGTCATGTATTTCAATTCCTTTTAGGATTGGGTTGCACACCATGCCTAGACACACTGCTCTAACTGATACGGGCATGCGGAGAGTGATAGAAACACAACATCGTCCCAAACTCCGCATATACACACACTGCTGTAAATCCTATAGGCACAGAAACACTCCCTACTTTAACATTACATATAAATTAAGATATATTTGTTGCAATCCTTTGTGTTGCACTATCGTGGGCTTTAGTGTATATTTTATTCAAACTTAAGGTTAAATTATGTAAACTATTATTGCATTTGTGTTTCTATGGCATCATAAATTCATATTTGGTTAATCTTTTTAATTGTTGCTATTTTTTTCTACATGTTATTCTAGACATATTCCAAATGAATTGAAGCCTACCATAGAGGAGAACCAACACTAAGCAAGAGCACATTCTAGATGACTATCACCAAGTGGCATAGCTATGCCACCTCCCTTTAGAAATATCAGTTATAACGGCCACTGGACATAACGTGGCAACTTGATAGCTTTTCATACTGACAATCCAAACCAAAATCACTACTGAACAAAGTATCCGGTTCAAAGTTTGCTGGTAGCGAAAATAATTGATGTATTGTGACTAATTAAACCCTAATTACTATGGCTGACTGGATAAAGAAGGATCCCCACTACTGCTCACCACCGATAAGGCCGGCACAATATGCAACACCATCGCACGGAGACGACGTGCGACACCGCATGACTACTCCCAATTTCTCTAGAAAATGCGGACTGGTTCATTGGCTTGACCATCGTCTTGCCTGGTGGGCCCTGTACACTCGTGTCTGTGCGACGGTGTCACACAGAATTTCTTTCCGGCATAGAAAGGAGGGCCCGGGGAGGGGGGCAATGGTGGTGCAGAGGGCCGGGTCTAGGGCTAGGGAGGAGGCAACGCCTCTGCAGGGCGCATCTCTGCTCTAGCCTCCACCTTAAGTCCTGACTGACCTGTGGTTGTTCCGTAATTCGGTGATTTATCACTTTTTTTTGTGATGGTTGGTGTGGAGATGAAACCAGAGCTGGCTCTGGGTCAAATAGTACCACGAGTGCGGCCACAACTCCAACTCCTCTGAGCAAGAAAGGTTATAAGAAACTAGGTATTGGCATTAAGCAAGCCATTGTAAATTTATGGTTTGATTACTTGGTTGTCAATTAAATTTTAGTTATATATCTTGTTAAATTATAAAATGTTTGACTCCTCGGAAAAGCGAGATGTATATTTATTCGGAGCAATTAGTGCTCGGATGTCCGGCGCCAGGACGCGTCCGGACACCCGCGCAGCCTGCCCCCGTGCGCTGATTTTATTCCCGTCCCGCACAGCACCATCTTGTCGCCACGCCCACGCGTCCAGACGATTCGCCTCGCACGCACAGCTCGCCTTGTCCGCCTCGATTCGAGGGCGTTCGCCCCATCTCGCACACGCACCTAGCCTCCGTCGCACACCGACCGGCGGTCCCCAGGTCACCGCGCCCCATCATTATCCAGCAGCCGTGTCGTGCCACCATTACTCCCCGCACCCCTTGTCTCTTCGAACAACATGAAACACTTGAATGCAACATCCGTATAAAAAACAAATGAAACATCTAGAACATATACTTGCAAGTTGCAACATATGTGAAACATATGCAACGTCAGATAAAAACACTCGCAACTTGCAACATAAAAACACTTACTGCAACAAAAGACCGAAACAACTGAAACATTTTAAACATATTATTGCAACATATGTGTGAAACATATGCAACATCCAGATCAGATCACTTGCAACATACGTCTGGAACAGATAAAACATTTTAAACAACACCTCTAAAACACTTGCAACATGCCTCTGAAACACTTGCAACAACCCCGATCTACTTTTACAGCATCCATATGAAACACTTGCAACATACGCTTGCAACATGCGCTTGCAACATCTCCTTGCTAAGGTCGTGTGTCATGGAGGCCATGGCGTCGACAGCGGCCACGACCTTCTGGTAGGGAACAGCGGTGGCAGCAGCACCCTAGCTGGCGTGGGAGACGGGACATATTGCATAGCAGCAGGGCGCGACATGCAGCGGGGGATGGAGCGGGATGCGGCCACGAAGGGGGCGCGACATGGGATGGGAGCGTGGTGCTGGATGGGGGATCCGCATGGCACGAGATGGGGTGCGCGGTGGGGAAGACGGCAGCAGCCGAGCAGCAAGCGCAGCGCAGCCGCACGCGATGGGCGGGAGTGGGAGATATTTTGAGAAAGAGAAGGGGAGACGCAAGGAAGCAGGCCCGAAAAGCAGCCTCGGACACCCGCTCGTAAGCATTATCCATATATTTGTTTTGAGACATACAGAAATTGGGATTAGAGTGTTTTTTTTTTGTAGGGAGTTTAATTGACTTATAAACTTGCCTGCTAACCAGACGGCCTGGCCCAATATACAACAATCCGCTAGACATACATGGCAAAGCCCATGGAGTAACCCAGTAGCCATCCCCACTTCTCCCTGTCCCTCCCCACCGGCCAACAGACGCCGCACTTGGTCGACCGCCGGCGCCCGCGCCGCCCGCTTAATCCACGCGCCCTCTACCTCTCCACTTCTCCACTCTCCACACCTGCCTGTCTCCTCATCCAGCGCAAGGGCCGCCCGCCGCTATTGGTGACCGGAGATGGATGGGGAGGAGGAGAATGTCGGGCCGTTCTGCCGGACCAGCGCGCGCACGCGCCGCATGGCCACGCGTATGGCGTCCGCACTCGCCAGCTCAGACAACCGTGCCCAGACAATGATGGGATTGGACTGACTGCGCCTGCGTTTCAAACCCCCCCCCCCCCCCCCCCCCCCCCCCCCCCCCCCCCCCCCCCCAATATTCCAAGAGGATGTCAATTCCCTTTCTCTTCGAGTATCCACTGCGTTGAAGTTAGAATTGCAGTTGCAGAGCCCTCTCTATATTTTGTCTCCTCATGTATTGGGGTCAGAATACTCTCCAACTTTCATTTCTGGCATGAATAATACCACAAATTATTCATAAGGTGATTGTGTTGTTACCATCTAGAATATAATGCTCCTAAAGTCAGTCATTTAGATATCTTTGAATCTTTGAGGTCCACATGCTACAGCTTGTCAACCGTGTTATTAGCATCTGGAATGCCCCTAACGTCAGTAATTTATATATCTTTGTTCTTCGAACTCCACATGCTACAGCTTGTAAAATGCAATGGTCATTTCAAGTATTTTTTTCTACAAGAAGGATTGACCTCATTGACGAGTAGTTTTGGTAATTAATACTAAGTATATGCTCTAGAAAGTATTTTAGGGAAATATTTCCATCCTGGGTCTGCACTGCTTATTATGTGCTCTTTAGCATTTCTCATGACTCCTTACCAAAGGATTTGACTGGGTTGTTAACTCAGCTTTCGTTTATATTGGACCATTTCGTGCATATATAGTCGCTGATGATCAATCATTGCGTCTGAAATTATTCCCCTTTTATGTTTTGCTGCCCAGTTATTATGAATATACCTCCATATCTGTAATGCCATGCAGGCTGCTTTAGCTTGCCTTGAAGCTCTTGAGAGCGACAATGCCGGGGTTGAGGTGGTAGATCTTAATGATGAGTAGAGATCCACGGATGAGGAAGACCCTGGTTAGTTTCTTTCTCATTTATCTTCATACTAGTTATGCCATGATGTGGGAAAGGATAAGGTAGATACAGTATTAGAAACTCAATGACAAAATGTTATTCTTTGCAAACAAGTATTGAACACAGATACCTTGTGTACGGTATATTTTTGACATTGCTTGTAGTATCAATTTTGAAAAGAAAAACTTTTATTTCTTGTCTTTGCAAAGGATTCAATAAATAATAAGAGTACAACTATCCTTGGAAGGCAATAATTGGAAGATACTTTCATTTCTGGCATGAATAATACCACAAATTATTCATAAGGTGATTGTGTTGTTACCATCTAGAATATAATGCTCCTAAAGTCAGTCATTTAGATATCTTTGAATCTTTGAGGTCCACATGCTACAGCTTGTCAACCATGTTATTAGCATCTGGAATGCCCCTAACGTCAGTAATTTATATATCTTGTTCTTTGAACTCCACATGCTACAGCTTGTAAAATGCAATGGTTCCTGGGTTCACAATTTCTGTAAATGCTGCTTTTGTGTTATATACTTATGTAAGCTTATTGGATTGTCGATCTATGGATGCCCCATTCAACTCAAATGCTCTCTACCCACTAATAACTTAAGTTCGATGATGGATGTCATCTTTTTATTTTTTCTGATTTCCTTTCTACAGTTCTCATGCAGAAGAAGCAATCCAAGATTATGAAACGCAAGACAAGGCAAGGGAAAGCTTTGGAGAAAAAATCGGCAAGATCATTCATGGATGTATTACAAGAAGTAAGCAACCTTGAGCTATAAGTTTGTTTCTTGTCATGTTTATTTCGTTAGTAGGGTACTTGAAAGATTTTCACTCTGCAACTGTGACAGGCAAATCTGGAATCCCTGCCTCCTCATGTCCCAACATATTCGAGGGCTGCTGTGGGTCCACCGAGCAGTTCATCTCGACGGCACTACTGTTCAGTCTGTGGTAGTTCTGCAAACTACACGTGTGTGAGGTGTGGAGCACAGTTCTGTTCTGGCTGCTGTCAAGTCATACACAATGATACACGCTGCCTCAAATTTGTGGCTTGACCAACTGGATCTACAAGCTACATTTGATGTATGTCCACTCCCTAATGATTTCTCATCTGTGGTTTCATCAGTAGGATATGCGCTGTGTATGTTTTGTACTCTGTATGATCAGGTAGGGAAGTGGTAGGAAACTGGTTTTATTAGCTTTGTGCAGCAGTTGAAATTTCTAGGTTGTAGGCCAGTCACTTTTTCGTTAGAAATGTTCTGTGAGAACGTAGCTATGTTTATGCTTAGCTTAGCCTAATTTGCCATAATATTTATAATCGCCACTGCCTTTGTTCCACCCCTGGAAATAATTTCTTAGATTTTTTTATGCTCCATCAAAATATGCCTCACTGTACCAATAAAGTGCATTTTCTTACAAGGATATGCTTGCTGTGTATGTTTGGTACTCTGTAGGAGTGGGTAAGGTAAGGTAAGTGGTAGAAAACCATTTTCTCAGCAGTGCACTGTATTTGCAGGTGCCAGGTAGATCTCTTGTAAGCTGATCATTTTTTTTCTCAGAAATGGTATGCGAGTAGCTGCAGTTGCCCAGTAGAGAGTGGGTAGGTAAGTTAAGTGGTAGAAAACCATTTTCTCAGCAGTGCACTGTATTTGCAGGTGCCAGGTAGATCTCTTGTAAGCTGATCATTTTTTTCTCAGAAATGGTATGCGAGTAGCTGCAGTTGTCCAGTAGAGCTGAAAGTAGCTCTTTGTTTCAGTATACCTGAATAGTAATTTTACATTGTTTCTTGGTGAATCAAATGTGGGCATACTCTGGTAGTAGATGTGAGTTGGTACCCAATTAGTGTAAGGTAAACAAATGCCAAAGGCATATGGCAGATATGAATAGCACATGGTATGATCCAAATTATATAGTATCGAAAATTTTCCTACTATAAATTTGTTTTTGAGCTTTGCTCCTTATTGCTTCAAATATGATAACATCTTAATAACATCAAAAGTAATTTGTTGAATCAAAGATAGACAACTAGACTGCTAACAAATGGACGCTCGTAGATGTCCTGAGTTATCATAAGAAAGCATGAAATTCAACCAAAATTTTACAGCATTCTGAAAGAGCAAACACGCACATTTAGAATACTCTATCTGTTTCTTCTTGTGCTGCGATTAGCTTATAGTATCATTAATATTATATTGAGTATTGACGTCCGGAATGGCTGCGAATAGCTGCAGTTATGCAGTAGAGCTGAAAGTAGCTCTTTGTTTCAGTATATCTGAATAGTAATTTTAAATTGTTTCTTGGCAAATGTGGGCACTCTGGTAGCAGATTTGAGTTGGTATGTAAGTACCCCAATTATTTAGCGTAAGGTACACAAATGCCAAAGACATTACTGCAAATGCTATGCTAATGCTTGGACCCATCTTGCAGAGTGGCAGATATGAATAGCGCATGGTATGATCTGAATAATATAATATTCAAAATTTTCCTACTATGAATTTCTTTTTGAGCTTTGCTCCCTTACTGCTTCAAATATGAAAATATCTTAATAGCATCAAAAGTAATTTGCTAAATCAAATATAGACAACTAGACTGCTAACAAATGGAAGCTCGTAGATGTCCTGAGTAATCATAAGAAAGCATGAAATTCAACCAAAATTTTACAACATTCTGAAAGCGCGAACACACATTTACAATATTTGATCTATACCCTATTGTGCTGTGCTTGACTTATAGTATCATTAATATTATGGTATTGACGTCCTGAATGCTCTGAATAATATCAAAGGAAACATGTCCATAGTAAGCCAACGGCATCATGGGATCTGGTACATGCTCCAAATTAATAGAAACTTTGCCACAACAGCACATCACATGAGCAGTAGTACAGTACCAACACTAAGCAAGAGCATATTGTGGATGATTATCACCAAGTGGCACAACAATGTCATCTCCCTTTGGAAAGATCGGTTATAACAGTCACTGGACATGACATCGCTTGCTGCTCGTGCATTTCATCTTGAACCAAACCAATGTTCAGTAAACTATTGGGTTCCAAGTCTGATGGGAGATGTGCATCCCTGTGCAGGTACTGCATGACAAGGCGCATGGAGGGCCTCGCATTTGGCAAGGGGTGTGAACAGAGCAAGCCAAGCTTCAGGACCAGCTCTATCTCCTCCTCCACATGATCATCCAGTCTTGGATCAACGGCATCGGTAATGGATCCACCTTGCCATTTTGCAAGCACCCAGTCACCAAGTGCAAGAGGCTCTCCATTGTTTGTGTTCACCCAGATTGGTCGTCTTCCACAGGCAACCTCCATCATCAGCACACCAAAGGCAAACATGTCAGTTGCTTTGGTTGCCTTGCCAAGCCGTGCCAGCTCAGGGGCAATGTACCCCCATGTTCCTGCCACACGTGTGGTGTGAGCATCAGCTCCATGATCATGGGACCTTGCAAGGCCGAAATCACCCAACCTCGCATTCATCTCGCTATCAAGCAGGACATTGCTTGTTTTGATGTCTCGGTGGATGACAACCTGCTCACACTCCTCATGGAGGTAGAAGATACCAGATGCGACACATTTGAGGATGTGGAACCTTCTAGACCAACACAGACCGGTGCTGCTATGACCTTTAGTGTGCAAGTGAAAGTCAAGGCTTCCATGGGGCATATAGTCGTACACCAAAAGGAGCTGTTGCTTGTGCCGACAATACCCAAGCAGCTGAACAAGATTGCGGTGACGGAGACGACCAAGGATGATGATCTCGGCCATGAACTCCTTCATCCCTTGCTTGGACTCTGGCGATATGTGCTTAATGGCAACTGTTTGCTTGGAATGGGGAAGCAGTCCTTTGAAGACACTCCCAAAGCCTCCTTTACCCAGAAGCATCTTGTCCTTGAATCCACCAGTGGCAGCAGATAGATCTTTGTAGGTGAAGGATGGAGGCCCATACTCCCTCTCCCACTCTATTTCATTTCTTCTTGCTTCTAACCTCCTCTTCCTATCGATCTTGAATAGAGTAGCAGAAACCACTATGGCAACTCCAAGAGTTGATACAAGGGCTGCAGATAATATTGTCCTGTTGATGCGCGTGCTTGGAGGAGCTCCAATTTGTGCTGCAAGATCTTGGATAGTCTTCAAAGATAGTGCTGAATAGTTTAGCGCTGCAGCTTCTCCGTTCAGCTTGAAGCTCCAACCCAAAATGTAATGCCTGCTAGTAATTGGGCCGGTCGCCGACGAAAATCCAGCAAACACTGGCGTGGTTGGCAAAATTGTTGATAAATCATATATCTTTGTTAGCAGCGGCCTGCTGGGTTTGGACTGATCGGAAGGTGCTATTGTGACATTCAGCATGGTCTGCTTGCTGTCGTAGTCCACCCACACCTGCATCGGCTGTCCACTGCTGAGGCTCAAGGGAAGGTAACCACCAGCAGAGGTATAGTAACCAGCTGTACTAGAGGCAACTGAATGTAGGCTATTTATGTCGATCCCTATGTGGTTGTCGTCAATGTCTTGGAACTCCATGTTCATTATGGTATCAAGCTCGATAGCAAGGAAATGATTCGTTCTGTTACCATCATTATTCTCGTCACTGAGAAGGCCAAGGTACTGGCCAGCCAAGCCGCTGGACAGATTGTTGGTGGAACAAAGCACAAATGCAAGACCATCGGTACTCAAGTCAGTGTACCCCATGATGGAGAAAATAAATGTTGTGGAGAAGGATGTCAGGGAGGAACCATTTGAGACATCTGTGAAATTGAGAGGATAGGGGTAGAAACTGTGACCTTTAGAATAGGGGAGGTCGTTGGTTAGCCTCAAGAGGCCATCAACGACTGAAGCTTGACCATCCATGATCAGGTTGTCACCAGAGAAACCATCGTAGATGAAGCTAGGTTGATCAACAGCGGCACCTCCGGCCCCAGAGCCAGATGATAGGAGACGGACGAGGATGAGGAGGTGCAGAAACTGAAAGCTGCAGGGAAGAAGACGCATGCCCAGTGCTAGAGCTAGACGAGGCATGGCTGCTGCTTCCAGTACGTAGTGAGATCTGAGGTGGGAGAGACCGCAGCCGGGTCAAGCTCAAACTAATTTATTCCCCTGTACAAGTAGACGAAGCTGTGTTTCCACGCTTAGTCAAAACGGAACGCGTATCGTGTGCAGGCCGGTATCACTGTACACCAACGCCAAACTTATCACACAATTTATTTCAATAGCAGAACCGATGCTTGTCGCAATAATACCAGTATAGGTTATGGAGACTTTGTTTTACGTCTCTCAGGTTGGACCAGTTTGGATTAGCTAGAGCTAATTACTAGTTGGATGAAAAATTGTCCAAACTAGCTGGAATCGACTAGCTAGTTGGAGTCAGTGGGAGACTGCACCAGTTAAAGAGAGAAGGATTATGGAGAGATTAATAAGTACCATGCTGGACAAGTCCAAAAACAAAGCTCCTGAAAACTCGTCGAAACAGGGCTGTGATATTTAGCACAAATTTTTGAATAAGACGGGTGGTCAAATTTAGGGTCAAAAAAAGTCAAACGAACTATAATTTGAAACGGATTTAATACTAGAGAAGAATATTCAGAGGGAGGTTCTGAAGAAAACTTCATCGACAATGCCTGTGCTATTGCCCAAGGGTTGTTGGATTTGGGGCATGAACTGGGTGACAAGAGGATGTGGGAAGTGATCCAAGGCGTCTAGTGGACATGCTCGGCTACTCCGCCGGTAGATGCAGAGGTTACCTGCACGCCAAGGCTTTTGGCAATGGCGGCGAGTTCCTCTCGTTTGTGTGGCTTCTGCTGTTTCACATGGGGATGGAGACCTTCACGGACAAGCTGCAGAGTGAGCAGGAGCCACCAAGCCTTGGTGAAGCAGGGAGCAACGACACGGCTGAGCCGACTCGGGAGGTCTCCACCACCATCAGTATGGACAGGCTGCAGAGGGAGCACCTTCCAAGCCAGGGAGGGAACCAGTATGGCACTGCATCCACTTCCGAGATTTGCGAAGTTGCAGATGATGTGGTTTGACACCCTCATCATACAGGCTACTAGTACTATTCCGATTTCCCACCCTTTTTGTGTTATTACTACTACTTGTTGTATAGTAGTACTTGATCAAACTTTAGGCAAGTTGACCAGCACGAATCCCATGGTTGTTGTTTGCAAACCTGTTGTCCAATACTCTTTGACTGTCTTGCGGTCTTGCTCCTCATCAGTATAATAAGAATAAAATGCTGTGGGTTCCACTACGACCGTTTTTGTGAAGAAATGCAATGTTTGGAATTTGGATGGTTCATTATCTAGTCGCAAGCTTACAACTTTTCAATAGTTTATTTTTTTGCTTCAAGATTTAAGTCTGCACTTGAAAATACTGTTGCTGCTGCATCTCAAAACAGCTAGAGCGTCCAATGGCGTCAAAGTAAGTTTGCATGCTGAGCTGCATTATTTACCGTACTAGGCTGGTAGGTTAGATACATTGGCTTGCCCATCTTATCTTGAGCCTGACAAATTGGATTGGAAGCCCCTGTTATAGTGTTATTCAGTTTCATTGCTATGTTTGCATCGATTCTTGTTCTGCAGCTTGATCGAACATGCAGCAGTTGAAGTTTGAGGGCCGTTAGTACCTCAAGTGAACAAGAGTGAGACGCAGGAAATCACAAATGGCTGGCCGGTGGCTGTAGAGTGCTGGCCAATAATCATGGAGCTGATGAAGAGTGGGGGTATCTATTCGAGGTCAGTGAAACCTGCTGAACATGGCCGCTACTTCAGATAGAGACCCTTTGACTCCCTGCACGCCTAGGATGGTGCTGTAGCTGACGATGAAGTTGCTGCTAAAACAGCTCGTGTTTATTTGATTAGTGTTTGAACTTTTTTTTATAGGATTAGTGTTTGAACTTGGTGCCTCTACGAGTGTGGATAGTGCTGTGTCCCTTAGTGCTATTAATTTTGTTTCGGTATGTCTAGCGCCCGGACGTCCAGACGAGGCTAGCGTCTGGATGGTTGCACCTGTTGCGCTTGCTTCATGTGGGACCCGTGCCGCTCCATGTCCCGTGCCTGCTCCGTGGCCCACGCCACTTCGTGTCCCGCACCGCACTGTGCCCCACGCACACTTTGTGTCCCGCGCCACTTCGTGTCCCGCACCTGCACCGTGGTGCCCCCTCCAGGCCTCCACACCCACGCGCATGCAGACGGGTCAGCAGCTTAAGCATGTGGCTGGTATAGATGAGACTCATTGCAATATGTGCAACAACATATCTACTTTTACAACATCTAGATGAAACACTTTAACATACGTCCGAATCAATTGAAACACCTGCAACATACGTATGAAACACCAGAGAAACACGTGTACAGCCATTGCAGAACATATGCAACATCAAGATGAAAACTTGCAACATATGTGTAAAACATATGCAACATCCGGATGAAACACTTCCAAATATATGCGTGAAACATATGCAGCACCCAGATAAAACACGTGCAACATACGTCTGAAGCATCTGAAACATTTGAAATAATAAACTTGCAACATACATGTATAGCCACTGCAACATATACAATATCCACATGAAACACTTGCTGCAACATAAAACTAAAAACAGATAAAACATTTGGAACATACTCTTGCAACATGTGTAACATCCTGATCAACTTTTGCAACATCTGTATGAAGCACTTACAACATACCTCTGAAATATATGCTTGCAACATGCGCTTTCAGTGCAGCGCAATATCTTCTTGTTGCTCGGGAGATTAGAGCCTCGTCGGCGTGTGAAGTTCACCGGAGGCAGCGAGTCAGCGGCGCTTCGAGACGCGGCCCAGTGGATGAGCACACTGTAGACCATCGATGCTCGATGCTCTGTGTTAGATGCGCACAAGGGAGCAGATTGGGAAGAGACAAAAGAGGAGCAAGGATGCGAACGGATTGTATAAAAATGAGTGGATGAGCAGAGCGCTGCGCTCGAAGGCAGCAGGCAGGCAGATAGGGACTATAGAAACGAGTGGAGAGGAATGAGTTATTTTTTTTAAATCGAGTGGATAGAAATGAGTGGATGAGCGGTTTGAGAAACGAAGGAGCGGAAGATTATTGGGTTGACGACGCGGCCCACCAACGGAGCGTCTACCATCCGGGCGGGCCGGACACACGCTTCCTAGCATTATCGATTTTCCTTTCCTTTCATTTTTTTTGAGCTCTAAGGATGAACCTGGATGCCGTAAATAAACTACTTTAATTCTTCTTGGTTAATGCAATGCAATGTACTCCCTCAGCCCTTAAATATATGTCGCTTTCGCTTCTCGAGAAATAATTTTAACTAAATATATATAAAAATATTAATATTTATTGTACATAATTAACATCATTAGATATATATTTGAATCTAGTTTTTGAAAAAAAATTATTTAGAGATAAAAATGCTACACATATTTTCTATAAATAGAGTCAAACTTTTAACACAGGAACCAACAACGACAGTTAACTTAGAACAGAGGGTACATGGGGGAGATCTGGATATCAGATCGCTGCAACTCTTATCCCCTCTGTGAAGTCTGAACTGTGAGCAGAGGAGCTGGGGTTAATTGCGTGGGCATCGGCCTGCGACGGATCCAGGGCTGCCATGGCCAGATCCGGTGCCAGTGGATCCACCCGGTGGCTGGTGTCGGTGACCATCCTCTTCCTCTCTTGACCTCGGATTTTCATGGCGCAAGGACGCTGACGCTGACGGCGAGCTCGATGCGTCAAATCCGGGTCCGCTAGGCTCGGATCCAGCGCCCCCAGTCCCGGATCCGGCTCGTGGTGGGCAAGACGCGGCGGCAGGTGGCGGTGGCCTGCTGGCAGAGCGGTGCGCGAGTTCCGGCTGCTGACGGATGCAACGCGGGGCGCGGGGCGGACCCGGCTTCGGCTTCCTGTGGCGCGGCGTGGCGTGACGGTTGCCCTGGCGTGGCTTGGACCAGCGCTGCGGCCAAGCCCCACGCCAGGCAGATGGGGCCGAGGCTGGGGCTAGGCACAACTGGCGGCGGGGGAAGGGGCGGCAACCGCCTCATGGCACGACGATGTGGACGGCGCGGCAATGGACACGACATCCACCTTCTCGGGCATCGATCCGGTGACTAGGTGCTGATGCGTCCGGCGAGGGTGGCGACGTTCGGCATGTCCGTGTAGCTGAGGCGGCGCGCCTGTGTTATGGTGCAGAGTGGGGCGACGCTTGCTGGTGCGCGTCTCCCATCGTCGCAGGGAGGCCAGGAATGACTCCAGAAGGTGTGGCGGCGGCTGGCACTGCCGGTGCACGCTTCCTATCGTCACAGGCGAGTTCGAACAGCTTCGTGAGGTGTGGTGGCGACTAGCACTGCCTGTGCACGCCTCCTATCATCGCGGGCGAGTCCGAATGGCTCCGCGACGTGTGGCGGCGATCGGCACTACTGGTGCGTGCCTGTCCGAACGACTTCGCAATGTGTGGCGGCGATCGACACTACCGTTGCGCGCCTTCCATCGTCGCGGGTGAGTCCGAATGGCTCCGCGACGTGTGGTGGCAATTTGCATTGCCGGTGCGCACCTCCCATCGTCGCGGGAGAGTCCGAATGGCTCCATGACGTGTGGCGGCGACCGGCACTACTGGTGCGCGCCTCCCATCATCACGGGCAAGTGCGACAATGGCTTCACGTGGTGTGGCAGCGACCGGCACCTCCCTCCGTCTAGGCGCGAACGTTTGCCAGTGCGTGCCTCCCACCGTTACGGGTGAGTCCGAAAATGGCTCCGCGAAGTGTGGAGGCGACCGGCACCCCCCTCCGTCTAGGCACAAGCGACACCCCCCTCCGTCCAGGCGAGGATGCTTGCCATTGCGCGCCTCCCACTATTGTAGGCGAGTCCGACAACGGCTCTGCGCCCCAACAACAACAACAACAACAACAACATAGTCTTTTGTCCCAAGCAAGTTGTGGTAGGCTAGAGATGAAACCCAAAAGAGACGAGAAACAGGGAGACACATAAAGGGACATAAAGGGCACAAGACAAAAAGAGGTCACGGTTCAGGCACGTTGATTGCCAATCTCCAAGCGCTCCTATCCATAGTTAAATCCTTGGAGATATTCCACTCCTTAAGATCTCTCTTAACGGACTCGTCCCAAGTTAGTTTAGGTCGACCTCTACCGCTCTTTACATTATCGGCCCGCTTTAGAACTCCACTACGCACCGGCGCCTCAGGAGGCCTCCGTTGGACATGTCCAAACCATCTCAACCGATGTTGAATCAATTTCTCCTCAATTGGTGCCACCCCAACCCTATCCCGAATATCGTCGTTCCGGACTCTATCCCACCTTGTGTGCCCACAACACCAACGCAACATACGCATCTCTGCTACACTCACCATCCAAACAACGGCTCTGCGCCCCCCTCCATCCAAACGCGGACGCTCACCAGTGCATGCACCTCCCCTAGACGTGGGTCCAAAGGGAGCACTAGCAAAGGATTTGAGCGAAAGCTCAACTCAGATTAGTCTGGGTCAGCGACGAGGACCTCCTTCTTGAAGTTGTCACTGAAGAACCTTTTGTGCTGCTTCTGCATGGTCGACCCATTCAACCCCCGTTCAACCCCTCGACACAAGGCTCGAGCGAAAGCTTTGTCAAGCTTCTACGGTGTCGTCTCTTGTTGCTTGGCTGACGATGATTACATTTGACGTCATCCACCTCCCTGGAGATATCGTCGAAGAGTTCCATATGCTTTGGTGTTGTAATTTTCTTTCTCTCTTTTTTGGTGTATTTGTAGACATGCCACAATCTAGCCCTTATGTTGGGGCTGTTGTATTTGGTTTAGTCCGGTTTTTCAAAATTAATTGAACAACTAGGGTTTTTGCATTATTCCCTAAAAACAAGGCTGTTGATGATAAATCAATATATCTAGGCAGGGAAGCTCTCCCCTCCGTAGTTTGTGTAAAAAAAATTATTCCCCTTTATGTTCTGCTGCCTAGTTATGAATACCTCCAAATCTGTAATGCCATGTAGGCTGCTTTAGCTCGCCTTGAAGCTCTTGAGAGCGATAATGCCGGTGTTGAGGTGGTAAATCTTAATGATGATGAGTACGGATCCACGGATGAGGAAGACTCTGGTCAGTTCCTTTCTCATTTAGCTTCGTAGTAACAGTAATGCCCTGATGTGAAAAAGGATAAAGTAGATACAGTATGTACAAGCTCGATGACAAAATGTTAACTCTTTGCAAATGACAAGTACTGAAACATAGATTTCTTGTGTACAGACATATTTTATTATCGCTTCTAGTATCAATTTTGCATAGGGAAAAAACAGCATTCTGTGTTTCTTATCCTTGCATCGATGAATAAGAATTAAAACTCTCCTTCAAAGGAAATATTTGAAACATACTTTTGCTTCAACACATGTGGCATGAACAACCCCACAAAATATTTTTAAGGTGACTGTTATTAGCATCTGGAATTGCTCCTAAAGCCAGTCGTTTGGTCACCTTTGAGAGTTTGAGGTCCACATGCTACAGCCTACAGCTTGTCGACCTTGTGTTGTTAGCATCTGGAATGCCCCTAAAGTCAGTAATTTATTTATAGATATATTTGAACTCCACATTGTACAAGGCTGCAACTTGTCAACTGTAAAGATTCCTGTGTTCACAGTTTTCTGTAAATGTTGCATTTGTGTTCTATACTTATATAGGCCTTTTGGGTTGTGGATTTGTGGATGCACATTCAACTCAAATTAAAGTTCGATGATGCAAGCCATCTTTTGTGTTTGAATTTCATTTCTACAGTCCTCATGCAAAAGAAGCAGTCGAAGATTATGAAACACAAGACAAGGCAAGGGAAAGCTTTGGAGAAAAAAGCGGCAAGATCATTCATGGATGTCTTACAAGAAATAAGTAACCTTGTGCTATAAGTTTGTTTCTTGTCATGTTTGTTTTGTAAGTAGGTTACTTAAATAGATTTTCACTCTAGAACTATGACAGGCAAATCTGGAATCACTTCCTCCTCATGTTCCAACATATTTGAGGGCTGTTGTGGGTCCACCCAGCACTTCATCTCGATGGCACTACTGCTCAGTCTGTGGTAGTTCTGCAAACTACACGTGTGTGAGGTGTGGAACACGGTTCTGTTCTTGCCATTGTCAAGTCATACACAATGATACACGCTGCCTGAAATTTGTGGCTTGACCAACCGGATATACAAGCTACATTTCATGTATGTGCACTCCCTTATGATTGTTCATCTGTGGTTTGATTAGTAGGATATGCTTGCTGTGTATGTTTTGTGCAACAGTTAAAATTGCTAGGTTGTAGGCGAGCCACTTTTTTGTCAGAAATATTATGTGAGTAGCTGTGTTTATGCTTAGCTTAGCCTGATTTGCCATTATTTTTTATTTGTTGTCCTGAACTCATAGTATTTTGATCGTCACCGCCTTTGTTCCACCCTTGGAAATCATTTCTCGGATCTTTTTATGGTCCAGCGAAACGTGCCTCGTTGCGCCAACAAAGTGCCTTTTGTTACAAGGACTATACCTATGCTCGTGTGTTGCAACGGGAGTAACAAATTTAAACATAATAAGAGAAGAACTTGGAGATATATTGAGTCATTGAATATCTATGCCAACTGTTCAATTTAGTAGTTGCACTGTAGCACACAAGCGATTTAAAGGTCGTCACATATATTACAAGAAATCAATAGCCATTTAACATATAAGACCGACCGCACTGGCGTCCGGAAAAGGTTCCTGCATTAACACATAGAGGAAAAAATAGCTACAGCTGTATACTTTATATCCTACTCTATCGTACAGGACGGGAGTCTGTCCTCTATATTTGGCGTGTTATGTTCATCCGCTGCAGCACCGCTCGGAGAGGCCGGCCGCGTGCGTGAGACAGCATAAGAAAGAGAGTGCGTGGGAGAGTGTGTCAACTTTTTTTCGGTATGAAAAATGTTATAACTCATAAACAAAAAAGCAAATTAAATTCCGATTACACCATTAAATTTGTTTCAATAAATACTTCAAAACTAGATCTCACATGAATATATTTAGATAAAGTGACAAGTGAGCCCCACAGTGAATAGACGATGATATAGAGGATGGATGAGTGTGGAAGAATTAGGAATAGAGGAGAAAATCTTAGTGACTAGGATGTACTCCCTCCGTCCCAGAAAAAGTGTCGTTTTAGGTTTTTCAGACATCGTGTTTGACCGTTCGTCTTATTCAAAAAATTTTAATAAATATTATTTATTTTGTTATGACTTATTTTATCATTAGAGATACTTCAATAATATTTTATTTATTTTATAATTTGCACAAAATATATTTATTAAAATTTTTTGAATAAGACGAACGGTCAAACATGATGTCTGAAAAACCTAAAACGACACTTTTTTGGGACGGAGGGAGATGATGAATTTAAAGTACCACGAGTGCGGATAGCCTAAGGGTTTCATGTAAAACTACAACACGCTACGTGCTAATTATAATAACGAATCTGCTGCCTGGTCACGAACGTACATGTATGTATACAGTATATGTCCGAACATATGTGTACACGTACTTCATCAACAAGCCAACCCCGCCGTCCGACACGGCAGTGACAGCCTATGTGGACCTGTACAAGGAGGCACTCCCTGAGAAGGCAATCAGAACAATTCAGGCGGCCACTCACCTGGGGTCCACATAGGCCACTCGCCTGGGGTCCACTCGCCTAGGGTTTAGTGCTAGCAGCAACCGGTATTCAAATTCCAGTGGTGCCGCCAACCAGGGCCTCGTCTAGCGCCTTGTTTACATGCATCCAAAAGTTACAAAGTTTTCACTCTCTCCATCACATCAATCTTTGGATCTATGCATGAAGTAGTAAATGTAGATAAAAAATAACTAATTACACAGTTTAGTTGAAAATCACGAAATAAATCTTTTGAGCCTAATTGATCCACGATTGGACAATATTTGCCAAATAAGACGAAAGTGGTACTATTCATCGGATTCATATTTTTTTACAATCTAAACGAGGCCTAGTTATGTTCCACGTTCTAAATTTTTACACTTTTTCTCTATCACATCAATCTTTAGACGCATGCATGGAGCACTAAATATAGGTAAAAAAAATAACTAATTACACAGTTTATCTGTAATTTGCGAGACGAATCTTTTAAACCTAATTAATCTATGATTAGACACTAAAATACAAACAAAAATACTATAGTAACTCAGATTGAAAAAGTTACTAGTACAACCTAAACAAGCCCATGATGTTTTAGCGGGATGGAATATTTGGGCGCCTGCTGCATGGAGAGAGAGAGGCGCCTGCTACCGCTGCTGCTTCCTCGTGTGGGGCCGTGCATGCACCTTGCTTGACCAGTGGACTCTGCATGCGTGGGGACCACGACCCCAGGAGAAAAGTCAGAGAACCGCCGCACATGGGAGACAATGATCGGCAGCGCCATTTCTTTCCGGTGCAGGCGCATGCAGTCTGATAAAAAAATAAGTGACCTACTCCCTCCGTCCAAAAAAAAAATGTCGTTTTAGAATTTCAGATATCTTATTTGACCGTCTTATTCAATTTTTTTTATAAATATCATTTATTTTGTTATGACTTATTTTATCATTAGATATACTTTAATAATGATTTATTTATTTTATAATTTGCACAAAATTTTTGAATAAAACGAACGGTCAAACACGATGTCTAAAAGTCAAAAACGTCACTCTTTCTGGGATGGAGTAGTATGTATTTATCTTTTTAACAAAAAATGAAGTTTGACCTTGATTTCTATTTATTGTTATCATGGCCTGTGATACATTTTTTTGTTTGCCATATGTTTAGTTAGCTTCGCATGCTACATTATTCTATTTAATAATTTGTTTTTGCTTTATCGTATTTTAACTTCTTTTCTACACTACTCTTGCTCTAATTTATTGCTTTTTGGAGTGGATGCTCTAGTTTTATTGTTAACAAATTATTAATTGCATGCTTAGTGCTAAAGGCACGTAACACCTGGGTGTTATAGTAAGCCACCCCATCGAGGGTTAAAAAAACCGCTCGGTAAACCGCGGTTTACCGCGGTTACCGGCCTAACCGGGCCGGACCGGTTCCGGTCCGGTCCGGTTAGGTATTCTCCAAATTCAAATTTAAAATTTGAAAAAAAATGCTGAAAAAATTCCTAAAAATAGTTCATGATTTATAGAAGCCAATGGTGTAAAAAATTTTCAAATTCGAGTTCGTTTAGTATTTATTTATACGTATAGAAGTTTGAAAAAAAAGAAAAAAAATCCCGGTCCCGGCCCGTTAAGGCCCCCAAATTCAAATTTAAAATTTGAAAAAAAAAATTGCTGAAAAAATTCCTAAAAATAGTTCATGATTTATAGAAGCCAATGGTGTAAAATTTTTTCAAATTCGAGTTCGTTTAGTATTTATTTATACGTATAGAAGTTTGAAAAAAAAAGAAAAAAGAAAATTCAAAACTCAAACCGAGTGGTAAACCGCTCAAACCGAGTGGTAACCGCTCCAAACCGCCCGGTAAACCGGTCACAAACCGAACCGAAGGCGCGTTTGAATTCAAATTCAAATTCGACCGGTTACCGACCGGTTACCGGTAAACCGGACCGGTAAACCGGAACCGGAGGCCGGCGGTTTGAGGTGACCGGTCGGTAAAAAAAACCCTGACCCCATCTCCTTGCCGAGTAAGTCGTCCTCATGGGGAACTCTTAGAATTTTGGTCCATCACTGTGACCTCACGAATTATAGTTTAGCTTTCGACTTTTAATCAAGTTATACATTTTTTTTCACATGTTAAGTAGAAACTCTAGTGTTTTTTTATCCAAAATTAATTTTTTATTTAAAAGAGTTTAGATCCTCGTAGTATTGTTTTCCACGTGTTCATTATGTTGAAACTCATATTGCACCTTAGCACCGAACTTATTGAATTTCTTATATCACAGAACTATATGTGTGCAGTATCATAGAGTGCTAAAAATTAAATTACAAATATTGAGATGACATAATGTTTAATCAAAATATACACAATTATTTAAAATAACAACTTATGAAATTGATTATTGTGGAATATTAATACAATTTATTAAAGTGAATTGTTAGTGTTATGTTATTGCTACGTGGTTTGTTAATTAAACATTCTATGCTTACAAGTAGGGATGAAAACGGATCGGATACGGACGGATATCACTGATATCGTATTTTTTTCATATTTATGTCCGGATTCGAATTCGAATACGGATAGTGTAAAAAATGCCGGATAGGATACGATTGGATATAGACATCATAAATATGTGATTTAAATATTCGGATACGAATACAGTATCGGATGTTAAATATCCGGACTCGGATACGGACGGATTAAAAACCCTCTAAACAGATTCGGTCTCGAATACGGTCGGAAAATATTCGTACCGTTTTCATCCCTACTTACAAGCTATTAAACTAAATAATTATCCTAATGTATATATGTTTACTTCCTATATATGTTTATAATAGCAAAGCGGGTAATTGAGAGCCGGAGAGCACCGTCTCAAATATAAAAAAAATTAGGAGGTTACTTTATGTATTTTTCGTAATGGCAGAGGTTGGTTAATTTTTTTTTACAAAATTACAATAGATTCAATGGCTATTACCGGGCTATTATCGGAGATGATGATTAGAATATATCAAATTAAAGGCCATATGTTTATAATTATTGTTAGAATTTTTAGGATTTATCTTTTTATTGTTAATGCACCTGGTGAGAGTTAACGTGGTGTCTCCGTTAAATCTAGAGCTATGGCAGGGTGCGGGGAACGCTGCGGAGCTATGGTGCTGGCTGTTGGATTCAGGACGGCCGGAGGAGTGGGAACCGATGGCGGTAGATCTCGAGCTCTGGAGCTCGCGTCCATGGCGGACGGCGAACAGAGCAGCGAGAGCGGGGCAAAGGAGGAAGAGGTAGCGTGTGGCAAGTGAGTAGAGGAGCAGCTTCCACTGCTACGACGCCACCTTCAAGGACCACGCCCACCGCCGACGTCCCTATTTGGCATGGCCACGTTAGATGCTGAGGCTAGCGTGGTAGGTTTTGAACCTTTGGTGCGCGGTAGCAATAAATTAAGGATCTAGATAGTCGATTTTTTTAATTCGAGGACCCAGATAGAAATGCCCTAAAAGTTTGACAACCGAGCGTGCATTTTACTTTTTTTTAGAAAGTTACCATCTCAACAAAACTGGCGTCTTTGTAAATTATATTAACGTTGAAATACCTCAGCTGGCCGGAGTACACTTTTTTGGAACGCTAAGCCCGAAGGAAGCTGCTTTGATTGAGAGTGCAGCCTTTGCCGAGGTTAGCTCAGCTCTATATAAGAGTCATCAGGCAGCCGCGTTTGTTATAACTTATTATATAAGTACCTGGACACCTGGTACCTCGCTCGGACTCTCGGAGGCAGCTAGCCTTGACGGCGATATGGCGGCCGATGAGGTAATTAATTTGTTTCATTCTACTATATATATGTAGCAGTCGTATAGCAGCAGCATCCGCCGTTCTTGTTGGTTTGATTTGGTTGTTTTGGTTCCATCCTAATCTCTCATTTTTATTTGACAACAAATAAGTAGTGTTTGTACAATGTGTGGCGAGCGAGTCTGTTCTTCCAATCACATAGTACTGACGCCGGTGCTCACATACATACAGTGGCGGATCCAGGATAAAATCTTAGGGGGGGCTGAACTTTATGGCTGGCTCGACCTTCGTCTTCAACCTCCATCTAGTGTCCAACATCTCCTTCCTAAGTTCCAATGGCAGAACTTTCATGGGGCTCAGGGGGGGCTGGTTTCTTCTTCTTCCTCTCTTTCTCTCCATTTTTCTTCTTTCCTCCACCACTTCTTCTCCCTCACCCTCCCCATTTTCCATGGATGCATCAGCTGTAGGGGGGGCTGGAGCCCCCCCAGCCCCCCCTGTAGATCCGCCCCTGCATACATACACATACTCATTTCTATAAACCCACGCACACATTATCCCTGCCCTCCGAAAGATTGAGTCGGTAGATTCAAGCATATACTCATCGATGATGTCTATTAATACCAAGAAAAGAGAAAGTCTGTTTCTAAGATTCAATTTCGAATTCAAGTTCAGTTTGTAACAAAGATTTAGACTAACATATCCAATTTTTTGAGAGCTACGGTTATTGCGCTCTATGTGTTAACATCCAATCATCTATGTGTTAACCCAAAAAAATGAAACTGTTATTGCGTTCTAGAAATTGAATTTTTTTAGCATACCAACTTGAAAAATCTACTCCTTCTGTTCTAAATTATAAGACGTTTTAACTTTTCTAGATTCAAAGCTTTTACTACGCACATAAATGTTATGTCTATGAATGTAGAAATGCCAAAACATATTATAATTTGCGACGGAGGAAGTACAAGCCAAAACATCTTATATAACTTACATGTGCAGTCACTTGATTTTGAGAGGCTACGGCTGATAATAATCATCTTTGTTATTCTAATGATACTTACTCAACGTCATAAGTATTAGTACTTTCCTGTATAGCAGATTTGATCAAGTTTGAATTTGTTTGACTCTTCGGGAGGTGAGAATTGTCTTTTTACTAAGAGAGTAACCGCTTTTAATATAAAAATAATATAAATATAGTGTTCATAGAGATGGGAGAAGAACAAAAATTGGCTTTGACTTGACACTGAGGTAATTAAAAATTAGATACCATATAATGTCTACGCACGGAGAAAGGAGGATTGAGCAAGATTTGTTTCTCCCGTGACCCGTGATTAAGGGAATCGGAGGGATTTGTTTCCTTTTTTTCTAGAAATTGTTTATTTCATTAATTAATTCATAAAATTTGAAAAATCAACGGCTTAGATGTATTTGAGATATTACCTCTTACAAGTAAAAGGAGTACCTTACCATTGCCCCTTGTTTCTTTGTGAGAACAAGTGGTGTTTAATAGCTTAGAAGTAGTTTCGAGTCAGATTCTATGAATTTTTTTTTGTTCGTAAAAAAAAGATTCTATGAATTTTTTCAAAACAATTTGAATTTGACCCGATATTTCCTATATATCTTGTTTATCTTATTTATTCATGACCTCCGATAAATTTTTATTTTCTGATAATGAAAACCCTGCCCGAGACCATGGTCGTGTCTTCTTAGTTTTTTTTTTGTGTTGCTGTGTTGTGGTCGGGAGCGGAGAGAAAAATATCTCAACATGTATTTTACAGTACGGGGATATTTGAGACTGCTTTGCTCTATGTTTTCCAGTTTCGCTCTATATTTTTTAGTCAAATGGTATCGGCTTTACGTACAGTGTCCGAGAAAAAAGAGTGAAATTGTGAGGCAGGCAGCTAAGCAACGGGTACGTCGCCTCGTTCCATGTACCGGAAACTTCGTTCCGAAACGCGGAACGGGAACAGGACGCCGTCCCCATTGACGGCAGAACGCGACTCGCAAACAGGAGCAATCACAGGAACGAAGCGGGTGCGGGGAAGAAGAAAACACACCTCAGGTGGCAGGTCGTTCGCGGTCGCTAGCTGGTGCTGCTTGCCTCTCGCCGGCTGCCCAGATGCCAAGGCGCCGAGGCCGCAACCGGCGAACCCCGCAGCGCCGCGCCGTCGCAGCAAGCGGCGAAGCGCCCCAAAGCCAGCCGCAGGAAGCACCGGAGGAGGCCGCATCGATTCGTGTGGTGGGTGGTGCCCGTGCATGTGGCCGCGTGCGCCGTGCCCGTGCGTGGGCGGCGGGCGGCGGGCGGCTGTGCGGCGCTGCTGCTGTGCGTGACTGGGAAAAAGATGCTGCGCTGGGAGCCTGGGAGTAGACCTATGCACATTCCAAAAGGTCTCTAACCTGCATGGACCAACAACCGCGTTCCTTCTGCGTTCCAGGGGTGTTCAGATGCAAAAAAAAAAAAAAAAAATTGAAATATGCCTACTGTAGCACTTTCGTTTGTATTTAGCAATTAGTGTCCAATTATAGACTAATTTGACTCAAAAGATTTATCTCGTGATTTACGACTAAATTGTGTAATTAGTTATTTTTTTATCTATATTTAATACTTTATATATATGTCCAAAGATTCGATATGATGGAGAAAGAGTGTAAAAATTTAAAATTTGGATGACATCTAAACGAGCCCTAATTAACCTTTGTACGTGTTTCTGTACTTGAAGGAACACGTTGAAGCTGTATATCCCCTCGTTCCACAGTTTCTGAAGGTGTCCTTTCACGTACCACGTTCTCGTCGTTCCGGAAACTTGCTGCCAAGGTTGCGAGATCATTTAAAAAAGTGTTTTACGAACTCTAGTTTTTATAAAACTGCTCTACAGTAGAATTTGTGGAGCAGAGTTCGGGGAGCAGTTCCAAACACCTCCTATAAACCATCTCAATAAGGCTTTAAACAGTACCCACCACGCTAAAATGGGAAGACGTGGAAGGATTAGGCCAGTTTCGGCTGATAGTTTCACGACGTTATTTCTAAGATAATGAATCTTAGATAAAACACACACTCTCAATGCAAAATTTCATTTTATAGATAGTTAGCAATCGTGCCAAGAGAGTTTCATCTCATTTCTTCTCTCTCTTTTTAAATACACTGTTATATCATTAAAAATGCCTACATGGCAACCTAATTAATGCAAATGAAACTCGCATATAAAACTCCCAAAACTCCCACTGAGACAATCTAAGGCTATGTTTAGTTCGCGAAAAGAAAATTTTTGGGTGTCACATCGGATGTGTCGGAAGGATGTCGGGAGGGGTTTTCAGATACTAATAAAAAACAAATTACAAAAGGAAACTGCCAGACGAATCTAATGATACTAATTAATCCGTCATTAGCATATATTGGTTATGTAGCACTTAAGGCTTTTCATGGACTAATTAGGCTTAAAAGATTCGTCTCGTGATTTCCTCGAGAACTGTGCAATTAGTTTTTTTCGTCTACGTTTAGTATTCCATGCATATGTCGGCCAGTCTCAGTGGGAGTTTTACTAGAGTTTTATTTGTATTTAATAACCTGCCACGTATGCACTTTTGATGATATGACAACGTTTTAATGAAGAGAGAGAAGAATTGAGTTTCATGGGGATGAAACTCTCTTGGCATAGTTACCAACTCTCTGTGAGTCATAGAATTAAATGTATATGAAACTATGGAATGAAACTTTTCATTGAGAGTGAGTGTTTCATCCGAGTTTCATTTCATTCTATATGATATGACAGTCTTGGAAACAATGAAATGAAACTCTCCACTGAGACGGGCTTAAACATTCGATGCGATGAACGGAGACCAAACATTTTGGAAACTAAACCAAGCCTAAACTAAGTCGAAGAAGACTACAACATTAATTTCGCCGAGTACAAGCCGTGTCAATTTATGTATATATATAGGATGCGCACTCAGCCGGTAATTGTTATTTACTCACTATCATTATTAGACATTAGTGTGGGTAGGTCGTAGGTAGGTGGGTGGGTGGAGGGTTCGTAGCTTCTCAAGGAAATTGCCATCTCAACAACTTAACTCGCGTCTTATTGGAACTGAAGGAAGCTTCTGTTTTTTTTAAAGAAATAGGAGGGGCAAGGAGCCCCTACTGGAAATATATTAAGGTAGATATATAAATAAAGGTGCAGTACAAAGGAAATGAAGGGGAGGGGAGTTAAGGAACTAAGAAAGGAAGCTTTTGGTTCTGATAGAGACTATTATATAGGTACTGTTTGGTTACCACCAGATTTTAAAAATCTGGATAAAAAATCTAAGAATCCTAAAATCTCATCTAAACAGGCTAGGATTTAGAAGATTTTAATACACATGCACAAAATCCAAGAAACATCATTTATTATTTTTATTCAGAATCTGGATTCTAGAATTCCATCTAAACAGAGGATATAGGCACAAAAGAGCCTTTGCCTCGGTTAACTCTATACTCCATTCGTCTCTTTTTCTCTGTCGTTTTCGTTTTCCGGGAAGTCAGACGAACCTAACTATGACTAAATATATACAAGAAAATATTTATATTTACGGTACATAATTAATATCATTAGATAGGTTGTTGAATATATTTTGATAAGAAATTTAGTTGGAGGTACAAATATTGCTAATATTTTATTTTATATAAATTTAGTTAAAATTGAGAATGTTTGAACCGCACTTTTCCGATAGCGAGAAATATACTCTTGCGCGTAGTTTCATATGATAGCATGCAGCTGGGGTAGCATCGCAGCAGCAGCCGTTCTTGTTGATTTGATTTCGTTGCATCCATCGTAATAATCTCTCCTTTTATCTGCCAAAAAGAAATAGTGTTTGTGAAACGGACACATAGAGATCAGGTCTCTGTGACCGGCCGGTACAGCACTTCCTCCGTTCTGAGTTACTATAATTTGTCTTTGTTTTATTTCTAGATATACTTATATAGTTTTGAATTTTTTAAATGTATCTGAGCATAGTACACTAGTACACAGAACCTCAGTAGTGGCGGTTCAACACATATTTCTACTGGCGTTTTTTTAGTTCCGCCGGTGGGAGAGGCAAGTAGAAATCGTTGTCTCCACTGGCGGTTAACTGAGATCCGCCAGTGGAAATCGATTTCTACTGGCGGTTCACTTAATAAAACCGCCAGAAATGGTTGTCCAGAAAAATGTAATTCGGGTTTTTAAAATAGGAAAAAAAAAGAATTTAATGGTAGGAGAGGCCCACCAGTCGCAAGTCGCGTATTTTTTCACGTAAAATCGCGCGCTACGCGGCTAGTGGGATTCGAACCCACGACCTCATCTTCGCGCGTAGCCTTCTCTACCACTCCACCCATCACTCACTTGTGTCTAGATTCCGTTTTGGTTCCCCACATATTATACTAAATCGAGTGTAAATTAATTGTTTGAGGCCCTAAACGAATTCAAATGAAAAAGTTTTCAACTACAAAGTTTCATAACTTTTCAAGATCTACAACTTTTATTTTTGTAGTTTCTCCATCCGAGATCGTTTATAAAATTTGAATTTCAAATTTGACAAATTCGAACGTAGTTTTCGATAACAAGATGATTTCAAATGAAAAAGTTATCAACTACAAAGTTTCATAACTTTTCGAGATCTACATCTTTCATTTTAGTCGTTTGCCCATCCAAGGTCGTTTGAAAAACTTAGAAAAATCAGTGTCCAATTATTTCTAGTGGCGGATTTCTTAAGAAACTGCCTATAAAAATAGGATTTGCAGTGGCGGTTTTCTTAAGAAATCCGCCTGTAAAAATACTTGATTTCTAGTGGCGGATTTCTTAAGAAACCGCCACTAGAAATGGTACTAGTGGTTTTCTTAAGAAATCCGATGGTAGAAATACATGATTTCTAGTGGCCGATTTTTTAAGTAAACCGTCTGTATAGTTCGATTTCTAGTGGCGGTTCTGAACCGTTTGATTTCTACTGGCGCACGTTAAGAGATACCGCCACTGGAAATAAAAAGCCAGCGTCAGGAAAAATCATCTTTCTACTAGTGGTATATATCTACTTGATTTCTAATAAATTGGGTAATTTTGATCCTGTATTTCAGTTAAAGCAACTTAAATATTATTTTATGCTGCTCATCAAGGAGCTTTCCACAAGGCTGGATGCTAACTGTTAAATTATTATTTTATGATCGATTTTCTTGATATAAAGCTAATTAATCATTCTCTCTCTCTGCGAATGAGCTAAGTATTCATTTCACACATGCAGGTCAAAGTAAGTGGTTCGCTCTATTTGCCCTGGCTCCGAGTCGAATCACAGACGGAGACCAACGAAACAGAATTCACAGCAATGATACGTGTAAAAGCGCCACCATCTATGCATAGTAATGCGTCCCCCGTACACCTAGTTGTGGTGCCCGATGTCTCTGGGCCAAGGTTCGACCTGCTGAAGAAGATGACGGAGTTTATCAAAGGAGAGTTCGATGGAGACGCGACACAAGACCACCAGGTTGACGTCGTGACTGCGTTCGATGATAGTATTCCCAAACTGATGCCCATTGCCGATTGGATATCTCAAGGAAAGAAGGAAAATCTTATGCTCATGGGTGGAACGACTGACCTTAAACTCGTCTTGGAGCTCACCCTCAAGGTAAGTGGCATCCTTAGTGCACATTACTTGTTAAGAGTTTCCATATAAGAACTATATATCTCTGGTTCATATATAATAGTATACTAGATAAATGCCCGTACGTTGCACGAAAAAAATAATATCAAAATATTGTTAGTATGAATGTGTTACCAAAAAAATCAATTTTTAAACGTGATGTTCGGAACATCAATATTATAACTTTAGTTTTCTGCATGGCTAGAACTCCCGTAGTTGCGTTGGTAGCATCCTGTAAATATTTTTTGTTGTTAATATATATAAACCTAGAGTATTGTTGACCATATGGAGAAAATATATATTGCCGAGAAAAAGTATCTCTTTTATGGGGTTAGAACCTATTTATATACGATATTCTTCGTGAGTATACTTTTTTCTAGTTTCTTCTTCCTCTTCCCCTTACTAATGTCCTTCTCAATAGCTGTCACGACCAAGATCCTATGTTCGATCTTATCGTGGCTCTTGATATAGCAACACACAACTGGCCATGCAAAAACACTGGTTCTTGCAAGCACACCCTAACATCAGGGATAGTCTGTCTCTGTGCCTTGTTAATCGTCATTACGAAGCTCAGACGAATGGAAAATTGCTTTCGCTTAAATTGGAAATAGAACATCTGATTGTCAGGACGAGCATAGGGGTATGCGAGGCAGAAAAACCCGCTTCCCTGCATGCTGTCCCAACACAACTTTTGCGTCTATTATATTCTTTTGGAACCTCCATATGATAAGAGGCTCTGTTCGCTTGAGCTTATCAGCCATAATGAGTCAGCTATAGAGCAGTATTTTTCTCTTACAATAAATCAACATCACCGTCAGCGTCAGCTAAAAATACATCTAGCCGAAAAGAGCCCAGCGTCAGAGACCTCGCGGGTGCTGCGGACGGTGGTTGGGCCCAGCAAGCAAGGCTTGTCCGTCTTCGGAGACCTCGCAGAGTCTTTGGCGCTGCGGACGTTGGTGGGGCCCAGCAAGCAAGGCGCGTCTCGCGTCAACAACTCTGCTCGAATCGTGGCAGGTTCTGGCCCATACGTTTTGTTGGGCTCATGGCCCGTACGATCCCTAAGGCCCGCTTGGCTACTATCAACACGCACATGAGTTAGAACAGGATTTGCGCCTTGCCAGACGTTGCTCGGAAAACAACGTATTTTTTTGGGGCCCACGGAGTTTTTTTTATTGGAAAACAATACGGAGTATTCACTCGGTGCGGAATCGTAGGCGCGCGAACCAACGCCCTGTTGGACGAAAGTGTTTGTTATTTTTTATGTGGTAATAGATATGTGTTGTTAATATATAGTTTTAGACGTCGACTTGAGAATTTTTTTTCATTTTGTATGCAAATTTCAGTGAATTAGATGCAAATTTGAGTGAGTGGTTTTATAAAAGTTGAGTGATTTAGATGCAAATTAGAGAGTTACTTAGGTTATCTATCATAATGGAAGTGGCAGATAGTTCATAGATGTAAATTTAGGTTCTAAGTTTACATGCTAATTTAGAAGCTACTTAGGTTGTCTTTAATAATGGCGGGTTTCATGATTTAGATGCAAATTTAGTGGTTAAATTTGTGCTATTTTTCATATGGCAAATATAGATAATTCTTTCATGAATAAAATAGATAAAATGCCTATTATTTAAAATCTTACTGTTATTAATTAGAGTATTGGGAGCCTCTACATTATTTCTCTCCAAATACGCTAGAAAAAAATGGTAAATTCTGAAAAAAATATCAGAAACATCGTCTGACCTTTATTTTGTTAGAATATAACCATCTTATTAATACTAATTAGAGGCCCCAACAGAGACATCACGTTTTCTCACCAGACGCGCAAGGAAAAAGATAAATCCTAAAAATTCTCACAATAATCAGAAACATCTAACCTTTGATTTCGTAGACTCTAATCATCATCATCGATAATAGTAATTAGATCTATTGTAGTTTAGAGGCCCCAAGGGAGGCATGACATTAATTCTCACTTAGACACGCTAGGAAAAGAGATAAATCCTAAAAATTCTCACAATAATAAAAAAACATCTAACCTTTGATTTGGTAGACTCTAATCATCATCATCGATCATAGCCATTAGATCTATTGTAGTTTATTAAAAAAAATTACCCACCACTGCCATTATGAAAAATACATAATGTAACCTTGCATCTAAATTACCTACCTTTACCATTACAAAAGATAATTCAAAATAACCCCTATATTTGTATGTAAACACATCCGGTCTCTCTCGCTTTTGTATATCCAGAAGGGCTTGCACTGCCCGGGCACTGGCATGACCGCGACAGTTCCATGCCAGGATTATCATTATGCTAGGTCACTCTCTAGGGGAGCGCTGATCTAATATTTGAGTTGTTTGATACATTCCCATCACCTCCATTCCTTCTGGGTCTCTTTTCTCCTGTTCCTTCAAAGGACTTGTATTGGTGGTCAGCTAGGGTGTATGTTCGAGCAAATTAACTTGCCGAGCAACACGCCCTCTGCCATCCACTTCTGTACCTTCCCTTTTCCTTGACCCATGAGTATTATCAAGGTCATCGTCCTCTCCCTGAGAGGTATCCATCTCCTCTCCATCCTCATCAGTCCACTCTCCTCGTCCTCCTCCACGCCTACGACCTCTGCCACGTCCACGCCCCCTACTACCTCTATTCTCATCCCTCCTCGACACCATAGGCGAGAAAGCCACCCTCAACCAATCACCCCATTTACATGTATCCCTTCTATAGACACCATCAGGCCACAGTGGAAACAGAAGCCCGGGAGCTTCTCATACTGGACTAAATATATCATCCTTTCTTTCAAAGTAATCGGAACCCTGCACAAGTGGTTTGCTCAGCTCGAGCCAAACCTTTGCACAAAGGTAAGGTGCCGGATTAATTTTCCCTTCATTCACCACTAAAGCTGCAAAGGGGACGGAGCGGAGCGCTCCTAAAGCTGCCCCGCTGATCCGTTTGGGCTAAATGAGGTTCGAGGGTCGACCCGCTCCGTCCGTCCAACGAACCGCGGGTATCCTTGGGTCGAACCTCCGAGAGCCGTCTGCAGCGACTAGTATCCTTGCCGTCTGCAGCTGCCTGTCGCTGCACCATCTTCTGTTGCGTAGCATACGCGGGTGCATGTGAGATAGCTGGATTGAAGTGCACGGTGCATGCGAGATAGCGTGTCCATGGGCACCACAAGAAGCTGCCCCAGTTCCTGCGGCCGGCCAAATTACACTATGTTTTCTGAACTAAAAAAAATGGTATGCAGATAGTTACACGACCAGAAGCTGATTAGCAATTACTAAGCAAGGTACAGTATAGTTCATTGGACCATTGGACTACCTCCTGAAACAGGGCACAGTTCATTGACTAACTTACTAAGCTAGCTACAAAGGCCACAGGTCCATCAGACCATGCATCATCACACATGGGAAACCCAAAACCTTCTGGAAGGATGGATGGAGGAAGGCCCGCCTTACACTAGCACACAAGCAGTCAACTTGACGAACTCCTTACTCCTGAACCTACAAAACCAGCATAAAGTAGTTGTGGTTACAATTGGAATCAACTCATGAAAATAACAGAAACAGTTCAATAGAGCAAGCAGGACTAGATTAACAGATGATTTGTATATGTACAAAAAAAATCATTCAGTACCAGACATAAGTGAACTGCTCATCATTCAGTACTGGACATCTATGATCATTCACTAAACAATACATATTCAGCACCCACTGCACACTCGATCACCACTCTCTCACACGCTTACACTGCAAATTGTGTGCAGGATTTCAGTTAGAGTTTCTTCATCTTGATAAAATCAGCTTCAAGTAATGAACTAAACCAATCATAGTGGGTTGCTGTTTGAAGCAGAAATGATGCAAAAAAAAACTATCTATTTGGCATACTCCAGTTGATCAGGTTTCTTCGCTCTCCTGGATGGATGGGGCGGAGTACCAGGAATCAGTCTTCAGCAGGATCACTAAACACCGCTGACCGAGTTAACGACGTCTCTTAAGGAAACATCCTGGACTATGTTGGGAGCTAACTGAGGCCAGCATAATGGCCACAATTAAAAGAAAAAACTACAGTAAAATTAACATTTGATTTGTGCAGTCAAACCTAACTAGTTTTTCTCTCAAAAAAAAACCAGTCAGATCAGTCCAAGCGAGCCAGCTGAGCAACGGTAGGGTAAATATAATTATTAGCACTGTGTCCTGTGTTTTTTTGCCTGGGTTATTTGAAACAGGGTAGTATCAAATGAAATAACCGGACGGTGCTCAGCAGAAAAGGTACAAAGAAAAGTATTGTCTTTGATAAGGACAAGGAAGCCGGCTAGTTACAGATAACCCTTTTTTTTAACTCGGGATCATCGAAACTGATCATCAATCCAGAAATGAATTACCAGAGCACTTAACTTAATAGTTACTCCTACTTAGTGGAACTAAGATAATTGGAGTAGTATAATGGCCACTGGCAAGCAATAAAGAAATGATTTTTGCAATAGCAGATCACACATAAAAAGATGCCTGTAAACTGCAGTGCTTCCACGCAGCTGGATGAAACGTGTATACCAAATTGTAAAGGAAAATAAGTAGATTACAAGCATATTACCTGTGAATTTCATGCTTCATTCTCTTCCATAATGAAATCATCAACTGCTGCAGTAGAAAACTGCGTAGAACCTATATACCAATTTGCAAAGTTTAAGTTGCAGTAGATGAAGGACTAATTTAAAATGTGTTGAACCTATATATATCACAGAAAAGAGGTTTACCTTCTGCCCTATACCAGTCTTGGGTACATATAAGCGCTTCTACTGTCTCAGGGGTCAGGCTACTTCGAAAATCATTTATGGTTCTTCTTGCCATGCTAAAAGCTGACTCTGATGGTACAGACGAGGCTGGAACAGCGAACAAATCTCGGGCTATACGAGAAAGGGTCGGATACTTTGTCGCATTACCCATCCACCAATTTATTATGTCAAACTCTTCAGCTCGAATTGGGTCCTCATCCAAATACCTATCAAGCTCCGTGCTTCTCCGAGTTCGAAGATCATTATTGACTTTTTGATACCATTCCGCCCATGGGTCATTATTCACTGAACAAACACTGGGTATTTGTTGTGTAGATGCTGCACATGGGGTTTCTTGTTCAGAGTTGTATGCTGAAAACAGTCCACGGACTAGTTTTTCTACTCTATCAATCTTTTCCTTTCCTGTCTTAGGAAAGGCCTTGCTGAAAACAAAGTCAACAAATTTCAGTTTGAACCTTGGGTCAAAAACCACAGGAACACATAGTGTTATCTGTGACTTGTTCCAATATTTGATGAATTTCTTCTTCATCTCCTTTAGTACCTTGATCATCTCCTTTAGGAACCTTGCCTTAGCTTGATCTGCCACAACAACTTCAGAGTTATAATTATCTTCTTGCTCAGCATTTTGTAACTCAAGCTCAGTAGTTTGTAACTCAAGCTCAGTAGTTTGCAACTCTTCTTCCAAATCCATCTTGATCTTCCACATGTGATGAAAATAGAGGTTTGTGGTAGGGTAGTTAGTGCCTGAAATAACTTTAGTTGCCTTCTTGAACACCTTTAGCAGGTTACAAAGTACACCAACACTTTTCCATTCTTCAGGGGAGGGTAAGTATGTGTACTTGTGGTCCTCTGATTCTAGCACCTCAAATGCTTTCCTAAATTTCAGGGCTGTTTTAAGCATCAAATATGTTGAGTTCCAACGTGTGATCACATCCAGTGATGGCTTTTTCTTGCATGTAATGCCTTCTCGTGCAACAATTTCTCTGAACATTTGTTTTCTAGAAGTTGAAGAACGAAGGTACTTGATGCTTTCACGGATGTTGTCAACAATCGGTTCAACAAACTTGAGCCCATCTTTCACAATAAGGTTTATGACATGTCCAGCACATCGATGGTGAAGCAGCTCTCCCCACACTGGTATCAATTTCTGCTTCACAAGATGGTGCTTCAACAAATCAATCATAGTGTTATTTGCTGATGCATTGTCAAGTGTTATTCCAAACAACTTGTGTTCAATGGACCAACTTTGAATGCAATTAAGGATATTGTTGAACAGCTCAACTCCACTATGTGCTGTCTTCACATCAATAAACTGAATTATCCTTTTTTGTAATTTCCAGCTAGCATCGATGAAATGACAAGTGACAACCATGTACGCTATGGTTTGATTGCTTGTCCACATGTCAGTAGTCAAAGAGAACCTACAGTTTACATTCTTGAGGATATCCTTTAGTGCAATTTTCATCTCTTGAAATTCCTTTATGCAGCCATTTCTAACTGTGGTTCTACAAGGCACTTTGAACAAAGGGTTCAGACTTGAAAGAAATCTTCTAAACCCATCATACTCCATAAAGAGGAAGGGAACCCCATGCAAGGATATCATTCTAATCAACTCATATCGTGACACATCCGGATCATGCTATGCCGGCGGCTGCCCTGCCCGTGGCGATGGCCGCGGCAGCGCCCTTCGCTGCATCTCCGTGACGGGTTGGAGAGGTGCCCGCTTGGCTTTGTGTTTTGCTGGTTGTTCTTTTCGTTGTTTCACTCCGGATTCCTTCCGCTTTATTGCTGATGAGGAAACTTTCTGCATCACATGGGAACAACAATGAATCAAAGATTTATTAACTTCATGTTGTAATATTCTACCAAGACAATGGATTGAGGTAAGATTATAGCAAACCTAACCTTTGCAGTGGTAGTGGTAGCGCCGATAGGTGCCGAGGTCTCAGCTGTGGCGTCAAGGGCCGCAATAGGGAACGACTGGTCCTTGTCGTGAACATCAGCACCAGCACCTTGGTGTCCCCCACCAGCGACAGCGTCAACTCCAGCTCCCCCAGGAGGAGGCAGGAACCGCGATGGGGCTAGGGTCATGGGATCTGGGCTGTAGGAGGCTGCCCGTGGCGATGGTCGCGCAGGGAGACGAGCCGCCCGTGGAAGTTGTGGCGACAGTGGCGAAGTCGCCCGTGGCAGTGGCGGTGGCAGAGGATGAACCGCCCGTGGAGATTGCGACGGGGGTGGCTCAGTCGCCTGTGGCGGAGGCGGCGACGCCCTTTGCTGCATCACTCTTTGCTGAAAGTGGTAGAAACATGGAGAAATTAGGTTCAGAAACTCCATATCTACAACCAATTAGACCAGTTCCAGACTTCCTATTGTGTAAGTAGCCATGAAAAGGCAAGGAAAGGCACAACGCTACAACCTGAACCATTTTTCAATGAAAAGTTGAGGGAAAATGTTTCGCAACTGAAAATACGAAAATATGTTCAGAGTTAACAGAACAATATTTCGCAATTGGCACCGGTTTAGGTATCCAAATAGCATTAAGAATCCAAATAGAAAGAGCCATTTTTCACAGCTCTCCGCACCAAACTAGATAACGCTAGCAGTCAGCGGTGAAAGTAAAGACATTCATTTGATCTCCAAAGAGAAAAATCAGAACAAATCTAACTACAAACCCTGGACTTTGAGGAGATGGAATGAGACCTCACACAAATCTAACTAAAAAAAAATACTACCAATTAGTAATAAATATATATGATGATGCATCCTTATTCTCCACATAATCATTCAGTACCAACAATAATGCTTTGGGCTATCTAATATCTATGTTCAGAAATCAGTAAAAAAAAATACTACCAATAATGCTTGGGAGATTAGAGAGTACAAGATATGGAGTTCTACTCAGTTCTCAGTATCATATAAAGTAGATCATGATCGATTCTCTCAGATTTCAGTCAATGCAAAATCATAGACTCTTACTACTCCCATCCAAGATCTACACGAAATCTTTTTTTCACATGAAGGAGTCCAATAGCAAATCACAGACTCTTACTACTCCCATCCAAGATTCCAATCACGAGAGGAAGGAGCAAGTGAGCATACTGGGGGACTCGACGGCGACGGGAGGACTGGCGGCGGAGGTCCGGGGGTCTCGACGGCGACGGCGACCGGGAGGGAAGAGCCGTGCCACGGGGCGTGCTGCAGGGAGAGAGGAGCCACGTCGTGGAGCTCCCGCACTCTCGGTCACGGCGACGAGAGGAGTGGCGGCGGAGGGCTGGAGCCCCAGGCGACGGGAGGTGCAGAGGAGCCGTGAGGCGGCGCAGGTGAGTCGCGGGTCGACCCTCGGGTCGATAGGGTCACGAACCTTTTGCCCCTCTTCTGTTCCGGGTCGACTCGATTCGATCCACTAGCTATTTCGAGGAGCGGAGCGGCTTCCGAAGCGGGTCGAACCGAACCCTTTGCAGCTTTATTCACCACCACCATGATCGACTCTCCCACATTCTTAGCGACTTTTTCCACAAGCTCCTTCTTCTTCATTAGTCCTTCCGGAACACCTTGAATTCGCGCCCAGACTGGGATCTTGTCCGGCTTGTAAGAATTTACATTAGAGAAGCCATCGTATTCCTCAATCACCACCGTCGCTCCTCGGAATAGCTAGGGGCTCCCCTCCATCATTTTCGTCGAATCTCCAAGGTAGTGGAGTTGGACCAGAAACAAATTTGGCCTGAGGACCTTGAACGTTACCTCCTTTGACACTGACCATGCAATCCTCATGGCACCTAACAAAGCCACATGGCTAAACGGCTACGTCGTATGAACCCTAAAAAGGACACGCCATCACACCTCCTTGACTAGCTCGTCGAATTCCTCTGAGAAGTCCAGATCTTCCTCCTCTTCCCCTTGTAGATTCAATCCTTCCAATTGCTCCTCCAAACTGGTCTTGTTTCTCATCCTCCGTGCTTTCCATCTTCCCCTTGTCCGGTTGATCCGCCATGCAGGGATCGGAGCCCTGACACACCCTCCTAACTCCCACGAGAGGAGCCGCAGCCCAGGCACTTGGATCGGTGAAGAAATCTACGAATCTCCGGCAAGAAAAGTTGGACTCTGGCGGCCGCCAGAGTATACGGTGGGACCCTAGGATAGGGTAATTAGCTCTTGTCACCTACCTAGATAGACTTGAATACAACGGGAGCCTCTAGTTAGTACTAGCGACAAGCTGCTATTGTAGCCTATATGAATACAGGGCGTACGCACCTTTGCTAAATCTGATTAGACCAGCAGCCCTGGTAGGAGTTTCATATTATTCTCATTTATTAAGATGACACGCGACAAAAATGATGATGTGACACTGGAGTTACGAGATGGAAACCAGCGCGCACACGGTTATATAGGGGTGTGTTTAGTCGGTGAAAAGTAGGTGAAAAGTTCATGTAGCATTTTTCGTTGTTATTTGACAAATATTATCCAATCATGAAGTAACTAGGCTCAAAAGATTCATCTCGACATTTACAGACAAACTGTGCAATTAGTTATTTTTTTTTATCTACATTTAATACTCCATGCATGTGTCTAAATATTTGATGTGATGGGTGGAAGAGAAAATATTTTGGGTTTGCATGGGAAGTGAACACACCGCAAGTCTATGAAAACCGTGGAATAATTAACGTCGTGGGTCTCATTTCATTTCATACAGTAAGCCATAACTTTTTTTTTGTGAATACAGTAAGCCATAACTTAATATTAGAATTAGAAAGACTAGCGTAATGAAATCTTGCACTAGGAACTTCCTTAATAAACACATTTAATTTTAAAACCTTTTGGCAGGCGCATTATATTATATTTATTTATCGTTTGGTAACCGTAACAATGATAATACAGGCCGTGAAACAACGTGGTCAATCATCCGTGAATCGTGTTGGCTTCATCATCCTCGTGTCGGATGGAAAGAGCAAGTTTGAGTGTGAGGACCGTGGTTTTGAAAAAGAACTTAGAGGGTACCCGGTCCACGCCTTCGGCTTGGGTAACAATCATGACCCCAAGGTTCTGTATCGTATCGCTCAAGTATCCAGAGGAACCTACTCCTGCGTTCCGGTTGCGGACACGGATGAGAACCTCATCAACAACAGCAAGGTGGTGATGGAAGCCATGGCCTTGTGCTTAGGCGGGCTCAAGAGTGTTGTGGCCATCGACACGCGCGTCAAAATCAGCGTGCCCGCTTGCACAACAGAGACCCCTATTAAAGACCTGAAGATAGTAGAGATCCAATCGGGGGGCCACGAAAGCAGCATCTACAGCGAAGGGAGGAAAGGCGGCGAAATTACCGTCGGCGTCCTATACGCTGATGAGGTGAAGGACTTCATCGTCCGCCTTCAATTTAGGAGCACTCCCACTGCCAACGGGCGAACCCGGTCGTCTGTTCTTACTGCTGCCGTGGAGTACTATAAGGATATTTCAAGCAAGGAGCAGCAGCAATTATCTAAAAAAAGCAAGCAGCTGTGGCTCCTAGTCACATCAAGCGATGATGAGGGTGCCAAGAAAGCGTACAAAGATTTAGTGCAACAGGCTCCCAACTCCAGGGTCATGCGACAGATGATCTTATTCGGGGTGCTGAAAATGCTGCTCCACTTTGCAAACAATAATGGGGGAAGCCTGCGGGACATGTGGGACAAGCTAAAAAGAGAAGGAAATCTGGAGATGGCCCGGGAGAATGACCTTGTCGACCTGCAGGGAATCGACGAGGTCATGGACGCGATGGCCTCGCGCGTGGACTCCCTGGGGGGAGGGGGAGGCTCGGGGGCGTTGGGCTGCATCTATTCCTGGGTGTCGGGCTACCAGATGCAGCGCGCCACGACCACTGGCCTGGCACTGCCACCGCCACGGGCGCCGTTCCTGACGCCGGCCATGGAGGAGGCGGCGCGCAACGTAAGCAAGCACTTGGTGGTGGCCCCGCAAGCTAGTCGTCGTCAGCGTGCCGTAAAGCTATTGGACCAATTGGAAAATCTGTTCGACAAGTCGGACAAAGGTCGTCAGGGTGGTGCACAGTCCCGGAGCGAGACGTTAACCTTGGCGAACGAAGTACACGATGTGGGTTAATAATTAATAAGGAAGTACATAAATTAATTTTATTTATTAATTACTCACTGTTGGATGGCAATTTATTTTTGTTTGCAGGCCGTCAAAAGAGCGATGGAGGGTGTTAGTGGTAGCCGCCGGACGACCACCCCTTCCGGCAGCGACGACAACGAGGAAATGCCCGCCGCCACCAACCTGGGTGATCGTCTCAAGGACGCCGTCAAGACTACGATTGCCATACGGCTGTTCGATCGTTTCATCCAGTTAAAAATAGACGACTGGTACGAAATAAACAAGGTGCGTGGTTTATTTATTTATAGTATTACTATTATTATTATTATTATTATCATCATCATCATCATCATCATCATCATCATCATCATCATCATCATCATCATCATCATCATCATCATCATCATCATCATCATCATCATCATCATCATCATCATCATCATCATCATCATCATCATTATTATTATTATTATTATTATTATTGTTATTGTTATTGTTGTTGTTGTTGTTATATATACTGATCGACTCACTGTTAATGGACGCATGATATGATATGATGCCACGGCGCGGGATCTTGCAGGCCACCGAAGTAGGCATCGAATATTGGCGCCAAGTTCAGGGAAAATACACGTCCGGAACGGAAGCGGCAGCCAGTCCTGCGGTCCCGCCTGAAACGCCACCAGCCGCCCGCCCACCACCTGCGGTCCCGCCTGAAGCGCCACCAGCCCAACACTAGAAACAGTGCTGATGGCCATATATATCGACTACTGTGTCAATGCCATACTACATACAGTATTTGTAATTTGTAATTTACTTATGCTTTTGCTTTATTTGTGTTCCTGCTTGTGCTTGTTTCAGACCGTACATGCATGGTATATGTATATGTAATAATAACAATAATAAATATGGACAGTAAATTAGCAATTCCTCCGTTGTGTACTCAGAAAACAGGAAATAATGCTCTACTACACAGGAGCAGCATGTCGCATAAGGTTATTATTTATTATGTAAAACCATTTGCTGTAGTTTTTTTTTATCTACAATCAACAGATCCATGCATGGTACGTATTAGAACCCGGCCGGGCTCATGCGTAGGCGGCTTTTTCTTTACTACCCCATCCGTCCTAAAATAAACTTCATGATTAAGTCATATATATATAGTATATATTCTACAATTGTTAATCCTCTCCTGTGCTGTGGGTGCACGTACCTAAGTACACTATATATTCATTTTTCTCAACGCTACATCATTGATAATCTTAACTCAAACATATATGTGTGCATATGATTTGATACAGACGGCAAATTAATCGAAAAACTCCAGTCTCCAATACTAAGCAACAAGAGCAAATTTTAGATTTGTAGACCATTATCGCTCGGTGACACGGCGATGTCACCTCCCTTTGGAAAGATCGGTTATATACCATTTGAGGGACATGATGATGACATGCATAGCTTGCATTTCTTCCTGACCCACATCGTTACTCATCAGCAAACTATTGGGTTGCAACTTGCAAGTCTCCTGCGAGCAACACAAGCATCCCTCTCTCTCTAGGTACTGCATGCATGACAAGGCACACATGCGAGGCCTATCATTAGGCAAGGATCGATATTGTCTTTGCTTTTGCTGCGTGGATAGTGTTCAAAGACAGAGCGGAGTAGTTGAGTGCTGTGGCTTCTCCGTTAAGCTTTAAGCTCCAGCCCAGAATGTAGTGGTTGCTGTTGCTGTCAAGTTGTATGGCACTCGCCGATGAGGAGAACCTGGCAAACACTGGTGTGGTTGGGAGAACTGATGATAAATCGTATCTGACTGATAGAAGTGGCCTGCTGCGGGGTTTGGACGACAAGCAGCAAGGTGCTATTGTGACATTCAGAATGGTTTGTTTGGTGTCATAGTCCACCCACACGTGCATTGGCCGTCCACTGATGAGGCTCAAGGGATGATTCCCACCATCACGGTCATAAGAACCGGCCGTATTGGAGGCAGCTGAAATCAGGCTGTTAATGTCAATCCCTACGTGGTTGTGATTCGTCATCACGGTCGCAAGGGGATGATTTGCTGTGTAACCATTATACAGGGGATCAAGAAGCCCAAGGTACTGGCTTGCCATGGCGGTGCAGAGATTCTTGTTGTTGGAACAAAGCACAAATGCAAGACCAGGGCAGCTCAAGCCAGTGTAAGGTGGCCACAAAGTACGTCCTTTATCAGAAGCCAAAGTTTTTAAGAAGAAGAAAAAAATCATGATATATTGACGGACATACTGTTTATGTGAAATTAATTATCCTGTCAATGACATTATGAATTTGTATTATGTTAGAAAAATAAATAAAGAGAGAAATAGTATAAAAATAAGTAAGTTTTTTTATTGGTTGCACTCTCTGCTTCAAATTATATATCACTTTAGTTTTGACCCGAGTCAAATGTATTTAGCATTTTTTTCAAGTTATATATAGACAACACACCAACATTTAAAACATCAAAAAGTCTCATTAAATTTTCCATTAAAAATGTACTGATAGTACATTTATTTACTTTGAATTTGCAATGTAAATATATTTTTTCCCAAAAAAATTAGTTAAAATGGGAGAAGACCGAGAATAAATTCAAGGCAAAGTGAACTACTCTCCGGTCTCCACTTTCAAATTATAAGTCATTTTGATTTTTTTAGATACATAATTTTTGTTACACACACATATATATATATATATATATATATATATATATATATATATATTATATTCAGTAGCTAGCTACAAAATAAGTTATTCTGTAGCCACATCTATTTTTCGATAATTTTATATACTAATTTACGATAGTTGGGTTACTATAACACATGGAGATATTTACTGTAACGTTATAGTAAATCACATAGTAAGAAGTTACTATAATCACGTAAATTAACATAGTAATTATCGTAACTCAAAGTGGCTACAGAATAAGTTATTCTATAGCCAACTGTAGAGTAGAAAACAGATTTTTAAGCACAAACGGCAAGCCTAGCGCCCGGACGTCCGGCCCTGGGCCTGAGTTCGGACATGGCTCCCGTTCGACGCAATCTCCGCGCCCCCTCACGTAGGCTGCACCAGCACAACAGGAGAGCGCCCGCCTGTCACGCCCACGTCACTAGCTCCCTACACGTCACCACGCGTTTGTGCCCTGCTCCCAAACCGCGACGTACGCAGCCCCCTCCTCCCAGTGCCCATCCGCTCCGAAGGCAGCGTTCGTCCGTACGAAGCTCCCTTACTTGCGCGCGACGCACGCAGCTCCCTCGTCTCCACCCATCGCCCATCCCTCGTTCGTATGGATGCCCTGCCGGCTCCGGGAGAGACGATGCAACAGAAGGTGGGAGGAGGAGAGATGCAACACCAGATCTACTTTTGAAAATCCAAATGCAACGGTTACGATGTACGTCTGAAGGCAGTTGAAACACTTAACATGCTTATAAAAAACACATCTGAAGCACACTTGAAAACTATTGCAACCCATACGTAACATCCGAATAAAACTCATGCAACATATGTGTGAAAACATATGCAACATCCAGATAAACACAATTGCAACATACGTCCGGAAAACACAGATGAAACATACCTCAGAAACACCAAAAACACTCAAAACATACTATTGCAACGTACCTATGAAAACAATTGCAACATGTGGAACATCCCCCATCTACTTTTGCAACATCCATATGATCCAGAGCAGGGCCATGCGCCCACGCTGGGGCCGCCACCGGGGTCGCGGCCGTCCCCGCACCGGAGCTGAGGCCAGGGGTGTGGCTGGCCAGAGAAGAGGAAGGGGGTCGCCGGGGGTGGCCTCGTGGATCAGAGCTCGTGCTTGCGCCGGAGCAGGAGGAGGGAGAGGGAGGCAGCGGGGTGCGCGGCTCGTGTGATGCGCGTGGAGGCGGGAGCGGGGGCACGGTTCGGCAAAGGAGCGTTGTGGCATGGGTGCGGCAGGTGCGGAGATGCCGCAGTAGGGGAAAGGGTGCGGGAAAAATGAGCGCATGCGAAAATGAGTGGACGGAGGCGTCCGTCCGTCTGGACGTGTGGTATGTATCATTGTCAATACACAAATACAAGTACCTCCAAGGCCATCTGAATCCAAACCACACTCGGGTCACTTCTTGTCCGCGGCCTCCCCAGACATCCGTATTAGCTAGCTATCGAGCGTTGGCAGTCGCGGTAACACTAGCCAGTGTTGAAGCAGGGAGCAGTGTCAGCGCGGGGATGGCGGGCACGTCGACCATCAGCGCGGCAACAAGCCGGCAGCCAGTAGCATCGTCGTCGCTGGCGGGGACGGGGACGGACGCCGAGAAGCTTGCGTTCATCGAGGAGGTGACCACTGACGTGGACGCCGTGCAGGAGGGCGTGCTGGCGGAGATCCTCGGCCGCAACGCCGACGCCGAGTACCTCGCGACGAGGTGCGGCCTGGGCGGCGCCACCGACCGCGACACCTTCCGGGCGGTTCCCATGGTGAAGTACGAGGACCTGCAGCCGTACATCCTGCACATTGCCCACGGCGACCGCTCGCCCATCCTGTCCGGGTCCGGGGCTCCGGGCACCCCGTCTCCGAGTTCCTCACCAGCTCTGGCACCTCCGGCGGCGAGCGCAAGCTGATTTCCCACCGTGAAGGACGAGGTCGACCGCCGCCAGCTGCTTTACAACCTCGTCATGCCAGTCGTCAAGCAGTACGTGCCTGGGCTGGACAAGGCGAGGACCGGCCTCTACTTCTACTTCGTCAAGTCGGAGACGACGACTCCGGGCGGTCTGCCGGCGCGTACCTTGCTGACGAGCTACTACAGGAGCGAGCACTTCAGCAAGTCGTGCCAAGACATGACGAGCCCCGTAGCAGCCATCCTCTGCGAGGACGCGTTCCAGAGCATGTACGCGCAGATGGTGTGCGGCCTGTGCCACCGCCACGCCGTGCTGTGCGTCGGCGCCGTATTCGCCACCGGCATCCTCCGAGCCATCCGCTTCTTCCAGCACAACTGGGAGCAGCTCGCCGCGGACATGGACGCCGGTACACTCACCGACCGCGTCACCGACGCGTCGGTGCGCGAGGCGGTCGCCGGCGTCCTCCGACCGGACCCCGAGCTCGCCCACTTCATCCGTTGCGAGGGCTCCAAGGGCGCCGACGGGGCCGCCGAAATCATCGCACGCATCTGGCCCAACGCCAAGTACCTTGACGCCATAGCCACGGGCTCCATGGCGCAGTACGTCCCACCCCTCAGGTACCTGCCGATCATCTCCACCACGTACGCATCGTCGGAGGGCCATTTCGGCCTCAACCTCTGGCCGATGTGCGACCCGTTAGAGGTGTCCTACACCATCATGCCCAACATGGCCTATTTCGGTCATGGAACTTGTTCGGCGGTGTCATTCTTATTCCTAAACTCGGAAATCGACTGTTTAGGTTCTTAAATTTGTTCATTTGTGTCATCTTGGTCCTTAAACTCGCAAATCACACGTTTGGGTCCTCAAACTTGTTCGGCTCTGTCATCCCGGTTACTAAACTTGCAAATCACCCGTTTAGGTCCTACCGGGATGACACAGCCGAACAAGTTTGAGGAAGCGATATGCGAGTTTAGAAACCGAGATGACACAAATGAATAAGTTAAGATCTAAACGGTCGATTTACGAGTTTAGTGACCAGGATAACATAGCCGAATAAGTTCGAAAACTGCTAGTGGACTTTACTCAAATAATTATCACCGTTGGTTCATGATACAAGTGGCGGGATGGGCAAGCACATTGCTACACGTCAGCGGTCTCATACTGGACAGATTGATCAAAGGCTTGTCAATGTGATATGGCAGCATCAGGATTATATTAGTTACTAAGTATGAGCTTGTAATAATCTTTTGAGGCTGTGGGGTTCATGATTAATGTATCAATTTGATGTAATGATCTTGAGTTAATAAAATCCTTCATAAAAAAGGCACATGCTCAGGATCCATCTAGCTTATGTTTGCTGAATATGTGCATGCTACATCTAATTATAATTGCCATGATCTATCATCGGCCTCTTTCGTGCACTGTCGCATTTATAGTTGACAACTGAACCTTTGAATCAACTCATATAGTTAGTTAGCTAGTTAGTTATAAAAAAACCCATATAGTTAGTTTTGTATTTAACAAATTGTCACTGCAAGGCCTTGTTCGGTTGCAAATGATTCCAAGAGGGTTAGAGGGGATTGAGGTGGTTTAAATCCCTAAGTCAAAATTCCTCCTAATCCCTTCCAATCCCCTCCAACCCCATGGAAAGGGGAATAACCGAACAAGGTCTACGGGGATCTCCACACCTCGCCTTAGCACCTTAATTAAAGAGCATTGCTGTTAAGATAGCATTTGGTTCGGTTCCACATAACGTAATCTGTTTACAGTGTTAAGCATCTGCGTTAAATCGTGTTTGTTTTCACCTCCACCGAAATCGGGCCCCCTGTAATCCGATACGGTACCATACAAATTTGATACCCCTACCATCCTTGCATAATCGTCTCGGATAGACCATCGTCCTTGTCATGGCTCTTAGCCATAGCGCCGCATCTTCGTCTCGCGCCCCGCAAATGAACGACGACGTCCCTCCCCTCCTCTATCTGCACGGGCATGACCCAGGAGTAGGGATGAGGACGACTGAATGTGTGCGCCCCGTCCGCACGACCCCATGTGCGCCGCACACCTCGACCGCCAGCCCCCAGCACGCCCCATCCCCCGGCGCTCGGGCCATGCCCCATGACTCTCTACCTCTAAAATATGAAACACTTGGATGCAATGTATGTTTGAAGCAGATGAAACATTTGGAACATACGCTTGAAAGCATGTGTGTGAAACATATGCAACATCCAGATAAAACACCTGCAACTTGCAACATAAAAATACTTATTGCAACATAAGACTGAAATGGCTGAAACATTTCAAACATACTCTTGTGACATATATGTGTGAAACATATGCAACATCCAGATCAAACCAAAATACGTCTGAAACAGATAAAACATTTTGAACAACACTGCCTTTGAAATACTTGCAACATATGCAACATCCTGATCTACTTTTGCAATATCCGCATAAAACACTTGCAACATACCTCTAAAACATCTGAAACACTTGAAACATATACTTGCAACATGCGCTTTCAGCGTAATATCTCCTTGCTGTTTCGGAATGGAGGCTCATCGGCGCGTGAAGTTCACCAGTATAGAGCTCGCTGCTCCACTGGAGAAGCCCACGGCAGGTCCGTTGGAGAAGGTCGAGGCGGGTCCACGCGCTCTAGAAGGTCGCGGCGGGCGAGAGGCATTGTGGAGAGGGAGGAAGATGGGCTGCTACGCTCTGGCGTGGTGGAGATGCCGCCTGGCGGAGTAGAGGCTGGTGGAGAGCGTAGTCACCGAGGTGGCGCGGTTGCGGCGGAGCGCGGTCGCGGTCTCGTGGAGACCTATCGTGGTGCTACGGTGAGGTTAGTATTTTTAGAACAGTTGGGGGAGAGTGGATGAGCACATAAAGGGGTGATCGTTGGGCTGATGCGGTAGCCCACCATCTAAAGCGTACGGCGCGGACGGACGCCCTATACGAAAAATTACCGAAAGAAATACACACTTTCTGTTATGTATGGCTTATCATCGAAAGCAAGATGTATTTGGCGTGCTGAATTGCGTAAGTACGCGAAATGATTTCTATAAAAGATATAAACAAGGAGAACAATTCATGGCTCCCATTGCATGTGCAGAGCAAGAATAAGCTCCAGAACGCGGAAGGGGCCCAGGCTACGAGGTTGCCCGGGTACGGTGGTGGTTTCTGTTTTCCTCCACCATCTCGTAACGCGCTTTAGGTAACGCATATCCTCATTATCTTTCCATTCCGTGCACTCATATCCTACACCCATATATAGGGTGTAGATATTATCTTGAAGCAGAGTTTCAGCTCTTCTGCGTGCTCGGAACTGGATGGATGTCACTCTCTCACACTCTAATTGGATTGAGTTGAATTGAATTGTGCCTCTTGACCAATGAACAATCTGCGGCTGGGAAGAAGCTGAGGAGGACAGGATTATTAGAAGATTATTGGAAGTATTTATGTGTGTTGAATTTAACAATATACAGTTTGAGTTGGATTGAGTAAATATCCTAATAGAAATCCGAATCCGTGACATCTGCTTTGTGTTCATATTTGAAAATATTTGTATCTGTGTATCTGTATTCGAATTCGAAATAAAATATGTAAAAGGTGATGTCCGAATCCAATTCCAATTCCATACGAATTCGATCTATTTCCATCACTAGTTACACCAGACGAATTTATTCATTCCATCAATAGTGTGGTCCAGTGCTGCGTCGTCGACACGGCACAACAGCATCAGGAGGAGCGCCCAGCCTATACCAACACAAAGTTGTACTGGTTCGATCGACGACAGGGACTGCATGTATGTACTTGCAGGGTCCCGGCCGGAAAGCCTCATCAATTCGCAGCTTCAAGTGCGCGCGGTGGTGGAGTGCGTTGTCACAGTACGTCGTTTCCATCTCGGCGCGTAGCGCATTCGCTGCTGACCGCACACTTCTTGTCTCTGTGTGAGCCTGTTACTGTACAAAAGAATTCATCGTGGAGTCGTATACAAGAAATATTGTTGTATGTGAAATGTGGTTTCTGTAGTTAATTAGTTCTCCATCAAACGTAGCTAAAATCACTTGTCTTTTTCTTTCTTTTTTTTACTGCACGGCGCCCGCGCGTTTTTGCAGCGTGCAGCAGCCATGCACCGTACGTGTTCGCTCCATATGCTGCTGATGGCGTTCTGGTCTGATTTGATAAAGTGTAAACCCAGGAGACTAGAGTAAGTGCGTTCATGCTAGGCGAAAAAGGACAATGACCGAGATGTGAGCAATAAAACCGTACCAGTACATTTTAGGAAGTTTGGTGTTAAGAAATCACTTCGTTATTCTATAATAGACGATGCATCATGAATTCGTGCCTCAAGCCAAGAGCCCTAGAATTTCATGAAAACGGCCCATCACCCGGAGGACAATGAACAGGAGAAGGCATAAATAGTGGATACTGCCGTGGCTTGTCACCCTTGCTATGAGAGCGAAATTTATTTGCAGTTGGTTGAGCGATGGCATTCATTTGCTGCGACGCAGGAATTCACAAAGGGTAGGCGTAGGTCCATAGCCGTGCAGCATGCATGATGTCCCTCGCGCTCCACTACGACCAAAACATTATTTTTATGCGTCTATCTAAGTTCTATTTTAGAGACATGCATGTCGCGAACGAGCTCGTAGCTCAGTGGTAGCTCTGGCGCTGACCGAGCTTGCCCGCCCACGATCGATTCTCGGTCCGGGCGATCGGTGGGTGTCGCACCGGGGAATCTCCTCAGAGGCGACTGTTGGCGTGGTTTGAGCACGCGGTCAAGCGTAGGAAAAAAAAAACCTCTCTCAACAGTATGCCATCTGCAGTAAACGCATTCATAAGAATTCTCAGGCAGTCTCAGCTGTGTTTGATCACGCGATCAAGCGTAGGAAAAAAAAACCTCTCTCAACAGTATGCCATCTGCAGTAAACGCATTCATAAGAATTCTCAGGCAGTCTCAGCTGTGTTTGAGCACAAATTCTCAGGCAGTCTCAGCTGTGTTTGAGCACAAATTCTCAGGCAGTCTCAGCTGTGTTTGAGCACGTGGTCAAGCGTAGGAAAAAAAAACCTCTCTCAACAGTATGCCATGTGACCACGTAGGTTTCTTCTAAGACGTTTGCGGGGCCGACTATATTTTCTCTTTCCTCGAGAGTTGATCTGTTCAATTTTAGCTAAACTGCCGTTCCATTGTTCGCTTGAACTTATCAGTTCGGCTTATCAGCCATGATACAATATTTTTCTCTCATAACAAAACAGCATTAGCTGGCTTATCAGCCGTAAAAACCATCAGCCGAACAGTATGGGGACGATGCTCGTATCATTTAGTAGTAAATGATTTGGTGGGTAGCAATATATAGGACATATAATTTGTTGCACGGTGCTCGTTCTCATAATGACCTAGTCACTTTTGCTACAATTAATTATGCACTACTATAGAATCGACCTTCGGTGCCAGTCCATCGGTGTCGGTTGCTATCATTGAACCGGCAGTGATGTTATGCTATGATTGCTAGTTTTTTGCTTGAGCCGGCAGTGATAGACCACAGCACAAAAGCCGACGTCCTCTCTCCTATCCCGAACAAACTCATACAGGAGATGCACGTTTCCCCACTCCCTCCATTGTTGCGACCGTTCTTCACCAAAATGCTCAATAATGAAGGTCTTGCGCTCATGGTTGACACGTGCCGCCGAGATCCGCAGGGAGGAGCCGTTGCTAGGTTGCCGCGTTGGTGCTCTTGCGCTCACGGTTGAGGAAGAGGAAGAGAGGGGCATTGCTCCTGCTCCGAGCTCTTCTGTTGGTGGGGTGGTTGGGTGGTGAGAGAGGTGGAGAGAGGGGGGTTGTGTATATATATTTAAGGTTTAGAGTGGGCTGTTGAGTGGGCCTCGGGCCTTTTAACCGAGGCAGGCCTTCTAAGGGGTCCACCTTTGAAAATGGATCCATTTTCAGAGGTAGATCTCTTGGGAGGGAAAAAAAATTGGGTGCATACTGGATCCACCGTGCCTCCCTGCATACATGCAATAGATGGTTGCCACGTGTCCAGTTCGACCGATCCAATGGTGCACACCCGCTTGCCTCTCATGTGCTCGGCTCCGGCCTCTAGGCTATCGTCCGTGGTTTGCGGGCTGCATGCGTCGGACGCTTGTTGGTGGACACGTGCCGCACATCGAAGCTGTGTATGCATTGATGTTGTGTGCATCCAATATGCACTGAATTTTTTCCCTTAAGAGGCTTTGCCTCTGTTAATGGATTTTTGGAGACGGGCAATTATAACCGCCTACATAAATGAAACGACCGTCTTCGTAAATAAAACAATTGTCTCCGTAAATATATTTTGAGAGATGGACATTTTGTGACCGCCTCCGTAAATTGAACTATCACCTCCAAAAATCTTCGGATATTTTACGAGACATGCAAATTTTGTGATCACCTCCAGCGACAACTGTGCGACAACATTCTCAAAGATGTCCACCACCCTTGTGAAGCTCGCCCAGATCCTGCAGATCCGCGAGGGAGCCAGCCGTCCTTGCATGTGCCACGCCAGTGGCCCCGTTAGGATACTAGGGGGCTAAAGTTTAGCCCTGTCATATTGAATGTTTGATGCTAATTAGAAGTATTAAACATAGATTAATTATAAAACTAATTACATAAATAAGGGCTAATTCGCGAGACGAATGTATCAAGCCTAATTAGTTTATGATTTGACAATGTTGCTATAGTAAACATGTGCGGATTAATTAGTCTTAATATATTTATCGCGCGAATTAGCCACGACCTCTACAATTAATTTTATAATTAACTCATATTTAATTCTTCTAATTAATATCCAAACATCCAATATGACATGCGCTAGCTAAAGGATCAAACACCCCACTGTCTTCTCGTGCCACAGAAGCCCTCGATGTGCCATTTTTCGGCTCATTCCTCATAGATTTAAGATACACCCACCCACGAGCGCGCAGCGTCACCTCCACTGATTACATCAGTAACTGTTCATCACCAATGCACATCACTGTTTAAATACTGTTCATGTACCTTTCTGCTGTCAAAAAAAACACGGCTGGCGCGCAGGAGTGGAGAGCACCTAGTGATTGTTACTAGAAAAAGAGCCGGCACAATAACGCCGCGTTTGTCGCTAATAATAATCGTTTGCAAATGCACATAGCGCGCACTATATCAGTGGGTGACCCTGAACACTGAATCACCCACCTCACCTCTCCGCCATTCCAGGTCCTCTCTTACTTTTTTGCTTGGCGTCCGCGCGTGTGACGAGAGACGAGAGAGGGGATGGGAGGCCTCACGAGTGCTGTGGACTGGTGGGAGGAGTGGCAGCTGCGTGTCCTCGTCCTCAGCAGTCTGGCCGTCCAATTCCTTCTCGTCATCTTTTCCTTGTTGCGTAGAATGGCCATTCCTAGGTGGGTCAGATTCACATTGTGGCTGGCATACCTCGCCAGCGACGCTGTGTCCATATACGCCCTCGCCACGCTCTTCAACCGTCATAAGACGGATCAAGATAACGGAGGCCGCAGCAGCAGGATGCTGCTGGAGGTGGTCTGGGCGCCCGTGCTTCTACTTCACCTTGGCGGGCAAGACAGCATCACCGCCTACAACATCGAAGACAACGAGCTGTGGAGCCGGCACTTGCTCACTGCGGTGTCTCAGGTCACGGTTGCCATCTATGTTTTCTGCAAAACCTGGCCACCAGGCGGCGGCGACAAGAGGCTGTTGCGGGCAGCAATCGTGTTGTTCGTCCCTGGGGTTCTCAAATGCTTCCTAAAGCCATGGGCTCTCAAGAGCGCGAGCATTTACAGCCTTGTCAGCTCACCTGCTGCTGCTGCTGCTGGGGAAGGCCTGGGGGAGATGTATCCGCTGGAGAAGTATGTGGAACAAGCACAGCATTTTCCTTTTCTCCGAGAACAAACGGAAGAAGGTGAGGCACAAGCAGCAAGGGCTTCTAGTTCTATGGAGGATGAAGGCCGTCGTCGTCCAAGACGCAACGTCATGGAGACGGAGCCCGCCGGTAAGCTAGCTAGCTACTAGCTGTTTATTATCAGTCTGTACGTACATCAGTATGTGTAATTAATTAATTAATTAATTGTGTATATATACGTACTTTAATTTGATCTCCCCGGCCAATTCTCTATTTCTGTATAACAGGCACAGCAAGAGGCATATCAAGCCCAGAGAGAAGGCAAATGATACGAGAAATGCTTCAAGGGCACAATGAGACGTCTAAGCTATTTGTAGACCTTTCATCTTCGTATCCTCGTCGGCTTCGCATCCTTAAGGAATTCTGGGGGTTTACCGGAAAGAGAGCATATGGCTCCGTGCGACAAGGGCTAGCTACTGCGTTCCTTCTTCTTTACACCAAACTCAAGACAGTGAATAACGATGATTTTGATGAAAAATTTGACACATGGAGACAAGTGATGAAATCCTTTTTTTCCTCACCGACACAGTTGTCACGTTTGGTGCTACCGTGGGCAGCCATCGGTCTCTTCCACCACAGCCACAGAGAAGCTTACAACGATATTGATGTCAAGATTACATACGTCCTACTTTGTTGTACTGCAGCGCTAGAATATTCTTCCGTTGCTTACTTCTCTCTTGTGCTATCAACGCCCACGGGGGAGGCTGGTGAACAGTGGCCAGAGATGGTCGCTCAACGCAGCTTGATAGGATCCTTGGCCCGCAACGCGAAGCACAGCAAGATGATGCGGATTGTAAGCTTGCTTGGATGCAAGGACTTGCTTGACCAACACTGGTGCGTGGAGCCATGCTTCTCGTCTGCTGCAATTTCAGAGCTGGTTCTCCGGTATCTGAAAGATGGGTGGAAGCAGAAAATACATGACGCTACTAGCTACCGCGCGCAGGTTCAACAACCACCGCAGCAGTGAAGGTCTGAGCCTGAGCCTGAGCACAAACAGAAACAGGCAGTTATTATTCGATGAGAGCGTCCTCCTCTGGCACATCGCCACGGATTTCTGCTTCTTCTCTAGTTCATCATCGTCCTCAGACGACCATGCTGAGGTCCCACCAACTGCAACTAATGATGGAAGAAACAACCGCCGTAAAGCCGTCCTATGCAGGCAGATGTCCAACTACATGGCGTACCTCTTGTTCGTTAATCCTGAGATGCTGCTGCCTGGCTCCAGGCGCTATCTCTTCACAGCAGCTCGCCAAGAGCTCGAGGCCATATTCAAGGATGAGAAGCCACCACCACCATTCGAGGAGACGGAGCTTACACGGAAGATTACCAGCAAGCTAGGGTCATCGTCAGCGTCACAAGCAGAAGCAGGCTCCGGTCCCCCAGAAACTATCATCCATGAGGCTTGGGTGATTGCTCAAAAGTTGCAGAGCTTAGGCGATGAGAAGAAGATGTGGGAGGTGATCCAAAACGTCTGGATTGAGATGCTCTGCTTCTCCGCCAGCAGATGGAGAGGGTACCTACATGGCTACATGCGGACAAAGGCGGTGATATGGGGACCTTCACCGACAAGCTGCAGAGGGAGGAGGAGGCTGGTAACAACGCCGCCACCACTGCACCATCGACTTCCCAACGGGTCTCCTCTACCGCCACCGGCGCAGGCGCTCCATCGACTTCTTCCGACGCCCACACCGCTACCGCTCCATCGACTTTCGAGATTTGCATATGGCTGAATTAAAGATGACGACATGCATGGTTTGACACCTCGTTAATCCGATTTCCGGTCCTTTTCGTGATGATTACTAGTGTTTGCTGTGTTGTGGATGTGCTACTCTCTACTCTTTACTGTTCTTGACCCTCATCCGTGTCACTGTTGTGTAATAAAAAAAGCTACTACAATAATATGTTGTTTGTTTTCCTTTTATAATGCCTCTCGCTCTTTCCCTGATCCAAGCTGCATTGTAATGGGACTATGTTTTAAATTTGAATGGGGCATCACCTATTTGACAGTTTCCAGCTTTGCAGTAGTGCAGTGTTTTGCTTGATTTGATATCTAACTGCAACGTCCAGATGGCATCTCTGAACCTGCCTGATTCGTTTCACAAAAGATGGCATCTCTGAACACGTAAAAAGTTGCACTTGCAACATCGTCAGGGCATCAGCGCTTTACACCACCATCGGTAATCCGATCTTGGCCCGTTCAAGTCTGGCCGGAAGGAGGCTAGCCCAACCCATCAGAGTGTGAGATGGATCGTGGAAGCCTCGTAACCAGACGGCCTGGCCCAATATCCAGGAGCCCACGAAGTACACACACATATGGACACGGGAAGACAAGAGCCCACGAAGTAGCCATCCCGACCTTCTCCCCACCGGCCGCCGCACTTGCTCGACTGCCGGCGACGGCGCCGCCCGCTTAATCCCACGCCTGTCTCCTCTCATCCAGCGCAAGGGCCGCCCGCCGCTGCCTGCCTCTGTTGGTCACCGCAGATGGATGGGGAGGAGGAGAACGTCGGGCCGTTCCGCCGGACCAGCGCCCGCACGCGCCGGATGGCCTCGCGCATGGCGTCCGCGCTCGCCAGCTCTGACAACCGCGCCCAGGTAACGAGGAGAATGGAGTCAGTACTCCTGCTTCTCCCCTCTTCTATTCCGAGTTGTTTCCCTCCCGTTTACCAATGAGGATGACAGTTCCCATTCCTCTCCAAGTATTTACTGTGTTGACGTTACAATTGCAGTTGCAGAGTTCTCTCGACATTTTGTCTCCTCATGTGTTGAGGTCAAAATACTCTCCAATTTTACCCAAGGAGTAAAAAGTAACCATTTCAAATATTCGTCTTATTTTTTTTTCCTATAATAAGGATTGGCCTCATTGACAAGTCGTTTTGGTAATACTAAGGAAATGCTCTAGAAAACATTTAGGAAAAGAGTTCTATCCTGGGTTTGCACTGCTTATTATGTGCCATGTGCATTGTGGTACCTGTGCCTTTCTCATGACTCCTTACCAAAGGATTTGACTTTGAGGTGTTAACTAATTCAGCTTCCATACATATTCAGATTGGGACCATTTTGTGTTTATAGGTCGCCGATCAATCATTGTGTCTGAAATTATTCTCCTTGATGTTCTGCCGTCCCATTATGGATACCTTCATACTCCGCATCTGTAATGCCATGCAGGCTGCGTTAGCTCGCCTTGAAGCTCTTGAGAGCGATAATGCTGGGATTGAGGTGGTAGATCTTAATGATGATGAGTACGGATCCACAGATGAGGAAGACCCTGGTCAGTTTCTTTCTCATTAATTATCCTCAAATTGTTGCCATGATGCGGAAAATGATAAGGTAGATACATCATGTAGAAACCCAATGCAAAAATGTTACTCTTTGCAAATGGTGAGTACTGAAACACAGAATACATGTATTTTTTTCATATTGCTTCTAGTATCAATTTTGCAGAGGAATAAACAACATTCTCTATTTCTTGCTTTTGCAAAGGATTCGATAAAGAAGATTAAAACTATCCTGAAAGGCAATATTTGAAAGATACTTTCATTTCTTCCATGAATAATACAACAAGTTATTCATAATGTGGCTGTGGTTATTAGCATGTAGAAGCTAACTTTATAATGTGGTTGTGGATGGATCTGTTGATGTCCATTCAACTCAAATGCTAAAGTTCGATGATGTATGTCATCTTTTGTTTTCTGCTTTCCTGTCTACAGTTCTCATGCAAAAGAAGCAGTCCAAGATCATGAAACGCAAGACAAGGCAAGGGAAAGCTTTGGAGAAGAGGGCAGCAAGATCATTCATGGATGTGCTACAAGAAGTAAGTAGGTCTTGTGCTGTAAGTTTTTTCCTTCCATGTTTATTTTATAAGTAGGATACTTAAAATTCTTTTCACTCTTGAACTATAACAGGCAAATTTGGAATCCATTCCTCCTCACGTCCCTACATATTTAAGGGCTGCTGTGGGTCCACCGAGCACTTCATCTCGACGTCACTACTGCTCAGTTTGCGGTAGCTCTGCAAACTACACATGTGGGAGGTGTGGGACGCGCTTCTGTTCATGCCACTGTCAAGTCATACACAATGATACACGCTGCCTGAAATTTGTGGCTTGATCGGCTGGATATGTACAAGCTACGTTTGATGTATGTCCACTAGTCCACTCCCTAATGATTGTTCATATGTGCTTTGATCAGTAGGATATACTTGCTGACTATGTATCCTACTCTGTAGGTGGGGGTAGGTAAGTGGTAGAAAACCATTTCTCAGTAGTGTACTGCAGTTGCACCAACCACTCTTTTGTTCAGAAATGTTATGTGAGTTTACAGTTATGCAGTAGAGCTGAAAGTAGCTCTTGGTTTCATTATATCTGAATAGTTTCTTGATGAATCAAATATTTTTTTGGAAAGCAATTGATGAATCAAATGTAGGAGACTGTACTCTGGTATTAGATATGAACTGGTATGTAAATATCACAATTAACCAGCTTATGGTAAACAAATGTCAATGAAATATTACTGCAAATGCTATGATAATACTAGGACCCTTTCAGTAGTAGCAGGTCTGAATAGTACATGATATAATCTGAATAATATTAATATTGAAATAATATATTATATTTCATTTGAGGGTTGATACATACTGTGGGCCTGTTTGGATGGGCTAAAATAAGCTGCTAGATGCTTACAAGGCCAAATATGAGAACACCCTAATATCATTCAACAGGTAATATGCTAAATCGGATATAGATAACTTTGCTACAATTGGAAGCACTTAAATGTCCTCAATACTAGATGAAATTACAAATTGTCCTTGTTCGTTGCATAGTAGTAAGCCAACTACATCATGGAATTTCACAAATACTCCAAACAAATTGAAACGCTGCCACAGAGGAGTACCAACACTAAGCAAGAGCACATTGTAGATGTCTATCACCAAGTGGCACAGCTATTTCACCTCCCTTTGGAAAGATCAGTTATAGCGGTCACCGGACATGACATGGCAACTTGATAGTGCTTTTCATCCTGACAATCCTGACCCAGATCACTACTCAACAAAGTATCAGGCTGCAAGGCTGCTGGGAGCGATGCATCCCTCTCTAGGAACTGCATGACAAGACGCATGCGAGGCCTGGCAGTAGGCAAGGGATGTGAGCAGAGCAAGCCAAGCTTTAGTATTAGCTCCATCTCCTCCTCCATATAATCACCATCCAGTCTTGGGTCAGCGGCTCTGATGATGGAACCACCTCGCCATGCGGCAAGCACCCAGTCTGCCAGAGCAAGAGGCTCCCCATTGTCTGTGTTCACCGAGATTGGCCGTCTTCCACAGGCAACCTCCATCATCAGCACGCCGAAGGAAAACACATCAGTTGCTTTGGTTGCTTTGCCAAGCCTAGCTAGCTCAGGGGCAATATAGCCCCATGTACCTGCCACATGTGTGGTGTGAGCATCAGCTCCATGATCATGGGACCTTGCAAGGCCGAAATCACCCAGCCTTGCATTCATCTCATTGTCAAGTAGAACATTGCTTGTTTTGATGTCCCGATGGATGATAACCTGCTCACACTCCTCATGGAGGTACAAGAGACCAGACACAATACCTTTGATGATGCAGAATCTTTGAGCCCAGCATAGACCGGTTGTGTTCTGATGATTTGGAGTATGTAAGTAGCAATCAAGGCTTCCATTCGGCATATACTCATACACCAAAAGGAGTTGTTGCTTGTGGTGACAGTACCCATGCAGCTGAACGAGATTGCGGTGACGAAGACGACCAAGGATGATGATCTCGGCCATGAACTCCTTCATCCCTTGCTTTGACTCTGGCGATACACGCTTTATAGCAACTGTCTGCTTGGAATGGGGAAGCAGCCCTTTGAAGACGCTCCCAAAGCCTCCTTTACCAAGGAGCATATGGTCCTTAAACCCAGTGGTGGCAGCAAACAGATCTTTGTAGGTGAAGGACGGAGGCCCATACTCCTTCTCCCACTCTAATTCAGTATTTCTTGCTTGTATCCGCCTCTTCATATGGACCTTCACAAGGGTAGCAGAAACCAATATGGTGATTCCAAGAGCTGGTAAAATAGTCGCTAATAATATTGTCTTGTTGCTTTTTCGGCGAGAGTGAATTCCCACGAAAGGTTCGTCCGGCGCTCGCCGCACGAACTTTTGGAGAGTACTCAAAGATAGGGCAGAGTAGTTGAGCGGTGCAGCTTGTCCGTGGAGCTTGAAGCTCCAACCCAGAATGTAATGTTGGCTGTCAAGTGCGCCAGTTGCGGAGGAAAATCCGACAAACATTGGCGTGGTTGGCAAAACTGGAGATAAATCATATACGATTGATAGCAGTGGCATGCTGGGTTTGGACGACGGGCAGCAAGGTGCTATTGTGACATTTAGCATGGTTTGCTTGCTGTCATAGTCCACCCACACCTGCATCGGCTTCCTACTGATGAGGCTCAACGGATGGAACTCTCCATCAGAGGTGTAGTAACCTGCAGTTCTGGAGGCAACTGAAATCAGGCTGTTTACGTCAATCCCTATGTGGTTGTCGTCAATGTCATTAAACTCCTTGTTCAAAATGGTATCAATCTCGATAGCAAGGAGATGATTCGTTGTGTTGCCATTATTTTTGATATTGAGAAGGCCAAGAAACTGACCAGGCAAGGCAGCGGAGAAATTTTTGTTGGAACAAAGCACAAATGCAAGACCGTGGGCACTCAAGTCAGTGTAAGGCCCCACGATGGAGAAGATAAACGTTGTGGAGAAAGATGCCAGTGAGGAGCCATTTGGAACATCTGTGAAATTGAGAGGGTAGGGGGTAGAAACCGTGACCTTTAACTTGCAGAAAATTGGTTAGGCTTAAGAGGCCGTCGAGGATTAGAACTTCACCATCAAAGTTCAGGTTGCCATCGGAGAAACCATCGTAGATGAACTCGCCGTGATCAACTGCGGTAGCGTCTCCAGCCTCAGCAGAGACAGATAGGAGGAGAAGCACGAGGATGAGGAGGTGCAGAAACTGAACAAAGCAGGGAAGATGCATGCCCAGTGCTAGACGAGGCAAAGGCTGCTGCTTCTTGCTTTTGCATGCTATAGATAGATGGGGATTTATCGAATCACACGTACTTGGGAACAATGAGACTCAGAGAACTTGGTCCAATACTCTACTAGCTAGGAGTAGTAGCAGGGGAGGTGGGAGAGAAGAGACCTGCAACCGGGTCAAGCTGTAGTCAGTTTATTCCAACACAGGCGGGATGAAACAAGAATAGTCCTAAACAAGAATAGTCCCTGTAAAAGCAGACCAAACGATATTTCCACGCTTAGTCAAAAACGAAACGTGTCGTGTACGTGCAGGCACCACTGCACACCAACGCAAAACATCTGACACCCTTGCATGACAGGCACTTAGAGACAGAGTCTTCTACTCCTATTTTCTCAAATCTCTGTACTCATTCAGACCATGTTAACCAGTGCACTTATCACTGGCGCTTCAATCTGTAACCATTGACTCTGTAATGGTTCTCACAACTAGACGCTGTTGAAATGAAATTGTGTTTGTTGTAAAAAAAACAAAACTTACACCACATACTTGTTTTTCAATGTCAGAACCGATGTTTGTTGCAATAATACTAGCATTGATTATGGAGTTTTTGTTTAACGCGTCTTTGAGTTAATACGCGTTACAAACAAATATGCTATAGAAATCTACCAGGTGGACTTAGACCACGTTTGGATCCATTTGTCATGGCAAACTTTTGCCGCTAAACTTTAGTCCTTGCTTGGGTGTTTAGATTCATGGCAAAAAAAAAAAGACCAAAAGTGCAAAATAAGGTGTCCTTCACACCCCCAATGCTTTTAGCTCAGTTTTGCAAATGGACTAAACTTTAGCCTCTTCTTTTGCTCACTTTTAGCCTACCTATTTGGATCCATTGGCTAAAAAAATAGGCTAATAGTGCAGGGCAAAAGTTTTGCCATGGAAACAAATAGAGCCTTAAACACGATTCTTAACAATAGCCTTTATTTTTGTGGAACATAATAATCTATCAAATTGGTGACCAGACCTTTCTAATTTCTCATCTTTGTGAGAAGTTATATGATTTATCTTTTTTTAACCTAGCGAATTAGATGATTAATGTGCAGGCTGCATATATAGGGACCTTATGTTCATGTATTGCAACAGGATATATAGCTTGTTGCTAACTTGCGCTCAGATCATCATGCATTCCAATTTATCTTAGAATTGGAGTCTATATCATGTCTGGACACGTGCTTCTCTAACTCATATAGACACCTAAACTAAAAGATTTATCCAACGATTTTGTCGTGTATTTCAATTCCTTTTAGGATTGGGTTGCACACCATGCCTAGACACACTGCTCTAACTGATACGGGCATGCGGAGAGTGATAGAAACACACCATCGTCCCAAACTCCGCATATACACACACTGCTCTAAATCCTATAGGCACAGAAACACTCCCTACTTTAACATTACATATAAATTAAGATATATTTGTTGCAATCCTTTGTGTTGCACTATCGTGGGCTTTAGTGTATATTTTATTCAAACTTAAGGTTAAATTATGTAAACTATTATTGCATTTGTGTTTCTATGTGTTGTGGCGGGCTAGGGCTAGAAGAATCAAGAGAGAGACTGGCGAGCGAGGCAGCGACGCCGTGCTCGGCGTCGCCCACGAACAGGGGAGTGGGAGAGATTGATCTCAATCTCCAGCTGATTCTTTATTGACTTAATGTTCCATACTTATACCACAATTCCTAACAAACTCTACTAAACGAAAGGGATAACCATTCCTAAGCAATAGGATCCTATGAACCGACTAACTGAATCTAGCTGAGTTGTTGGTCGCTCCTGGTGATAACGTGCACGCGTCTCGGCTTGGCCCGCTTCTTCAGCCACGTCTCTGCTTCCTCCGTAGGTACTCGCTGCCGTCCATAACACTTCTCCCCCCTCGACGAACAGCTCGTCCTCGAGCTGAAGGGAAGGGTGTGCCGCGTGGAACATGTTGACTGGTGCCCATGGTGCTGCGGCAGCGGACAGACCTGCCCATGGGGCCAGCTCGAGGCCGAGGCGGCGCCGAAGGCAGGCGCGCAGAGCGTGCTCGGTCTGCTGGTGAAGACGACCAGACTGCAGTGGTGGCAGGAGCAGTGTAGCTGTCGTCGGAGGTCTTCGCAACGGCCCTAGCACACCTACTTGGAGGACATCGTGGGAGGGGGCGCCGCCCCGGAGTCGTAGGTGGTAGGCCACTGCGCCCATGTGCTCCAGGAAGGGGTCCTACTCTGCGGACGAATGTCCTAGCTTGCTAGGGGAGCCGGCCATTGGTGGTAGTGTGAAGACCTCGGATGGAAAGCCCGACGAGCAGGGTACGAAGGTGCAGTCGCCGTAGAGGATGAGGTCGTCGCTGACGTGCAACGGTGTGCCCGAACGGCCGGCGCTGATGACGTCGCGGAGGCCGCAGAGGTCAGTAGTGTCAGCAGGCGCGCGGCGCAGCTCGACATACATGATACATCTGGACGAAGGGTCTCGAGAGAGCGGCCACCAATAGCTCGTCGCTGCCGCGGCGAGACAAACCATCCGGCACGCTGCCACGACGAGACAAACCATCTGGCACCGTGTTGAGGCAGCCGGTCTGGTAAGCTACCCTGAAAACAAAGCTAAACATGAATGCGAGGGCGTAGTCGGCTGTCGGGACGAGGAAGCACTGTTCTCTGAGGTCTGGCCACCATTGCTGGACCATTGCGCCGGAACCAGAGCTATTGTAGTCTGTGATGGACGTGTTGAGATCAGGAGCACTGACAACAGAATTGGGGACACCGAAGGCCGCGGTGTCTGTGCCCGTCGAAGCACAGTAATGGATGAGCGCACGGAAGAGCAGCTCTTCTTCGTCGACGAAGAACGCCGAGCGGAGGCTCGGCAGTGCCTGCTGTGGACCGTCGTGGCCGGTCGCGTGGGCGAGCTGCAAGAGCGTGGCCAACGCCGCTGAAGAGGCAGGGACGAACACTCGGGCGTTGCAGTGGACGCGTCCATCCACGACGCGCGGCGGCTCACCACGGGCAGCGATGAATTGGTCGCCCCCCCCCCGACAAACAGCTCGTCCTCGAGCTGGAAGCAAGGGTGCGCTGTGCAGAACGTCTCAACGGGCTCCCATGGTGTGTCAGCCTCGGACATACTCGCCCACGGGGCCAGCACTTGGAACGGCAAAGGTGCTCGGAACGGCTGCAGAACGCCCACTTGGATATCACCGTTGATGATGGCACTTGCAAGGAGCTGGAAATAGTAGGCCACTGCGTCCATGCATGGCAAGGTGTGGTCCTGCCTTGCATACCCAGGCCCCAGCTGACGCTTGGCCAACACCGACAGAAAGTCCTTCATCATGACGCAGCCGAAGGTGGGGCTGTTGCTGACGGTGACGCGGTCCGGCTGTACCACCACCGCCTTGTCCACGGAGTAGTCGTTGAAGATGGGGCCCGCGAAGAGGTAGGCGTCGACGGACTCGACGATCTCGGCACAGAAGGCTGTGCTCATGGCGCCCCAATAGGTGCCCAGGAACCGCGGCAGTGTCTCCAGCACCAGGCCCGTGGCCGACGGCATGGTCGCCACCGCGGACCCGCTGGCCTCCGCCAGCTCCACGAAGGCGTCGCCGGCTTTGGCCACGCACATCTTGGGGTCGAACGTGACAGTGGCCTCCACGGCGGCCTCGAGACCCATCAGGTTGCTCGGCCTTGGCGCCAGGAAGTGTGGCACTGGGTCTGTGGCAAAGGTTGGGTTCGGCAGTCCCGGCAGGTTGCAGCTGACGCTGATGTAGATGGGCTTGCTCTCCCTGAGTGCCGTGGAGATGGCCCTGTCGATCTGCTCGTGCGCGTCCTCCAGGTCGTTGACGACGGCCTGGTGGCAGGTGACGGGCGGGAAGCACGAGAGCTCCGGCGAGAAGTCCGGGAGGCCGATGGTGTGGTGCAGGATGCGGTTGGTGTTGTAGTCGTTGGAGTTGGGCCCACCCATGATGCACACCATGGGCAGGTTCTTGCTGTAGGTGCCAGTGAGCTCCATCGGGGATAGACCACGGAGCGGGCGCGGTGGTGGCGGCGAAGTCGACGCGATCACCATGGGCGGATGCGCCGCGCCGACAGGAGTGGTGGTTGGTGGAGGAGACAGAACCACGGGCCTGTTGGGGCACCCAGCCTGGCCACGGCACACAAGGTCGCACGCCAAGCCAAGGGCGCGCTGGAGGTCCTCCTGTTCGGGGCAGCTCGATGTCGACCTGGGTGGAATCCAAGAGTCTGCGTGGAACACCGACGGCGTTGGGCATTATGTGGTTGTAGTGCTGCTGCGGTGGCACAGGGCTGGGGGCGGCGAACGGCGGGATCGGCGAAGAGTTGGGAAGCGGCGCTGGACTGCTGTGCACCGTGGATACAACCACTGGTGCAGTCATCAGCATCAGGGAACCGCTGCTGTAGTCAGGAAGACCGACCGGGGGCAGTGGTAGAAAGATCGCCGGCGGTGGCTGCCGGTGCTCCACCTGGTCGAGTCGATTAGCCAGATCAGCCATTTGGTACTGGAGGCTGTAGATGGCGTTCCAGAGGGCGTCGATGACGGAGGCCGAAACGACGGTGGCGGGCGGAATGGTGGAGGCGGCGGCGGGGGAAGCGGCAGCAAGCTCGAGTCCTGGCATAGCCGATACCAGATGTTGTGGCGGGCTAGGGCTAGAAGAATCGAGAGAGAGACTGGCGAGCGAGGCAGCGATGCCGTGCTCGGCGTCGCCCACGAACAGGGGAGCGGGAGAGATTGATCTCAATCTCCAGCTGATTCTTTATTGACTTAATGTTCCATACTTATACCACAATTCCTAACAAACTCTACTAAACAAAAGGGATAACCATTCCTAAGCAATAGGATCCTATGAACCGACTAACTGAATCTAGCTGAGTTGTTGGTCGCTCCTGGTGATAACGTGCACGCGTCTCAGCTTGGCCCGCTTCTACTCGCTGCCGTCCATAACACTATGGCATCATAAATTCATATTTGGTTAATCTTTTTAATTGTTGCTATTTTTTTCTACATGTTATTCTAGACATATTCCAAATGAATTGAAGCCTACCATAGAGGAGAACCAACACTAAGCAAGAGCACATTCTAGATGACTATCACCAAGTGGCATAGCTATGCCACCTCCCTTTAGAAAGATCAGTTACAGTGGCCACTGGACATGACGTGGCAGCTTGATAGCTTTTCATACTGACAATCCGAACCAAAATCACTACTCAACAAAGTATCCGGTTCAAAGTTTGCTGGTAGCGAAAATAATTGATGTATTGTGACTAATTAAACCCTAATTACTATGGCTGATTGGATAAAGAAGGATTCCCACTTCTGCTCACCACCGATAAGGCCGGCACAATATGCAACACCATCGCACGGAGACGACGTGCGACACCGCATGACTACGTGACATGTGTCCCTATTTCTCTAGAAAATGCGGACTGGTTCATTGGCTTGACCATGAGGAACGGCTGATCGTCTTGCCTGGTGGGCCCTGTACACTCGTGTCTGTGCGACGGTGTCACACAGAATTTCTTTCCGGCATAGAAAGGAGGGCCCGGGGAGGGGGGCAATGGTGGTGCAGAGGGCCGGGTCTAGGGCTAGGGAGGAGGCAACGCCTCTGCCGGGCACATCTCTACTCTAGCCTCCACCTTAAGTCCTGACTGACCTGTGGTTGTTCCGTAATTCGGTGATTTATCACTTTTTTTTGTGATGGTTGGTGTGGAGATGAAACCAGAGCTGGCTCTGGGTCAAATAGTACCACGAGTGCAGCTCCCATGCTTGAACGCGACACGGAGCCCGGGCAGGCGCCCAGGGTCGGCGGGCCCTGGGTCCGCCTATGCTCTGAGCACTTCAAGCAAAAACGGCCACGAAACCGTGTCGAATGCCTTCGAAATGTCTAGCTTCAGCAGCAACATTGGTGACTTCTTTTTTCTGATTAGAACCGATGCTCTCTGGATGTACTTATAGTTGTCATGAAATGAACGCGTTCGGATGAAAGCGTTCTGATTGCGGTCCACCAGCTCATCCATTCTAGGCGCTAGCCTGAGAGCCAGGATTTTGGAGACAAGCTTCGCAAAACTGTGTATCATGGAGATGGGCCGGAAGTCAGCCGGGCAGTTTGCTCCCACCTTCTTCGGGAGCAGCACAATCAATGAGCTGTTCAACCGGTGCAGGTTCCTGGTTTCCTCCACCGAGAATGCGTGAATTGCCTCCATCACTTCTAGCTGTATGGTTGGCCAGGCCGATTTGTAACTTTCAGCTCTACCATTGGTTTCCAAGGTCTCCACTGAACCCTGTCCATCATCAACCTCAGAGGTCTCCACCGGCACTGCTATTTCGCCTTTCCAGGTCCACATCGACGTGGCTGCATCCACTTCCGAGATTCGCATGGCTGCACAAGACATGGTTTGATTTGAGTGACCCCGCATCCATGCTACATATAGTCCGATTTCCATTCCATTTCGTAATTACCAGCTAGTAGTATTTTTTGTTTAGAACTCTGTTTTCTACGTGCTACACTATACTTGGATGTGGAATGTTGTTTGTTTCCCTTTTTTATGCTGCTCCATCTCAAAGCTGTGTAATGTTGTTGTATTATGTTGACCTTTTATAATGCATGCTTTCCACTCCATGTATTTACGCGAACAATTGTAATTTTTTAAATTTGGATGGTTCATTATCTTGTCGCAAGCTTACAACTTTCTAACAATTTGTTTTGCTTCAAGATTTTCCAAGTGTGCACGTGAATTAAGATTGTTTTGATTACAACTATTGCTGCTGCATCTCAACAAAGCAGGTAGAGTGTGCAATGGTGTCAAAACTGGCAGAGCTGCATTATTTACCATACAAGGCTAGTAGGTTAGATACATGATGAGCATGCAAAGGCACCTGAAGTGAAGAAGGAATGTGACTGTGGGAGACTTAGTGTATGTCAGTATGTGTGTCCCTTAGTGCTGTTACTTTTATTTTCTTTACATTTTTTTATTTTTTTGAGCTGTAACGCTGGACCTGGATGTTGTAAACTACTTTAGGTCTTGTTTGGATGTAGCCGTATTCGCATCAATTCACATGTGTTGGGGTGGATTAGAGTGAAACTTCAACTAAATTCCACCCCAATCCACTCCCACACATGTGGATTGAGGTGAATCCAATAACATCCAAATAAGGCTTTAGTTGTCCTACTAGGTTAATGCAAGGCAATGGAATTCAATGGGCAGGGGGATGAGATACCTCCAACTCTTATACCCCACTCTGAGCTTTGAACAGAGGAGTAGGGGTTGATCGCTTTGCTTCTCAACTGAAAGAAACAGAAAATACGAAAAGGCAGCCTCTTAACTACATGGCCTGGCCCAACATTCGGCTAGCCCACTAGCCCAAACAACTGAAAGCCCATGGGAAGACAAGGAAGAAGAGCCGACGCCGAAGTTTGGAGCCCAGTAGCAATCATCACCTGCCGCTCGCTGCTCGCCGGCTCCACTCACCAGGACCAGTCACCGCTGCCGCCCGCCTCAATCCTGCGCACGCACGTCTCTGCGGGCTGCACACTTCGTTCATGAACTTTTAAAGTGCATTTCAGTCCTCAAACTTTTATTTCCAGCTCAACTTCGTCCGTTGCCCTACGTGGAATGCTACACTGTGACGCCTAGTTAGCTCCAGCTCCACGGAGATAGAAAAAAAATATTCATCCAAATACTCTTTAGCAGCCATTAATAATTCTAATTTGTTCTTTTAATGGTAGTATTTTATATATCCTACTACATTGTTTTTGTGGGAGCAATTACAAATGCTACGACTACTAATGTTATTTAGTACCTTATAAGAACACAAGGATTAATTAAGGCTGGAGCAGACCTACAATTTTTCCTTAGTTATTTCTAGCATTCTCAAGTAATAACCAATTGCAGATACTAATAATATTTTTGTCCATAGGATTAAAAATAATTTATATTCAAGAATATTCATATCCTATTCGATAGCTGAGATGACATTAGAGACACAATCCTAATAATAATGATTGTCCATATTAAATTGTAGGTGGTGCTGGAGGTGACTGAGGCACGACAACACAATGTTACAGCAGACAAAGTTGAGCCAACAAGGCATGGTCATATACACCTTTTAGAACCTCTGGAAAGAGAGAAACAGGCGCATATTCAACAATAACTATGCTCTGTCTGTGTATCTTCAGTGATGCAAGTAGCAGCAAGGACCAAAGACGACATTGAGCAAAGAAGGAGAGCTTTCGGCTAGAGAGGGCTTAGTGTTTTGAGGAGAGCATATCCTTTTCCTGCTCCCCAGGCGTGTTAACCCTGGTTTTGCTTGTACTTGATCAACTTTTTACCCTCTTAATTAAATGGCAGAGCTCCTGCCAATTTTTCAAAAAAAAAATGGTTCAGTTCTTCTCATGTGTACTGAACTGAAGAGGAAAGAATGATATGTATTGACAGCAGCTGACGCTTCAAGATGACAACTGATCATTATCATCGCTCTTCCAGATGACGCATTTCTCCATCTGGGTATAGCTTTCAGTAGCAATCGGAAAAATCTGAAGATACACAGACAGAGCATCAGGGCAAGACAAGATGAGATTATTGCAGACTGACAACTGATCGCGAAAAAAATTGCAGACTGACAACATACTGGATTGGGTTTGTTAAATTCGTAACCTGAAAGAATTTGAAGTAAGTGTCAAGGGGGCACGACGTATGTGGTCCTACTCGTCCTTCCTAACCTGCTGAAGGCTCAAGTGCTGGATCGGTTGCGCCGGCACCAGTGCCTGCGACCCTCGAACTTTGCACTCCTGATGAACCAAAAGGTAAGCTATGTATGCAAACAGGTCATCAGAAAACTCGAGCAGTAAATCAGTGCCCGAGAGTGAGAGTTGGTCAGGTAGTAGTAACTCTGAATGTGTTGATCCCATGAGGAAAGGAAAATTCAACATACCTATTTCGCACACAAAAATGGATTTTCACCTGAATTCAACAGCTACTGATCCGAGAAACAGGACCAACAATTGCATACTAGCTAGCGGTTCCCAATGAAAAGGTGCTAGCTAGATCATTGTTATGTGTTAATAAGATAAGATGAGAAATAGTTAAGTCAGTAATTCATTTCGAACCCTGTAGTGACACATGAAAAATTCACAGATACACACATCAGGAAACATTAGCAGAGGAGGTGCAAACCGTGTGTGTGTGCTATACCATATACCAAGGCATGCATACTCCCTGAACAATCGCTAAGCAGCATCCATTGCACGAGAGAAACAGGAACGGCACAATACATGGTCTTACCATAGGTGCCTGTACAAATAACAGATGGCAAACAAATAAGTTCTCCAGGAAAGAGGAAAATTCATAAAACTGGAATCTTGAAAAAAATTTCATAAAACTGAGCATGCTGCACAATCCAGAATTAAATTCTATGGAACATTCAGATCTCAATCTCTTACTGTCAGATAGTAACAATGGAATTCCAAAGATCCTGTACACAGATCTGTTGTACCAGAATAGAACCCAGGTCCCGATTTGAATCCTAGGAAGTACTATGCTATTACCATGTCTCTACCATATGTACAAGTACAAAAGCATGGTAAAAGGACTTCAGTTGAGGGCCTATTTGGAAGGTGGAAATTAAGCCCATGAGAAATTTGCAGGAATTTGGTTCGAGACAGTTTAATGAATGCACTCAAGAATCAGGAAAAGTGCTAGACCTCGTTTGTTTGTTTGTTTGTTTCTGTTATAAAATATCATAACAGAAGCAACTAGTGGAGAAGAGAACTAGCAGTTGTGAACAGGTGGCTGTACCTCTTGGAAAGAAGAATTGTGAGAGGCCTTGCTGAGATGCTTCACCCAGTTGAGCGTGGCGTCGACGTAGCTGACAAGGGGGAAGAGCTGGAGGTAGAACCCGATCTCACCCTGCACCTCGCGGAGCTCGTCGGCGTGGCGCGCCCCCATGAAGCACCGGTACGCGTACCCACGGCGCTGGCAGGAGCGCACGAGCAGGTACGCCCTCCGTAGCGTCTCCTCCAGCGCCTCGATGGGGCTCCGCGTCTCCGGGTGCTGCATCAGCTGCGTGTCGTGGTCATGCAGCCGCCGGAGCAGGCCGCCGATCATCTCGACGCGGCGGGCCAGCTGCCGGCAGACGGCGCGGTTCCGCCGCACTGTCTGCGCTGCCTCCGCGATCATGGTGATAAGGCTGAACGCGTCCACGCCCACCAGCCGCGCCACCGTCGCCACCTGCCCGACCAGAGCCATCTTCCTTCGTTCTTGCCTTGGTTTGCTTTGGACCTTTTGTGGTAGGAGTGAATGAGAAAGAAGACGGAGGAAGAGGGTAGTGTTGAGTGAGATGAGAGCATAAAAAAGCATAGACATGGCGCCAACAAAGATTTTTTTTTGAACCGTGAGGCTGCCATAGTTGAACAAAAGCATAGAGATGGCATCAAAATGTTGAGGCCGACCTGGTTTCCAGGAAGCTTCAAGCTTGTACACAGTATCAATGATATGAGAAAAATTGGCGCTAAACGTGGTGGAGACTGAACTGCCAAACTTTGAAAGATTCCAAGTTGGACTCATCATCAGTCATCAGTCTTTGCCGCAGTCTACATCAATGCCAACCTGCCTCAGCCTGATTTGTCCAGAGGGGAGGACGGGTGGCTGGTTGTTATCTGACGATTTCAACATGCCCCATGGAGTCAGTCACTTCATCTCGAGCTAGACCAAATTAACAACAGCATGGAGTACTTTAGCCAAGCATAATTTAGCCACAGCGCTGAAGTAAGGTGCCTTCTATGAAGCTCCCCATCGTCCTCTCAGCTCAATTATTCAAGGTGCAGATCACCTAAGCGTTAATACTTCCCAGGTGCAAAGAGAAGCAATGAGCGACGTGTCACCAGTCACGATCTTTCTTAAGTTGAAATCAGTCACTCCCGTGGTAAGCAATTATCAATACTGATTACAAAACTCACCACTCTGTGCGTGCTCTGACCAACTTCCAAATATTTTACGGTGACTAATCTCGGTGATGTTTACACAATCATGATAATGTACGTATTATCTCCATACAAAGCCTACGGGAAAAAAACATTAGGCCTTGTTTGGCTGCACTTGTAAGTTGTAACCACCACAATGGAGGAATGAGGTGGATACCGGTGCAGCCAAACGAGGCCTTAGTTGAGTAAGCTCATTAGTTCACACTTTCAGCATTCGCAACTATCCCTTTGTCGCTCTTACAAAGCTACAACCAGATTTAGTATTTCCAATACACTGGCCTATCATTTACCGTGTGCCCTCTGCGCCACCTTGATGCTGCCAAGCATGGTGACAACTTCTGACATGGTAGGCCGATGTTTGCCAAGATGGTGAATGCACAACTGCGCCACCCTCACACATTCCACAATCTGAGCCCATTCATGCTCGTTCACGCGCAACAATGGATCAACAAGCTTGTGCAGCTTCTTTTGGTCATACTTGTGTGCCTGAAAAAAATAGCGGAATCCTATATTGTTAGCATTAGTGATTTTGGATTAAAAGAAAACCATTCCTCAATGACATATAGTGTAAGTGTCATATCCTTAAAGGAAATGGACAAAGGAGGTTATGCAGCTGGGAGGGAAAGGGACTACCAACTATTACAGCCCTGAGAACAGAAATAATACTACATGCAAACAAATTCTCAGTCCATGGCTGCAATCTACTGCAGCAAGGCCAGTTGCTAACTTTTTTCCTTTTTCCCTTTACCTTTTTAGCATCCTGAATTTCGTAGCAACAGTGTGAAATTGTACTATTTTCTCCACATCTGCTTTAATGCAAAGGCAGAGCACCCGCAATTCCATGCAAAAAATTTGGTTCTTCATAGTTCTTTAAGTATACACAAGAAATCTCGTTGTCCAGAAAAAAAGGACTAGATAAAATTCATCTAGCCTGGTGTACAATCTGGCACATTTTATTGCCACAAAAGGGATCACCAATATCATTATAATACTGTGCTGCAAATTAAGATAATATTGTAGACATGCCTTTTTTAATTAAAAAACAAATTCTTACATAATCAGGAGGTGGTAGCTTTCGAGTGCCCTCTGCCTTCATATAAGACCGGATCAACCTTCCACTTATTATCTCAAAAAGTACTATACCAAAGCCATATACATCTGCCTTCTCCGAGATGTTTCCAGTAGCAACATATTCAGGATCTGCATAGCCACTAATGATGGAGAGGATTATCATGCCAATGCACGTGCTAAACACTTGAAAGCAAAAAATAAGATGGTTGATTTTACAACTTGATTTCTGTATCGGACGAGCTCTTACTATGTGCCCAAAACAACCACCTCTGCAGTCGTATTTGGAGCCAACATTAATGCAAGACCAAAATCAGTAATCTTAGCATTCATTTCATGGTCCAGTAGGATGTTGCTTGCTTTTATGTCCCTGTGGACAATGCACATCTGAGAATGTCCATGTAGAAAAGCAAGACCATCTGCTATCGCTTTGATTATTTGAAGACGTTTGGACCAATTTAGCAACTCCCTTTTTGTTTCATCTACAAAAAACACCAATGCATTTGTTTCAGGAATATTTGAGTAGTACTTGCTGAACAATGAACAGAAAAGATGAAAGAGGCATTAAGTTAACAAAAACTTGCCAGCAGTGATAGATGCCAAGCATTTATTTGGCATATATTCATAAACAAGAATTTTTTCTTCTCCTTGAACACAATACCCAAGCAGATCAATTATGTTCTTGTGTCGAAGATTTGGAATGGCATCAATCTCAGTTCTGAATTCATGTGGACCTTGAAATGAAGATGTATCAAATCTTTTAATGGCAACATCAAGACCATTAATGAGATTGCCCTAACAAGATTAAGCGTCAGTGTTAAAGAAGATATCCAAACATGTATGAGAGGGCTTAAAGAAATTTCCAGGTGTCAGATAATACAAATTGCAGGTTGAAGTGACCATTAGCACAATGGAGCAAATCCTTTTGTTTAATGCTTGAACACCAAGCAAGATGCTATGCTTGAGTAGCTCATCCCAAGTGGAGAGTGCATTTTGAGATGTTTTATGATTTAGGTGCTATACTTAAGCCCACACTAAAGATGTCTTGAGGAAAAATTACCTTGTAAACATAGCCAAATCCACCATGTCCAACCAAATTACTCTCTGAAAAGTTTTCAGTAGCAGCCAGAATCTGAGAGAAACTAAAATATGATAACTCTGCTCCTTTTGTAGCACCAATGAGATTTACTAATCCTTCTATGTTCATTAATCCTCCTATGTTCATGACTTGGCCTAGTTCAAAGAAAACCAACTTGTCAATGATAATCATTAATTATCTCTAGAAGATTATGCTATATTATATCCTTTCTATTGAAAAGAAAGCCATCGATACATAACAAATAGTATGGTATGTTTATTTTTCATATATTCACGCAACTTGTATTCCTAACTTACATAGATGTACATGTACTTCATAGTACGAAATTATCCTAGTAACTCCCAAAGAGTGTCAGCATGAACATAATACTGTCAATTTGGCAGTAACTAGAAAATATTGCATAACTGTCAAGTAACTGCATAGCATACCTTCTGTTTGCTCTTCGTCAGGTTTTAGGGGAGGATGACTTCCTAGATTTTTGAATTCAGTGGCCTTGAGGGCCTCTGATCTGCGCCTGATATAGTAGCGCATATATTAAAAAATATGGGCTGGAACTCAAGATTTTCGCTGTTAAAATGCAATCTCCATTTGTGTTTGCAGGTATGGTGGATGAGGTCACAATTTTATTTATCAAGGTGGCACATAATAACTAAAGTAGTATTACACATGGTGACCGTGTTGTTAGAGGAGTTTGAATGGCCTAAGCATCAGCACCAGAATTGTACACTGGGACATATTTTGCAAAGATACTGCATAATTTTCACATCGAGTCACAGTCCTTTCTTTAGTTATAGTCTTATAATTAATTTGAAGACAGGTTCGGTGTTGGAGTAATAATGTTTAGTGCATTATTCAGTCTATACAGGAAATATATGGCACTATGACAGCAAAATGAATCATGTTTGCAATGTCTGAATGCACAAGTGAAGGCAGTCCATGTTAGAGGAAGTGAATTCCATTACTTGGCTAACCCTAGAAGGGCAGCTATATAGTTTCCATACATGGGCCACATGGGCCTTAGCCTCATGGGCCTAAACATATACTCCAACACCCCCCGCAGTCTGAACTACCGTCGCAGCGGAGTTCGAGGCTGAACAAGAAAGAACACACACACAACCCCCCCACAGACGCAACTAGTCACCGGTGATGTTGAGGCTGGAGCGAAACTCGGCGAAGGTCGAGGACGGGAGGCCTTTGGTGAAGATGTCCGCGAACTGGGAGGTCGTCGGAACATGAAGGACCCGCACCTCGCCCATGGCCACCCGATCACGGACAAAGTGGAGGTCGATCTCGACATGCTTCGTCCGCTGGTGCTGGATGGGGTTGGTGGAGAGGTAGACCGCACTGACGTTGTCGCAGTAGATCAGTGTGCTCCGGGAGGGTGGAGTGTGCAACTCAGCAAGCAGCTGCCGGAGCCAGGCGGCCTCCGCCACACCGTTAGCCACGGCGCGGTACTCCGCCTCGGCGCTGGACCGGGAGACCACCGGCTGGCGCTTGGACGACCAAGACACCAGGTTGCCACCTAGGAAGACGGCGTAGCCGGAGGTGGAGCGGCGAGTATCCGGGCACCCGGCCCGGTCAGCGTCGGTGTAGACGACGAGGTCGGTGGAGGAGGCCCGGTGTAGGAGGAGGCCATAGTCGAGTGTGCCCCGGAGGTAGCGGAGGAGACGCTTGAGAGCCGTGAGGTGAGGCTCCCGGGGATCATGCATGTGGAGGCAGACCTGCTGAACTGCATAGGTGATGTCCGGCCGGGTGAAGGTGAGGTGCTGAAGGGCCCCGGCAAGACTCCTGTACGCAGTGGGATCGGCCACCGGTGGTCCCTCAGCCTCAGACAGCTTGCCCTGAGTGTCGACCGGAGTGGAGCAGGGCTTGCAGTCAGACATCCCAGCCCGCTCCAGGATATCCCGAGTGTACTGCCGCTGATGAAGAAGGAGCCCAGCAGGACGGTGCTCAACAGTGACACCGAGGAAGTGGTGGAGCTCACCCAGGTCCTTCATCGCAAACTCCTGCTGGAGAGCTGCAATGATCCGGCGGAGAAGTGGCTCGCTGGAGGCGGTGAGGACAATGTCATCAACATAGAGCAACAAGTATGCAGTGTCGGCCCCATGGTGGTAGACGAACAGGGACGTATCAGACTTGGCCTCCACGAACCCCAGGGTCAGCAAGAAAGCAGCGAACCGGTGGTTCCACGCCCGAGGTGCCTGCTTGAGGCCATAGAGGGACCTGTTGAGCCGGCAGACCATGTCAGAACGGGTGGTGTCGACGAACCCCGCCGGCTGACTGCAGTACACCGTCTCGGTAAGAAGGCCGTGGAGGAAGGCGTTCTTGACGTCCAGCTGGTGGACGGGCCAAGACCGAGCAAGCGCCAGCGATAGCACGGTACGGACGGTGGCCGGCTTGACCACCGGGCTGAAGGTCTCATCGTAGTCGACGCCAGGGCACTGAGTGAAACCCCGGAGGACCCATCGAGCCTTGTAGCGCTCGAGAGAGCCGTCCGCTCGGCGCTTGTGAGTCCAAATCCACTTGCCAGTGACGACATTGGCGGCCGGGGCACCAACTCCCACGTCTGGTTGGCGAGTAGCGCGGCGTACTCCTCTTCCATCGCGCGGCGCCAGTGAGGGTCCAGCAGGGCGTCGCGGACGGAGGAGGGTACCGGAGAGACCACCGCGTCGCCGGTCGAAGCCTCGAGGGCACGAGGCGGCAGGGTGCCAGCCGCGTGTCGTGTCACCATCGGGTGAACATGCCGCGGGTGTCGGTGAAGCAGCGGCGGGTGGTAGACCGGCGGGGCACCACGGGCCGGCGGAGACAGTGGCGGTGGTGTCGGTGTCCCCGGTGGAGAAGGGACCACGAGCGGCGGTGGCCGCGGCCTGCGCTGGTATACCCGTACCGGCGCGGCGAACCTCGACGGAGGCGCCGGGGCAGGTGCCGAGACAGGATCCGGCGTCGGCAACCGGCACGACCCCCCCGGGGCAGAAGCGGGGGACGAAGGCCCCGGGTCTGCACCAACTGGAGAGGACGGGGCCGCGCCAGAGGACGAGGGGCCCGGACTCGCAGGGGAGCCGGGACCGGTGGCCGGCCCTGAGCGCGGCGAAGCGGTACCTGCAGGAGACCACGAAAAAGGCGGCTGGACCACCGGGTCAGTGGGAAACAGAGAGGGTGGGTCAGTGACCGGAGGTGTAGTGGTGCTGGAAAAGGGAAAGACGGACTCATCGAACACCACATGGCGCGAGATGAGAACACGTCGGGAGGTAAGGTAAAAGCATCGGTACCCCTTGTGATCCGGGGAGTACCCGAGGAAGACACAGAGCGTGGAGCGAGGGTCCAGCTTGTGAGAAGAAGTGGTAGCAGTGTTGGGGTAACAAGCACACCCAAACACGCGGAGGTGATCGTAGCGAGGCGGGGTACCGAAGAGGGCGTGGTGAGGTGTGGGAGCGGGACAGGCAGCGGAAGGAAGGCGGTTAAGAAGGTAGGTGGAGGTGTGCAGGCCCTCAGCCCAGAAGCGAGCAGGAAGAGAGGCCTGAAACAGAAGAGTACGCACGGTGTCGTTGGTGGTGCGAATCATCCGCTCTGCCTTGCCATTCTGCGAAGAGGTGTATGGACAAGACATGCGGAGCTGAACACCGTGAGAGAGGAAGAAATCTCGGGAGGTGGAGTTATCAAACTCGCGACCATTGTCACACTGGACTGCCTTGATGGTGAGACCGAACTGTGTAGACACCCAAGTGAAGAAGTGAAGGAGCGTGGTAAACGTATCGGACTTCGCACGCAGAGGAAAAGTCCACGAATAATGCGAAAAATCATCAACAACCACAAGATAGTACTTATAACCGGAAATACTCAGAATAGGAGATGTCCATAGGTCGCAATGTACAAGATCAAAAATACGGGCCGCATGGGAAGTAGAACTAGAAAAAGGAAGACGAACATGTCGGCCCAATTGGCACGCATGACACAGTTGCTCATCATGAGCTCGAGTACATGGAAGACCAGAGCTACGACTGAGCTGTATCAGGGCATCACGTCCAGGATGGCCGAGGCGCCGGTGCCAGGTAGTAGAGGAAGTAGAAGCGACGAAGGCAGCTGACAAAACGGGCGGCGAAGAAGACGAAGGAGCCGCCGGGAAGCGAAGGATGTAAAGGGGCCCGGTGCTGTCACATCGGAGCAGAGGACGCCGGGAAGCCAAATCCTTTACAGTAAGACCAGAAGAGTCAAATTCCACAGAACAAGAATTGTCAGCTGTAAAACGTCGAATAGAAAGAAGATTATGAACCATAGAAGGAGCCACCAGAACATCAGGAAGACGAAAGGGGCCATGAGCACCGGCGGTACCCACAGACGAGACTGGAATACAAGAACCATTTGCGACCATAATGGACGAAGGAAGAGAGGAAGAGGGAGAGTGAATCGACGAAAGTATACCGGGGTCAGGAGTAGTGTGGTAGGTGGCCCCCGAATCAGCGATCCACTCGGGTCCGACCGGAGGTGTCAGGCCCATGGTGCCGAACGAGCAAGCCAGGGCCGCCTGGTCCCAGCCAGAGACCCCCGGTGGAGGCCCGGAAGGTCCGGAGGGAGGTACCCACGGCGTAGCCGGCGGCGTAGCAGGGAAGACGCCAGCAGGAGGAGCTCCGGTGAGCATGGCCACCGGTGGACGCGAGTCGGTCCCGGTGGCGTGGTAGGGCCACATGGAGATGCGCCCAGACCACGGGTTCTGGAAAGAGGGCCATGGTGCCCCCCCCTGTGGTCCACCAGATGCCGGGGCCTGTGTAGGTGCACCCCGGCCGCCTGCGCGACCCCCTCCGCGGCGACGACGGCCGCCACGACCCCCCCCACCTCCGCTCGGCCCGGAGGGAGGGGGACCCAGGAGAGACGACGGCGGTGGAGCAGACGGCCGTGAAGCAGACGGGCGCGGCGAAGTAGCTGCCAGAGCCGTCGAGGAGGCCCCCGGGGAAGCAGTGGAACCCGGCTGGAGGCCCTGCGTGAGCTCCTCCATGACGAGATCGTCACGGACCTCCAGGAAGGTGGGGAAGGGCCTCTGACGGGTGATCCACGTCCGCAGCTGGGCGTAGCGGTCGCTGAGCCCCCGGAGGACATTGAGGACCAAGATGCGATCCTCCACGGGCCACCCGAGGTCCCCCAGTGAGTCAGCCATGGCCTTCATCTGACGGCAGAACTCACCGACGGAGAGGTCACCCTGGACGAAGGTGCGGAAGCTCGCGTCGAGGCGCAGAGCCCGGGCCTCGGCGTTGCCCAGGAACTGGCCCTCAAGGGCAAGCCACGCCCGACGCGCGTCAGGGGAGGTGCGGACGAGGTCGTGGAGGTCCAGAGAGATCGTCCCCAAGATCCAGGAGAGGACGATGCTGTCGAGACGGAGCCACGACGGCGTCTGGACGGCGACCGAGACGTCGACGAGGACGTGGTCGTCGAGGGCGTAGCGGCGAAGGGTGAGAACCACCAGATCTCTCCAGCGGGCGTAGGAGGGCGACTCCGGCTCGAGGACGACCGGGACGAGAAGTCGAATGTTCTGGATCCCCCCCCCCGGCCTGGTAGTGGAGCTGGGCCACGAGCGGGTCAGCCGGGTCATGCCAGAGGACGGTGGTGTGGTGGATGGGACGTCTGGGCGAGGCAGAGGAGGTGGCACCGACGTCCCGGGAGGCGGGGGGAGCGAGGAGCTGCTCCGCCTCGGCGATCTGGCGAGCCAAAGTGTCGGCCGCGTCGCGCTCGCGCTCCCACACGAGAGCCGCCGCACGCACACGAGCTTGGCCTTCCGCGGCAGCAGCACGGGCAGCCACGAGGGCGGCGGCGAGAGTGGAATCCGGCCCCGGGGCGCGCAGAAGATGAGGACCACCGAGACCGAGAAGGTCCACAGAAGGAGCAGTGGCGCCAGCACCGGCACCAGCGGGGTCTCCAGGGGAGAGGAGCGGCTGAACTACCCCTGGCTGAACCACCCCCGCCGGCGCGACATCCTCGGTGCCGTCCCCCACCGTGCCCAGATCAGAGGAAGTGGCGAGGGCACTGGCAGCGGTGGCGCCGTGAGCAGCAGCAGCATCCGCAGCTGGGAAAGGAGAGGGTGGGCGGCGCTGGAGTGCTTGGTCAGCCAGAGGAGGGGGGCGGGCGGATCCGGTCCCTGCTGTGGGGTGCCCGCCGGCCAGAGGAGGCCCGCCTGCAGGCAGTGGGTGGCCGGCGGCCAGGTGCTGGCCGGCGGGGAGAAGGTGGCCGGCGGCCAGGGGCTGGCCGGCGGGGAGAAGGTGGCCGGCGGCCAGGGGCTGGCCGGTGGGGAGGGGGGCGGCCAGAGGAGGGCCGCCGGGCCTGGGCGGGTGGGAAAGTGCTGCGGCGCCAGGAGAAGAGGCAGCGGCGGCACCGGCCAAGATTTGGGCCCAGGTTGGAGAGGAAGAAGAGGGGAAGTAGGAATAGAGGGAAGGAGGAGGAGGAGGGCCGCCGGCCATGGTGGCTGGGCCGGCGGCAGCACCACCAGGGGAGGGGCGGCGGCTGGGAGGCAGGGGAAAGAGAAGACCTAACCCTAGGCTCTGATTACCATGTTAGAGGAAGTGAATTCCATTACTTGGCTAACCCTAGAAGGGCAGCTATATAGTTTCCATACATGGGCCACATGGGCCTTAGCCTCATGGGCCTAAACATATACTCCAACAGTCCATAACTTTGACAAGAGAACAGGGATAGCATACCTGTCTTCATGTTCCACATGATGTGCTGCATGTAACTCATCTGTGCTTTCCTTGATGATGTAAAAAGAAAAGATGACAGATAAGATCCTTTGTGCCTAACTGCATCACTTATATCTTAGAAAATATTATGAAAATAATTAGCAAATATTCTAGCAACAAAATTCCATTGACATTTTGAATCCTAATGCTAGTATGAAGCATGGTATGTTTCCCTTGACATAATAGGTAGCTATAGTACATGCTGCTTATATAAGGTCCTTTGAATTATATTTTTATTATAACTTTTGTAGGATCCAGCAGTTGCATGATCTTGACACTTGAGTTGTGAAAGATCATAATTTCAGTAGGCTAGTCTCTGACTAACACAATCAGCAAGAAACCAAAAAAAAGATGAAGTTTGCATTTAGAAACAGATTTGATCATGCCATTGGCTAGAAAAACTGGCACCTTTTCTTTAGGGCAAAAACTAGCATTTGTGAAACACCAGAAAGTCTGATAACCTTTAAAATGATGAAATACATACCCTTGTACACAAAGGACAAGCTCTGCTCAGAAGCCGCTCCCAATTACGGGTGTTGTCGACAAAGCTGACAAGGGGGAAAAGTTGGAGGTAGAAGGTGATCTCATTCTGCACCTCGCGAAGCTGATCAGCCTGCTTCCCTCCCATACAAAAGCTGTGTAGGTAGCTACTGTCGCGACAGGATGTGACGAGAACATAGGCGTGCCGAAGCGTCTCCTCTAGCTGCTCCACTGGGTTCCTCGTCTCCATGTGCTGCATCAGCTGTGTCCTTTCGAGCTGCTGCAGAAGGTCCCCAATCATCCTTGCACGGCGTGCCAGCAGCTGGCAGGTTTCCCGGTTCCTATTAACCGTCTTTGCAGCCTCCACGATCATGGAGATGAGCCCATAGGCATCGACCCCGGCAAGCTGTGCGATGCTTGCCACCTGACCCACACCATTCAAGAGTGCCATGCTCTTTGGGATTGCTTTCCCTGCAGATTTACCTTAGAGATCCCAGAAGAAGAAGAACAACCTTGTTGAAATGAAGCCAAAGTACCAGGTTGCTAAACTCAAAAGATCTGTTGAGCTATTGACTTGGACCGTGAACTGAAACCGAGCAGTTCAGAAAACACGGTCTTCCATCAGTGACCCAGTCGCCACGCACTGAAATTTCCACAGATGTGGTTTCACATGTCTACATCGCAGCTGCTGACTTGCTCGAGTGGTATCAAATTCGGTTGAAAGCAGAGACTAAACCAGAGGAAAGCAAAACTGGCAGGGCCCTCTTCTCCACGAAACACCTGGCACTCTGGCAGGTTGTCGAATTTCCACCATTCCATCGACAGACACAGTGACACCAGCTGACTGCCAATCCAATTCAGGGCCGCTTGCAGGTTTTGCAGCGCACTGCGCACCATGCTAAACAGCCGGACAAGGGGCTCACCGTGCTGATGGGGTGGCGACTGGCGAGATGAGGGCGCCGCCTGCGTCCCGGCCCTTCCAGGAGGCTGAAGCTGGCAGCGGCATTTCCGCAAACACCTTCCACGCGCCTGCCTTTCTGCCAGCATAGCACACAGGCCTCGCACCCCACCGAAATCCAGTCCAGGCATTCTCACCTCTCCCTCAACAAGGTTTGAGGGATCATGGCGTCTCCGCGATCATGCCTCGCCGGCTCGCCCTCTGCCATTTCCGGCAGCAGCTCCGCTGCCTTGTTCGCTTTCTCCTTTTCGTCCCGTCTCCGGGCGGCGACTAGGCAGACAAAACCGCGCGTGCGCCGTGACCTTGCTGCAGTGGTGCGGCCAGTATTTCTGGAGAGAGGAGCGAAGTAGGCGGCGAATTAGCGGCGCCGGCGGCCGGCGGAGCTCTGGCTAGCGAGCGGCAAGCATGATTGTTTATACAGCATTCAGGAGTCCAGTACACACACATATGGACACGGGAAGACAAGAGCCCACGAAGGAGCCATCCCGACCTTCTCCCCACCGGCCGCCGCACTTGCTCCACCGCCGGCGCCGACGCCGCCCGCTTAATCCCACGCCTATCTCCTCTCATCCAGCGCAAGGGCCGCCCGCCGCTGCCTGCCTCTGTTGGTCACCGCAGATGGATGGGGAGGAGGAGAACGTCGGGCCGTTCCGCCGGACCAGCGCCCGCACGCGCCGGATGGCCTCGCGCATGGCGTCCGCGCTCGCCAGCTCTGACAACCGCGCCCAGGTAACGAGGATAATGGAGTCAGTACTCCTGCTTCTCCCCTCTCCTATTCCGAGCTGTTTCCCTCCCGTTTACCAATGAGGATGACAGTTCCCATTCCTCTCCAAGTATTCACTGTGTTGACGTTAGAATTGCAGTTGCAGAGTTCTCTCGACATTTTGTCTCCTCATGTGTTGAGGTCAAAATACTCTCCAATTTTACCCAAGGAGTAAAAAGTAACCATTTCAAATATTGGTCTTATTTTTTTTCCTATAATAAGGATTGGCCTCATTGACAAGTCGTTTGGTAATACTAATGCTCCAGGAAACATTTACGAAAAGAGTTCTATCCTGGGTTTGCACTGCTTATTATGTGCCATGTGTATTGTGGTACCTGTGCCTTTCTCATGGCTCCTTACCAAAGGATTTGACTTTGAGGTGTTAACTAATTCAGCTTCCATACATATTCAGATTGGGACCATTTTGTGTTTATAGGTCGCCGATCAATCATTGTGTCTGAAATTATTCTCCTTGATGTTCTGCCGTCCCATTATGGATACCTTCATACTCCGCATCTGTGATGCCATGCAGGCTGCATTAGCTCGCCTTGAAGCTCTCGAGAGCGATAATGCTGGGATTGAGGTGGTTGACCTTAATGATGATGAGTACGGATCCACAGATGAGGAAAACCCTGGTTAGTTTATTTCTCATTAATTATCCTCAAATTGATGCCATGATGCGGAAAATGATAAGGTAGATACATCATGTAGAAACCCAATGCAAAAATGTTACTCTTTGCAAATGGTGAGTACTGAAACACAGAATACATGTATTTTTTTTTCATATTGCTTCTAGTATCAATTTTGCAGAGGAATAAACAACATTCTCTATTTCTTGCTTTTGCAAAGGATTCGATAAAGAAGATTAAAACTATCCTGAAAGGCAATATTTGAAAGATACTTTCATTTCTTCCATGAATAATACAACAAGTTATTCATAATGTGGCTGTGGTTATTAGCATGTAGAAGCTAACTTTATAATGTAGTTGTGGATGGATCTGTTGATGTCCATTCAACTCAAATGCTAAAGTTCGATGATGTATGTCATCTTTTGTTTTCTGCTTTCTTATCTACAGTTCTCATGCAAAAGAAGCAGTCCAAGATCATGAAACGCAAGACAAGGCAAGGGAAAGCTTTGGAGAAGAGGGCAGCAAGATCATTCATGGATGTGCTACAAGAAGTAAGTAGGTCTTGTGCTGTAAGTTTTTTCCTTCCATGTTTATTTTATAAGTAGGATACTTAAAATTCTTTTCACTCTTGAACAATAACAGGCAAATTTGGAATCCATTCCTCCTCACGTCCCTACATATTTAAGGGCTGCTGTGGGTCCACCGAGCACTTCATCTCGACGCCACTACTGTTCAGTTTGCGGTAGCTCTGCAAACTACACATGCGTGAGGTGTGGGACGCGGTTCTGTTCATGCCGCTGTCAAGTCATACACAATGATACACGCTGCCTGAAATTTGTGGCTTGATCGGCTGGATATGTACAAGCTACGTTTGATGTATGTCCACTAGTCCACTCCCTAATGATTGTTCATATGTGCTTTGATCAGTAGGATATACTTGCTGACTATGTATCCTACTCTGTAGATGGGGGTAGGTAAGTGGTAGAAAACCATTTTCTCAGTAGTGTACTGCAGTTGCACCAACCACTCTTTTTTTCAGAAATGTTATGTGAGTTTACAGTTATGCAGTAGAGCTGAAAGTAGCTCTTGGTTTCATTATATCTGAATAGTAATTTGACAATGTTTCTTGATGAATCAATTTTTTTAAAGCAATTGATGAATCAAATGTGGGAGACTGTACTCTGGTATTAGATATGAACTGGTATGTAAATATCACAATTAACCAGCTTATGGTAAACAAATGTCAATGAAATATTACTGCAAATGCTATGATAATACTCGGACCCTTTCAGTAGTAGCAGGTCTGAATAGCACATGATATAATCTGAATAATATTAATATTGAAATAACATATTATATATTTCATTTTGAGGGTTGATACAAGGTCCTGTTTGGATGGGCTAAAATAAGCTGCTAGATGCAAAATATGAGAGCACCTTAATATCATTCAACAGGAATATGCTAAATCGGATATAGATAACTTACTGCTACAATTGGAAGCACTTAAATGTCCTCAATGCTAGATGAAATTACAAATTGTCCTTGTTCGTTGCATAGTACTATAGTAGTAAGCCAACAACATCATGGGATTTCACAAATACTCCAAATAAATTGAAACGTTGCCACAGAGGAGTACCAACACTAAGCAAGATTACATTGTAGTAGATGTCTATCACCAAGTGGCACAGCCATGTCACCTCCCTTTGGAAAGATCAGTTATAGCGGTCGCCGGACATGACATGGCAACCTGATAGTGCTTTTCATCCTGACAATCCTGCTGACCCAGATCACTACTCAACAAAGTACCAGGTTGCAAGTCTGCTGGAAGGGATGCATCCCTCTCTAGGAACTGCATGACAAGGCGCATGCGAGGCCTAGCATTAGGCAAGGAGTGTGAACAGAGCAAGCCAAGCTTCAGTACCAGCTCCATCTCCTCCTCTATGTAACTATCCAATCTTGGGTCGGTGGCTCCGGTGATGGAACCACCTCGCCATGCGGCAAGCACCCAGTCTGCCAGAGCGAGAGGCTCCCCATTGTCTGTGTTCACCAAGATTGGCCGTCTTCCACAGGCAATCTCCATCATCAGCACACCGAAGGCAAACACGTCAGTTGCTTTGGTTGCCTTGCCAAGCCTGGCCAGCTCAGGGGCAATGTAATCCCAGGTACCTGCCACATGCGTGGTGTGAGCATCAGCTCCATGATCATGGGACCTTGCGAGGCCGAAATCACCCAGCCTTGCATTCATCTCACTGTCAAGTAGAACATTGCTTGTTTTGATGTCCCGATGGATGACAACCTGCTCACACTCCTCATGGAGGTACAAGAGACCAGACGCAATACCTTTGATGATGCAGAATCTTTGAGCCCAGCATAGACCGGTTGTGTTCTGATGATTTGGAGTGTGTAAGTAGCAATCAAGGCTTCCATTCGGCATATACTCATACACCAAAAGGAGTTGTTGCTTGTGGTGACAGTACCCATGCAGCTGAACGAGATTGCGGTGACGAAGACAACCAAGGATGATGATCTCGGCCATGAACTCCTTCATCCCTTGCTTTGACTCTGGCGATACACGCTTTATAGCAACTATCTGCTTGGAATGGGGAAGCAGCCCTTTGAAGACGCTCCCAAAGCCTCCTTTACCAAGGAGCATATGGTCCTTAAACGAGGCTTTTACCTGTATACCCCTAAAAAAGATGGTGGTCTCCTGCGTACCCCTGAAAAGTTTATTCTCACCTGTATACCCTCACGCCAACTTTTCATTACCCACATGCCCTTCCGTCGGTATTCTGTTATGTTTTCGACGTTAAGTGTGGGACCCAGGTGGAAAAATGACCTTTTTGCCCTCCAGTTTAATGAAACTTCTAAAATTTATAGTAATTCATAGAAAAATCATAAAATGAAAAATGAAGATGTTTTGGAATCCTTGTGAGTATATCTATGCAGTAGGTATGTAATATTGTATGTTTATATAGAAAGTTTCTGCGGTAAAAATATATCAAGTGCCGCGGAACTTGATGTATTTTTACCGTAAAAAATTTCTATATAAACATACAATATTACATACCTACTGCATAGATATACTCACAAGGATTCCAAAACATCTTCATTTTTCATTTTATGATTTTTCTATGAATTACTATAAATTTTAGAAGTTTCATTAAACTGGAGGGCAAAAAGGTCATTTTTCCACCTGGGTCCCACACTTAACGTCGAAAACATAACAGAATACCGACGGAAGGGCATGTGGGTAATGAAAAGTTGGCGTGAGGGTATACAGGTGAGAATAAACTTTTCAGGGGTACGTAGGAGACCACCATCTTTTTTAGGGGTATACAGGTAAAAGCCTCTCCTTAAACCCAGTGGTGGCAGCAAACAGATCTTTGTAGGTGAAGGATGGAGGCCCATACTCCTTCTCCCACTCTAATTCAGTTTTTCTTGCTTGTATCCGCCTCTTCATATGGACCTTCACAAGGGTAGCAGAAACCAATATGGTGATTCCAAGAGCTGGTAAAATAGTCGCTAATAATACTGTTTTGTTGCTTTTTCGGCGAGAGTGAATTCCCACGAAAGGTTCGTCCGGCGCTCGCCGCACAAACTTTTGGAGAGTACTCAAAGATAGGGCAGAGTAGTTGACCGGTGCTGCTTGTCCGTGGAGCTTGAAGCTCCAACCCAGAATGTAATGTTGGCTGTCAAGTGCGCCAGTTGCGGAGGAAAATCCGACAAACATTGGCGTGGTTGGCAAAACTGGAGATAAATCATATACGATTGATAGCAGTGGCATGCTGGGTTTGGACGATGGGCAGCAAGGCGCTATTGTGACATTTAGCATGGTTTGCTTGCTGTCATAGTCCACCCACACCTGCATCGGCTTCCTACTGATGAGGCTCAACGGATGGAACTCTCCATCAGAGGTGTAGTAACCTGCAGTTCTGGAGGCAACTGAAATCAGGCTGTTTACGTCAATCCCTATGTGGTTGTCGTCAATGTCATTAAACTCCTTGTTCAAAATGGTATCAATCTCGATAGCAAGGAGATGATTCGTTGTGTTGCCATTATTTTTGATATTGAGAAGGCCAAGAAACTGACCAGGCAAGGCAGCGGAAAAAATTTTGTTGGAACAAAGCACAAATGCAAGACCGTGGGCACTCAAGTCAGTGTAAGGCCCCACGATGGAGAAGATAAACGTTGTGGAGAAAGATGCCAGTGAGGAGCCATTTGGAACATCTGTGAAATTGAGAGGGTAGGGGTAGAAACCGTGACCTTTAACTTGCAGAAAATTGGTTAGGCTTAAGAGGCCGTCGAGGATTAGAACTTCACCATCAAAGGTCAGGTTGCTATCGGAGAAACCATCGTAGATGAACTCGCCGTGATCAACTGCGGTAGAGTCTCCAGCCTCAGCAGAGACAGATAGGAGGAGAAGCACGAGGATGAGGAGGTGCAGAAACTGAACAAAGCAGGGAAGATGCATGCCCAGTGCTAGACGAGGCAAAGGCTGCTGCTTCTTGCTTTTGCATGCTATAGATAGATGGGGATTTATCGAATCACACGTACTTGGGAACAATGAGACTCAAAGAACTTGGTTCAATACTCTACTAGCTAGGAGTAGTAGCAGGGGAGGTGGGAGAGAAGAGACCTGCAACCGGGTCAAGCTGTAGTCAGTTTATTCCAACACAGGCGGGATGAAACAAGAATAGTCATAAACAAGAATAGTCCCTGTAAAAGCAGACCAAACGATATTTCCACGCTTAGTCAAAAACGAAACGTGTCGTGTACGTGCAGGCACCACTGCACACCAACGCAAAACTTCTGACACCCTTGCATGACAGGCACTTAGAGACATAGAGTCTTCTACTCCTATTTTCTCAAATCTCTGTACTCATTCAGACCATGTTAACCAGTGCACTTATCACTGGCGCTTCAATCTGTAACCATTGACTCTGTAATGGTTCTCACAGCTAGAAGCTGTTGAAATGAAATTGTTTTGTTGTCAAAAAAAACGCAAAACTTACACCACATACTTGTTTTTCAATATCAGAACCGATGCTTGTCGCAATAATACTAGCATTGATTATGGAGACTTTGTTTAACGCGTCTTTGAGTTAATACGCATTACAAACAAATATGCTATAGAAATCTACCAGGTGGACTTAGACCCTGTTTGGATCAATTTGGCATGGCAAACTTTTGCTACTAAACTTTAGTCGTTGCTTGGGTGTTTAGATTCATGGCAAAAAAAAAAGGACCAAAAGTGCAAAATAAGGTATGCTTCACACCCTTAATGCTTTTAGCTTAGTTTTGCAAATGGACTAAACTTTAGCCTCTTCTTTTGCTCACTTTTAGCCTAATTATTTGGATCCATTGGCTAAAAAAATAGGCTAAAAGTGCAGGGCAAAAGTTTTGCCATGGAAACAAATAGAGCCTTAAACACAATTCTTAACAATAGCCTTTATTTTTTCGGAACATAATAATCTATCAAATTGGTGACCAGACCTTTCTAATTTCTCATCTGTGAGAAGTTATATGATTTATCTTTTTTTTAACCTAGCGAATTACGACAATTAATGTGCAGGCTCCATATATAGGGACCTTATGTTCATGTATTGCAACAGGATATATATCTTGTTGCTGACTTGCGCTCGGATCATCATGCATTCCAATTTATCTTAGAATTGGAGTCTATATCATGTCTGGACACGTGCTTCTCTAACTCTTATAGACACCTAAAACTAAAAGATTTATCCAACGATCTTGTCATGTATTTCAATTCCTTTTTGGATTGGGTTGCACACCATGCCTAGACACACTGCTCTAACTCATACGGGCATGCGAGAGAGTGATAGAAACACTCAACATCGTCCCAAACTCCGCATATACACACACTGCTCTAAATCCTATAGGCACGGAAACACTCCCTACTTTAACATTACATATAAATTAAGATATATTTGTTGCAATCCTTTGTATTGCACTATCGTGGGGCTTTAGTGTATATTCTATTGAAACTTAAGGTTAAATTATGTAAACTATTATTGCATTTGTGTTTCTATGGCATCATAAAATCATATTTGGTTTTTAACTTTTAATCTTTTTAGTTGTTGCTATTTTTATACATGTTAATTCAAAATTTTACTTCTATGTTCATAAAAAATATTCTAGACCATAAATATTCCAAATGAATTGAAACCTACCACAAAGGAGAACCAACACTAAGCAAGAGCACATTCTAGATGACTATCACCAAGTGGCATAGCTATGCCACCTCCCTTTAGAAAGATCAGTTATAGTGGCCACAGGACATGACGTGGCAACTTGATAGCTTTTCATACTGACAATCCGAACCAAAATCACTACTCCCTCCATACCCGAAATACTTGACGTCCTGAGCTAGGAGCCCATTTTCTCAAAACCTGACGTTCTAGGCATCACGGGATGAAGTTGGACGCGACGCCGCCCGCTCCGCTTCGGCTTCAGCGCTCGCACGCGGCATGAACCGAAGAATAATATACAAGACATTGAGAAAACCAAGCTGTCTGGCTCTATTTTTTATGCTGACATGATGAAAAATTAAACTAGCAGTAAATTTGATCAAAAAGTCTTTTATACCATTCCTCTTTTTATTACTTATTATTACTAGTCAAACTAAAGCTGTGGCCCCACCTGTGGAAGATTGACAAGTTTGGTTAACTGTACCTCGCTTGTGGCTGCAGCATACAGCATCTCTTCGATTCGCACAGCTTCCTTTTGAATCTCACATCGTACAAGTACTGAAATAGGCAGATGCTTCCTTAAAGTGTCTTTTCTGCAAGATATTTATTTTTGTCTACCATTTAATATTTCTGATCAAATTAAATGAGTAAGCTAGGTACCAAACTTAAGTCCACAAATATTGCATTACCATCCTAGTGCCACAACAAATGGCATATATAGAATTTGTTAGTTTACAATGAGACTATATGACGACATTCCTCATATGCAATCAAATAGATGGGGAAAAACAAGCATTTGTATTTAGTCGATTGAAATAAGGTCAACTTTTTCATGGCACTGAAATCATGGCCAATACTGAAAATTTCACTAAAACCCTCTAAATCCCTTCCACGTCATTATTGAGCAGTTGGGCAGAATCGGAGCACAAATGGATATTAATTTTAAAATTTGCTACAGGACATGTAAACTGATGTTGAGCTGCTTGCACACACAAAAAAATGGAATATGCTGTTAATCATATTGCAATTGTGTGATAAATTGCTGGAAGACACCACAACCAATAAAACTTGATCATTTCCCACCGAGAGAGGAGAAAAAGTATTGTGCTTTGTTGATTTTTTTTACTTGGGTCCATGTCATGACCCAACAGCCCAGCAAGATGGAAGAGTGAGAGAGGTGGCCCAAAGTGGCTTCTTATAGAAGATTTACGTTATGAGGGCCCTCGAGATATTTCTAGCCCATGTGGCTGTATTGCTGCACTATGGGGATGTTTGCTTCCGACCATGAAGGTGGCACCTTGCCCAGGCAGTGACGCTAAACGTTCGATTTTGGGTCGGATGTGCTTTCCCGGACTCAGCTCTCATGCGAGGCTGCAAACCAAACACCCCTGTGTACTCTAGACCTAACCTTGAGGCGGACAACAATTATGAATAAAACTAAACTACTCCTACCTATATATTCTGCTAGTCTCTCAAGCCACCGATCATGCAACTCCGTCCAAACTCGCGGGAATGTAGCTAGTGTAGCGAGGACTATGACAATCAATTTTCCCATCTCTCTCCTTCTCACTCTCTTCTTCGACCACCTTCTCAACCCATCGGAATGAAATTGCCTTAGCCCTAGATCAAATTCAAACAGCCCAAACAAAGCCATGGAGCATAGCGCTATGGTCATAGCCGGACACGACGACTATCCCTTCTATTTACGAGCCCATACTACCCTCGGCCTCACCTCATACCCCGCCGACATTGTCGCTAGTTTTTGACTTGCATGGTGCAATGTAGATTGCGAGCCCCTACTATACCCTCGGCCTCACCTCATACCCTTCCCCCATTGTCGCTAGTGCTCGACTTGCATGGTGCAGTGTGGTTGCCGCCTTTAGCCATCGTTTGCTCCCATTTGCTCCACCATGGAGCAAACGCCTGAGTAGGCCATCGGCACCGCAAGCTTCCGCTCCTCGTCTTCTCTGTTTCATGACTCAAGATGGCCACCCAGGAAATGCCTGAACTTGACGTGTTGTCTACTCCCACTCCGGCCAACCTGCTATCTCGTAGCCATTCGTCGTTACCTGTCCACAATAAAGCCATGCCACAGAAGGCACTCAACTGCCTCGCTGATGCATCCACGCTGCATGATCGACTGGTTCAAGTCGAGTTCGACTGAGACAACTTAGGGACACTAGATGTGTCATTTTACATATATTCTCTCCTCTCTTAGGCAGAAAACTTTTTGCAGTGTATACTATTACAGAAATCTTAATGGATGCGGTTAAAAAGGGTTAACCGAGGTGGGCATCGCAACTGCTTCCAATCAAAAGTCACAGTTAATCGATTTTTTCCCAAGGCGATTGAAGTGCTCGCCTCGGTAAATCAAAAAAATCCATGGACAAGCCTAACGAGCCCATCCAGGGGCCTGCGAGCCCATCCACGCGTCGCCGCCGCCGTTGCTCGCCAGACCGCCAAGATTAGCCCGCCCGCCTCTGGATTTGGTCGTCCGCCACTAGATCTGCCGGGATCCGGCCACACGCCGTCGAATCGGACCACACGCTGTCGGATCCGGCCTACAGACGCCGGATCTCGCCTCCTGCCACCGCCCACCGCTGGATCTGGCCTCCGGCCGCCGGGATCGAGCCGCATGCCTCTGAATCGGGCCACACGCTGTAGGATCCGGCCTACGGACGCCGGATCTCGCCTCCCACCGCTACCCGCCACTGGATTTGGCCTCCGGCCGCCGGGATCTAGCCTATGGCCATCGGTTCTCGCCTCCGGCTGCCGCATCCGTCGCATCTGGAGATCCCGCGCCGCAGCCCGCAGGGGATCCCACTCGCCGAGGCTTGGGAGAGGGAGGGTTAGGCGCCGCCGCCGTCGGGCTCGCTGGGGAGAAGGAGGGAGAGGCGCCGTCATCGCTGGGAGATGGAGTGAATGGCGCAGGGAGGGAGAGGGGAGGCGCCAGGGCATGGGGAGGGGAGGCGGCGGGGCATGGGGAGGGAGAGGTGCTGCTGCGTCGGGGAACGGGAGGGGAGGCGTGGTGCATCGGGAGTCAGGGTGGGCATTTGGTTTAAACCGATAAATCGGTTCAGTTTGTTCGGGTGCTGCAAATTTCGGTTTCTACAAATGAACAACCGATCGGTTTCCTATATAATCAGAAACCGACGAAATTCGGTGTCGGTTTCTCGATTCAGTTATTCGGTTTCCACCGAAAACACCGAAGCTAGCAGAAGGAAAATTGAAAGGGGAAGAACAACGCTAGAACACAGAAGCAACAAAAAAGAACGAATCGATAGGCTTCGCGGAACTCGGATGTGGCCACAGTCGGATCGCTGCCTGCGATGCTCCCTTTCCTCGTCGCTCTCATCCACCACTGCAGCGCTGACGAGCCCCCCTCACCGCCACCACGCCCACCCCCTGCTCGCGCGGTGGCGGTCGCGGTCGCGCGGTGCCGCCGCTCACGGCTCGCCCACGCTCGTGCGGTTGCGCCGCTGCTGCTGGCCGCCTGGCGCCCTGGCCTGCTGCCGTGCGCCGCCAGCCGCCGGCCGCCGGCGTCCAGGGAAGGGTTAGGGACTGAGGAAGAGTGGAGTTGGAGAGGGCGACTGCGGCTGGGTGCCTCTCTCGATCGAGATCGATGTATGCAACTGGGACTGGTCACTGGTGGGCCGCTAGTGGGCTGGTGTCCTGGTGGGTTGGCTCAAGCGCTTATTGCTGAAGATGGAAGGAAGATGCAGATGCCAGGTAGCTTCGGTTTCTCGGGACTTCAGTTTGGTTTCACATAGAAACCGAAGCCAAAGCCGAACATCGAACAGCGCAAAAACGAAAACCGACACCGAACCGAAAAACCAAAAAACCGACTTTTCGGTTCGGTTTCGGTTTCGGTTGGGTTGGGTTCGGTGATCGGTTTTCGGTAAAAATATGCCCAGGGTGAGTCGGGAGGGGAGACGCTGTGCATAGGGCAGAGCAGGGACGAAGCCAGGAAATAATCAAGGGGGGCTGAAGGTCATCTTCTACCTCTAGTTGCCCCTCCTACACCTTCATCCATGGCTAATAAATCAAAGGGGGGCTGAGGGGGGCTCCACGTGTTCCGTGGCGGTAGGGGGGCTCGAGCCCGGCTTGCCCTACCACTGGCTTCGTCCCTGGGGAAGAGGGAGAGGATGAAATGGAGTCCAAAACCCTAACTTTGTATTTATATCTGAGCGGGCAAGTCGGGCCGCACCTGGGCCTTTTGGGCCTTGACCTTTTTTTTTCAAGGCTGGCCATTCAGGAGGTCCGCCTCCGAAAATGGAGGCATTTTTTGAGGCAGGCCTCCCGTTAATAGATTTTAGGAGCCAGTTATTTTTTAACCGCCTCTGTAAATAGATTTCGCGAGGCGGTTAATTGTGATCGCCTCGGTTAATAAAAACGACTGCCTCCGTTAATAGATGGCATTAACCAAGGCGGTTGAATTTTGCAAAGGCCTTGGTTAATGTTTAGGCAGTGTCTTGCAAAATCATTTGTGTAGTAATGATATTCTAGCAAATTACAGTATTGCCAGAGTGATTACCAACATATTCCACTTTTTCTATGTCTACAGATAGCTCAACATCAGTTTACATGTCCTATAGTAAATTTTGCCTTTATTTTAAATTAGAGTTAATATGATAATGATAGGCGAAATAGCCATTATAGTCGCTGAACTATTGCTCAAGACTCAACTTTGCTTTTAGGCTCAATTTCATCCCAGAACTATAAAAATGACCGTTTCAGTCCTCAAACTTTGCATTTCATAGCCAACTTCGTCCATAAATTTTTAAAGTGCATTTCAGTCCTCAAACTTTTATGTCCAGCTCAACTTCGTCCATCGCCCTACGTGGAATGCTACACTGTGACGCCTAGTTAGCTCCAGCTCCACGGAGATAGAAAAAATATTCATCCAAATACTCTTTGGCAGCCATTAATAATTCTAATTTGTTCTTTTAATGTTACTTTTAATGGTAGTATTTTATATATCCTACTACATTGTTTTTGTGGGAGCAATTACAAATGCTACGACTACTAACGTTATTTAGTACCTTACAAGAACACAAGGATTAATTAAGGCTGGAGCATATCTACAATTTTTCCTTAGTTATTTCTAGCATTCTCAAGTAATAACCAATTGCAGATACAAATAATATTTTTTTCCATAGGATTAAAAATAATTTATATTCAAGAATATTAATATCTATATTTATATTCATTTTATTTAAAATATAGACATAAATGTTCAAAGTGTGCTATCCTATTCGATAGCTGAGATGACACTAGAGACATAATCCTAATAATAATGATTGTCCATCTTAAATTGCAGGCGGTGCTGGAGGTGACCGAGGCACGACAACACAATGTTCCATGTAGGACAGCAGACAAAGTTGAGCCAACAGGAAAAGTTTAAAGGACTAAAATGTACTTTGATAATTCATTGATAAAATTGTGTCTTAAATACATAGTTTAAGGACTAAATCGGTCACTTTGATAGTTTGGGATAAAACTGAGCCCAATAGAAAATTTGAAGGACTGGAATGGTTATTTTAAAAATTTAGAGACCAAATTGAGCCTTTTACGATAGTTGAAGGACCAAAATGAGCATTCTACCATAATGATATACAGTATAGCCTATGTATGCGTATACACGTATTTCAACAGATGTTTTTTTTTGATGAAAACGTATTCAACATATGATTTTGTTGATCTAAAATTGTTTGTAACAATGCTCATTTTGTTTTTATAGAATATAAATGGTAGCGTGAATAGACAATTAAACCAACTAGGTATCTGATTGCAATCAAATTGATTCCGGACATAAGAAAAAGATATTCAAATTGCTATCTATATATAAAGATATTCAAATCTGTATCCTTGCCTGACATAAGCAAGAGAAAGAAAAAAAAAAGTTTCGTGAGGCTGGAGGCAAAGGAGGGGGGCGTTACGTACAGCATGATGACCACCCTCTTGCGAGTCACCGGAGGTAACAAGGCACGCCAGTCTCCTCCGTCTGGGTCGCCGGCGGCGGCAGAGTTGGTCCCCTGGAGCTGCGCGCCCCCATCGCCGCCGCCGTCCATGCTGCTAGCTCTGCCCTCTCCTTGTGCGGATTCCATCATCCGGTTTTAACCGGAGCAAGGCCGGAGGAATCGAGGTGAATCATGAATGTGAGTGGGACCCACACGGCCAGGTTAATTAAAAAACATTGCTACGTACTTTTCATTCGTCTCGATTCGAACGAAACAAATGCGCGTGGCCGGCTAGGCCACGTCTCCATCTCACAACCTTTACCCAGCCATGCGATCGACATGAACAACAACACGAGAACAAGAAAAAGCATAGAATTTCTTTATATCTTATCGAGAACAAATGCTATGTACAAGTTGCATCTCCAGAGATGCAGATAGCGCGTGTGGATATCATTGACAGGCATCTTGAAAATTGCATGTCTCTGCCTATTGTCTACAGCGCCGGTGAGGAATTGAATCGAAAAGAGTAACTGTACAGGTTTGAAGAATTTGAGACTCAGGTACTAATAGTACATCAGTGGGTAATCGCAATAACAATGCAAAAATGACATCAAGGCATGTCTGACGTCTTGATTACTATTGCTATCTCTGCTATGGAGGTTTCTGCAGGAACCGCAGTTCGTCTCTCTTTTTGACGTTTTCATGGTTCAGTTCTTCTCATGTGTACTGAACTGAAAAGGAAAGAATGATATGTATTGACAGCAGCTGACACTTCAAGATGACAACTGATCATTATCATCGCTCTTCCAGATGACGCATTTCTCCATCTGGGTATAGCTTTCAGTAGCAATCGGAAAATCTGAAGATACACAGACAGAGCATCAGGGCAAGACAAGATGAGATTATTGCAGACTGACAACTGATCGCGAAAAAAATTGCAGACTGACAACATACTGGATTGGGTTTGTTAAATTCGTAACCTGAAAGAATTTGAAGTAAGTGTCAAGGGGGCACGACGTATGTGGTCCTACTCGTCCTTCCTAACCTGCTGAAGGCTCAAGTGCTGGATCGGTTGCGCCGGCACCAGTGCCTGCGACCCTCGAACTTTGCACTCCTGATGAACCAAAAGGTAAGCTATGTATGCAAACAGGTAATCAGAAAACTCGAGCAGTAAATCAGTGCCCGAGAGTGAGAGTTGGTCAGGTAGTAGTAACTCTGAATGTGTTGATCCCATGAGGAAAGAAAAATTCAACATACCTATTTCGCACACAAAAATGGATTTTCACCTGAATTCAACAGCTACTGATCCGAGAAACAGGACCAACAATTGCATACTAGCTAGCGGTTCCCAATGAAAAGGTGCTAGCTAGATCATTGTTATGTGTTAATAAGATAAGATGAGAAATAGTTAAGTCAGTAATTCATTTCGAACCCTGCAGTGACACATGAAAAATTCACAGATACACACATCAGGAAACATTAGCAGAGGAGGTGCAAACCGTGTGTGTGCGCTATACCATATACCAAGGCATGCATACTCCCTGAACAATCGCTAAGCAGCATCCATTGCACGAGAGAAACAGGAACGGCACAATACATGGTCTTACCATAGGTGCCTGTACAAATAACAGATGGCAAACAAATAAGTTCTCCAGGAAAGAGGAAAATTCATAAAACTGGAATCTTCAAAAAAACATTCATAAAACTGAGCATGCTGCACAATCCAGAATTAAATTCTATGGAACATTCAGATCTCAATCTCTTACTGTCAGATAGTAACAATGGAATTCCAAAGATCCTGTACACAAGGTCCAGAATAGAACTCAGGTCCCGATTTGAATCCTAGGAAGCACTAGGCTATTACCATGTCTCTACCATATGTACAAGTACAAAAGGATGGTAAAAGGACTTCAGTTGAGGGCCTATTTGGAAGGTGGAAATTAAGTCCATGAGAAATCTGCAGGAATTTGGTTCGAGACAGTTTAATGAATGCACTCAAGAATCAGGAAAAGTGCTAGACCTCGTTTGTTTGTTTGTTTCTGTTATAAAAAAATCATAACAGAAGCAACTAGTGGAGAAGAGAACTAGCAGTTGTGAACAGGTGGCTGTACCTCTTGGAAAGAAGAATTGTGAGAGGCCTTGCTGAGATGCTTCACCCAGTTGAGCGTGGCGTCGACGTAGCTGACAAGGGGGAAGAGCTGGAGGTAGAACCCGATCTCACCCTGCACCTCGCGGAGCTCGTCGGCGTGGCGCGCCCCCATGAAGCACCGGTACGCGTACCCGCGGCGCTGGCAGGAGCGCACGAGCAGGTACGCCCTCCGTAGCGTCTCCTCCAGCGCCTCGATGGGGCTCCGCGTCTCCGGGTGCTGCATCAGCTGCGTGTCGTGGTCATGCAGCCGCCGGAGCAGGCCGCCGATCATCTCGACGCGGCGGGCCAGCTGCCGGCAGACGGCGCGGTTCCGCCGCACTGTCTGCGCTGCCTCCGCGATCATGGTGATAAGGCTGAACGCGTCCACGCCCACCAGCTGCGCCACCGTCGCCACCTGCCCGACCAGAGCCATCTTCCTTCCTTCTTGCCTTGGTTTGCTTTGGACCTTTTGTGGTAGGAGTGAATGAGAAAGAAGACGGAGGAAGAGGGTAGTGTTGAGTGAGAGCATAAAAAAGCATAGAGATGGCGCCAACAAAGACTGACCGGTGTGTAAGCCATGATTTTTTTTTTAACCGTGAGGCTGCCATAGTCGAACAAAAGCATAGAGATGGTACCAAAATGTTGAGGCCGACCTGGTTTCCAGGAAGCTTCAAGCTTGTACACAGTATCATTTGTTTGGTTCCTCATCAGTCATCAGTCTTTGCCGCAGTCTACATCAATGCCAACCTGCCTCAGCCTGATTTGTCCAGCGGGGAGGACGGGTGGCTGGTCGTTATCTGACAATTTCAACATGCCCCATGGAGTCAGTCACTTCATCTCGAGCTAGACCAAATTAACAACAGCATGGAGTACTTTAGCCAAGCATAATTTAGCCACAAAGCTGAAGTAAGGTGCCTTCTATGAAGCTCCCCATCGTCCTCTCAGCTCAATTATTCAAGGTGCAGATCACCTAAACGTTAATACTTCCCAGGTGCAAAGAGAAGCAATGAGCGACGTGTCACCAGTCACGATCTTTCTTAAGTTGAAATCAGTCACTCCCGTGGTAAGCAATTATCAATACTGATTACAAAACTCACCACTCTGTGCGTGCTCGGACCAACTTCCAAATATTTTACGGTGACTAATCTCGGTGATGTTTACACAATCATGATAATGTACATATTATCTCCATACAAAGCCTACGGGAAAAAAAAACATTAGGCCTTGTTTGGCTGCACTTGTAAGTTGTAACCACGACAATGGAGGAATGAGGTGGATACCGGTGCAGCCAGACGAGGCCTTAGTTGAGTAAGCTCATTAGTTCACACTTTCAGCATTCGCAACTATCCCTTTGTCGCTCTTACAAAGCTACAACCAGATTTAGTATTTCCAATACACTGGCCTATTATTTACCGCGTGCTCTCTGCGCCACCTTGATGCTGCCAAGCATGGTGACAACTTCTGACATGGTAGGCCGATGTTTGCCAAGATGGTGAATGCACAACTGTGCCACCCTCACACATTCCACAATCTGAGCCCATTCATGCTCATTCACGCGCAACAATGGATCAACAAGCTTGTGCAGCTTCTTTTGGTCATACTTGTGTGCCTGAAAAAAATAGCGGAATCCTATATTGTATTATTGTTAGCATTAGTGGTTTTGGATTAAAAGAAAACCATTCCTCAATGACATATAGTTTAAGTGTCATATCCTTAAAGGAAATGGACAAAGGAGGTTATGCAGCTGGGAGGGAAAGGGACTACCAACTATTACAGCCCTGAGCACAGAAATAATACTACATGAAAACAAATTCTCAGTCCATGGCTGCAATCTACTGCAGCAAGGCCAGTTGCTAACTTTTTTCCCTTTTCCCTTTACCTTTTTTAATTAAAAACAAATTCCATGCTCAAAAAATTTGGTTCTTCATAGTTCTTTAAGTATACACAAGAAATCTCGTTGTCCAGAAAAAAAGGACTAGATAAAATTCATCTAGCCTGGTGTACAATCTGGCACATTTTATTGCCACAAAAGGGATCACCAATATCATTATAATACTGTGCTGCAAATTAAGATAATATTGTAGACATGCCTTTTTTAATTAAAAAACAAATTCTTACATAATCAGAAGGTGGTAGCTTTCGAGTGCCCTCTGCCTTCATATACTCGGATCAACCTTCCACTTATTATCTCAAAAAGTACTATACCAAAGCCATAAACATCTGCCTTCTCCGAGATGTTTCCAGTAGCAACATATTCAGGATCTGCATAGCCACTAATGATGGAGAGGATTATCATGCCAATGCACGTGCTAAACACTTGAAAGCAAAAAATAAGATGGTTGATTTTACAACTTGATTTCTGTATCGGACGAGCTCTTACTATGTGCCCAAAACAACCACCTCTGCAGTCGTATTTGGAGCCAACATTAATGCAAGACCAAAATCAGTAATCTTAGCATTCATTTCATGGTCCAGCAGGATGTTGCTTGCTTTTATGTCCCTGTGGACAATGCACATCTGAGAATGCCCATGTAGAAAAGCAAGACCATCTGCTATCGCTTTGATTATTTGAAGACGTTTGGACCAATTTAGCAACTCCCTTTTTGTTTCATCTACAAAAAACACCAATGCATTTGTTTCAGGAATATTTGAGTAGTACTTGCTGAACAATGAACAGAAAAGATGAAAGAGGCATTAAGTTAACAAAAACTTGCCAGCAATGATAGATGCCAAGCATTTATTTGGCATATATTCATAAACAAGATTTTTTTCTTCTCCTTGAACACAATACCCAAGCAGATCAATTATGTTCTTGTGTCGAAGATTTGGAATGGCATCAATCTCAGTTCTGAATTCATGTGGACCTTGAAATGAAGATGTATCAAATCTTTTAATGGCAACATTAAGACCATTAACGAGATTGCCCTAACAAGATTAAGCGTCAGTGTTAAAGAAGATATCCAAACATGTATGAGAGGGCTTAAAGAAGTTTCCAGGTGTCAGATAATACAAATTGCAGGTTGAAGTGACCATTAGCACAATGGAGCAAATCCTTTTGTTTAACGCTTGAACACCAAGCAAGATGCTATGCTTGAGTAGCTCATCCCAAGTGGAGAGTGCATTTTGAGATGTTTTCTGATTTAGGTGCTATACTTAAGCCCACACTAAAGATGTCTTGAGGAAAAATTACCTTGTAAACATAGCCAAATCCACCATGTCCAACCAAATTACTCTCTGAAAAGTTTTCAGTAGCAGCCAGAATCTGAGAGAAACTAAAATATGATAACTCTGCTCCTTTTGTAGCACCAATGAGATTTACTAATCCTCCTATGTTCATTAATCCTCCTATGTTCATGACTTGGCCTAGTTCAAAGAAAACCAACTTGTCAATGATAATCATTACATGAATTATCTCTAGAAGATTATGCTATATTATATCCTTTCTATTGAAATGAAAGCCATCAATACATAACAAATAGTATGGTATGTTTATTTTTCATATATTCACGCAAGTTGTATTCCTAACTTACATAGATGTACATGTACTTCATAGTAGGAAATTATCCTAGTAACTCCCAAAGAGTGTCAGCATGAACATAATACTGTCAATTTGGCAGTAACTAGAAAATATTGCATAACTGTCAAGTAACTGCATAGCATACCTTCTGTTTGCTCTTCGTCAGGTTTTAGGGGAGGATGACTTCCTAGATTTTTTAATTCAGTTGCCTTGAGGGCCTCTGATCTGCGCCTGATATAGTAGCGCATATATTAAAAATTATGGGCTGGAACTCAAGATTTTCGCTGTTAAAATGCAATCTCCATTTGTGTTTGCAGGTACGGTGGATGAGGTCACAATTTTATTTATCAGGGTGGCACATAATAACTAAAGTAGTATTACACATGGTGACCGTGTTGTTAGAGGAGTTTGAATGGCCTAAGCATCAGCACCAGAATTGTACACTGGGACAAATTTTGAAAAGATACTGCATAATTTTCACATCGAGTCACAGTCCTTTCTTTAGTTATAGCCTTATAATTAATTTGAAGACAGGTCCAGTGTTGGAGTAATAATGTTTAGTGCATTATTCAGTCTATACAGGAAATATATGGCACTATGGCAGCAAAATGAATCATGTTTGCAATGTCTGAATGCACAAGTGAAGGCAGTCCATAACTTTGACAAGAGAACAGGGATAGCATACCTGTCTTCATGTTCCACATGATGTGCTGCATGTAACTCATCTGTGCTTTCCTTGATGATGTAAAAAGAAAAGATGACAGATAAGATCCTTTGTGCCTAACTGCATCACTTATATCTTAGAAAATATTATGAAAATAATTAGCAAATATTCTAGCAACAAAATTCCATTGACATTTTGAATCCTAATGCTAGTATGAAGCATGGTATGTTTCCCTTGACATAATAGGTAGCTATAGTACATGGTGCTTATATAAGGTCCTTTGAATTATATTTTTATTATAACTTTTGTAGGATCCAGCAGTTGCATGATCTTGACACTTGAGTTGTGTAAGATCATAATTTCAGTAGGCTAGTCTCTGATTAACACAATCAGCAAGAAACCAAAAAAAAGATGAAGTTTGCATTTAGAAACAGATTTGATCAGATTTGATCATGCCATTGGCTAGAAAAACTGGCACCTTTTCTTTAGGGCAAAAACTAGCATTTGTGAAACACCAGAAAGTATGATAACCTTTAAAATGATGAAATACATACCCTTGTACACAAAGGACAAGCTCTGCTCAGAAGCCGCTCCCAATTACGGGTGTTGTCGACAAAGCTGACAAGGGGGAAAAGTTGGAGGTAGAAGGTGATCTCATTCTGCACCTCGCGAAGCTGATCAGCCTGCTTCCCTCCCATACAAAAGCTGTGTAGGTAGCTACTGTCGCGACAGGATGTGACGAGAACATAGGCGTGCCGAAGCGTCTCCTCCAGCTGCTCCACTGGGTTCCTCGTCTCCATGTGCTACATCAGCTGTGTCCTTTCGAGCTGCTGCAGAAGGTCCCCAATCATCCTTGCACGGCGTGCCAGCAGCTGGCATGTTTCCCGGTTCCTCTTAACCGTCTTTGCAGCCTCCACGATCATGGAGATGAACCCATAGGCATCGACCCCGGCAAGCTGTGCGATGCTTGCCACCTGACCCACACCATTCAAGAGTGCCATGCTCTTTGGGATTGATTTCCCTGCAGATTTACCTTAGAGATCCCAGAAGAAGAAGAACAACCTTGTTGAAATGAAGCCAAAGTACCAGGTTGCTAAACTCAAAAGATCCGTTGAGCTATTGACTTGGACCGTGAACTGAAACCGAGCAGTTCAGAAAACACGGCCTTCCATCAGTGACCCAGTCGCCATGCACTGAAATTTCCACAGATGTGTGGTTTCACATGTCTACATCGCAGCTGTTGACTTGCTCGAGTGGTATGTATCAAATTCGGTTGAAAGCAGAGAATTTTGCAAAATTTTAGATTCTCTGTCACATCGAATCTTTAGACACATGCATGAAGCATTAAATATAGATAAAAAATAAAACTAATTACACAGTTTAGACGAAATGGACGAGACGAATCTTTTAAGCCTAATTAGACCATGATTGAACAATATTTGCCAAATAACAACGGAAAAAGCTACAGTACCGTTTTGCAAAAAAAAATTTGCATCTAAACGCAGCCTAAACCAGAGGAAAGCAAAACTGCAGGGCTGTCTTCTCCACGAAACACCTGGCACTCTGGCAGGTTGTCGAATTTCCACCATTCCATCGACAGACACAGTGACACCAGCTGACTGCCAATCCAATTCGGGGCCGCTTGCAGGTTTTGCAGCGCACTGCGCACCATGCTAAACAGCTGGACAAGGGGCTCACCGTGCTGATGGGGTGGCGAGATGAGGGCGCCGCCTGCGTCCCGGCCCTTCCAGGAGGCTGAAGCTGGCAGCGGCATTTCCGCAAACACCTTCCACGCGCCCGCCTTTCTGCCAGCATAGCACACAGGCCTCGCACCCCACCGAAATCCAGTCCAGGCATTCTCACCTCTCCCTCAACAAGGTTTGAGGGATCATGGCGTCTCCGCGATCATGCCTCGCCGGCTCGCCCTCTGCCATTTCCGGCAGCAGCTCCGCTGCCTTGTTCGCTTTCTCCTTTTCGTCCCGTCTCCGGGCGGCGACTAGGCAGACAAAACCGCGCGTGCGCCGTGACCTGGAGAGAGGAGCGAAGTAGGCGGCGAATTAGCGGCGCCGGCGGCCGGCGGAGCTCTGGCTAGCGAGCGGCAAGCATGATTGTTTATACAGCATCCAGGTTCAGCTCTCTGTAGATGGATCATAGAAGCCTCGTAACCAGACGGCCTGGCCCAATATCCAGGAGTCCAGTACACACATATGGACACGGGAGGAAAAAAGTCTACTTTTCCTCCCCCAACTTTCACGAAAGTCCGCTTTTTCTCCCTCAACTTCAAAACCAGACAAATCACCTCCCTCAATTTTTCAAACCGTGCATTTTACCTCCCTAGAGCGGTTTTGAAGGCGGTTTTGCTACAGTAAACGATGGTTTTGCTACAGTGAGACGGTTTTGTCTTTTTCTTTTTTTATTTATTTCGGCTGAATCTTTGAAAAATCATAGTAAATCATAGAAAAATCATAAAATGAAAAATCCAATTTTGTTGCACTCCACATGAGTAGATCTACACATTGAACATATAATATGGTATGCTTTAGTACAAAGTTTTTGCTATGAAGGTTTTGTCTTTTTCTTTTTTATTTATTTCGGCTAAATCTTTGAAAAATCATAGTAAATTACAGAAAAATGATAAAATGGAAAATCTAATTTTTTTGACTCCACATGAGCATATCTATACAGTGAACATATAATATGGTATGCTTTAGTACAAAATTTTTGCTACCAAGGTTTTGTCTTTTTCTTTTTTATTTATTTGGCTGAATCTTTGAAAAATCATAGTAAATCACAGAAAAATCATAAAATAGAAAGTCTATTTTTTTGACTCTACATGAGTAGATCTACACAGTGAACATATAATACGGTATGCTTTAGTCCAACAAAATAATTATAGAAGCTACAGCTATGAATTATTTCAATTAATTACAGAAAAGCATAGATCTAAAGCTACAATAAAAATTTTGTACTAAAGCATACCATATTATATGTTCACTGTGTAGATATGCTCATGTGGAGTCCAACAAAATTAGATTTTTCATTTTATGATTTTTCTGTAATTTACTATGATTTTTCAAAGATTTAGCCGAAATAAATAAAAAAGAAAAAGGCAAAACCTTTATAGCAAAAACTTTGTACTAAAGGATACCATATTATATGTTCACTGTGTAGATCTACTCATGTGGAGTGTAATAAAATTAGATTTTTCATTTTATGATTTTTCTATGATTTAATATAATTTTTCAAAGATTCAGCCGAAATAAATAAAAAAAAGAAAAAGATAAAACCGCCTCATTGTAGCAAAACCACCGTTTACTGTAGCAAAACCGCCTTCGAAACCGCTGCAGGGAGGTAAAATGCACGGTTTGAAAAGTTGAGGGAGGTGATTTGCCCGGTTTTGAAGTTGAGGGAGGAAAAGCGGACTTTCGTGAAAGTTGGGGAGGAAAAGTAGACTTTTTCCGACACGGGAAGACAAGAGCCCACGAAGTAGCCATCCCGACCTTCTCCCCACCGGCCGCCGCACTTGCTCGACTGCCGGCGACGGCGCCGCCCGCTTAATCCCACGCCTGTCTCCTCTCATCCAGCGCAAGGGCCGCCCGCCGCTGCCTGCCTCTGTTGGTCACCGCAGATGGACGGGGAGGAGGAGAACGTCGGGCCCTTCCGCCGGACCAGCGCCCGCACGCGCCGGATGGCCTCGCGCATGGCGTCCGCGCTCGCCAGCTCTGACAACCGCGCCCAGGTAACGAGGAGAATGGAGTCAGTACTCCTGCTTCTCCCCTCTCCTATTCCGAGCTGTTTCCCTCCCGTTTGCCAATGAGGATGACAGTTCCCTTTCCTCTCCAAGTGTTCACTGTGTTGACGTTAGAATTGCAGTTGCAGAGTTCCCTCGACATTTTGTCTCCTCATGTGTTGAGGTCAAAATACTCTCCAATTTTACCCAAGGAGTAAAAAGTAACCATTTCAAATATTCGTCTTATTTTTTTTTTCCTATAATAAGGATTGGCCTCATTGACAAGTCGTTTTGGTAATACTAAGGAAATGCTCCAGAAAACATTTAGGAAAAGAGTTCTATCCTGGGTTTGCACTGCTTATTATGTGCCATGTGTATTGTGGTACCTGTGCCTTTCTCATGGCTCCTTACCAAAGGATTTGACTTTGAGGTGTTAACTAATTCAGCTTCCATACATATTCAGATTGGGACCATTTTGTGTTTATAGGTCGCCGATCAATCATTGTGTCTGAAATTATTCTCCTTGATGTTCTGCCGTCCCATTATGGATACCTTCATACTCCGCATCTGTAATGCCATGCAGGCTGCATTAGCTCGCCTTGAAGCTCTTGAGAGCGATAATGCTGGGATTGAAGTGGTTGACCTTAATGATGATGAGTACGGATCCACAGATGAGGAAAACCCTGGTCAGTTTCTTTCTCATTAATTATCCTCAAATTGATGCCATGATGCGGAAAATGATAAGGTAGATACATCATGTAGAAACCCAATGCAAAAATGTTACTCTTTGCAAATGGTGAGTACTGAAACACAGAATACATGTCCATGACATATTTTCCATATTGCTTCTAGTATCAATTTTGCAGAGGAATAAACAACATTCTCTATTTCTTGCTTTTGCAAAGGATTCGATAAAGCAGATTAAAACTATCCTGAAAGGCAATATTTGAAAGATACTTTCATTTCTTGCATGAATAATACAACAAGTTATTCACAATGTGGCTGTGGTTATTAGCATATAGAAGAGGGCTAACTTTATAATGTGGTTGTGGATGGATCTGTTGATGTCCATTCAACTCAAATGCTAAAGTTCGATGATGTAAGTCATCTTTTGTTTTCTGCTTTCCTGTCTACAGTTCTCATGCAAAAGAAGCAGTCCAAGATCATGAAACGCAAGACAAGGCAAGGGAAAGCTTTGGAGAAGAGGGCAGCAAGATCATTCATGGATGTGCTACAAGAAGTAAGTAGGTCTTGTGCTGTAAGTTTTTTCCTTCCATGTTTATTTTATAAGTAGGATACTTAAAATTCTTTTCACTCTTGAACTATAACAGGCAAATTTGGAATCCATTCCTCCTCACGTCCCTACATATTTAAGGGCTGCTGTGGGTCCACCGAGCACTTCATCTCGACGTCACTACTGCTCAGTTTGCGGTAGCTCTGCAAACTACACATGTGGGAGGTGTGGGACGCGCTTCTGTTCATGCCGCTGTCAAGTCATACACAATGATACACGCTGCCTGAAATTTGTGGCTTGATCGGCTGGATATGTACAAGCTACGTTTGATATATGTCCACTAGTCCACTCCCTAATGATTGTTCATATGTGCTTTGATCAGTAGGATATACTTGCTGACTATGTATCCTACTCTGTAGGTGGGGGTAGGTAAGTGGTAGAAAACCATTTTCTCAGTAGTGTACTGCAGTTGCACCAACCATTCTCTTTTTTTTTTCAGAAATGTTATGTGAGTTTACAATTATGCAGTAGAGCTGAAAGTAGCTCTTGGTTTCATTATATCTGAATAGTAATTTGACAGTGTTTCTTGATGAATCAAATGTTTTTTTTAAAGCAATTGATGAATCAAATGTAGGAGACTTCTGGTATTAGATATGAACTGGTATGTAAATATCACAATTAACCAGCTTATGGTAAACAAATGTCAATGAAATATTACTGCAAATGCTATGATAATACTCGGACCCTTTCAGCAGTAGCAGGTCTGAATAGCACATGATATAATCTGAATAATATAATATTGACATAATATATTATATATTTCATTTTGAGGGTTGATACATACTGTGGCCTTGTTTGGATGGGCTAAAATAAGCTGCTAGATGCTTACAAGGCCAAATATGACAACACCTTAATATATATTATATATTTCATTTTGAGGGTTGATACATACTGTGGCCCTGTTTGGATGGGCTAAAATAAGCTGCTAGATGCTTACAAGGCCAAATATGAGAACGCCTTAATATATATTATATATTTCATTTGAGGGTTGATACATACTGTGGGCCTGTTTGGATGGGCTAAAATAAGCTGCCAGATGCTTACAAGGCCAAATATGAGAACACCTTAATATCATTCAACAGGCAATATGCTAAATCGGATATATATAACTTACTGCTACAATTGGAAGCACTTAAATGTCCTCAATGCTAGATGAAATTACAAATTGTCCTTGTTCGTTGCATAGTAGTAAGCCAACTACATGGAATTTCACAAATACTCCAAACAAATTGAAACGCTGCCACAGAGGAGTACCAACACTAAGCAAGAGCACATTTTGGATGTCTATCACCAAGTGGCACAGCCATGTCACCTCCCTTTGGAAAGATCAGTTATAGCGGTCACCGGACATGACATGACAACCTGATAGTGCTTTTCATCTTGACAATCCTGCTGACCCAGATCACTACTCAACAAAGCATCAGGCTGCAAGTCTGCTGGGAGCGATGCATCCCTCTCTAGGTACTGCATGACAAGGCGCGTGCGAGGCCGAGCATTAGGCAAGGGGTGTGAGCAGAGCAAGCCAAGCTTCAGTACCAACTCCATCTCCTCCTCTATGTAACCATCCAATCTTGGGTCGGTGGCTTTGGTGATGGAACCACCTCGCCATGCAGCAAGCACCCAGTCTGCCAGAGAGAGAGAGGCTCCCCATTGTCTGTGTTCACCCAGATTGGCCGTCTTCCACAGGCAACCTCCATCATCAGCACGCCGAAGGAAAACACATCAGTTGCTTTGGTTGCTTTGCCAAGCCTAGCTAGCTCAGGGGCAATATAGCCCCATGTACCTGCCACATGTGTGGTGTGAGCATCAGCTCCATGATCATGGGACCTTGCAAGGCCGAAATCACCCAGCCTTGCATTCATCTCATTGTCAAGTAGAACATTGCTTGTTTTGATGTCCCGATGGATGATAACCTGCTCACACTCCTCATGGAGGTACAAGAGACCAGACACAATACCTTTGATGATGCAGAATCTTTGAGCCCAGTACAGACCGGTTGTGTTCTGATGATTTGGAGTATGTAAGTAGCAATCAAGGCTTCCATTGGGCATATACTCATACACCAAAAGGAGTTGTTGCTTGTGGTGACAGTACCCATGCAGCTGAACGAGATTGCGGTGACGAAGACGACCAAGGATGATGATCTCGGCCATGAACTCCTTCATCCCTTGCTTTGACTCTGGCGATACACGCTTTATAGCAACTGTCTGCTTGGAATGGGGAAGCAACCCTTTGAAGACGCTCCCAAAGCCTCCTTTACCAAGGAGCATATGGTCCTTAAACCCAGTGGTGGCAGCAAACAGATCTTTGTAGGTGAAAGACGGAGTTCCATACTCCTCCCACTCTAATTCAGTTTTTCTTGCTTGTATCCGCCTCTTCATATGGACCTTCACAAGGGTAGCAGAAACCAATATGGTGATTCCAAGAGCTGGTAAAATAGTCGCTAATAATATTGTCTTGTTGCTTTTTCGGCGAGAGTGAATTCCCACGAAAGGTTCGTCCGGCGCTCGCCGCACAAACTTTTGGAGAGTACTCAAAGATAGGGCAGAGTAGTTGAGCGGTGCAGCTTGTCCGTGGAGCTTGAAGCTCCAACCCAGAATGTAATGTTGGCTGTCAAGTGCGCCAGTTGCGGAGGAAAATCCAACAAACATTGGCGTGGTTGGCAAAACTGGAGATAAATCATATACGATTGATAGCAGTGGCATGCTGGGTTTGGACGACAGGCAGCAAGGCGCTATTGTGACATTTAGCATGGTTTGCTTGCTGTCATAGTCCACCCACACCTGCATCGGCTTCCTACTGATGAGGCTCAACGGATGGAACTCTCCATCAGAGGTGTAGTAACCTGCAGTTCTGGAGGCAACTGAAATCAGGCTGTTTACGTCAATCCCTATGTGGTTGTCGTCAATGTCATTAAACTCCTTGTTCAAAATGGTATCAATCTCGATAGCAAGGAGATGATTCGTTGTGTTGCCATTATTTTTGATATTGAGAAGGCCAAGAAACTGACCAGGCAAGGCAGCGGAGAAATTTTTGTTGGAACAAAGCACAAATGCAAGACCGTGGGCACTCAAGTCAGTGTAAGGCCCCACGATGGTGAAGATAAACGTTGTGGAAAGATGCCAGTGAGGAGCCATTTGGAACATCTGTGAAATTGAGAGGGTAGGGGTAGAAACCGTGACCTTTAACTTGCAGAAAATTGGTTAGGCTTAAGAGGCCGTCGAGGATTAGAACTTCACCATCAAAGGTCAGGTTGCTATCAGAGGAGCTTCCTTTCTACAGTTCTCATGCAGAAGAAGCAATCCAAGATTATGAAACGCAAGACAAGGCAAGGGAAAGCTTTGGAGAAAAAATCGGCAAGATCATTCATGGATGTCTTACAAGAAGTAAGCAACCTTGAGCTATAAGTTTGTTTCATGCCATGTTTATTTCGTTAGTAGGGTACTTGAAAGATTTTCACTCTGCAACTGTGACAGGCAAATCTGGAATCCCTGCCTCCTCATGTCCCAACATATTTGAGGGCTGCTGTGGGTCCACCGAGCACTTCATCTCCATGGCACTACTGTTCAGTCTGTCGTAGTTCTGCAAACTACACGTGTGTGAGGTGTGGAACACGGTTCTATTCTTGCCGTTGTCAAGTCATACACAATGATACACGCTTCCTGAAATTTGTGGCTTGACCAACTAGATCTACAAGCTACATTTGATGTATGTCCGCTCCCTCATCTGTGGTTTGATCAGTAGGATATGCTTGCTGTGTATGTTTTGTACTCTCTATGATGGGGGTAGGGAAGTGCTAGGAAACTGGTTTTATTAGCTTGGTGCAGCAGATGAAATTTCTAGGTTGTAGGCCAATCACTTTTTCGTCAGAAATGTTCTGTGATAACGTAGCTATGTTTATGCTTAGCTTAGCCTGATTTGCCATAATTTCCTATTGTTGCCCTCAACTCATAATATTTATAATCACCACTGCCTTTGTTCCACCCCTGGAAATAATTTCTTAGATTTTTTATGCTCCATCAAAATATGCCTCACTGTACCAATAAAGTGCATTTTGTTACAAGGATATGCTTGCTGTGTATGTTTGGCACTCTGTAGGAGTGGGTAGGTAAGGTAAGTGGTAGAAAACCAGTTTCTCAGCAGTGCACTGTATTTGCAAGTGTCAGGTAGATCTCTTGTAAGCCGATCGTTTTTTTCTCAGAAATGGTATGTGAGTAGCTGCAGTTGTCCAGTAGAGCTGAAAGTAGCTCTTTGTTTCAGTATACCTGAATAGTAATTTTACATTGTTTCTTGGTGAATCAATTGTGGCATACTCTGGTAGTAGATGTGAGTTGGTACCCAAATAGTGTAAGGTAAACAAATGCCAAAGGCATATCACTGCAAATGCTTGGACCCATCTAGCAGAGTGGCAGATATGAATAGCACATGGTATGATCCGAATATAGTATCGAAAATTTTCCTACTATAAATTTGTTTTTGAGCTTTGCTCCTTATTGCTTCAAATATGATAACATCTTAATAGCATCAAAGGTAATTTGCTAAATCAAATATAGACAACTAGACTGCTAACAAATGGAAGCTCGTAGATGTCCTGAGTAATCATAAGAAAGCATGAAATTCAACCAAAATTTTACAACATTCTGAAAGAGCAAACACACACATTTAGAATTTTTGATCTTTTCTTCTTGTGCTGCAATTAGCTTATAGTATCATTAAAAATTATATTGAGTATTGATGTCCGGAATGCTCTGAATAATATCAAATGAAACATGTTCATAGTAATCAATGACATCATGGGAGGTGGTACATGCTCCAAATGAATAGAAACTCTGCCACAGAACAGGACAACACGTGAGCAGTAGTGCAGTACCAACAGTAAGCGAGGGCATATTGTGGATGATCACCAAGTGGCACAGCATGCAATGTCACCTCCCTTTGGAAAGATCGGTTATAACAGTCACTGGACATGACATGGCATGCTGATCAAGCATTTGATCTTGAACCAAACCAATGTCCAGCAAACTATTGGGTTCCAATTCTGATGGAAGATGTGCATCGCTTTGCAGGTACTGCATGACGAGGCGCATGGAAGGCCTCACATTAGGCAAGGGGTGTGAACAGAGCAAGCCAAGCTTGAGGACCAGCTCTATCTCCTCCTCCACATGATCATCCAGTCTTGGATCGACAGCATTGGTTATGGATCCACTTTGCCATTCTTTAAGCACCCAGTCGCCCAGTGCAAGAGGCTCTCCATGATTGTTCACCCATATTGGCCGTTTCCCACATGCAACCTCCATCATCAGGACGCCAAGGGCAAATACATCAGTTGCTTTGGTTGCCTTGCCAAGCCGGGCCAGCTCAGGGGCAATGTAGCCCCATGTTCCTGCCACATGTGTGGTGTGAGCATCAGCTCCATGATCATGGGACCTTGCAAGGCCAAAATCGCCCAACCTCGCATTCATGTCGCTATCAAGCAGGACATTGCTTGTTTTGATGTCTCGGTGGATGACAACCTGCTCACACTCCTCATGGAGGTAGAAGATACCAGATGCGATGCATTTGAGGATGTGGAACCTTTGAGACCAACACAGACCGGTGCTGCTATGACCTTGAATGTGCAAGTGAAAGTCAAGGCTTCCATGGGGCATATAGTCGTACACCAAAAGGAGCTGTTGCTTGTGCCGACAATACCCAAGCAGCTGAACAAGATTGCGGTGACGGAGACGACCAAGGATGATGATCTCGGCCATGAACTCCTTCATCCCTTGCTTGGACTCTGGCGATATGCGCTTAATGGCAACTGTTTGCTTGGAATGGGGAAGCAGTCCTTTGAAGACACTCCCAAAGCCTCCTTTACCCAGAAGCATCTTGTCCTTGAATCCACCAGTGGCAGCAGATAGATCTTTGTAGGTGAAGGATGGAGGCCCATACTCCCTCTCCCACTCTATTTCATTTCTCCGTGCTTCTAACCGCCTCTTCCTATGGATCTTGAAAAGAGTAGCAGAAACCACTATGGCAACTCCAAGAGTTGATACAAGGGCTGCACATAATATTGTCCTGTTGATGCGCGTGCTTGGTTTAGCTCCAATTTGTGCTGCAAGATCTTGGATAGTCTTCAAAGATAGCGCTGAGTAGTTTAGCGCTGCAGCTTCTCCGTTCAGCTTGAAGCTCCAACACAAAATGTAATGCCTGCTATGAAGTATGCCAGTCGCCGAGGAAAATCCAGCAAACACTGGCGTGGTTGGCAAAATTGCTGATAAATCATATACCTGTGTTAGTAGTGGCCTGCTGGGTTTGGACAGATTGAAAGGCGCTATTGTGACATTCAGCATGGTCTGCTTGCTGTCGTAGTCCACCCACACCTGCATCGGTTGTCCACTGATGAGGCTCAAGGGAAGGTAGCCACCAGTAGATGTATAGTAGCCTGCTGTACTAGAGGCAACTGAATGTAGGCTGTTTATGTCAATCCCTATGTGGTTGTTGTCAATGTCATCGAACTCACTATTCATTATGGTATCAAGCTCGATAGCAAGGAGATGATTCGCTGCGTTGCCATCATTCGTGGAATTGAGAAGGCCAAGATACTGGGAAGGCAAGGCGTCAGAGAAATCTTTGGTGGAACGAAGCACAAATGCAAGACCTGGGCTACTCAAGTCAGTGTAAGGCCCGATGATTGAGAAGATAAATGTCGTGGAGAAAGATGCCAGTGAGGAACCATTTGAAACATCTGTGAAATTAAGAGGGTAGGGGTAGAAACCGTGACCTTTAACTTCGGGAAACCCGCTGGTTAGGCTTAAGAGGCCGTCGAAGACAGTTGCTGAACCATCCACGGTCAGATTGCTATCAGAGAAACCATCGTAGATGAACTCGCCGTGATCAAGAGCGGCAGCGTCGCCAGCCTCAGCAGAGACAGATAGTAGGAGAAGCACGAGGATGAGGAGGTGCAGAAACTGAACGAAGCAGGGAAGATGCATGCCCAGTGCTAGACGAGGCAAGGCTGCTGCTTCTTGCTCTTGCATGATATAGATAATAATAGATGGGGAATTGGGGATTTATCGAATCACACGTACTTGGGAACAAGACTCAGAGAACTCGGTTCAATACTCTGCTACCTAGGAGTAGTAGTAGTAGTAGGGGAGGTGGGAGAGACCTGCAACCGGGTCAAGCTGTACTCAGTTTAGTCCAACACAGGCTGGATGACAGCTACGGCTGCCGACCTGTGCTGGAAGCTGGAACTTGCCCGAAACAAGAATAGTCCCTGTAAAAGCAGACCAAACGATATTTCCACGCTTAGTCAAAAACGAAACGCGCTGACACCCTTGCAAGACAGGCACGACAGAGTCTTCTACTCCTGTTTTCTCAAATCTCTGTACTCATTCAGACCATGTTAACCAGTGCACCTTATCACTGGCGCTTCAATCTGTAACCATTGACTCTGTAATTGTTCTCACAACTAGACGCTGTTGAAATGAAATTGTGTTTGTTGTAAAAAAAAAACGCAAAACTTACACCACATACTTGTTTTTCAATGTCAGAACCGATGTTTGTTGCAATAATACTAGCATTGATTATGGAGTTTTTGTTTAACGCATCTTTGAGTTAATACGCGTTACAAACAAATATGCTATAGAAATCTACCAGGTGGACTTAGACCCTGTTTGGATCCATTTGTCATGGCAAACTTTTGCCGCTAAACTTTAGTCCTTGCTTGGGTGTTTAGATTCATGGCAAAAAAAAAAGGACCAAAAGTGCAAAATAAGGTGTCCTTCACACCTCCAATGCTTTTAGCTCAGTTTTGCAAATGGACTAAACTTTAGCCTCTTCTTTGCTCACTTTTAGCCTACCTATTTGGATTCATTGGCTAAAAAAATAGGCTAAAAGTGCAGGGCAAAAGTTTTGTCATGGAAACAAATAGAGCCTTAAACACGATTCTCAACAATAGCCTTTATTTTTGTGGAACATAATAATCTATCAAATTGGTGACCAGACCTTTCTAATTTCTCATCTTTGTGAGAAGTTATATGATTTATCTTTTTTTAACCTAGCGAATTACGACGATTAATGTGCAGGCTCCATATATAGGGACCTTATGTTCATGTATTGCAATAGGATATATAGCTTGTTGCTGACTTGCGCTCAGATCATCTTGCATTCCAATTTATCTTAGAATTGGAGTCTATATCATGTCTGGACACGTGCTTCTCTAACTCATATAGACACCTAAAACTAAAAGATTTATCCAACGATCTTGTCGTGTATTTCAATTCCTTTTAGGATTGGGTTGCACACCATGCCTAGACACACTTCTCTAACTCATATGGGCATGCAAAGAGTGATAGAAACACAACATCGTCCCAAACTCCACATATACACACACTGCTCTAAATCCTATAGGCACAGAAACACTCCCTACTTTAACATTACATATAAATTAAGATATATTTGTTGCAATCCTTTGTGTTGCACTATCGTGGGCTTTAGTGTATATTTTATTCAAACTTAAGGTTAAATTATGTAAACTATTATTGCATTTGTGTTTCTATGGCATCATAAATTCATATTTGGTTAATCTTTTTAATTGTTGCTATTTTTTTCTACATGTTATTCTAGACATATTCCAAATGAATTGAAGCCTACCATAGAGGAGAACCAACACTAAGCAAGAGCACATTCTAGATGACTATCACCAAGTGGCATAGCTATGCCACCTCCCTTTAGAAAGATCAGTTATAACGGCCACTGGACATAACGTGGCAACTTGATAGCTTTTCATACTGACAATCCAAACCAAAATCACTACTCAACGAAGTATCCGGTTCAAAGTTTGCTGGTAGCGAAAATAATTGATGTATTGTGACTAATTAAACCCTAATTACTATGGCTGACTGGATAAAGAAGGATCCCCACTACTGCTCACCACCGATAAGGCCGGCACAATATGCAACACCATCGCACGGAGACGACGTGCGACACCGCATGACTACGTGACATGTGTCCCTATTTCTCTAGAAAATGCGGACTGGTTCATTGGCTTGACCATCGTCTTGCCTGGTGGGCCCTGTACACTCGTGTCTGTGCGACGGTGTCACACAGAATTTCTTTCCGGCATAGAAAGGAGGGCCCGGGGTGGGGGGCAATGGTGGTGCAGAGGGCCGGGTCTAGGGCTAGGGAGGAGGCAACGCCTCTGCCGGGCGCATCTCTGCTCTAGCCTCCCTGTGGTTGTTCCGTAATTCGGTGATTTATCCCCCTGTTCGGCTGAGCTTATCAGCACGGCTTATCAGCCGTGGAACAATGTTTTTCTCTCACAGCAAATCAGCCATAGCCGGCTTATAAGCCAAAAAAACAGCCTGCCGAACAGGGCCATCATTTTTTTTTTGTGATGGTTGGTGTGGAGATGAAACCAGAGCTGGCTCTGGGTCAAATAGTACCACGAGTGCGGCCACAACTCCAACTCCTCTGAGCAAGAAAGGTTATAAGAAACTAGGTATTGCCATTAAGCAAGCCATTGTAAATTTATGGTTTGATTACTTGGTAGTCAATTAAATTTTAGTTATATATCTTGTTAAATTCTAAAATGTTTGACTCCTCGAAAAAGCGAGATGTATATTTATTCGGAGCAATTAGTGCTTGGATGTCCGGCGTCAGGACGCGTCCGGACACCCACGCAGCCTGCCCCCGTGCGCTGATTTTATTCCCGTCCCGCACAGCACCATCCTGTCGCCACGCCCACGCGTCCACACGATTCGCCTGTCACGCACAGCACGCCTTGTCTGCCTCGATTCGAGGGCGTTCGCCCCATCTTGCACAACACCTAGCCTCCGTCGCGCACCGACCGGCGGTCCCCAGGTCACCGCGCCCCATCATTACCCAGCACCCGTGCCGTGCCACCATTACTCCCCGCACCCATCGTCTCTCCGAACAACACGAAACACTTGAATGCAACATCCGTATAAAAAACAGATGAAACATCTAGAACATATACTTGCAAGTTGCAACATATGTGAAACATATGCAACGTCAGATAAAAACACTTGCAACTTGCAACATAAAAACACTTACTGCAACAAAAGACCGAAACAACTGAAACATTTTAAACATATTATTGCAACATATGTGTGAAACATATGCAACATCCAAATCAGATCACTTGCAACATACGTCTGGAACAGATAAAACATTTTGAACAACACCTCTAAAACACTTGCAACATGCCTCTGAAACACTTGCAACAACCCCGATCTACTTTTGCAGCATCCATATGAAACACTTGCAACATACGCTTGCAATATGCGCTTTCATTGCAACATCTCCTTACTAAGGTCGTGTGTCATGGAGGCCATGGCGTCGACAGCAGCCACGACCTTCTGGTGGGAAACAACGGTGGCAGCAGCACCCTAGCGGGCGTGGGAGACGGGACACAGTGCATAGCAGCAGGGCGCGGCGTGCAGCGGGGGATGGAGCGGGATGCGGCCACGAAGGGGGCGCGGCATGGGATGGGAGCGTGGTGCTGGATGGGGGATCTGCATGGCACGAGATGGGGTGCGCGGTGGGGAAGACGGCAACAGCCGAGCAGCAAGCGCAGCGCAGCCGCACGCGATGGGAGGGAGTGGGAGATATTTTGAGAAAGAGAAGGGGGAGATGCAAGGAAGCAGGCCCGAAAAGCAGCCTCGGACACCCACTCGTAAGCATTATGGATATATTTGTTTTGAGACATACAGAAATTGGGATTAGAGTTTTTTTTTTGTAGGGAGTTTAATTGACTTATAAACTTGCCTGCTAACCAGACGGCCTGGCCCAATATACAACAATCCGCTAGACATACATGGCAAAGCCCATGGAGTAGCCCAGTAGCCATCCCCACTTCTCCCTGTCCGGCCAACGGACGCCGCACTTGGTCGACCGCCGGCGCCCGCGCCGCCCGCTTAATCCACGCGCCCTCTACCTCTCCACTCTCCACACCAGCCTGTCTCCTCATCCAGCGCAAGGGCTGCCCGCCGCTATTGGTGACCGGAGATGGATGGGGAGGAGGAGAATGTCGGGCCGTTCTGCCGGACCGCGCACGCGCCGCATGGCCACGCGTATGGCGTCCGCACTCGCCAGCTCGGACAACCGTGCCCAGGCAACGATGTGATTGGACTGACTGCGCCTGCGTTTCAACCCAACCCCCGCACCCCCCACCAACACCAATATTCCAAGAGGATGTCAATTCCCTTTCTCTTCGAGTCTTCACTGCGTTGAAGTTAGAATTGCAGTTGCAGAGCTCTCTCTATATTTTGTCTCCTCATGTATTGGGGTCAGAATATCCTCCAACTTTCATTTCTGGCATGAATAATACCACAAATTATTCATAAGGTGATTGTGTTGTTACCATCTTAGAATATAATGCTCCTAAAGTCAGTCATTTAGATATCTTTGAATCTTTGAGGTCCACATGCTACAGCTTGTCAACCGTGTTATTAGCATCTGGAATGCCCCTAACGTCAGTAATTTATATATCTTTGTTCTTTGAACTCCACATGCTACAGCTTGTAAAATGCAATGGTCATTTCAAGTATTTTTTTTTCTACAAGAAGGATTGACCTCATTGACGAGTAGTTTTGGTAATTAATACTAAGTATATGCTCTAGAAAGTATTTTAGGGAAATATTTCCATCCTGGGTCTGCACTGCTTATTATGTGCTCTTTAGCATTTCTCATGACTCCTTACCAAAGGATTTGACTGGGTTGTTAACTCAGCTTTCATTTATATTGGACCATTTCGTGTTTATATAGTCGCTGATGATGATTGAACACTAATTGCCAAATAACAATGAAACTGCTACAGTTTTATTTTGCCAAATTTTTCGCGAACTAAACCAGCCCTTGCCCGAAACAAGAACAGTCCCCGTACAAGTAGACCAAACGGTGTTTCCACGCTTAGTCAAAACGGAACGCGTTTTGTATGCAGGCCGGCACCACTGTACACCAACGCCCTTATTACACCACGTACTTGTTTTTCAATATCAGAACCGATGCTTGTCGCAATAATACCAGTATTGATTATGGAGACTTTGTTTTACGTCTCTCAGGTTGGAATAGTTTGGATTAACTAGAGCTAATTACTAGTTGGCTTTTGCGCAAAAAAAATACTAGTTGGATGAAAAATAGTCCAAACTAGCTGGAATCGACTAGCTAGTTGGAGTCAGTGGGAGACTGCACCAGTGAAAGAGAAAACGATTATGGAGAGAGTAATAAGTACCATGCTGGACAAGTCCAAAAATAAAGCTTCTGAAAACGAGTCGAAACAGGGCTGTGAAAAGGAGTCAAACGAAGGTACTAGAGAAGAATATTCAGAGGGATGTTCTGAAGAAAACTTCATCGACGACAAGTATGGACAGGCTGCAGAGGGAGCACCTTCCAAGCCAGGGAGGGAACCAGTATGGCACTGCGTCCACTTCCGAGATTTGCGGAGTTGCAGATGACGTGGTTTGACACCCTTATCATGCAGGCTACTAGTACTATTCCGATTTTCGACAATTTTTTGTTGTTGTTATTACTACTACTGGTTGTATAGTACTTGTCAAACTTTAGACAAGTTGATCGGCACCAACCCCATAGTTGCGTACTCTGTTTTTGTTTGCAAGCCTGCTGTTGACGTGTGCTAGACTGTCTTGCGGTCTTGCTCCTCATCAGTGTAATGCTGCTGTTTGGTCGATGGTTTTTGCGGCTGATAAGTCGGCTGATGTTGTTTTGTTGTGAGAGAAAAACATTGCACCGTGGCTGATAAGCCGGGCTGATAAATTCAAGCTGCGGGTTCCACTATGACCTTTTTTGTGAAGAAATGCAATGTTTGGAATTTGGATGGTTCATTATCTAGTCGGAAGCTTACAACTTTTCAGTAGTTTATTTGTTTTGCTTCAAGATTTAAGTGTGCACTTGAAAATACTGTTGCTGCTGCATCTCAAAACAGCTAGAGCGTGCAGTGGCGTCAAAGTAAGTTTGCATGCAGAGCTGCATTATTTACCGTACTAGGCTGGTAGGTTAGATACATGAGCACGCAAAGGCACCTCAAGTGAAGAAGAAATGTGATTGCTGGAGACACATTGGCTTGCCCATTTTATCTTGAGCCCGACAAATTGGATTGGAAGCCCCTGTTATAGTGTTATTCAGTTTCATTGCTATGTTTGCATCGATTCTTGTTCTGCAGCTTGATCAAACATGCAGCAGTTGAAGAGTGGTATCTGTTTGAGGGCGGTTAGTACCTCAACTGAACAAGAGCGAGACGCAGGAAATCACAAATGGCTGGCCGGTGGCTGCAGAGTGCTGGCCAATAACCATGGGGCTGATGAAGTGTGGAGGTATATATTCTAAGTCAGTGAAACCTGCTGAACATGGCCGCTACTTCAGATAGAGACCTTTTGACTCCCAGCACGCCTAGGATGGTGCTGTAGCTGACGATGAAGTTGCTGCTAAAACAGCTCGTGTTTATTTGATTAATGCCAAAAGGGTGCTAGATCAGTTGGTCTAGATACTCCGGCGGCATCCTCCAGGTCCTGAGTTCGACTCCCTATAGGAGCGAATTTCAGGCTGAAGGTAAAAAAAAATCCCCTCGTCCGTCCTCATAACCAAAGCACTAGGGGGACCCGGCCCAATTCTCACTTGGGCGACGGTAAAGCCACCGTGTAAGGGTGGGGGTGGAGGTTCGGGGATTTTCTCGGTTGGGTGAGAAGGCCATCTCCTTCTTATTTGGAAATGCTGCGGCGGCAGTCTTAACCACCCTGGTCGAGTTTTTTTTACTTGATTAATGTTTGAACTTTTTTTTGATAGGATTAGTGTTTGAACTTGGTGCCTCTACGAGTGTGGATAGTGTTGTGTCCCTTAGTGCTATTAATTTTCTTTCGGTATGTCTAGCACCCGGACGTCCGGATGGGGCAAGCGTCCGGACGTCCGCACTTGCTGCGCTTGCTTCATGTGGGGACCCGTGCCGCTCCATGTCCCGTGCCCACACCGTGGCCCGTGCCACTTTGTGTCCCACGCCTGCATCGTGGCCCACACATGTTTTGTGTCCCGCGCCCTCACTGTGGTGCCCCCTCTAGGCCTCCACACCCACACAGCTCAAGCAGGTGGCTGCTACAGATGGGTCTCACTGCAATATGTGTAACAATATATCTACTTTTGCAACATCTAGATGAAACACTTCAACATACGTCCGAATCAATTGAAACACTTGCAACATACATATGAAACACCAGAGAAACACGTGTATAGCCATTGCAAAACATATGCAATATCAAGATGAAAACTTGCAACATATGTGTGAAACATGTGCAACATCCGGATGAAACACTTCAAAACATATGCGTGAAACATATACAACACCCAGATAAAACACGTGCAACATATGTCTGAAGCATCTGAAACATTTGGACCAATACACTTGCAACATACGTGTATAGCCACTGCAACATATAATATCCATATGAAACAGTTGCAACTTGCATACGAGAACACTTGCTGCAACATAAGACTAGAAACAGATGAAACATTTGGAACATACTCTTGCAATATGTGCAACATCCCAATCAACTTTTGCAACATTCGTATGAAGCACTTGCAACAAACTTGTGAAACATATGCTTGCAACATGCGCTTTTAGCGCAGCGCAACATCTACTTGTTGCTCGAGAGAATGGAGCCCGTCGGCGTGTGGAGTTCAACGGAGGCAGTGGGCCAGCGGCGCTTGGAGACGGTGGCCCAGCAGCGGCGGCTGCACGACGTGGAAGGGAGACATCGGCCGCACGACGCGACAGGGAGGCATCGGCCTCGCGACGTGGCTAGGAGGCAACGACCGCATGACTGGGAGAGGGCAGCAGCACGCCGTGCCTGGCAAGGCCAGCAGCCGAGTGCCGAGCGCGTTGTGCTTGGTAGGCCCAGCGCCCGAGCGCTGCAACTCGGAAGCAGCTCGTTGGCCTAGCATTGTTTCGCATGAGCCACTGTCGTCGGAGCTCGCCTGCCTCCGCGTTGCTGCGAGCTCGCCTCTACACGGAGCTCTCCTGCCTCCACGCCATCGTTCGCATGGCTCGCTGGCCTCGCATCATCGTGCACGAGCGACTGCCGCTAGGGCTTGCCTGCCTCCGCAACGACGCGAGCTCGCCTCTGCGCAGACCGCATGCCTCCGGGGCTTTCTTGCCTCTGCGCCGGCACGCTACGGCTCACCGGCACAATGTAGACCATCGATGCTCGATGCTCTGTGTTAGATGCGCACAAGGGAGCAGATTGAGGAGAGAGAAAAGAGGGGCAATGAAGCAAACGAATTATATAGGAATGAGTGAATGAGCAGAGCGCTGCGCTCGAAGGCAGCAGGCGAGCAGATATGAGCTATAGAAACGAGTGGATAAGAATGAGTTAATTTTTATATAATCGATTGGATAGGAATGAGTGGATGAGCAGTTTGAGAAACTAAGGAGCGGGAGGTTATTGGGCTGACGACGCGGCCCACCAACGGAGCGTCTATCGTCCAGGCGGGCCGAACGCCCGCTTCCCAGCATTATCGATTTTCTTTTCTTTTCTTTTCATTTTTTGAGCTCTAAAGCTGAATCTGGATGCCGTAAATAAACTACTTTAATTCTTCTGGGTTAATGCAATGCAATGTACTCCCTCTGCCCTTAAATATCTGTCGCTTTCGTTTCTCGAAAAATAATTTTGACTAAATATATATATAAATATTAATATTTATTGTACATAATTAACATCATTAGATATATATTTAAATCTAGTTTTTGAATAAATTTATTTAGAAATATAAATATTGCACATATTTTCTATAAATGGAGTCAAATTTTCAGCACGGAAACTTAATTGCTTCGCTTCTCGACTGAAAAAAACTGAAGCAGCCTCCTAACCAAGAAGGCCTGGCCTAACATCTGGCTAGCCCAGTAGCCCAAACATTTCAAAGCCCATGGAAGACGAGGAAAAAGAGCCGATGCCGGAGTTTGCAGCCCAGTAGCAATCATCGCCTGCCGCTCGCCGCCCGCCACCCGCCGCCGCCGCTCACTCAATCCCACGCACCCACGCCTCTGCGGGCTCCACACTAGCCGGCTCATCCACTGCAAGGGCCACCTGCCGCTACCGGAGATGGACGGGGAGGAGGATAACATTCGGCCGGACCAGCGCCCGCACGCACCGCATGGCCACACGCATGGCGTCCGCGCTCGCCAGCTCTGACAATCGCGCCCAGGTAACGGCCTAACGGGGGATTCGACTGACTGCTCCTGCACTCCTGCTTCCCCTCCTCCTCCTATTTATTCCAAGCTGTTTCCCTCTCCTTCATGAAGGGTGCGCCTAACATAGGATGAATATGAGAACATCGTAATATCATTAAAGAAGTACGTAATTCACTAAATCAAATATGGCAACTAGACTGCTAGCAACCTATCTTGTATTAAAACATGCTGCAAATTCACTAGCCTAAGATAAAACTGAGATTACGAAGCATGAGCCATGGTTCTCCATAGTTCAATTTTACCAGCCTAAGATAAAAATGGGTACACAATTCAGATGATACATCACAATAAGATTTTTTTTTCTATCCTTGTATTGTACTCCCTCCATCCCAAATTATAAGACGTTTGACTTTTTTGACACCAAGTCTGACCACTCGTCTTATTCAAAATTTTTTGCAAAACATCACTTATTTTGTTGTGGCTTGCTTTATTAATGATAGTTCTTTAAGAATGACTTAAATATGACTATATTTGCTCAAATTTTTTGAATAAGACGAATGGTCAAACTTAGGGTCGAAAAAGTCAAACGTCTTATAATTTGGAACGGAGGAAGTAGTAGTCAATTTTTTCCTTGTGATATGGCATGTACTCAACATTCAGATGAGATTCAATCACAATTTTGTCTGAAAGAAACCCGCTTTCACTTGAAATTCAAGTGTTTTTCTGCCCCACTGCTAAAAATTGTCACACCACATCATCATCTTCTGGTGTGGACTGAGACACGGATGATGAGGATGATTGATGAGAGGATGCCTGCTCTAGTAGCTAGGGCCAGTCCTAACAAATACTCATTTGTGTCTATATACTAGGAGTAGGTATTATTAATTGGGCCCTATTGTGCATATATATAGTACACTAGTTTAGGAGAAGACAACGGAAGTCTTGAGTAAGTGGGTCAAGAAAAAGTAAGATTTAGCCAACCTGCTGCCACTTTAAGCGCCTAACATAGGATGAATATTAGAAAAAGATGAGGCGGCACACATGACAGCAACGCCAAATCTACCGCCGCAAGTGAGGCTAAACTGAATCAGCATCCTCTTTCGTCTTTCCCGGCCGGTTCTCACTTGCTCAGTTGGTTTGTGAGCGAGACAAGATAGATAAAAATGCTGTGCACAGTGGTGCACTGGTGGGAGTGGGAGGAGGAGATGTCGTCACCTTTATATCGAAGTCATCCACGTACGCTTGACAAATAAATAGTCTCAAATGAAAAAAAAATAGTTCACTAATTGTGCTTCATCGTACACCGATTTGGCCACTAGAATAGAATGGAGTTGTTTATGACCTCTACATGAATAATGCACGGAAGACCACGGAAGTTTGAGCAAGTCAGTCAAGAAAAATTATGATTTAGCCTACCTGCTCCTGCGGCACACACGACAGCAACGGCGCATCTGTCTGTCGCTAATAAGCTTTTGCAAATATACATTAGCGGGCCGGCCGGGTGAGCCTGAACTGAATCACCACCTCATCACCTCCATTCCGGGTTCTCACTTGGTTGGTGTCCCGCGTGCGTGTTTGAGAGAGAGAGAGAGAGAGACATGGGGGCTCTCACAAGTGCTGTGCACTGGTGGGAGGAGTCGCAGCTGCGTGTCCTCGTTCTCACCAGCTTGGTCATCCAATTCCTTCTCTTTATATTTTCCTTTCTGCGTAGGGTGGCCATACCCGGTTGCTTCAGATTCATAATGTGGTTGGCATACCTTGGCGGCGATGCTGTGGCGATATACGCCCTCGCCACGCTCTTCAATCGCCACAAGGCAGCGGGTGAAGATGGTGGAGGCAGCGGTAGCAGCGGCAGCGGCAGCAGCACGCTGGAGGTGGTCTGGGCGCCCGTCCTGCTGTTGCACCTTGGTGGACATGACGGCATCACAGCCTACAACATTGAAGACAACGAGCTGTGGAGCCGGCACCTGCTCACTGCGGTGTCTCAGGTCACCGTTGCCATCTATGTTTTCTGCAAAACCTGGCCGCCAGGCGGAGACAAGAGGCTGTTGCAGGCTGCAATCCTGTTGTTCGTCCCTGGGGTTATCAAATGCTTCGTCAAGCCCATGGTTTTTAAGGCGTCGCCTAGTCGTCGCCTAGGCGTCGCCTAGGCGTCGAGGCGCTCGCAGGGAGTAAGTCGTCCCCGATGCCTAGCCAAAAGAAGAGGAAATCAATTGGGAGAGGCCATGCAGCTACCTCCTCGCTCATCCCCACCAGATCCGGCGCCGCATGGGTCATCTGCGGCGGATCTGAGGGAGCAACAGCAAGAGGTAGGGAAGGAGCAGAGGGCAGGCTGAGTGCACGCAGCCAAGAGCAGTGCGAGGGAGGGCGGGCAGCGCCGTACCTGCGTGAGCCATGAGGAGGAGATGCGGCAGCGCTAGATGCGGCGGAGCTGCGCTTGCGTGAAGGAGGGAGATGCGGCGGCGCTGCATCTGCGTGTGTGAAGCAGGGAGGAGAAGCGGCGGCGCTGTGCCTGCGAGGAGGAGCGATGCGTGCGGTGGCAGTGCTCTGCGTCCGTGAGATGAGAGATGAGCTGAGAAGGGATAAGGACACACTAGTGGGCTGCCTATTGGGCTGGCCAACCATTCTCTTTACATTTGCCCTTTTCTGGTTTTTCTTTTTTCCCTTTTTCCCTTTTTCTTGCCTAGTCCCTGCTGCTATTTTCCTATTTCTTAGAATGATAAGGCGTCGCCTTGCCTCGCCTTATGGTCGCCTAGGCGTCGCCTAGTCGACTCGAACGAGTGGCTCGCCACGTCTCGCCTTGTCGCCTTAAAAACCATGGTCAAGCCATGGGCTCTCAAGAGCGCAAGCATCTACAGCCTTGTCAGCTCATCTGCTGCTTCATTAAAACAAAATGAAGGTGAGACGTATCTGCTCGAGGACTACGTGAAACAAGCAAAGGATTTTGTCGAAAAACGAAATGGTCAAGGTGAGGCGCAAGTGGATGGCGAAGACAACGAGGTGCCCGGTAAGCTATTTCTATACCGAACACACCTCACATACTCTTCATCTCTGTACATATTATCATACGGAGTAATTATTAGGCATCCTTAACTATTTATTTGTACGATAGGTGGCATTGCAATAGGCACACTAACAGGCGAGGTCATGAAGGACGTGTGGGTGGAACTAGTAGGCAGAGTAAAAGTCAAGCTCGTGGGAAAGGCTGATGAAGCAGGGGCTCCATCACAAGGCAGCTTATTTGGAGGACTAAAAGAAAGAATGAGAGAGAGAGTACAGAGACGAAGAGATCGAGAAATGTCAAGACAACAATCAAGCAATAACCGAGTAAGAGAAATGCTTCAAGGGCGCAGTGAGGCGTCTAAGCTATTTGTAGACCTTTCATCTTCGTACTCTCGTCGGCTAAGCATCCTTGAGGATTTCTGCATGGTTACCGAAAAGAGAGCATATGGCTTCGTGCGACAAGGGCTCGCTACTGCGTTCCTTGTTCTTTACACCAAACTGAATACTGCAGTTCATTTCGACAACGCTGAGTTGGAAGGTAATGAAAGATCACTGAAATATCTTCTACGGATGTTGATACAGACGTCACGTATGGCGCTACCGTGGGCATCCGTCGCTCTCTTCCACTGGAGTAACAGAGAAGCTTATAATGACATTGATGTCAAAATTACGTATGCCATGATCTGTTCTACTGCCGTTCTGGAGACTTATTCCAGTGTTTCTCTTTCCCTCACGGGAAAGATTGGTGAAGAGTGGCCTGAGATGGTCGCTCAATACAGCTTCATAGGATACTTTGCCCGCAACAGAAAACACAGCAACAAGATGTGGGTTGTAAGCTTGCTTGGATGCAAGGACTTTCTTGACCAACACTGGTGCATGAAGTCATGCTTCTCGTCTGCTAGAATTTCAGAGCTGGTTCTTGGGTATCTGAAAGATGGGTGGAAGGAGAAAATACATGACGCTATTAGTTACCGCAGCTTCAATGACCACCGCAGCAGTAAAGGTCTGATGCTGAGCACAAACAGAAACAGGCCGTTATTATTCGATGAGAGCGTCCTCCTCTGGCACATCGCCACGGAATTTTGCTTCTCCTCAAGCTCACTTTCGGAGCATAGATGTGCCTTTGCTAAGGTCCCAATGTGGACGAAGCGGTTACCAGCTCCCTCCCATTTCGTGCAAGGAAATCGACTAGCAGCTCCTGTCTCCCATTCCCTACTACAGTTAATAATTGATGGAATAATTAAAAGGATCAGAGAAATGGTACCGAAATGTATTTGCCGGACTAGTTTACCTGTCGAGAACGGTCATCCCACATCTCAATGCGGCCAAGAGTTTACCTGCTGTAAAGCCGTCCTATGCACACAGATGTCCAACTACATGGCGTACCTCTTGTTCGTCAATCCTGAGATGCTGTTGCCTGGCTCCAGGCGCAATCTTTTCACAGCAGCTCACCAAGAGCTCGAGGCCATATTCAAGGATGACAACCAACCACTGGCACTGGATAATAAGACAGCTTACAGAGAAGATTATCAGCAAGCTAAATTCATCATCAGAAGCCACCATCTCAGCAACTTTCATCCAAGAGGCTTGGATGCTTGCTCAAAATTTGAAGAGCTCAGGCGATGAGAAGAAGATGTGGGAAGAGATCCAGGATGTTTGGGTGGAGATGCTTTGCTTGTCCGCCAGTAGATGCAGAGGATACCTACACGCCAAGGCTTTGGGCAAAGGCGGCGAGTTCCTCTCCTATGTGTGGCTGCTGCTGTTTCACATGGGGATGGAAACCTTCACGGACAAGCTACAGAGGGAGCAGGAGCCACCAAGCCATGGTGAAGCAGGGAGCAACGACACGGCTGAGCCGACTCGGGAGGTCTCCACCACCACTAGTATGGACAGGCTGCAGAGGGAGCAACTTCCAAGCCAGGGAGGGAACCAGTATGGCACTGCATCCACTTCCGAGATTTGCGAAGTTGCAGATGATGTGGTTTGACACCCTCATCATGCAGGCTACTGATACTATTCCGATTTACTACTACTGGTTGTATGGTACTCTCTATTTTTGTTTGCAAGCCGGTTTTGTGCTAGGTACTCTGACTCTCTTACAGTCTTGCTCCTCATCAGTGCAATGTCTTCCACTTTCTGTAATGTCGTTGTACCCCCTTTTTTGTGAAGAAATGCACTGTTTGAAATTTGGATGGTTCGTCATTATCTAGTCGCAAGCTTACAACTTTGTTATAGTTTATTTGTTTTGCTTCAAGATTTAAGCGTGCACGTGAAAATAATGTTGATGCTGCATCTTAACAAAAAAAGGTAGAGCGTCCAATGGTGGCAAATTAAGTTTGCATGCATCATTATTTACGTACTAGGCTAGCTTAGGTTAGATACATCAGCATGCAAAGGTACCTGAATGTCACACCCATTTTTAAGGACAAAAATAGGATGCTTAAAGTACTCATGTGCGCCCCAGGTCATGATCGCACACATAAGCAGACAAATTACATAGTATCATCACAGTGCTTATTACATAGCGAATAAATATTTAAAACATAGTCTTGAACGATAAATAATAATATCTAGTAATAATCTCCAGCGGAAACTCACAGGGACACGGTTGACTGGTTGACACCAAGACTAGTACTCATTACGATAATCTTCCTCATAATCTTCATCTGTTATGGTGGAAATAGCAAGAGTGAGTCCATGTCGAACTCAACAAATATAACACAGGGTTCATGAGGCTCAAATGGCTAGACACTGTTTGACTGCATTTAGCTTTTAATCATCATATAATTAGCAATCGAGTAGCATCAAGGTATTCCAATTCCCATTAATGAGTCAATGATCAATTGTAATAAGAATAAGGAATAGCATTAACATGAGCATAATAGTAACAACATTAATTAAACATGATATAACAATGGTGATCAACTATTCCATAAGAATCCCCAAGGCCGCTCGTATCCGTGAGCACGGCTAGTATACCAGTTTTTAACTCTGCGCAGAGGTGTACACTTTCACTGTGAGTCATGATTTCCAAATGAGTGGGGAGATCAAGCCCAAACACCCAAAAACCATATAAAGCCACTCAAGAGTTCGTCTAACAAGTTAGGGCCATTAGATTCACTCGGCAGGCAGATGTAGAACCCCCCTTCCCTGTGGCACAACAACCGCAGCCTATACACACTAAGGACAGGGGCTCGCACTACACCCAACGTGTCAAGTCATTCTTACGCCATTTAAGGTAACCACTAACAAGCTAGAAAAGGTCTCTTGAACAACTAAAGCCAGAGCCATATAGCCCTCACAGCTGTACTGTATATCCCGGTTATCACTTACAGATAAGTCCTTATGGAGAGAAACCAGAGCATCAAAATAAATACACATGCTCTAGCCCCCTTTTAACAGTAATAAGATCATCTTAATGGTTGATTGCTTAATTCATTAATCAAATTACAAGATCATTGTTCTCAGTTTAAGCACTAGCAATAGCTACCCATATGCATTCCCAAGGTTGACAAGGAATCAAGATAACAAGCACTACGTTATAATCTCTATAGTTGTCAAGGTAAGCACATGCATATGTATGATCATTTTGATGAATAGGTAGCAAGGATAGTCCTGTGTTATACTTGCCTTGATCAAAGCTCTCCAAATAATACTGCTGACTTGGCTCAAAGTAATACTCCGAATCGTCCAAGTACTGCTCACCTTCTATACTCGATCATCATTCAACAACATACATGCATCCAATCAAACATACACGAAGCAAACAAATAGATATAATTAGAACAGTACACCAACAGTAACAAAACAGTAATAAAAGTTTATAAAACTCTTCTACACGTTTCTACGATCACACAGACGCGAAGATCACCAAAATCGGAGTTAAAACGTAAAAGTTATGAATTTTCTAAGATTTCCTATAGAAAAATAAATACTTAATTATAAACTCGAAAAATAAATTATCAAAACTAACTGTAAAACTACACTAACATGTAGAGTTCGCAAATACGAACCTAACGCAATTTGAACGGATCAAATCGGAGTTAAAACGAAGTTTTTATGGCTAAAACAGTTCTAGTGGCAAATCTGTAATTTCCTGAAAACGTATTTTTGATTTAACCGGTTGAAAATACGCTTTCCAAATGTGAAAACGTAATTTTCTGGAATACGCAAAGGACCGCGGGTTAGTTTCCAGAAACCCGAGGGTCTCTTTAGAAAATTTCACCGCGAAGGGGTATCTTCTAATCTTGATCGTTGAATCACGATCGGACGGCCTACGATCACCTGCAACACTACAGTAACCAAATCCGATCCTTCTTCCTCCCATCCGGCCACCGGCCGCCGTACCCACCATGGCCGGCTCGCCGGAGTTCGTCGGCCCCGCAAAATCCGACCACCACTCACCCCCTACCAACTCCAATCGGTGGAGAAGCTCCACGCGATCTCATCTACCCGAAAACAAACTACCTACGGTCACCGAACGCAACACGCGACGATAGGAAGGTGACGGCGCCATGGCCGACCCGACGGTGAGCTCCAATACCTCGATTCACCTCACCAAAACATCAATTGAAAGCGTGGAAAGCAAGAGGAGAAGAAAATAAGCTCACCCAAGTAGAGAAATCGGCCTCGATGCCTCCCGAAAGCTCCCTCCCCAATTCACCGCCGGCCTCCAACAACTCAAACCCTAAAGCTCGATTCTCACATGGCAACCCTAGCTTTTTAGTTGAAAAACGGAAACTAGAGGTACCCGGCTACCCTTTTATAAGACCACATCCCCTATCTTGCTAAGAAACCAAAGATTCGCGATCAAAGTCGGTTGAACGAACGACGTCGAGTCCTACTCGGTTACGGCTGGAGGAGGAAGAAAACCGACAGGTGGGGTCCATCGGTCAGTGACTCAGAGAGAGGGGAAAAACTGCAGCTGCCGCACTGGGCCGGCTTGGGCCGCGCAGGCTGCGTCGCTGGGCCGGTTCGGGCACAAGGTAGCAGGCCGACGATCACAGGCCGCTGGCCTATCTGGAAGTTTTATTTTTTTTTCTTTTTTCTTTTTCTTTCTTTCTTTTCTCTATTTACTTGTTTCAAAAACTTCTCAAATAAATATCTCTAATAAAATAAAACAAATCTACACCACATAACAAAATAAATGCAACAGCATGAATGCAACACAAAATTTATTTTATTATTATTTTAAATTGGACATTATTTGTTATCTAAATTATTCCAATTTTGCTATCTCTAAAATTTGGGTGTTACACTGAAGTGAAGAAGGAATGTGATTGTTGGAGACACATTGGCTTGCCCATCTTAAGCCTGACAAATTGGACTGGAAGCCCCTGTCATCACTCATCAGTACCCGCTTGTTATTCAGTTTCATTGCTATGTTTGCATCGATTCTTGTTCTGCAGCTTGATCAAACATGCAGCAGTTGAAGAGTGGGACGCATGCAAGAAATCACAAAAGGCTGACCAACCATGGACATGGACATGTCCAGATGAAGAGTGGATGTATATATGGACATGAACACGGTTGACCCCCAGCACGCCGAGGATGGTGTAGCTGATGATAAAGTTGCTGCTGAAACAGCTCATGTTTACTTGGTGTGCCTCTGCGAGTGTGGACAGTGTATGTCAGTACGTGTGCCCCTTGTGCTATTTCTTTTCTTTTCAATTTTTTAGTTGTAACGCTGGACCTGGATTCTGTAACTACTTTAATCGTCCTACTAGGTTAATGCAATTCAGTGGACAGGGGATGAGATCCCTGCAACTCTTTTATCCCCTCTGAACTCTGCTGAAGAGGGGTGCCGCGGTTAATCGCTTTGCTTCTTGACCGAAAGAAACAGAAATTACAAGAAGGCGGCCTCCTAAGTCCTAACCAGACGGCCTGGCCCAACATTCAGCTAGCCCAGTAGCCCAAACAACTGAAAGCCCATGGAAAGATAAGGAATGAGAACCGACGCCGAAGTTTACAGCCCAGTAGCAATCATCACCCACCGCTCGCCGACGCCGCTCACCGGTCGTCGCCGCCGCCCGCCCGCTCAATCCCACGTGCCCACGCCTCCGCAGGCTCCACACTTGCCAGCTCATTCCTCTGCAAGGACCGCCCACCGTTGCCTGCTGCTGCTAGCGGCCGGAGATGGATGAGGAAGTGGAGAACGTCGGGCCATTCCGCCGGACCAGCGCCTGCACGTGCCGCATGGCCACACGCATGGCGTCCGCGCTCGCCAGCTCTGACAACCGTGCCCAGGTAAAGAGTGGATTGGAGTCACGACTCCTGCTTCCTGCCCTCTTCCTCCTATTCCAATCAAGCCGTTTCCCTCTTGTTCATGAAATTATTCCCCTTTTATGTTTTCCATGCCCAGTTATGAATACCTTCATATCTGTAATGATATGCAGGCTGCTTTAGCTCGCCTTGAAGCTCTTGAGAGCGACAATGCCGGTGTTGAGATGGTAGATCTTAATGATGATGAGTACGGATCCACCGATGAGGAAGACCTTGGTCAGTTCCTTTTTCATTTAGCTTCGTAGTAATAGTAATGTCATGATGTGAAAAAAAAAGGATAAGTTAGATACAGTATGTACAAGCTCGATGACAAAATATTACTCTTTGCAAGCGACAAGTACTGAAATGAAACACAGATTTCTTGTGTATGACATATTCTGATATCACTTCTAGTATCAATTTTGCAGAGGGAAAAAACAGCATTCTGTGTTTCTTATCCTTGCATCGATGAATAAGAATTAAAACTATCCTTCAAAGGAAATATTTGAAACATACTTTTGCTTCAACACATCTGGCATGAACAACCCCACAAAATATTTCTAAGGTGACTGTTATTAGCATCTGGAATTGCCCCTAAAGCCAGTCGTTTGGACACCTTTGAGGTCCGCATGCTTCAGCCTACAGCTTGTCAACCTTGTGTTGTTAGCATCTAGAATGCCCCTAAAGTCAGTAATTTATTTATAGATATATTTGAACTCCACATTATACAAGGCTGCAACTTGTCAACTGTAAAGATTCCGGTGTTCATAGTTTCTGTAAATGTTGCATTTGTGTTCTATACTTATATAGGCCTTTTGGGTTGTGGATCTGCGGATGCACATTCAACTCAAATGCTCTACCCACTGAACTAATTAAAGTTCGATGACTGAAGCCATCTTTTGTGTTTGAATTTCATTTCTACAGTCCTTATGCAAAAGAAGCAGTCGAAGATTATGAAACGCAAGACAAGGCAAGGGAAAGCTTTGGAGAAAAAGGCGGCAAGATCATTCATGGATGTTTTACAGGAAGTAAGCAATCTTGTGCTATTAAGTTTGTTTCTTGTCATGTTTATTTTGTTAGTAGTGTACTTGTGTGACAGGCAAATCTGGAATCCCTGCCTCCTCATGTCCCGACATATTTGAGGGCTGCTGTGGGTCCACCGAGCACTTCATCTCAACGGCACTACTGCTCAGTCTGTGGTAGTTCTGCAAACTACACGTGTGTGAGGTGTGGAACACGGTTCTGTTCTTGCCGCCGTCAAGTCATACACAATGATACGCGCTTCCTGAAATTTGTGGCTTGATCGGCTAGACATGTACAAGCTAGGATTGATGTATGTCCACTCCCTAATGATTGTTCAGATGTGCTAGGATATATGTTCTGGATTGTCTTGCATACGGAGATGTCCTCCAGATGACGTGAAAATGAGATCATTACTGCCCAATACAGTACAAACGGCCTCTTGTTTTTTTTAGATCCGCCGCTACTAGCGAATGAGAAGATTCACCTCACCCACCGGACAAACGGGGAGATACGGTGGGGTGGCTGCCCAGATGGCCAGATCTCACATGTCCTGTCTCGTTGGAGGAAGATCCAGCAGAGAGAGATGAGATGAGATCTCAAAAGGCGTCGACCCCCAATCCGCCATTGCATGCTCTCGTGAGCTCATTTATTTGTTCCAGCCGGCTAGTGTGTATAAGGGCCTGTTTGTTAGAGCTTCAGCTTCAGGTAAAATAGCTTTAGTTATGACTTCACTAACAGAGTAGATTCATTTTGAGAGTTGAAACAGCTTTTTGAACCGTTTGTCAAAATAACTTCTCCGGATCGTTAAAAAGTAAAAAATGTCCACAATACCCTACTATGTTTTTTCTTTTTTCTCTTCTCTTTCTTTTTTTTCCATTCTCTCACCTTATCTGCTCACCACCGGAGGCTTGCGCACAGCCGCACAACACCTGACACATCACACCTTAGAAGGGTACTCTGTTGGAGTGGTACCTTGTTTAGATGACATCAAAATTCCAAGTTTTTTACTCTCTCTCCATCACATCAATTTTTAACCGCTTGAATGGAGTATTAAATGTAGGTAAAAAAAATAACTAATTACACAGTTTAGTTGAAAATCACGAGATGAATCTTTTGAGCCTAGTTGGTCCACGATTGGACAATATTTATCAAATAAGACGAAAGTGGTACTATTCATCGGGTTGAAATTTTTTCAGCATCTAAACGAGGCCAGGGTTGGTAAGGTAAGCGGTAGAAAACCATTTTCTCAGCAGTGCACTGTAGACTGTAGTTGCAGGTGCCAGGTAGATCTCTTGTAAGTCGACCATCATATCAGTATATCTAAATAGTGATATGACATTGTTTCTTGGTGAATCAAATGTGCACACAACTGTACTCTGGTAGTAGATGTGAATTGGTACGTAAATACCCTACTTAATTAGCATAAGGTAAACAAATGCCAAATACATATTACTGCAAATGCTATGCTAATGCTTGGACCCATCTAGCAGAGTGGCTGATATTAGTAGCACATGGTATGATCCGAACGAAATCTTTCCTACTATAATTTTTTTTGAGCCTGCTTCAAATATGAGCACATCTTAATAGCATCATAAAGTAATTTGCTAAATCAAATATAGACAACTATCTGCTAACAAATGGAGGTTCTTAGATGACCTGAGTAGTCATCAGACTCAATAGAAATTCAACCAAAACTTTAGAACATTCTGAAAGGCAAAACATACACGTTTACAATAGTCTGTAGCTTCTTGTGCTGCACATAACTAATTAGTGCCATTAATATTATATTTAGTATATATTGATCTCCTCAAATGCTAGCTGAATAATCTCAAATGAAACTTGTTCATAGTAAGTCAACAACATCATGGGATTCGATACATGCTCCAAATGCATTGAAACTCCACTAAAGAGCAGCACAACACATAAGCGGTGGTGCAGTACCAACACTAAGCAATAGCACATTGTAGATAACTATCACCAAGTAGCATAGCAGTGTCACCTCCCTTTCGAAAGATCAGTTATAACAGTCGCTGGACATGACATGGCATGCTGATCATGCATTTCATCCTGAACCAAACCAATGTTCAGCAAACTATTGGGCTCCAAGTCTGATGGGAGATGTGCATCCTTTTGCAGGTACTGCATGACAAGGCGCATGCAAGGCCTCGCATTTGGTGAGGGGTGTGAACAGAGCAAGCCAAGCTTCAGGACCAGCTCTATCTCCTCCTCCACATAATCATCTAGTCTTGGATCGATGGTGTGGGTGATGGAACCACTTCGCCATGCCTCAAGCACCCAGTCACCCAGTGCAAGGGGCTCTCCATGGTGGTTCACCCAGATTGGTCGTTTTCCACAAGTGACCTCCATCATCAGCACACCAAGGGCAAATACATCAGTTGCTTTGGTGGCCTTGCCAAGTCGGGCCAACTCAGGGGCAATGTAGCCCCATGTTCCTGCCACACGTGTGGTGTGAGCGTCCGCTCCATGATCATGCGACCTTGCGAGGCCAAAATCACCCAGCCTCGCATTCATGTCACTGTCAAGGAGGATGTTGCTAGTTTTGATGTCCCGGTGGATGACAACCTGTTCCCAGTCTTCGTGGAGGTAGAAGAGACCAGATGCAATACCTTTGATGATGTGGAACCTTTGAGACCAACACAGGTAGGTGCTGCTGTGATCTTGAGTATGCAAGTAGCAGTCAAGGCTTCCATTGGGCATATAGTCGTACACCAGAAGGAGCTGTTGCTTGTGCCTGCAGTAGCCAAACAACTGGACAAGATTGCGGTGCCGAAGGTGGCCAAGGATGAGGATCTCAGCCATGAATTCCTTCACCCCTTGCTTGGACTCTGGTGACACCCGCTTAATAGCAACCGTCTGCTTGGAATGGTGAAGCACCCCTCTGTAGACACTCCCAAAGCCTCCTTTACCCAGAAGCATCTTGTCCTTGAATCCACCAGTGGCAGCCAATAGATCTCTGTAGGTGAAGGATGGAGCCCCATACTCCCTCTCCCACTCAAGTTGAGCTGTTCTAGATTTTGACCTCCTCTTCATATGGACCATCAGGAGAGCAGCAGAAACAACTATGACAATTCCAAGGACTGGTAAAAGAATTGCACGTAATATTGTCTTGTTGCTGCGCGGGCGTGGGTAAATATTCGTCGGGAATTGTGGGGTAGTAGTATTCAAAGGCAAGAGGGAGTAATTGAGTGCTGCAGCTTCTCCGTTGAGTTTGAAGCTCCAACCCAGAACGTAGTGCTTGCTGCCAATTGACAAATCATTCGCGGAAGAGAATCCGGCAAAGATTAGCTTGGCTGGAAAAACTGATGATAGATCGTATACTACCGATAGCAGTGGCTTGCTGGGTTTGGACGACGGGCAGCAAGGAGCCATAGTGACATTTAGCATGGTTTGCCTGCCATCATAGTCCACCCACACCTGCATTGGTTCCCTACTGACGAGGCTCAAGTTACGAAACACACCATCACTGTCATAGTAACCTGCGGTATGGGAGGCAACTGAAATCAGGCTGTTTACGTCAATCCCTATGTGGTTGGAGTCGATGTCTCTGAACTCCGTGTTGATTACGGTATCAAGCTCGATAGCAAGGAGATGATTCGTTGCGTTACCATTATTCGAGGGATTGAGAAGGCCAAGAAACTGGTCAGCATTGGCGCTAGATAGATTCGTGGATGAACAAAGCACAAATGCAAGACCCGGGCTACTCAGGTCAGTGGAAGGCCCCGTGATGGAGAAAATAAATGTTGTGGAGAAGGATGACAGGGAGGAGCCATTTAGGACATCTGTGAAATTGAGTGGGTAGGGGTAGAAAGCGTGACCTTTAGAATGGCGAAGCCCTCTGGTTAGCCTCAAGAGGCCACAAACGACTGAAGCTTGGCCATCCATGATCAGTTGGTTGTCACCAGAGAAGCCATCGTAGATGAAGTCATGGTGATCAACAGCAGTGGCAGTAGTCCGAGAGGCAGACATTAGGAGCAGCACGAGAATTAGGAGGCACTGCAGCTGCAGGTGCCGAAAGCAAGGATGATGCATATTGAGGCAGACGACGAAGCAAAGCCTTCTCTCTGCAATATCTATCGATCGACCGACATATATTCGGCTTGCAAAGCTTCCTCGAGGCTTGTAATTTATTTTTTGTATTACCAGCTAACAGGGCAATGATCCATGCATATATATCATAGGTTTGGCTCATTTCATTGTTACTCAGGGGAGGAGACCCGCAACTGGGTCAAGCACTCAAGCCTTACCTAACTCGTCCAACACGATGACAGCACAGGTACACAACTTTGATGTACAATCATTGTCCGTGTACAACAAAGACGGAACACTCACCAGTGTTTCCACGCACGCGTAGTCAGAGACAATTCACACGCGATGTTGAACCCTTTAGCAGTTGAGAAAGCACGAATTTATAAGAATACAACTGACTAGTTATTTTGTTTGATTGAACAATGGCTTTTGCATTGCTTGAAGTAAGATGTAGATAGCTACTCCCCAATAAAATGTGAATATCCCGAATGATTAAGAATCTTCATAAAGCTGATGAATGGCCAAAATTAAGACTACCGAAAGTGTTAATAATGCTTTGAGCCTTTCAGGCTTTCAGCACACCGGCAGGTCAGGCGGCGGCGCCTCCAGAGACTCCAGCTCCCCAACGCCGTCCTCCACCAGGAACGCCATGGCGAGGCCTCAAGTGATGTGCACGTCGAGATGGCAGTGCATCAGCCACACCCCCGGATTATCCGCCACGAACCGGATGACCGCCCACCCGTTCACAGGCACGCCCACGGTGTTCCTCATCGGCGGATTATCCAAGTTGAACTTAGCAGTATCCGTTGCAGCGTCGAAGTCGTAGCCATGGAGGTGGATGGGGTGGTTCTCGGCGGCGAACACGTTGGTGCCCTGGAGCACCAGCTGCACGGCGGCGCCGTACTTGAGCCGGTACACCCTGGTGCCTGGCACGGGCTGCCACAGTGCGCGGCTCACGTTCTGCGCCGTGTAGTCGAACTGCACCGGCGGGTTCGCCGGGAAGTCGGCGGTGAACACCCCCGGCGCCGACGCCGCACCGCCGCCGGTGTCGTGCGCCTGCAGGATGGAGGTGGTGGACGGGAGCACGAAGGAGACGTTGTTGATGCTGGCCGCGAACCGCGTGTTGTTGGGACCGCCGCAGGTCTGTCCGCTCGAGCAGTTGAAGAGGCCGACGCCGACGGTGAAGAAGAGGCTCTCGTCGACGCGCGTCGGCAGCTCCGCCTTGCGCAGGCCGCGCAGGCTCGTCGTAAACGTCGCCACTGTCGTGGTGTCGTTGTACGCCGGGAGGGTCGGCATCGCGGGGCTGCTGGTGGCACCGGTGCCGTAGTCGAAGATGGCGGTGGTCGTGGTGTTGTCGAAGGGGACGCCCTGGGCGCTGGCGTAGGCGCGCGGCGAGGTAGTAGCGGCCGGGGGCCTGGTCGAAGCTCGAAGGTGACGAGCACGTCCGTGGTCTGGCCCGGCGCGATCATGAGGACCGACGTGGCGTACGGCTTGGTGTAGGAGGCGTCGGCGCCCACCACCGTCATGGTGTGTCCGGCTATGGAGACGAAGAGCTCCGTGTTGAGTGCGGCGTTGATGAAACGCAACAGATTCGTCTCGCCAGACTTCACCGCAAACGTCGTCGTGCCGGTCCGGTCCCCCACCGTTCAGTTTCATTTCCGATCGATCACCGCTGGGCACTGGAGCAGCGAATGGGAGTAGCTAGCTAGGTGTTGCGTTGTTTACCGTTGGATGAGCACTTGTAGAGGTCGCCGGGCTGGCCGCTGACGGTGAGGGCGTCGGAGATGTTGGGGGCGGCGCCGGTACGCACTACTACAGATTCAGTCATCAGTGTCGGCCACATCACTGCTGAAATTAGGACAACCGGCAGTGATGACCCTTCACTGCCGGTTCTAGGCTCTGACAACTAGAAAATAATTGGGGGTGCGAGAACCGGCAGTGATGACAACTATCACTGCCGGTTTGTGCCTCCCGCCGGCAGTGATGACAACTCCACTTATCACTGTCGGTTCAAGCCAAGAACCGACTGTGATGAGCCTGACAGCACAAAAAGGTTGTATCCGTCATCTTCTTCCTCCACTCTTTTATCCCGAGAATAGAGGCGCGCGTTTGGGCCACTCCCTCCAATGTTGCGGTCGCCCAAATCCGTGAAGTTACCACTTGGATCTGGAAGAATGGCTTGATCTTTTTCTTTAAGGTTAGTAACCAGCCTCCATTCATTCGATTTTGTTGCTTAATTAGCTTTGTTTTGATGGCTATAATGCTTGATTCTCATTCTTATTTCTCCATTCTTCTACATAGCACTTTTCTAATTCATGGCTATAATGCATTGTTAGTATGTGATGTTATAATTGGTTTTTAGGAGTAGAGTAGATTCTTTTACAATGTTGATGAGCAAATTAACCCATGTGTCACCAAACAATGCATTGTTTGGAGCAGTAGTGGCGGATCTACAGGGGGCTGGGTGGGATCCAGCCCCCCTAATGACTTGATTTACTACTAGAAACACTGTAGCAAAAATCTCAAATCACCATTAAATCTTCATGCAAATCAACATCTCCATTGTTTTTAGCCCCCCCTTGATTATCATCCTGCATCCGCCACTGGTTTGAGCTACATTGTTGTTCATGATCATGTCTCCAATTTTAGTATTTTTTAAATTAATGTCTCTATTTTTATGTGGCATGGAGTAGAATAATTGTTCTACAATATTGTGCAATAATTATTTTTTTATGGGGCTGCGATTTTTAATTTATATAGGCATTGTTTGGAGCTACATTGTTATTCATGATCATGTCTCCAAATTTAGTCTTTTTTTTAAATTAGTGTCTCCATTTTTATGTTGCATGGAGTAGAATAATTGTTCTTCAATATTGTGCAATAATTGTTTCTTATTAAAACTTTCCTATGTTTCCTCTGCCCGGCCCATTTTACCTGTGCAGACATAGATCGAGGGTGGATGTACGATCTGTCATGTACAGACCAACGGTACTTGACGGGCATCGACGATTTCATCAAGCTCGCTAGAGCCAATGCTGGGGACTCACAGCCTGTATTCTGTCCATGCAAAGATTGCAAGAATACGAGAAAATGGGGCGACGTGGAGCATATACGATTGCACTTGATTACCAGGGGGTTCATGAGAGACTACACGATTTGGACTTTGCATGGGGAGGTTGGTCAAAATGTTGCACAAGAAAACAATGATGATGTGCCCATGCCTAGCGTATCCCTAAACGCATTTCTGCCTATTGATGATTACCAATGCTACACAGTACCTGTGCCTACCAATGATAATGTGTTTAGGAATACATTAGTTGACGGCACAGAGGAAAATGATGGCATTTCACAGTTTCTACATGATGTGCATGGCGGATTCCTTAGTGCTACACAGTTAAAAAAACTGGAGATCATGAGAAAGGATGCAAAAACACCATTGTATCCGACCTGCCCAATAAGCAAACTAGAAGCCAACATCATGCTATTAGAGTTCAAATCAACAAATGGATTGAGTGATAAAGGCTTCGATAGCTTGTTAGGTATACTACATAAACTGCTCCCGAAGGGTAGCGAGTTACCAGAAAAGACTTACCTGGCCAAGCAAATGATTTGCCCAATCGGCCTCGAGGTTGAGAAAATACACGCGTGTTCCAACGATTGCATATTGTACCATGGAGAAAAATACAAAGACTTGGATGCGTGTCCCAAGTGTAAAGCTCCCCGATACAAGCAAGGGCCATCAAATCAGGGAAGCAAGACCAAAGGAGGGCCCATAAAGGTCGTATGGTATTTTCCTATAGCTCCACGAGTGCATAGGTTGTTTGCAAATGCAAAGTCAGCCAAACTGTTGCGTTGGCACGGCAAAGAGCGTGAGAAAGATACAATGTTGAGGCACCCCGCCGACGGGTCGGACTGGAGGACTATCAACACTATGTTCTATAAGAACATCGGTGGAGAGGTAAGGCATCTTTGGATAGGTTTGAGCACAGATAGGATGAATCCGTTTGACCAGGTTAGAAGCAATCATAGCACTTGGCCAGTGACGCTATATATATACAACCTTCCACCCTGGCTTTGTATGAAACGGTCATACATCCAGATGCCACTACTAATCCAAGGGCCAAAACAACCTGGTAATGATATCGATGTGCTTCTACAACCAGTGATCGATGAACTACTATAGATGTGGGAGACGGGTGTGAAGGATGTTTGGGATGAGTACAAAAAAGAACATGTCACGATAAAGGTTATACTTATCGCTACAATCACTGACCTGCCAGGGCGAGGTTGCTTGTCTGGAGAGAAGACAAAAGGATACACTGGGTGTGTCGAGTGCTTGGATGAGACTGATGCTATACATCTACCAGAAAACAAGAAGATGGTCTATATGGGACACCGTAGGTTCCTACGAAGGGATCACCCTTACCGCAGGAATAGAAAAGATTTTAATGGGACTACTGAGAAACGTGGACCTCCAAAGTATCGAGACGGGAAACAGATACTTAAACAAGTAAGCAAACTCACAGATGTTGTCCTTGGGAAGGGGGAAGGTGCAGTACCAGCGCCAGCCGGTAGTATCTGGAAGAAAAAATCAATCTTTTGGGAATTACCTTATTGGCCACTTTTGAGTGTACGTCACTGTCTTGATCCAATGCACATAACTAAAAACGTGTGCGGTAACACACTTAACATGTTGATGAACACCGGGGGAACAACAAAGGATTCTCTCGCGACACGCTTGGACATGCAACACCTGGGCCTCAGGAAGGAGTTGCACCCAATAACTCTTGAGGATGGCCACTTGAAACTTCCGGTGGCATCATGGACACTGAAAAAGGAAGAAAAGGCCATGCTTATTTCTTTCTTCAATGATCTCAAAGTGCCAACTAGCTACTGTGCGAACCCGAAGAGGCTAGTTAACATGAGAGAACTTAAGTTTAACTATGGTTGTATGAAGGCCCATGACCATCATGTCATTATGACTCAGCTGCTCCCAGTTGCCCTGCGAGGTATCCTCCCTGACAAGGTCCGTGCCCCAATCATAAAGTCACAGGCTTGGCTTGAGAAAAAACATAAGGAGGAATTCGGTGACTAGTTTCGACGCCGCAGGCTAGGAATGGTGACGGGATGTCAGCTAGATCTCTTAGCTCTCGGACCTTCGACTACGGTGATGATGTACCTAGGTTATGATATAAATGGTTTTACATTTTACACAAAAAAACAGGATGGAAAGAGCACCAACCAAAATAGTGCTGTTCGTTTCGACGCCCACGATGAATACGGCACGGTGGAGGCAACATACTATGGTTTCATAGATGAGATATGGGAGCTAGACTATGGACGACAGTTGAAGGTCGCTCTTTTCCGTTGCCAGTGGGTCCGGCTAGATGAAATCAACACCGACAATGATGGGTTCACTACCGTTGATCTATCCAAGACCGCATACAGAGATGACCCCTTCGTCCTTGCAAAGGATGTTTTGCAAATCTTCTATGCAAGGGATAACAATACAAAGGGAAGACTACAAGTAGTCATGCAAGGCAAAAGGAAGATTGTCGGTGTTGAAGGAGTGACGGACGAAGAAGAGTACAAAGGTTATCAAGAAATGGCTCCTTTTGGGGCAGACATTACCCTACCTATCCTTGAAGAGGGTGACGAACCTGCTTACCTCCGGAGTGATCACGATGAGGCCATCATAGTTAGAATATCATAAACTATGTAATCCTTAATGAAATGTTGTTTTAGTAATTTGCATCGAATTTGAGATCATATGGAGTTGTAGAGATTGATGAGTTCTACCACTATTATTTTGGAACTTTGTTGATATAACAGATGCCATGTTTCCAACAAAGTGACATAACTTTGTGTGAGACAGAGCACTTTATGAGACATGCCTAATAAAACTTTCTCAAATTGAGAAATGACTAAAATAAAAGTTGTAGACATTCATGAGTTCCACAACTTTGTTGTTTACAACTTTTCCATTTGAGATCAATTGGGGACCCAAAATGTTTAAAAATAATCAATATCACTGCCGGTTCTAATAACCACCCGACAGTGATGTCCCATATCACTGCCGGGTGGTTATTAGAACCGGCATTGATGTCCCATATCACTGCCGGTTCTAATAACCACCCGGCAGTGATATAGGACATCACTGTCGGGTGGTTATTAGAACCGGCAGTGATATGGGACATCACTGCCGGGTGGTTATTAGAACCGGCAGTGATATGGGACATCACTGCCGGTTCTAATAACCACCCGGCAGTGATGCGTGGGTTATATAAGGCGCTGGCACGCTCCAAGGCCAGTGCACGACACTTTACGCGCTCGACGCTGTTCGCCAGTGCACGCCGCCGCCGCCCGACGCGCACTGCACGACGCCGCAGCCCGACGCCGCCCTTCACAACGTTGTCCCCTACCGCTTCCTCAACGCCGCCGTCCCCTACAGCTACGCCGACGCCGCCAGGAGCTCCTCCACGTCGCTGTTGAGCGCGCCACCCCTGCTTACTCGGTGAGTGCCCATAAGGTGTTCGATAGAATGCCCACCTCAATGTTGCTTTCTGGGAGGGTGGCTGAATTGCTTGTTAGGTTCGTGATGCCTTTGATTGCTAATAAAACTTGTGTGCTTTGGGTTCTTCTTACCTAAACATCAACAATATGTGGAAAATTGAAAGTAATCTTGATTACAATATACCAGTTTTATGTATTGTACCCTCATAACTGAATGTCAATTGTAAAACTCTAACACCAGACTTTCTCCTTAAGGAAATGCTGGATAAAAGCATATGCCCCATGCCTCCTTGAAACAAAATGGACACATGCTACTACTCAAGCTAGCAGTTCAGCACCAGTTAACTACATTTGATAAGCTTAAGGCCTTAAGCATTGCATAGCCACAAAAAAATCATGCCACAGAACAAATGAGAAGCACAATCAATAGATAGTTGCATCAATCTCATTCCAAATTGATCCAAACAAAAATTATTTCTCTCCTCTGCAAGATCCTCATTCTCCCTCTCCTGCCTCGAAAGAGAAGACACCTCCTCCACCGCCAAAGGAGAAAACACCTCCTCCACCGCCAAAGGAGAAAACACCTCCTCCACCGCCAAAGGAGAAAACACCTCCTCTACCTCCTCCACCTCCTCCACAGCCAAAGGAGAAGACACCTCCTCCTCCTCCGCGAAAATCCAAAGTGCGATCAGGTTCGACCTCGCAACACAAGAGGTCATCAGTTTCGGTTGGTAATGCTCCCCAGACAAGTAAAAAGAAGGTGGATGCTAGCATTACGAGTAAGATGAAGGACCCGACTGTGGAGCCTCCAAGCAAGAAAGCCGCCGTTGCCTTCTTTAATCGAATAGCCAGTCTACCTAAGTGGAGACAACAGACCGAATTTGAAAGGCAACACAACAAAGAGAGTAATCAAATCAGAGCTAGAGAAATACACACCAAAGAATTGCTAGAGATACAGAACTTGGCCAACAACATGGGCATATCCATAGAGAGGGCCACGGAGTTGTATTACGGAACGAGAGATTTTGAAAAAGCCACGGTCGCATACAAGTATTCAAGAGGCAATCCTTTGGTCGCCACCGAACAAGAGTATAGAGATTTGCCAACATACATGCGACAGTTGCATGATTATTACTCCCTGGATACTGCCAACGGAGACTGTGTCGGTTTTGAAGTTTGCATCCCTCCCGGACTGGTTTTTAATCATCCTGAAGAAACGGTGCATATTATTTATTATGAACACCTCTTTCAGCTCTTCCAACGGCGCTCGCTCGATATGCAGATTTTGATGATATGGTCTATGTAAGTACCCTACCCTCACAACGTTATAATAAACTACGTGATTTGCATTTGAATATATCATATGTTTATTATGCAGGTGTATGGCAAAATGGTGCCTAAAGAAGCAATTGAGCAATATAGACTTCTTGGATCCCATATTTGTAAATGAGACAACATGCACCGCCCCTGGTGAAGATGACTATGTACCAACAAGTTTGAAGATTGAGTTTGAAAGGATGTTTAGAAACAACAAAACAAACGTACTCCTACCCTACAACTGCGAGTATGTGTTCTCGACCCTTATTTTAGTGTTTTTTTCTTGATATGTCATTCAATAACATGGACTTTGTGATTGCAGCAACCATTTCATCCTCGTAGATATCTATCTTCAAGATTCACATATCGAGGTGTGGGACTCAAAGAAAAAGCCACTTTCTCTTATCGACCCCCTAGTTAAAGTGCTGAATAAGTAAGTGAACCCAATATCACAACACTTTCTAATCACATAGGATATTGTAATGTCATCGGTCTTCACACTTCATTTACAATGTAACATAGAATGAAGGCATTACCGAATTGGAAAAATCTCGATAGCAAGATGCAAAAGCAATGGAGTGCCCCATTCAGTGTAAAGTATATGGAGGATCTCAAGACCCTAGATCAACCGATGGGGAACAACGAATGCGGGTTCTATGTGATGTGGGCAATGCTAAAATACTTTGGCGCAAAAACAAATAAGGGAGATGACATGGTACGTAGGCATCCTATTTCTATTGTTTTGTCTTACGTTTGTGCATCTCAATATCATCTTGCTTCAATTACAGCGCAAAGCAAACAATCACAACCAGTTGCTAGATTTTGAGATGAGAGGAATTCAAGAGGAGATAGCAAGGTTTGTGATGGACGAGATATTGACCAAGAAAGGATCATTCTCCATTGCGAGGACTAAGAAGTACAAGGCGCAGTACGGACGAGACCACATTGATAGGCTGTTGTAATGCGACTCTTAATTCGATACTTAAAGTTTTTTTGAAACTTTTGTAATATAAATGTTGATGGGTTTGTATTGTCGCTGATCAACAACCACCTTCACATCGATATCAAATTGATCGATAGCAACCACCTCCACCTCCCCGACCTCCCACCCCACCACCTCCCCTCGAAATGAAAATAAAACAATTATTAAAATGCAAATTGTGAAAAGTATATCACTACCGGTTCAAAGAAAACCGGCAGTGATAATATAATCTACACAACCGGTTGGTTAAAACAACCGGCAGTGATGGCTCAAGTATCACTGCCGGTTTGTAACACGAACCGGCAGTGATACATGAGCTATCACTGCCGGTTGTATCACTGCCGGTTTGGCATAACCGGCAGTGATGTGATCAGCTCATCACTGCCGAGTTGGTTATGGCGGTTCAAAATCCGCCAGTGAAGGAGGGTTTTGAACCGCCAGTGATGTCCTTCTCTGCTGTAGTGACGGGTGGCGGTGCAGACCACGTCGATGGGGTTCATGTTCCACCACTCCAATGTTTCCATCCGGTTGTTCCGACAACAAAATACACATACTTTAGTCACTAGGGAAAACACGTACACTACAGTTTGTGGAAGTATCTGCAACAATGCAATCCAACCTCTGGAGTTTTACTGCACAAATTTTTATTAAAGATTTATATTTAGTTTCATTATATACATTTTAAATTTTAAATATTTTTGCAATCATGATTTTGATTGACAAGAGTTAGTAGATGCTTAGCTTTTCATTTCGGTTGTAAAGAGAACGACTTGTCCATTTATTCAACACCTAAGATGGTAGAAGGGTACATGCCTTTTTTTGTGAGAATCTGTAGAAGGGTACATGCACGTTAGGCCTATTGTGGAATGTGGGCACAATAGCAGCCCAAAGAAAACTAGAAAAGCAGCAGCCTAATGATGCCATTTTGATTAACCAATTTGAAAAGTGTTACACTATAGAAAAGAATAAAGCTCTCTTTATATAGACTAATACGAGTTATATTTCTAAAGGAAATTATTTCATTCAACTGAAGCTGCTCTGATCATTGATGAAAGCCAGTTGTTTGGCATTCAGGATGCGTTAGAGGCAAGTATAACCTTTTCGGCAAGTATTTTTTATGAAAGTTATGAGTGCACTGCCTGGATAATTAAATATCCTATCGGTTATATACACTCACAGGTTAAATTGCAATTATCTTGCTGGTTGTGTCACTTTTCTGTACGTCTTTTTACAACCGTACAGATAATAATTATTATCCTATCGTTTTACGAAATAACCTTAAAAAATCAGAACTATTAGAAAAAATCCAGTTTCTAGTAGTATAGAAAAAAAAAGAGTATGATCAAGCGAGTTGCCTGTATTCCTTAGAATAGTAGTGGCCCACAATGCTATTCCTTTTGCTATGAAGCGGCAACAAACTTACTACAAAATATACAAACTGATTCTGGTTCAGTCTGAAAAATGAAACGAAACACAAGAGAGCATGGTATTGGTGTCTTACAGTCTGACTGGTGTTGGCCCCCACAAGTCGGTGCTATGACCGTAAAGAAGAATCTCACGTGGATAGGTCATGAAAAAAAAAAGTTCTTTTTGGTGCCCGTCAATGACGAATTTTCCTTTTGGTAGGAAGGTGTGCCATGACATTTGGTGTGTAAAGGTGCATGTTTACTTTGTAAATGGATCCGACACGATGACGTTGCATGTTTGTTTGTTTACTTTGTAAATGGATCCGACACGATGACGTTGCATGTTTGTAAATGGATCCGTCAATGACTCTGCTGCAGCAACAGCAAGTCAGCAACCGCTGCTCTGCTATAACGAGAGCTAGGCCTTGTTTAGATTAAAAGTTTTTTCAACCCGATGAATAGTACTATTTTCGTTTTATTTGACAAATATTGTCTAATCGTGGACCAACTATGCTCAAAAGATTCATCTCGTGATTTTCAACTAAACTGTGTAATTAGTTATTTTTTTTACCTATATTTAATACTCCATGCAAGCAGCTAAAAATTGATGTGATGGAGAGAGAGTGAAAAAACTTGGAATTTTGAGGGGAACTAAACAAGGCCTAGAAAGAAAGCTGGCGCCAACTAACTAACATAATGATAACACTGATTAACATGCGGGAAAAGCAAAAAAAAAATGCCAATCATATGTATATTCCGTGTAGGCCACACCACACTATACTCGCTAAACCTGGGCAATGATGAGCTACATTAGCTCGTGGGAGCTTACTGTGGGTGTACAGTCTTCAGTCTTACTAGCACCTAGCTAGGGTTGAAGCCTAATTAATTATTTATATATTATTACCCTAAATTTGGGTCTATGTTCCCTGTTACTAGTCCTTTGTCTCAAAAAGAAAGTTGACTAGGGTTTTGTGTACAACAAACTTTATTTAATTTGACTAGGTATTAAGAGAACATTAATAACATTTATACTTGATACTTAGGCCTTGTTTGTATAGTACGTATTTTGCGACCACGCGGTTATGGCCAGGGAGTTGCGGTACGTGAAATCAGACGCTATATTCAACCTCATGGTGGGTGAGTCACGTGCAGCCGCGAGAACCAAAGAAAACACAAGACATTTGGCATGATTATTTGTGATTCTTATGGCTGAAGATTCACCTTATTATGCACCATAAATATTAATAACCGCTTGTATATATTGAGTCAAAGTTGAAATTATTTGACTCGTCAAAAAATGAGAATATTCTCATTAATGATACTCATTGCGGATTGGAGGGAGTACTTGTTTTTTTTTTCTTGCCTTAAAAAATAATCGCTTGTGTATATTTGTATAATAAAAAATTTGTCCATATCCTTTTATACATGGTAAATATGTTTGGGCAAGCAACATGGATTCAAAATGATTTCAATTCATATATTTGTGAAAGGGTTGTCATCAATTACCAAAAAGGGGAGATTGAAAGCTCTAGTTTAGTTATGATGAATTTATGAAACCCTAACTACTAACCTACGTGCTCTAAGTGTATGTGAGATAGGTGGTAGACATTCCAAGTGATGGAGCAAATGGATGAAGATCATGGTGGCGATGGCCATGGTGATCAAGTGCTCAGCTTGGAAAAGAAGAAAGAGAAAAACAAAAAGCTCAAGGCAAAGGTACAAGTGGTAAGAGCTTTTTGGTTTGGTGATCAAGACATTAAGTGGGTGTGATCACATTTAGGATCGATAGCCGTACTATTAAGAGGGGTGAAACTCATATCGAAATGCGGTTATCAAAGTGCCACTGGATGCTCTAACTCATTGCATATGCATTAGGATCTAGTGAAGTGCTAACACCCTTGAAAATGTTTGTGAAAATATGCAAACACACGTGCACAAGGTGATACACTTGGTGGTTGGCACGATTGAGCAAGGATGGAGAAGTTGGTGAAGTCGGAGAGCTCACTGGAGCTGACCGAACGCTGGACCTGCACGTCCGGTCAGTGTTGGCTCGGTGGAGCTACCCTCGATCAATCGACCGGACGCTGGCGCTTGTGGTGACCTGACGCGCAGCCTCCGAGTCCGGTCAGTGCTGACGATAGATGACGCGAGCGGTTTGGCGAGCGTAGCTAGGACCTGACGCGGTGGCGCGTCCGATCGTGTGCACCTGACATGTCCGGTCATGGTTTTGGTGCTCGGGGAGCTCTTTGAAAATGACCTGACGCATGAGCGTTGTGGTTGATCGGTGCGTCCGGTCGGGTGTTGTAGTGCGCGTAGTTTCGTTGATCTAACATAGTGGCGGTGCGTCCGGTCGCCACATAAGTGATCACGCGGGAGCTCTTGACCATTGAGATCGAACGGTCATTGTTTAAAAGCATTGACACATGGACGACATCAAGTGACCGGATGCTGAGGCGTGCGTCTGGTCACAGTTGATCGGCGCGTCCGGTCACCCCGATAATAGTGAGGTGCAGGGGGCCAACGGCTCTATTTCATGGGAGCTTCTATTTAAACCCCATGGCCGGCTTAAGCTCACTCTCTTGGCTATTTGCATTGACATAGCAACCTTGTGAGCTTAGCCAAAGCCCTTCCACTCATCTCCATCATTGATTCATCATCTTTGTGAGATTGGGAGAGAATCTAAGTGCATTGCTTGAGTGTTTGTATCTAGAGGCACTTGGTGATTATGTTTCGCTGCGGGTTTGGCTTGTTACTCTTGATGGTTGCTGCCACCTAGATGGCTTGGAGCAGCGAGGATCGTCAAGCGGAAGTTGGTGATTGTCTCCGGCTCTGATCGTGGTGATTGTGAGGGGTTCTTAACCTTTTCCCGGCGAAGAGGCAAAAGGTACTCTAGTGGATTGCTCGTGGCTTGTGTGATCCTCATCTTGTGTTGGTTGTACGGCACCCTATCGAGGATTTGGCGTGTGATGCCAATTAGCGCGTGAACCTCTAAGTGAGTGAATCGCCACAACGAGGACTAGCTTGCCGGCAAGCAAGTGAACCTCGATAAAAAATCTTGCGTCATCTTTGTCCAAGGATTTTGTTGGTTGTCTTGTGATTGATTGATTGGCTTCATCATCTTGTGATTGGCTCATACCTCTACACATCGGTATAATCATCGACATCCTCACTTGTATTACATTCCTTGTATGTAAGCTAAGCTCTTTAGTGTAATTAGTTTTGAGAGCTACGTTTCGTGAAGTCTAGTGGTTAGTGTGGCTCTTTAGTTAGCCTTTGAGAGCTCACTAACTTAGTGTAGTGACTTAGCAAATTGTGTGCTTAGTGATCATAGTCACTAGAATTGTTGTAGGTGGCTTGCCCTTTTAGTAGGCTAGCGCAACACTCGCTTCGTTGTTTAATTGTCTAACATATTTGCTAAGTGTTGTTGTAGAAATTTTCAATAGGCTATTCACCCTCCCTCTAGCCATTAGGAAATTATTATTGTTGAATTAAGATAAATGGTTATTTTGTTGTTTTATGAGCTCCATGACATAGATGAACTTAGGGATAATAATTAATGGAACTTAAAATGGATAAACCTGAAACTAAACACCGACAGGGGGCGAGCGGGAATAACTTATGTGGGATAAGTTATCTTGGCGGGAATGCCTGGATAGGATTCCTGGGGAGATGCTCGCTTCAATCACATAAGGTCTGGTTCGTAGTCCCTCTCGCCTAGTGCGATGTTACGTACATCCACATGTCTATATGGGTAGACTTGATCTCGCACCTCGTTAGATAGAAGTGTAATTTCTACTAGGAGGCCGGTGTTGGCAATGGAATATCAGGAACCAACACGGATGCTATGTGATCTTCTGTGGTCCGGTTGGCGTGGTTGCTATGTGATCCTCCATGTTAAGCCCCTTGACCTTGGCCGCTTTCGAGCCCATTTTATTATTATTTATTTTGATGTACTGGAGCGCCTGAGGAAGGTTCTAAAGGGGGTGACCATTGTCCCCCACGTAGTTCCCGAATAATATAGAGATAATCCGCCCCCTGCTGTGAGTTGTTTTACTTTTCGTGAGTACTTTTCTTTATATATCTTTTGTTGTTGGTACTTTCTGTCTTTAATTTTCTGCTTATTCCTTCTCCTTTGGTCGTCTTGTAGGAACTGGGGCGTAACTTTGTTGATCCGGTTCCTACTGATGATAACCCAGTTGGGGAGGAGGCCGGAGCAAGTCTAACCATAGCGGCTCTGGCTAGTAAGTCTCTAATATCCACAGTTCTTCCTAGTGCTCCTTGTAATGAACCAGTCCAATATGTTGAATATGTGCCACGCCTAGATCCTCGAGCTCCTTGTTCCATCAATAAGAGGGCACGGGCGAATGATGCTTCTGCCAGCGCGTCTGCCACCAAGAAGCCTCGTCAACCGGGTACTCTTCCAGGTACTCAAGTTGTAGGTAGCATGCTCCTAGGTGAGCACATCGGTTTGTTTTATCCCCTTTGTTGTTTGTTTGCGTGCATAACCGAGTACTTTCTCTTTTCTCAGGTGGTACTGTAGTTGAGTTGCTCGAGGGCGAGGAGGATGAGGAAGATGAAGATGAAGCAACCCTCAACACTCGTCGGTGAGTTGTCGCTGTATTTTCTTGCTGTTATTCTTGAGCGCTTCTTTTGACTTGTCCTTGTCCTTTTGCAGCAAGCGGTCGTTGAGCCTGAGTTCTCCTGGGGCTCAGGTGTCAATCACGCCATCCCTGGCACGGGGTGGTGATGATGTCTTTTCTGCCTCTATGCCTCCGCCGAAACTTTCAGCTCGGCTTGGGGGTTTTAGTTTGAAGAAGACTGCCAAGTAAGTGAATTCTGGTTAGGTTTTTTGCTTCTGTTTTCACTTTTCCTGTATTGTTGAGGTTGTCCATCGTCTTGCAGGTATTCACACTCGCCTTCCCTAAACCCTCGATCGGCTCAGTCCGCTGGTGTGGGGGTATAAACCCTTATACCCTTACGGCTAGACATGGGCAAGCCCAGACCAGACGGTCCGGCCCATTACATGATGACGCGCGATCCAGATCATCGGGATGGAGTCTCACGCAAGGCATCAAACAAGACTTGGGAATCAAGCAAGGTCTTGGTCGGTTAGATTAGGAATCCTTATCCGGCTTTATATGTCAATTGTAACCGACTAAGATTAGTTTCCAGATCTGTAACCCTGCCTCCCGGACTATATAAGGAGGGCAGGGGACCCCCCTCAAAAAACATCGAAACATACTCTAGGACAATCTAGCTTGTAATACATTGTTCGAGAACAGCAATAACAAAGCAGAGCAGGACGTAAGGTATTACGCCCACACGGCGGCCTGAACCTGGGTAAACCCGCGTGTTGTTCTGCATCACCATCTCGTTCGTAGCCTGCACATCTGTCTGCCGACAATCTACTATCTTAAGCATACCCCTCGGTAGACTGCCGACCAGATTTTATCGACAATGGCGCGCCAGATAGGGGGTGTGTACAGCTTTTCAGGCGTGCGAGATGGCAGCCACCTACTACGTCGTTCTCGTCGCTTCGTACAGCAGGATCGATCTACTGCTACGTTGTTCTCGTCGCTCCGTACAACGGGATCAACCTTGATCTTTGGTCCCTCGACCATGAGGGGGACTCGTCGGCTCAAGGCGGCACCTCACAACGTCGCGTGTGCGTAACCCGACGATTCTCCAGTCACGTGCTGGAGTCCAGCCAGGCAAGCTCGGATGATCACGTCCCCATCACGGTGCATCACCATGCAGCACACGACAAGATGTTGATCGGCTGTACAAGCTAATTGGAGTACTAGAAGAGATATACATGCACACGTGCATTCTGATCTACACCATCACGTGAGCAACGCATGTATGTCAGACATGCAAGCAAGGCCATGCATGCCTATATGTATACGTATGCCATGCAATCTTTGGCGTCAAGCAGTCAAGAGCATAAGTGAATTTTGGTAAACTCTCGGAGATGCTCTAAACGCATCTACTCCAAGGCATGCATCACGCGCGGAGTATTTTCCAGCGTCAGCCGATCCGAGAAGCTAAGTCAATATTCCATATTTATTTTCTAATCTAATATCCTATAGCATATATATGTTCGGATATCTACATATATGCATGGTTATTTTAGGAACCCGAACATCTCGTCATCGTTCTGCGTTGTCTCGTATGGGTGGCGTGGATCTCATCGGCAAACCTCCGTCTTGTTCATGAAGAGCATCAAATTCGTTGCCGAAGCACAACTCCGAACAAGCACGGAGGAAAGCAAGCTAATTCGTAGCCACCATGAGGTCAACCTCGTCCGACACTACTGGAAACTGAGACTTTGCCGAGTGTCTGAAACTTTGCCGAGTGCTTTTTATCGTGACACTCGGTAAATATATATTTTGCCGAGTGCCCTGATAAAAAACACTCGGCAAAATATAGCACTCGGCAAAGAAGACTTTGCCGAGTGTCAGACACTCGGCAAAGTAAGACACTCGGCAAACCATTACTTTGCCGAGTGCCACGGCACTCGGCAAAGTTTACACTCGGCAAACAACGCCCAACCCGTGGCGGCCACCACCTGCAGCGATATTTTGCCGAGTGCCTAACGGCTGGCACTCGGCAAAATTTTTTTTAATTTTTTAAATTTATTTTGCCGAGTGCCCCCTGGGCCCGGCACTCGGCAAAGAATATTTTGCCGAGTGCCCCACTTTGGCACTCGGCAAAATATTTTTATTTTTTTTATTTTTGTTTCAAATTTTTTTGTGTAGCTTTGTGACAGTATTTAAAACTCTACTTTAAAGTTTGGGGCAATTTTGACTTTTTTTTGTATATTTTATTAATTTATTTCATTTCCTCAAATTTTTTCGGATATTTCAAATTTGAACTACAGGTACATGGAATAATGGAATTCGGTCATCCCAAAATTAATATTCATGATATTTAGCGTATGTTGAGGCCGTATCCAAGAGGTTAAATGAAATATTGCGCACCTCGTTGACGTAACATGTCGAAGTACTTGCGGGGAAAGTGATTTAAAATTATATAAAATCCAAACAAAGTCCGAAAATCATGAAACTTGGCGAGGCGTCGTGTTATCGCATGTGGAGGGTTTGGTAAAAATTTGAGATGGTTTCGAGGAAGTTGGGACGTCGAATGCCAAAAAACTACACATCTCCGAAAATTTGAGATGGTTATTGTACGTGGAGATGTTTGCGTTTTTGGCATCCAACGTCCCAACTTCCTCGAAACAATCTTAAATTTTTACCACACCCTCCACATGCGATAACACAACGTCTCACTAAGTTTCATGATTTTCGGACTTCATTTGGATTTTATATAATTTTAAATCACTTTCCTCCGCAAGTAATTCTACATGTTACGTCAACGAGGTGCTCAATATTTCATTTAACCTCTTGGATACGGCCTCAACATACGCTAAATATCATGAATATTAATTTTGGGATGACCGAATTCCATTATTCCATGTACCTGTAGTTCAAATTTGAAATATCCGAAAAATTTGAGGAAACGAAATAAATTAATAAAATATACAAAAAAAAGTCAAAATTGCCCCAAACTTTAAAGTAGAGTTTTAAATACTGTCACAAAGCTACACAAAAAAATTTGGAACTAAAATAAAAAAAATAAAAATATTTTGCCGAGTGCCAAAGTGGGGCACTCGGCAAAGTTTATTTTAAAAAAAATAAAAAAAACTCTTTGCCGAGTGCCGCCGGGCCAGGCACTCGGCAAAGGCCTTCTAACCTAATAAAGTCTGGGCCGGCCCACGAACCCCACTTCTTCCTCCTCCACTCGCCCGGCCGCCGGGCTGCTTCTCTCCCGCCCGCGCGCGCCTCCAACGAGCACCTCTCCCCGCCGCCCGCGCACGCCTCTCCCCGCCGGCGGTCGGCTGCGCGGCTCCCTCCAACGAGCACCGGCGGTCCGGCTCCCCCTGAACTGCTCGCGCGCAGCGCCCCTTCTTCCCCTAGCATCGGCGGTCCGGCTCCCTCCCACGAGCAGGCCCGAGCACCGGCGGTCCGGCTCCCTCCGACGACCCCGCCCGCCCGCGGATCCGGCGGCCCGGCGGCGCCCCTGCCTGCAGATCCGGTGGTCCAGCTCCCTCCGACGACCCCGCCTGCCCGCGGATCCGGCGGCCCGGCGGCACCCTCACCCGCGGATTCGGCACAAAAACGGCACACGGTACAATCCTGACAAGATGGTACATCCATCCGATGCTCATGCATGGAAGTACTTCAATGCGCAGCATCCTCTCAAAGCAGAGGAGGCTCGTAATGTACGTGTCGCGCTGGCAACAGATGGGTTCAATCCATATGGTATGATGGCTGCACCATACACATGTTGGCCCGTGTTCGTCATCCCACTCAATCTCCCCCCGGCGTCTCCTTTCAACGGCATACCGTGTTCCTGTCGTTGATAATTCCTGGACACCCGGGGAGTCATATGGGTGTCTTCATGGAGCCTGTGATAGATGAGTTAATCCATGCTTGGGACAAAGGGGTGTGGACATACGACCGAGCTACGAAGACAAGCTTCAAAATGCACGTCTGGTACCACTACTCCTTGCACGACTTCCTGGCGTACGGGTTAATGTGCGGCTGGTGTGTTCAGGGGAAGTTCCCATGCCTAATATGCAAGGAAGCTGTGAGGTTCATATGGTTGAAGAAGGGTGGCAAGTATTCGTCGTTCGACAAACATCGTCAATTCCTCCCTCTTGACCATCCATTCAGAGAAGACGTCAAGAGTTTTACGAAAGGTGTCAAAGTGACGGACCCTAGACCGCGCTTGAGGACTGGGGCTGAGGTTCGTGCGCAGATAGATGCTCTCGTGCTCAATGAAGGTGGTGGTTTTGTGGGATATGGCGAGCAACATATGTGGACTCATAAGTCCGGCTTGACGAGGCTCCCCTATTTCGATGACCTCCTACTGCCCCATAACATTGATGTCATGCACACTGAAAAGAATATCGCCGAGGCACTTTGGGCAACGCTCATGGACACTGATAAGTCTAAGGATAACCCTAAGGCTAGAGTGGACCTTGCAACGTTGTGCGATAGGCCCAACCTAGAGATGCGGCCTCCTGCAACAGGAAAGCAGTGGAGAAGGCCTAAGGCCCCCTATGTGTTGCAAATCGATCAAAGGAGGGAAGCACTTCGATGGATCAAGAGCTTAATGTACCCTGATGGGTATGCAGCGAATCTAAGCAGGGGAGTGAACTTAGAAACTCTGCGAGTCAACGGGATGAAGAGTCATGACTACCACATATGGATTGAGAGGATACTTCCGTCGATGGTTCGAGGCTATGTCCCTGAGCGTGTGTGGCTAGTGCTGGCAAAGTTGAGCTACTTCTTCCGCCAGCTTTGTGCCAAGGAGCTCTCTTTGACAATCATTACAGATTTGGAAAAAATGGCACCTGAGTTGGTCTGTGAGCTTGAGATGATCTTTCCACCCGGTTTCTTCTTGCCGATGCAGCATCTGATTGTGCATCTCCCGACCGAGGCACGGTTGGGGGGCCTGTGCAGGCCCGTTGGTGGTATCCAATCGAACGATGTCTAAAGACTCTTCGCGAGAAATGTACAAATAAAGCCAGAATTGAGGCTTCCATTGCGGAGGCAAGCATTCGGGAGGAGGTTGCAAACTTCACGACATCCTACTACAAGCCGAACCTTCCTAGCAAGCATAATCCACCCCCTCGTTACAATGCTGGAGAAGTTGAATCGACCCTCAGCCTTTTCAAAGGCCAACTAGGGAGCGCAAGTGGATCGACCCCTAAGAGATTGGATCCAGAAGAGTGACGCAGAATCACGCTATATGTGTTCACCAACCTTGTCGAGGTTGCGCCATTCATTATGTAAGTTCTCAACGAACTTGTTTCAATACGACATCATTATTCTGTATCGAACCCCATTGATTCTCTTTGGTATAGGGAATTTGTTCGTCAAGAGTGGCATCAATCAAGGGATCCTACCCCGCACGAACATGATACCCTTCTTGCAGAGGGTGCGGGAGCTGGGAGGCCTGATTTCATTTGTTGGTTCAAACGAAAGGTACTTTCCAATTTAGCTCACACGTTCTTCGATATTCCTTAGTACCTTGTACGTACTAATGATATAACGATGTATCATGCTTGAGCTTGTAGGCGCAGACCAATGCGTCCATGAGTGATGAGTTGAGACAGGTTGCAAACGGCTTCAAGTCTAGGGTGAAGTCATATAACGGTTATGACGTGAACGGATATCGCTTCCACACGTCAAGACACGAGCTGACCCAGCCCAGTCGAAAAACCACCAACAGCCAAGTTTTTACGCCGGGCACTAATGGCGTCGAATACTACGGAATAATTGAGGAGATCTATGAACTTGAATATGAGGGATGGATACCTCTTACTCCTGTCATATTCAAGTGCCACTGGTTTGATCCTGAACGAACGAGACGGACCCCTCATCTTGGGCTAGTTGAGATTAGACATGATTCCGTCTATCAAGGAAAAGATGTCTATATTGTGGCTCAACAGGCCGTGCAGGTGTATCATACGCCATACGCGTGTCAAGACAAAGACCATCTTAAGGGTTGGTCTATTGTGCACCAGGTATCGCCGCACGGTAAACTACCTGTTTCAAACGATGAAGATTACACCTTCGACACAAACACATATGATGGAGAGTTCTATCAAGCAGATGGGCTACAAGGGAGGTTTGAGATAGTCTTACCCGGTGTGCCCGCCCTGGAAGTAGACAATGAAATGGTTGATGACGAGGACCTTGGAGATGTAGTGCTGAATTTGAAGGACATTCAAATGCTTGAGCGATACCATTTAGGCAAAGAGAGAGAAGAAGACACAGAACCTTCGGATAGTGTTGCCCATTTGGACAATTTTGACAGTGATGATGAGACCTATGACCCGGGGGAAGATTATTCCTAAAGCATGTAATACTATATTTTGTTATTAAATTTTATTATGTTTATTCATTTTGAACTATTTGTAATGTATGTACTAACGCTTGTTGTTCATTCTTTGTAAATTGCAGGTGACAACAAAGATGGTGGGCAACCGTTCACCGAGGCAGGTAGCCTCCGTGTACCAGAGGCTACGCCCTCCTGATGGAGGCGAGGGGACGTCTTCAAGGGCAGCTAGGAGAGCAGGCCCGGGTTGCCCCAGGACGGGGATGGGGACGGGGAGGGGGAGGGGCCGGGGTCGGCCTAGGAGGGACCCGCCTCCTCCCCCGGCTCGTGACCAGTCGGAGGAGGGGTCTCAGCAGACAGAGGACGAGGGGGCTAGGCAGACGGACGAGGGAACTCAACAGACAGAGGACAGTTCTGCTCAGTCGACTCCCTACCTGCGAGGTCCCACAAGCCTCCCTTCAGTTCCGCTTCCTGACCGACGCCCAGTGGTTCGTCCAGTGGGAAGAAGGTAAGCAACTATAGATGTTATCACTAGTATTTCATATGATACATTGAAAATCAAAAGAGAAACTAATATTTTTTAGAATCACTTATGCAGGGGCTAGCTACTTCTGTCGGGTGCTCTTGATCCCCCATGCACCCCCGCTACCGTCCTGGGATGTCTATGCAGGAAACACTTCCCCGGCCTTGTGGACTTGGGAGATGGGAAGCTGGAGCCGGCCTGGTCGTGGAATAGGTATGCGAAAGCCATGGATGACGAGCAGGACAACAAGCAGGAGAGGGTTTTGGCGGACTTTTGGGTAAGGGTCTCACAACTTAGTGCAATACATCTCCATTGGTTATGTCTTTTATTGAAATAGTGAACGGATACATTGTGTTTGTATGCAGAGGTATTTCAAGGCCGAAGAGGGTCGAGAGAACGAGGCAGATCAGACGGCACACAGAGCCTGTCAGAAGTACGTCGGTGACATGATTCACGAGGTGCGACTCCAGGCCCACGTTGACTACTACAGGTCCATAAACAAACAACCCCTCAACAAGGCCGACTCAAGAAAGGCGGCGTTGACCAAGGAGCAGTACCTTCAGGTAGGTGAATAATATTGATTCGTTTTGAGATTTAGGTGCTGGCGACATGATTCACTTCGTGATTCACTTGATGATGTGTAGGTGCCGGCCTCGTGGTGCATGTCGTATAGATCGGCATGGGCGATGATCGTGGACAGGTACCTTGACCTGATGTACCTCGAAAAGCACGAGAAAGGCAAGCAGAAGCGGGCACTGAAGACCGGTCCAACTCACCACCAAGGCAGCCGCAACCTCCTAGCATTCAAGCGAGCACTTGTGCGTGATGTCATTTATCTATTCTAACGCTTAATTTGACCTGATTTCTTATCATCTTGCCGTCTTTCGCAGGAGATGGCACACCCGGATGTGCCGGTGTCGGAGTTCTCAGCATGGGCTGTGTCCCACATGGGCCGGGTGAAATCCGGTGTCGTCTTCAACCCGGATGCCCCTGCCCAGGCTTACTCTGACCCGACCGTCCATGCTAAAGTTAGAGACTACGCGGAGGCGGTCCGGGCGGTCCATGGCTCAGATTACAATCTGAGCACTGAGCCCCTTGACACACAGACGGTCGTGAGGATAGGGCAAGGCAGGAAGCACGGGCGGTTGTTTATTGCAGATAGCGCCGACTCCTCGAGCTCTGCACCCTCTCTCTCCAACGTGAGGGCACAAAGCCGCCTTCCCATACGTGCACGGCCTGCTCCAACACTGTCGCGGGTCGACGAACTTCAGGTCAGTTTTCCAATAGGGTCAGTTTATCATATTCCAGTATGTTTGTCGCTGTTCAGAGGTATCTAGATGGGTGTGTTTTAGATTCTAACCCTACAAGCTGCAAATACATAACAGCCTCCGTCGCTGTCCAGTATGTTGTACCGGGGCAAATACACTCACTGCACAAGCGGATCAGTACAAGTTAACCATAACCAGCCATTAATTCTTGTGATATTTTGATGATCAAGCTATCATATAAGTACATAACCCAATTCACTACTCAAACAGCAATGATAATAACATTACACTACAGGCCGAGCTGTCACAAACAAAGGAGACGACCGCGCACCTGACCGCTCAGTTGGAGGCCACGCAGAAGCAGATGGCGGAAATCTACCAGATCATGCAAACCATCGGGCAAGCATCGGGCGTCGTAGTGCCGTTGCCAGCTGCAGCTTCGGGTCGACACTTCACTCCTGTGAGTATAAAAGTTTAATGCCTTCGTGCTGTTCGGATTGTCGGCCTTCGTGCCATTGTGATTGTCGGCCTTCGTGCCGTTTGGATTGTCGGCCTTCGTGCCGTTGTTTCTTGCAGGTTGAAAACCTCCCCATGCAGGGGAGGTGCTGCCGAAATTTTCAATTTTGAGTCTAACACTTCTCTTTTGTGCAGCCTCTGTCGGCGGGTTCAAACATTGCCGCTACCGCGTCCCCGACGGTTGATCACGTCAATCCTTCACCGCAGTCCGGTCCTTCAGCGCAGTAGCAGTCTCCGCCACTGGAGTAGGGATGTTGAACTTTGTGATGTTGAACTTGTAATAATAAACTTCTGTTGTTGAACTTTGCTGGACTTGTGATGGATTTTCGATGGATTATGAAATATGCGTGTACTTTTGATATATATTGCATGCTGGTGATATAGCTGTGATGATTGATATATATATATATTCTCTGTTACAATGGATTGTAAAAAAATAAATATTATTTTTTTCAATCCTCGGAGTCTTTGCCGAGTGCCCATATCGGAGGCACTCGGCAAAGTATATTTTTTAAAAAAAATTCAGCAAAACTTTGCCGAGTGCCCGGAACAGGGACACTCGGCAAAGTTAACATCTGGGAAAAATAAAAAAAATCTTTGTCGAGTGCCCATGTCGGAGGCACTCGGCAAAGTTTTTAAAAAATAAAAATAAAAAAAATTTTGCCGAGTGCCGATGTATGGCACTCGGCAAAATATTCGTTAACGGTGGGTACCGTAACGACAATAAAAACTTTGCCGAGTGCCTTTACAAACACTCGGCAAAATTTTTAAATATTTTGCCGAGCGCCCCGATAAAAAGCACTCGGCAAAGTATTTTTGCCGTGAAAAAAATTGCCGAGCGGACTTTGCCGAGTGCTACGCTCGGCAAAGTCTTTGCCAAGTGCAAATGGCTCTTTGCCGAGTGTAAAAACACTCGGCAAAGTCCCAGTGTCCAGTAGTGCGACCATATCAAGACGTTCGAAGCTGTCAAGCAAGTCTCTGGGTAGTCAAGCCGCCGAGCGAGCCACGTCGATCCAAGCAAGCCACTGAGCGAACCGCGTCGAGCCACCAAGTCGAAGCCTGTACAGCGCATCTGTTCAAGGGCCACAAGAAGCGAGGCTGCGATTCGTGCCCCGTACACAGACCTCAACCACGCGACGACTACAAAGGCCGCAACAACGATCAAGATATGCAATTTCCCTGTGCTTTGAATTATTATTTTGCCTGCATCGTCGATACTACAATTATAATGATTTTTTGATAAGCCAGTACACTGATCACCACTTCTTTCGGGTTCTCGGAGCAGCTCTGTCTCCAACTTCTCTCACCACGTGTACGAGATCCGCCCTCTGCGTGTTGGGTGGTCGGCAGATGCCCTCTGGCCAGACTGATGCGCTCTTACGTGTATACAGGCTCTGACAGCCTTACACTCGGACCACTAGGCTTTCCATAGCCGTACAGACCTACAGGATGACGACGATTATACTGGTACAACTAAAAACAGAACATTCTGCTGTTCAAACTTAGTTAAACTCACACACAATACAAAGCTTAAATAGTTTTCATATAAAAACATCAACAAGCTTTACATTGTATCAATTGTTACCTTATTACAAACTCGCCTCTTCATAGGCACAAGTTTACAATAAGCTCATCAAAAGTGTTTTTTCCTGACAGGCGTCGGGTCACTGCTCAAACGATGCGACAGAAAGCAACTGCGGTGCCGCCCACGTTATCAGCGCATCAGATTGGACCAGTTCAAAAAAAATAAAAAGAAGAAAAAAGAAAGAGAGATACAGAGATAGCGTGGCGATGGATTCGCTAGACCACCGTGCTCTGGAACCTGTAGCCAGAGCTCTGAGCTCTGGAACATGCAACCAGACCTCTAAGCTTGGGGACTCGCTAGACCATCGTGCTCTGGAACCTGTAGCCAGAGCTCTGAGCTCTGGAACCTGCAGCCAGACCTCCAAGCTCGGAGACTCGCCAGACCACCGTGCTCTGGAACCTGTAGCCAGAGCTATGAGCTCTGAAACCTGCAGCCAGACCTCCAAGCTCGAGGAATCGCTAGACCAGTGTACTCTGGACCCTATAGCCAGAGCTTTGAGCTCTGGGACCTGCAGCCAGACCTCCTAGCTCGGGGATTCGTCGCCAGACCTCCGAGCTCGGGGACTAGTCGCTAGACCTCCGAGCTCGGGGACACGACACCAGACCTCCGAGCTCGGGGACTCGCTAGACATCTGAGCTCGAGGACTATTCGTTAGACTTTCGAGCTTGGGGACTTGTTGCACCACTTCCTGTTTCAGGATTCGTCTTGCTCGACTACGTGTACTATGCTTGCATACAGTCGATTGACGCTTGATATATTCTTAGACCTTGCTACAAGGCTCGTGTTTTGCCTTCCAGCAAGCTCGGGGACTACATCATATATGATGCACCTGACGGTGCATAATGTTTATTGGTTCTTGATGATTCTTTTTTAGACCCTGGCACCACGTGCCTACGTCACCTACTACCAGGCTCGGGGACTAAGTGGGTACACTTCACCTGACAGTGAATTGTTTCTATTTTTTGACCCCTACGCTCTGGAATTTTTTGTAAGTTACTTCCATCAAGTACGCACCCTTACATTTCTTTTCAGAAATATAAGCGGGTACACTTCACCAGGAAAGAAAATTTTTCTTTTTGGACCACTATGCAATCTTCCCCGACAACTGCAGTCTTCATCAACAATCACGGTTTACTGATTCCTAATCCAGACGGAACACTAGCGCATACTCGGCTAACATTTCAAGGTGATGTGAAGACGAACCTCGCAAGTTGAAGAAGACTAGGACAGTGTGTCGATACAGAATACATAGTGCTCGGGGACTAGCTGTGGGGGTATAAACCCCTATACCCTTACGGCTAGACAAGAGCAAGCCCAGGCCAGACGGTCTGGCCCATTACATGATGACGCGCGATCCAGATCATCGGGATGGAGTCTCGCGCAAGGCATCAAACAAGACTTGAGAATCAACCAAGGTCTTGGTCGGTTAGATTAGGAATCCTTATCCGGCTCTATATGGCAATTGTAACCGGCTAAGATTAGTTTCCAGATCTGTAACCCTACCTCCCGGACTATATAAGGAGGGCAGGGGACCCCCCTCAAAAAACATCGAAACATACTCTAGGGCAATCTAGCTTGTAATACATTGTTCGAGAAAAGCAATAACAAAGCAGAGCAGGACGTAAGGTATTACGCACACACGGCGGCCTGAACCTGGGTAAACCCGCGTGTTGTTCTGCATCACCATCTCGTTCGTAGCTTGCACACCTGTCTGCCGACAATCTACTACCTTGGGCATACCCCTCGGTAGACTACCGACCAGGTTTGGTCGACAGCTGGTGCGGCCGTGCGTACTGAGTCTCAAGACTCGGAACGCATGGTCAGTGAGGTAGCTATGAGGGAGACGATGACCCCTGATGATCATGCTGCCATAGAGTCACCAACTCCGGAGATGATGGTGACCGTGGCAGCTAGTCCATCCGAGGAGGTAGCCGAGGCTTCTACTGCCCAGGTTGCGGCCTTGGTCTTGTCGTCTTCACATTAGTCAGTTTCTCCTCATGCTGCCCTTTGTACTAGTAGTCAGCGTCTAGATGACGATGTGTTGCGGGAATTCGACGCCACCCGTCGCTTGTCAGAGCTGACTACGGACTGGGGAGTTCTGGCGGCCGGTGCTACTTCTTTTGGGGAAAAACTCCAAGTAAGTTTTCCTTAAGTTATTATTTTTGCTGGGCCTTTTGGGTTCTTACGCCTTGCTTCTCTTTTCCTTTGTCCTGTTTGATCAGTCTTTCTCTCGGGACCATGTCGACTTCTTTTTCTCGTCTGAGACCGATAAAAAGTTGTCCTCTGAAATCATTGCTCTAAAGACAGATCTAGACCTCTGCTAGGCCGAGATGGAGATTGAGTGTCAGACGCACCAAAGGGAGGAAAAAGCTCTCCATGCTCAGGTGATTGAGGTAGAGGAGCGGAGGGAAGTTGCGGTCCAGGAGGCTTTGAAGAAGGTGGAAGCTATGAAGAAAGAGTGTGATGGTATTCCGAGTTCTTTTATGCTTTGTTCCCTCTTTTTTCTTATTTTTGCTCCTTATTTGCCTGATTTTCTTTTATTGTCTTGATCAGCCCTTCGAAAAGATAAGCAGACGCTCTTGGTTGATGTTGAAGATATGAAGATATGAGTTCAGTCTAATCATAATAGGGCCGAGGAGGTAAAGGCTCGTGCCAAAGAAGAGCTCGCTCATGCCTAGTTGATTAGGCTAGGTGCTGATCGGGATCTTGTGCAGGGGATGAAAACTATTGAGGATTTGTCCAAGAAGCTAGCGACATCTAACCAACAGTTTGCGACTTTGTGGAAATCTTTCAAGATTGTTGCGAAGCTTCTTCGAACTTCTGAAGATGATGGGAGGACCTAGGGTGAGTTCATCCCTCTGATTCCTGAGTGCCTTTAGGGCTTCATGAAGGATGGGGTCTGGGTGTGTGTCAAGAACGTTTTGGCTCACATCCATGTTCTTGCTCCGTCGGTCACTCTAGAAAAACTTAAGGAGGACACCGATGATGACAACTACCTAGAGTCCATCGAGAATACTGAGTCTGAGGTTGAAAACCTGGCCAACTTCATCGCTGAGAAGCTTGATATTCATCTCCCCCCTTCTGATGACGAAGCTGACAGTTAGGTTCTGTAGTATCTGGGAACATCTCTCTTCTTTGTAAAGATATACTTTGTATTGTGCTTTGTAATGGAATTTTGGTTCTTTAGATACATCTTTACTATCTTGCTTGAATCATTTGAGTAAATCTTTCCGAGTTGTTTTCCTAGACTTTTGAATTCTTTAAATATGTGCTAGATATAAACCTTAGTCTTTGTAGGCGTATCCAGGTTCCTTTGAGTTGTGTGTCTCCAACCGGTCTTGCTCTTTGTTTTTCATATCTTCGTGAGTCTTATCGAGCATCAGTGCTGGATCAGTTGGATTGTTTCGTCCGATGTGGAACAACTCCGGGATAGGGCGAGCGCTATCTGGTTCTCATCCAGTCCGGTTGTGAAAACAACTCGGAATCGGGTGAGCACCTTTGCCTCTCATCCAGGCTGTGAAAACAACCAGGATAGGTTCGAGTGCTGGATTGTTAGCCTTCTTGCTTTCATTCAAGCCTAAAAATTATCCAAGTGTTTTGTCTTCTCCTTTGTAACAAGAATAATTCAGTTGTTCTGTTCATTGAGCTGCTCTGCATGAAAAAGTGCACCACTTTCGCGCCGGTTGTGTTGCGCAGTTAATGTTGAAAACCGAAGCGCCATGTTGGCTTTGGTGAAGGGATTGACTCTGCCCTTAATTTTAGGAGGAGAAATTAACTCTATCTTTATCTCGAGGAGGCTGTTGGACTGCTTGAGGAGACGGCTTAGCCCTATTTAACTACCCCTTTCACGATTGTTTTGGCATTCTTATCTTTTTAGTCTTACCATAGTCAAAATGGTGAAGAAAAAGTTTATTCAAAGGCGTTGCGTCTGTAAGGTGCCGCGCTCATCTCTCGCTCGCCCTTCAAGAGCTATGGTTATGACGGCACCATCGAGCAGAGGTTCTTCGTCGTCAGCATCTTCGTCGATGGCGTCATTGGCTCTTGGTGCTCATGAGGCTCCGGTGGTGGAGGAGGCTCCGCCTCCCGGGACATCAAAACCGGTTCCATCTTTGCGGGCAGAGGAGGATCCAGCAGCTGCTCCTACGGTCAATCCCGTCTCCATTCCCCCTGTTGATGCCGACTTGATGGGGGTGCATTTGATTGTCCTTAGCAGCGGTAGCGAGGACAAAGTTCACTAGGACGCACTCATTGCCGAGGATGAAGTCGACTGGCAAGTTCTTTCCGCAGAAGATGACGACGTCGAGTCTGTGGGTAGCTGGTCTCCGTCGAGGATCTGATGGTGGCTTGGGCATGTTGCTACTAGCCATCGCTTTGATGTTGGCATAAAGGAGATCGAAGAATGGACTATCCAGTAATAGGTTCATCTTGTTAGGTTGTCGATGTATCTAGTAGTTCTGTTCATCGTGTAAATATTTTGTTCTTCCTTAAATCCGAGTAGTTTCTTGTGGTGTAGTCCGCTCTCTATTGTTAAAGATTGTCTCTGCTTTGAAAATGGTGTCTTTTTCTTCTTCTGACGATGATTCTGAGAATTAGGCCTTCTCCTTGTTGTTTTGTAAGAAAGTTTCCTTTTAGTGACTTCTTTCTATATTGTTTGTTGATCATGAACCTTGGCAAGCATCGGCGCTTTTGCTCATATCAGGAGTTGTCTTGGAGGACTCAGGCTTCTTTTATACTTTCTTGCTCATCGTAGTCTTGTATGGGCTTTAATTTCCATTCACATCTGAATGGTTCTAGATAGAACGAGCTCAAGTGTATTTGCAACTCTTTTGCTCTTGTTTTTGTGAATTGCGAGGTCAAGCATCTTTTCAGCCCTTTTGCTCTCATCCGGTTGTGAAAACAACCTAGGATCGGGCGAGCACCTCTGGCTCTCATCCGGGCTATGAAAATAGCCCAGGATAGGTTCGAGTGTCAGCTTGTCTGCCTTACTCTCATCCAAGCCTGAAAAGTCTTGGGATTGCGAGCTCAAGCATCTTTTTAGCTCTTTTGCTCTTATCCGGTTGTGAAAATAACTCAGAATTGGTCGAGCACCTCAGGCTCTCATCCATGCTGTGAAAACAACCTAGGATAGGTTTGATTGTCAGCTTGTCTGCCTTATTCTCATCCAAGCCTGAAAAGACTTGGGATTGCGAGCTCAAGCATCTTTTCAGCTCTTTTGCTCTCATCCGGTTGTGAAAACAACTCAGGATCGGTCGAGCACCTCAGGCTCTCATCCAAGCTGTGAAAACAACCTAGGATAGGTTTGAGTGTTAGCTTGTCTGCCTTATTCTCATCCAAGCCTGAAAAGACTTGGGATTGCGAGCTCAAGCATCTTTTCAGCTCTTTTGCTCTCATTCGGTTGTGAAAACAACTCAGGATCGGACGAGCACCTCAAGCTCTCATCTAGGTTGTGAAAATAACCCAGGATAGGTTCGAGTGTTAGCTTGTCTGCCTTACTCTCATCCAAGCCTGAAAATACTTAGGATTGCGAGCTCAAGCATCTGTTTAGCTCTTTTGCTCTCATCCAATTGTGAAAACAACTCGGGATCGGTCGAGCACCTCAGGCTCTTATACAGGCTGTGAAAACAACCCAGGACAGGTTCGAGTGTCAGCTTGTCTGCCTTACTCTCATCCAAGCCTGAAAAAACTTGGGATTATGAGCTCAAGCATCTTTTCAGCTCTTTTACTCTCATCCAGTTGTGAAAACAACTCGGGATCGGGCGAGCACCTCTGGCTCTCATCCAGGTTGTGAAAACAACCAAGGATAGGTTCGAGTGTCAGCTTATCAGCCTTACTCTCATCCAAGCCTTAAAAGACTTGGGATTGCAAGCTCAAGTATCTTTTCAGCTCTTTTGCTCTCATCCGGTTGTGAACACAACTCGGGACAGATCATAATAAGACAAATGTTGACGAGGAATATCATCTTTATTTCATTGGCCGTGAATCCTGATTACACATTGCTTTGTTGCTACATAATTTTTCTCTTGAGTTCTTTAAGCGTAGAATCTTCTTAGCTGGCTGATGTGCCACGTATTCCTTACTTCTACTCCATTTTCAGTCATTAACTTGTATGTGCCTGGTCCAGAGACTTTTGCGACAATAAAAGGACCTTCCCATGGGCTGAGTAGTTTATGGCATCCATCAGTTTTTTGTATTCTTCGTAGTACTAGGTCTCCGACTTGTACTAAGCATTGTTTAGTACTTTTGTCGTAGTGGCGCCTTAGACCTTGGAGGTATCGAGCTGACTGAAGGGTAGTGTTTACCCTGACTTCTTCTGCGCTGTCAAGTTCTAATCTTCGGGTGTGTTCTGCTTCTCCCTCCTCATATTGCTTGATTTTTGAGGATGCCCAGATCAAATCTGCTAGTAGCACGGCTTTTGATCCATATACTAGAAATAAATGTGAGTATCCAGTTGCTCTGCTTACTTGAGTGCGTAGCCCCCATACTACTTTGGGTAATTCCTCAATCCATTTGGAGTCGTAATCTTCTAGTTCTTCATATAATCTTGGTTTTAATCTAGCTAGTATAAGTCCGTTGGCTCTTTCTACTTGTCCATTGGCTTCAGGGTGTGCAACTGACTCATAATTTATACTGATGCCACAGTCTTGCGCCCAATTTCTGAACTCGATAGTTGTAAAAGGGGAACCCAAATATGTAATGACGCGGTTAGGTATTCCGAAGCGGTGCATAATGTCTTGGATGAACTCAACTGCTTTTGTTGTGCTGTATTTTACGAGCGGCTTATACTCGATTCACTTGGTGAATTTGTCAATTGCGACGAAGATGTACTCAAATCCACCTTTGGCCGTTTTGAGTGGTCCTACTTGGTCCAGCCCCCAGCATGCGAATGGCTAGGCAGGAGGGATGCAAATTAGCTTGTGAGTTGGTACGTGAGCTTGCCTTGCGAACATTTGGCACCCTTTGCACTGTCTGACTAGTTCTTCTGCATCTTTCAAAGCTGTTGGCCAATAAAAACCGGTGTGGAAAGTTTTGCCCACCAGAGTCCTTGAGGCTGTGTGGTTGCTACAGCAACCTGAGTGGATTTCTTCTAGGATTTCTTTCCCTTCTTCTCTTGAGATACATTTAAGAAGTACTCCTGATGACACGGCTCTTCTGTACAAGTTGTCGCCTACAAGAACATAGTTCTTGCTTCTTCTGATTATCCTGGTGGCCTCTTCCTTATTAGATGGTAGCTTGTTTTCTTTGATGTAGTCGATGAAGTCTTGAGTCCAAACCTGGTGATTACCATGATTTGGGTTGTTGGTGCTGATGGCTTAGAGGTTATCCCATCGGGTTATTTTATGGAAGGTGATGGCAACTCCTCTACAAACACACCTGGTGAAACCTTCGCTTTGTCCGATCCCATCTTGGCGAGAACATCTGCTGCAATGTTTGAATCTCGTAGAACATGTAGGATTTTTTGTCCTTGGAAATTTTTCTCTAGTTTTCGTACTTCAACACAATAGGTGTCCATGTTGTTTTTGGTGCAGTCCCAGTCTTTGTTGACTTGATTGATGACCACAGCTGAATCGCCATAGACAAGTAACCGTTTGATTCCGAGAGAAGTCGTGATCCTTAGCCCATGGATCAGTGCTTCATATTCTGCTTCATTGTTTGTGGCTTGCCATAGTATCTGGAGTACGTATTTAAGCTGTTTTCCTTCTAGGGATATGAAAAGAACACCTGTGCCAGCCCCGCCTAACTTGAGTGATCCGTCGAAGTACATCTTCCAATGGTCGAGGAAGGCATCTGGCGCGGGTTGTTGGATTTCTATCCATTCGGCCACGAAGTCTGTGAGTGCTTGTGATTTTATTACTTTCTGAGGAGAGAAATCGATATTTAGAGCTCCGAGTTCAACTGCCCACTTTTATATGCGTCTTGTCACATCTCTGTTGCGCAGGATGTCTCCAAGAGGGAAATCTGTTACTACGGTAATCTTGTGGCCTTCGAAGTAGTGTCGTAGCTTGCGGAAAGTGATTAAGAGGGCGTAGAGTAGTTTTTGTACATGCGGGTACCATATTTTTGAGTTTGTTAGAACCTCGCTGATGTAGTATACTGGCCGCTGTACTTTGTATACATGCCCTTCTTCTCTTTCCACCATAATTGCTGCACTGACCACAGTAGATGTTGCCGATATGTATAACATCATGTCTTCGTTCTTCTTAGGTGGCGTGAGTATGGGTGATGATGTGAGGTACACCTTAAGGCTTTTAAAAGCTTTCTTGGCTTCCTCTGTCTACTTAAACTTGCCTATCTTTTTTAGTAGCTTGAAGAAAGGGAATCCTTTTTCGCCGAGTCGTGAGATGAAGCGATTGAGGGCTACCATGCTTCCTGTTAGTTTTTGCACATCTTTTACACAGCGCGAGGGTGTCATTTCTGTTATGGCTCGAATCTGCTTAGTGCTTGCTTCTATTCCTCGATTACTGACCAGGAATCCGAGTAGTTGTCCTGATGGTACTCCGAAAACACACTTGTTTGGGTTCAATTTCCACTTCCACTTATTTAGATTTGTAAAAGTCTGTTTCAAGTCTTCAATTAGCATGTCTAGATTTTTTGTCTTTACTACTAACATAAGCTTCTGCGTTGTCACCAATCTGTTCATCGAGACATGTTTGAATAGCTCTTTGATAGGTGGCGCTGACATTCTTGAGTCCAAAGGACATGGTTTTATAGCAATAGGCGTCAAACAGAGTGATGAAATATGTCTTGCTCTAGTCTTCTTCTTTTAATGCAATCTGATGATAGCCTGAATAACAATCGAGGAAAGGTAGCAGGGTGGATCCTGCCGTTGAATCGATAATTTGATCAATTCGCGGTAACCCCGAACAAGTCCTTTGGGCAATGTTTGTTGAGATCCGTGTAATCGACGCACATGCGCCATTCTGCCGTGTTCTTTTTCTATACTAGAACGGGATTCGCTAGCCAAACTGGATGAAGAATTTCTCTTATAAATCCGGCTGCCATTAATTTTGTAATCTCCTTCTTGATTGCTTCCTTTTTGTCTGGTGAAAATCTTCTCAGCCGTTGCTTGATTGGTTTGGAGCCTTCATTGACATCGATTCTATGCTCAGCCAACTCTCTTGGGACACCTGGCATGTCGGCCGGCTTCCAAGCGAAGATATCTTTGTTGTCCCGAAGAAAGTTGGTGAGCGTGAGTTCCTATTTAGCCGAGAGGTGAGCACTGATGGTCACTGTCTTCTCAGGATCACCAGTACCTAGGCCAATTTTCTTTACATCAGCTTCTTTTTGTGGTGCAAGGATGCAAGGCTTCTTTGCTGGGATCTCTAGCTCTTCTGAGTTTATTTGTGCAGCGACTGTGGTAATTTCTTCTCTGCCGTCGTCTGCCTGTGCTTTGGCTGCGATTTGGATAGCTTGAATGTCACAATTGAAAGCGCGCTTCAGGTTGCCCCAGAGGGAGAGTATTCCATAAGGTCCTGGCATCTTGAGCAGGAGGTATGGGTAGTGAGGTATAGCCATGAATTTTGCAAGTGCTGGTCTTCTAAGGATGGCATGATACGATGTCTCAAAGTCGGCAACTTCAAACTGAATGAATTTGGTTCGATAATTTGCTTGTGTTCCAAACATGACTGGTAAAGTGATTTGCCCGAGCGGCATGGCAGCTTTGCCAGGTACTATTCCATAGAAGGGTATTCCTTTTGGGGTAATCAACCCGACAAAGTCTAGCCTCATCTTCCTTAGTGTTTCTGAAAATATGATATTGAAACCAGCTCCTCCATCGATCAAAACTTTGGTGACTGCCATATCTGCTATAGCTGGATCTAGGACTAGTGGATATAGGCCGGCATTTCCAACGCTAGTCCATCGATCTTCTCTTGAAAACTGGATTGGATATTGTGACCAATTTAGGTACCTTGGGATGGCTGGTTTGGCTGCCATGATGCTGTGGAGAGCCAGCTTGTCTTGGTGTTTGCTTCTGGAACCTAGAACTCCAGAGAAAATTACTACAACTGTCCCCTTTGGCTACTAAAATCCTTTGTCTTCCGTGTTGTCTTCATCTTTCTTCTTGTTATCCTCTTGTTTATCCTTGTTTTTTCCTTTTCTTGTGTACCGATCAATGAAGATTCGGCAGTCTCCTATTGTGTGGTTTCCTTGTGGGTGCCATATACAGTGCATATTCTCGATGTCTTCGAACCTTCTGAATTTTGAGAATTTTTTTGTCTTGTCGGCCATGGCAACAGTGATGTCCGGTCCATGCTTCCTGTCTGGATGTTCCATGTTTGGAAAATTTCTCCGATCCGAGTTGTCTCTGTTGTTTTCTCGGTTGTTTTTGTCCGAAGATCTTTCCCTCGTCTTTTCTTCAGCCATAATCATTTTTTCTACCGCGCGTCTGAATTCTTCATTGTTCCTTGCGTTTTCTTTGCAAAAATCTTGAAACGGCCATTTAGCCATGATTTCGTGAGAAAAGGCTTCAATCACTTCTCGTTCGGTGATATCATGTACCTGGGCACGTAATTCACCAAAATGTCGATAATAATCTCTGAGGCTTTCGCCTCCCTTTTGCTTGAGTCCTTTTAGCTCTGCATGTGTGATGGGATGCGTAATGATGCCCGTGAAGTTTTGGCAAAAGGCTCTTTGCAAGTCCTCCCAGCCTCTGATTAACCCCGGGTTCAATTTATCGAACCATTGGAAGGGCATGTTCTCTAGGGCCATGGAAAAGAATAATGCCTTGATATCGTCATCTCCGCCGGCTAGTTCGATTGATTGCGAGTAGATCTTGAGCCACTGCTTTGGTTCGGTCTTCCCGCCATATTTGGAGTGGTTTGACGGCTTGAACTTGTGAGGTAGCTGTACCGAAGCAAGTCACCTTAAAAAACAGGGAAACCTATCGTGCGTTCCGACTTCTCTGTGTTCCAACTCAGCTCCCCCTTCCTGCCAGCTGTTATTTATCCTAGGAATAAATCGTGGGGATGAGCAGTAAGATGCCCTACTCCTTTCTTCTCTTGAACGTTCAACTTGATTGCTCTGGGCGTGGTCTCTTCTTTTCTCTCGATTATGGCTCCCGTTTGGTCCTAGTCTTTCGAAGGCAGACCTCCTTTGACTTTGCACGTCTTGTGAATGCAATGTTGTTCTGGTAGGAAGCCAGGAATGAGTTCTTCCACCATGCGCTCTCAGGGCTGTTGTTCGGAGAACTTCTCGGAGTTGTTCTTGTTCCTCGTTGGGATGTGAGATTGCTTCGAGTTCTTCTAGTGCTTCCCGTATTTTATCGTAAGGAGCTCCGTGTACTCTGGTTGTACGCCTTTCTTCGGCTTCTTTCTCTAATTTCCTCTTGTGGTACTTGGCCAGCTCCATCTTGTACGTGTCCTGTGCTTCTTTTCATTGCCTGGCACAGAATATGCGGCCTTCTTTTAGTTTGTTCCTTCTTTCTATAGCTCATCTCTAGCCCTCAGATTCGCCATCGTATTCAGGAGCGTTGGGCGATATGTTTGATTCTGATTCATCTGAGGATCTGACATCGGGAGCAGTAGGCGGCATCGGTAGTGGCCGCCGAATCATGAAGGCTTCTCGGCCTAGCACCAGGCTTGCCTTGCTGTAGTTGCTGACGACTTCAGTTGGAGTGTTGGCATCGCGGAGCGCACTACCTTCTTGGTAGGGTAGAGTGGTATCTTCTTCAACTAGTCAGGCATTGTTGTTCTGGGGACAAGTACCCGGCCAGTGGACTAGGCAATCTTTAGATGTTACGGTTAATACGAGACCTTCTTGTGCCCTGGTAAGGTGTAGCCTCCGCGCTCGACCAGCCGTATCTCAGAGTAAGTCTTGATACGTCTTTGCTATGTTGTTAAGTTCGGTTGGGAGGCGACTCAACTTCTCAAAAGAAACCTAAAGTAGATTCGAATTGATCTCTTATAGAGTTGATGCTGTGTTCCGAAGTCCAATTGGAAAAGAACTTGGCTTGTCTTTAAAAGAACCCAGATAGGACTCCGAAGGGCAATCGAATCCGGATGTCAAGTCGAGACTGGTTATCGTCGGGGTCCGAGTCGATTCGGACACCGTAAGCCTTTCGGCGAGGTCTTCGGTAAGCTTTGTCGAAAGAGTGAGTTCCTCGCGGGCTTCTAGAGTTTTGACGAGACATCCTTGGAGGTTGCCCTCATCATCCGTCTCGCAAACCCATGATCCGAAGATGAAGATTGATCCCTTTGGGAAGATCATGTTGTCAAAATTCGTAGAGCTCTAGATCGCAATTGTGCCGAAAGCCCCTACCTGGCGTGCCAGCTGTCGGTGTTTGACCACGGATAGCCTGCCACGGAGGTACCCGGGACAGTTGTTCGGGCTTCGGTGCATGCTAGAACTCGACGGTGAACGCAGAGACAGTCGATTTATGCTAGTTTGGGCCCTCAATCGTGATCGAGTAATAACCTTACGTCCAGTCGGCGTTAGCCTTTGCGTTGGATTGATTGTGTTATCTTGTCTCTTGTTATAGGGGTGCCCGTAGCCTCTCTTTATATCGGTAGAGAAGGCTATGGTGCAGTTACAATCCTAGTCGGATCTAAAGAAGGTGTCCTAAACTAGATACATAAGTTACTTTCCATAGGAATCCGGCTAGTCTAGCCTATTCTACTCGGATTCGGTGTAGTGGATGCTACACCTCTCCTAGCTTCAGTTTGTGGGCCAGGCCAGGGCCCACGACTCGCAGTCACATTGTTGGGGAACCCTGTGGGTCCCGCATCAACAATATGCCCATTGTGTCATTAGCCCTCCTCTTTCCCGAGCTAATCTGGAACCTTTGGGCAAGATCGGTTTTGTTCAAATGTGTTTGACCGTTTCGTATTTTCTCAATTTTGGTCTTTAATCATCTAGAACTTCGCCTCCAAGCTCCTAGTGAATCTGGGAAGGCTTCAAACCTTGATCAAAATTCAAATCTCAGTCTTTACTCATGTGCCCACTGCCTTTCCATGAGCCATCCAAGAAAAGACTTCAATAGTCTTGAATTTGATATACAGACAACTAAAAATAGATGTCATACAATGGACTGCCTATAAGCTATTTAATATTTTTTATGTAGCCAAGGTCAATCATGAATATCATTTTGAGATCTATATTGTGATATTGATTGGCTTCAGGGAAACGGGTACAAAGCCTCCTCTAATGAAAAATATTAAATAGCTAAAGATCAAGGTGCACTGTTTATCTTCCTCATCTCGCCACTTTATATCCCGACCCACCACCAGCCTCCCCCGTCGCCCCGGCCAGCAGCTCCCATGCCACAGGCCGCACCTCCCACCAACCACCACTGTCGCGCGGCCCTGCCATACCCTCCCTTAATCCCAATCCTGTGACCACACCATCGAGCCCTCGCCCCCGCCACTGGCATTTGCCATCCGGATGTCCTACCCTGCCCCTCTCGACGACTCCCCGATGCCTCGCCAGCCAACCCGCCACCACCGCCACTGTGGTCAGACACCCCGGGCCCCTCTCTTTCTAAGGCCACCAAAGATCATAGAAAATTGACGCCCTAACCCTGTCATTGCCGCCTCAGCCATCCATTAACGTGCCGGAGAGGACGATGACAGGCACAGGAAGAGGAGGGGAGGAGTCACCTGAATGTCGTCCATAATTTCAGGCTACTGAAATGTGACGTGTGTAATATAAAATATTTGCTAATGCTATTAGAAGCCCTCCTCTTTCCCGAGCTAATATGGAACCTTTGGGTAAAATCGATTCTCGTCCAAACACTCCCCTGGTGTCTTCGATGAGGAGACTCGACCACCTCCACATCCCCCTACATTGATGCGGTTCGCTGGATGCAGCAGCTGCGGTTGGCATCAGCAAGACCAGCTGTACTCGGTCATCTGGGGCACGCGCGGTGGTATCGCCATAGGGACGGGCGACTAGGTCGTGGGAGGCGACACCTGGGGTGGCACAGGCAACCCAAGCATCGTCGAGCACGGCCATAGCTCCTCCATGGGCTACCTATCTGTGGCACTAACACTATCAGTGGAGCCACCAGTGTCACGAGTGATGGCACAACGCATGTCGGTCCATCATAGGCTCAACCCACTAGTTCTGACTAGCAACTGTTGCCGCTTGTCCATCCCTAGGTGCTGGCAGCTGGCGCGCGAGGTCCTGCCGCGAGGGTCGTCAGGTGGCTACAATGGGATCAAACCTAAGCATCTAGCAAACTATCGCGTTTCTACGCGCCTCCCGACAGATCTACACAACAAGTGCCATAACTGCCTCTTCTTTGCGCACCAGGTGGCGACCTACAACCTGCCCTAACATTATCTGCGCTCTAAGGGATTACGACACCTAGCGCACAACTACAACCGGACATGATTCGTGAACTCTGGGAGCTTGGCAGCAGCAGGCATCATGGGTGGCCAGCCATGGCAATTTGTCCAAGGCCGCCGCAACTCCTATCCAAACCAATGTTCGATTCTCGACCTGCAGACCACAAGTATTCACTAGACTCTGGTGAGGCCACACTAGACTGTGCCTATCATGTCATTAGCGCCCATCGACGCCAACGATGGAGGCATCATGATCGGTTGGCAATCGACGCCTAGTTGACGCCTTTGCCATAGCCACGACGAATTGACCCTGAGCCGAAGCCCAAAAGGTCCCTTTACAAGCTCGACCTGTTGACACTGTCACTGCGCCTGGAAAGACATGATGGATGACGCGATGCTAAAGAAGCTCTTCGCCTCGCTCGTTGTCTCCAGACCGCCGGAACCCTTGCAAAGGGCCTTTGCTTCCAGCTCCTGCATCAGCTTCCCTAGAGGATGAAGATTCCTCGGAGACCGCCTGCATATGCACCAGCGCTCTTCCGGACAGGTAGCAGGCATCGGTCCAAGCAACCGACAGCCACTAAGTTGTTGGTGCTCCCGTTGAGGAGCAAGCGCCTGGCAGCACAGAGCCTTTCTTCGGTGCTAGCATCCAAGCCAGGTGAACAAAGTCCTAATCATGCAATGTATGTGTATGAACAAGAGGCTAACACCAAGCACATTGGCAAAAAAAAAAGGCCTATGCGGAGCTCTTCGATGCCGAGCCGAGCGCTTCCAACGTCAAAGCACTAAGAATTAAGAAAGCTCTTAGTGGCTAGCGGACTAGGGTCTCGTAGCCAGCAGCGGCGACGCAAGGGCACGATTTAGGCCACATCGCTGCCGCTACTTCGGTTGTTTAGCCGATGATCATGAGTAATAGCTTAGCGTGGACCTGAAAACTAGCTAGGGAGGTCCGGCTTTCTGCTGTAACTCTAGACCACCTAGGGCATCTGAAGCACATCATTTGTATTTTTAGACTCTTCTACCTTAATAATAGTGATGCACAAACCTTTTATTTATTCGAGAAGGAAAAAAACCATCACAGGGCTACCCAAAGCATATTCATCCATGGAGTTCCATTCTATTTAGTACCAACACAGTAACCAGTGGAGAGACAACACAAGCAACTCAATAATTTACACTTGTCCCATTCATGAACAAAGGGGAGGATGTTTACTGCTCAGTTTAAGCTTCGCAAGAGCCATAAGTTTTAGTTAATATCATTTCAGTTTATTGTTTTAACGTAGTATAAGAGATAAGAGAGCTACAACTTCGGCGTGTCGACCAGAGAGGCAGGCAGGATTGGCGCATCGCATGCATAGCCTTGGACAACGGCAACTTCGGGGATTTTTTTATATATTTTAATCCTTTTTATTTAATATTTCAAAAATAATCTCATCTAAAAATTATTTTCAGATCTAACACTTTTGGTCGCGCCAGCGACGCTAGCACGACCAAATAATGTTGTCGCGCCACATGCATTGGCGCGGCAAAGTCCGCCATGTTAAACGGCGTTTCCGATGTGGAAAATGCTGTCACGCCACTCCCGTTAGCGTGACAGTATTATTCTGTCGCGCCACCGGGAGTTGCATGACAAGACAAAACATTCGAAAAATCATAACTCCTTCATACGATATTGGATGGAGATGAACTTTAACGTGGCGGACTTTATCGCGCCAGCGGGAGTGACGTGACATCGTTTTCCACATCGGAAACACCGTCTAACGTGGCGGACTTTATCGCGCCAATACATATGGCGCGACAACGTTATTTGGTCGCGCGCGACAAAAGGGTTAGATCTGAAAATAATTTTTAGGTGAGATTATTTTTAAAATATTGAATAAAAAAATATAAAAATATAAAAAAATCCTAACTTCGGCGTGTGTTGACCTTTTTCAGTTAGGGTAGGGGCCCGGGGGCACACGTCTAGTGCGTGCTGCTGGCAGACCGGCCGGCCGGCTATGTGCTGCTGGTGCATTGGTGCTCCTGAAACGCCAGCAATACGTCCGCATGCATGCACGCACAACGTGTGTGCGTGAAGGATTTGGGACGTCGACATTCGTTTTTTGAACACTAGTGATGACAATACAATCTCAAACAATAAATTAAAGAGCCTTTACAGCGAGAGACGTCCCATGCATATGTATCAACCCTAATAAGTACGTACTTGTGTTTTATATAGTTGATGAGATGCATTTGCACAAATAAATACATAAATAAATAGAGAATAAAAGGTACTAGCTAGCACCTACATGGCATCTATCGTCGTCTTCATGGGTTGCAAGCAGTGGTGAAGGATACCAAAAAATAATGAGATAGCGCGAAAACGATAACATATAGATATCAAATATTTCTCATTAGAATAGATTATACACATATAAGATACTAGGTGAATTCCCCGCGCGTTGCTGCGGAAATGCAAGAGTAATTTGAATTGAGTTAGGAGAAATAGAATGTAGAAGGAATCTTATTGGTGTATAATACATAAGTATATATGCAATATATGCAGAGAACAAATTTAGTTTTTTTTTGTTAAAGGTGTAACTAAAGACAACAAAAACCATATCAAAGAAAACACGGTCACTAACCTATAGGATCGACCAGTACGGGAGACTAATCTCATCCACCCTCACCCCTCACCCCTACTATACCTGAGGGTCATCCCCCTCCCAAAAGTTCTAGGAGTTTTCCTTCACAAAATCATGCATGTTTCGGAGGACCACATATAATCCATGTGACATGTAGTTTTGCTAGGTTTTTGCTTAGAAACAGTTATCAAAGAAAACACGGTCACTAACCTATAGGATCGGCCAGTACGGGAGACTAATCTCATCCACCAGAACCCCTCACCCCTACTATACCTGAGGGTCATCCCCCCTCCCAAAAGTTTTAGGAGTTTTCCTTCACAAAATCATGCATGTTTCGGAGGACTACATGTAATCTATGTGATATGTAGTTTTGCTAGGTTTTTCTTAGAAACGGGTTTTTGCTTAGAAACGGTTATCAAAGAAAACACGGTCACTAACCTATAGGATCGGCCAATACGGGAGGCTAACCTCATCCACCCTCACCCCTCACCCCTACTATACCTGAGGGCCATCCCCCTCCTAAAAGTTCTAGGAGTTTTCCTTCACAAAATCATGCATGTTTCGGAGGACCACATGTAATCCATGTGATATGTAGTTTTGCTAAGTTTTTGCTTAGAAACGATAGTTTTGCTAGGTTTTTCTTAGGAACGACCGTTTAAATGTTTGCAAAAAAGTTATCGAAATATATCCATGTGAGGTCTTGTTTTGAAGAGTTTATTGCGAGGAACACCATGGTGCAATTGGATTTTAATTATGATACTTGGTTTAGGTGCTACGACTTTTTTTCTATTTCAAAAGAAATAGTCAGTGGAAGATAAATGAGGTTTAGTGGGTGGATGACGTCACTTAGTAGGCGGATGACATCATTTTGCTGATGTGGCCCAATAAGAAGCCAGAGAAATAGGCTAGTGGGTCTTTGCTTTATAGGAGGTATAGATGTGATAGCCACCTACTATATATAAGTAATAACGTACATCTAGGATAAATACAGAGACACAAGCTAGAAAAGTTAATAGACTAAAGTGACAATGAATGAAGCTACAATTGCGTCGTGATCGTCACCTACAACTGAAGGCAATTGATGCCACCTATGCCTATCTTTCTTCTTCTGAAGTTAACCCAACAAACTAAGTAATTAATTACTCTATCTATATCTCTTATAAAGGTAATCCCCGCTGCAATTCTATATTAATATGCAAGCCATTCAAATCATCCCCCACTAGCTATCCACATCATCTCCCAATAATAGTCATGTCATCCCACTACTTCTAACCTCTTAAGTCTTAATGTAAGCTATCCATATCATGTCCACTTAATTTCATCCCTGTTGCAATGCGTGGGGTATCTTCTAGCTATCCAAGTATACTATGACAAAAAAGTAAGCAAACAAGTTAACTCTAGATTATGTTTGCGGATAGAGCATTGGCCTTATACCCTTACCTGATGCGTGATGACTGATGTCCTGATCTTGATCAGAGATTGGCACCAGATGATGCTAGAACTAACTGTCGTCTGCCTGAGTCACAGTTGATTGGGTCCGGGACTTCTTTTCATGCAAGTCATCCAAATCATCCCTCACTAGCTATCCGCATCATCTCCTACTAATAGCCATGTCATTCCACTACTTCTAACCTCTTAATGCAAGCTATCCACATCATGTTCACTTAATTTAATTTCAAATCCTTGTAGCAACGCGTGGAGCATCTTTTAGCTATCCAAGTATCCTATGACAAAAAGTAAACAAACAGGTTGACTCTAGATTCTTTTTGCAGATAGAGCATTGGCCTCATGCCCTTACCTGATGTGTGATAACTAATGTCCTGATCTTGATCAGAGATTACCACTCGATGATGCTACAACTAACTGATGCCTGGCTTCATGTTTCTTAATAAGTTCATGTAGAGTGATTTATAGGGATGACAATTGTTGAAACCTAGTTGTTATTTTTCCAAATTTTTCTCACCTCTGTTTGCTTGGATGGTTCTATGTCAAGGAACACCTACGTTATCCATGGCTAGACACTTTAATAATAATATTGTGTTACTTTTTTAGAGTATTTAAGCCCTTTTGAGGTTCGCTCGCTTTTTGTTTCAATTCACATGTGATGAGCTCGGGTTGAACTTAAATTATTTGAAATTAGTTGTAAAAGGTTATTAATTTAGATGCAAGTTTAGAGGGACAATTTTAAATTATCTTTAATAATGGCAAATGTGGGTAATTTAGATGTAAATTTATAGGTTTATTTTTTTGTTTTCAGAATACTAGAGACATGTATTTTTTTAGAAAACAGAGTGAATTCAACAGAGTCAAGTATGCGTGTGCTGTTGCAAAATTGTGGCCTGTTTATGTCCCCAATCACAAATCTGCAGGTGTCGCTGCTTTAGGAAACAGCTGAAACGGAAAAGGCAAAGCTCTCAGATAACCATCACAAGGCTACCAAAATATTTTCGTCTGGAGTTCCATTCTATTCAGTACCGACTCAATTACAAGTCGAGAAACAACACAAACAACTGCACATTTTACACTCTTCCCCTATTCATGAACAAAGGGGAGGAGACCTTCACATTGTTTACTGCTGTCAGTTCAAGCTAAACAAGAGCTAGCCTCCTAAGTTTTAGCTAATATCATTTCAGTTTATTTTTAAACTTATAAAGAGAGAGCTACAAAGTTACATTTTATCATCAAGCAGACAAGCACGTACTGCTAGTATATGACAGCCGCTTCCTGCACTCATCTTTGAGAGTGTATATAACATGTACGTGTCCCCCCAAACCAAAACAAGGGATGAAGAAATCAGAAGAAATTGCTCAAGGAAACCCCCAGATAGAATTGCAGATAAATTATAGAAGAAAAAAAAACTTTGCAAACTAAAAGTAAGCATGGCGACGGCCGGTGCTACAACAGAGAGAAGTCACAGGGCCGCGGTAGCCGGCAGCTGCTGGCCCTATAGGGACGGCGCAGACGGTGCTGAGGGTCAGTTGGACCAGTACGCGGGTACATATTGTTAATGTCGTCTAGTCATCCTGCTAGAACCTCATTAATAATATGCACCCAAATACTGTCCAACTGGCATCCATAGCACGATATATGACCATCAGAGTGTGGCAGCAGTAGTTCATCTCAAAGCAGCTACGATCGAGCAATCACTAGTATATATAGGTTCCACTGCACGCATCGGCAAGAGAGGCAGGCAGGAATGGTGCATGCATGGCAACAGCAACTTCTGCGTGTCGACCTTTCTGTTAGAGAGTAGGGGTACACGTCTAGTGCATGCTGCTGCAGGCAGACCGGCTGGCCATGTGCTCCTGTTGCATCGGTGATCTTTCTAGCTCGTGTCTGATCTGCTGCACGGGCAGGGAGATTGCATTGGTGCTCTCTGTCAGTATAGGCAGTTACAGAGAGAGAACATTGTGGAATCAGTCGCGTCTCTTGCCAATTGATTTGAACCCCGCACGTAGTCGCCCAACAACAGCTAGCCTTCCTTGTAGATAGCTTCCACCTGATAAATCACCAAAACACCAACGCTTAATTAACTGTTTGTCATGACACTACAGATCTGACAATTGTACACAAAAAAAGGGAACAGATTTTTAAGAAATCCAAGACTTCATGTTCAGACAGAATGCTCTAGACATTGATATCATAATAACAAATGACATATGTAGGAGAGACAGGAGAAAGCAAAACGATGAAAATAAGTGCTTATTAATAAGGAACCCAAGAATCTGTGTTCATCTAAAATGCAGTACACACTTTGATGCTGAGACTGGTATGACAAGAAATCGCGTGTACGCAGTTGAAGTTGAGCAGGTAAATCCTAACATGTTAGAAGTATACACTACTACAAAATTGATTTATAGCAACGGGACCTATTTTGAGCAGAGACGGCTCAATTAGGAGCCGCCTCTACAGGGGCCTTTGTAGAGGTCGCTTGAGCCATCTCCCAGTCGTCTCTGAAAATGATCTATTTTCATAGGCGGTTGGTGACATCAGCCGCCTCTAAAGGACCATTTTGTAGAGGCGGCTAGCTTCGGAGGTAAAGATAACATTCACTGCTCTTCATCATTGTCTGACTCCGGTTGTGACTTGAGTGCTGCAGAATTTCGTGTCCCTAGCTAGATGTGTCATTCATAGCAGAGGGTGATTTAGAGAGGAGAGCCATACTGAGCTCTCCCCCTGTTTATCTGGTCTACATGGTAGCATATAGTTTTAATGCTTACTTTTAATTCAACTATGGGCCATGGTAGAAGTGTGTAATTAGTTGGAACATATAAAGCAAACTTTATGGTTGTTGAATTATTTACCATAATAGTTTACATTGGTATTTAGACATAGATTTGAGGAATGTCTTAGTTAACTTTTTATAATACCATAGGTGGGTTATTTATATTCAAATTAAATGATTAGTTTATATTATTTTTCATAATACTAAACCTGAGTAATTTTTAAACAAATTTAAGGGTTACTTTACATTATCTCTCATAATGGTAGAGGTGGTTATTTTTTTAGGGAACTGGAGGAGCCATAGCTCCTACAGAAAATTAATTAAAGGACAAGAGTCAGCTGGCAGAAATGAGTAATTTAGATGCAAACTTAGAGGACTATTTTTATTTATTTTTATAATAGTAGAAATGGGCAAATTTTTAGAACACTGAGTATGTTCAATTGAGCCAAGACGTGTGGTGTTGTGAAAATGTGGCTAGCTTGTGGCTGGCCCAAGAACAAAGTTATATGTGCCGCTGCTTTTGGAAACAGCTAATAAAATCGAAAGGCGCAAAGCTCTAAAATAAGCATCACAGGGCCACCCAAAACATATTCGCCCGTGCGTAATTAATTGTTAATTAGTTGTTTTTAATGATGGGATAGGGGCCAGAGAATCTTTTGCATCAGTAATAGATAATCTTATTCGATAATCATGCATAATAAAGCATATTTGACACCATGGTGTAGCGTGGGGCTAGGAGTATTGGGATGCATAGCCCAGGGGCGTGCACAAGACCTATGATGTACATCCGGAGTGAGAGTGGGATGGGGAAGTATTTCAACATCACATTGTAGTTGGGGCATAAAAACTTATCATGCTTATGATGGAAATGATAGCTTGCTTCAGTAAACTTGATTAACACCATCATAACAATTTTCTTAAGCAAAAAAAATTGGTGAATATGACCACCAATTTAGATATTAGTTCTTGGATAATTAATATTTATTTAAATTTTATATACCTTTTATGATTATGAGTACCCTACAACAGTGAAATCACACTTTGAATGGACAGAGTAGTGCAACCATCTATTAAAAGGTTAGTTCTTGTATATATATGTCATAAAAATGACAACCCATATGCTTGTGTAGCTAGGCAAAATAACAACCCATATGCATGTAGCTAGGCTGAGGATAAGGAAAGGAAAACCAAAGATGTGGAACACCAAAAAAAATTGATGCATGCGACTGATAGGGGTACGTAGTCCTCCCTTGTTTCTGCACAAATAAAAGGTTCAACACAAACTACAATAACACATTTGTAAAACTGAGAAAAAAATGAAAAACAAAGAAAACAATGTAAACCCCTCTTACGTGTATGTGTGTCTGCATGCAAGAAATGACCATGCAAGGTTCCTTCTATTCTAGTGGTGTTAGTTATATATACTGGTCTTTTGATCTAGATCTAACTTCGTTCAAGGAGATGTAGAGCCTTAACTGAATACATGATTGCATGTGGCTAATCCCTAAACCATTTGCGGCCAAGTTTTAGTCTACTAGTAACTAACTATGAGTCATAAGGTTGAACAATCCAACATGTGGTTGCGCAGTAGTGTCATGTTATATTTCTATTATTAGTGCTTGCACTCTCTATTTATACATGAAATGTGTAGATGCAAATCATCATAGGTTATCACTTGCAACAAAGTATATCCTAGACATTTCAACTTCAATTATGGACGCAAGACATGTTGCTCTGTGCTTGTTCCTAATAATTGGATTAAATGGAAAACCAACTTCTGCAGGTTTGTGTTCGTATCTCTATGTTTTTCACCACAATCAAGTATATTTTATGATATATTGATGCATCATAGATTTATATACAAATTCATTTCTTTCACCTAGTTGCTATTCATTTATTTCTTTCTTCTGAGAAACTTAGTGTTGAACATTTATGCTAGTTCTATGGCTATTTTATTGTGATCAACACCAAGCAAGATTATAATTTTCTGATGTGTTGTTACATTTTGCAGAAACTTGCTGGCAATTTGTTAAAGTGCATCCATTTTGCTTTAAGGCTATGTGCGACACTAATTGTTATTTGGAGGCCAAATTCGAAGGTGTCTATGTGGGGGAATACCATTGTGATGGACATGGAATTTATGGATTGTGCATTTGTCGTTTGTGTAAACATTAGTTTCTCAAAAAAGAAAAGAAAATATCCTCTTATGTTCATGTTTTCCAATCCATTATCAAAATGTTTTTGTCCAAATAATTATAGGGTCACATAGTTAACTAGTTTGATCTTTTGCCATAGATAGTACTAGTTGACTAGTTGTCCTTTTTTTTCCTAAATTTCTCATATTTGTTTGCTTTGATGGCTCTATGTCAGAAACAGCATGCTTTCAGTGGATAGACTATTTAATAGTACATTGTGATATTCACTTCACAGTTTTTAAGGCCTTTCAGGGTTCTTGTTTTTTTGTTTCACTTGCACCGGCCTTAATTTAATTGAAATTAATGTGTGTAATTTCACTCATTTGCTCTAGAGGTACATGTATCTTTAGATATATGTGTTCTCTTTTATATGATGCTGCACAAGTTCTCTTTTATATTTATTGTCTCCATTCAATTATAGACATATGTCATATAGCCTCCCATTGCAGTAGTGCACATAGTAATTTTCCTAATTTTCATGAACTCGAACAACATTGCAGCGCCCTTGACGTTAGCCCATGGTCCATGGATCCAAATACACCCTTCTGCCCCAGATCTTTCAGCTGCCCATGGATCCTTCCTCAAATCAGCCCCCTATATATAACTACCAGAATCTATAAAGCTCCCTTACTCCCTAGTGCCGGAAACACTCGCAAACGTCAAACATAAACTCAGGACAGACTTCGCGGGAACAGACACTCGCCAATCAACCCTCAGTAAATCAACACTCGATGACGTCTCTGAAGATTTCCTGTTTCTTGAGTGTCTAAAATATAAAGCACTCGGTGATGTTTGTGTCTCCTGTGAGTTTGAGTTTGCACTAAGCAAATAATGAGCACTAGGGAAAGAACGTCCTTACGGTCTTGTGCCATGCTACAAAGTTATTTCAGTTTATTGTTTTCATAAAAAGAGAGAGCTACAAACTACAAAGTTACATTTTATTTTATCATCAAGCACTGCTTGTGTATGACAGCCGCTTCCTGCATTCATCTTTGTGCCCAAACTAATAACCACGGACAAGGAAACCACCAGAAAGAACTGTAAATAAATTATAAAAAAAAGACCTTGCAAACTAAAAGTAGGCACGCACGGCGGCGAGTCGGCGACGGCCAATGCTACAACAGAGAAAAGTCAGCAGGGCCGCGGTGACCGGCAGCCATTGGCACTACAGGGACGGCGCAGACGGTGCTGAGGGTCAGTTGGACGAGTACGTGAGTCCATATCGTTAATGTCGTCTACTCATCCTGCTAGAACCTCATTAACAATATGCACCCAAATACTGTCCAACTGGCATCCATAGCACGATGACCATCAGAGTGTGGCAGCAGCAGTTCATCTCAAAGCAGCTACGACGATCGAGCAATCGCCAGTATATATAGGTTCCACTCCACGCACCAGTAAGAGAGGCAGGCAGGAATGGCGCATGCATGGGCAACGGCAACTTTGGCGTGTCGACCTTTCAGTTACAGTTGGGACGCACGCCTAGTGCGTGCTGCTGGCAGACCAAGTGCTCCTGTTGCATTTGTGATCTTTGTGACTCCTGTCTGATCTGCTGCCCGAGCACGGAGATTGCATTGGTACTGTCAGGCTGAAACTGTATCATGCAGCAGTACGTGCTACTGTCAGGCTGAAACTGAATGGATTCCTCTGTATTTCCATTTATCGTGCATTTTATCGCACTATTCAGAGTTCGTTCTAGTTGTGATCTTGACAAGCTGCTTTAGTAATATCTAGCTGAAACCAAAAGAACAAAGCTCAACATACAAGTCAAATGACCATCACAGAACTACTGGATATTCACCAATGGAATCACACTAGTACACGGGCATACTATACAGGCGATTGGTAACCTATTTTTACTGGCGTTTTTCAGCACTGCCTGTGCTGGAGGCCAGTAGAAATGGGCCAATTCCACAGGCGGTTGCTTGTGAACCGCCTGTGGAAATGGATTTCCACAGGCGGTTCACTTAGCGAACCGCCTGTACAAAAAAATTCCCGAAAAAACCCAAAAATAAATAGCAAAAAAAAGATTATTTCCACGGGGTACAAAAAATTCCCGAAAAAACCCGAAAAAAAATAGCAAAAAAATATTTTAATTAGGGGGAGGACCCCACCGCATAGCGCCCGCCCCCGTCGAAGTCGCAAGTCGCGCAATTTTTCGCGCGCTACGCGCTCCGGGTGGGATTCGAACCTACGACCTCGGCCTCGCGCGAAGCCTCCTCTACTACTGCACCACACACTCACATGTGTCCATATACCCTTTCGGTTCCCCACATATTATACAAGTCCGTGTGTAATTTACTTGTTTGAGACCCTAAACGATTTCAAATCAAAAAGTTGTCAGCTACAAAGTTTCATAACTTTTCGAGACGAACAACTTTCGTATTGGTCATTTCTCCATCCGAGGTCGTTTACAAAATTTAAATTTAAAATTTGAGACCATTCAAACGTAGTTTTCGTTGACAAGATGATTTCAAATCAAAAAGTTGTAATTTACAAAGTTTCATAACTTTTCGAGACGAACAACTTTTATTTTGGGTGTTTTCTCATCCGAGATTGTTTGAAAAAATCGAATTTTAAAAAATACGGGTATTTCTAGTGGCGGATTTTTTAACGTGGATTTCTACAGGCAGTTTGTTAAGACAACCGCCTGTAGAAATGTTTTATTTTCACAGGCGGTTGTCTTAACAAACCGCCTGTAGAAATCCATTTCTACAGGCGGTTTTGGTCTTGGGGTCCACCGTTTCATTTTTACTGGCGCGTGATAACTAAAACCGCCAGTAAAAAAAACAGGCGCCGGGAAAAATCATCTTTCTACTAGTGTCACATTCTACACTTGTTCAGTACCAACTCTGTCATGCATTCATCCGGTGTTGTTTTGCATCATCGATCCAGACAACACAAACAAATCAGCACTTTACACTTCTCCGATTCAAGAAACAAAGAGGGAAAACCTCCATCATGCATGTCTACGGCTGTCAATTCAGGCTAAGCAAGAGCTAGAGCCTTCTAAGTTTTTCTACCTTTATCAGTTTCCTGCTCACTTCATTTGGTTGTCTTGTCTCTGTGCTAATATTGTTGTTGGCAGTTACGGTCACACAACAATTTCTGAGCGGTAGCATCTCCTGCGATCGACTTCAACCCCGTAGTCACACCCAATCACACCCTTCCTTCCAACCTGACAGATCACCATGACACCGGAGGCTTAACTGTTGTTAGTCTTTACACATGGTCTAAGCAGGCCAAGTGGGCTCATATCCGATCCGGCCCAGTAAGACGCGAGTTGGGCTTCCTGCCTTCCTTTGACGTACATACTCCTGTGTCCGGCCCGTTTGCCTGGCCTGATCTCCTTTCTCTCACTATAGCTAGCCACAAGCTGAACCCTGGTCGGTGGTGCATGCAGGATGCTTGACGGTGACACAAATCTCAATTCTTTAATTTGCCACCTTCTTTTTGTCTGTATAAAAGGGCAACATATGTGAAGTTGCAAGGACCCTCACCTTGATAATCTCCGCTCATTTCTCTCGATCACACTCTATAGCTAGCCACAAGCTGTGAGACTCGCCCCGCTCCGATCCGCTCTGTGAAATCTGCAGGGGAACGGAGCTCTCCAGTGCAGGAGGTTCTCTATCTGTACGTTGCATGGGCATCTTCCTCTCTGATGGTGGGTTCATCGTGCACGTTGTTCGTACTTCGCCTTCTTACTTGTTCCTTACATCTCGTGCTCATAGAGTCATAGGAACACCGACATGTCGCGTCGCGCTCATAGAGTCATAGCTGTTGATAAGGTTGATCGAGCGCGCTGCAAGTACCCACCGCCGGTGAGGCGGCGCTCACAGGCCTCGCGCATCTGCATGGAAGCTTGTGCTGTCGGCGTTGCGGCGGAGTGGTGGAGGGCTTGTGGAGGTCGCGGCCGTGGCCGTACTGGCGGGGGCCTGCATGGAATAGCGGTCTTTGGGGGAAGTGACGCCTTTTGAGGATGCTCTTCAAGGATGGAATAATAGAGTGCCAGGAGAAAATATTTGCCCATGGAATAGGTCGAGTGAACGATGGACAACACATCAGGCCAGGGTGCAAGTAAAATTTCGGTTTTACATCGGTTGTACGCTCTGTTCCATACTTCCATCCCTCACTTCCCCTAAACCTGTCTTTATGGAAATCTATTGTTAAAAAAACTTGTTTTTATCTCATATTGTATCGTACTTTATGGAAATCTATTCTTTCTTTTTTGACCACAACTCAATTCTGTATTGAAATTGTGAAACGTATATATAGTTGGTGACTGGTGGCATTAATGGTTAAATAACATAAAGTTTCTTTTTTATTTCAATTAGTATATTTTAGGACAATATAATCTAAACTGTTTGGAGTTAGTTGTGCAACTAGCACAACCATACATTTTGTTCTTCATCCTCACATGTTTTTTTGTTAGATTATTATGGATGCAGGCATGATGGGGGCTGAGAGGAATGATGGCTGTACGTACCAATGGCTGCGGAAAGACATGGTTCGTCTATCAGCATCTGAGCCCTATGACAACACGCTACATGTCGCGGTACTATATTCTTCCTTGGTAACGTTTCACATTTGGTGACGATTTGAGTTGGCTGACTGATTTGTATGAAGTTGTTCTGACAGTTCTGAGTTATTTCATCGACAGGAAATGGACAGCATTTTTCAGCTAGACAGTCACGAGACAAATCCGATTTCTTTGCCCCCATCTCTTTCTCTACCCTATATAAAAAGGACGCAAAGGTCCTGGGGCATCTCACCTCGCTCTCCTCTCTAGCAACAGCCCACAAGCTGACACACCCGCTCTGTGTATTCAATCAGCCGGAGGTGGCACTGTAGGAAGTTCACCGAAGTTCTCCATCTGTTCACCACGCCACTGATCATCTTGCTCGACATCAAGTTCATCACGCATGTTGTGCGTTGACTTCTCCTTGGCCCTGCCAAATCTACGACAAGAACGATGAGCTTAGCCCCTCTGCCTTTATTGTTGTAAACCGATCGAGAGTGAAATTGTTGAAGTGTAAAAAAGAAGGCTATAGCATATTGTCAGATGTTTGTATGATATATGGAGGACTGATATATGGAAATAATTTATCTTATCTTTTCACTCAACGTTTATATTATCTGTGCCTTTTTCTATCCTCGCCCAGAAAACAAATAAGTGAAGACGGTTTTCACGGAGCAACCATGGGCACATATAATAACCTAGCTAATGTAGGCAACATAAGCTAATTTGTTGAATTTGTCTACACAGCACCTAAGTGTTTTGGATCATACCAACACTCGATTTTTTTGCCCCTACACCAACCTCCCCCTCTCTCTTATCTTCTTCCCCACCCGAGTGTTGCATGCCACCTAAATACTTGATTGTGAACAGAAAAGAAATTCGGGTGTTTATAATCCAAGAAACACTTGACTGTTATGATCATAGGATCAAAATCAAATTAAAAAAAAAGATTATCAAATTAAGCAGATATTTTCTCTGAATTACATATGAAAAGATCTCCATATGGATTCAAAATTAGACATAAATACAAATTGAAAAAACAAATGAACGAAACAAAAAAAATTCAAATAGTTCTTACATCAATTCTATCTAGAAGTTACAGCAAAATAATCACTGTAACTTTAATATAACTATAGTGTAAATCCAATATAAATTTATAATAACTGCACATTTAGGTGTGGGAAAGAAAGATTTGCATGCAGCGAAGAGGAGATGTCGAAAATGAAGTCAGCATGCAGCGCGCATGCGACAGCAGCACACTGCATGGCGTTTCATAGAATAGGCTAAAATCGAGTGCTAGGAACGTCTAAAACGCTATTTAGCTTTACCTAAGTTGTTTGGTAACATATATAACCTAGTATATTTTCTTGTGACTTGTAACTTGTTGGGTGTGTGTCCACCGCAATTTTGGTCCTCGACGTTAGTACGTGGCAGCATGGGTGGCCCCACAGCGGAAGGACACGACAGACCGCGCCGTCCTGCACCGCCAGGAAGGCGGGAACTGCATGCTCGTCAGACGTCCGGGCTCAAGCATGCTGTGCAGCAACCAACAGGGAAACGCGACGCGCGCGTCATTGATCGTCAGCCATGCCGAGTTGCCGTGCGTGGTGGCGTCGTCGCAGTCGCAGTACGTCTCGCAGAGACGGCCGGACGATGGAACGGATGCATGCGCCACGGCTCACCACGCCTCGGCCTCGCAGTCGTGCTCATCGCCGGGCGCATGTGCACGCTAGCTTAGCTGTTGCTGCGTCGATCGAGCACGTGTACCACGTACCTGAGGTAGACGAACGGGTCAACGTATCGGAATAACCCCTCAGCATTCAGCAATCGATCGTGAGCTTGCTCCGGCGACGGCGAGCGCAGGTGCGTGGGCGCCGCATCTAGGCGCGCCCCGTTGGCGGCTCCGCGATCGCTCCCACAAGACAGGGAGGAAAAGCGCGTAGGGGATGTTTTTTTTTTGGTTGCAAAAGCAAACATACGTTGCTGAGTCTACGTGACATATCTAATCTAACAGCCAAACAAAGGGCCATGGATCTCCGCTAAATAACTTAAAAGCTTTAGGAATCAAAAAAGTTGATGGATCTAGATGCATCCCCTTAAAAATTAATGAACCCCCAGTGTATTTTCTTAGTCTTAGAAACACAAGAAATTGTTTTACCAAACTTTTATTTTTAAAATGGCTTCAGCATCTTCAAAGGAGCTAGAGTCAGCGTTATTTTAGGAGCCAGAACCCTACCAAACATGAATAGAAATGTCATTTCAAGTGGACCCATAGATGCCATCTAAAAAAACCACCGCCGCAGCCGCCATCACTGGCCACCTAGGGCTCCAGCTTGTAATAACAAAGGAAGAACCCGTCCCCATTTACAATTAACCAATTTTTTTTAGATTTGGATTTCTTAGGTTAAGCCTAAATAAATCTATCAACAAAATCGTCACTAGTGTTTAGCCAGGAGCCTTGTTACATGTGATACCTTTGACGACAGCAAAGGGTGGTCATGGCTCATGGCATTCCCGTGGGGATATTAACTCTAGGCCATTGATATCATCATTGATAGCCTGGGAGAGGAAATCAGGCATCCAACTTGACAGATCAAGGGTTATTGGAGGTGCTGAATCATTATTAGACAGTGACACAGTGTTATATATATTTTCAATTTGCAGATATGTTTTGGTCTAGTTTGATATTGTGGCGTTTCTTATTTTGGCATTGGTTGGTGGATTTGACATTTGTACCCTGATTTTGATGTTAGACGGGGGCTCTATTCGTCTATTAGAGCACTGGCTACATCAAAATGAAAGATCATGGAAGAACTTTAATAGGATATTATTTTAGATTTTTTTCATATATAATTTAGGCATGTACTATGCAGAATTTAAATACAATTCCTCCTCTCTCCCTGGGAAAATGCCATTTCATGTTTTAATAGCTGTCAAATTTGTAACATTTCCAAAATGGAGAGCACGCAGGAATCACGTCGCAACGCCCATTATTAATTGCTCCCAGTCAAATAAGCCGCATCTAGGTTGGCTTGTGAGGACTGAGGAGTAATTTATTTCTGCCAGGAGGGTACAAAGTGATCAAGCACAAGTTGAACAGAATGTTGTATATCAATTTGAATGGGCTACACAAGATTAATTCGAATTTCCTATTCATATATAGTTGGTAGCTGATATACATGTCAGGGAGGACGAAGAACAATTCTGTTTTGCTAATGCACAATCAGCTTCAAATATTGTAGATTTTTTCATAATAAAATATAAATGAAAAGGAGGGTGAGAATTTTTTTGTTATTTAACCATTAATAATTTCACTACTACACTTCACCATTTTCCATACAGAAATTAGAGGGGGGGGGGGTGTTGCGAGATTTGGCACTTGCATACAACGTCTGCAATTAGACGACAATGCAAGCTTAAAATGATGTAAACTGAATTAGCGACATAGAGCTGCGAATGGAGGTCGGGAAATGAATGTGGATCATGCATGATTACCTGTTTCTGATGGACAATGGAAGAAGGCCGCTAGGCATGCAGCAGGGAGCATGCATATGAGGATGCATCGTGCTGCGTGGTTCTGGTGGCGTGGTTTGGTCACTGATTACCAATGCGATGCCTGGTTGCCGATCACCGCGTATATATAATATATACTCCTACTATGCGTAGGTGCGATGCCCTCCGCAACAAAAGCAGCAGATGCGCATGCACGCACAAGACATTGTTGCATTCACCCTGTTCGGAAGGCTGTTTCTGCGGCTTACAAGCCGGCTGTGGCTGTTTTGTTGTGAGAGAAAAACACTGTACCACGGCTGATAAGCCGTGCTGATAAGAGCAGCCGAACAGGGTGATTGTAACCGCCGGGCGTTTGGCTGACAAAGATAAGACGGAGACACGTCTGGTGCGTGCAGTACTAGCTGCTCCGGTGTGACCGCTGAATTCAGCTGTGACCGGGCCCCAAACACAAAGCAGCTACCAGCAGCAGTGTTGCAGCTGTGTCAGGCTGAAACTGAATGAACTCGTGCAATTTCAGTTAACTGAAGAAGGTGTTTCCTGAATGACAAGGCTTCAAGTTTTTAGAGCGAACGGGCATTCCGTATTCGGTGTGTAGAGTTCATGGTAGATCCGACGGCTAGTTTTTGTTGTATCTCATTTACCGTGTCATCAGTTACGGCACAACTCTGTAACCGGGCGGGCCAGTCCCGGCCGGAGTAGCAGTGGATTCATCTGTATCTCCGTTTGTCTCACATTCCATAACAGTATTCAGTAGATTATCAGTTAGTTCTAGCCGTGATCTTGACAAGCTGCTTTAGTAAATAGCATCACCCTGTGTTGCTGCATCATCGACCCAGACAACACATGCAACTCAATGTTTTACAGTTCTCCGGTTGAGTTACAAAAGGGAGGAAGAGCTCCATCATGTCTACTGCTGTCAGGTTAGGCTAAGCAAGAGCCTTCTAAGTTTTATACCTACCTAATATCAGTTTCCTGCTCATTTGGTCGTCAGAAGTTATAATGACTTGTTTCAGACCTCCTTCATGTCCACTCTCGTTGCTCAGTGTACACACGCCGGTTGATGAGTGCTGTTGTGACTGGTCCCAAACACAACAGCTTGCAGCAGCAGCAGCAGCAGCAGCAGTGCTGCAGCTGTGTCGTGCTGAAACTGAATGGGCTTGTGCAATGAAGGTGTTTTCTGAATGACAAGGCCGCAAGTTTTAAGAGCAAACGGGTATTCGATGTGTAGAGTTCATGGTACATTCGAAGGCTATTGTTTGTTGTATCTCATGTACCCTGTCAGTTACGGTACGACTCTGCAACCGGGCAGGCCAGTCCCGGCCGGAGTAGCAGAGTATTCATCTGTAAATATCTCCGTTTATCCTGCATTCCACGCATTATTCGGTAGATTGCAAGTTCGTTCTAGTCGTGATCTTGACAAGCTGCTTTGCCAAAGCTCAACATACGACTCATCAAAAAAAAGCTCAACATCAAATGAAATGACCATCACAGGGCTCCTGGATATTCATCAACGGAGTCCCGTTCTACACTAGTTCGGTTGTTAGAAGAGTCAAGGGTCTATTGGGCCTTAGCCCATTAGGGTTAATTAGTTGCTTGCTTAGGGGTCAAGTAAGCCTTGCTTGTAAGTCAAGAAATCCTCTCTATATAAGGAGAGGAGATGTATCAATCTAATCAAGCAAGAGATTAGAAGGAAAAACCTTCTCTCTTGCCGGCCGTGGGCGAAGCCCCGCGGCCGGCGTTCCCAGCGCCCCTCACAGCCCTAGCCGCCGTTCCTCGTCTCTCGCATGAACAGTACCCCGCGCGGTACTGTAGCGCGGGTACTGTAGCGCCGCTGGTCTCTTCCTCAATTCTCCCCATCCAACGACGTTCATAACAATCTGGTATCAGCATTGCCAGGCACGATGACGTCTGCTCCACCGAGTTCCTCCATCCCGGCGTCCACTTCGCCGCTGCTCGCGGCGTCGTCCGATCTGTTCGAGACCTCCACCGCCTCTGCTCAGCCCCTGACGCTGGAATCCTTGGGGGCCAAGGTGGATATGATCGCCAACGCGTTGACCTCCATGCAGCAGGCGTGGGCCGGCCTGCTCCGGGTGCCCGCGCCACCGGCGTTCTCTGCACCACCACCGCCGCCTCCGCCGCCGGTGCCCACGGCACCGATTCCAACTGGCGCTGGAGTCCCGCTCCATCTCATGCAATGGCCGGCCTCGCCATCACCCTTGCCGGCTTGGCTGCAGCCGTCCGTGCCGACGTCGGCTCCGATCTACTCGATGGCCACGTCGCCCTCCCCGACAGCCTACACGACGGCGGCGGCGACAACGGTGTCATGGTTGGCCGCCATGGAGAGCCGTCAGACAGCGTTTGCGCGCCAGGTGTCGGCGGCGGTGCGGCTGCAGGCGGCGGCGCGTGGCCTCCTGGCGCGCCGGCGAGTGCGGCGGCTGTGCGATCTGCAGCTAATTCAGCCCCGCACCCCGTCGCAGTTCCTCCAAGCGGTGCTTCGTCGCGCGAAGGCAGACACCGCACAGCAGATCAAGCAGCGAAAGGACATCGCAGCGCAGCCGATGCTTATTCACCAAGTGTCGGCTGTGGTGCGGTTGCAGGCTGCTGCGCGCGGTCTCCGAGCACGGCAGCGGCTGCAGGAGATGCGCCAGAAGATGCGGGTGGCGGTCCTGGCGGCGGTGCGGTTACAGGCTGCAGCACGCGGACTCCTGGGGCGACGGCAGGCGCGGGAGATGCGTGGGTTACAGCTGGTGCCTGTGCCCCGTGCTTCTTTGTTTCACCACCAGGCTACGCTTCGCCACATGGAGGGCCCCGATCTCGTCCGCTGCGTCATGGAGATCGGGCGTGGCATCGCCACCTTGGGTGGCGAACTCGGTGTCTACAGCGCCGGTGTTTGGGGACGCGGGTGTGTGGCCACCCATAGGCGGGCCTTAATTAGCGTTTCCGTGCTCCGGCACCGGCCACCGCGAGGACGTCTCCGTTGGTCGCTATCGCTACTAGTTCCAGGTGGCTATACTCGTGCACCCCTCTCGTTCCGGTGGGCTCCATGGGATCCAGGTGGCTACACACATGCAGGTCCATCACGCGGAGGGTGTCCGCCGTATCTCCAAAAATCAAGGTCAATAAAATAAGCCGAGATGTAAAAGGCTTATTTTTAAGTGATAAGTTTGTGTCGAGTCGAGTTAGGTTGCAGCTCGAGGACGAGCTGCATGTCCAGGTGGGGTGTAGTGTTAGAAGAGTCAAGGGCCTATTGGGCCTTAGCCCATTAGAGTTAATTAGTTGCTTGCTTAGGGGTCAAGTAAGCCTTGCTTGTAAGTCAAGAAATCCTCTCTATATAATGAGAGGAGATGTATCAATCTAATCAAGCAAGAGATTAGAAGGAAAAACCTTCTCTCTTGCCGGCCGTGGGCGAAGCCCCGCGGCCGGCGTTCCCAGCGCCCCTCACAGCCCCAGCCGCCGTTCCTCGTCTCTCGCATGAACAGTACCCCGCGCGGTACTGTAGCGCGGGTACTGTAGCGCCGCTGGTCTCTTCCTCAATTCTCCCCATCCAACGACGTTCATAACATCGGTACTAAATCTGTCATGCATGATGATGAATGCATCCGGTGATGCTGCATCTTTATCGACACAACACCACCAACAACTCAATGTTTTACAGTTCTCCGATCCAGAAACTAAGAGGAGCTAGGAAGACCTCAATCATGTTACTGCTGTCAGTTCAGGCTAAGCAAGACTGCAAGAGCCTTCTAAGTTTTACCTAATATAATATAATATCTCCAAATATCAATACTGTTGTAGGCAGCTACAGTCAGAGAACAATTGCTGAGCAGTAGCATCTCCTGCCAATCGACTTCAACCCCGTAATTTCCACCTCACAAATTGCCATGACACCAATGCTTAACTGTTGTCAGAAGTTGTATCATTTATAAACTGACTTCAATATAAGGCCCTGTTTGGTTTCCACATGTTAAAGTTTAACTCCCATCATATTAATGTTGCGGCAAATGCATGGAGTACTAAATGTAGACTAATTGCATGCATATCGGCACAGATTAGGAGTAATTTACGAGACGAATCTATTAAGCCTAATTAGTCTAAAATTAGAAATTTTTTGTCAAATAAGACGAAAGTGCTACAGTGTTTGTTAAACTCAGCCACATCAGTCATGCATGGTTCAGTATAAATATTTATCTTCCAATAGCTGATCAGATTAGGAACACAATGTATACTCCAGTTAGTCCTGGCACCATGTAAAACCCCTCACCTAATTTAGATAACTGCCCGGGTCACAAATTCACAACCCAATTTCAGTATTTTGCTCGTTATTTTTTCCAATTCTTCTATACGCAATTACCTTGGGCATTAGTGATATTAGAAGCATGAGGTAAGCACTCTAGCAGCAGTGTGGTGCCAATGAACATGATTTTTTTTTTTTTGGCCAGCAGCACACGTACCAAAAGCTCATAAATATGGTCGCTACAATAGAACCATGGTACATTAAGATGCAGACTATGATCACCTGAAGGTAACTTCGTATCAACCAAGCTTTGTCAGATGGAAACACCACTATTGTTATTGGGCAGGATAAAGCAAATATAATGTTCAATATTTGTCAAGCATCATCTATCTTTAGTTTAACTGGGTGATGTGTCTGATTACACTTATTAGCAGAACAAAAAATAAATACCCTGTTCAATTCGAAATACAAGGAAACCATGTATTAGTATTTTTTTTTCAAATTGAACGGGTATTTATTTGATTATTCAGCTCATAAGTGTAATCCAATACATTACCCAGTAAAACTAATAAAGATGATGCCTGGCAAATATATAGAAGAACAGTATATTTGCTTTATATCCTGCCCAATGCAAACCTGTTGCTGTACCTCAGGTGATTGCAGTCTCCATCTTGCATATCGATCTGGTGGCTACGACTTACCAATGCAATGCAATGTACATTGAATGGCTGCCTTCAGGTTGCCGACTGCACTGCATATATATACACACATACGTGCCTGCCGCAGGTGAGAGTGTGAGTGGAGTAGGAGTGGGTGATGGGGCCGGCAAACGGCTTCTTCCATCGGCAAGATGCGCACGCACAAGACGTGTTCTTGCGTTGTAACTGCCGGGCGCCGTACGTGAAGATCGTCTGACAAAGATGAGATTGATCGAGACACGTTTGGTGCGTGCAGTGCTGTTGGGTCAGTCTGAAACTGAAGTCGTCTTTGCAATTTCAGCTTACTAAAGAAGGTGTGTTCTGAATGAGAATTGAGAAGGCCGCAAGTTTTCAGAGTGTGTCCAGTGCGCCAGGGGAAGCAGAAATCAAGCCCATGATATATGAACCCTATTTTGTTTTGGCTTTCTTCTTGTTTAGCCTTAGATTTATGTGTATTTCCACTTATCCTACATTTTATCACGATTATGCAGTAGATTGTATGTAGGTTATTAGTTCTAGTAGGAATCTTGACAAGCTGCTTTAGTAAATAGCTGGAAGCCTGGAACCAAAAGAAGCAAAGCACAACATGCAGAGTCAAATAACCATCACAGTGCTATTGGATGTTCATCAATCGAGTGCCGTTCTACAGTTCAGTACCAACTCTCACATCCTTCGGTGTTGCTGCATCAGCGACACAGTCAACACAAACAACTCAATGTTTTACAGTTCTCCGAGATTCAGAAGCTACTATGAGGAAGACCTCTATCATGTCTACTGCTGTCAGTTCAGGCTAAGCAAGAGCCTTCTAAGTACTAAGTTTTTCCCTAATATTAGTTTCCTGCTCACTTGGTTGTCAGAAGTTACAATAACTCGCCATGCAATACTGTTGTAGGCAGTTACAGTCAGAGAACAATTGCTGAGCAGTAGCATCTCTTGCCGATTGACTTCAACCCTGTAGTCACCCAACCACACCCTTCCTTGTAGCGTTCCACCTGACAAATCGCCATCACAACAATGCTTAACTGTTAGACACGATGCGTACTTGACAATTATTGTATACAGAAAAAAAAACGACAACGAACAAAACAGTGAACTTAAGGAAACCAAAGAATTCATGTTCACTTGTTCACATAAAATACACTAGCCACATGACAACAAAATGGTATATGTAGTAGGGACAGAAAAGCAAAATAATAAAAACAAGTGCTTAAGGACCCAAGAATATTTGCTCATCTCAAATGCAGTACACTCTCATGCCGAGACTGATATGATAACAAACAATATATGCAGTTGATGTAGGCAGACCCTTGACAAAAACCAGTTCAGTGACTGCCTCACTAGCAAGCCCTGGCAGCTAAATGCAAGATTTTGGATGTATGATTTTGGTTCTAGCTCAGTTGAATTATTAACAGCCAAATGGACATGATAAGAAATTTGTCATTTGGCGTTGCTACTTACCACATCCAAGATTGTATCTGCTTCACCTTTCACCCCACCAAAGGTGAATATTGAGCCACCGAGCACAGCTGAAGAATGGTATCCTCTGGTGTAGTTCATGGGTTCAACCATCATCCATGACGGCATCCTTGGCTCGTACACCTCAACAGTAGCCACCATTGCTTTAGCCCCCGTGTCGTATCCACCAATCGAGAATCTGGAAGGAAATACAAAGGCAAATTACGTCAACAAAGGATAGTATACCACACACCCCCCTCCCCCCCTCATTTGCTGGCCACACGCTATATAGCATATTTTTGAGAAGGAACATCCCACATATCTTCAATTCATTGTTTCAACATAAAAAAGAAAGAGTTACATGACTTACATCTTCTCATCAAGCACTGTAAGTGTATGACAGCCCCTTCCTGCACTCATCTTTGGCAGCATTTTCCAGTTAGGCTCCCGTGGATCAAGTCTTTCAGCAGAGCTGCCAATACACATCACAAAGTTAGAAGAATAGTTTTCTTGCTGTTCCTCTCACTTCAAATACCACTGCCATTATAGCAATAGAGAATAGGCTAATGAACATTTATGAAATAATTCAGTTTATTTAGATTTGCACTAAACCATAGGCCACCGCATGAGGTTTAACTAACTGTTTTGAGATGTTTGGAGGTTTTATGAGCTGTTGTATTTCCACCAGATCAAAACTAAACCAATCAAGTACTAAGTACAGGCAGGAAAAGTACAGCACCTCAGATATTCAACACCATTGAAGCCACCAACAGCATAAATCACACCATTTAGTGCTACACCAGCTAGAGCAAAGCGCTGAAGAACAGTGTGACAAAGTCAGTAAAGCTAAAGAGTTTATCATATTATGTGGAGATTTGTGTCACAAGCAAATATTTTCCCAATAAGGACAGTACATCAAATTGAAATGGAACCAGGAACTGTTTTTCTTCACCGCAGAATTACACAGTTTTCCATGAGTAAATGGTCATTATTTCCCAAGCTGTTTGTGTCTTAGGCAAATTTATGCATGTTCTACTAAGTCTAAGTGTTTCAGTAATGTATGAGAAGAAAAGCTGTCACATTCTAGAACAAATGAATAGTAGAAATTGATACCTTTTCCAGCATAGGTTGATTTTTTATCCACTTTCCATGAGTAGGATCAAACATCTCAACATCAGAGAAACACTCAGTTCCATCTCCACCACCAAATGCATAGATTCTCCCATTAACACTAACCCCAGCAAGGCTCCCCTTGTCACGAGTCAACGATGGGCATGTGGACCAAAAGATAAATGCAGAATCAGGACAGAGATTGAAATACGAGAGCTCAAGAGGGAACTAAACTTAGAAGCCAAGTAGTAACCTGTATCAAACCAGCAAGCACCATCACCACCACCAAGAACAAATATCTTGCCCTCTAGTGCAACAGTTGAGGTATATGATTTGCCAACAGCCATTGGTTTGAGGGGTGTTACTACGTCCAATGAAGGGGAAAAAGAGTCAAGTGATGGCACAAATGAGAAGCCATCAAAACCACCAACTATATAAATGACATCTTCTGAACCCAAACATTGTTCTACAAACTGGTTAAGTGAATCGTCTAGGGTCAAAGGATCTATTTTAGAATTCAATGTCTTAACTGTTCCCTTTAGTTCAACAATTATTTTCAGTAACCTCTCATTCACCCCTTGTAAATGTTTGACTTCTTTGTTGGACCAAGCCTGCATTTTGAACATAAATTAGATTTAACCACCAAAACTTTTTTGCCAGCAAATGAGATGTTTTTCCTATACTTTGTCCTTGCATCCTTTTTCTCTACTTCCATATTGAAAGAGTGAAGTTGAACAATTGATCATAGAGGATCCTAGCTGAAAGATTGATTAGAAACTAAGCAGATGCGAGACTGATTTAGAAGCATAATGGAAAAATCTTTTCATTTCATCCTGCCTTGCTTCTTCCATTTCTTTAGGTAGCCGTGAACCAAAAACACTACAAGCATCTTATGGATTCTCCCTATTAGTGCCACATAACAAATTTAGCCATTCTAGAGTGCAAAATTTAGCTATTCCAATCCTACACACATGCAGTCTAGTATCAGTATAATCATATACAAAAATTTACTCAACATAATGTCGCTTGCTTTATTCTCTTGGTTCCTACATTGTCATGCTAAGTTATCAACACATCTATTAAAAGTGCAATTTCTGATTTTTTGCATATAACATTTGCATAAATTTAAGATTGCATGGTTCAGTATAACAGATGCAAGGCTTCTCATGAGGTTATAGCATAAAGAAGAGACCTGCTTCTTCTCCATCACCTCTATTCGTCCAGATAACTCTTTAACTACATCAATCATCTGCAAACAAAATTAGTGTGAGAATTTTTGCAATAGATAGACAAGAACTAAGCATGTTAACTAGACTGAATGAACTGAAGCATGAAACAAGGATGATAAGATGGAATGCAGATATCAGTTGAGTTCAAAGTTACAACCTTGGCTTCTGTGCATGATTCAGAGTCCAATAACTGCACCAGCAAATTAGAATGCCCCAAGGACAGCTTATCAATTTCAGAATCTAAGGTTTCTGGCAAATTAGAGTTCCCATCCAGAATGGCACATTTGACCTCTTTGGCATACTTGCAGCTATATGCATCATTATCTTCAGTTTCAGTAGTATTGGCATAAAAATCAGAATGCCACTGCTGACCAGGAAAAGTCATGCGCCCTTGTAACACCTGATCAAAGCTTGGCATTTTTCCCTGCTTATCAGGGTACTGTTGTTGTTGCACTGGAACCACCCTATTTGATAGTGCATAGTCCTCCCTCTCTGGTGATGTGTATTGACAATCCAGTTCATCGAAACCACCAGAAGATTCATTACCTGAGCTTGCATGTTCCACATCCACATCTCTTGTCCCAACTTCCTCAAATTTATTCTTCTTCACTATGTCAGCATATGACTTTACAACCTTTTCTGATTTGAGGTTATTGTTCCCCTCACACTCTGTTGCCCATCCAGGTGACAGCACTAATTCTCTCCCATGATCATCAGCTGGTGCTGCGGCAGGGGGCATCCAGAAATTGTTGGGGGGAGAAGGAGAAGGAGAAGGAGTAAACATATCCATCAAAACACGTGTTTGAGCATGATCCAATTCAAACTTGAAAAAATGGAGCTTCTGGCCAGGGACACCGGGTGTGTTCTGATAGTAATTGGCTATAATAGCATTTCTGAACTGATTCTCTGCTAGCGGGAAACACCACACCCTTACCCGCATTGCAACCTAAACAAATAAAAGGGCATGAATACAGAAGCCATTTTACTGAGAGTGAAAAAGAAGATGGCATTCAAAGTACAGACACCAGGGATTGTACCTGGGCAGGATAGCTTGTTTTGCCCTTGCTATCATGTGACCATGCTTTTGATTCAGGACAGAACTTGCCATTCCCAGCAGCTTCGTAAATACCATACAATCTGCGATCATCATAATTGAAGAGGAAGAGAGGTAGTCCTTCCTTAATGTTTTGTACATATGAAATATGTGATTTTGGCAAGCCTGAAACATGACACAAATGGTAACTAAGTCAGTGAATCACTCAACAAGTTGATATGCTTTGGGAGGCATGGAATGACATACCCCCCTCATAGGAAAAGACACAAATGCCAGTTTTGTAAAAACAAAGCTTAGAGAGGAGTTGTGATCAAGAGAGATCAAGAGCATACCAAAAAGTTTCCGTGAGTGACACTCTTGAATGGTATTGTTTGTGCAACCAAATATCACAGCTCCAAGGTCTTGCGGTTGGAGGTTTCTTGCAGGAATGGACAGGTTTGTTGGCCTGGTGTTTTTTACAACTTGGCTCCACAAGGATTTGCTCGTCACCATTGTAGTGATACTAGCAAGACGAGAAACAAAAGGAAAGGAATAAATATGCTGCACTGTCCAGTTGATGTATACCCAGTTGCATGTTTGATGCATGAGGCAAGAAAAGGTAATGTTCTTCAGAATCACAAGTACTTATTTTCTAAGCATGAAAGCAAAGATCAAATGACAGTAATGCAAATACTGAAATACACATAATACAATTTGGTATTGTCATATCATTTGATTTAGCTTATTGTACACTAAAGTTCAAGAAAAATCTCACGAGCAGCACAGTATATTTTCAGATTTGTTTTCTCTGATTCATCACAACAGAAAAGAAGGCAACATAATTAGGTATATCTCCATATCAAAGGGAGCAGATGACCCTTACTGAGACTTTCTTTTTCATATCACGGTGCACAAATGATTTGGGAGTGGCCCATTTTGCACAATTTTCTAATGATGGTAATAATGCAAACTGAATTTCAATGATGAGTAGTATGCAGCTACGTTACAAGGTCAGGGTCTCAGGTTAAGCTAGGTAACAAACTTCAACAGATGTGACTGCCCCTGGTTCCTGAGAGTTGATATGTACTAGCACATGGAGATGAAGCTCCAGTCACTGATCTCGTAGCTGGAATGGAGTACCAAAATGATGTGCAGCAGTTCCAATCAATGTCTCATTACAATGCCGAGTCCTCCCACACAAAAGAAATTGTAGTGGGGCCACAGGGCAAAAATTAATGAAGGAACTGAGCAAGTTGTACATGAAGGCACCAGTAGTTGGGTAAAGGTGACACATGCGAAATCAATGAAGTGGAATACGGGAGAAACCTAGATGGCCACTTGATGTTCATTCTAGAAGCAACAACAGTTACTCAGTGGGGGGTGAAAGGAAAATCCCGCCTAACCCACAAAACTCTGTTCTATTGAGCAAAACAAAACCCTGTTCTGTTGACGAATCCTTCAGAATCAATGCCCTTGCCCTGCATAGATGGATGAAGGCTACATTGCATTATCGGCTAGGAGCAGGAGCGAAATCCTACCCTCGACCGGATCATCAGCGCACGCACGCACACGAACCAATCCAATCATGAGTAACAAGCGCGGCGGGCGCATGATCGAGCGAGCGCGACCGCTACTTCGCTACTAAAGAGTGAAGTAGTTGAACCCAAATCCATCCAAGAAGCAGAACGAATACAGCCAGAACAGAAAAGGATCCAACTCGGAGATTATCTCGTGCGGACTATCCTAGACGAAAGGCACAAGCTTTATGTTGTTCTGCTGGTCGGCGGATCAATCAATCAAGCAAGCAAGAAAGTGGGGGGAGCAAAGGGAAAGGAAATGCTGCGGTTGGGGTTTCGTGGTACGGCCCGTACCTTGGAATCCCTTTGCTTTGCTTGGGGTGGAGCCGTGGAGGAGTGCCAAGCCCCCACTGCCGCACTGTTGCAAGAAGGAAGAGGAGGAGGGGACGCGGCGATCGCACTCGCGCTGCAGCGAAATCCTCGCCCGCGCCGATCGAAGTGGTTCTTGCTCGCACTCACAGGCCGGCGACGGAGCGAAGGCAGGGCGTGGATGGAGTGAACTGCTCTGCCTCTGCGCCTGCGCCTGCGCCTGCGCGGTGAGATGAGGAGGGAAGGGAGCAGTGATGGCTGATTGATGAGGAGGAAAGGTGAAAAGGTAGTGGTGGGTAGAAAAAGCAAATGCTGTTTTTACTGCTCCGCCTCGTCCGTCCTCCTGCGTTGCGCGTGTCAGTATCTTTGTACAGCATGTATGTACACGTACAGCAGGCAACTAACCAGTAGAGGAGGCCTGGCCCACTCGACAGAGGCACAGATACATTGTAGGAGTAGTTTCTTTTTTTTTTAAGGAGTAGCAGTAGTTTCTGTTATTACATGCAAAGATTAAGAAGGAAACGAAAAAAAAAAAAGACCAGTCCTCAGAAAAAAAAAGCGTTGGTAGATGAATTCAATAATGTCTCTTTGCGCGTGTGAGAAGGAAAGATGGCCTAGCTGTCAGAGGCACAGATGAAATGTAGTTTCCGTTACAGGAAAGATTAGGAGGGAAGGAAGCAGTTTCCCGTTACGGGAAACGGGGGCCGTTCTGCTATCTGTTCACGGGCCACTTCTGGCTAGTATTTGGCTATGGCCCGGCGTCGGCCCAACTAAGCCCACTCCCTCAGGCCGTACACTTCAGGTCAGTTCCTCATTTTCTTCTAGCTACTGTCTGGCTGTCTTTGCTTTGCGCTGGCCGCTGGGTACTTTTGGGGTTAAACTGAATTCGGTGCTCCTGCTCGGTTAGTCACTTAACGAGCTGTTTTGTTCTACAGCAGGTAACACAAACGAAAATAATTTAAGCCTGCGAATGTTACTGGCCGCAAATAGAAATGAACTAATTTTGATTACATTACTGTGCATGTTACCAAACAGCACCTTAGGCTGTGTTTAGATGGCGAAAAATTTTGCAAAATGCTATTATAATACTTTTCGTTGTTATTTAACAATTAGTGTCCAATCATGAACTAATTAGACTTAAAAGATTCGTCTCGTGAATTACGGCTAAACTGTGTAATTAGTTTTATTTTTTATCTATATTTAATGCTTCATGCATGTGTCAAAGATTCGATGTGATGGAAAATCTTGAAAAAATTTGCAAAATTTTCTAGAACTAAACTGGGCCTTAGACTCCCCCCCGACCCGTGCTTCTCCACACCCAAATCCAAGTAACCGATGTCCACTCTGTACTCTCCGCGAAATTACCCAAAACCAGCTCAGTTCCATAATTTTAAAAATATACACTGTACCTAAAAAAATCACAAACTCACCATCTACTTCTTCCATTCCCAGGATCAACATTCAACGACAGCACTCTGTCAGCTATATGGGCCATCGCATGTCACATGGGCCTGGACCTGGAGCCCAGTTCAGACTTGCTAGGGGAGTACAAAGGAAGCACGGCAAGGGGAGGTTCGGCATGGCACATATCATCAGAACAGAATACCTTTTCCCCTTAGTACTGTTCTTCTTCCTTCTCAATCCTCCTTCTCTCTGTACCTGATTCCCCCATCCTCCTCTGATCCGACCTCCCTTCCTCTGAGGTCCTGTATCCTGCTACTTAATCAAGTTATCTGTGAACCAATCTAGTAGAGTTGCTAACACACTCTAGCACTACGCATTCTCAACTTTAAGTCACTGTACAGTAATCCATCTCGTAGTTTTTTTTTCCCTGAACATTGATGCGATCGACCACTGTCTGTCGGTCAGCAACGTGGCTTTCATCTTGCCTTGCAACTTATCACCAGTGCTCAGTACGCAACCTGAACACAGCCCAGTGCAGTGTGCAGTTTTCATCTTGTCCAAAATTCAGTTCCAGACTATACTAATCCAAGCAATGATCTGCGCCGCATGTACGTAGGATTCTAAAGTGGGATTTGGAGTTGATAATATTGTAGTTGAAATTGCATCAAAGAAATTTGGCATAGGATTAATTAGCATTTAACTCACACTGAGGAGATCGTAAGCTTCATAGGACTTCGGCAGAACAAAATGAGGACATGATAATGTTTAAGTGTACTGATGAGGCATAAATGTGCAGGGTGCAGTCAAGTCATGTTAATTTGTAGCATATATATTATTTAAGATGAAACTAAAGAAAGAATGCAACCAAAGCGAGGACCAAAAGAGTGAGAAAGGCTTTATTAGCTTGATCCGCTTCTCCGGTGAACATAAATACCGTTTTCTTCAATATCGTTTTCTACACAAAGAAGGTTCTGTTACAGGTACGTCACCCGAAGCTAATCTCATGACCTAACCTGCAAGCTAAGTTGTGCAGATAGAGCTAGAAACATGTACCCACATTTGCAAGTATAGCAATTTTATCAAAGATGTTTGGTCGTAATGAAATGCTTGGTGTGGTCTCACCAAGAGTCCGGATCAAAGTGGGTTACATACAAATGATGGTGTAGATGTCCGTCTCTAACTGACAAGGTGCAGAAAAGTTGGTTTGATGGAACAAGATATATTTGTCATGGCACATTTAGAAGGAACACGGAACAGGGAGAATATTTCATTTCAACCGAACACGGCATTTCAAAAGTGAGTCTTCAATTTTAGGAACATCTCTCGGTCGCACATAGCCTATTTTTTACTTCTCGAAATTATCGTCGTACTTTCAATTTTCTTCTCAAACTCCAAAACCATACTTCTTACTCCCTAAGTTAATGAAATCGTTCAAATTACCGGACTGCCCTGGTTTTAAAATGGTTGTCTTTGTTTTAGTTAAAAAATTCAGTAAATACTTGATAAGATTTTTTATAAACCGTACAAAATGTCTCTAAGTTTCTAAAAATTCTAAAAACATAGAGATAGATTAGGATGCGAACAATCCAAATAAAATATTTACAACTTGTGAAAAGATTCCTTTAGAAGCACCAAAGAATTAAATTTATCTACAAAAATGTCAAAAAGAATATATAAAGAATCTAGAAAATTCCCTAAACATTCAAATTGATGTCTAAACATGTCAAAACAATATTCATGGCAAAAATATGAGATGCAACCAACATGGATGCAACACACATTCATGTCAAATGCATTAATGGCACACATTCGTGCTAGTATCATTTTATGTTTTTTGTGATGGAATGTTTTCAAAACACATTTAGACAATAAATAGAATGTTTTGGAAATATTCTTGATTTTTATGGATATTCTCTGAGTTTCCTAGATCTAATTCTAAATTTTAGAAGCTTCTAAATATATTTTCATGAGCTCTAAATATTTTATTTATATGATCATATCCTAATCTATCCCAACGACGTTTTTTTTTGGAATTTTTAGAAGCTTAGAGATATTTTATGTTGTTTAATAATCTTATCAAGTATGTACTAGATTTTTTAAGTAAAAAAGACAAAACCACCTTTAAACACTTCGAGAGAATTAATTTGATCGTTATTGAGATTTTAGAGGTCAAGATGCCTGATAGTCTGATTTTAGAGTTTAAATTTAAGGAGAAAATGATAATGATTTAGAGAGCTAAAATAGACCCCCTTTTTTTTAACTCAGACAAACTAATCCGATTCCGACCCAATATGTTGGAGGGAAGGCCCAACCATATATTGGCAGGAGGCCTCTTTGGTTCGGGAAACCCACGACTCTTTCTTCTTTATTTTTTTCCCTGCGATGACGACGACGACGAGGAGGAGGCCGCGCGGCGCTCGTTCGGGCCTCCGCCGCCTCATCTCCTTCCTCAGCCGGCACCGCCTCTACCGCACTGCCCACACGTACGTACGCCGCCGCCATTCACCTCTTGAGTTTCTCTTCTAACGGAGCAGTTGATGCAATTTGTTAAACACCAATCGCAATCGCAGCGTGGAGCGGAAGACGTGCGTCTTGTTCGACGCGGCGCACCTCCGGCGGATGATGCTCCGCGACCGCTGGGCCGCCGCCTCGTGCTACGCCCTCAGCTTCGTCAATTACCGAGACTGCAGCCGCGAGGCCGGCGAGCTCAACTACCGCATCCTGGCTCTCCGCGTCCTCACCGCCTTTGCAGCTGGACAGGCCCGCTCCGTCGAGACTCTCTTCCGGCGCATGTACGCTTACCTCCGCTTCAAACCAGACCGGGACCGCATCGCAATACGGAGGCTCCTGCTCGCCATGCGCTCCGACGACACCAAGTATTGGCTTCCGAGCACTGCAAATATGCATCAGTTGCTAAAATTGTGAGTGTGTCCACTGACCCTTGGTTTCTCTTGCTTGCAGGTCCTCCAGGCTATATGGGCGCTTCAAGCCCAGGGCAGTGCAGGGCATTATGGACTTGGCTGCCAAGTGCCCAGAGCTCAAAGCCAAGACACGGTTACCCCGCTATATGTCTCTTGGTCATCCTGAGTATGCATCACACATTCTCATATACATATATGTTTCCAAGTCAGCTCGGCTAAGTTCGATCTCATCCAATGCCCACACAAGTAGCTCAATTGAGTCAGAAATATGTATCTTGTTATTGCAGGTCATGGCGGAATAGTCCTAAGAATCATCAAAAACATAATACCAATCTTCCGGCATGGACCCTTGCCCGTTCCTTTCTGCCAAAAAGGTATTCTACCTAGTTTGCTTTCTTTGCTTGTTTTCCCTACTGCCACTCACACGCTTCTTGCTTGTTCAGGCCTCCTCAGATTAGTCACAATCACAAGACGAATTGTTCAGGTATGGTGTGCCGTGTGCCCAGTGCATGTGCGGTGTAGGGTTTTACATACATTTGGCCTGCAGTGCCAATAACTCTCCTGTGAACATCATGATTCTTGTGCCTTGGTATAATTGTCGTATATTTGATTATGACATGAGTTTTTTTACACCTCTAACAATCATGTGCATCAGTTTCATATTATTTTGGAATTCTATTTTCTTACCTTAATCAATAAGTCAAACAATTGATTGCACTTTGTTTTTTGTTTTCTTTAACATCTATCTTGTATGATGAACTTGGCTTCATAGTGCCGTGGATCATGTGTGCCGAGGTGAAATTTAGGTGATGCAAAACTTAGATGCTCAATATGTTGATTGTTGTTTGATTCCTCATGATACTTTAGCATAGATCTCATATTATTTCTATCCTTCTTTACTTGCCTTTCACTGGTATTGCTTTCTTTAAGTTTATTAAACATTGGTTGTCCTCATGAGTCATGACCTCACCTCATGTCTTGCTCTTTTTTTTTTGGGTCTCATCTTTTCACTTGTACTTGTGATGCATATGTACAATACAACATAACCTTTTTTGTGCTTGTGCGATCTCTTGGCATCATTGTTATATATGCACACACACACTTGCACAATTCTTGTACTTTATAAGTATCACCTTTCACTTGAAACTCCTATGCCCTGCAGATGCTCCAAGTACTGCAGCCTTTGAGGGTATGCTGTCTGCTCCACCAGCACCAGCTAAAATGTTTCCAGTTTCATCCACTAATGACACAGGTATGAGTACTCGTGTTAATGTTTATTGTGTCATGGTCCTACCTGACATCGTGTCTTCACTCTTCAGTTACCCAGGCCGCAACCCAAAGAGAGGAAGCTGAAATCACCAAGGCGCCAGCGGCTGCCTCGAATCTTGTTGCCGGGCTTCGTGTCCCACGCCAGCGTCATCCCAACCCACAATACATCGGCCCAGAGTGGATTGCGTGAGTGCCAGGTGCCTCTGGCGGCAAGCCGGCAACAGCTAAGAGGCGTCTGTGTTTGGCTTGGCGAGGAACTGGACTTACGAACCTACTGCATGACGGTGGTGGCAGTGGCAGCGAGTTGAACTTGATCTAACGCAATTTGTCACTATTGCATAGTCTATTCAGAGAAAAGTGTCCATGTGCATGTCGACCCTTAAAATAGCCTAATGTTCTACTGATTTTTTTGTGGGATGTCTGTATCTTGACCTTCGATTATAAGTTAATGCTGTCCTATATGGTCTGGTTCTGGATTAAACACTAAGGCTCTGATTATATGTTAATTTTGGAGACAACCATTAACTTTGGTCCTCCAAAATAAACAATTGAAGACTCATCTGCATATACAGTAAGGAACAACTGAAGACTACCCTGATTTATACACCACAATCACAATGTCTGCCTATGGAACAGACGAGAACTGATCCGATCGAGTAATATACCATCGTATACAAAGACAACGAGTAATATACCATCATATACAAAAACAACTGATTAGGCGTACAACACTCACGGTCCCGGTGCGCCATCCTGAAGAGGAGGATGCGCAGCTGTTGCTAGCGATGAAAACGGACGGAAAAACCCTATTTCTACTTCCGTTTCTATATTTTTTGGCGGAAACGGGATTGGGTTCGGAAAATACGGGTTCGAAAACGGAATCGGAATATGCGGACATACGGAAACGAACAAATACGGATGGAGAGCCGGAAAATTAAATTAAGATCACATAATATAATATTCTCAAAGTATATATATATAAAGTCATGTAATAATATATACAAAGTTTAATATTCATTTACATTCTATGTACGTGAACATAACAGGTATATTTGGTGATTCATAGTTATATTAACATAACATAAGGACATGTAATTGTTGAACATGTTGAGTATAGATTGAAAACGGGATAAAAACGGAATAAATACGGGTCTATTCCATATTAAAACGGGATTACTCGGAAACGGACGGAAAACACCATTTTCTACTTCCGCAAATACGAAAACGGGATCTCGTAAATACGGAAACGGACGGAAAAATATAGAAAACGGAACGGGACGGTACGGGAAAAATTCCATCCGTTTTCATCCCTAGCTGTTGCTGCCTCTTTTTTTGCGAGAGAATCACGAATCTTTTTTCGTATGTACTCGGTGGAAGCCAGACACAGCGCCTGCCTTCCTTCCGGATCACATAGCTGGTGATAGTATAGCTTTTTCTCGCTGAATTTCTTCTTCTTGAAGTCGTGGCAGACTAGGCAACGCACCTGGTTACCCTGCCTCTCACCAAATGGACCTACACTACAGGTACCGCTCCATCTTGTATCTCCATATCCCTGCATGCATGTGATAGATATAGCTATCATATAGTTCAACTAAACAGAATTTTATTATTTGTGCTGATCAATTGGGACTACACATCTTACCCGAATGCAGGGAAGTAGATCTTTAGGTAGTCGTTAACACACTGGCGAGTTTTGTTCTTGTCACTGAAACGACATTTCCTATATGAAAAACAAACCATTAGATCACCTGTAAGCTAGCTTGTAAATCAGTTATGCATTCAAAGTGTAAATCAATTATGCATTCAAAGTGTAATTAGTTTCAGTACAGACCTTGGCAGCGCCTCTCTGTGAACCATTGCATGTATTTCAACCAACAATTTGTCCACAAACTCAATGCCGATGCTGAAACCATCAGGGTAGATCACACAAATATGATTGAGGTAGTATGCATGAGCCCGATTAGCATTACCCATTCCCCTTAAATCAAATAATGCCTGGCCTCGGAGCAGCATTACGAGCTCAGGGTGTGCTCTGGTGATATCTAGAGGATGTGCATCATTGCTCACGGCAGTTGCAGCAGCTCTTCCTTCTCCCACCATCTGAGTCAATATGTCGAGCGCACAGTTCCATTCCCCTTGGCGAAGGCAGGCTTGTAAGTCATTTGGACCAAGCTGATTCCCACCCTGCTCAACCTGCACTTCATCTCTGCAGCAACCAAACCATAATCTATTATTCACTGGCCTCTCACGCTGCTTTATTGGAAAAATAAAGTTTAAAACACTCCATCTTAAACAATGAAAAAGAAGAACGCTCACGCTGCAGCAATAGGCCCGGCTCCCAGAAATTCTTGCAAAGAAGGTGGCTCCTCTCCTCACGTACTGATAACAACCTGTACATGGAGTTTATACTCAATTTCACGGATCATATGTACGCTTGCTTATAACATGCATGTAAGCCTGAATGCAACTTACGCCTCCAAGTTGTCAAGCTCCTCGTTTTCACCATCATAAGCCTCAATGCGTTTTTCAATAGGGAATACGGTCCTACAATGCGTGCATATATTCAGAACGTTTGTGACATAAGATGCAGTTAATTTGCTACATTGAACCTTAAACACAAGATGTGGAATTTACTTTTTCCATGGCAGTATAAACTTGTTTGGAAAATGAAGTCTCATACTCCACCGGCCTCAAAACCAAATAACTGAACTCCATAATTATTCCAGCAGCAAAGAATTCCTTGTTCCAGTTCCATAAAAAGCATAGTTTCAAATATTTCCGATTCTATGCATATTCTTCCAGTTCCATAAAATCCATGGTTTCAAAGAATTCCGATTACTCTTGGACGACATCCATACCCTATCTCACCGGTCCCATAGAATTCCTCCAACAAGAGCACGTATCCATGACAGCCGATCAATTCGTCCTTGATGTCAATTTCAACGAACCCTTGATTTCAATTTCAACGAACCCAATTCAATCTCAAACACGAATCGAGCGATTAGTAGGGAGAAAGGTAGAAGCAAACTTTGTGTTTGCCGCCTGATGAGGATGGCGCCTCCACCTCCACTCCCAACTCCGCGTCCGCCAGCAGCTCCAACTCCGCTTCCGCTGCGCCTCATGGAAGGAAAGGCATCCATACCTCAATCCATGAACAAAGATTGATGACCAGCACAAAAAATTTGGTAGAGGAGAAATAGAAATGCGTACAGCGCGTCGCTTGTCGTCCCCTGAGCGGGAAGCACCTCCACCTCCGCCTCTCCCTCGGTCTCCACCCCCGCCTCCGTCACCGCCCCCCGCGATTGCCGGAATCGTCTCCGCCTCCGCCTCCACCCCCGCCCCGGCTCGTGCTGATTGAAGACATCGAAGGAGAGATGGAGGGATGCGGAGGGCGGGAGGGGAATCCTTTCTCCGATTCGCTTGTTGCGGTTTGGGAGCGGAGAACGAATCGAGAGTTTGTTTGCCCAAACGGTCTGATAGCAGAGGAACCTGACGATGCGGCCCGGCCCATTTCCTTATCCCTATAGCCCCCTGATGGGTTCTTCCAAATTTCCAATCAATCACACAAAATAGCAGAAGAAAAAGAGATGAGTAAACCAAAGTGCTACACGAAAAATTATAAGTGCCATCTTTTTTTTACCTCCATTCATACATTAAATTGTAAATTTGGTCCATAATACTAAATAATTCATTGACATTTTGATTAGAGTCTACAGTCTAGTTAAAGTTTAGCAACTTTTACTAGATATTACATTTATTTCTATACCTAATAATAAAGAGGCAAAATTTCAGGCTCTTTTTTTCGTCCATCCATTTGTCTGATTTATTTGCTAGCAAACATGCCCCAAGGGCCCTGAGTTCGAGGAGATCTTCGACGTCCTCGACGGTGGAATCTTCAACGCGGACGGCGAGTCGTGGGGACGACGCCAGCGCGCCAAGGCGCAGCTGCTCATGTCCAGCGCCCCGTTCCGGTCCTTCATGTCCCGGTACAGCCGCACCAAGGTGGACACCGCGCTGCTCCCGCTGCTCTCCCACTTCGCTGGCACCCGGGAGGCGTTCAACCTCCAGCACGTGTTCCTCCGGCTGACGTTCGACACCACGACGATGCTGGTGTTCGGTGTCGTCCCCGGGTGCCTGTCCGTCGGCCTGTCGGAGCCCGGAGGTGCCGTTCGCACACGCCATGAACGTGCTCCTCCTCCGCCACGTTGTCCAGATGACGTGGTGGAAGCTTTCGAGGAGGCTCCGGATCGGGCACGAGCGCAAGATGGCGGAGGCGTGGCGCACCATCGACCAGTTCGTTGCCGACACGATCGCCAAGCGGCGCGCCGAGAAGGCGAGGCATGGCATCAGGGACTCGGCGGACCTGCTCTCGTCCTACATCAACGACGACGAGGACACTGCGGTGGACGCGTTCCTGTGCGACACGACCGACACGAGCATCAACCTCATGCTGGCCGGCCGCGACACGACGGGCTCGGCGCTGTCCTGGTTCTTCAACCTCCTGACGCGAACCCGCGCGTGGTGGCCAAGATACGGCAGGAGCTGGAGTTCAACGACCAACGGAGCGTTGTACACGTACACAGCACGACAATACGTGTTCTTGCACCTTTTAGTACATACATGATACATGTGAGCCATGAGCGAGTTTTGTTCGTATACGGCACGTAGGGCCTTAGTTTCCAAAACAGAATTCTATCGAAATTTCTTGTATTTGGATTAGGATTAGGTTTTCTAGTTATATTCTGATTATTTCGGGGAAACGACTAAACACAAACGTGAAGGGAAACGAATTCCACATTCACGAAGTTAGTTAGGAGAGAGTCGGACCAAACCAAAATCAGACAAATGGATGGACGAAAAAAAGAGCCTGAAATTTTGCCTCTTTATTATTAAGTATAGATATAGATATAGATATAGATATAAATATAGATATAGGTGATATAGATATTTTTTAATTAATAAGGGATGTCCTTTGAACCTTGAGAGACGATCCGTTTCGATGCCCCGGCACGCTGGGACCATGCTGTGCCACAGCCGCCAAGGCCACGATCGCCGTCGTCAGTGGCACCAGGTTCGACTTCGAGCGCTACCTGTCGACCAACGCCAGGACCGTGCACGACGCGCTGGACCTTCCGGTGTCCCGATCGAGGTCCTGACTCCTGAGCGAGTCCATGCGCGCGCTACTCCGTCCTCGCGGCCCCGCGCTAGCCATCGCCGCGTGCGAGCTCGTGGGCGGGCCCGCGGCCGCAGCTGTCCCGGTGGCCTGCACCGCGTCGCTCATCCACGACGACATGCCGTGCATGGACGACGGCGCGCTCCGCCGCGGCCGCCCCTCCAACCACATCGCGTTCGGCGAGCCCATGGCGCTGCTCGCGTGCGACGCGTTGCTGGCACTCGCGTTCGAGAACGTCACCCACGGCAGCCGCCGGCGCCCCCGCGCTCTGAGCAGTCCTATCCTAGAGCTCGGGAGCGCAGCTGGCATCGGTGGCACCACCGCGGGGCAGGCCGCCGACATGGCGAGCGAGGAAGACCCCTCCGGCTTCGTAAGCCTGGCCGCGCTGGAGTGCATCCACGTGCACGAGGCGGCGCGGCTCGATCGTGCACGAGACTGGCCTGAAGGAGGACTGAACGGGAGTGGGTGGTGATCAGTCGGCAGCCGAGCAGGTTTTCATGAAATGAGTTTCAGGTAGCAAATTATATATATATAAAAAATAGTAGCTAGAGAAAACAGCCTCTATATAGTAAGACCATCCCTTATTGTATCAGGTAGGCTTTGCAACGGGAATTTGGTGAATTTACTACTGATGTGGCCAATGTAAGATGATTTCCCTTCTGTGAATCTGTTTTTGAATAATTTGTTAACTCATGGAGGTTTTCTTGTTCAGGGCATTTGGTGGATTTACAACTGATGTGACCAGGTTGATGTCCCTTGTGTAAACAAACACTAATTAATTTCTCCTATATTTAGGCTCCTGCAGTTCAGAACTGAGTGGTACAACAGCATATCTTCTGACTTTGCATTACCTGTAGACATTCTGAAGACATTGGGTTGGAGAAAGGGGTTGAGAAAGTAGCCACAACTCTCTGGTCTTACTTCTTGAGCAAGGTCTGGATATCTCCATTTTGCTTAACTGGACAGCAAAACAAGTTTATTAATAGAGTGGTTTTCTCATCCTCAGTGTGAGTCCCTGATGATCTTTCCTGTCCCTAGCTTAAAAAAAAACCTTTCATGCCCCTGAAGTATTTTTTAAATTGGGATGTGATTTAATGATTCCTGCATGCATGTCAAAATTATTTTCGACTCTTACTTCTTGAGCAAGGTCTAGAGTCCCTTTTGCTTAACTGGACAACAATGACAAGTTTATGAATAGCGGTTCTCTCAGCTCCATTGTGATTCCCTGATGAGCTTTCGTGTCCCTAAAGTATTTATTTGAAATTGATATGATTTATTGATTTCTGCATGCGCAAACTATTTCTACATTTTGAGATGATTTAGTGATTCCCGCACCCCTGATCTTGGACAATGACCCATATGAACTGGAGCAAGAAATTATATTTTTTATATTGCACATTGTTCCTACCAAAAAAAAAATCTCTACATCATCTACATGTGCAGGTTCCAGACCCAAAATTTGTGGCCAATAAGAGCCGAACCTGCCAAGAAGCAAGCACAAGTGGATCAAGCACATAAGCAGAGAGAAGATGAAACTCTGAGATCTTAGTGGTCTACATGGTAAGTTTCTTGAGAAAGATGAAACTCTGAGATCTGAGGAAAACTTTCTTGTCTGAATTACCGCTGAAAAACAATAGCTTATGGGAGGAGGAAACATCTCTTTTAGAAGGATTCCAGATTAATACAAAACTAAATATGCTCAGTGATATCAGGTAATAGTTTTTTTTGTGATTCAGGTAACAGTTTAGAAAAATGTAGTAATTTTTTATAATTATTTATTTTAGATCATGCTAGCAGAGAAGCAGGCAGCACTAGAGAAGTAAGAGCATCAGGTGAATGTGTCGAATACAACGGTGGGAGAACTCTTCTTCTTCTTTTTTTTTTGAAAGAATGATGCAGCTTCTATTGATGCTCAAGTTTTTGCTCTCATGAAGGTCAGGAAAAACACAGAGAATGACTACACCCCTTCACCTAGGAATAGAAGTGACAATTTATCTTTGGAAAGTGATCCAAGTTAACTTGATGTAACTGTTGACACTAAAAAATGTCCGGGATTATTTTGGGCAAGTCAAACAAGTTTCAAAGGCTCTGGACATGGTCGAGGTCAAACGACATCGCAAACGGAGCAACGAGTCGCGCGGGGAAGATGGCGAGCCACAGCGAGCCACCCCTAGCCAGCTTAGCTGGGTCCTAGTTGGCTAAGCCGACTCACCTGGACCAGCCGACTAGGTTGGGTGGGCAGACGGCTCAGCCGCCTGCCCCTACTCCCTCTCTCACACTCGGCCTAGCTGGGTGTCCTAGACGGCTTAGCCGGCCTGGCTGCCCAGCCGGCCGAGGCACTTGCCCAGCCCGTGGAAACCAGCTTAGCCGGGTCTCCTAGCTGGCTAAGCCAGCTCAACATGTATTCCGAAGTCCGAACAGATTTTGCCTAAAATCGTGTTTTGGAAGGTTTTAAGCGTACGGAACATAGAGATCGTGATTTGGGATTATTTCCTACTGGGATAAGACCGCCCCCTCTATATAAATGAGAGGATCACGGCCGATTGATCCCATCCAATCAATCGATCGAAAACACAACTATCTCTACTTTTGCCCTAATTTCTTCTCAACCCTCTACCCTGCTGTTTGGTAAGTCTCTCCACGAGATTTGTTGGCTTCTTAGGCGGCCTTGCTGGTCCTAGGAGATCCTCCACATGCTTGCTCGTGATGGATCCTTCCGGAGGTGGTTCAGAAGCTTTTTTCAGCCGAGAACGAGCTTCACATCGGCCCTACCAGTCTCAATCGGAGTGATTCAATGTCAACAGTAACTTATCTTTACCTTAGCTCAACAGAGGTTCGCAAACATGCTCCTCTGCCAACAGATGTTCACAACTCCAAACTCCTCTTTGGCCCCTGAATGCCTAACGTCGGCGTCCTCGGTAGTAACTGAAAAACAATTGGAGGAACAAGAGTACCCCGTCGTGGGACTCTTGGTTGCGTGTTATAGGGCAAGAAAGCAAGCCTCCATGCATGGCAATTACATCCTATGGTTTACAATACAAGGTGCCACTCTTGGTGGATCTTGATAGGACTAAGTACATTCTATGGACATACAGGTTTCTAGGATGTATGACCAAGACTAACAACTCTAAACCTCTATTTTCTAACATCCCCTCTCAATCTCAGCCACTAACAAGGTTGAGATTGTGCCTAAACTCTTTCATTCTTGACGTGGCCAGTGGTTTAGTAAAACCATCTGCAAGTTGATCTCTTGTATGTATATAGCGTATATCTAATAATTTTTGGGCTACCCTTTCTCTAACAAAATGAAAATCAATCTCTATGTGTTTGGTTCTAGCATGAAAAACCGGATTTGCTGATAAATACCGTGCACCAATATTGTCACACCATAACCTTGCCGCAGGTGGATGATCGATCTTGAGTTCATCAAGTAATTTCTGAATCCATATCAATTCTGCAGTAGCATTTGCTAATGATTTATACTCTGCTTCTGTGCTTGAGCTTGAGACGGTAGGCTGTTTTCTAGCACTCCAAGAAATTAGATTTGGTCCTAAGAAAACTGCGAATCCACCAGTTGATCTTCTATCATCAACACACCCAGCCCAATCAGCATCAGAGAATGCACTGATCAACATAGAATTTGATTTTCTGATTTTTAATCCCATGCTCAGTGATCCTTTCACATACCGCAAGATCCTTTTCACTGCACTCCAGTGTGTTGAGGTTGGAGCATGTAGAAACTGGCACACCTTATTCACTGCAAAAGAGATGTCTGGTCTGGTGAGTGTAAGATATTCTAAAGCTCCAACCAAGCTTCTGTATCTAGTGGAGTCCTCAACTCCTAATGCTTCCCCTTCTGTTATACTAAGTTTTTCTGTGATGGACAGAGGAGTGTCAACTGGTTTACTCTTGTCCATACCTGCACGTTTGATAATATCAGTAGCATATCTACTTTGTGACAGAAATAGACCATCACCCATCTTCTTGACTTCAATGCCAAGAAAGTAGTGTAAGTCCCCTAGGTCTTTTAGGGCAAATTCCTGCTCAAGGCTTTTAAGAAGGGCGTCTGTTGCTTGTTGTGATGAACTTGCTACAATGATATCATCAACATATACAAGGACAAACATGATGAGAGTACCTTTCCTGAAGTGAAATAATGAGGTGTCGCCTTTGGAAGGTGTGAAACCCAACTGAATTAACTTGTTGCACAGCCGAGCATACCAAGCTCTTGGAGCCTGTTTCAACCCATAAATTGCCTTATCCAACTTGCACACATAGTTAGGATATTTTTCACTCCTATAACCTGGAGGCTGATCCATGTATACTTCTTCTTCCAGTAAACCATGTAGGAAAGCATTTTGCACATCTAGTTGGCGTAGTGTCCAACCTTTACCAACTGCAAGAGATAATATAAGGCGAATAGTAGCAGCTTTTACCACAGGAGAAAAAGTATCCTCATAATCTATGCCATACTGTTGTCTATATCCTTTTGCAACAAGTCGTGCTTTGTATCGATCTATTGACCCATCTGCTTTCCTTTTGATTTTATACACCCATTTACATCCAATTATATTTTTACCTTTCGGTGGTGGAACAAGATGCCACGTTCTGTTGTTGATCAATGCCGTATGTTCATGATCCATTGCTTGCACCCACTTGTTATCACCAAGAGCATCTTCAACTGTAGAAGGTTCTTCTGCACCAATAGTCCCAAGCATACACCATCTCACAGTGCCATCAAAATACTGTTTTGGTTTGGTTATACCTCTCTGGAGACGTGTTACCCGTTGTGTAGGAGCTAGTTCAACTGTAGAAGTGTCCACAATCTCAGTTGACGTAGACGATCCGGGCTGTGTTGCAGAAGACCCCACTGGCGGTGATCCCACCGGCGGTGACAGAGTTGTCCCCCCGGCAGCCTGATCGTGCGAGTCTGATGCTGCACCCGGATCAGTTTGCGCAGGGGCTGTGTTCGATGATGGCGCCGTGGTGCGATTGGCCGCCGCAGAAGATCCAGGAGAGCCACCCGACAGTGTCAGATCACCCGGCAGCGGTTCTGGGATCGGCGGCGCCTGCGATCCCGAGGCTGATTCCCCTGCCACACCGGGTCCGCCGTCAGGATCGGTCGGAAGATCACCCTCGGTCGGAAGATCACCATGAAAAACAATTGGAGGAACAAGAGTACCCCGTCGTGGGACTCTTGGTTGCGTGTTATAGGGCAAGAAAGCAAGCCTCCATGCATGGCAATTACATCCTATGGTTTACAATACAAGGTGCCACTCTTGGTGGATCTTGATAGGACTAAGTACATTCTATGGACATACAGGTTTCTAGGATGTATGACCAAGACTAACAACTCTAAACCTCTATTTTCTAACAGTAACAACCTATCACTTGTAGCCTCTTGAGATGGTTCTCTGCATCTATTTTTTTTCCTTTTTGGATGGTTCAATCTTCTCTTCTTACTTTAGTAAAAATTTAAATGATAATACATATTGGTTGATTTTGTTGGTTATATGTAAAAAACATTTAACAAAAATAATGGGTCTTATAATTAAAAGATGTATAAAGTCCTTAGAAAATATCAATGAGTGTTGATATTTGATATTTCACCTACCTATAGGTCACTAGAGTTTTGAATTACAAAATGGTCTGAGCTTATTGTAGACATTCACTTAGATTTCAGTATTGATTTGAATTACGTGCATACCTGCCGGTTGTAAATTATGGGTCTCTTTCGACTATAGATTCATCCAATGAAAAGTAACCGTTCTCATGCACCATTAGGCAACAAGACTGCCAAAGAACGTAAGATAATACAATACCCAATATTACATGGTATGTGCTATGTATATGTTAAACTTATATTATTTCAAAATTAACTATAGTTTTAGGGACGAAAGAATGCGAATAATAAGAGGCATGGTGAATCCCTATCATAAAAAAGCAACATGGTATTGAAACTACCAAAGTAATGCATCCTAACATGTTGAGATTGCCATGTACATATTACTTAACATGTCTTTTTAGACGATGATGCCGTACTAAGGAAAATGTAGATTCTGTTGAAACAGATGATTGGCTGTATAGGAATGATTCCTATCAGATACACAATTTTGATGATGAGAACATGTTGACTTTTATGTTGTAATCAATTTCACATCAAAACATGAGTTATATTTAATTGACCATGCTTTATGAAGATTCATTTACTTTCACAATATTGTTTTCTTATCGTGCGAACCTTGCGTTTTTAAGTACAAAAGTTTAGCTGTTCCATAGCAACGCATGGGCATGAACTAGTAACAGAGAAAAAAGAAAAAAAAAGATAGAAACCTGAATTGGAACAAGCAACGGGAGCATATGAGCTGATTCCATTTCAATTCTGGTCCAATTTTGATCCGAATCCAACTCACTTAACCAAAATCGCGCCTTGTGCTAAACATGGCGGACTGGATGATATTTCTATTCTACTTGTTAGCATGCAAGTGCGCGCTGAACACGGTGGGCTGGACGATATTTCTATTCTACTCACTCCATCCAAAATTGTAAGACGTTTGACTTTTTTGGCTCCAAGTTTGACCACTCGTCTTATTAAAAAAAATTATGCCCACCACACAAACGCAAACGCAACAGCAATGATAGATAGTCAAATCAACTTGCTACGCTCCACCGCCCGCCCCCGCCCCCACGGAGCGAGAGCCACAGCCATCCGCCCGTCGCACGCGGAGTAGAGCCGCCAACCAAATCTATCCCCACCGCCCCCAGCCACCACCCGCCCGCGCGCAATGGAGGACGCCACCGCCGCCCACCTCCAGGCCCAGCGCCCGCTGGGGCCTGCGGCGGCATCGCCGTCAACCCCACCGCCGCCGAGTACGCTCTACCTCCCTTCCCTTCCCCGTGTTTCCGCTCCGCCGCCGCGAGCCGTTCGTCCCAACTTCCTCTCAACGATTCACAACGGAAAGTACAATACAACCGGCAGCTCGGGGATACTAGATAGATAGACAGGAGGTAGATGTCGCGGCTGATTCATGATTAACTTTTTTTTTACTACTACTACTACTCCATCCAGGATGCCTGTCAGCGTCAGGATCCAGTCAACTCTTATTAGTAAGGCAATCTTGGCCTCTTTGGGGTGGAAGATTAGTTTCAGTTGTGTACTGCACTTGCACTACTGCTGCGCATCCAACATTAATTAAGGCAATCTTGGGGAGGGGAAATTTAGTTTCGGTTGTGCGCGTGCTCTCTACTGTGCTAGTTTCAGTTGTGCGCGTCCTCTCTACTACTGTGCTAGTTTCAGTTGTGCGCGTCCTCTCTACTACTGTGCTGCACTACTGCTGCGCATCCTCCTCCCACCCATCCATCCCTGTTCACTCACAATAATGGTGCACCCAACGACTATTATGTGTGAACACCTCTACACATTTAATCCTAGTGATGAGGAAGAGAAAACACGTTTGTTTTCTATGAAAATTCAACTGTTTATAAAACATTTTTTTTTAAAAAACTGGTTACAAACCAGTAGAATACAAAAGCGCACATGCTTTTAGAAAGCAAGGCCACTAGTCTACAACATCATATCTCTCTAACATTCATGCCCACAAGGCCACTACAACCAGACTCGAAATACTAAGGATACATGGATATATATGATACTGCTGCTACTGCTAACTGTTCAATACACAGTACATTCGTTCCTTCCTTCCCAGTGCCCACTGCCACCCTATCTCTGCTCCATTTCAACTTGCGCCTTGTTTGGGTTCACGGTGCAGCAGTTAGCATTGTCCTCCCATCCCTGATAACAATGCACACCTCCAATTTCAACAACATGTCCACCTCAGAAACACATTACCATTACTGACCACTCTACATACCCTTTTCAGCGCAGGGCTACAGTGTCGCTCTCCCTGAGAAATTGCAAACCGGCAAGTGGAACGTGTTGTCATAAGCTATGTACAGTGTTGTTCTGTGGCTCCTGTGCTGGCTCATGGTTCCTGTTGCTGTCTCGCAGGTCCGCGCGTTCTCCTCTAAGGTTGATAAGTAGATATCCTGACACCCCAGACATTGGAACGCTGCATGATAATTTCACGTAAGAAGCGGGGACAACCTCTATTCAATCTGACTTCTTCTTAGGGCCTGTCTTGATGGTGAAAAAGTTTAGGTAAAGTTCCTATAGCACTTTTCGTTGTTATTTGATAAAATTTATCAAATCATAGACTAACTAGGCTCAAAAGATTCGTCTCAACATTTACAGACAAACTGTGCAATTAGTTATTTTTTACCTACATTTAATGCTCCATGCATACGTCTAAAGATTCGATGTGACAGTTACTGTGCAAACTTTTTTGGACCTTTTTGGCAATTAAACAGGCTCTTAGTTTTGTGTAAAGTTCTGTTCTTACTGACACCGTGATCAATTTACTGTTGGCATTCATTTGCAAACCCATTTGTATAAAATGGTGCTGCAGGTACGCAGTTGAGACATTTACAGACTCTAGATACCTGGGGACAAGAATCAGAACAGATGGAACAATCGGAGAGTAAGGATTAGCATACACACCGTATTATTGCCTGCAGCGTCCGTTTTATCCAGACTGATTCGTGCAAGTGACAAAATAATGTTGTAGCTACAAATGGATGACATACTAGCGAAACTAGTACCAGCAGGACAGCAATAGGTTCTGGTCTTATCTATCATGGAGTTCGTGAAGTGAGTCGTCATGATCTGAACAAGCACTTGGTCCTTTTGTTCTTAACAAAACAGATATGTTGCGAGTATATCTGAGCTGACGTCAAACACATTTCTATTTGGAATCAGGGTGCATGCATTGGTCTGTATTTTATAAACAGACCCGAGTGGATTATAGTTGACCATGCTTGTTCTGCATATTCATATGTATCTGTGCCACTTTATGACACTCTTGGTATGTTCACAACACAGAATGACTATACTATAGGTCTCTTGGTCGTTCATGATTTGTCTATTGACAGTTTTTGTTCATTTACATTTGTACTTTCAGGCCCTGATGCTGTTCAATTCATTGTGAACCATGCAGCGGTTGAAGCTATATTCTGTGTGCCTATGATGAGGATGCCTATGATGTTGGTGACAAATCAATTGGGCATGTTGGATCCCCAATTGCATCTTGTGGTAAGCTCTTGTATTTCAATTTCAAGGATACAATAAATTCGCTTGGGTAGCACTTGCACTTGTTTTGAAAATATTGTCCATGAATTCAACTATACATAGAGAAGCCATGCTAAAGTTAAGATGCCTTTATTTGTTTTAATCTTTTTTGGATGTTACTTATATTGATGATGCCATGATGGTGGTACTGTCAAAATCCAATAAATGTCCACTGAAATTAGTTGCATTGGACAAACTTATCCTTGAATTATTGTTTCTATGCCTTACATCCAATATTTTTCAAGGGTTATTTTTAAGTCTATCGTGCTTGAGATCATCCATTTAGCAAGGTCCCTATGTGGGCATGGGGTTCGGGCGTTTTCTCGAGATGAGAAGTCCTCTACCTTAAGCCAAAATAGCTCTTGTAACTGATAAGTTTATCACAATTGGGTAGACACCACATATCATTATGCCTATTGTGTTAGGAAATGAATAAAAAGAGGAAAAAATATACGATTTAATATAAGAGCACGGATTGATGGACTAGTATTACTAATTTCATTCCATGTCCTTGTTCCAATGGGCAGTCCATGGTCAGAAAAGATGTTTGACTCACACGGGACGGCTTGACGATGGTTTGACAATCCAAGTCTACGCTACTATTGATGAGTCAAAAGGAAAAAACCGAGTAAAAAAAAAAGTCTACGCTGTCCCAGTCGTTGTCACAGACTCGCAATCAAACGAATTGGAGACTGCTTAGTAGCTTCGCTGTGACTGGTCTGTGACCCCCGTTGGTCTGTGAGACTGACTTATAAAACACCAGCCAAACGATATGGGGCTCTGTTTCTCGGTTTGGAACTAGTGCATCTCATATCATCAGACCATATATTGTCCCAAGATTTTGTATCCTTCTTCCTTCTCCAAACCACAGACCAAATGCTAGCTAGTAAGTAACAATGGCCGTAGTGAGAGTGAGCTGCCGTTCCTCCTCCGGCCTCAACGTCGTCTCCTGCAGCAGCCTCTGCTGCTGTTTATGGATGCTACTGTCCATCCATGTCCCGGGGGCTGGCTCGCTGTCCTTCAACCTCAGCTTCTCCCATCCACAAAGCCCTGCTAACCGCCGTGAATTGCTAAACTGCACCAGCGATGCGACCATCGAGGATACGGAAGGGCTTCACCTGACAAAAGACATCATGTGGAGCGTCGGCCGGGCTCAATACGTGGAAGCAATGCGGCTATGGGACAGACCTAGTGGCGAGATGGCCAGCTTCACCACCACCTTCCTCTTCAACATAATGCCGGTTGGCAGTGGTTTGAGTGGTGACGGGCTGGCCTTCTTCCTCGTCCCTCCCGAGTCTGGTATGCCTACCGGCGACAGCAGAGGGGGCGCCTTGGGCATCCTCCCTAGGGAATCCAAGTACTGGAATGATACCGCCGGTATCATCGCGGTGGAGTTTGACACCTTTCTGAATCCGGAATACGACGATATAAGCGACGGCCATATCGGAATCGACGTCAACTCCCTCAACTCCACGGCATCCACCAACATCACGTCGCAGAACAATAACCTCAAGTCCAATTTCACCAAGATGGCCATCGTCAGGTACAACAATATCACCAAGTTGCTAGTTGCTGATCTCAACATCAACAACACATGGTACAATGTCAACAAAACTATCGATCTGCGCAAATACCTGCCAGAGTATGTCACCGTGGGCTTCTCAGCGGCGACTGGCAGCTACGCCGAGCTGCACCAGATACTATCATGGTCATTCACATCCACCCTGCAGGAACCACCAGCGCCGGCACCAGCGTTGCTGCCTCTGACACCTGACAGCATCCAGAATCCCAAGAAGAGATCAGTAGGAATCCTGATAATCGCGGTGCTAGTGCCTCTGCTATTTCTCTTGGCATGTGCAGCCGTTCTGGCCTTTCTAGTACAGCAGCAGAAACGCAAAAGAAGAAGATCGTTGGGAGGAAGAGGAGTACCACCAAATGGAAGCAGCGACGACGACAACGATTACCAAGAACAAGACGACAGCAGGGCCGAGCTCGAGAGAGGAGTGGCTGCCAGCAGCCCTAGGCAGTATACGTACCGCGAGCTGGCGGCCGCCACCAACAACTTTGCCGATGATGGCAAGCTCGGTCGCGGTGGCTTTGGAAGTGTCTATAGGGGTAAGCTCGCTGTTGCCGGCGAAGAGCGCCCGGTGGCCATCAAAATGTTATCATCGGAGTCGTCGGCGCAAGGGAGGAAGCAGTTTGAGGCGGAGGTGAGGATCATCAGCCGGCTCAAGCATCGCAACCTCGTGCAGCTCCTGGGCTGGTGCGACAGCCGCCACGGCCTCCTGCTTGTCTACGAGCTGGTGGCCCAAGGAAGCCTGGACAGGCATCTCCACCGCAGCGACAGCGAGAGCTTTTTGACGTGGCCAGAAAGGTAAACAACATCCTGCTGATGATTGTGAATTGTGATTGTTGTGAGAATATTTATGCTGTCTTTTATCTCTTTTTACCAAGCACTAATTGATTTTTAAGGTACATACACATAGGTACCAGATCATCCTCGGCTTGGGCTCAGCATTGCGGTATCTCCACCAGGAGTGGGAGCAGTGCGTGGTGCACGGCAACATCAAGCCCAGCAACATCATGCTGGACGACTCGCTTGGCACCAGGCTCGGCGACTTCGGCCTTGCCCGGCTCGGTGATCACGGCGCACGGTGGCACACCACTAGGGCCGTGATGGGCACGGCGGGGTACATCGATCCGGAGTTCGTCAACACGCACCACCTGAGCACCTACTCTGACGTCTACAGCTTCGGCATCGTCCTCCTCGAGATTGTCTCCGGCCGGTGCCCCATGATCCTGCTGGAAGGCGGTGCGCACTTCGTTCTGGTCAAGTGGATGTGGGGTATGTATGGCCGGAACACGATCCTCAACGCGGCGGACGAACGGCTGAGGGCCGCCGGCGACGAGGCCAACGATAGGTGCTCGTCGTCGGGCTGTGGTGCGCGCACCCTGACCAGAACGAACGGCCGTCCATCGCACAGGCCATGCACGTCCTGCAGTCAGAGGACGCCAGGCTTCCGGAGCTCACGCCTCAGATGTACAGGACGGTGTCGGAGTTTGCCGTCACTGGACGTGCTATCGGCGCCTTGTCCGTTCAGAGCTCCTTTTCCGCGACCACGGCGACAACCGGTGGCCACTCCAATCTCTTCCGAGTCAGCAACCTCTGCCTTGCTTCGAGATTCAAAAGAGTTGGGTTGATTTACATTCATCACTGTTGTATGGGCTGCCTCTGGTCTATGGGCGTCTTTGTGTATTATATATTGACTGTAAAATTACTTTTTTTCACATTCGTTACCATCATACTTCTTCACTTAAAAACAATCATCCGTTGTGTAGTTCTTCAATTAAAGCAACCATCTTTGTAAATTGTCCTTTTACATTCTGAGCCCAGTCTGATGAGTAATGCTTAAAAAAAAAGGATTCTCGCTCACAGCTGCCTGTATGACTGGTATCTGTAGTAATCAATTGGCTAGCGCAATATGAGCGAATGAAAAGTGATGTTTTTCGTTTCGCATCTTCGCTGCTATTTGTAATGTTGAATTAAGTCACCATTACAGTGATTAGTGAGGGGCCTTTTCCGAGCCCTGGTCAGAGGGTAATTTAATATAACTATATAAGTGATCGATCGTACTGAATCGACCTGAGACTTGTCTTTATCACTTCTGTGTATTTTGACACATACATAATAAAGTTAGCACTAAGGGAATACCAAAGGGGAAAGACTCAATTATACTCTATAAAATGAAAAGATTAAACAAATCCCAACCATTATTACTCATATACCTATATATAGGACTGCGCTAAATAGTACCCTGGGTACTGAATATTAATCAGTACCCGAGCCCCTCCCTGCACCCGCCCGCATCCTGCCCCTACCGCCCGTCCGCACGAGAGCCCGTGCCCGCATCTTGTCCCTCCCTGCCTCCGCCCGCACAATTCAAAAAAACCCGTACCCAGTCCCACGTTCCCAAGCGAGGAAACAGCCGCTGACCCACGCACGAGACCGCCAGCAGGCCATTTTTTTGGGCCAAGGCTGAGACGGTCCGGCCGATTTTTCTATCCAGGAATGGCGCCCGCAATGCCAATTTTTTTTTGTTTGCAGCTTTTTTTCACGTTCGTGATTTTTCCCGTGCAACCTTTTTATTTTTACCTTCGTGATTTTTTTTCCCGTGCAGCCTTTTGACGTCCCTGATTCAGCCAGTTTTATAGTTTTAGCAAATTGTGCGTCCAAGATTTGATATTGAAAAACAACTTTCCATTTGGTCGTCACAAATTTCTTTTAAATAGATGAAATTTGTATTCAGCACAAAACTGCTGCAAGACATTCATGAAAACACAGTACAATTCATTTTAGTTTAATAAAAATATGATTCAATTGGAATTAATACAAAAACACAAGGCAGAAAAATAGATGGGGCATGCCTACTTATTCAAATTATATTTTTTTGCTCTATTGTATGATAATTGACCATACGGTGAAGACATGCGTTACATTTGCGTAATAAGAAGGCTAAAAAAACGTCAGAATCATGTGTACATGCCAAAACTGGCCACATGGTTCCTAAAGCTAGTAAAAATGCAGCGCCCGCGGACATGAAGAACACGATCATTCAAATCCACTAGATGGGAAGACTGATGTTTGAAGACGAAGCTTGGAAGAATGCCCCAGGATTGTCTTCGGTCGAGGAAGTCACAAGTCCTGAAAGTCTCCAATCTCTCATGCAGGTACTAGCATATGTTTGCATATGATTCACAAGACGGTTGTTAAACAAATTTAAAAGAACTACAAATTCTAGTATGTCTAGACTCGATCATCAAGATGATTGTGAATATAAGTTTTGACAAGGACAAGTTCAAAACCCAAAATAAACAGCATAATGTATGGTCAATCAGATTTTCCAATGCTTAATTTGATGAGATGGCCAGTAACGCACCCATTTACTGATCCATGAACCCCACGAGGTCATGGTCTCACAGTAGCAAAAGCACTAGGTAGAGTCATAGGCACAAGAAGTAGGCATAACAGACATAGCATTCCTATGGAATTGTAGCCATGGCATGAGTTTTTATAATTGACTTGAACAAAATTATAGGCGACTTCTAAAGTTGCAATAGCAGTTACTACTACACTGGATCCTGGTCCACCCTGCGCATACTTGTTCAGCCAGCTAGCTGGAGACTTTTGAAATTGTATCATTAAGCATAACAGAGAATTAGGTGCAAGATGATTTCAGATTATATGATGAAAAAGGAACCAGGAAACATGACCAGAGAATCCTAATTAGAGCCCTTTAAAACAATCACATGGAAGCATCTTCTCTTGCATCAGACCACCGGCATGCAGTAGCAATATTTTAGGGAAAGGAAAAGGCTGTGATGCTACCCTTTTGATTACCTACTATAAGGATCTGCACAAGAAAAAAAAGAGAAAAATTATGTCTCACATACTCATATCTTATTGTTAGTTTTATGAGAAGTTGAACTAATTAACAGTTAAATGATATTATGTGTTTCGCCCCAATGGGGCTGTACCATCAAAGAAGGAGGATTGGCATATATGTAAAACAAATGGACATAGATCATTCGCAACATGACAACGGCATGGACATGAGCCATACCACAATCCCATTAGCTCCTAGTGTCCTCAGACTGCAGAAGTGATAGTGAAAAACAGAACAGAGAGCAGAGGAAACAGTCAGCCCCCAAAAAAGTATTGAATGCATGCAACAAAGCATGAAGGAGTATTGAGCATGCCTACTAAAACGGTCTAAGCAAAAAACGCGAGCACGCCTGGTATACCGGAACTGAGGGAGTAAATACATAATAAATCCAGAAGACTTTTCAACCAACTGTAATAACAAAAAAAATGATTCATAAAAAACACCTTAAGCTCAAAAGGACATTTTTAAATAATAGCCCTAAATCATGATAGCATACTAATCTCAGAGACTATTCTGGAACAAATGTGTTCTAAAATGCCAACCATTATAAACCTGACAAGAATCTCTGAGATAAGACCAACATCCTATAACATTAAATAGGAACTAGCAGAGATATAATTTATAAATTACAATAAGATAGATAGCAGCCCACAGAAGATGGAATCTGGAATTATTCAGGTACATAAAAAAATCCACAATTGAACAAAAATAATACTAAACACTTCAACAGATATGCACTGACCTGTTTATCTGTGGTTCAGGCCTTCAGGGATGGACACACCCACTGCACAGTTGGAGACTACCATAAATGATGTTACTAAGCAGGACACAAACTAATTCAATCAAATAGCATTGGAGCAACAAGGGGGGAAAATTATCTGGCACCATCAGAAAGAGATAGCTAATTGAGGTAGCAAACAACATCTGTCATGTTCATGCCAATTGCATTGAGCTGCACAAAAGGTATTGGCACAGCAATGTGACCTCATCACAGATTAGTATTACCAAAAATATCAAACTGAGTCAAAAGGAAAAAAAAATGAACAGGGTGTAGTCTCTTGGCTGAGTACTTTTTCACCAAGTGTAAGTGCGATTTGTCAGAGGATATGAAGTAATCTAGCTTTCTATCAGATCATTACTTATAAGATTCTAGGGAAATTGTGAAGTTGTGGTTGTTTGGCTGACCTACTTGCTCGTGGACCTGCTATCTCAGCTCTTCTCACCCAATGCCATTCTCAGCTTGTCGAAATCTTGCTCCAAATGACTATCCAGCTCAATCTGAGTTAGCTGCAGCAACATATCTATGAGTGCATATAAAGATAGAGAAAGAAAAAGGTATTAAAATATAAAAGCATGCTTTAAGTGGCATAGCTGCACATCGGATTGGGGAAAATTACACAAGACCCTAAAGAACTTCTCGATTTGAAAACTTTCCTTCACAATAGATATTTTTATATATGACACACATATATATACGGACTGGTGCAGTTTTCAGCTTTTCACTACTAGAATTTGACCCTATATATGGTAACCACAATTTTTATTTGACAAATTTTATGATGCTTGGGAATAATGAGAGCCCTTCATATGACTAGATCGAATGGTTAATAATTAGGTGGAATCAGTTCAGAGTAACTTAAGTCGTGGACCAAAACCAAATATTAGTGGGCTAGGAACTATATCCAAATTAAAGTTGAAGGATCAAATTTTACCTCCACAGGTGGTGTTTCCTGGCTCGCCAGGTCGCCACGATCCAGACTAGCTGGCGAACACCAAATACAGCAACCCACGATTTAGGATGAAGCTGATTCTATTCATCTGCAGACTGCAGTGGCTAACGAATCGACACCAGCAGCTGAAAAATCAACACCAGCTGTGATGCCCTATCTCAATCAAGCATGCTCCATGCACACAGTCGGCAGCGAGCCCCTTCAGATAGTCAAAGGCAGTACCTTGCTAGCGGCCAGCATTGAGCCCATATAGGCGGGTGGCTGCTGCGAATCTGCGATCCTTGCAGCCAACTAACTTGCAGCCCCTTGCAAGTGTATGCAGCGAGCCCGTGCAGAAGGTCTGTGTTGAGGCCATGCAGGCGACCATTAATGAGAAACGCACAGGCTGCCGGGACCAGGGTTATCCATGGAGGCGGCATGCAGTGTGTTTGTTAATTCATGTGATAGGAGAGAAGAGATGGTAGATGTTTGTTGAAATTTATGTGCAAAGCAAAATGACTAAAGTATCCTTAACTACGTTTAATTAATTGGAAAAATTTACGACGAGAGGAACCACCGGTTCCTCGCAAGCACCGGAACAAAGCTCTCTTTATTTATGAGCAAGAAAAAACACAGATAACACGTAGCAAATCACATTATTAGAGCAGTGTTGCTTCGATTCATATTTGTTTGAAGCCTTATAATATGCTGAAGCTGAACAAACCAACTAGCTCTGAATCTGAACTAATGAGGGAGGATTTTACTGACCTTTGAGGCTTGGAGGTGCACACCACAGTTAATATCTGGCAGCTAGGAAGGGCAGTTTGCATCTCGAGCTTCTTTTTCATGATCATCTGCTTCATCCCTAACTGTTGCTGCGAACAACTCACAGCCCAAAAAATCAATCAAAAAAAAAAGACCACTGGATCAGTTATCAGTAGCACTAATTGATTCCATTAACTTGCTAGCACAACTTAATTTAGGGCATGTAAAGGGAGGGCAGGACTAGCACTAGTACTAGAGGTAGTACTGCTGGATGCTACATCGATCTACTCACGGCAGGGGAAAAATCAAAACAAACAAGGAGTGAAAGGAAAAAATTAGGAAGGAAAAAATCAGGAAGGGAAAAAGTGCACATGCACAGATGTAATATGCATATGTAATAAAACATAAATAATGATTCATAGTATGGTCTTGATAGCTAGCAGCAGTGATTTTGCTAATGCAGTCACCATGATTCATGAAAACAGAATCATTACTGAATCATCCATGCAAAAAATGAGCTTCACTACCTCTACAACAACCACAACTGTAAAACATAACTAATGATTCACAGTATGGTCTTGAAGGCTACCAGCAGTGATTTCGCTAATATAGTCACCATGATTCATGAAAACAGATTCATTGCTGAATCATCCACGTGAAATGAGTTTCAGTACCTCTACAACGGCCGCAATTGTAACTTTAATATCCATTCTTAACATGATTCTGGTTTGCCTAATGTACTATACTACTGGTCTGACCAACAGCGAATAACAACTATGGATCAGAATGAAGCAACAAAGTCTCTCAGTTGGTTAATAAATTATTGGAGTGTTTGATTTGCAGAATGGGATGATCTATCATCTTCTAACTCCTAACTTTTTTTTGTTTTGGTTTGGTAACAAGTAATTTGGGGTAGAAGATAGGAGCCAATATGTGGTTTTGAAAAATAATTTTTTATGGTTAAGAATAGTTTGGACGCAATATGCGAATCTAACAAAAGAAGCAAATTTTGTGGCATAGATACAGCAATCCATGCATTATTAGTTGAAGAGGTCAAAGACAAAATAGTACCTAACTAAAAGTTCAATATACACAATTTAAGAAAACATGACAAAGACAAACTGATGATGCCACTGACAGGATCTCAAAAAAATTAACCAAACCAGAATTGACATGATTTTATATTGGAATTACATATGAGCATTACATTTTTAAGCCGAATCAAGTTCCATATATTAGCATGTATACGTTACCATAAATGAAAACCACTCCAGATGATATGAATGTAGTATTTTGCAGTTAATTAAGCATATAGTGAAAGAAAAGACCTTCTAGTTGAGCAGTCCCATTGCTAGCTATGGATCCTTTAAAGGGCCTCTGATCTACAGACACAGGGAAATTAGTAGTGGTGAAAAAAAATTACAAATACAAAATCAATGATGGAACATTAATATAGAAAAATCATAATTGGAAAACAAATTAAATATTATAGTCAAAGGGCTATTAACATGCACTAGAAACCGAGAAACAACGATTCCTTGCGTGTATGGAAACCTCAGACACTGAATAAACAAAACTTTTGGCACCTGAATTAAACCACTACCTGCACAAATCATCACCACCAAAATCAAAAGCGAAAAAACTTGATGCTTTCTGGTTTAAATGAAACATGTGTGGACTAATTAACCTAGAGATGCTACAAATCAGCTATGCATGTTCACAATTGTATGTCAATTGCCCCGTGACCTCCTCCTTGGATCCTGTAAAAGTCACACGATATTCCTGTGAGATTAAATTATGCCTGAGGCACGACATCCCTTTGAGGAGGAAATTACATGAGTGCAGATTGATTTTATGAAGTATAAAAGGATTTCAAAGCATTATCTGTGCATACTGCTTACCAAAACTATAAAATAAGAAAACAGAAGTAAACATCGTAATAGATGAATCAAACTTTTAAGCACAGAAACAGTACCCATGACATGGAATCTAATAGTGAAACCAATGGGAACCGGCGGGGGAGGCTGACGACTTGAGGAGCAGCAACGGCGATGCGGGTTGAGACGGGTCGATGGCGACGGGGGTAGTTGAGGATGGCGGCCGACGCGGGGGACGTTGAGGAGCAGCACTGACCGAGCTTGGACCGGCCGAACTTGGAACGAGGAGCGACGCCGGACACGGGATACGAGGTGCGCAGGCGAGGAGAAAACCGTCGCTGCCCCACGCACACCAGGCGAGGCCGCCGAGCCGCCCGTACCCCGGCGAGGAGAACGGTCGCCGACTCCTGCAGACTACCGCCGAGGTCGATGACCCGCATCGCCACCGACGAGGCCGCCGCCGGGGCTGCAGAGGCAGCGGTCGAAGGCTGCGGAGGCGTTGGAGGTCGGGGGAGAGGGGCGAGCTGGGCTTGTGGCGGAGGTGGCGGCGAGCCGTGCTCGTGCGGGGGAGGGGGCGGCGAGCTGGGTGAAACCGGCGGAGGGGGCAGCGAGCTGGGCAAACCGGCGTCTCGTCCCCTCCCCACGATCTCGAATCGAAATTATAGAACGGAAAAACAAAAAAACGATACGGTAAAGAGGAGGTGGGACTATGGGAGTGAGGGGAACCGGCGCTGCCCGTGGTTGGCTTGGGTCCGAGGTGTGAGCGGGGGAACCGGCGCTTTGGGCTCGGCGATTTTAGACCCGGGTACTGATTATTATTCAGTACCCAGGGTATAGTATAGAATACCTATATATATATATATATATATATATATATATATATATATATATATATATATATATATATATATATATATATATATATATATATATATATATATATATATATATATATATATATATATATATATATATATATATATATATATATATATGCACTGATGATAATGGACTGCAGGCATGCTCTACTACTAGCTACTAGCACCGGCGTTTCTGATAACGCCGGCTTCAATCCGATGCTCTTGTCAAGGAAGCCCAAGTCAAGGTCACGTGTACATGAAACCTGGTCATACAATCGATCAAAAAACAAAAACCATGCAATTCTCTACTTCAGGTTAAGTAACAAGATGAGGTAGACAGTTGAGAGGCCTGTCGCCCATCCTATGCCCAGCCCAAGGTACAAGAACAATGCATCTTCGACGGGCGACTTACGACTTCGACGAAGACGGGCGGACGCTGGCCGGTGGCCTTCTCCCCCTGAAAAAAAATCCTATTTTTTCGTCGTTTCAAAATTTGCCAAGTGTCGGACACTCGGCAAATATTTTGCCGAGTGCTCGAAAGAAAACACTCGGCCTTCTTCTCTTCTCATTCTTCGAAGCTCAATCTGATGAGCCTTCAACGTCATGTATATCATTGTGAAATCCCTTGATCATTTTCAGTCATCTGCAGCAGTTTTATGAAATGCACCGTGTGCTACTTGAGAAGAGTAAAAGGAGGAATTGAACACTAATCTTCTACTGTTATCTACGTATTAAATACATTCACTTGCCTAGTGCGAAGTGGACTGCACAGAAAACTTTGTTTCTCGCACGACCAAGTCTCTGCTGGCTCACGTCGTCACACACCGGTACGCAGCACACTGCCTTGACTCCTGATCCTGAAGTGAAAAAAAAACCAGTGGGGACAATTGTCCTATAGGGCAGCCCCTCTATTCACATCAATATGCTCGTCGTCTATGCTCCATTCCCATCAATATGCTCGTCTATGCTACCGATGCCGTTAGCGTATTGGAAGTGGCAGGTGGACGCAGCAGCTATCTTCGCTTTTTTCTATAATGTACTCTCTTCGTTCCTAAATATCCGTTGTTTGCGCTTTCTAAGAAATAACTTCAATAAAATATAGATTAAAAATATTAATATTTATAGTACATAATTAGTATTATTGAAAATATTTTTTGCATATAGTTTTTTTTAACAAATTTACTAGGAGATATAAATATTACATGTATTTTTTTAAATCAAGTCAAACTCGTAGCACGCACACCAATGGTGACAGATAAAAAGAGACAGAGGGAGCCACGAACATGACCCTCTCTTATTAGAAGCTTCATGCAACTGCTTCAAGCCTTCAAGATATAATAACGCTGGTGATCAAATGAAAACGAAAAGGAAACAAAGCTAGCCGAGCGCTACGTTCTTCATCTTCCTGCTTGCCTGTTCTTTTCCATTTGCCCATATGTTGTAGCCATTCATGGTGATGTGGGTCCCATGTGTGTCTAGAAGCATCGATGTAAATAAATGCTGCAAGTTTGAATATTTCTTTGGTATGAGGTAGCGTATGTTTTTTTTTTCAATATGGTAACGTTGTGGGTAGTCTACTCTAATTTAGCACGTTATTAGTCGTTGCAGGAGAAACATTCAAATTCAAACAATATATAAGGCTTGCCGGCGGGCTAGGTAGTTGGTAGTTGGTCTACATCTCATATGTAATATAGTGCTACGTACTTTCAAGAAGAGCTCTGGGACATGGGTTTCTGATCTTTCATCGCGTTCAAGATTTTTATACCCGTTTTTTAGACAAAACCAGATATAAAGATTACATATGTGCCCAGAGATCAATCACACATATACAAGACAAATTACAAAAGTACCAAGCTCCAAGCTTTATTACATAGAGTTTAATAATCCATTACAATAAATAGATCAGTCTTAGCAAAAGCGTATAATATACTAAGCACTCCAGTGCTTCTCCATAAGCCACAGGGACACAGACTGGTTGACATCAAGTCTAACAGTCCTCGGGGAAATTAGCATACCCACCATTGGAAACAATCTGACCCAGAAAAGAGACTTTCTTCAGCCAGAATTCACACTTACTCCGCTTAACATACAACTTATTCTCTTTAAACTTCTATAAAACCAACCTTAGGTGTTTAGCATGTTCATCTTTTGTCTTAGAGAATACTAGGATATCATCAATGAATACCACCATGAACTTATCTAGATACTCCATGAACACTTTATTCATCATGTACACGAAATAGGCAGGTGCATTGGTCAAACCAAAGGACATAACTGTATACTCATACAATCCATACCTTGTAGTGAACGTTGTCTTAGGTATGTCTGAATGTTGAATCTTCAATTGATGATAACCAGAACAAAGATCAAGCTTAGAGAACACACAAGCACCTCTCAACTAGTCAAACAAGTCATCAATCCTTGACAGTGGATACTTGTTCTTGATAGTGACCTCATTTAGAGAACAATAATCTACACACATCCGTTGAGTACCATCATTCTTATCAACAAAGATCATATATGCACCCCATGGAGATGAACTGGGATGTATGAAACCTTTCTCTCGCAACTCCTTTAATTGTTTCTTAAGTTCCTCTAATTCATTAACCCTCATTCTATATGGATACTTAGCTATAGGTGCAGTGCCAGGTAATAACTCAATAATAAACTCAATATCACAGTCACGAGCACAGAATAGGTGATAAATGGTCATGATACTAAATGATGATTGCTCACCCTTAATTATTGTTTTTGCTATACATTATTCATGTTTACTTGATCATGCGTTTCTATGGACTTATGATAACTTGTTGCTACTCAATTGTTTAAAACTATGACTCACTAAAAGCTAATCATAGTAAACCAGTGTCAACCTTTTGAGCCTCATGAACCCCATGTTATATTTGCTGAGTACGACATGTACTTACGCTTGCTTTACTTTTCAATACTTTGAAAAATCCCGGATGGATAACAGAAGATGGAGCTTGGTTAAATTTTTGAGGAGTGCTAAGCGTATGTTACCCCCAGTCAATCGTCCCTTTGGCTTTGGAGGCTTTACTTGAAAATTAAAATATGTATTTCTGCTACTCTGATAAGTTTCTTGTATCTATGTAATATTGTTGTTTTTTAATGAACTGTATGTAATATTGTTGTTCATTGCATAATAAAGCATTGTCTCTTGATAATATTGTAATTTATCACTATATGTGTGATTTGACTTTCTAGGCACACATATAGATAGTACTCAGCTTTGGTCTTAAAACTAGGAGTGACAAAGATAACTATCGATTTGGTGAAGAGCAACACACCGGTCTGGTTTTAGATCGCAAAGACTTGGACTCTGCAACCTTAGCACCATGGCTCTTCTGTTATAAACCATATCACAATTCGGTTGACCTCGCTAATAAAAAGATTATTCCCTGCTGCGAATCAAAGAACACAAGCAAAACATGACAAAACACAACTCAAATAAAGTGACAATTGTAGATGTATGATTAAACTCAAATTTGTGAGTTTACAATGAATATTCAAAGACAGATTGATCTAAGCAAAACCCAAACTCTAATATGAGCTACAACTATTGATTATATAGTCCAAGGGGTGTCCAAAGGGATCCCTATTCATGTCCCTAACAAGTCCCGACACGATACAAGACTCAAATGGCCCAAAAGACAATGACACAACGCCCTCAATATAGCTCTGGGACAGTCACCTGTTGTTCCATATAGCTCCTGAGGCTATGCCTTCTTTTAGTCTCCATCAGGGTGTTGAAACTGGCGGTCTCAGATAGTGAAGTGGAGGTAGGGGCCTCCGCCCGCAAGGCGCTGCTCCTGGGCAGAGGCTCGGGAAACAGGCACGACAGGTGAGCGAGTAGGGAGATGACACGTAGAAACTAGGGTTTCATTAATTCATTCACCCCCAACTTACTGTTACAAGTGCTCCCTATTTATAGGACTCAACTACCTCTCGATAGAGTTTACTACAATGCCCCACAACTGCTATGGTACATTCCTAGAATATTCCGCCACCAGTCTCTCGTTTGCGGGGCAACCTTGACACGATGTCTTCAAGTAATGGGCCTCCATGAACAGGTGGCCCACCGGATCTTAGTCTTCAGCCCAGAGGCTGGGTTCTCGACGCCGGCCTTCGTCGTGGGGTGCAAAGCCACCTGCGCGCAGTCTCCACCGGTTCGGTCGGAGACCCCCCTGCGTGAGTCTCCGCCCAGCCCCACCGGACCTCAGTCTTCGGCCCAGAGGCCTGGGTTCTCAATGCCAGCCTCCGTCCTAGGGCGTGTAGCCACCTGCACGCAGTCTCCGCCGGTCTAGTCGGAGACCTCCTGCGTGACTCTCCGCCCGGCCGCGCGGACCATGGGCGCTTGCGCTTAGGTACCTGCACACACTAAGACAAGGTCGTTGTTCGATTAGTTTGGGGGCAAGGCGGCCTTCGCCTCTAGAGCCGGAGACGCCCGTCAAGTGAAGCGGGGCGGCGTCCGCCTAAGGGGCTGAAGATGCCCGTGTTCGGCTCAAGCAGAGTCCGCGACAAGCTTGCTAAGACATGTGCAGCACCCTGCGAGCATAGCCAGGAAAGTTCTTCTAGTCAGTGCCAGACCTCCACCCTAAGACAGTCGAAGATGCCTTGGCGACACCTCATCGGCGGAGGCCTTCGCCATCGGCCGAGGCCATGTTAAAACAGTTCCCTCCTTTTGAGACCACGGTTCGCTTGAACGTGCCGTGAGCTCAAAACGCCTTAACCAAGGGCGTCCGCGGGGGCAGAAGCCACACGTTGTGGCATCTCCGACCGAGGCCCCGCTACTTCCCCCCTGGCCCGCTCTGGCGCGGCCGCTGGTCTCATTGAGAGTAGTCGTTAGGCAGCAAATCTAGCCGTTGTCCTTCGTCACGACCGTTGGTACCGCAACGCTTCCCATTGTGTTTCAGGCGACTTCTCCGGAAATGACCGTTGAGCGGTGGGCGATTTCTCCGGAGATGACCGTTGGACGGCGGAAGCTGAACCGCCCGCCCGTGGCCTATAAAAGGGGCGGGGTCAGTGGAGGGGTCCCCCCCCCCACACAGTCTCATTCACCTCTCTTGCCATCCAAAAGTCATGCTATGCCTTCCTTGCTCTCATCAGTAGCGCCTTCGTGCCTTCCACCTCCCCTTTTTCGTCTTCTACTTAGCCTGTTGCCACGGTGGCTTCTTTTTCCGTCTCCGCCCAAACTCGCCGGCCCACCTTTTTCGGTCCCTATTGCCACCTTCTTAGGGTTAGGGCGACCGGCTGGGGCGCGTGCTTTGAGGAGTGCATGCTGGCCTCCGCCTCCGCGTTGGAGTTTGAGAAACTGCTAGAGGAGGACCTGGGGAGCATCTCCGCATTCGTCGGAGACCTGATGGCCGCGGATCCAGGAGCTATGGCGGTCAAGTCCTAGGATTTTAGTTCCTCCTCCATTATTGAGGAGACAGTCGCTGAGATGCTGAAGGAGTCTTACTTCCCTGCCGCGCGGGTGAAGATCCCTCTGCCCGGCCAGACCATCCCGGAGTCGGAGGAGGGCTATGCGGTGGTGTTTCGGGAATTCTTCACCTACAGCCTTCGCTTTCCCAACATCCCCTTTCTCTGCAGGGTGTTGGAGACGTTCAACGTTCAACTTCACCACTTGACCCCTACGGCCTTTCTCACGCTCAGCAAGTTCTGCTGGGCGTGCATCTCCTACGACGCCGAGCCAGACGTTGATACCTTCTGTGCCTATTATGAGCTGCAGAAGCAGCCCAAGAAGGGGAAGGAGATGAGGGAGGGCAAGGAGGTTGAGGTGACCTACCAGTACGGTAGCTTCACCTTCATGGCGAAGAGGAATCAGGGCGAAGGTCGCATGGAGATATCTTTTTGCCAGAAGGGCAAGTGGGACCGTGGCATGTTGGAGAAGTGGTTTTATGTGAAGACCTACGGGGTCCGCTGCACTGCCGATGATGGGTCGGAGGTCGTGGAATATCCTCTGACCACGACTATGGACGAGATGAAGCCGCACACGCGTGTGGACCCACCAGAGGTCATCTCTCCGGTGTGGGAGGCGTGTGATCATGCTTTCGCGGCTGTGTGCCGCTATTATGGGGGCCGCGATTTGATGGAGGAGATCATGGGCTCCAACTACTGGCCCTTGGGCAGAGACAATCCGGCGTTCCGACTGGAAATTGTCAAGCTTCCCATTTTCGGGCCGAAGGTTGGTGTCCCGTTTCCTCGCTTTGGCCAGTCTTTGGTAGAAGGGGTGACCAAGGAGGGGTTTGTCTCCGATGTTGAGGAGGCCACGGTTGGGCTGGTCGGCAAGGTCTCCGAGCGCGAATATACATCTCGGAGACTTGCAGCGGGGACCATGCCGCGGCTCAACCGTGTCTTTGAGGAGCTTGGGATCTCCTACCAGGAGCACAAGGTTCCTACGGAGGTCTTGGCTGCCATCGAGACCAAGAAGAAGAGGGCGGTGGCCAAGAACATGACGGCAGGGGTGGAGTCCAAGAAAAGGAGAGATGCGACCTCTACCTGGGCGCCGGTCAGGAAAAAGAAGAGGACTGGCGCCTTGTTGATTGCGCCGACTACGTCTTCAGCTGCTAGCGTAGGTGTCGCCTCCGCCGAGACGGAGGGGGTTCAGAGCTCCTCCACCCCTTCAAAAGAGATGTAGGCTACTGGTGGTGGAGACAGCGGGTCTCGTGGTGCTACGGCGCGCTCCGCGCTTGGTGCCATGAGCGGTGCTGAGCAACCGGAAGCCAGCGCCGCCAACCCTATGCCCGATATTTTTGACGGGCCGTACTCGAGCTCCGAGGAGGGCGTAGAGGTTATCTTGCGGCGTGATCCCACGTCTCCCGTGATCGCTGCCTCCACCTCTCCACCTTCGGCCGACGACGAGCAGCTGGAGACCGCGCTCTTTGAGCAGTTATCGATGTTTTACCACCGATAGCATGCCACGGGGGTACCCGGGACAGTTGTTCGGGCTTCGGTGAATAGTGGAACTTGACGGTTACGCAAAGAGACTCACGATTTATACTAGTTCGGACCCTCAACTTGGTCGAGTAATAACCTTACGTCCAGTTTGGCGTTAGCCTGTTTGCGTCGTATTGCTTTGAGTATTGGGTATGCGTTGCGTTGTTTACAAGGGGTATCCTCACTTGCCCTTTATAGTCCAGGTGCTGAGAGGAGTTGTTTATGTCCTACTCGGATACAAGGTCAGAGTCCTAAGCTATGCTTCGGGCGCCTTTCCTTGTATAGTCCGAGTTTGGAGTTTTTGGTCTTGCACGTTGCTTTGCTCCGTGTTCTTCTTGGCGATTAGGCTGTGGGCCTTGTTACCAAGGCCCACTTCCCAGTATGGTCTATGGGGGGCAGGGTTCCCCATCGACAAGCCCCCGAGCATTTCATGATTGAGCTTCAAGGGCCGAGTTGTTGTAGACTTGATCCGGGTTCTTCTTGAAGTGAAATCTTGAGATGGTCTTCTTTGATTGCTCTTTTGGCTAATGTGCACTTTTGCTGAAAAAAGTCCACTCAGTGAGTGTAGCCCTCGAGCCTCTTGCTATTTGGCACAAAAAGCTAGAGGGTCTTTCTGTCTTGATGTCCTCTGAGTTCTTTTTCTTTGAGTGCAGCGAGTATAATTTTGCAAAAATTGCACTCATTGAATGTAGCCCCGAGCCTCTTGTTCAAAAAATTAAAAATGTACTTTTCTATGGTGGGTACTTGCAGCCCCCGAGCCTTCTCCGGGTTCTTTTCTGTTGAGAAGAAGCCGGTAGAAGGTTATTGATTTGTACTCCTTTGGTCTTTGTCATTTGTTGGTCACGGATGGGTTCTGTATTCCCATGATTGAGCATCTTCTTTTACTTTTTGTCGGGAATCTTGCTTTTGAGAACTATTCGCCTTTGCTGCTTTGCTCTTTTGTTCTTTTCCTCTTTCTTTCTTGTGATCTTTAGCCTTGCTTGCCTCCGGCTTGCTATAAATACCTTCTTTGTTGGTTGTGGTTCTGCCTTGAGTTGGAAATTTCTTCTTCAATTCTTTCTTCATTCGTGGATATGCTGGTGTGTGAGGTTGAGCAGCCCCCGGGCTTTTGTATACTTGATAACTTTCACGTTGGCAGTTAGAAGAGTTCTTGTGAAAGGGGTTAGAAGCAGACTAATCCCTCGGGGAGATTTTCCTGAGAAGTTTGAGGGAGCAGGTAGAAGAGTTCTTGTGATGTGGCTTCCATGCTTGCTCTATCTGCCTTTCAATCTTCGGGTTGTCGCTGTTGCTGGTCTTGGGTTGGGAGATGTGGTGCGCTCCACTTTCTTGGCGGTCAATGCTTACACCTAACTCCTGTTGGCTGACCAGAGTTGGAGGTGACCATATCGGCGTGCTCGTCTAAGACGTGGTTGTCTCCCTGTCCACAACCTAGGATTTGCTTCATCTTCTGTAGCTGTAGTGTATTTGGGTTGTTTTTATTCTGCTAGGCATTAACCAGGGTTCTCCTGTTCTTTACCACGGTGATTCTATTGTGGCCTTGGTTTTATCTTTGTATTTTGTGACTTGTGGTCTTCTGTAGTGGTCGAATTCCACATGGTTCCTTATCAAGGTATTTAGAGACTCCTTCTTATTGTCATTCTGTAAACCGTGTAATCTTGTATCCTTGTAATTGAGAAGATGAATGTATTCTCCAGTTCCTTTTTGTCTTGATGCTTGCTTTTCTTGTGATGACGGGTTCTTTTCTGGGTTCCGGGTTATTTCTTTGACTGATCCTTGCTGCTGTTAATTTGGCTGTTGAAGAATTCAATACATGTCCTCACGGGTTATACTGTTGTTGTGGCATATTCTCTTGGATATGCTTTATCTTGTACTGTGAATGCTCTGGGTATGTACTGTTTCCTCGTGGTAGTCTGGTCATGCCTGACTTTTACTGTAGTCCTTGTGACTCATGAGGATTGTCCTTTTAGAATCTTATTTCTTCCTAGACTTGGTGTATGTGCACCTATTGTTGCTCTATAAATACTTGTCGGTCTGATGCTTCTTGTTCTTGTCCCACTTGTAGTCTTCTCTCTATTTTCTTGTAACCATGTGTATTATAGTTTGTGAACTTGATGAGCCCCCGGGCTTGTTCTCTCTTTTCTATCCCTTCTGTTAGCAAATGGTGTAGGTCTTGTGATTGAGACTAGTAGCAGGCTAGTCTCGCGGTGGTATTTAGCTGTAAGGGGCATTGAGGCAAATGGTGTAGGACTTGTGATATAGGTGGTGCATGTTGCGCTGCCTGGTGTTCAAGTGCCTGCCCTCTATCCTTTTTGCTCTCCTTACAGTGATGATTGGCGCGTGGTTCGGCTTATTCTTCGACAGTCCGTTGTAGATCAGCCATTGTTCTGTCTTCTACTGTGCCATCGTGGCTCAGTCCAGTGTAGATCAGCACGTGTTGATAGGAGGTGCCGAGTTCTTTTGTCAATCTTGGATGACTTGTGGGTGCCACCTCTGCCATCTATAGCAATCTGGATGTGCGTCTTTCCTTTGGAGAAAAGTACGTTCGGGTTGTTTTATCCTGCTTGGCAATATCAAATCTTGGTGCGGAGGGTTGCAACCTCGAATTCCATTGGGTTCTTTGCTGCCACTCTAGAATGATCTCCTTTGCTTTCTTTGTTGAATTTATCAGATCTTGTACTCTGTTGTAATCTCAATGTTCTTCCAGTCAAAGAAATAATGAATAAGATGGTTTCTGCTAGAGGTCGAGTTGTCTACCACTGTGTCCGAGTTCTTTTCTGTATCTGTATTCTTTGGCTGTGGTATAGTGTTGTTACCGACTTGTTGTATCCTTTTTCTGAGTTGTTTCCTTGTGAACAGTTTTGGCATCTAACCGTTGAGATCTGAATGGATCGTTGCTTTCCTTTTCCGTTGTGCATGCCATTGATTGCGGAACGGTAATTTTTGGTAACCGTTTCACTTGGGTCGTGTGGGCGTGTATTTTTCCCTTTATAAAAATGACTGCCCTATTACTGTTGCTCCACTTGCCTTTGCGGTGAAAAAATCCTCAATCCTTGTTGCTGAGAAAACCCTAGCATTGCATCTGCTACCTCAAATCTCTTGCTGCTGCTGCTACTCCATCTAGCCCTTGCTTTCGATTGATGGTGAAGAAGAACAAGGGCAAGGGTGAGTTTGTTGATGAGGAGAAAACTCTCAAGCAAATTGACAATCCTGAGTTCATGGCCATGAGGCGGATGCAAAAGTAGTTCCCGAAACCGATGACGCAGGAGGCGGAGCTGGACTTGCTGGTTGCCCATGGGCTCATTCAAGAGAAATTTCTTTCTAATTTCTCTTCCCCTAGTGAGCATTTGATTCTGTCTCCTTCTCCTGATCAATCTGTTCTTTTTATTCCTTTTGTGTGGGTGGGACTCTGTTATCCCCCGTTCGATTTCTTGTTAGAATTTATTGAATCTTATCAGATTCAAGTTCACCATCTTACCCCAAACGGGGTTCTTTTTCTATCTGCCTTCACACATTTTTGTGAAGTTTTTCTTGGAATTCCTCCTTGTCTTCTTCTTTTCCGCTAGTTCTTTCACATGCGGCTCTCTGATTCCAAGAATCCTCCTTTCTTTGGTTGCTGCCTTATCCAAACCCGTCAAGGGGTGACTTTTCCTTCTCTTACTCTTTCTGATTCTGTTAAAGATTGGGCTGAAAAATGGTTTTATGTGCCAAAACCGCCTTTTTTTCTTCTGATCTTTCTGTGACTCTGAGTTCTCTTCCTCTTTGGAAGGATAAGCTTTCTGCTGCTGAAACTGCTGCTCTCAAGCCTGTACTTGCTCGAGTTAAGGTTTTGCAGTAGTTGAGCTTAACTGGTAACTGCATAGTTGCTAGTTTTTTGCGTCACCGGGTGCAGCCTCTTATGCAGAGGGTGCACTATGGTTTTGAATATACTGGTCCCTCAGATCCTTCTCGGCTTGTTGCTGATGCTAAGTTGACTGAGGAGACGATTCTTGAACGTGTGGGGCGTATTCTGGGGGGTGTTTCTGTGATGCCTACCTGGTTGATGAATATGATGATGCTCATCCTCCTCCTACGGTATGTGTATGATCCGCCAAGTTCTTTTTTAATGTTTATAATTTGCATCTATTGTTGACTTTGCCTGATCTCTTATCGCAGGGTTTTGGCCGAGCTTTTAAGCTCGAGATAGCTGTTGCTGGTGGGGCTGCCGTTGAAGAGCCCACCAAAGAAGGAGATGAAGATGATGATGTTGTTGCCAGTCTTGCGGTAGTTGCTGCCACCGGGCCGGGTTCTTCTTCCGCCAAGTTGTCTACTGGCTTATTTGAAGGTCAACACTCCTATGTTGAGTATGTTCCTGATCCTCGGATTGCTCAATACATCTTGTTATCTAGGAAGCGGCGGACTGATGCTGCTTCTAAGCAGTAGTTGCCCAAGAGGCGACACTCAACTCGTCAACACCCTCCAACAGGTAATATTCTCGTAGGTGAGCTTGTGCTGAGCCTTTCCCGAGTTGTTTTATGCCTCTGTCTTGCTTTTGTGTATTCATCCGAGTTCTTCTTGTCTTCTGATAGATGGTCAGTCTGTCGCTGTTGATGAGGAGGTGACTGATGATGAAGTCCCCCTTAATCTTCATTCATAAGTTTTTACTTCTCGAGTGCCCTTGTATTTTGTAAGATTTGCTCTAACTGAGTTCTTTTTTCTGTAGTCGTGCACGGGCTCCTTGTGTCCCAAATGTAACAATTGCTTCTGCTTCTGTCCCGGAGGCCATCCCAATCCCTTCCTTTGAGGTGGTTGAGGATGATTTGTTTTCCGTGCCACTTCTCGACTTCATTTTCTCGGAGGTGGCTGGTGATTTTAAGAAGGTCATCAAGTAAGTTTTTCTCCTGGTTGTTCTCATTTTGATATCTTATTCTGTTTTTGATAGACCCGAGTTCTTTTTAATTGTAGGCCTTCTGAGGATGCCTCGTCTTCTCTAGCCCTTGGGGATGAAAAAGCTTTACAAGAATCTGCTGTTGGTGAGCTCTTGTTCTACCTTGCCTTTCTGTCTCTTGTATAATTTATGTATTCTATATCCTTGTAGACTTATAATTCTACTTTTTGTAGCTTCTCCTCCTCGTGTTACTCCCCTTGAGCCACATGTTGAGGAGCAGAATGTTGAAGCCCTAGTGTCCTCTCAGGAGGAGCACCGGGTTGTGGATAATCCCTCGGGGGTTTTTGCTGCTGCTCGTTTGCCACTTGGGTCGTCTCTCACTACCTCAAAAGGACACAGTAAGAGCCAGGACCATTTTACTATAAGGGCGGCTGGTGATTGAGCCGCCCTTACAGTGGGTTGGCCATGCACCGGATCACCAGCCGCCCTTACAGTGACCACAATAAGGGCGGTTGGATCACCAGCCGCTCTTACAGTGCCCTTTATAGGGTGCTGATTAGTAAGGGCGCTGTAAGAGCGGCTGGTGATTCAGCCGCCCGTACTGTGGTCACTGTAAGGGCGGCTTGATCCAGCCGCCCTTACTGTGGTCACTGTAAGGGCGGCTAGTGATTTGTCGCCCTTACAGTGGACGGCTGTATAAGTGGCTGCACCCTACCTTCTTCCTCCTCGAGCCACTCACTCCATCTTGAAAAAAAAGGTTGGGAGGCCTTGGGCTCCTCCCAAAAAATTGCTCTACTAAGGGGGAAGGTTTTGATCTCAATTCCTTTAGTGGAGAGCTTGTTGAAGGTAAGAAAATGCTATTCCAAACCCCAAATTTAAGTTCCAATGGTTAGTTAGTGAGTAAATTAGAGTTTTGTTTTCTCTCTCTTCAATGGTGCTTGAGCTTTGTATGGAGGTAATAGACCCTAGTTTTGAAGCTATTAGTGTGGATTAGCTAGAGAAACGAGTTCACAACCTTTATTTAGTGGCTCTTGCTTGATTTTAGTGGAGATTAAACCATAGTTTCATGTAGATCTATTTCAAGATCTAGGATTTTTTTTAATTTTTGTTTCATGAAATTGAAATGGGTTGGTATGAAAGGTAGTGGGTAAAATAATAATTGGTGGTAATTGTTCTCTTTGAAATATTTTTACCATTAGATATATATTGTCTTTATAAATATTAATATATGTATTAATAGGCAATTAATTAATTAATTAATTATCCCATACCATGGATTTTTATAATATATTGTTCTTAAGTTATTAATTATTAATTAGCTCTATTTCAAGCTTTTAATTGAAGTGTTAATGGTTTATTAGTAAGTAAATTAGAGCTTTACTTTCTCTCTCTTCCATGGTGCTATTAGTGTAGATTAGTTAGAGAAATGAGCTCACAACCTTTATATTTAGTCGCTCTTGCTTGATTATAGTGGAGATTACACCCTAGTTTTTCATGTGTGTTTCATGTAGATCAATTTCTACATCTAGGATTTTTTTCATTTTGTAATTAATTCTCAAGTAGTTATTTATCAATTTGATTTCTTTCATGTGTTTTCTTTTGTTGTTTTTTTAAAAGATGGAGTACATAAAGTCTTGGATGTATGGTTGGTCAAGGATCGATGAAGGTTTCTATGAAGAGGTGGACAAATTTATTAAATCCGCAAAGAAGCATGCATCAACGTTGAGATATAATAAGGATACAATTATTTATCCCTGCAAAGATTGTAAGAACTATATTGCATTTGCAGATGTTGATACCATCAAATCACACCTGGTTATGCGAGGATTTGTTCCGGACTACACGGTGTGGATTCATCATGGTGAAACAGTGGTTGTTGATGACGATAACAATCAACAAGAAGAAGATGCGCTGTAAGGTCCTAGATGGCTAGAGGGGGGTGAATAGCCTATAAAAAACCTACACAAGCCACTAAGCAAACTTGTTAGAATAACAAATGGCGTAAAGCGAGTTTTGCTTAGCCTACGGTTGTGATGCAAGCCTCCTATCCACTAGTCTAGTAGATTATGATCTCTAGTTCACACAAGGGCTATGTCACTAATTTTACACTAGTGAGCAAGCTAACAACACTACTAGCAAAGCTACTACTAGAGCTACACAAGATAAACTAGTAAAAGTAAATGCAAGAGAGAGGATTGTGATTCTTATACCGACGGTGGAGTGAAGATGTTGCCAATCACCAAGATCATATACAATCAATCAATATTGACAACAATACAATATGAAGACCAATCACCGGGAGACAAGAGACACAATATTTTGTTCACCCGGTGTTCACTTGTGTACCGACAAGCTACGTCATCGGTTGTGTCGACCAACACTTAGATGGTTCCTCGGTGTGACCCTCAAGTCACTTGCCCCTCAAGGCACGCCCTGCAAGGCACCGCAAGACACCACTCTCAAGTGAGGTAACTCAATGACACGCGCAATGTATTAGAGTTGCTTTTGGCACTCCGCCGAGGAAAGCACAAGAACCTCTTACAATCAACCAGAGGTGGCCAAGAACAATCTCCTTCCCTTGCCAATGCCTCCAACAATCTCCAAGCCGGCTAGGAGCGGTACTCTCCAAAAGTAACAAGAAATCCACCGGCTAAACAACCCACAAGTGCCACTAGATGCCCTCAAGCTATGCAATGCACTTTGGGATCACTCAATCTCACTTTTGATTTGCAATCAAGCAAGAGAGATGAGTAGGAGGGAGAAGCTCTAGCTCAAAGGATGCACAAGAGTGTTAGAAATGTCAAGAGACCTCCCCAAGGGCCGGCCAACAAGTATTTATAAGCACCCCAATCGAATAGAGCCGTTAGCAACTCACTGGGCATTTTTCGGGACACGTCCGATCGCCCTGCGCCGTCCACGTGTCCTCCCAGATTCAACCGCGACCGCCCGATCCTCCAACGGTCACTGTGCGCCAACGGTCAAACGCAACGCCATGACGCGCTGCTCAACCGACTGGACGCGCCGATCGCACAGCGCCTACGCACGCGACGCACCGACCGGACGCGCTCCATGCAACGACCGGACGCGACAGTGCTAGCGTCCAGTCGCGGTCCAGAGAGCTCCCATCATGACCGGACGCATCCGGTCGCACGTGACCGGACGCACCATCGCGTCCGATCGTGTCGCGCCACCAAGCCACACAATTCATAACTAACCGGACGCTCTACACCGTTTTACCGGACGCGCTGCACCCGGCGTCCGGTCGGAGTCCAGAGAGCACCCATCGTGACCGAACGCGTCCGATCGCGTGTGACCGGACGCGCCGCGCGTCCGATCAGCTCTTCGCCGTGCTCTACTCCTCTGGGTGCCCGACCGGATCCTCTGGTTCTGCGAGGGACTGGATGCGCCGGTTGCAAACCCTAACACCCGCGCGCCTGACTGCCGCGTTGAACTGACCGGACGCGTCCGGTCAAACCGTGACCGCGTCCGGTTCAGCGTCCGGTCACCACGGTGACCTCTGTTCGCCTCCGTTTCTTCTCCGACTTCCGACGTAGTGGAAAATAGGCATTTCATTTCCCTGAAAATGCCTAAATCCCGTGCTCACAAGCTCGGCGGGAGGGAGAGAGAACCCCAAACACCTCTCTACCCTTCAAACTTCATCGCCTTCGCAAAAGTGCCAACACCAACAAGTGATCACCACCTTGTGCACGTGTGTTAGCATTTTCATAATCATTTTCAAAGGTTTTCTAGTTAGCTCACTAGGCCCTACATGCAATGCACTTCATGAATTCACCTAGTGGCACCCGTGCGTCGAGTAGCCGATAAGACTTCCCCTCTTAATAGTTCGGCTATCGATCCTAAACCACTCACACCCTCTATGGTGTCTTGAGTGCAAAACAAAATGGCCCTATGGTTATACCTTTGCCTTGAGCCCATTTTGTTTCTCCAAAAGATACATGATCCACTTCATATCATCACATGACCGTCTCGATCCATCGACCCTGACTTTACTTGCTCTTTACCGTTGCATCGATCCGTCGGCGCCAAGTCTTGCTCAAGCTTCACCATCGCATGGTCCTTCGCTTCGAAGCCTCGACTTGCCCTTCACCTTCACAACCGGTCCATCGAGCCAAGCCTCATCTTGGTCTTCACCATCTTGGTCACATGAGTCAATGTCATGTCTCATATTCAATGACCACCTTTATCTAAATCATCCACTTAGATACAAAGGTTAGTCCTAGATTTTATCAATTAGCCAAAACCAAACTAGGGACTTTCACGCACTTCTGTACCAATACACAAATGAGTTTGATGAAGACATGGGCTATGACCCTGGCAATGAACAAGTGCTGGCTTTGGCAATCAACAATGTGCTGATGATGCTAGTGGTGCCGACGCTGATGTCGGAGCACATGAGGGGAATAAAGATGGTGGTGACCATTTGGAGGACATGCTTCGGGCCATTGGACCAGAGATATTACTACAAAAGAGAGGTCTACAAAATCTAGAGAGGGTGAAAATAGCGTCGAAGGAGACTGTGTATGGTGTTGACAAGGGTTGTCCGACACACTGGACACTACTCCACTTTGTGCTTGAGCTACTCATGCTGAAGGCTCAGTACGGTTGGTCTGACTGCAGTTTCGATGATCTGTTGAGTCTCCTATCACGGGTGCTACCACTGCCAAACTTGGTTCCCGCCAACACATACCATGCGAAGAAGGTTATAAATCCATTGACAATGGGTGTTGAAAAAAATCCATGCATGCCCCAACCATTGTATCCTTTTTCATGGTGATACGTTCAAAGATCTAGACAAATGTCCTCGCTGTGGGGCCAGCCGATACAAGGACAATGACCTTTACAGTGGAGGAGAAGCCTCCACGGGGAACAAGAGGACTAAGAAGGGTACAAAAAAGGCGGTACAAGAATCTCAACCCCCAGAGGATACTCCATTAGGCAACGATGCAAGGAAGAGAAGAGTTCTGGCCTTGGTAATGTGGTACCTGCCAGTGACCGACCGCTTGAGGCGTATCTTCCTAAACCCTAAGGAAGCCGCACTCATGACATGGTGGGACGACGACCGCAAGGTAGATGACGATGTGATTGCACACCCGGCCAATGGTAGTCAGTGGAAAGACTTCAATGACAAGAACAAACTATTCAGCTCAAACCCAAGGAATGTACGGTTCGCCTTGAGCATCGATGGAATGAATCCCTTCAATGAGAGGATGAGTGACCATAGCACTTGGCCAGTGATCTTGACCATGTACAACATCCCGACGTGGTTGTGTCAGAAGAGAAAGTATCTTTTTCTCACTGTTCTTATATCTAGCCCTCGACAACCGGGCATTGATATAGACGTGTTCCTCAAGCCTGTGATGCAAGAATTCGAGAGACTATGGAAGTTTGGGGAGCCGATGTACGATGTGTTCCGACAGGAGGACTTCACATTAAGAGCAATACTTTTTGTGACTATCAACGATCACCCCGCGCTGTTTGCCTTGTCTGGACAGATCAAAGGCAAGACAGGATGCTTAGTCTGTTTGGATGATACTAAATGGGTGTGGCTAGATGGATCCAAGAAGGTTGTTTACATAAGGAACCGTCGCTTCTTAAAGAAGGGTCACAAGTACCGTGGCAAATTGTACTTAAGATTCTATGGCGACATCCCGGAGGATGACCCCCCTCTGGAGAGACATCATAATGGACAACATGTGTTTAAAATGGTGAAAACCATAAAGATCGTCTATGGAAAAAAGAATCTGGATGGAATGATCAGAGATAGAAGCACACCTCCTATCGAAGGCGTACCTTTTAGGAAACAATCGATCTTCTTTTGATATCTGCCTTATTGGCCAGAATTGGCGGTCCCCCATGCCATTGATGCTATGCACGTGCAGAAGAATGTCTTCGAGAGTCTCATTGGTACCTTGATGGACACAGCCAAGTCAAAGGATGGTCTGAAAGCGTGGAGGGACATGGAGCAGCTAAATGTGATGCCAGAGCTTCACCTAGTACTTCAGGAAAATGGAAAATACAATCTGCCTGCAGCTTGCTACAACCTAGAATTAGAAGAAAGGAGAGGTTTATGCACATTCGTGAAGAACCTCAAAGTCCCCACTGGGTTTTCGGCGAACCCAAAGAAGCTAGTGTCGATGAAGGACCTGTCATTTCACTACTGCAAGGCTCACGATTGTCATATGATGCTGACAATGTACCTACCAATTGCAATCAGGGCTATCAAGCCAGAGTTCCTGAAGATGGCCATCACCCGCATGTGCTACTTCTTTTCAAAGATCTCAGAGAAGTCATTTCGCAGGCAAGAGCTAAGTGACCTACATGATTTCATGGTGGAGACCCAGAACCTAGTAGTAGTAGTAGTAGTAGTAGTAGTAGTAGTAGTAGTGCTACTACTACTGCTACTACTACTAGTAGTACTACTACTACTTCTACTGCTACTACTTTTTTATGTGTCTCTCTACTACTCTCACTACTCTACTCTTTTCTCTCTACTGCACCTCTCTTCTCTCCACTCTCTCTACTCTCTCTACTCTACTACTCTACTAGTACTCTACTACTATCCTAACACTCTACTTCTCCTCTCCTATCCTCTACACAGTGTCTCAAGCAGAGGCCTGGGAGTCTACACTGTGGATATTACGTATGTTGTATGATGAGTAACACTAGTGCCTACAGGAGACACCCCAATCTGGTTAGTTTGACACTTTTTCCGCTTGTAGTATGAAAGCTTAGCTTATCTTATGAAATCCTAGACCTAAACTTGGTCTCTTGTAGTGGAAGGAATAGAGAGATAGGACAAGGGATGTATACAAGGATGATGAACTCTTGGGGCTCGTCGGTGACCTTTGCAGCTTCATCATTGATGAGATTATTTCTTCCAGAGGCGCTTACCATGATCCAAGTTCTGACTTAGGTAGAAATCTAATGTACCAACACCTTCATGAGACTCACAGGCTCGCTCTAGGCCATTGAATGGTTTGGACTTGTGGAACTATTTGAACTTGTAAATTCTGGCTATGTAATGATGGACTTTGTGAATTAGACTTGTGAAACTTTTGAATCATGGACTATAATGATGGTTTATATCATGCTGGTGTGTTTGTGGATGTATATTTATATATATATGGTGGTCAGATTTGAATTTGAATTTTGAATTATATATTACATGATGTGGTCAGATTTAAATTCAAATTTGAATTTTTTTTCTAGAAATCCATAGTAGGGGCGGTTATAGATTGAACCGCCCTTACAGTGACCTGCTGTAAGGGCGGCTGCATCACCAGCCGCCCTTAGAGTGACCCACTGTAAGGGCGGCTGCACCACCAGCCGCCCTTACAGAGACCCGCTATAAGAGCGGTTTGCCCAGCCACCCTTATAGTGCCGAGCACTGTAAGAGCCAGCCCGGAAGAGCGGCTGGGCTAGCCGCCCTTACTATGCCCAACTGCAGTAGTGTCGGTTGGATTCCCTTGAGGCTGCTGCTCGAGTTGATGAGGTAGAGGGTGAGGTTTCTGATAACTACTCTCCCCCTACTCCTACTCCTGCTACTGATGCTGGTCAGCCATCAACATCTGGGCCGAGTACTCTTCTGCTATCTCGGGCAGGAGAGGAAATGGCTCAGCTTGGCTGAATTGAACGGTTGGCCGAGTTGGTTTCTTCATGGGAGAGGCCAAGCTCAAGGTAATGTACTAAATTTCCTTGCTTCTTTGCTTTCATTCTTCCCTGTCTCTTATTTCTCATAAGATTTTTCCTTGCTGTAGTCTTTGGTTGAAGATCAGGATCTCGTGTTTGGTCCTCAAGAGGTGCGATCCGCTACTCTTATTGAGGCCAACTTGAAGAATGCTGACTCCGGGTTAGTTCGGGTTCGTGCCGAGCTGGCTCAGGAGAAGGAACAGCGTAGAGTTATGGAGATTGCCCTCAATGCCAGGGTTGCTGATGCTGATGCTGTCCGAGATTCTTCTCTGAAGGTTGTAGCAGAGGCTCAAACTAAGAGCTCTAATTTGAAGAGGGAGAAAGCTGGTGAGCTCCCCTTTCATTGCTTTTTAATATATTTGCTTGGGCTCTTTCTCTTGTTTTCTGAGTTATTTTCTTTTTCTTTCAGCTCTTGTTAGAGATAAAGAGGTCTGGATGAAGGAGAGGGAGGAGATGGTCAATACCCTCCGTACCTCTAAGAATAATGCTGAATCTATAAGTACCCTTGCTGATTCAAAACTACAAGAGGCTCATGATTTATTTGCTCAGGCGAAATTGATGAGAGCTAGAACTGATCGTGATCTTGTTTAGGCCATAAAATCTGTTCAAGATCTGCAGGCAAAGTTGAAGGCTGCCCATGAGCAATTCCGGGCTCTTTATGCTGCAGTCGCTCCAACCATTGCTTCAGTCTGTCGGCGAGAAGACAGAGATCTGGGCCTTGGAGGCATAATACTGGTGCTTTCTTCCCGGTTTTATGATTTTGTAAAGGGTGGCTTTCACCGATGCATCAATAATGTGGTTTCATATGTCCGGGTTGTTGCCCCTGATGCCCCTCTTGAGCGGATTACTGAAGCTTCTGTAACGGCTGAGTTTTCAAGACAGTGGGAGGAGGCCAAAGTAGAGCTTAGTGGTCTATCAGACCAAATTCTTGATCAAATGAATGTACTTCCTCCTTCTCCGTCTTCTTGAATAGATGTGAAAAGTCAACTTTCTTCTGATGTCCTTGTAATATACTTTGTCTCTGAGTTTTTAAGATGTGAGCAGGCTTCATCCTGTCTTTCTTTTCTTCAGATTTGTCTTTGAATGATATGGACAGGTCTCACCCTATCTTTCCTTGTGCCTTTTTCGTGCTTTGCCATAGCTTGTTTCCTCTTGGCGATGTAATAGAGTTGAAGGAGTTGATTATACTTCTCTTGGGTTAATCAACCGATTTGTATTATAGATCTGCCCCATTCTTGGGGCGGAGTATTTCTTGGGGTAGGCACCCGAGTTGTAATTGTTGCTTGTGCTGCTCTTTGGGCGAAACGGTCGGTCGTACTGCTCTTTGAGTAGGCGGTCGAGTAGTTGCTTAATTGTCTCATTCTTGGGGTGAAGTAGTCGATTGTTCTGCTCTTGGGGTAGGCGATCGAGTTGTTTTGTTGATTTCGCCACTCTTGGGGCGAAGTAGTTGATCGTGCCGCTCTTGGGGTAGGCGATTGAGTTATTGGAGTGATTGTGCCGCTCTTGGGGCAAAGTAGTCGATCGTTCCTCTCTTGGGGTAGGCGACCGAGTTGTTGATTGTGCTGCTCTTGGGGTGAAGTAGTTGATCGTTCCACTCTTGGGGTAGGCGACCGAGTTGTTGGATTGATTGTGCCACTCTTGGGGCGAAGTAGTCGATCATACCGCTCTTGGGGTAGGCGATTGAGTTGTATATTTGTAGATGCCTGCTTGTTGGGCGAAGTAGTCGATCAATTTGTTTTTGTAGATAGCGCCGCTTGTTGGGCATAGTAAACGATCGTACCAGCTCTTGGGGTAAGCGATCGGACCCATATAGCACAACCGTTTCTAGGTTGGCTGTTTGCAGGGTAAATAAGCAATTGTACTAGCTCTTGGGGTAAGCGATTGCACCCGTATAGCAACAACCATTTCCGGGTTGTGCTGTCTGCAGGGCTGCCCCTTTTTCCCCAACCTGATTACGGGTTGGTTCTGTCAGTTGGACAGGGCTGTCAGTCTTACCATCTCTTTTATGGTAGAGTGACAAATGCTAGCTTGGGTCTCCTTACCCAAGAAGCTATTTGGCCATTGGCCATCAGTCAAACCATCTCCATATGGTTGAGTGACAAAATTGCTCGTGTAGCACAACTGTTTCTGGGTTGGCTGTTAACAGGGATGCCCCTTTTATCCCCAACCTGATTACGGGTTGGTTTGTCGGTTCGATAGGGCTTATATCTGAAGTCGTTCTTCTTGAAGAATTTCTGCTTTATTTCTCTTGAAGCTTGAGTACAATATGTTGTACTAATTGTAGAATCTTTTGAGTTGGCTGATATGCCAAGTATTCTTCACTGGTATTTCATCTGGAGTCATCAACTCGTATGTGTCGGGTCCTGTTGCGTTCTTCACGATGAAGGGTCCTTCCCATGGACTGAGTATTTTGTGTCGTCCATCTTTCTTTTGGATTAGTCGTAATACTGAGTCCCCTGGCTTTAGTGATCGAGGTTGAGTACTTTTGTCATAATGTCTTCGTAGTCCTTGCTGATATCTTGCATTTTGGATTATTGCACTGTCTCTTATTTCTTCTATTGAATCAATTTCTAACCGCCTTGTTTCTTCTGCTTCTCCTTCTTCATATTGCTCGATTCTTGGAGATAGCCATATCAAGTTGGCTGGTAATATTGGCTCTGATCCATAGACCAAAAAGAAAGGTGAGTAGCCGTTGGCTCTGCTGATCTGGGTTCTTAAACCCCATACTACTTTTGGTAGCTTGTCAATCCATTTTCCACCATAATCTTTCAAATCTTCGTATAATCTTGGTTTTAAGCCTTGTAATATGAGTCTGTTTGCTCTTTCAACTTGTCCATTGGCTTGTGGGTGTGCTACTGATGCATAATCTATTTCTATTCCACAATCTTTTGCCCAGTATTGGAATTCTCTTGCTATAAATGGTGAACCAAGATCTGTGATTACTCTGTTGGGCATGCCAAACCTATGCATGATGTCTTGTATGAATTCCACTGCTTTTTCTGCACTGTATTTGACCAGAGGTTTGTATTCAATCCACTTTGTAAATTTGTCGATTGCCACACATATGTATTCGAAGCCTCCTTTTGCTTTTTTGAGTGGTCCGACTTGATCCAGCCCCCAGCATGAGAAGGGCCAAGCCCGCGGTATGCATATTAAGTTGTGAGCCGACACATGTGATTGCCTGGCAAACATTTGGCAATTCTTGCATGTTTTGACGAGCTCTTCTACATCTTTAAGTGTTGTTGGCCAATAGAATCCGGTTCTAAATGCTTTGCCGACTAGTGTCCTAGAGGCTGCATGATTTCCACAACATCCTGAGTGGATTTCATCCAAGATTTCCTTTCCTTTATCTGTTGGAACACATTTAAGTAGTACTCCTGATGATGCTGCTCTTTTGTATAGTTTGTCTCCCACCAGGACGTAGTTTTTGCTTCTTTGTATAATCCGGGTTGCTTCTGCTTTGTCTTCGGGTAGTTTCTTTTCTTTGATAAAATCAATGTATGTTTGTCTCCAATCATTTTGTATGACCATTATTTGTCTTGATTGGTCTAGTTCTTCTGCTTGATCTATTTCCATTGGATATGTTGTTTCCTTCTCTTTTTCTATGTTCCCGAGTTATTTGATGGATGGAGCTATGAGTTCTTCTACAAATATACCAGGTGGTACTTTTGCTCTATCTGATCCCAATTTGGCTAGCACGTCTGCTGCAACATTGGAATCCCTTAGTACATGATGGATTTCGAGCCCTTATAATTTTTTCTCTAATTTTTTGACTTCTGTACAATATGTGTCCATATTATCTTTTGTACAATCCCAATCCTTGTTGACTTGATTGATTACTACAGCTGAATCACCGTAGACAAGTAGTCTTTTGATCCCAAGTGAGCTTGCAACTCTTAGACCATGTATTAATGCTTCATATTCTGCCTCATTGTTAGTTGCCTACCAAAGTATTTGTAGCACATACTTTAACTGTATCCCTTTTGGTGATATGAATAGTACTCCTGCTCCAGCTCCTCCTAACTTTAAGGAACCGTCAAAATACATTTTCCAATGATCAAGTATTGGTTCGGGCTCTTTTTGACTGATTTCTGTCCATTCAGCAATGAAGTCAGATAATGATTGAGATTTGATTGATGTTCTTGGTTTGAAGTCTAGGTTGAGAGCACCTAGTTCTACTGCCCATTTTGATATCCGACCTGTTGCATCTTTGTTGCGTAGAATGTCTTGGAGTGGAAAATTGGTTACCACTGTAATCTTGTGTTCATGGAAATAATGTCTCAACTTTCTTGATGATATCAACACTGCATAAGTAGCTTTTGCACGTGTGGGTATCTCACTTTTGATTCTGTTAGTACTTCACTTAGGTAATAGACTGGTCTCTGCACTTTGTATGTGTGTCCGGGTTCTTCTCTTTCAACCACAATTGTTGTGCTGACAACGTTCTTGGTTGTTGCAATGTATAGCATCATGTCTTCTTTGCCTTTTGGTGGTGTCATTACTGGTGATGATGCCAAGTATTCTTTTAGCTTTTGGAATGCTTCCTCTGCCTCTTCTGTCCATTCAAAATTTCCTGCCTTTTTCAATAGTTTGAAAAAAGGTAGCCCATCTTCTCTTAGAGATATTTGATGATAGCCTGAATAGCAATCTAGAAAGGATAATAGAGCTGATCCTGTTGTTGAGTCGATGATTTGATCAATCCTTGGTGGAACATATGGATCTTTTGAGCAATGTTTGTTGAGGTCTGTGTAGTCAATGCACATGAGTCATTCTTTTGAATTCTTCTTCTCTACTAGGACTGGGTTGGCAAGCCAATCCGGGTTGATTATTTCTCTGATGAACCCTGCTGCCATGAGCTTGGTGATCTCTTTTTTGATTGCTGCTTTTCTGTCTGGAGCGAATCTTTGTAGCTTCTGCTTAACGGGTTTGGACCCTTTGTTTACATCAATTATGTGCTCAGGCAACTCTCTTTGGACCCCTGGCATGTCGGCCGGCTTCCATGCGAAGATATCTTTGTTGTCCCGAAGAAAGTTGGTGAGCGCGAGTTCCTATTTGGGGTCGAGGTTTGCACTGATGATTGCCGTCTCCTCCGGATCACCAGTCAATAAGTCAATTGTCTTCGTAGCGGCTTCTTTTGGTGGTGCGAAGTTGCTTGGCTTCTTAGCTGGTATCTGAATCTCATCCGGGTTCATTTCGTTGGCTAGCATTGCAATCTCCTTTCCTTAGATCTACTTTCAATGATAATACGCCCTTTGTTGTTGGCATCTTGAGTAGTAGGTATGGATAGTGTGGTACTGCCATGTATTTTGTTAAAGCTGGTCTCCCAAATATTGCGTGGTAGCATGATTCAAAGTCTGCAACTTCAAATTTGATGAATTCCGTCTGGTATTTGTCTGGTGTGCCAAAGGTGACTGGTAGGGTTATCTGTCCGAGGGGCATAGCTGCTCTACTAGGTACTATTCTGTAGAATGGTGTGCTTGTTGGTGTCATTAGACCTTCACAATCTAGATTCATGCTTTTGAGAGTATCTGCGAAAATTATGTTAAGCCCGGCTCCTCCGTCGATGAGTACTTTCGTTACTGCCACTCCTGCGATAGTTGGACCTAGTACCTGTGGGTAACATCCTGCATTTGCTGCACTAGTCCATTGGTATTCTCTTGTGAAGTGGATGGGGTACTCTGACTAATCTAGATATCTTGGGGTGGCTAGTTCAGCTGCCATGATGGCTCTGTGAGCTAGTTTCTCTTGCCTTTTGCTTCGTGTGTTAGGAACACCTAAAAATATCACTGCTAATTGGCGTTGGGGTTCTTGATAATCTCCTTCAGCTTTCTTTTCCTCCTTCTTAGAATCTTCTTGCTTTTGCTCCAAGTTGTTTTGATTCTTGTTTTCTCTCTTCATGAATTGCGCTGAAAAGTGCTGCATTCAACTAACTTGTGTCTGGCCCCTGGGTGTATGTGACACGGCATGCTCTCTATGTTTTCTGGTGCTCTTCCTCAGTAGTTGTTGCTTTGATAGTTGCCATTATTGTTGTAACCGCTGTTGCTACGGTTGTTTCTATTGTTATAGTTGCCATTGTAATTGCCACCGTTGCTATCATTGCTATTGCCATTGTATCTTCTCTTGTTATCTATGGTTGCCACCATGTTGTCCTGTCTTGGCCTTTTGTCTTGCTGTCTGTAATCGGGTCTTCCTCTATTCTCCGGGTTGTCTCTAGCAAATCTATGCCGGGTTCTTTCTTCTGACGAAATTAGCTTTTCAACAGCCCTTTTGAAGTCTTCATTTGTTCTTGGGTTCTCATTAAAATAGTCCTTGAATTGCCAATTTGCCAAGATTCCTTCCGCAAAAGCCTCTATCACTTCTCTGTCGGTAATGTCATGGACTTGAGCTCTGAATTCTCCAAATCTTCTATAGTATTCCCTTATACTTTCTCCTCTCCTTTGCTTTACTCCTTTCAACTCAGCTGCGGTCATTGGATGGGTAATAATGCCTGCGAAGTTGTTGCAGAAAGCTTCCTGCAAGTCTTCCCAATACCTGATTGATCTTGGCCTTAATTTGTCAAACCATTGTAGCGGCATTGCTTCGAGGGCCATTGGGAAAAATAGAGCCTTGATGTCGTCATCTCCTCCAGCTAATTCAATAGATTGGGAATAAACACTTAGCCATTATCTTGGTTCTACTTTGCCATCATACTTGGAATGATTCGCTGGCTTAAATTTGTGTGGTAGCTTCAATGTTTGTAGCCTTCCTACGAAACAAGGGAATCTGTCATATGGTTCTATTCTTTTGTAATATGGTGATCTTGCCCTCCTGTAATAGGATCTGTCTTCTTTAAACTCGGATTCTCCATAGTCATCTTCTTTATCAAATCTTCTTGATGCTTCCGGGTATCGTTGACTCAACTCTGGTTTGCCTTTTTCTTGTAGCTTTGGGTAATGTTCTTGCCTTCCATTAATGTCAGATTCTCTCCTAGCCTCTGAAAAATTGACTTTTTGGGTGGTTGTTCTCCTTGTGGCTCCTGTGGAACTTCCTCGCCGGGTTGTTTTTCTGATCCCCCGACTTCTTTCTTCTAGTGTTCCTTTGTCTTTTCGTTATTTGTGAGGGTGTGTAACTCTTTTGTTAACTCTTCAATTCTTTCTCTTTTCGTATTTTTCGTGGCTTCTTTTTTCGCCTTCTTTCTATTATACTTGGTCAATTCCATCTTGTATTTATTCCAGATTTGCTTCCTCTGTTTAGCCCTGTTCCTCCTTCCAGCCTTCAATTTATTCTTCTTTAGTCTTGCTAGTCTTTGCTCATCATTTTCGTTGTTGTCGCTTTTCTCATCTAGCGAGATGTTGCTTTCTGATTCGTCTGAAGATTTTATATCTGGTATCTGTGGTGGTTCGAAGGGTTGTTCTAACTGCTCCACCATGTATACAGTGTACCTCCTCTGAGCTCTTCTTGTACGGTATTTCATCCTTCGTTCGGTTGAGCTGTCGGTAGTTTCTGAGCTGTATCCGAGTTCTTTTCCCTCTTGATAAGGTAGTTCTTCAATGTTTGTGCTAGTCTAGGCTTTGCTTGAGGTGAAAGAACCCAACCAATGCACCACACAGTCTTGTGGGGTAACTGTCATGATCATCCCTTCTTGTGCTCCCTCCAGGAGTATTTTTCTTGCTGAGTTCATCTTGTCTTGGGTAAAGTGTTGGTAAATTGATGCCGTGTTGTGCAATCCGTACGTTCCCGAGTTCTTCTTGGATTTGTACGGGTTGTGTTCCTTCATGATCGTTGTTGTGTCTCCAAGTCCAATTAGGGTTGGCTCTTGTGCTGTGAAGACTGTTTCGGAGTCGGGTTGTATCTCTTTCTCAGAGTCAGTTTCGTATCCGCTTTCTTCCTCATTCCAAGTTGGATCCAAAGTTGAGAGTTTCGTCATCTTCTCGGCGAGTTCGTATTCAACTTTGTCATCGAATTCTTTTTCTTCTCAGAGACGGGTACGTAGCTTGTCGTTGCCGTCAGCCTCGCAGATCCAGGATCCGAAGACGAAGGTTGTTCCCACCGAAAAAGTCATCTTGAGGTCGAGGTCCACCGAGCTCTCGAGAAAAAATTCGTCGACAGCCCCTACCTGGCGCGCTAGCTGTCAATGTTTTACCACCGATAGCCTACCACGGTGGTACCTGGGACAGTTGTTCGGGCTTCGACGAATAGTGGAACTCGGCGGTTACGCAAAGAGACTCACGATTTATACTGGTTCGGGCCCTCGACTTGGTCGAGTAATAACCTTACGTCCAGTTTGGTGTTAGCCTGTTTGCGTCATATTGCTTTGAGTATTGGGTATGCGTTGCGTTGTTTACAAGGGGTATCCTCACCAGCCCTTTGTAGTCCAGGTGCTGAGAGGAGTTGTTTGTGTCCTACTCGGATACAAGGTCAGAGTCCTAAGCTATGCTTCGGGCACCTTTCCCTGTATAGTCTGAGTTTGGAGTTTTTAGTCTTGCACGTTGCTTTGCTCCATGTTCTTCTTGGCGATTGGGCTATGGGCCTTGTTACCAAGGCCCACTTCCCTATAGTATGGTCTATGGGGGGCCGTAGGGTTCCCCATCGACAGCAGGCCCCGGTGGTTCATCCGACGTTGGGCTCTTGGCCCCTTGGCGCGCGAAATGGGGAGGGCCGGCCGCTTGGGCCTTAGCCGCATGATAGGGTGGAGACGTCTGCCCAAGGAGCTGCTCAAGTAGCCCGTTATGGGCTTTTTCTAAGTAAGTTTGCCCAACGCCTACCTATCTGTCCTTTGGCCTTGGACGGTTGATTTATTTTTGTATTTCCCAAGTGCTTATTTTGGTGTATTTGTGGTGTTGCAGCCGATACTATGGCTGGGCTTCTCACTCCGGAGGAGTGGGCAGCCGCTGTCGGCGCCAGGTTTGGCCTGGGGGCAGCTTGGGCCAACGGCGCTAGGGCTAAGTGAGTGTTGTGGTATTTTTGCTTGCATGTCTTTCAATCCTCTGTTGTTGTATGTTTCTGATTGGCCCTCTGACCCGAGTAAATTTTCTCTTTGCAGACTCCTAGTGCTTCCGTGGGGTTCTTAGTGACGTCGAAGGTGGTCTCCGGCTGTTGGCATTTTTTTGTTGTGCAATTCATTTTCTCTTACCTTATGGTTTTGTTTTCCTATACAGATCGCTTCAAACAACGCCGATTTTTTCTAACTTCTCCGAGTGCACCTAGAGCATCAGTGCTTGGTAGGTCTCTGTTATTTACTTTTTATGGTATACGTTGACTTGTTCTTACTTGTTTTGTTTTCCCAACTGCTGATGGTCTCCGCTTCTTTTTTTGAGAGCAGGGGTACCACACGGCCGTTGCTATGGAAGAGCGCTGCACTCGCGAGGTAGACACCATGATTGAAGTGCTGAAGGCGGAGAACGAGCGCCTGGAAGGCGAGAAAGGGGGGTTGGTCAACTCCCTTGTGGCTCTCCGGCGGAGAAGGAGAAGGAGAAGGAGGTGGAGGTTTTGAAGGTTGACCTTGCCAAGGCCCGGGACACGGAGGCCTCGTCTATCGAGTAGGCCCGCAAGGCGAACGAGTAGACCGAAGGTCTCCGACGAGAGCTGACGACCGAGAAGGAGTCCGCGGCTGCGCTAGGGGAGGGAGCAGCTCTCCCTCACAACGAGACGCCTAGACTCCGTCCTTGCCGCGATCGTTGGGCAGTACAGGGTCACCACCGGCGCTTTGAAAGGACCTCTGCTCATTTTTGTTCACCAAATATTGCGGCGCCAGAGCTGGCCGCTTTCGGTTTTGGACTTTTCGAGCATTCTTCTAGGGAATTACCTCTTTATACTTCTAGAGGAATTTTACATTGAGCCTGCCTCGTTAAAAACCTCACCTCCGCTTGGAGTTCCCCTATGAGGAAAAGAGTACATGCTCTTTTATAGATTTTTAGTCTAAAATAAGAACTAAAAACTAGAAAAGGAAAGGAGGGGCCTCCGCTTATAATTTGTGGAGGTTGCCCTTTGGTACATTGCCCAGATGTAGAATCTACGGAGGTTGTCAATATTCCAAGTGTGTGTTGTTGTGACACCTTCGCTGTCGGTCAGGTAGAATGATCCCGGGCGTCCTGCTGCCATTGCTCTATATGGGCCTTCCCATTTTGACTGTAGTTTGGCTATATGTTGTGCGTTGGGTTTTCTTCTGAGTATGAGGTCTTCTTCTTTTATGTTTTTCCTTACCACCTGAGAGTCTCTCCACTTCTTGGTTTGGGATTGATACTTTGCGATATTTTCGACAGCTTATAGTCTTGTGGCTTCTATTGTTTCTTTTGCATATTCTTCATCTTGCAACATTAACTGTCTTGTTGTGTGGAGGCTTTCATGCTTGATTTCTTCTGGCATCATGGCCTCTTCGCCATAAAGTAGCTTGAACGGTGTGAATCCTGTGGTTCCTAAGATAGTTGTGTTGTGTGATCAAATAACTCTGGGTAATTCATCTACCCATTTTCCTTTACGGAGGCCTAGCAAAGTTTTTGATATTGCTGAAAACACTGCTCTGTTTGCTCTTTCCACAGCACCATTGGACTCTAGGAGATGGCATTGTGGGTGGGCTAATCACTGGCGGAGGTCCCTGTGGTATGGTTGCAGTTGGTGTTGTTGCGGAGGCCGGGATTGTGGAGGTTGACGCTGGTACTGCATGCTGCATACTCAGCATCTCCGCATGTAGGATTGCCAACTGCTGTCTGATTTCTGCTGCTTGTGCTGATGCTTGGGTTGCTTGTTGATTGGCTGCGAATGCTGCTACCATTCTGTCCCTTTCTTGTTGCGCTCTCTGCAACTATGCTAGCAGTTGCTGTAGCTCTTGCTCAGGTGTTGCACCTTGGAGTGGTTGGGCCTCCGGATCTTGAGCCTCTGTGCCTTCATGTTCTGGAGGTTGACCTTGGGGGTCTACTCTGATGTCATCCTCCGCTTGCGGAGTTGCGTAGGTGCTACGTGTGTTGCACCTGGGCCTCCCTCTTTGACCCGTGGTCACTAGAGCTCTCATGGTTGTTTTTCTTTTCCCTGCCATCGTTGGTTTGTCTTGGCCAAACCACGGTGGGCACCAATGTTGAAACTGACGGTCTTAGACAGTGAATTGGAGGTAGGGGCCTCTGCCCGCAAGGCGCTGCTCCTGGGCAGAGGCTCAGGAAATAGGCACGACATGTGGGAGAGTACGGGGATGACACGTAGAAACTAGGGTTTCATTAATTCATTCACCCCCCAACTTACTGTTACAAGTGCTCCCTATTTATAGGACTCAACTACCTCTCGACAGAGTTTACTACAATGCCCCTCAACTGCTACGGTACATTCCTGGAATATTCTGCCACTAGTCTCTCGTTTGTGGGGCAACCTCGACACGCTGTCTTCAAGTAATGGGCCTCCATGAATGGTGGCCCACCGGATCTCAGTCTTCGGCCCAGAGGCCTGGGTTCTCGACACCGGCCTTCGTCCTGGGGCACGTAGCCACCTGCGCGCAGTCTCTGTCGGTCCAGTCGGAGACCCCATGCGTGAGTCTCTGCCCGGGCCGACCGGACCTCAGTCTTCGGCCCAGAGGCCTGGGTTCTCGACGTCGGCCTCCGTCCTGGGGCGCGCAGCCACCTGCGCGCAGTCTTCGCCGGTCCGGTCAGAGACCTCCTGCGTGAGTCTCCGCCCGGCTGCGTGGACCACGGGCGCTTGCGCTTAGGTACTTGCACACACTAAGGCAAGGTCGTTGTTCGATTAGTTTGGGGGCAGGGTGGCCTTCGTCTCTAGATTCGGAGACGCCCGTCAGGTGAAGCGGGGCGGCCTCCGCCTAAGCGGCCGGAGATGCCCGTGTTCGGCTCGGGTGGAGTCCGCGACAAGCTTGCTAAGCCTCGTGCAGTGCCCTACGAGCATACCCAGGAAAGTTCTTCTAGTCAGTGCTAGACCTCTGCCCTGAGACTATCGGAGACGCCTTGGCGACACCTTACCGGCGGAGGCCTTCGCCATTCGTCGAGGCCGTGTTACAACACAGGGTGTCATTTGCTACAAGAATACAAACTGTGGGATATGATACAAATTCATCTTTACTTGCCGAAATCGTCATGGCCTTTCATCCACTACTATAGTAGTGATTAACAGTGACAGACGAAAATGATTAACCATGATGAGCAAACGGGCCCGTCGCGGTCAACCCGTCACGGTTAATCATTTTCACAAAATAAAAAAAAATCCATGAGCCCGCCTCGAGCCCGTCTCCGAGCCCACGGGCGAGCCCACCATTCACAGAGCAAAACCCTAGCGCAGCGGGAGGAGGAACCGTCGCCGGATCTGGCCGCTGCAGACGTGAATTCAGCCACCGTCGCCTGATCTGGCCACCGCAGTCGCGGATCCGGCGGATCCGGCCCGCGTGGAGGGCCCGCACCACCGCGCCTCGCCGTGGGCCGCTGCGCCTCGTCGAGCGCCGCCAGGAGGGCTCGCGCCGCTGCGCCTTCCCGAGCGCCCGCCAGGAGGGCCCGCGCCGCCGCACGCCGCCGAGAGCCGCCTTGCCCCGCCGTGTGGGGAGGGAGGAGGGAGGAGAGAGGGAGTAGGGAGGAGTGGGGATGAGCCATGCCGCGCTGAGCCCCGCCGCCGCTGAGCGTTCTGAGAGAGGGAGTGTTCTGTGGAGAGAGAGAGAGAGAGGGAGTGGGGATGAGAAACCCTAGGTCCCCATTTTATACTAAGACGGCTATTGGGCTCGATCTGGGCCGGTTGGGCCCCGTTTTTTTCCGTAACGGGCCTTCCAAAATGCCCGCCATAGTTAATATATATTTACCATGATGGACCTTCTAAAATGCCCGTCACGGTTAATAATATTAACCGTGACGGGCACATTAAGATGCCCGTCACGGTAAATAAATTAACCGTGACGGGCATTTTTGCCCGTCTCGGTAAATAAAAAATGCCCGTCACGGTAAATCTGGGCATTAACCGTGACGGCCGCTACTTGTGCCCGTCACGGTTAATCATAGGCAGGTGTCACGCAAAATCATTTCTGTAGTAGTGATAGTTTTGCGATTGGTAGCCAGTCTGCTGGCTTTCCCGACACTTTACAAACGTAGCAAAGAGTTGTTTGCTTGGATGGGGTTAAAATCAACGGTCAAGAAATTTGTTGTCGGCTGCCACATCTGCCAACAAGCCAAACCTGAGAGTGTCCTTTACCCTGGCTTATTTCAAACTATTCATATTCCTACCCAAGCATGACACATGGCATCCCTCGATTTCGACGAGGGACTTCCTAGGCCTGGAGGAAAAGATTGCATTATTGTTGTGGTTGACAAATTCTCTAAGTATAGTCATTTTGTGCCACTCAGTCATCCTTATACTGCCTTCAGTGTTGCTAAGCTCTACGTGCAGCACATATACATAGTCCATAGTATGCCTCATTCCATTGTCTCTTATCATGATATTGAGCTTTTAGCAGTTAGTTGTGGACAAGTCCTTTATCAATTTTTCTGGTGTACTGTCCCTTGTTGGTATGTCTTCTCCTTAGCACCCCCAAACCGACTGGTAAACCGAATAGGTTACCAAATGCATGGAAATATTCTTGCAGTGTTTATTTTTTTGTCAGTGCATGTCCTTTTAATTAAGTGGATTGATTGAAATTATTTGGCTGAAGATTTTGGTACAACACGAGTTGGCACTTTGCTCTGGGATAGTCATTCTATATGGCCATATTAGCGTCGTCATTTTGGTTTTGATGGCTCTACTGCATGTGATCCTGTTGACTTGTCTGACTCGATCGCTACAGGAGAAGGCTTGGATCACTCCTGTTATTCACCAACATTTGGCTCGGGCTCATAGTGCTTATGAAACAACTTGACAAAGTTGTTTTTCGATCAGCTTCTCTACCAAACATGCTCGATCTTTGGAAACAGCTTCTCCGTAGAAGTTGTTTTCAGCTTCTCTCACATACGCGTGTCTCTAAGTGAAGCTGAAAATACTAGCTTCTCCTCCTAGCCTTCTCATGGCTATCTACCTTGAAAAATTATTTTACCAAACATTTATGAAAACACCTTTAGCTTCATTGGTGAAGCTAGCTACTTTATGGAACTAAAGCTATCTTACTATTACTAATTGGAGGCCTCAACGGAGGCTCCACGTTGATCCTCACTAGACGCGTTAGAAAAAAATATAAAATACTAGAAATTTCCACATTAATTAGAAACATCTAACCATCAAATCCAAAGACTCAAGTGTCCACGACCATTGGATCTATTGTTTCTCTAGAAAATTACCCACCTCTACCACTATTATAAAAAAGTAGCCTAAAATATTATTGTTGGGGAGGAAAACACTTTCATTGTGCGGAAAGAGCTATATCTACTATTTCTATTTCTATTTCTCTATTAATATATAAAACATTAGATATGGCACTTTAATAGAATATATATCTAAAATATCTGCTGTTTCTATTAATATATAAAACATTCGGTACAGCCACACATCGTTCAAGGTTGGTTAATAGATTATCTAAAGAAGTTACATAATCATATTTTTTTAACAAACAAATCCACATACCAAGAAAGAAAGAAAATAATAAATACATATAATTTTTTTTCTACCACCGTCCCATGGCTACAGGTCCTAGGGCCTAGGCCGTGGCACCGGCTGGCGGGTGCACCTCCCCTAATCCGGCACTGATGCCGGAATGCACCCGTCGGCATTGTTCCATGGAGAGGAACGGTGGCCTCACAGCTCAAATCAGCCGCATCAGGGCTAGGAGCCAGGACTAAGAAGGAAGATAGGAACCAGTAGCAAGGGATCAAGAAAAAAGGCGATGGCGTCACGTCGACATCCTTCTATGGTGAGAAATTAATAAAACTATCTGATTATTTTATCTTCTCTGATGATCTGGACTTGCATAGCACGCAGCATGCAAGTTGGCTGGTGTCACGGTTCTAGCCTAGAAGCGCTGGGCATAACAGCCAAACGATCGATCGAGATGGCGCCATACTGTGAGAGGCGTCACGATATTAACAAGCCACACATCACCGGAAGACTCCGGCTTGCCGGTGCTGGGAGAGCCCATCAGATGAAGATAGAAGGCAGGACGTCGGCCTGGTCATCGAAGCGCGCTTAGGACCCAAATTAAAGCCGGTTGAGCTCTAGGCGGCGGCACATAAAGACATGTACCGTACGTACGTGAATGCATCATCCATGTGTGTTGTGTGATGCATGCATCTGCCTGACTTGCACCTGTATACGTCTAGCGAGCAAGCAGGTCATTCACGCATCGATCTGTAATCGGCAAGTATCTGCAAGAGGGGCGGCCATAAGCCCATAAGCACGGGACAAACACTAGCCCCCGGTGCGTTCATGTGCAGCGTTCATGGCATCTACATCGACATTGGCACCAGCTGGATAGACCTACAGACTAAAGGTGTGGCCATCTTGCTAGATCCGATAATTACAATTTAATTTCTCTCCTAAGATGTACTGAATTTTGCCATCCCATAACTACTGTTTAGTTTGTCTTCTCCGAGTACTTATTCCATACTGCTTATAGGTGAGATTAGACCAGGGAAAGAATTGTGAAAAATGAAAGCAAGAGTCTTAGATTACTTTGAATCAATAAGTCTTCTTGATATAAATTCGTTAGCTTACTTCGAGTTTACATGTTAATGATGCTAGAAAATTAGGAGACCATGATTCATGGAGTTGAAAGCCTATATGAAAAAACTCAAACCCCCACAAATATTAAAGATAAATAACTAATCCCATAATAATTCTTTTATAACTTATCCGGACCCTTTATGTTTGCATCCAAATTAACCATACGGGCTACCTATATAATTTACACCTAAATTATCCATCTCAACAATTGTAAAAAAACACAAACCTATCAAATCTATATGTAAATGCTAATATATGCTATTATGAAATAATTTAACATTCATACCAATATGAAGTTAAAACTATGCATAAAGCTATGTTCCACTATGTAGACTAAGGACACATATCATTAGCAAATGATATACCAATGACCCTTACGCTTCACTTTAAGTCATATTAATACTCATGATAATAAATTTTGCAAGTTGTTATCGTCTTGAAAAAAAAGAATAAACAATTTTATTGGAACATTATATCATATGAATAAAAGTATTATAATTCCAAGTATTATTTGTTCACTAAATCAATATCAATGCAATATAAAAAATTCCACATCTTAAGTGCCATGGTGCAAGCTGAAACAACTATTATGGGTATTCTAAGAACTTAAGGGTAGCCTAGGACCTAAAATTTTTTAATAAAATAAAAAATGAAAAATTTGAATAAGCGATATAGTAAGATGATCATAAAATTCTTAAAAAGCATAAAACATTTTACCGTCAAATTGTCCAACTATAATCACCATCGTAAATAATAGTTGTTGTATATGAGAAATGAATCATCTCAAAACTTTGGAAAAAGAATCAAAATTCAGGTCCATGTCGTCAAAATATAGATTACAACTAAAGTCAACATAGTTTAAGCAAATGTTTCAACTAAATGTATATTGATAAACAGAGGTGCTTTCAAAAGAAAAAAACCAATAGATATGGACGGAAAGGACATAAAAATCAATAATTGATATATTATCAAAATTGAATGTAAACTATAGAGCACCTATTATTGCTATTATAGTGAAGAGAGAAAAAATATTTGATATATGTATTTTTTATTAGTTAGTGTCTCTTAAGATTCTAACCCGTACGAGAGCATGGATTGGTGAACTAGTATAACAAATGATCCACTAGTGAAAGTGAGATGTATCAAACTTGTCCGAAGACTCAGGCTCGCAAGACTCACGCCAAAATATTTTTCAAATGTCGGCGACTGGGTGTATCCGAAGGGCTCCAGGGTTATTTTATTTCCACAAGACATATATACTTGGCCGCCCCAAGCTCTAACCAGAAATTGCATTGGCCCTTCGATATTCTTTGGTCCTTTTCAGGTACGTACGTTCTTAGCAAGTTGTGCTGTAACGAGACCAAGCCATCAAATGGTAACTACCAGCTGGCTGATTTTGTGAGACGACGACAGCCGTGTAACTTCTGGTGCAAGGAATATAATAGCACTGTGTCGTCGAAGTCGTCTCAGAGAAACATATCCACACATCATGGGGTCGGTGTGTGTACTAGTATAGTATGTAGCTAGCTTAGCTAGTATACGTGCATCCATTTCATATATGCTTACAGCACTTTTTTTCCTCGTCTTTGTCATTAAGAAGAAAAATAGTACGGATTACAACGACACGCCACTGATGATACACACTAGGGGAAAAACTGTTATACAATCGGTTCCGTCCACCCTATCAGAAGGCAATTATTAGTTATTACTCTCTAATCAAGTACCTAGCCAACACCGTCGTTCAGACGCGGGGGCTCGCGCGGCTTGGGCGGCGACCCGATCGCCTCGGGCCCTCTCCCAGCATGAGCACCCGCAAAGCCCCTCTATGTGAGGGGTCGCCGTCCTCGTGAAAGACGCTGTCGTAGGCCTCCTTAGCATCATCCTCTACTTGAGAGATCATTATTATGTCCTTGGAAATAAACCTCAGCTCTCTTCTGAGATCGATCGATCGAGCAAACATTTCCAATAGAGTACACGTATACGATGTCGAGCTGCCGTGCCTCCCTCCTCGCCGTCCTGTGCATCATCCTCTACGACTGTACCCATGTCCCTCGCGCTGGCTGCCTCTCCTTCAACCTCAGCTTCTCTGAACCCCAAAGCCTAGGTGATCTCGATCGGTTGATATACTGCACCGGCGACGCATACCTCACTCTAGACAAGCTTGAGCTCACGCGGCGGAGCAGGAGGACCAACGACAGCACCGGCCGGGCCACGTACACGCAGCCAGTGCGGCTATGGGACGCAGCTACCGGCGAGATGGCCAGCTTCACCACTAGCTTCGACTTCCAGATCACTCTGGACGACGCGAGCACCATCGTCACTCCCGGCGACGGCGGGATGGCCTTCTTGCTCAGCCATCATATCGGGTCTGGTATACCCCCCGGGAGCTTCGGGGGCAGCTTGGGCCTCCTCCCGTACGCCACCAACGGCACCGGCGACACCACCATGGTCGCCGTCGAGTTCGACACCTATCGCAACCAGCAGCTATACGGCGACATCAGCGGCAACCACGTGGCCATCGACGTCAACTCCCTCAACTCCACGGCGGTCACCGACACCACCTCGCCGACCAGGAACCTCACGTCCGGTTGCAAGATGATGGCAACCGTGAGGTACGAGAATGTTACCAAGTTCCTGGCCGTCGAGCTCACCATCAACGGCGACACGTCCTACTACGTCAACGCCACTGTTGATCTCAAGAGCTACCTTCCCGAGCATGTCGCTATCGGCTTCTCGGCAGCGACTGCCGGTGGTGGCGAGCAGCACCAGATACTGTCATGGTCATTCATATCCACTCTGCAGGAGGAACAGGTAGCACAAGCACCGCCGCCACCGCCGCCGCCGCTTCATCAGTCACCTGAAATCGTCCAGCATCCCAAGACGAGGTCAGTAGGACGAACCCAGATAGTAATCTCCGTGCTAGCGGCTGTGCTAGGAGTATTTCTCTTGGCATGTGCAGCCGTGCTTGTATGGCGGCACAAACGACACAAGAAACCACCAAATGAAGAAACCAGTGACAGCGACTGTGAAGGAGAACAACGACACGGCAGGGCCGAGCTCGAGAGAGGGGTGGCTGCCAGCGGCCCTAGGCGATACGCGTACCGCGAGCTGGCGGCCGCCACCAACAACTTCGCCGAAGATGGCAAGCTCGGCTGCGGTGGCTTCGGAAGCGTCTACAGGGGTAAGCTCGCCGTTGCCGGCGAAGAGCGCCCGGTGGCCATCAAGATGTTGTCATCGGAGTCGTCGGCGCAGGGGAGGAAGGAGTTCGAGGCGGAAGTGAGGATCATCAGCCGTCTCAAGCATCGAAACCTTGTGAGGCTCTTGGGGTGGTGCGACAGTCGTCGCAATGGCCTCCTGCTCGTCTACGAGTTGGTTGCCAAAGGCAGCCTCGACACGCATCTCCACAGCAGCGACGACAGCGATAGCTTTTTGGCGTGGTCAGAAAGGTAACGACACATTTAACCATCCTTAATAATTATCATGCATGCATAGACTAGTAATAATAACCAACATATATACTCTCTCCATCCTATTTAGATTGTCGTTTTGGACTTCATATACCATTTTGTTTGACCATTCGTCTTACTCAAAAAAATTTATACAAATATTATTTATTTTGTTATGATTTATTTTATTATTAGAGATACTTTAATAATGATTTATTTATTTTATGATTGGTAAAAAAATTGAATAAAATGAATGGTCAAACACGATACTCTAAAGTCAAAAATGACAATCTCAAAGGAACGGATAGAGTAAGTGCTAGAAGATTCATGGATAAACTCAGCATATCATTCCGGGTCAGTGAGTTGCCATAGTGTTGGGGAGTGCAAGACAGTGGCCAGTAGACAGAGGTGTTCTGGGTGTCGAAAAAAAAGTTTGGACGTCGGCTTAGGAAGTTAGAAGTTGCACATCGGTTGTTTTTTGTGTGTGTGTGGGGGGGGGGGGGGGGGGGGTGGGGGGTTGTGGAGATTGTGAGTAGTCCGTTTAGTTCTTTTTATCTAGCTTGACAGTCTGTCAAACCTAAAAAGTTGTTTACACTGCTTGTGCATGTAATTCTTTTCTATGCCGCCATGTTTGGGATCTTTCCAAAAAAGAAAAAAACTCAGCATATCTGGCCCCATGGTTATTGAAGTTGTTTATATTTGGTCCTTTAATTTCACAAGGTTTATACAAATACGGTACATCCTCCTTAAATTTTGTCTTGTTGTAATCATTTATAGTTACAAAATTACTCTATATGTAATTTTATCCATATTTGTTCTCCTTGCATTGTATCTCCATGTTTACTTGATACGTTTTGATGGTCTGTTTACTTGATATGTGTTTAGTTGAAATTTTAGCTTAATTAAACTATGTGTGTTTGAAATTAAGAAATATATATGCATATATATGTGACGCAATGGTGACACTTAACACAGGTGCTATGTATTTGACTTGTAAATCGAAATGGTCATCACTTCATGCATATGTGTATATGATTTGCATAGTGACACGTATGCACGCATAACATATAGTTCATTTTTTCTATATTAGTAATAATGATAGAAGAGAGTAATTGAGAAGATTATAGGAGTATTTTTTTAAAAAAAATATAATAACAAGGGTTACTTTAGGTTATTTTTAGAGGTGGTTAATTTATTAGATAAAAAATTAGAATGTTTCTTATATTTTTTTCATAATAGCATAAATGGTTACTTTGATAAATGGTTGGATGATTATGATTGTTGTGAGAATTTTAGGCTAGCTTATCTCTTTTTACCAACCACTGATTGATTTATAAGGTACATATACATAGGTACCAGATTATCCTTGGCTTGGGATCCGCGCTGCGGTATCTCCATCAGGACTGGGAGCAGTGTGTGGTGCACGGTGACATCAAACCAAGCAACATCATGCTGGACGAGTCCCTCGGCACCAGGCTCGGCGACTTTGGCCTGGCCCGGCTTGGCGATCACGGCGCACGGTGGCACACCACCAGGGCCGTGATGGGCACGGCGGGGTACATCGACCCAGAGTTCGTCAACACGCTCCACCCGAGCACCTACTCCGACGTCTACAGCTTCGGCATTGTCCTCCTCGAGATCGTTTCCGGGCGGTGCCCCGTCATCCTGCTGAAAGGCAGTGCGCACTTCGTCCTAGTCAAGTGGATGTGGGGCCTCTATTGCCGGAACGCGATCCTCGACGCGGCGGACGAGCGGCTGAGGTCCGGCAACCAGGCCGACGATAGGTGCATGGAGAGGGTGCTCGTCGTCGGGCTGTGGTGCGCGCACCCTGACCAGAACGAACGGCCGTCCATCGCACAGGCCATGCACGTCCTGCAGTCAGAGGACGCCAGGCTTCCGGAGCTCACGCCGCAGGTGTACAGGACGGTGTCGGAGTTTGCCGTCACTAGACTTGCAATTGGCGCCTTGTCCGTTCAGAGCTCCTCTTCCACGACCACGGCGGCAACCGGTGGCCACTCCAAGGTCTCTTCCGAGTCAGCATCCTCTCCCTTGCTCTAAGATTCAAAAGAGTTGGCTTGATTTACATTCATCACTGCTGTATGGGCTCCCACTGTTCTATGGCCGTCTTTGTGTATTATATATTGATTGTAAAATTACATTTTTGCACATTAATTACCGTTATACTTCTTCACTTTAAAGATGTCATCTTTGATGAAATATGGTTCCCCTACTCTGCGTTGCGACACCTCCTTCATACAATTTTGATTTCCTCTTCGCAGATGATTATGTTATTTCACCCATTGGTTTGTGAGCTTTGCCTGCAGGTACTCCCAGCATTCCAGGTCCCGTCCCTACTGCCCCCGCTACTTCGTCGGCACGAGTTGTTGCCAGCATGGATGTGGCCCTTAACCCACCTCCGGCGCCCACCATCTGGTCGGATCTGCTGCTCCGGTTGACGTCTCGTCTCCGGTTGCTGCCAACAGCACCACGGCCACCTCTCCACCAATCACCTCTATGAGGCTAATTGCTCCTAGCAACTCGCCTTGGCACTGTCGTCGCACGATCCTCTTCCTCCAATGGCTGCCCTAGTTAATCCGCATGTTAATGACCATGCCATGGACACTCGCGGCAAGCGGGGCTTTCATCTTCCAGTGCAGCGGCTCAACCTCCATTCCATGATGCTCTCTCCCATTCAGAAGATGTATCATGGTGCTCTTGCCGATCCTAAATGGCAGGATGCTATGATTGAGGAGTTCACTGCTCTGTAGCATAATGATACTTGGGATCTGGTTCTTCGCCATCATGATGCCAATGTGGTTATGGGCAAGTGGGTTTATCACCGCAAATTCACCTCTTATGGCTCTCTTGATTGGTACAAGGAACGTTGGGTTTGTTTTGGGGGTTTACTCAGCGCCTCAATATTGACAAGGGAATTGCTCCGGTACACCTCTTTTAGAAAATTGCACGCATCTTAAGGCAACCCTAATTAACCATTATCATAATTTTTTCATTGAGGTCCCGTCTTAGCCCAGCCCCTACCATGCTCAGCCCGTGCCCGGCCCACACCCGAACTCCTGCTCCCTGACTATGATCTCGTCCAGCCTCTTTACCTGATCTGGCCGGTGGCCCTCAATGTCCGGACTGTCTATGGCAGCGGCACTCATGTGCGCAGCACCTCTTCGAATTGTGTCATGGCCGTGATTGATGTCCGCAGCCAGCTCCTGCCCCTCGAGGAGGTCCGCTTTGCCCGAGACCATGACCTAGACTGATGCTTGTCTTTAGGATCTTGTCTCTTGTATGTATGTATAGCATTTGGAGTCAGGGTGAACCGTCAATTTAGCAAGTATCATCTCTGTGCAGTAATTTTTTCACACTGTACCCTAAGAGTATCCATGTACTATGATGCTGCAAGCCACTACAACTATATCAATTTTGAATGATCTGGAAAAGTATGGATGCTATGGTGATGAGCTATGGCGGAGGCGGACTGTTCTGCATTCCGTCAGGCGTCGAGTACCACCATGTTCGCTCGTTGAGAGGAATGAGATTGGCTGGACATGTGTTGGACACGGAAGAGGAATGCATGCCATGACAGAACGGAAGTATACGTTGTACATAAAGCGTAGAGCTCCGCCGCCGTCGTTGATTACCGCCCAACTAAACGCGTGAACAGATCGAAATCGGAGGATGAGATAGTCCGGGTCGATCTGGGCTGGACACGGGCTGGGCGTAGGGGCTGGCCCAGACGTTAGTAAAAATGTTAATTAATTAAATGGCTGGTTTAAGATATGTGTATTTTTTTTTTGAAAGAGGTGTACCGGAGCAGTTCTCGATTGACTATGATGAGACGACTTCAGCCCAGTGGTTAAGCCAATGACTGTCAGAACGGTTCTTAACGTTGCATTGTCTCATGAGTGGCCTATTCATTAGTTGGATGTCAAAAATGCTTTTCTACATAGAACTCTGCAGGAGACCGTGTATTATGAGTAAACATCTGGATTTCTCGACTCCACTCACCTCGGTTATGCCTGTCGCCTGAATAAGTCTCTTTGGTCTGAAGAAGGTGCCCTGTATGTGGTACAATTGGTTCGCCTCTCATATTCTCTCCATGGGGTTTGTTGGTGCCTGGCCTAACACTTCCCTTCTTGTCTATCGCCATGGTGTTAACACGACATACTTACTGCTCTATGTCAATGATATTGTGCTCACTACTTCGTTTGAGTCTCTACTTTGTTGCATTATTGCTGCTTTGACCTAGGAGTTCTTGATGGAGAATCTTGTCCCTTTGCATAATTTCCTGGGAGTTTCTGTTGCCCATCGTGCTAGTGGACTTTTTCTCTCTCAGCAGCAGTATATGGTTGACATCCTTGTTTGGGCCTATATGTTTGATTGCAAGCCTTGCACTACACTTGCCGACACTCATGCCAAGGTTTCTGGTGATGGTGCCCATGTCTAATGGCATCGACTATATCGTGCTCTTGCTGGTGCTCTGCACTACCTGACTTTCACCAGACCAAATATTGCCTATGCTGTCTAGCAGGTGTGTCTTCATATGCACGATCCGTGTGAGACTCATCTTGCTCTGATCGAGCAGATCCTCCAATATATTCGTGGCACCAATTGACTTTGGACTATAACACTACTCTTCCACAACATCTACTCTAGTGGCCTATTTTGATATGATGTTGATTGGGCTAGTTGCCTAGATACTTGCCTCTCCACCTCAGACTATGCAGTGTTCTTGGGTGATAATTTTGTCTCTTTGTCATCTTATTAAGCGCCAGCTCATAGTTTCCCGTTCCAGCGTAGAAGCAGAATACCGTGTTTTTGCCAATGTTGTCGCAGAGCTATATCTTGCTCGCGCTAGCTGCTTGCTGAGCTTCACTGTCCCATTGAGAAGGCCTTGATCATCTGCTGTGATAATGTCAGTGTAGTTTACCTCTCAAGCAATCTAGTTCATCCCTCCTCGTCTTGTCCTCATGCCTCATCAACCTTATTAGTCTGTTTCTAGTCATCTATTATTGTTATTATAAACCCAGATTGCGAACCAGTAGTTCGTATTGTAGTCTTTCTCATCAAGAAGAAAAAAAAAACACAAGAGTTAGGCTATAGGAAGATTCGTCGAAGGTAACCATCCGAACTCAGTCCACTCCTCCATATCATATAGTAGTGTCTACCTGTACTCCTTCCACGTTCCATCCCTCCTCGTCTTGTCCTCATGCCTCTACTGCTGCTTCTTGATGTTGGCCATCCATTTCCGTCGCGCTTGCTCGCTGTCCTTCAACCTTAGCTTCACCACACCCCAAAGCCCTGCTAACCTCAGTGAACTGATAATCTGCACTGGGGATGCGCGCCTCCGTGTGGATGCGCTTTGGCTGACAAGAATCAGATACAAGTATACGACCAACTAGCCCTGAACAGTGTTGGTCGGGTCCAATATGCGGATCCAGTGCCGCTATGGGACAGAGCTAGTGGTAAGATGGCCAGCTTCACCACCACCTTCTCCTTCAACATATCTTGAGATGGCAACGTCATCGGCATCAGCATCGGCAGCGGCACTGGCGATGGGCTGGCTTTCTTCCTCGCGTCTCCCCAGTCCGGTGTCCCCGCCAACGACAGCAGCGGTGGAGCCTTTGGTCTCCTCCCCCAGGATCCCAGGTACTGGACCAGCAATAACGCCGGTGATGATAGAAGGATCACCGTAGTCGAGTTTGACACCTTTCAGAATGGGCAATACTATGATCCAAGCAACGACCATGTTGGAATCGACGTCAATAACCTCGTCTCCACAGAATACATCAACACCACTTGGCCCAACACGCTGACGTCTGGAAGCTCCCGAAAAGTCTGGAAGCTCTACGTCTAGCGGTTCTGATTCCAGTGACAGTTCTAGCGGTGTTTCGTCTAGCTATCGGAGTATGCTGCCGAATGCTTTGCCCTTGAAGTACAGGACTGCGACTGCCGAGGATCCGGGTGTTTCTGGAGCTGCAGCCGATACTAACGTTGGCGACTCTCAAAATGTTGAAGAGGATGTCGAGTGCTTAATTTGAGGCTGGTGCCGACGAAGCTAGTTTTGTGGACGCAGATCTAGAGGATTTGGACGATGCTGAGTCACAGCTGAAACGCAAGAAGCCGAAATACACAACCTGGTGTCTGTGGATGGGTCCGTCCATGGTAACCGAAGCTAAGTTGGACAAGTATGTGCAAGAAGGTTTACTCTCGGCTGCTGAGCGGTCCAGATGCCGAGTTCCAGAGGGTGAAAAGACTCCGAGGCCGCGACCGTAAGTCTTGATGTATATAAATATATGTTTCCAAGTCAGTCTCGGCCTGTTAAGTTCAATCTCATCCAATGGCCACACAAGCAGCTCAATCTAGTCGTCCAATTGAGTGAGAAATATGTATCTTGTTGTTGCAGGTCATGGCGAAGTACTCCTAAGAATCATCACAAGAATAAAGCTACCAGTCTTCCGGCACGAATCCTCGCCCGTTCCTTTCTGCCCAAAAGGTATTTTACTTATCTAGTAGGCTTTCTTTGCCTGTTTTGCCTCCTGTGCCACTCACACGCTTCTTGCTTGTTCAGGCCTCCTCAGATTAGTCACAAGACGAATTGTTCAGGTACGGTGTGCCTGCACCTCCCCTTGGGCATCTGTGTTCGTGCATGTGCGCGGTGTAGGTGTTACATACATTTGGCCTGCAGTGGTAATAACTCTCCTGTGAACATCATGATTCTTGTGCCTTGGTATAATTGTCGTATATTTGATTATGACATGACTTTTACACCTCTAACAAAGCCCAGCATCTTCCCTGTGCTGCTGTTATAGTTTCACATCCAGTGTAGTGCTAAACATCTGGTTACATATTCTGGTTCAGTGATATGTATATCACATTTTGTACATTTGACATTTGCATTTTGATTTCCATTCAGTGGTATGTGCATGCTGGTTTATATATTTAAATAATGGGTTAATCACTTAAACCCAAGACCAATTATAGGCCCAGCATCAGTTCCATATCATTTTGTAAAAAGCTATAGCTTTCTATTTTCTTACAATGCATAGAAAGGCACGAGGTACTTAGCTTGATGGCCTCTTTCAATCTCTCATGCTTAATAATCAGTAACTCAAGCGGTTGATTGCTACTTTGTTTTCGTTTTCTTTACTCATCTATCTTGTAAGATGAACTTGGCTTCATAGTGCTGTGGATCATGTGTGCCTAGGTGAAATTTGGGTGATGCAAAATTTAGATGCTCAAGCAAGGACATACCTTTGAGCCATTATGTTGCAAAAATTAACTTGATGCGACACATTCTATTTTTCTTGTTTGATTCCTCATGGTCTTATCTCTATGATACTTCAGCATAGATCTCATATCATTCTTTACTTACCTTTCACAGGTATGCTTGCTTTAATTTTATTAAAACATGGTTGTCCTCATGCCTCACCTTTTGGCTTGCTCTTTTTTCTGTCGACTTATGATGCATATACAATACAACATAACCTTTTTTTTGTACTTGTGTGATACCAAATTTTCTCTTGCCTTCATCGTTATGTACATACACGCTTGCACAGTCATTGTATTTTAAAAGTAGCACCTTTCACTTGAAACTCCTATGCCCTGCAGATGCTCCAAGTACTAACAGCCTTTGAGGTATTCTGTCTAGTTCACCAACACCAGCTAAAATGTTTCCAGTTTCATCCACTAATAACACAGGTACGAGCACTTGTTTAATATTTATTATTGAGTGTCACGGTCCTACCTGACAAGGCCCTCGCTTCTTCAGCTACCCAGGCAGCAAACTGCAAACCAAGGAATGGGAGCTGAAATCACCAAGGCACCAGCGGCTGCTGCCTCGAATCTAGTTGCTGAGCTTCGCGTCCCACGTCAGCGTCGGCCCAACCTCTGTAATGAGGTGGCGGCGAGTTGAACTTGATGTAACGGATTTTGTTAACTATTGTCATAGTCTATACTCTATACAGGAGAACTATTGTCGCAGTATTTGTATTTGCAGCAGTTGAATCAAATGTCTCACTAGAATACCCAGTCCTAAAAAAAATTCTGTGGTGGATGAATCAATGTCTCCTGTCCTGTGCCTCTGTGCGTGTCAGAAGGAAGGATGGCCCACCTGTCAGAGGCACAGATGCAGTGTAGTTTCCGTTACAGGCAAGATTAGGAGGGAAGGAGTTTCCTGTTACCGGGAACGGGGGCCGTTCTATCCATTCACGGGCCACTCCTGGCTGTATATGTCCCGTCGTCGGCCCAACTAAGCCCACTCCCTAGGGCCGTGCACTTCAATTCAGCCTCCTTTTCTTCTAGCTTCAGCTTAAACTACTACTGTCTGGCTGTCTCTGCTTTGAGTTGGGTTCAACTAAATTCAGACTACCCGCAGTGGGTACTCTAAAACGATACTCTAAAGCTTTAGAGTATGAATATAGTGTAAAAACTACTACACTGGATACTCTAAAACGATACTATATCCTTTCTTTCACTCTATATTTAGAGTAATACACTACAAGAAATCTGGGCTTCTGTGACGATTTTCTGGATTATGACGCACCTTCTATGACAACAGTAATATGTCATAGAAGGGGTACGATGACAAGAAAAATGCCGTAATTGTCACAATCAGTTTGTCATAGAAGGAAAAGGCATCTATGACAAACTGATTGTGACAATTACATCCTTTTTCTTGTCACTGTACCCCTTCTGTGACATATGACTGTTGTCATAGAAGGTGCGTCATAATCCAGAAAATCGTCATAGAAGCCCAGATTTCTTGTAGTGATACTGCGTTTACTCTATACTCTATAGTGGCGGACCCCACTAGCTAAACAAAGGAAAAATATTATAACTCACAAACCAAAAATCCAAATTAAATTTCGATTTCACCATTAAATTTGTCTCAATAAATCCTTCAAAACTAGATCACACATGGATATATTTAGATAAAGTGACAAGTGGGTGCCACAGTGGATATAGTGGATAGAGGATGATATAGAGGATGGATGAGTGTGGGAGAATTAAGTATAGAGGAGAGAATATTGCTGACTAGGACATATAGAGGATGAATATAGAGGTCCATGAGTGCGGGTAGTCTCAGTGCTCCTGCTCAGTTTCATGATTAAAAAAATACGTACACTGTAAAAAATTCACCATCTACTTCTCCCATTCCTAGGATCAACATTCACCTACAGCATTCCAGCACTAAGCATTCTCACCATTACATCACGGTACAGTAACCCATATCGTAGTTTTCCTAAACACTGATGCGGTCGACGGTCGACCACTGTCTGTCGTCGGAAGCAAATGTTGTTTTTCATCTTGCCTGACAACTTGTCAGCACCGGTCCGCACGCAACCTGAATACAACTCAGGCTGTGTTCACTTAAAAAAAAACACTATAAAAAAAAAGATTCTCCCGTCACATCAAACTTGCGATACATGCATAAAGTACTAAATGTAGATGAAATCAAAAATTAATTGTACAGCTTGGTTGTACTTTGCGAGACGAACGTTTTGAATCTAATTAGTCAACGGTTGGACACTATTTATCAAATAAAGCCAAAACATACTACAGTACTTTTTTTACGTCTTTTCGCGGAACTAAACACAGCCTCAGGGCGTCCCCAATGAGCCTGAGTGAATCGCCAGCAGTGTTAGCTACAAACAATAAAAAAATCAAACAAGACCTTGTTTAGTTCTCCTCAAAATTCTAAGTTTTTTCACTATCTCTCCATCACATCAATTTTTAGCCGCTTGTATGGAGTATTAAATATAGGTAAAAATAACTAATTATACAGTTTAGTTGGAAATCACGAGATGAATCTTTTGAGTCTAGTTGGTCCATGATTGGACAATATTTGTTAAATAAGACGAAAGTGATACTATTCATCGGGTTGAAAAAACTTTCAATCTAAAAAAACTCGTGTTTTCATTTATATTTGTGTAATCCAGAGTGCTTATAACGTGTTGATATACCCAGTTATTATCTAATATAATTCTTCTTTCGTCGAAAAAAAACTCGTGTTTTCATTTCAACCCAAACGGGATTTCAAAACTGGGTCTCGAATGAAAGAACGTCTTTGGTCGCGCAAGCTCGTGATTTGGGTCTCACACAAACCAAACGGGCCCTTATTCAATCCGATTCCGACCCAACGTGATCGAGGGGAAGGCCCAATAAAACATTGGCAGGAGGCCTCTTTGGTTCGCTATAATAAGGAAAAAGTCCAATTTTCCCCCTCAACTTTGGCCAGCGTCCGTTTTTCCTCCCCGAACTATAAAACCAGAAATCTTTCCTCCTCCAACTTTGAAAACCGTTCGTTTTACCTCCCTGGCCGGTTTTGAACGGTGGTTTTGCTACAGTAATCCTGCTTTAGTGCAAAGTTTTTGCTGTAGCTTTAGATTAATTGGAAAATCTAATTTTGTCTATAATTAACTGGAATAATTTATAGCTACAGTTCCTATGGTCTAATTGTGATGAAATTTTTATGGTGGACTAATTATTGTATGTTTGAACTACAGTAAATTTTTGCTTTAGTGCAAAGTTTTTGTTGTAGCTTTAGATATATGTTTTTTTAATTAATTTATAGCTACAGTTCTTATGGTCCAATTGTGGTGAAATTATACAAAGCCAAGGCATAAAAATTTACTGCAGTTCAAACATACAATAATTAGTCCACCATAAAAATTTCATCACAATTAGACCATAGGAACTGTAGCTATAAATTATTCCAGTTAATTATAGACAAAATTAGATTTTCTAATTAATCTAAAGCTACAGCAAAAACTTTGCACTAAAGCATACTATATTATATGTTCACTGTGTAGATCTACTCATGTAGAGTCCAACAAAATTAGATTTTCCATTTTACAATTTTTCTGTGATTTACTGTGATTTTTTAAAGATTCAGCCGAAATAAATAAAAAAGAAAAAGAAAAAACCGCCGCCACTGTAGCAAATCCACCGTTACTGTAGCAAAACCACCGTTCAAAACCGGCCAGGGAGGTAAAACGAACGGTTTTCAAAGTTGGAGGAGGAAAGATTTCTGATTTTATAGTTCGAGGAGGAAAAACGGACGCTGGCCAAAGTTGAGGGGGGAAAATTGGACTTTTTCCCTATAATAAACCCACGACTCCTCTCATACCCTTTTCCGGCAAGCAGGATGACGACGACGATGAAGACGACGGGCGGCGATCGTTCGGCATTGGAGGGGCTGCGGCTCCGCCGCCTTATCCCTTTGCTCAGGCGCCACCGCCTCTACCGCGCCGCCCACGTGTACGCCGCCTCACCCATCTCTTCAATTTCTCTTCTCCCCCGCCCCACTCCCTCTTCCTGATGGATCGAATCAGTTGATGCGATTTGGTTACCCACCAATGGCAATCGCAGCCTGAAGCGGAAGACGTGCGTCTTCTTCGACGCGGCGCGGCTCCGGCGGATGATGCTCCGCGACCGCTGGGCCGCCGCCTCGGCCTACGCCCTCAGCTTCGTCGATTACCGCGACTGCAGCCACGAGGCCGACGAGCTCAACTACCGCATCCTTCTCCTCCGCGTGCTCGCCGCCTTGGCAGCTGGCCAGGCCCGCTCCGTCGAGCCCCTCTTCCGGCGCATCTACGCTTGCATCCACTTCTTCCCAGAGTACGACCGCATACGCGGGCTCCTACTCGCCATGCGCTCCGACGACACCAAGTACTACTCGCATTGCGTTGTTGATTGCCTTTCGAGCACTGCAAATATGCATCAGTTGCTGTACCTGTGTGTGACCACTGACCCTGACCGTGACGTTGGTTTCTCTTGCAGGTCCTCCAGGCTATATGGGCGCTTCAAGCCCAGGGCAGTGCAGGGCATTATGGACTTGGTTGCCAAGTGCCCAGAGCTCAACAAAGCCAGTACACGTCATACTGAGTATGTATCTCATTCTGATAGTATATATATATATATATATATATATATATATATATATATATATATATATATATATATATATATATATATATATATATATATATATATATATATATATATATATATATATATATGTTTCAAAGTTTCGGATTGTTAAGCCTGATCCCATCCAATGCCCACACCAACCGCTCGATCTAGTTATCTAATTGTCCAATTGAGTGAGAAATATGTATCTTGTTGCAGGTCATGGCGAAGTACCAGTCATCACAAGAATAAAGCTAGCAGTCTTCCTGCACATATCCTCACCCTTTCCTTTCTAACAAAAAGGTATTTATTAACTTAAATAACTAGGCGCTTTCTTTGCCTGTTTTGCATCCTGCCACTCAGGCACTCACATGCGCCTTGCTTTGTTCAGGTCTCCTCAGATCAGTCACAGGATGAATTCTTCAGGTTTGCCTGCATCCCCGTAACATTTGGCATGCAGTGGAAATAACTGTCTTGTGAACATCATCCATTAAGCATAATGCATGATTCTTGTGCCTTGGTATAATTGTTGTATATTTAATGGCATGAGTTACTTACACCTCTAACAAAGCACAACATCTTCCCTGTGCTACTGTTATAGTTTCACATCCATTGTACTACTAAACATCTGGGTACATATTCTGATTCAGTGATATGAGTCACATTTGTTGCTAGTTGTACATTTGACATTTCCATTTGGTTTTCCATGCTATATATGTGCATGCTGGTTTATATATATTAAATAATGGACTAATCACTTAAACCCAAGTCCAATTATAGGCCCAATACAGCATCCGTTTCATATTATTTTGGAAATGAAGATATAGCTTTCTATTTCTTACAATGCATAGCAAGGCGAGGTACCTAGCTCGGTGGCCTCCTTCAATCTCTCATACTTAATCAATAACTCAAGCAGTTGATTGCTACTTTGTTTTTCGTTTTCTTTACTCATGTATCTTGTATGATGAACTTGGCTTCATAGTGCTGTGGATCATGTGTGCCTAGGTGAAATTTAGGTGATGCAAAACTTGTCCTTGCTCAAGCAAGGACATACCTTTGAGCCATTATATTGCAAAAATTAACTTGATGCCACACATTCTATGATTCTTGTTTGATTCCTCATGATCTTACCTCTATGATACTTTAGCATAGATCTCATATTATTTATGTCATTCTTTACTTGCCTTTCACAGGTATTGCTTTCTTTAATTCTATTAAACATTGGTTGTCCTCATGACCTCACCTCATGTCTTGCTCTTTTTTTTTCTGTCTCATATTTTCACTTGGAATTGTGATGCATATATACAATACAACATAACCTTTTTTTTGCTTGTGCGATACCAAATTTTCTCTTGGCATCATTGTTATATATGCATACACACTTGCACAATTTTTGTACTTTATAAGTACCACCTTTCACTTGAAACTCCTATGCCCTGCAGATGCTCCAAGTACTCCAGCCTTTGCGGGTATGCTGTCTACTTCACCAACACCAGCTAAAATGTTTCCAGTTTCATCCACTAATGACACAGGTACGAGTACTTGTGTTAATATTTATTGTGTGACAGTCCTATACCTGACATCGCATCTTCAGCTACCCAGGCAGCAACCCAAAGAGAGGAAGCTGAAATCACCAAGGCGCCAGCGGCTGCCTCGAATCTTGTTGCTGGGCTTCGCGTCCCACGTCAGCGTCAGCCCAACCCACAATACATTGGCCCAGAGTGGATTGCGTGAGTGTCAGGTGCCTCTGGCCGCAAGCCAGCAACAGCTCTGAGCTCTGTATAAGAGGCGTGTGTGTTTGGCTTGGCGAGGAACTGGACTTACGAACCTACTGCACGACGGTGGTGGCAGATGGCGGCGAGTTGAACTTGATGTAGCGCAATTTGTAAACTATTATCGCATTAGATGACTAGTGGCACTATTACATGTCTATACAGAGAAAAGTGTCCATGTGCATGTCGACCCCTGAAATAGCCTAATGTTCTACTGCTCTTTTGTGGGATTTCTGTTTCTTGACCTATGATTATAAGTTAATTCTGTCATATATGGTCTGGTTCTGGTATTAAACACTAAGGCACTTGTCCCCGAAGTTGTAGAAGTTCTGAGCAAGCTTTGTAATAATTTAAGAAAGGGTACAACAGAGGCCACATACAGCTGAAGGGTTTGCTGAGTAAGACATACTGTGTTCCAGTGTATTCTTTTAGAAAATCTTGCGTAGCAAATGGATATACATACAAGTTGTGCTGTTCTTTTTCTATATATACTAGCAAAACATGCCTATGGGTTACAACGAGAGAAAATAATCAAATTTTTATAGAAAAGACGAGGAAATGAATGATACATATCTATTTCTATTTTACTTTTTCTATATAAAATCTAAAATTATAATTTTTTTAGGATAACCATGATATCTATAATATAATAAGCTAATGTTGGTAATAATACGACAACATCATATACACTAGCACACAGATGGGCTATAGTCTCGGATGGGAAAGGGATTTAGTCCCAGTTTTCCAACCGGGACCGGGAATCCGAGACTAAAGGACCATGCTTTTAATCCCAGTTGCATGAACCGTGACTAAAGGGCTTGTGCGAGGCTAAAAAAAATAATTTACGATTCATGGGACTCGAACTCAAGACCTTATGCATTGTCTCGCACGTGGCTAACTACCCTGCCTGCATGCAGCGCCGTCGAGCGGCTCCCCACCGGCAACTTAGAGACGGCGTGTGCGGGCAAGTCATGGTCTTCCACAACGGTGGCAGCTTTAGCGCCGCTGTGACCATCTCGCGATGGTTGTGCCCTGATCCGCACGACGACGGCTGCAGCAGTAGTGCCCGGGTCCTCGTGACTGCGGCGGCGACACCCTAATACACACCTCAGCGACGATGTCCTTCATCCGCAGCCTCCACCATGGCGGCATGCGCACTAGAGGACATCCCGACAACGACATGGTGCCTCAGGCCTAGCCGGCGGCGTGGGTGCCCCTAGCCATGCGCACGTGGGGAGTCGACGGCGCAAGCACGCTGGCCTGCACCGTGGAGGTAACAGCACGGGCGCCCCGAGCGGCCTGGAGGCGCGACCCCATCTAATGTCCTCGTCGATTCTTTCTCTGGTTTCCTCGTTCAATTCTTTCTCTGATTTCCTCTTCGATCGATTTGTGTATGGATGAAGAAGGAATCATTTTTTGTTGCTTGTTGTGGTCGTTGGCAAAAGAATCAACAAGTTTATTGATTTGACTTTATAAGTTGGTTTTGATTCAGCATCGGTTTGGTCCCTTGCACCTTGCTTGCCGATTTGGAAAATCCTCAGTATAGATTTGGGGGACCGAAGGAAATCTAGTTGATTTTGAATTCAGGATGGTTAGAGATGAATATGGAGGCCAGACGAAAATTTGGGTTGAAATTTTGTCCCTTTAATATTAGCTATCGATGGATATAGATAATGGACTATGCACAACAAACTGCTCGAGATTTCAGCTTCCGTTTAATTTGATTAGTGGGACCGAACCAAGTTATAGTAAAATAGATTTTGTTTCTAATCAAAGTTACGGCAAAAACTTGATGGTGAAAACCTATATTTCTTAAGAAATGACTCAAGGGCTCAAAGATCCATAATTATTATATTTATCATTTATTATGATATTTATAAAAAATATAAGTATTTAGAAAGGAAAGTGATGTACGTGGAGGGCAAAAAAACGAAACGGACGCCAACACCATCACCTATCCATGGTCCGTGCAGGGCCAAGCCATCGTTGTTTGCCGACGAAGACTCATCCATACACAGTTTAGGAACAACTAAAGACTCTGATCCATACAACCGATCCGATCGAGTAATATACCATCGCGTACAGAGACAACTAGTTAAGGAACAACTAAAGACTCCATACAACCGATCCGATTGAGTAATATACCATCGCGTACAGAGGCAACTAGTTAAGGAACAACTAAAGACTCTGATCCATACAACTGATCCGATCGAGTAATATAACATCTCGTACAGAGGCAACTAGATTAGGCGTACAGCACTCCACTCATAATGTTCACCGTGTTCATCATCAAGATTGTAGAAACACCGAGGTTCATGGTCTCTGTGCGCCATCCTGAAGAGGAGGATGCTACACCGAGGTTCATGGTCTCTGTGCGCCATCCTGAAGAGGAGGATGCTGTCACACCCAAAATTTTCTATTTTGGGTTGTGCGGGAAAAACGCTAAATAAAATAAATTATTTCAATATCTGAATAAATTTATTAGATAAGTTAAGTTGTTGCTAATTAAATATAGAAAATTATGGTTTTAAACTTTTTCATATTAATTTAATAATGTGGTGTTTGTGTGATGCTTGTCTTTGGTGTTGGTGAGTGCTATTATTTTCAAAATACCGTAGGACGATGTTTACTTCTCATCGGAAAACTTTTTGGTATTTTCTGGATCCAAAATTTCAATTTCCGTGAGCTTAATCTTTTTCCTTGATCTCTTCATCCATCTTTTCATAAGCTCCAAATATTTTATTTGGGTTCCTCATGTTCCATAATGTCTCTGGAAAATTTCCCCGAATTTTCGGAGCTTTCGGAGTATTTTTCGCGGCTTAAATAATAATTCTGGACTTTTCTAGAATTATTTTATCCACGAAATTAATTAATTCCGAAAATAATAAATATCTCATTTTCCACCAAAGCTTGTGTGCAATAATCCTAAATGTCCATTCATTTATTTACTAATGGGCTTTAATAATTAATTAGGCCTATTAGTAAAGATGGAGGGTGCAACGTCAATTAGCACCATATCGCTAGTTGACGTAAAGGTGGAGAGTCTTCCTCTCTATATATATGTCCGGCCTGCCTGCTAGCCCTGTTTTCCGCCGCTGTTGTCGCCGCCGCCGCTGTTGCCGCCGCCGCCGTTGTTGCCGCCGCCGCCGCTATTGCCGCCGCCGCCGCTGTTGCGCCGCCGCTGTTGCCGTTCGCCGCCGCTGTAGCTGCCCGCCGCCGCTGTTGCCCATAGCCGCCGGCTGCCCTACATCAAGCCTGGACGGTTTCTCTTATCAAAGCCAGAGTCTCAGGCCGACATGGTAGTTTTGGATGGAGGATCAGCTGACGTCAATTACAGCATGAATTTCGGAGATATCCAGTTGGATACGACAACAAAGACTATGCTCCTTGTATTGTACGGTTGGTCTGCGGAAGCCATACAAGCTAACTGAATAATCAAGACATCAATCAGGCTTGTATATACGTGTATATCCTCATGAGGCCGGGAACAAGCAGTTTGTCTGGTTGCTATACGCCATGCATGTAGATATACATGATCGTGCTAGCTGTTGCACATCTACCCAAGGCCCACGCCTGTGTCACCTGCTGCACGCTGCCGCCGCCATCGCAGTTCGTCGTTGAAACAAGTGCGCTCCTATGACTTCACGCGTCGTCTGCCGCAGCGCCGCACTCAAACCCTAACACCGCCGCTGCCGAGCACGCACCAAGGAAGGTCACCGTCCGTCCTGCCGAGTCCTTTGCCGGCCGTTAGGTTGTTTCATCTATGCATCTACGTCCGATGCCGTGGCGACCCTCCGCTTGAAGTTTATCCGATCTCGCCGAGCAGAGCCATCTATCACCAGCATGCAAGCAAATGACCACATCCATGATCAATGGTCAGCCCAGTTTCCTTACCCCATTATTATCTTGGTTGTAAATATTGTTAACGTCATGCCTGCATTGTTTAGACGTAATCCACGACGTAGCGTAGCAGCAGTGAATATCACGACACATGTTTAATTATTTTCTTTGCACAGATAAAGTTTAACTTGCTTAATATATAAATTACGTGACAATACTTTATCAAATAAAATATGATTAGCTTTAACTCAATTAATATTACTGGTTGTTGATTATAATTTGTTTAGTTTAAATGTAAAACATGAGATGGTTTGATTAGTGCTTGTATATGTGTCAGGTTATATAAATTATAAATATTTGATTAGAATAATTAATGTTTATGCCATGTTCCTTTAAATTTAAAATAACATAGGTTCATGCGTCGGCATTTTCTTGAAATGTTAACTCGATTAATATTCACATTAATGTGTTTTTATTTATAAATTGTTCAGTAGATGCAAGTTGTGGTCACTTAGTTTGTCTAATAACAGAACCGCTCGTCCATCTGGTTGCCCAGTTTTGCTTAACTAGCTTGTTGACATCATCATTATGTCACCCACACTTTATTGCCATTTTCCTTTAGAAAAACAAATCCCTAAATACAATAGAAATACGTATACACATACAATCTTGTTTAGGCCATATCTTCCATGTTTTAAATCCGAATTTCGTGATCTTTACGTCTGTGTGATCGTAGCAACGTGTAGAATAGTTTTGTAAGCTTTCCTAAATGTTTTTCTACTGTTGGTGTACTGTTCTAATTGTATCTTTTGTTTGCTTCGTGTATGTTTGCTCGGAATGTTTGTATGTTGATGCTTGGTGATCGAATTTAGACGGTGAGCAGTACTACGACGATTAGGAGTATTATTTTGAGCCGGACCAGCAGTATCTATCGGAGAACTTTGATTAAGGCAAGTATAACATGGGATCATCCTTATTACCTATTCACTGAAATTATCATACATATGCATGTGTCCTCCTTGACAACCATAGAGATTATAACGTAGATATTAATATCTTGTTCCCTTGTCACCTATGGGTTATGCATTTGGGTAGCTATTGCTAGTGCTTAATTATGAACAATGATCTTGTAATTTGATTAATGGATTAAGCAATCAACCATTAAGATGATTTTATTACTGTTGAAAAGGGGGCTAGAGCAAGGGGTTATATTGTTGCTCTGGTTTCTCTCCATAAGGACTTATCTGTACGTGATCATCCGGGACATACAGTACAACTGTGAGGGCTATATGGCTCTGGCTCTAGTTGTTCAAGAGACCTTTTCTAGCTTGTTAGAGGTTACCTTAAATGGCGTAAGAATGGCTTGCCACGTTGGGTGTAGTGCGAGCCCCTGGCCTAGTGTGTATAGGCTGCGGTTGTTGTGCCACTGGGAAGGGGGGTTCTACATCTGCCTGTCGAGTGAATCTAATGGCCCTAACTTGTTAGACGAACTTTTGAATGGCTTTATATGGCTTCTTGTGTTTAGGGATTCATGACCCCTTGGCATATGGAAGTCATGACTCACAGTGAAAGTGTACACCTCTGCGCAGAGTTAAAAAACTGGTATACTAGCCGTGCCCACGGATACGGGCGGCCTTGGAACATTTACAGATAGATGATCACCATTGTTATATCATGATTAATTACTGTTATTATTAGTATGCTCATGTTAATGCTATTCATTATCCTTATTACAATTGATCATTGGTTCATTAATGGGATTGGAATTACCTTGATGCTACTCAATTGCTAATTATATGATGATTAAAAGCTAAACGCAGTCAAACAGTGTCTAGCCTTTTGAGCCTCATGAACCCTATGTTGTACTTGTTGAGTTCGACATGGACTCACTCTTGCTATTTCCCAACACTCCAGTGTGTAGTAAGATGCTACTCGGAAGAAGGACAAAGGTGTAGTGGAGTTTCCAGAAGACTAGTAGAAGTGCTAGGCATATGTTACCCCCAGTCAGCCGTCCCTGAGAAGAATGGAGCCTGAAGTTTAGTCACCGTTCCGCGATACTCTGGTGTAAGTGTTAATATAGTTATGTATACATTATATAATAACATTGTTTCTGATACTTTTTCATTCTGGCATATGTGTGGACTTCCTGGGCACACATATGATTAGCCTGGTTTTGTTCTTTAGAAAACCGGGTGTGACAGAGTGGTATCAGAGCGGTGTTGACTGTAGGACGTATGCCAAGTAGCACTGGACGTATTCTAAAACTCATTTTATGATAAAACTAATTTGTCATACCTTGACTCATTGATTTTGACTATTTTCTCTTCCTTGTCTTGTTGTATCCTCTCCTTGATATAGCTTCCTTTGAGCTATTATTTCTGACTCCATTGGATTTTGTTTTGTGTTGATTTTACTAAAAGTTTTCTGATCTCATCTTGTTCTAAAGATTCGATGGCCTTTCATCATCCATAATCTTCCCTTAGGATGACCACCATTGTTGAAGCAGCACGTGTAGTACCGATGATGTGATGTGTGCTTGTTTTGCTTGATGTATTGCTTGTGTGTTTTCTTGTTCTCTTGTTTCAAAAGTGGCCCGGAAGGTATAAGTCTTGAGGAGTAGCTCGATCCATGTTAAGTGGGGTAGGTTTTACGTAATACCTCGCATGCTGATTTCTATAGCAGTCAGCAATGTTTCTGTTATATCTCAAGATATGGACATGAGAAATTTATGAAATTTTACTGGGAATAACTAGACTTCTGTATCTTTCCAAACCCACTGGACTTACCTAATTATCTATTTTGAGCTAAGAGATATACCTGTTCCAAGTTGGGGTCACTGCGCAGTCTGGAATCCTGAAACAGTTTTGGTTAAGTTCAGTTTTTGACTAACTTATTGACAGAATCTGGAAAAGTGTTGTGAATAAAAGTCGTAGATAATTTCGTAAGCTTTCCAACCATATAAAGATCACCTTAATCGGATGTTTGTATCTCAAGATATGTCAGATTTACTGAACTGTTAAAATTGGAATTCGCCCAGAAATTTTCTTCATTACTTCCTTATCTTGTATGAGTGAATATATCATTGGATATCTTTGAATTTCATTGATTTGCCTTGGAATCTTACATTAGAGATGATTATGGTTATCTAGTATAAAAGGAGATGCAAGTTACTTGGGTGTCCCCTAGTTTCTTTTTCTTAAGGGGGGTAGCGAAGTTGTGAGTGTTGCAAGATGAAGGTTTCGTATGTCCTAGAGCTTCACTTGGAAGAAGTGGTTATCTCTATGATTGGAAGTCTACTCATGTGCTAGTGTTGTTTGCTTGGGATCAATGTTTTGTTGGATCATCTACAAAAGCTCGGGTATTTGTCAGGACTAGTCATCACTTCAAGCTATCATCAGTTGGGAGTTCAACATTCAATTCAACATACTCTATACAAGTTAGCATGGACGACATAGGAAGAAGATGTTGGAAGTCTATAGTTAGTTTCATGGAAAGCTTAGATGACATCACCCCCATATCAAGTATGTTTAGTAAGTTTTAAGTGAAGGACTTATCATTAGCAGCAAGCCTTAAAGAGAGTGTTGACTTCAATGACATTGCTAGGTGGAACAAAATCTTTGTTAAGTGGGGTAGTGTCCGCTACCATCAACAATCTCAAGCGACGAGGTACGAAGAACTGAAGATCAAACCTTATCTTTCTTGTCATCTTTTGGCTATCCTTGATCTATGTCTTATATCTCATCAACACAAATCAAAGAAGCATGAAGACTTGAAGATTAGTGTCATCGATCTCTCTAGTCTCTCTGAATCTTGTTCCTACCTTATCCTGTCTTTTTAGAACAGTCTGTCTTCTTTAGCTTATATCTCTATTTTTGGACGCCCAAAAATCATAGATAAATTCTGGACAACAGTAGACTTCAATATATTTCTCTGACCGTAAGAACCACCCTGATAGCTATTATGGTTTGGGAGTTATGAAAATCACAAGGCGACGCATCTGTGCTGTCAGCAATCTGGAATAGTTTCTGTTGTGCACAGTTTTTGACTACCTTAACTACAGAATCTGGAGAAGTGTTCTATAAGAAAGTTGTAGTAAATTTGATAAGCTTTCCAACGGTATAAGTTACAATATCATCGGATTCGTGGAACTTGAGTTATAACTGGATTTCTGCACTGCTGTTTTTCTGCTCGTGAGGAAGTGCAGGTTACTTGTTCTTGTATGTGCTCATGAATTTCTTTGGGATGTCAGAAGGACATGATGATAGTTATCACTCAGAAACAAATATAATCTATCCATTGGTGTTCTCCAATTGATCTCTTCTTAAGGGGGTTGCCAAACTAAAGACGATACAAGATGGAGGTTTATATGTTCTACTTCGTCACCTGGAAGCATCAGTTATCTACATGGTTGCAAAGTCATTATCAAGCGCAGATATCTTTTCTTAGGGTTGGTAAACTGTTGAAACCATCTACAAGGATCGTAAGTGCCTAAAGGATACCTTTACAAAGTGGGTTTTGAGCTTGTGGCATCATCATTGGATAAGAGTTGATCGGAGAAGCGTGAAGATTTGTAAATCAACTTTATCTTTCTCCATGATCTCTCCGAATCTCGGGACGAGATTCCTGTTAAGTGGGGTAGATTTGTCACACCCAAAATTTTCTATTTTGGGTTGTGCGGGAAAAACGCTAAATAAAATAAATTATTTCAATATCTGAATAAATTTATTAGATAAGTTAAGTTGTTGCTAATTAAATATAGAAAATTATGGTTTTAAACTTTTTCATATTAATTTAATAATGTGGTGTTTGTGTGATGCTTGTCTTTGGTGTTGGTGAGTGCTATTATTTTCAAAATACCGTAGGACGATGTTTACTTCTCATCGGAAAACTTTTTGGTATTTTCTGGATCCAAAATTTCAATTTCCGTGAGCTTAATCTTTTTCCTTGATCTCTTCATCCATCTTTTCATAAGCTCCAAATATTTTATTTGGGTTCCTCATGTTCCATAATGTCTCTGGAAAATTTCCCCGAATTTTCGGAGCTTTCGGAGTATTTTTCGCGGCTTAAATAATAATTCTGGACTTTTCTAGAATTATTTTATCCACGAAATTAATTAATTCCGAAAATAATAAATATCTCATTTTCCACCAAAGCTTGTGTGCAATAATCCTAAATGTCCATTCATTTATTTACTAATGGGCTTTAATAATTAATTAGGCCTATTAGTAAAGATGGAGGGTGCAACGTCAATTAGCACCATATCGCTAGTTGACGTAAAGGTGGAGAGTCTTCCTCTCTATATATATGTCCGGCCTGCCTGCTAGCCCTGTTTTCCGCCGCTGTTGTCGCCACCGCCGCTGTTGCCGCCGCCGCCGTTGTTGCCGCCGCCGCCGCTATTGCCGCCGCCGCCGCTGTTGTGCCGCCGCTGTTGCCGTTCGCCGCCGCTGTAGCTGCCCGCCGCCGCTGTTGCCCATAGCCGCCGGCTGCCCTACATCAAGCCTGGACGGTTTCTCTTATCAAAGCCAGAGTCTCAGGCCGACATGGTAGTTTTGGATGGAGGATCAGCTGACGTCAATTACAGCATGAATTTCGGAGATATCCAGTTGGATACGACAACAAAGACTATGCTCCTTGTATTGTACGGTTGGTCTGCGGAAGCCATACAAGCTAACTGAATAATCAAGACATCAATCAGGCTTGTATATACGTGTATATCCTCATGAGGCCGGGAACAAGCAGTTTGTCTGGTTGCTATACGCCATGCATGTAGATATACATGATCATGCTAGCTGTTGCACATCTACCCAAGGCCCACGCCTGTGTCACCTGCTGCACGCTGCCGCCGCCATCGCAGTTCGTCGTTGAAACAAGTGCGCTCCTATGACTTCACGCGTCGTCTGCCGCAGCGCCGCACTCAAACCCTAACACCGCCGCTGCCGAGCACGCACCAAGGAAGGTCACCGTCCGTCCTGCCGAGTCCTTTGCCGGCCGTTAGGTTGTTTCATCTATGCATCTACGTCCGATGCCGTGGCGACCCTCCGCTTGAAGTTTATCCGATCTCGCCGAGCAGAGCCATCTATCACCAGCATGCAAGCAAATGACCACATCCATGATCAATGGTCAGCCCAGTTTCCTTACCCCATTATTATCTTGGTTGTAAATATTGTTAACGTCATGCCTGCATTGTTTAGACGTAATCCACGACGTAGCGTAGCAGCAGTGAATATCACGACACATGTTTAATTATTTTCTTTGCACAGATAAAGTTTAACTTGCTTAATATATAAATTACGTGACAATACTTTATCAAATAAAATATGATTAGCTTTAACTCAATTAATATTACTGGTTGTTGATTATAATTTGTTTAGTTTAAATGTAAAACATGAGATGGTTTGATTAGTGCTTGTATATGTGTCAGGTTATATAAATTATAAATATTTGATTAGAATAATTAATGTTTATGCCATGTTCCTTTAAATTTAAAATAACATAGGTTCATGCGTCGGCATTTTCTTGAAATGTTAACTCGATTAATATTCACATTAATGTGTTTTTATTTATAAATTGTTCAGTAGATGCAAGTTGTGGTCACTTAGTTTGTCTAATAACAGAACCGCTCGTCCATCTGGTTGCCCAGTTTTGCTTAACTAGCTTGTTGACATCATCATTATGTCACCCACACTTTATTGCCATTTTCCTTTAGAAAAACAAATCCCTAAATACAATAGAAATACGTATACACATACAATCTTGTTTAGGCCATATCTTCCATGTTTTAAATCCGAATTTCGTGATCTTTACGTCTGTGTGATCGTAGCAACGTGTAGAATAGTTTTGTAAGCTTTCCTAAATGTTTTTCTACTGTTGGTGTACTGTTCTAATTGTATCTTTTGTTTGCTTCGTGTATGTTTGCTCGGAATGTTTGTATGTTGATGCTTGGTGATCGAATTTAGACGGTGAGCAGTACTACGACGATTAGGAGTATTATTTTGAGCCGGACCAGCAGTATCTATCGGAGAACTTTGATTAAGGCAAGTATAACATGGGATCATCCTTGTTACCTATTCACTGAAATTATCATACATATGCATGTGTCCTCCTTGACAACCATAGAGATTATAACGTAGATATTGATATCTTGTTCCCTTGTCACCTATGGGTTATGCATTTGGGTAGCTATTGCTAGTGCTTAATTATGAACAATGATCTTGTAATTTGATTAATGGATTAAGCAATCAACCATTAAGATGATTTTATTACTGTTGAAAAGGGGGCTAGAGCAAGGGGTTATATTGTTGCTCTGGTTTCTCTCCATAAGGACTTATCTGTACGTGATCATCCGGGACATACAGTACAACTGTGAGGGCTATATGGCTCTGGCTCTAGTTGTTCAAGAGACCTTTTCTAGCTTGTTAGAGGTTACCTTAAATGGCGTAAGAATGGCTTGCCACGTTGGGTGTAGTGCGAGCCCCTGGCCTAGTGTGTATAGGCTGCGGTTGTTGTGCCACTGGGAAGGGGGGTTCTACATCTGCCTGCCGAGTGAATCTAATGGCCCTAACTTGTTAGACGAACTTTTGAATGGCTTTATATGGCTTCTTGTGTTTAGGGATTCATGACCCCTTGGCATATGGAAGTCATGACTCACAGTGAAAGTGTACACCTCTGCGCAGAGTTAAAAAACTGGTATACTAGCCGTGCCCACGGATACGGGCGGCCTTGGAACATTTACAGATAGATGATCACCATTGTTATATCATGATTAATTACTGTTATTATTAGTATGCTCATGTTAATGCTATTCATTATCCTTATTACAATTGATCATTGGTTCATTAATGGGATTGGAATTACCTTGATGCTACTCAATTGCTAATTATATGATGATTAAAAGCTAAACGCAGTCAAACAGTGTCTAGCCTTTTGAGCCTCATGAACCCTATGTTGTACTTGTTGAGTTCGACATGGACTCACTCTTGCTATTTCCCAACACTCCAGTGTGTAGTAAGATGCTACTCGGAAGAAGGACAAAGGTGTAGTGGAGTTTCCAGAAGACTAGTAGAAGTGCTAGGCATATGTTACCCCCAGTCAGCCGTCCCTGAGAAGAATGGAGCCTGAAGTTTAGTCACCGTTCCGCGATACTCTGGTGTAAGTGTTAATATAGCTATGTATACATTATATAATAACATTGTTTCTGATACTTTTTCATTCTGGCATATGTGTGGACTTCCTGGGCACACATATGATTAGCCTGGTTTTGTTCTTTAGAAAACCGGGTGTGACAGATGCTACTCCACTCATAACGTTTCACCGTGTTCATCATCAAGATGTAGAAACACCGAGGTTCATGGTCCCTGTGCGCCATCCTGAAGAGGAGGATGCTCTGTTGTTGCTGCCTCTTTTCTTGGGAGAACATCACGAATCTTTTTTCGTATGTACTCAGTGGAAGCAAGACACCGCGCCTGTCTACCTTCAGGGTCATGTAGCTGATTATAGTAGAGCTTTTTCTCGCTGTATTTCTTCTTCTTACAATCATGGCAGGCTAGGCAACGCACCTCGTTACCCTGCCTCTCGCCGAACAGCCCTATGGGTATGACTCCATCTTCTATCTCCACATCTCTGCATGCGTCCGATAGATATAGCTATCACACAGTTCAACTAAACAAAATTGCTGATGCATTTGTGACTAAGTCTTGTTAGATTGATCTCCCACCAAGATGGTCCAACGGCCACTTGGGCCTTGACTCGCGCTGGCCCCTATCGCACTGCGCAATAAAAGGAGGTGGGGCCGCGGCTCACTGTATGAGGTTCACCAGCTGCCATCACCCTACTGTCTAACCCTAAGACGATCTCGAGAGGGGCGTAGCCAGCAGCAGGAAGCTCCGCCACCGGGCCGTCTTCGCCGCTGCCTCTGTACCGCGACACCCTAGACCGCTGGACTTCCCCGACTCTCCGGCGCACTCATCACCGACTACATGACGAACTTCTCCACCAACCCTAGCGATGGTCGGTAACATCACCTTCCACTCCCCTCTCTTCTCTCTAGATCAAATTGCCACTTGTTTATACCGAACAGAATAGAAATTACCAGCTAGATCTACCTTAGACGATCCACAGATTCTAACAATTGGTATCAAGAGCCTACCTAGTGAGTGGATCTAGGTCGGGAAAGAAAAAGGATTCGATTCGTTTCGGATCTATCAAACCCTAGTAAAGAAGAAATAGATTTCGATCTCGTATCAGAAGAAAGAAAAGATCAGAGAGAAAGGAAAAGAAAGGAGATGACCGGATTGCTTTCGATTTGGCAGAGAAAAGCTAACCCTAACCCTAAGGAAGAGGACGGAAAAGGGGCAGTCCTACCTGGGCACCCACCCTCATCACCTCCGACCGTCACCTTGACAGTGAGGGGGCAGAGAATCACCCAGGCCCCGTGGTCGTCACTGCCGGCGGTCTAGAACACCGTGGGGGAAGTTGAACGGAGCCGCCGCTGATACTCGCGTGCGCCCTCAGGGCTCCGTCGCGAGGCCGCTGGACGGTGGCGCTCCCATCCTTGGGTGGACACGCGCGCCAGCCAGGGCCCCGACGGCGGCGCCGCCACGCTCTTCTTCTCCCTCGGGTGGGGGTCGCCTTGGGTGGCCGCCGACGCCATGGCTGGCTCCGCTGCCGGGTTTTGCGCTGTGCTGCGTGCGCCACGGAAAAGTGAAGAGAGAAGGATGGGGAACAGCCGGATCCGTTCCGGCAGAGGCTTTCCCCACCGGCGCCGATGGCCACCATGGCCGCTGCCGCTGTTCGGCCGCCGCTCGCGGAGAGAGAAAAGACAGAAAGGGCAAATGTTTTAGGGTTCAGGGGATGGCTGGCCGACTCGGCAGTTTTGTCCAGCCGAGAAGGGCGGACGGCCGTCCGATCCGCGTCGACGGTAGGGATCTCACGGGCTGGCTTATGGCCCAGGCGGGGGTTGTAATTCCCGGCCCAGGCCCAGGTTAAGGCCTGGGTGTGGGGGAGCGCACGTGCGCATGTGGGCCGTGGGCCAATTTCCCAGCTGGGCCGCAAAGGCCGTTGCAAATGGGCCGTGCAAGCTGCTGCTGCAGCGCTAGGTCGCCAAGAAAAATGCGCGGGCGCAGCTGGGCCGCCACATCGCGCTGGGCCGTGGGCCGTAGCACGCGCGGGAAAGATGGGCCGCAATAGCAGAAACGTGCAGTGCGCGTTTTGGGCTTTTGGGCAAATGAACAGTGCCTTGTTAATCTTGTTTTATTATTTTCAGAGGCCAGATTTGATGATTTTATATTGAATTTGAAACTTTAGATCTTTGTCAAAATTGCACCAAGGTGTCAGAATTTTCCAGAAAGAAGATGAGTAAGTGAAAAAGCTTCTGATAATAATACTTTAAGATTATTTTCTGCTGCAAAGTGAAAGTTTATTGTCTTCTCATTAAATCCGAACCAACGGGAGGATTTAATTTGAAGAGCAGTTATAGTTATTCAGTAAATGATAAAAAGTTTACCCTCCAGTTAAAATTGGAACCAACGGAAAAAAATTTAATTGGAGGAATAGTTGGTTTATAGTTAAGATAAATTATAATATTGTTATTTTCTGACCAACGTTGATGATAACAATATTATAAGTTTAGCTTTAAAGTTAATTATGATATTGTTATTTTCTGACCAACGTTGATGATAACAATATTATAATTCTATGAGTTTTATGTTTAAAGTTTAAATCTCTGATAAATTTTGCATCAAAGTGACCAATTTTCAGAGAATGGATAAGAAACCAGAGATGCTCCAGAGTGAGCACAATGTAATGTATTTTTATGTTTCCGCAGCAATGATAATGATTATCTTCTAATTAAATTTGAACCAATAGGAGAATTTAGTTTTGAAGAGTAGTCATAAGATAATTGAGTTTTTCATATGTTAATTTTATTTCTGTCTAACGGTGATGTGGAATTAATGTAGAAGAATGATGTTCTATTCTATTTCTGCCCAACGGTCATTTTGAATATGAAATAAAGGTTTAAAAGTTTAATGTGCATGTCTTTAACCAGACCAACGTAGGGTTATTTTCATGCTCATTATTGTTGATTGTTGATTAATGTTTTCAGACAAAGAACTTCATGCCTTTATTCTTGAAGGGTGAAAAGGAAATGAGCTGGGCACTTGTGACTCAGAAGATGATAAAGAAAGAAGACCATTACATGAGAGACTGTGCTCTTTAAAGAATGGCTTCAAAAGAAAAGAATTCTATGATATTGATCTAAGAAAAAAAATAGAACAATAAAAGTTTGGTTTAAGAGATGCCTTCTATATACTCCTTATGAAGAAGAATTTAGTTTTAGTTTTTATCATCAAGATAAGAGATGTAATAAGTAATACAATTTTAGTCTTAATCATCATGATATGAAATGTAATAAGTGACAGACATGTTTAATTTGACCAACGTCGGATTAAGCATGTGTGTTGAAGTGTATTCAGATTTATTCCTAAATTTGATGATTGAATATGAGCCAATCCTGGCATTTATGTCCCTTCAAGGGAATTATCTCGCATGACGGGAAAAAGTTTATGATAGTACCCGCATGGCGGGAAAAGTTTGAGAAAATACCCACATGGCGGGGTAAAGTTGACATAGTGCTCGTATTAATCAATCCTGCATGGCGGGAGAAGTTTGGCATAATACTTATCCTGTATGGTGGGAGAAAGTTATGAAGACTCATGTGCTTTAAGGGAGAGAAGTTTGGGGTAGCTCTTATGCTATTCTAATATAAGTTTAAGGACAAAAGGAAAAGGAAGTTGAAAACGAACCTCATGATAAGAATGACATGCAAGCATGACTTGCAAAAATATTAATGATAAAAGACTCTGTTGAGTTCTTGAAGTGAAATGTGGAAAAGTACTCCCATATAAATTAAGAAATAATTTCATTTTGCATGATGTAATCATGTTGATGAAGTAAGTGATCAAAGTTTCCTTATTCACAAGAGTTTTGAATGGTTTTCGAAATTGTGGAAGAAAAGTTCATACCACATTTCGAGGGGGAGAAATGTGATATCAATTAAGAAAGACAATTAAGAAAGATATTTTCCCATACTTCAGACATTGCGATGCATACTAAAGTGATCTATAAAGATGAATGTGATCGTCAGGGGAGTAAGACGGTCATAATACGATACCCCTAAAGTAAAGAAATAGCTAAATTCCTGGACCTTTTACAGTTCCGATAGGAAGATAGCATAGTCGGTTAGTATTCATACTAGATGAGTTCAAAGTTATTAAGGCGGTGCTAAATGCGCCATATGAGTTTTAGCAGATTAAACCCAAAATAAGAAAGTTTGAAGACGGGACAATCTGGGGGAGCATAGTACAAAGAGACCAAACTTCACAAGAAGGATGAATAATGTAAACAAGGATCGTGTTACACAGGACCTTGTAGAATCAAGTAGCTGAGGCCCCAGAAAGTCAAAAAGTATAAGAAAATCAGATATTTCTGATTGACTATAAAGTCTATATCAGTGAAATTCAAATGGAGGGTAATCCCACCTAAATTGAAAAAGCCATGAGAGGCGTTCACTCGTCTAAATGGCAAGAAGCAAAAGAAGATGAAATGAAATTGAAAATGACCAATAATATTTTGGGACCTGGAATAAATTCCTAAGGAGCCAAAACAGTAGGCTATAATGGGTCTACAAGATAAAATGTGACTCCAAAGGGAATATGTAAAGATGTAGAGCGCGACTTGAATCAAAAGATTTTGCCCGAAGCGAATGAATAGATTACAATGAGTGCTAGTAGCACATTATGATCTGAGTTACATCAGATGAAAGTAAAGACGATATTTTTCAATGAGATTTGTATGAAAATGGTTACATGGCACAACCCAGAGGTTTTGTCATGGAAAGAAAAGAAGGGATGCCACCTGTAAAAATCTCTTATGGACTAGAGCAAATGTCTAGACAGTGGCATTAAAAGTTGAAGTGTCAATTAGGAGTTTTGGGTTAAGAGAATGAGAGGACAATTGCATTTGTACGAAGTTATAGAATGGAAAATTCATTTCCTAGTCCTGTATATGTGGATGACATCTTACTTGTTAGTAGTGATGTCAATCTACTGTACGAGAAGAAGAAGCTCTTGTCCTCAAGGTTCAATAAGAAAGTTCTCGGTGAAATGTCTCTCGTTATAAGAATTGAAATTTACCGAGATAGAAGAAAAGGGGTATTAGGACTATCACATAGGCATACTAAGAAAAGTTTCTAAAGAAATAATGTACCTTTGCGGATAAATCTACGCCTATTCCCATGGTCAAGGGTAATAGTTTTGAGAACTTTAGTGTTCCAAAAAGCAATGTAAGATTGTTATAGATGGACATCCTATATGCTTCAGCTGTTGGAAGCTTAATGAGTACACAGATAAGACCTTACCCTGACACAGTTCATGTATTCGGGTTGTTTTGGCAAAAGTCCAGTCCAGATATAGATCACTGGAATAGAGTTAAGAATGTCGGCCTCATGCTAAGAAAGAAAGTACAAGTACTCTCAAGTAGTTGTGGGTACAAATGTTAAATTTTGGCAAAATGTTTAGTGAAACTCACATAGTAGCTAACACTCGCAGTTGGAGTTTTATTGTGGAAAAGCTCCAAAGAAACAGTTCTAGTATCATTAGTGATGTAAAGTTACAGTATAGCATGATATAAGGCTGCAGGATAGGCAAAATGGTTAAGTGAACTTATACCCGGAATTGATAATGGTTGTCAATAGCAATAACCATTTAAGTAGTTTGCTCCTAAGACAACGGGTCAAGTGTGCTGGCAAACATATTGACATTAAAGTTATACGTTGTAAAGGAAAAAGTCCGGAATCATACTAAAATGTATTGAACATATAAGTGACAAGAAAGTGCTTGTGGATCCGCTTACCAAAGGCTTACCACCTAGTGTGTTCAGAAAACACACAATCGACATGGGTCTATGGTATAGCCTATGATTTCCGGACAACAAAGGGCCTAAAGTTAAAGAATCTATTTCAGATCAGAGATGTGTATTGTAGCTGTTAAATCTATCGGCGACTGACCGTGATGATGAGGCATGCTCTATGCGCTGATTTGTGATGGAATGGTAAAAGAAATAAGTGTGAAGTGAAGTCTAAAGTTTAAAGTATAAGGTGAGATTAAGGGAGAGAATGTTAGATTGATCTCCCACCAAGATGGCCCAACGGCCACTTAGGCCTTGACTCGCGCCCTGATCGGGAGCGCCCAACCCATTAGCGGTTGGTGGGCCCCCGACGTACTACGCAATAAAAGGTGGGCCCGCAGCTCACTGTACGAGGTTCACCAGCTGCCGCCACCCCACTGTCCTAACCCTAAGCCGATCTCGAGAGGGGCACAGCCAGCAGCGGAAAGCTCCACCACTGGGCCGTCTTCGCCACTTCCTCTGTACCACAACACCCCAGACCGCCGGACTTCCCAACTCGCCGACGCACTCATCACCGACTACATGATGAACTCCTCCACTAACCCTAGCGATGGTCGGTAACATCACCTTCCACTTCCCTCTCTTCTCTCTGGATCAAACTGCCACTTGTTTATACCGAACAGAATAGAAATTACCCGCTAGATCTACCCTAGACGATCCACAGATTCTAACAAGTCTTACCCGAATGTAGGAAAGTAGATCTTCAGGTAGTCATTAACAGACCGGCGTGTTTTATTCTTGTCATTGAAGCGACATTTTCTACTATGGGAAGCAAACAATTAGATCACCCCTAGCAATTAGATCACCCTCTAGTGTGTCCCCTTAACAATGAGCTTGTAAATCATTTATGCATTCAAAGTGTAATTAGTTTCAGTATGTACCTCGGCAACGCCTCACTCTGAACCATCGCTTGTATTTCAGCCATCAGCTTGTCCACGAACTCGATGCCGGTACTGGAACCATCAGGATAATCAGCACAAATATAGTTGCGGTGGTAAGCACCAGCTCGGATGGCATCACCCATGTTCCTCAGATCAAATAATGCTTGCCCCCGCAACAACAACACAAGCTCGGGGTGTGTCCTGATATCCAGCGGGTTTGCCTCAGCATTCACGGCGGTACCAGCAGCAGCTTCGTTTCACACCATCTTTATCAAGATATCAATGTTAGGGTTTGTTAGTTCTCTTAGGATCATATGGAGTAGATCAGATGGGTATTCTTTAGCATTTAGAGGTATACTTGATATCCTAATACAAGTTCTACTAGATCCGAGAGCAGTGAGAGAGAGAGGGATTAGATGGTGCAAACCGTCAGTGGGCATAGCAGGTGCGGAGTGGGAGCTAGAGCCAGTCGCCATTCCACGAAGATGATGATCTGCACTAGGGCAGCGACGGTCGGGGAAGCGGTGGCGATGCAGTGGAGACCGTGGCGGCGCAGTGCAGTGGCGGTGACCAGCGTGGAGGTGCTTCCCGTCACTTGGTTGCGCCCCTACTAGAGATCGGGTTTAGGGTTTGTCGATGGGAATGCGGCTCAAGCAAACCTCGTGCTTTGAGCCGCTGGCCCCCACCTCTTTTTATAGCGTAGGGTGACGAGGGCCCTCTAGCCATAGATGGGCTGGGCACCCCCGATCAGGGCGCGAGTCAAGGTCCAAGAAAGCCGTTGGGCTTTCTATAATTAGGAGATCATTCTAACATTCTCCCCCTTGATCTCAACATCTACTTTAATCTTTGAACTTTGACTTTAACACTTTCACTTTACTCTTTCTATCACAGATAACTGCATAGAGCATGTTTCATCGTCACGGTCAATTGCCGATGGATTGACAGCTCCAATACACATGTCTGATCTGAAACAGTTACTTTAACTTTGGGCCCTTTATAGTTCAGGAGTCATAGGCTTTCCCTTAAACCCATGCCGTCTACATGTTCTCTGAACACGTTGGGTGGTAAGCCTTTTGTAAGCGGATCCGCGAGCATCTTTTCAGTGCTTATATGCTCAAGATTTATAATTTGATCCCGAACTTTATCCTGCACAACATAATACTTTATGTCAATGTGTTTGGCAGCACCACTTGACCTATTGTTGTGAGCGTACTGTACTGCTAGATTATTATCACAGTATAACTTTAGTGGCTTATGTATGCTGTCGACCACCTTCAAACCGGGTATGAACTTCTTTAGCCAGTTTACCCGCCCTGTTGCCTCATAACATGCTACAAACTCGGCATACATTGTGGACGATGTAGTGACGGTTTGTTTTGAGCTTTTCCATGAAATTGCTCCTCCTACGAGAGTGAACACATATCCTGACGTGGATTTTGTATCATCTCCCGCATAATCAGAATCCGAATACCCCACTATTTAGAGAAAATTTGATTTTCTGTACGTCAACATGAGGCCTTTCGTCCTTGCAAATATCGCAAGACTTTCTTTACCAACTTCCAGTGTTTAATCCCTGGATTACTTTGAAATCTGCCAAGCAACCCGGTAACAAAAGCTAAGTCAGGGCGCGTGCACACTTGAGCATATTGTAGGCTTCCGACAGCAGAAGCATATGGAACCACTTTCATTTGATCGAGCTCGTATTGGTTCCTAGGGCATTAAAAATCCCCATATCTGTCGCCCTTGACCATGGGTGCAGGTGAGGCACTACATTTATGCATACTGAATTTCTTTAAAACTTTTTCTATGTATGCATTTTGTGATAGTCCTAATACCCCTTTACTTCTATCTCGGTGAATCTCTATGCCCAAAACAAATGAAGCTTCACCAAGATCTTTCATATCAAATTTTGAAGATAAAAACTTCTTTGTCTCCAGTAGTAGATGGACATCACTACTAGCAAGTAAGATATCATCTACATACAGGATTAGGAAGATATACCTTCCATTCTTAAACTTTGCATAGACACAATTATCCTCAATATTTTCTTTAAACCCAAAATTCTTTATTGTTCTGTCAAACTTCAAGTACCACTGTCTTGAAGCTTGCTTTAACCCATAAATTGATTTCTTCAAGCGACATCCCATTAGATCTTTTTCTTCCACGACAAAACCTTTCAGTTGTGCCATATAAACATTTTCCTCTAGATCCCCATTTAGGAATGTCGTCTTCACATCCATCTGATGTAACTCTAAATTGTAATGTGCCACTAATGCCATTATAATTCTAAAGGAATCCTTAATGAAACTGGAGAGAACGTCTCATTGTAATCAATCCCTTCTCTTTGCGTGAAACCTTTTTCCACAAGTCGCACTTTAAACATTTCAATATTCCCTTGGGAGTCATGTTTTGTCTTGTAGACCCATTTATAGCCTACTGTCTTGGCTCCTTTAGGAATGGGTTCTAAGTCCCAAACTTTGTTGGTACTCATTGACTTTATTTCATCTTCCATGGCCTCAAGCCACTTTGATGAATTATCGCTTCTCATGGCTTCTTCAAATGAAGTGGGATCACCCTCCATTTGAAATTCTTCAGTGTTATACACCTCGTAATCATCAGGTATAGCTGATCTTCTAACTCTTTGAGACCTTCTCGGGGCCTCCACATTTGGCACATCTTCTGTTTGGGGCTGTTGTTGCTCCCCCTCATCTGTGGCATCAGTTTGTATAGGATCCTGAAGAATAGGTTCCTCATCTTCATTTGCAGTCACCACAGGAGAACCGACAACAGGTGTTTGCACTACAATGTCCCGCACTGTTGGTGCAATAAGAACAGGTAGTTCAAAGAATGGTTCCTGAATCATCGGAGTGGGCATACATACCCGCTTCTCTTCAAGAACAATTTCTCGAGCTACCATGCTCCCCCTCATTATTTCATCCTCTAAGAAAACAGCATGTCTCGTTTCTACAAACTTTGTATATCTGTCTGGACAATAGAAACGAAAACCTTTTGACTTTTCAGGATAGCCAATAAAATGGCAACTAACTGTTTTGGGATCTAGCTTCCCAATATTTGGGTTAAACACTTTTGCCTCAGCAGGACTCCCCTACACACGCAGGTGTTTTAGTGAGGGTTCTCTTCCTGTCCACGACTCATATGGTGTTTTGGGCACCGCTTTACTTGGTACTCTATTCAGAATATGAATGATAATTTTTAACACCTCCATCCATAGACTCAATGGCAAGTCAGAGTAACTAATCATACTACGCACCATATCCATCAAGGTACGGTTACGCCTTTCAGCTACTCCGTTTTGCTGAGGTTCGCCCGGTGTAGAATACTGGGCAACTATGCCATTCTCCTATAGAAACCTTGCAAAAGGTCCAGGAACTTGACCATATGGGGTATGCCGACCGTAGTACTCCCCACCACGATCAGACCGGACCACTTTAATCTTTAAATTATGCTGATTTTCAACTTCAGCCTTAAATATTTTAAATTTATCCAACGCTTTATTTCTTTCTTTAATTGGATAAATGTAGCCATAACGGGAGTAATCATCTGTGAATGTTATGAACGAGTCAAAACCATCCACACTTTTCACAGGAAAAGGACCACAGATGTCTGTGTGAATTATCTGTAGAATTCCTGTGCTTCGTTTAGCATCCTTTTTAATTTGCTTTGTGTATTTTCTTTTAATACATTCTCTACACTGTTCAAAGTCTGAGAACTCTAATGGAGGAAGAATATCATTCTTAACTAGTCTCTCTATTCTCCCTCTTGAAATATGGCCTAAACGACAGTTCCATAATTTCGATGACGCATCTTGAGTTCTCTTTCATTTTCTATTCGCATTGACAAACAAGGATACGTTCTCATTTGCATCACATACGGAATTCACATTTTCATGAAGTGATAACAAATAAAGATCTTGCTTTTGAAAAGCAGGGCCAACACATTCATTATTACATTGTATCTCGCATTTGCCATCTCCAAAATAGCAATCAAATCCATCATTATCTAAACAAGACACACTAATCAAGTTTCTCTGTAATGAAGGAACAAATAAAATATCTCTAAGAAAAAGAATAAAGCCATCAGCAAGCTCTAGAGGAACATCGCCAACAGCTTCGACATCTATTGGACTCTATTCGTGACTTTAACGTGTCTTTCGCTTCTTTGCGTATTCCTCATCGAATGGAATCCCTGTAATAAATTAGCAACATGAACAGTTGCATCTGAGTCAATCCACCAAGTAGATTTCGAATACTGTACATACAAGGATTCATTTATGAACATAATAATGTTCTCACCTTTCTTTGCCATGATCATCTTTAAGAATTTAGGACAATCTTTCTTGTAATGTCCCTCCTTCTTGCAGTAGAGGCACTGATCTTTGTTCACTGCAAACCTGTTTTGCTGAGGCTGATGCTACATAGGACCCTTGCCCTTTGGCTTTGAGGGAGAGTTGGTATTGGCATTGACATTCTTTCTTTTGTTATCTTTAGCAAAACTGAGAGTACCACCATTGGCGGCCTTTATTCTCTCTTCCTCTTGCACACACATTGCCATACAACGTTCTAGATCCCATTTCTTGGGCTGAATGTTGTAGTTGACAACAAATGTGTCAAACTCTTTTTGGTAAAGAAGCAAAAATCAGATGGACAAGAAACTCTTCCGTAAGAGCCAGATCCATTGGTTTTAACTTGTTGTTCAAATGATTCATCTTTGATATGTGCTCTCTAATGCCATTGTCATTTCCATCTCCAGTGTATCTTTCTGTCACTAGCTGCTTTTTCAGCTGAGTAGCATGTCTTTGAAGAGCCATAGAACTGACTCTTTATCCTTTCCAAGTACTCTGTGACAGTGTCACACTCTTGGATTGAGCCCATTATGGTAGGCTCAATCGTTTTCTTTATGACAGCAATACACTTTTTATTGGCATTGACCCACATTTGCTTTTGTAGGTCATATGCCATCTGTATGGGAGCATGGTCCCTCTCTTTCTTTTGCCATTCAGCATTAGACTCATTGGCGTCCCTCACCGGTGCCACAGGTTCAGTGGGGCACGGTGTGGTGACTACCTAGTCCACCTCAGCCAAGACAAAGACGAGGTCAATTTTCTTTTTTCATTCGGTGTAGTTGTCACCTTTGAGGGGTGGAATATCTTTGATAAACCCAATCAAAGAGTAACCTCCTGAAAACACAAATCATGTAGAGTGAGAACATAAGTACAAAATTAATTGCATGCTTTAATTCCAACGGTGGTCAAAAGTCAAACATACAATTTATCTTTTTACACTAATTCTACATCACTGTTGGGCAGAAATAGAATTAATGCATGACAAAACACCATATAATATCGTAATATTGTCATTAATCAACGTTGGTCAGAATAATAACAATATTATAATCATCTAAAATTTATCAATTTTTCAAAATTAAATTCTCCCGTTGGTTCGAATTTAATAATGAAATTAACATCTGTTTGCTTCGGTGAAAACCAAATCAAATCGAATCCACTTTCTCTGTATGCTTCTACCCTGAGCCTAGATCTACACCAAGAACTCGGCTCTAGAGGCCATTGTTAAACTTTTAGGATCATCCATGGCGTAAATCTAGCGGGTACCACACTTTGCATTTGGGATAAACCAGTGGAACATCATGGAACTAACTGAGAGGGGAGAAAGAGATGGGAGATGGAGAAAGACGATGTTACCAATCATCCTGGTGGGAGGAACTCGCCTGGCTTCGGTGGCGAGGAGGCAGTGGTGGCACTGGTGGGTCTTCCCGTCGCTGGCAGTGCCACCCTGATCGGTAGGGTTGGACGGTGGGGTGTACTGTGGCGTCGAACCTCTCAACCCTAGCCATTGGCTCCCACCTCCTATTTATAGCACTGGGCGACGGGGGCCCATCAGCCGTGGGCTGGACGCCCCCGATCAGGGCGCGAGTCAAGACCCAAGTAGCCGTTGGGCCATCTTGGTGGGAGATCAATTCCAACATTCTCCCCCTTGATCTCATCTTATACTTTAACTTTAAACTTTGACTTTAATTGCTTTTACTTTTATTTGTTTCATCACAAATTAGTGTATAGAGCATGCCTCATCGTCACGGTCAGTCGCCGATAGATTTAACAGCTACAATACACATCTCTGATCTGAAACAGATTCTTTAACTTTTGGGCCCTTTATTGTCTGAAAATCATAGGCTATACCATAAACCCATGTCGACTGTGTGTTCTCTGAACACACTGGGTGGTAAGCCTTGGTAAGCGGATCCACAAGCTTTTCTTGTTACTTATATATTCAATACTTTTAGTATGATTCCGGACTTTCTCCTTTACAACGAATAACTTTAATGTCAATGTGTTTGGCAGCACACTTGACTCGTTGTCTTAGGAGCAAACTATTTAAATGGTCATTGCTGTTGACAACCATTATCAATTCCGGGTACAAGTTCCTTAACCATTTTGCCTGTCCCGCAGCCTTATATCATGCCATACTGTAACTTTACATCACTGATGATACTAGAACTATTTCTTTGGAGCTTTTCCACAATAAAACTCTAACTGCGAGTGTTAGCTACTATGCGGTTTCACTAAACATCTCACCAAAATTTAACATTTGTACCCACAACTACTTGAGAGTACTTGTACTTTCTTTCTTAACATGAGGCCGACATTATTAACTCCATTTCAGTGATCTATATCTGGACTGGACTTTTGCCAAAATAACCCGGATACATGAACTGTGTCAGGGTAAGGTCTTATCTTTATACTCATTGAGCTTTCAACAGCTAAAGCATATAGGACGTCCATCTATAACAATCTTATATTGCTTTTAGAACATTAAAGTTCTCAAAACTATTACCCTAACCATGGGAACAGGCGTAGTTTTACCCGCATAGGTACTTTATTTCTTTAGAAACTTTTCTTAGCATGCCTATGTGATAGTCCTAATACTCCTTTTCTTTTATCTCGATTAATTTCAATTCTTATAACGAGATACATTTCACCGAGAATTTTCTTATTGAACCTTGAGGACAAGAACTTCTTCTCATGCAGTAGATTGACATCACTACTAACAATTATGGTGTCATCCACACAAGATTAGGAAATGAATTTCTCCTTCTATAACTTTGTACAAACGCAATTGTCCTCTCATTCTCTTTAACCTAAATTTTCTAATTGACTCTTCAACTTTAAATGTCACTGTTTAGAGATTTGCTCTAGTCCATAAGAGATTTCTACAGGTGGCATCCCTTATATTCTTTTCTTTTCATGACAAAACCTCTAGGTTGTGCCACGTAATCATTTTCATACAAATCCCATTGAGAAATATTGTCTTTACTTTCATCTGATGTAACTCAGACCATAATGTGCCACTAGCACTCATTATAATCTATTCATTCGCTTCGTGCAAAATATTTTGATTCAAGTCGCGCTCCACATCTTTACATATTTCCTTTGGAGTCACATTTTATCTTGTAGACCTATTATAGCCTACTGTTTTGGCTCCTTAGGAATTTATTCTAGATCCCAAAGTATTATTGGTATTATCGATTCCATTTCATCTTTCTTTGCTTCTTGCCACTTGGACGAGTGAACGCCTCTCATGGCTTCTTCAAATTAGGTGGGATTTCCCTCCATTTGAATTTCACTAACATAGACTTTATAGTCATCAGAAATATCTGTTTTTCTTATTCTTTGAGACTTTCTAGGGCCTCAGTTACTAGCATTTCTTGACCTTTATTGCCAAAAGACAATTGATTCTATAAGGTCTTGGGTAATAAGATCCTTGTTTACATTATTTATTCTCCTTATGGAGTTAGGTACTTTTGTAACATGCTCCCCCATATTGTCCTATCTTCAAACTTTCTCATTTTGGGTTTAATCTGCTAAAACTCATATGGCGCGTTTAGCACCGCCTTAATAACTCTGAACACGTCCAGTATGAATACTGGCCGACTATTCTATCTTTCTATTGGAACTGTAAAAGTTCATGAATTTAGCTATTTCTTTACTTTAGGGGTATCATTATTATGACCGTCTTACTCCCCCGACGATCACATTCATCTTTTATAGATCACTCTTGCCTTCAATGCATAGTATGCATCGCATTATCTGAATTATGGGAAAATATCTTCCTTAATTTTCTTTCTTGATTAATCTCATATTTCTCCCCCTCGAAATGTGGTATGAACTTTTCTACCACAATTTCGAAAGCTATTAAGAACTCTTGTGAATGAGGAAACTTTGATTACTTACTTCATCCACATGATTACATCATACAAATGAAATTGTTTCTTAATTCGTATGGGAGTACTTTTTTCCTCATTTCACTTCAAGAACTCAACTGAGTCTTTTATTATTAATACTTTCGCAAGTCACATTTGCATATCATTCTTATCTTGAGGTTCGTCTGTAACTTTTGTTCTCCTTAAACTCATTGAGTGCTTAATTACTATGACACAATAGAAGAGCACTGTCAAGGGGCACTGTCAAGCACATGAGTCATCACAACTTTCTCCCGTCATACAAGATAAGTACTATGTCAAATTTCTCCCGCCATACAGAATTGATTAACATAAGTACTATGCCAACTTTACCCCGTCATACGGGTATTTTCTCAAACTTTTCCCGTCATGCGGGTACTATCACAAACTTTTTCCCGCCATGCGAGATAATTTTCTTGAAGGGACATAAATGTCAATATTGGCTCATATTTAATCATCAAATTTTGGAATAAATTTGAATACTCTTTAACACACATGCTTAATCAGATGTTGGTCAAATTAAACATGCATGTCACTTATTACATTTCATATCATGATGATTAAGACTAAAAAATTATATTACTTATTACATCTTTTATCATGATGATAAAAACTAAAAACTAAATTCTTCTTCATAAGGAGTACATAAAAGGTATCTTTTAAAATAAACTCTTAATGTTCTATTTCTTTTCTTGGATCAACATCCTAGAATTCTTTTCTTTTGAAGTCATTCTTTAAAGAGAACACAGTCCCTTATACAATACCTTCTTTCTGCAAAATTTGCACTTTTCATTTTCTGAGTCACAAGTACCCAGCTCATTTCCTTTTCACCGTTCAAGAATAAAGGCATGAAGTTCTTTATCTGAAAAACATTAATCAATAATCATCAATAATGCTCATTAAACTTTTAAAATGTTATGTTCTATTCTATATCATCGTTGGGCAGAAATAGAATAAAACAACTTTTTTCTACATTAATTTCACATCACTGTTGGGCAGAAATGGAATTAACATATGAAAACTCAATTATCTTATAACCATCTTCAAAATTAAATTCTCCCGTTGGTTCGAATTTAATTTTGAAGATCATCGTCATCATTGCAGCGGAAACATGAAAATACATTACATTATGCTCGCTCTGGAGCATCTATTGTCTCTTATCTATTCTCTGAAAAATTGGTCACTTTGATGCAAAATTTATCAGAGATTTAAACTTTAAACATAAAACTCATAGAATTATAATATTGTCATTATCAACGTTGGTCAGAAAAAGACAATATCATAATTTTCTTTAAACTTAAACTCATAAATAAATTTATAATATTGTTATCATCAACGTTGGTCAGAAAATAACAATATTATAATTTATCTTAACTATAAACAGACTATTTCTCCAATTATTTTTTTTCTTGGTTCCAATTTTAATTAGAGGATAAACTTTTCATCGTTTACTGAATAACTATAACTGCTCTTCAAATTAAATCCTTCCGTTGGTTCGGATCTAATGAGAAGACAATAATCTTTAACTTTGCAGCGGAAAACGTAAACATTCTCATAATTATTTTTCCAGAAACATTAAAGTACTGTACTATTCTCTGAACAATTGAAATGCATCAAATATGCATTAAAAGAATTTCTGGAAAAATAAAATGAAGGTAAAAATACTGTTATCCTTTTGTATCTGGCCATTTCGGCCCAGCCGCTAGCGCCGTGGCCCAACTCGCAAGGCGCGGCCCAGCAACAAGCCGCTCCCACGCGGTTCCCAGCGGCCCAACAGCTAACCTTTTTCTAACTGTGCGGCCCGTTATTGCGCAGCCCAAGCAGATGCACACGGCCTCCCCCGTGCCCAGGCCACAACGTGGGCCTAGGCCAGCATTTCGCTCGCCCGCATGGGCCGTAAGTGGCCCGAACGCCCCTGGCGCGATCACAGCCGTTGAAGCAGATCGGACGACTGCCCGTTCATCTCGCTAGATCAAAACCAGGAGCTGGCCGCCTCCCCAAAAACCTAAGTCACTCTTCTCCTCTTCCTCTGCCTTCCTCTAGCCCCACGCAGCGGCGGCGGTAGCAGCCGGTGGCCGACGGTGGCCACCCGTGGCGGCGGAGAGAGGATGGAGCCCCAGAGCAGTGCCGCGGCGGCTCCCTTTCACTTTCCTTTCCTTTCTTTTCTCTACTCTCTCTGGCCGACGGCGCCCGAAAACGGATGCCATGGCCGCGGCCATGGTGGCCGACGGCGGGAGAGCACCGCCGGGCAAGCCCAATCGGCTCCCCTCCTTGGCTCTTTCTATTCTCTTCTTTTCTTTTCTTTTCTTTTCCTTTCTCCTCCACGCGCCACCACGAGCAGCCAGCCGCCGCACCGGAGAAGAGCACGCGGGGAAGGGAATGGTGCCGCCGTGGGGCCCTTCGCCGGAGCACGCGTGCAGCTGCGCGCGGCACCGTCGAATGGCCTCGCGACCGGCGCCCTTTGGATGTCCGGGCGCACCGAGCCCGTGCAATGATGGCTCGAGGTCCCTTTCCACACGCCGGCGAAGCGGTCGCGCGGACCTCTTCCCGCACCATGGCGGTGATCTCTTTGCTACACAACGGCGGTGCTCTATCTGCGCAGCGTCTTGGTGACGCCCGGCGGTGGTAAGAGGTCGGGCAGAGCCTAGGTAAGAGCCTCCTTTTCACTTTTCCAGTTAGGGTTAGGGTTCGGTGAAAACCAAATCAAATCGAATTCACTTTCTTTGTTTGCTTCTACCCCGAGCCTAGATCTACACCAAGAACCCGGCTCTAGATACCATTGTTAAATTTTTAGGATCATCCATGGTGTAAATCTAGCGGGAACCACACTTTGCATTTGGGATAAACCAGTGGAACATCATGGAACTAACCGAGAGGGGAGAAAGAGATGGGAGATGGAGAAAGACAATGTTACCGATCATCCTGGTGGGAGGAACTAGCCTGGCTTCGGTGGCGAGGAGGCAGTGGTGGCACTGGTGGGTCTTCCTGTCGCTGGCAGTGCCACCCTGATCGGTAGGGTTGGACGGTGGGGTGTACTGTGGCGTCGAACCTCTCAACCCTAGCCACTGGCTCCCACCTCCTATTTATGGCACTGGGCGACGGGGGCCCACCAGCCGTGCTTGGGCTGGACGCCCCCGATCAGGGCGCGAGTCAAGGCCCAAGTGGCCGTTGGGCCATCTTGGTGGGAGATCAATTCCAACAGAGACATTTTGTCTGCTCAAGTGTTGAGGTCAAAGTACTCTCCAATTTTATCTAAGGAGTATAACATAACCATGTCAAGTATTGGCCTTATTATTATTATTATTATTATTATTATTATTATTATTATTATTATTATTATTATTATTATTATTATTATTATTATTATTATTTTCTAGAAGAAGGATTGGGCACATTGACAAGTAGTTTTGGTAATAGAAGTATATGCTCTAGAAAATATTTTAGGAAAATATTTCCATCCTGGATTAGCACTGCCTAAGTGCCTATTATGTGCCATGTGTATTGTGGTGCCTGTGCCTTCTCATGACTCCTTACCAAAGGATTTGATTGAGTTGTTAACTCAGCTTTCATTAATCATTCATATTGGAACCATTTTGTGCTTATATAGTCGCTGATCAATCATTGTGTCTGAAACTATTCTATTTTATGTTCTCCTGCCCCATTATATGAATACCTCCATATCTGTAATGCCATGCAGGTTGCATCAGCTCGCCTTGAAGCTCTTGAGAGCGATAATGCTGGGGTTGAGGTGGTAGATCATAATGATGATGAGTACGGGTCCACAGATGAGGACGACCCTGGTCAGTTTCTTTCTCATTTATTATCCTGATAGTAATGCCATGATGTGAGAAAGGATAAGGTGGATACAGTATGTACAAACTCAATAACAATAAGGTTACTCTTAGCAAACAGCAAACACTGAAACACAGATTTCTTATATATGACATTTGATATTGCTTGTAGTATCATTTTGCAGAATAAGAAACATTCTTTATTTCTTGCCATTGCAAAGGATTCAAAAGTAAGATTAAACTATCCTTGAAAGAAAATATTTTAAGCATGTGCTCGCTTCTAACACATTTGGCGTGAACAATAATGCAAATTATTCGTAAGGTGACTGTATTATTAGCATTTGGAGTTCCCCTAAAGCCAGTAGTTTATATACCTTTGAACTCCACATGCTAGAGCTTGTAAACTGCAAAGGTTCCTGGGTTTACAATTTCTTTAAAGCTGCGTTTGTGTTATATACTTATATAGGCTTTTTGGGTTGTGGATCTGTGGATGTCCATTCAACTCAATTGATGTACCACTGATAGCTTTAGTTCAATGATGTAGGTCATTTTTTAGTTTCTGCTTTCCTTTGTACAGTTCTCATGCAAAAAAAAGCAGTCCAAGATTATAAAACGCAAGACAAGGCAAGGGAAAGCTTTGGAGAAGAGGGCAGCAAGATCATTCATGGATGTTATTACAAGAAGTAAGCAACCTTGAGCTATAAGTTTCTTTCTTGTCATGTTTATATGGTCAGTACGGTACTGGAAAGATTCACTCTGGAACTGTGACAGGCAAATCTGGAATCCCTGCCTCATATCCCAACATACTTGAGAGCTGCTGTGGGTCCACCCAGCACTTCATCTCGACGGCACTACTGCTTGGTTTGTGGTAGTTCTGCAAACTACACATGTGTGAGGTGTGGAACAAGGTTCTGTTCTTGCTGCTGCCAAGTCATACACAATGATACGCGCTGCCTGAAATTTGTGGCTTGATCAACTGGATATACAAGCTACATTTGATGTATGTCCATTGTCCACTCCCTAACGATTTCTAATCTGTGGTTTGATCAGTAGGATATGATTGTTGTGTATGTTTTATACTTGATGGAGTAGCTAAGTGGCAGGAAACTGTTTTTTCTTAGGTATGTACTGTAGTTGAAATTGCTAGGTAGATCTCTTGTAGGCTAGCCATTTTTTTGTCAGAAATGTTATGTGAGTAGCTGCATTTACGCTGTGGTAGGTTTCACTTTCTTCTGCACCCTGTAATGCTTTGTTGTTGATTTGAAAATGCAGAACTTTTACTGCAAGTAGGTTTCTGTTTCAATTTACATAACAATGGAAATTCCTCTGTATGAGGCAAGGAAGTCTCATCAGACACATTATACTCTGAAGAATCAGGATACACCTTATGTCTCTGTTCACTGTTATTATCTGTTACTCGAAACTTCAATGACCGACAGTGCATCTAATAACAAGACAATATTTGGTATTCTCTGACAACAAGTATGTCGAGTAACTCAGTTGTCAACACCAAATGATGTGGGACCTGCTACTGCTGTAGAACGAGAATAATCCTTCTTTATCTTGTTCAGTGTCACAACCACATCACTCATTGTCACCCTTTCGTCAGGTATGTCACGCAAGCATAGTAAACCCAGTTCAAACATTGACTCAAGGAAGTTATCCGTGCAACTAATTGAAGGGTCTTGAAGTAAACGTTCATCCACAACATCGATAAGTTTTCTTGGAAATGCTTGATTGACCCACATCTTGAGGCTTAGTTGTCCGCCAAACATTGGATCCGTTGGCTTCTTTCCTGTAAGTATTTCAAGAAGCATGATCCCATAGCTGAATACATCAGTCTTTCTTGACGCTTTTCCACTGGATCCGTACTCTAGTAAAAAAACATTTACACGCAGAAGTATTAATTACAACAATACATGTGTTAGCATGATGAAGAACAAGACTAGTGTTACTGGGGGTACCTGGTGCCATATACCCTATTGTTCCTGGCATGCTCACAGAAACCGCAGAGTTGTCATCACCAAATAATAGCTTTGCAATGCCGAAGTCTGCCACATGTGCAGTCATGTTTTCATCAAAGAGAACATTGCTTGGCTTTAAGTCACAGTGCAGGACTACCTCACAGTGCTGATAATGCAGATACTCCATTGCTTTTGACACATCCAGGAGAATTTCCAACCTCTCCAGGATTCCTAAACATGGCCTATTTTCACTGTGCAAACATGTTTCCAAGCTACCATTAGGCATGTACTGCAGAACCAATGCTTTGAAGTCCATGTTTGAACAGGTGTTTAGTATCCTTATCAAATTACGGTGTCGAGCCATACGCAGCACACGACACTCTGCTTCAAAGCTTCTAGTGGCTTGTTCCAGGTGCATGTTTAAAACTTTTATTGCAACCACCATGCCATCAATTAGTTGTCCCTTGTAAACTTTCCCAAAGCTTCCAGCACCTAGCAGGTTGCTTTCACTGAAATTCTCAGTGGCCCGAACAATTTCATGGTATGATACTAACCTATAGTTTGTCAAGTCAACTATTCCAGCAGAAACCACCATCTCTTGCTTCTTCAATTTCTTCCTGATTAATACATATAGGCAGGAAACTAGAGCTCCAACTAATATGGTGCAAGCAAGGATTGATGATATTAGGATTCGTCGTCCATTATTACTTGAGTGATAATTACTTTGGCATGGCAGAAATCCTAAACGGGAGACACCACAAAGAGCTGAGTTCCCTATCAAAGACTGAAGGGTAATGTTTGCAAAGACACCTCCTTCTGGTATCTGACCATGTAGCTTGTTGAAGGACAGATTCAAGATGGCGAGTTCTGTCAATTTGGCCAAGTACCCTGGGATTGTACCAGATAGATCATTGTATGATAGGTCCAATGATTTCAAGCTCCTAAGGTTGCCATAAGAGTCTGGAACTGAATCGTTGAATGAGTTGTGTGACAGGTTTAAGTTGGTTAGTGTCTGCAGTTGTCCAAAGGAACCAGGAAGGCTACCAACGAAGATGTTGCTAGAGAGATCAATGATGGAAATTTGTTTCAAGGAACCTATTTGAACTGGCAATGCACCATTCAGTGAATTCTGATACAGGTCAAGTTGCACGAGACTGTCAAGGTGGAATAAGCTTGCTGGCATAGTCGATGATAACTGGTTTTGAGATAGATCCAAGTATATTAACTTGGAGAGGTTGCCTATCTGATCTGGTATGGAGCCAGACAGTTGATTGTCATGGAGGACAAGTTGTTCTAAGCTCCCTAGCACACAAAGCTGTTTCGGGATGGGTCCAGTCAAGCGGTTGCCATAGAGGTACATAATAATGAGCTTGTTCATCATCATGATTGATTTTGGAATTGAGCTACTCAAATGATTTTCGGATAAGTCTATCCAATTCAGACTACTTATATTTGACATGGTAGCAGGAAGTTCACCAGTTAGATTGTTTCTATCTGCAAAGAAAAATGACAATTGACTGGAGAGATTTCCAATATAGTCAGGGATTCTTCCAGTGAAATGATGCGTAGGAGTTGTCTACAATTCGAAAGACTAGCCAGGAAGTTTAGATTCCCTTCAAGATAGTTCCCATAAAGAACAACAGACACAAGAGTCCCTGTGCTACCAAGTGTCATTGGTAGAAAACCACTCAAGCGATTTGCACCCAACTGTATATAAGATAACTCAGACAAGTTACTAGTAAATGATGGGAATGGTCCAGTCAGTTGATTATGAGAGAGCGCCAATACCATGAGCTGACTTAGTTGCCCAAATTCAGGTGGAATCTCTCCTGTTAAATTGCCAAATGACAGATCTAGAATGACAAGATTGGTAAGATTGCTCAGAACAGGTGGGATTGGGCCATCGAGGTTATTACCACTTAACTCTATATCTGCGAGCTCTGGCAGGTTGGCCAACCAAGTAGGTACTGGGCCGTCAAAGGAATTCTCTGCCAAAGAAAGTACTTGGAGGTATTGGCATTCAGAGAGCCCTTGTGGAAGGTTACCTGTGAAACTGTTCAACTGGAGGGCGATAATTTGAAGCATGGGGAGGCTAAAGCTTTTGTTGCCAGGGATAGGACCTTCCAAATTGTAGTTTCCTCCAAGATACAGCTCCTGAAGAGTAGACATATTGAAGATGGCTTGGGGCACCATACCTGAGAGTTGGTTGGCCTGCAAGCCAAGAGCTTGGAGCATGGGCAGGGATCCAATACTGTGTGGTATCATCCCAGACAAGCTGTTATTGTCAAGGTTGAGGTATGACAACCACGGTGTGCTGTTGAATAAGCTTTCTGGTATTGAACCACTCAAGAAATTCTTTTGAAAGTTCATGTACTTAAGGTTGTGCAAACTGTGTAATTCTTCCGGGATCGTCCCTGAGATGCTGCTGTTATATAGCTGAAGAACCTGGAGGCTTGTGAGGTTCCCCATGGCAGAGGGGAGGGCTCCTGACAGAGTGTTGTAGCTAAGGTCTAGAGACCTAAGCCGATGTAGCCTCCCAATATCAGATGGGATGGAGCCTGTAAGGCCAGTGTTGGTTAGGTTGAGGACAGCCAGGAAAGAGAGGTTACCGAGGTGTGGAGTGACCTCGCCTTGGAGAGGTATCTCCGGCAGCTCCAGGGCGATGACGCGTTGCCGGTGGCGGCGGCTGCAGGAGACGCCAAGCCATTGGCAGAAGGAGGTTTTGGCTGTCCAGTTGGTGCCGAGGATGCCGAGTGGATCTGAGAGCTGGGCCTTGAAAGCAAGGAGAGCTGAGAGATCGGTGGCGCTGCCAGTACCATTGGCAGAGAAAGCAGAAGCTACGATAGACGGCTGCTGCAGATGGAATATTGAGAGTGCTGTGATAACAATGATGAGAATGCATGGGATTGAAAGGAGCGCCATTTGCTGGAATGCTACAGCAGCAGGTTTGTGGCCGGAGTTATCAAATGAAGTGATACAATGCCAAAACATATATAGGACTAGGAGTATGCACATATAAAATATCTCCTTCGTTGTCATTTGCAGTGACAGGGTAAGTGCTGCCAAATTTGCCTCACGCAGTGACCGGGCAAAAGCTTTGTTGCAACTCGCAACACTTGTCATTAGGAGACTAGAAAAAAAGCTATACAGCTTTTTGACACAAGTGCTCGTTCAACGAAGAGTGCTCGTTCAACAAACATGCACTTGTTGCTGCGGGCCATTACCTTCTTCACTCTTGAGCCGTGCACCAACGTCAGGGCTATCAACCAGTCCATCAGGCTAGCAGTGCAATGCAGTGTCTGAAGCTGAATGCAGAGGAAAATTCGTTATCGCTTTGGCCTGTACTGGAGCGGAGACCGGCACTAGGTCAAGCGATTGCTCAGTTGCCCAATTTGCTACCCAATTTTCCGGTTAGCAGACTGGGAGAGTTTAATTTTTTCCCCCGTTTTTCAAGCGTGTTGCTGCCGGCGCCGGGTGTAGGGTACTAGCTTGGACCAGTAGCAGTAGTAGTAGTAAGGGAGGTGAGAGAGACCTGCAACTAGGTCAAGCGCTGTACTCGATCAGTTTATTCCAACACAGGCTGCTGGATGACCGCTACGGTTGCCGACCTCTGCTGGAACTTGCCCGGAACAAGAATAGTCCCTGTACAAGCAGACCAAAACGCGAAACGCGTCGTGTACGTGCAGGCACTACTGTACACCAACGCAAAACTTACACCACATACTTGTTTTTCAATATCAGAACTGTTGACAACAAAAAAATGTTCATTTTGTGAAGTTGTCAAAATGTGTAACGGATTTCACCATTGTCTTCCTCTCGTCAAGATGGTCGAAAAACATATATGGAACGTCCAATTTGGGGTCTGAATGAGGGAGTTACGCCTCCGAGAAAATATCTGTTTCGGGACCGGAACTTCCGGTCCGAGACCGGAACTTCCGGTGGGGGCTGGAACTTCCGATGGTTGGCGGAGGAAGGCGCAGTTTTGCACAAAAATAAACTACCAGTACTTCCGGTCCGAGACCGGAACTTCCGGTGGGGACCGGAACTTCCAGTGAAGCCTGACCGGAACTTCCGGTAGGTGTTTATTCCGAATCTAACTCTCAGATCTCGAACCGATCTGTTTCTAGATCGGTTTTGGGACATGGGAAACTTAGAAAATAAGCCTTGGAGAGGTTTCCTACTGGGATAAGACCACCCCCTCTATATATATGAGAGGATCATGGCCGATTGAGTTCACATCTATCCAATCGACATACAAACATCATTCTACTCCTTTTACCCCTTTTCTCCTCTCCTTTAACCTCCATGCTGTTCATCCCTTGATCCACGACCAAGGATGGCGCCCTAGGCTTGTCGGCCGACCTAGGACAACCCGGCGACGTCCTTGCCCTGACGGGGTCCCTCCCGGGCGAGAGCTTTGACGGTTCCTTTGCTAGTTTGCCTGAAAACTAGCCGGTTCTTTGTCACGCAAGCACGTTGGTTATCCTTTGGTGGTTTGCTTGTAAACCTCTCCGTGCTTCACCACGTAAGAGTGATATCCTCGCTATGTTCTTCGGTCCGTGATGGCCCGGGCGTCCAATGCCCTTTCTGGTGTGTGATTCGGACCACATCCGACGTCAACACACTTTTTAGCGACTCCGCTGGGGAAGAATTTGCTTCGGCTCTACTTTGTAGCCGATTCTTCTTACCCTAACCTTATTCCTCGCTGATCTATCTTCTTGAGCTCGTCATTACCGTTGCATCTAGCCCAAAAGGCCGATCGCATCTAGTTTTGACCCCTTGTAATATTGCTTGCAATTTTGCAACGTGTTGCGTTTGACATTGAAAAATTCAGCAAGGCGGCCAAGTTCTAAATCATGGAATACCGAGGTGGTTCATCACAAAACTACTACAATTATCCCAAGGTACAACTTGCAAATACATCTTATGATCATAATGGTTATTTTGCAAGTCATATAAGCTCTCATGTTGGTGTTGCTAGCTGTAATGATACTAGATATGTTGCATCAGCTGATACTTTTGATAATGTTCCTCATCATACACATAATAATTATGGATATCATGGTTAACAACCGATGTCAACTATAAATTCTTTGAGTTTTGATGCTACTAGCAACATACAACATGTAAATCCTTGTTTATCGGCTATAAGTTCACAATATGTGGTTTCACCACATGACATGCCGATGAAAGAGAGAATTGGCTATGACAATGCTAATTACTTAGCCAATTGCTCTCAAAATCTAGCACCATATGCCAATGCTCTTATTCATAATTTGGCTCCACGTGTTACTTCTAACTTGAGCCGAATTAATGAAAATTTAGCAAGGTATGTAAGTGCTAATACCCATGATTCGGCTTCACGTGTTATTAGTAACTATAGCCGAATTAATAGAAATTCAGCACCTTATGCAATGATCAATATCCACAATTCGGCTTCATATTTCGCTCATGATCAAAGCCGAATTAGTGAAATTTTAGCAAGGCATTCGAGTACTAAAACTCATGATTCGGCTCAACCTATTGCTAATAATTGTAGCCGAATCAATGAAAATTCAGCAATGGGTGCACATGCAAACAATCGTGATTCGGCTTCATATGATGCTCTCAAATCAAGCCGAATCGAGGAAGATTTAGCCCACACTAGAAATCCATATGGCTCCTCTAAATGGAAGGTGCCCGCATATCATAGACCGTATCCATTACACATTGATTACTTGAAAACCCCTGATGGTTGGTGGATACCTGATTTTTATGAGTTTAGTGGTGAAGATGATAAGACCGTTGTGGAACATATTAGTATATATCTCTCACAACTAGGTTTTGCTGGTAAAGAAGACTATATGAGAGTGCGAAATTTTCCTTTATCCCTTATCGGTATTGGCTTTGCATGGTTTACATCTTTGCCCCGGTGCACTGTTGGTTCATGGTCTCAATCAGAGGAGCAATTCTATGAATATTTTGGAAAGACTAATGAGAAAAGGCTGATCACAATTGAGTTATCGACTAAAATTGGATTGCTAGTGGGCATGAAAGAAAGATTTGATTCAGATGTAAGCAAAGGTTCGGCTACAAAAGCCAAACAACACAATATCCTTTCCGAATCAATCACATCTTCAAAAACAAGTCTTGTTACAGAAAAGCATGGAAAATGACAGAAATCAGCTAGACTTGATTTTTCAGGAGCTAAAGGGGTTGTACATTTATCTAGTGATTACTACATCATTGATGGAGATCAAGCCCCTACAAGCAACAAAGGAGGGTTGTCTGCCTGCTCAGAATCGGCTGAGCCGACTTTAAAGTCGGCTAAGCCAACTCCTGCCTACTCTAAGTCGGCTAAGCCGGCTTCCCAGTCGGCCAAGCCGACTGCCCCTACCGTCTACTCTGAGTCGGCTAGGCTGATTTCCCAGTCGGCTAGCCTGGCTACCTCTGCTGCCTGCCCTGAGTCGGCTAAGCCGGCTTCCTAGTTGGCCAAGCCGACTGCCTTTGTTAGTGCCTAAGTCGGCCTAACCGACTTTGCCAGTTCTGGCAGCTGCTGATGTATCTTTGGGTGATTTGACTCCTCTTGTTGATTGGTTTCTGAAGAAGAAGAAGAAGAAGAGCAACATCATGCAAATTAAGGACATGCACTTCTCTAACATGATCAACAAGGTAGAAGACACAAATATTTTGCTCAAATTCTAATCTAGTCACACTATTTAAATTTCAGCATCTATTAGAGATATCCTTGCTAATAATGGTAATAGACCGATTGAGAATAGCAATTTATTTGTTGGTGATAAAACAAATTCAGATTCTATCGGTCAACACATTGTGCCATATGGCAAGGCCGATAGTGCTAGTTTGTCAAAGCTAAGGCTTCTCAAAAGCAGCTACAAAGGTGTGGCCGAATGGGTTGATGTTAAATCTGATCCCTTCGTTTGCCTAGCTTTAAAGCCGACTCCACAAAAGAATCGGCTAAAGAAATCAAAATACACCTTTGACTTTACTTTTTGTGATCATGTCTTTGATATCTTGCTCAAGAATAATTTTATTAGAATCATCGATCACAGTGCTTTGCTATCTATTCAAAACTTAGAAGAGTTTACATATTGCAAGTGGCATAACTCATCTGACCATAATACTTCTAATTGCAATGTGTTTTGTCGAGTGATCCAATCAGCCATTCATAAAGGCCGATTGAAATTTTCTAAAGCTCAACAGATGGACAAATTGGATTCAATTGGTCTTGATGGCAAATAGGTTTTGAATCGACTTGCAATAGCCGATTCACTCAAAGCTCAAGGCTCAAATGCCCAAGAGAGAGATGTGGAGCCCTCAAGTGAAGACAAAGTTGTTGTCCATGAATTACAAATTGAAGATACTCAAGAGGACAACAATGTTATCATAGTTTCATAAGACACTGGGGGGCAGGTGAAATCTCTCCAACTAAAGCAAAAGCCGATTGATCCCATTGAGCAAGTGAAATCGGCTAAGGATCCTCCTCTGAAGCATGTCTATCAAGATGGGGAGAAGGAGGATGCTCATAAAGCTGATGGAGGTAAAGGCTGTGACAAGCTAAAAAGTAGAAGGTCGAAGCTTAGCTTCGAGGAACTTCTAGCTAAATATGAGAAGATAGCAGAAGCAAATGTCACCAATCGGTCAAAGAAAGTGCAATCATCAAAATCACCTCCAAAGCACAAGTTTCAAGAGTGGAATTGGCAAGGAGATAGATCTCATGTAGCAGCAACATATTCTCCTTTTGAGCAGCCAATTCCTATGTCATATGGATCACAGCCCGCATATTTTCATCCTTATTCATCTTGAGGCTGGTTTGATGAAGAGACACATCTGCCATCATATTATAAGCCACAATACATAGAGTATGCAGCTCCTAGATATTCAGAGAAATCATCTTCTTATAAAGACTGATTTGATCAAAATCAGTCAGGAGCTCAAGCAAAGAAGAAAGTGGTAAAACAAGTTTACCGCATGAAGTATGATGGCCGAAAAGATAAAAGTTCAGACCTAAATTCAACTATTGAAAAGCCGATTACGTTGTTGAAAAATTCGGCTAATGATGGCAAAGAAGTAGAGAAATCATCTATTGATGTTGTAGTGCTAAATTTGAACAAAAGAAGATGAAAGTGCCTAAAATCAAGAAAGAATTGCCGCTGTCCAAAATAGAAGCGAAACCGATATGCTCAATCGGTTTACCAAAGTGGCAAGAAAAGAAGTTGCAGAAGCTTAGTGCAGAGAAGCTAAAAGAAAAGGGCTTAGCATGGGTTACTAAACGAAGAATTTAAGCTCAAAAGGATGATGCTCAAGCAAGTGTTGTAACAAAGGCAAAGGAGAGAAGAAGGTTTAAGAAACAATTGCCAAGTTAGAGGTTTGCACCAAATCATCAAAATCATTGGTCATGGCATCATCCATACTCTCTGCCTATGCCTATATGGAATTCATCCTCTGGTATACATGGTTATCCCTCAGCTCCTTATTTTGATTCTTGGTATGGATCTGTATGTTTTAGAGGGTTGCCAAATTATTTTGCTTATCAATGATCAATAGCCAAAATATTTATTTTGGTTATGCATGCTCTTGTGGATGAATTCATATGACCAATATTTTGATATTGCCCTTAGTGTAAAAATATAGCCGATGAGTGCTTGTGACCATCGTGCTATTAGAAAGCCCCCATGAAATTTACTTTGATGGCTTTCAGGCCCAGGGGGCATGACATATGTATTTTGGATTTACTTCATGGATGTAACGATATGATTAATCGGCTTGCAAATAAGGCGAAAGTGTTGGCGTAATCCTTATTTCTCACAATAGTGCCGTTTGAGACATCAAGCCGATTAAAATTACATTTGCACCAAAATTCAAGCTGAATGTGAAGTTTTCTTATTCGGCTTGGCTTGTATTGCAATCCATGAAGTATGACATGTTGAAGCCTATGGTGATTTTTTACTAGTGGTGCAGCAAGTCGCTGGTATGTTTCAATGTTTAGAAGGATCACTAAGAGCTTGTCTTGGTGTTTGCCTTGATATTATTGCCTATTTTGCCGAATTCTGAATTCGGTATATTCCGAGGCATGAAAATCAAAAGGCCAACATGTTAGCTCAACAAGCATCTGGCTATGACATCGGTGGGCGTAATTTTCATATTCAAGAACAGCCGATGCATAAAAAATTTAATTTTTTTCGTGCAGGTGCAGACCAGTCGGATAAGCCGACTGACTCAGTCGGCTCAGCCGACTTCCCCTCTGCTGAAGTCAAGACGGCTCAGCCGGCTGCTACAGTCGGCTGAGCCGACTCCTCCAAGTCGGCTAAGCTGACTGCCGTAGTCAGCTCAGCCGACTCACTTGTGACCAGCCCGGTCAATTCGTCCGAGAAGCTCCCAAATCGGCCCAACGAAACTTCCAGTAGCGTTGGGACCGATTTGGATAATTGAAGGATTCCCATATTGCGGTATTCATATGGTCCAAACACCAAAGTTGATAAATGTTCGATGAAGTGCAGAGTTTATTTGCACCATGAGCTATACTAAAAATTACTGAAGATCTGTCACTAAGGTGTTTAAGATTTGATCAAGTAAGGATGGTTATGAGAAAAGTCTATGGACTTTGATCAAGCCCATCAAGAAGAGAATTGGGATAATCCAAGGAGGTGGTCTAAAGTGTTGTTTGAAGCTCTATGGGCACATTGCATATTTAGGAATGGTGCTAGGTGAAGCTATGCCACCAAGTGAATGAGGAGCAGCAAGTTCGGCAAAAGATCTCCAAGTTGAGAAGGTCCTTACAAAGTGATCAAAGTCATATACAGTAATTCCTATTTGCTAGAGACATTACAAGGTGAATGTCTCAAAGTAGCATTCAATGGAAGATACTTAAAAAAGTATTTTCTAAGTGTTTAGCAAGAAGCCTAAGTGCTCTCCAAACAATGGCTGATACATGTATCGCCCTTAGAACAAATGGCTGATGTATACATCGCCCTTAGTCACCATGTAGCCGATGAGTGTTGGGCATTCTTAACGTCACTACCAAAAGTAGACTTAGTTTTCTAATTCTGATAACGGCGCCAAAAATGCCAAACCTATCCCTCATGCCACTTAAGCCAAGTTGTCATCCCCAGCATGACATGAGAGACGCGGTATTGAAATATGCATTTGCTCATCAAGATAAATAATAAAAGGGATCTGCAAGCGCACAGATTAATACCGATGTAGCATTTTAACCGGGAAGTATTCCAGGTATCGTTATTTATATTTTTACCACTGGGAAGGGATTTCTAAGTATCATGGTTGATAATGGAATGAGAATTTGGAACTGAGTACACATCATTGCATGTATAACCGAGAGTATTTATCAATCTCTTTATACAGGTATAAATGTCACATTAAGTAAAGGTAAAGTGATAATGGTGACAAAGATAATTAATCTGATCAGCTAGCCACATATAATAATGATAAGCACCTCAACAGATATTCTAGCAAGTCATTAGCATGGAATTAGGATGAACTACAAAGATATTCCCTAAGTTATTATTAACTATAAAGTCTAGCATATCATAGTTAGTGCAATTATACTTGGCAATCATGGAGAGAAAAGACTATATCCATGCATAGTGAATATTAGCAAGGAAGATGAAGAACATAGCAATCACTCCCCTGTAATAGTGTTGCTCTGCCTGCCCTATACACGAGAGGGGGACTATATAAGAATCAACGAAGCTGTCACTATCGCGAACTACCCCACAATCCGGCATATAGGGTGCAATCGCAGATAAATACGGTATAGACACCACGTCTACACAATAGTTATCATTCACCCACTGTACACATGGATAAACGCTATACGATCCTAGGCATGTATATAATTCCAATCTAACTAAGCCAAGCATATAACTATGATAAACTAAGAACAATATAATTGCAAATATAATCAAGTAGAGCAAAGTCATAATCAATATATTGAAATAGAACAAAGTCATATTCATAATATTGAAGAACAATGATGAACAATTGAAGAACAATAGAGAAATTACCAAGAATCCTCTTGACAGATCCGGGAACCAATCGAAGATTGACTCCTTCTAGTTCTAATCCTATGTAGCTATGCTAACTAGAGATCTAGTTGATGTGGTGGCTCTAGGGCTTGATCAGAGGCTCTCCTCCTGAATTAGGGTTTGAAGTATGAGACGAGGGCCTCTCCTCCAGGGGTAGGGGCCTTGCTTATATAGCCCTTTCGGATGAATCTGGGCCGTTGGATCAAACCGACATTGATCGTGCGGTTTTCCTTGATCCTCTAGGTCGGTGGAGCATAATCCTCGAGGCGGAGCCTGATTGGTCCACAGGAGGGGGCGGGCGCCCTGGGGACTAGGGCGGGCGCCCTGTCTCCGGCCCCGTTACGCCTCCCGTTCGTTCCCGTGGCTTCTGGAGTCTTCTAGATGCAAGATAATTACATGTTCGGTTAATATCCCGTCATTAATCCGACATGTGGGCCTTTCTTCCGTATTTCCTGATAACCCCCTGCAGAAATAGATAAACAGCAAAACTCGTGGAATTCTGTCAGATAAAACCCTAAGTCTAGGTGTTGGTTTCATTTGGATCCTTTTCTCTATTTATTTGATAGTTATAATTGATACTTAAGGACCGTCAACAAACTCCCCCAAGCTTACCTCTTGCTCGTCCCTGAGCAAGGAGAGACTCAGTAGTTGCTGAAATGCCTTTGAATTTTGACGGTACACATGCTTTCAAATAGAGTCTCATCTCTGAGTTAAAGTAAACTGTCAAGACTTAAAACTTACTCATTATACCTTTCACCATGGGGCTTGCAACCGTCACCTTTGTCTTGAGCGGTTAAAAGATAGAACAGTCTAGTCAAGCGTCATGTCTCTTATTCTTGATTAGCTATAGCTCTTGGAGTTTTTTTTTGCAGATTTTCAAATAAAACTCAGAGATTCCTTGTATGACTCTCTCAGGTCTCTCTTTTGTGGTATTTCTGGATCCTCACCAAGGCAGTAATGATGTCTGCCTTCTCTCAAAGCAAAGTATGTAGTATTTGTGGTATAAGGCAGAGTGACATTGCCTTCTCTCTCATCCTATTCTAATAAGGCTTTTGATATCTGGAGCTCATCGGTGGGAGATAAAGTATACATACTTACAAGACATTTATTGCATAGTCAAACCATGGATCCAGAGAAACAAGCCAATAAGTCAAATCAAGATGTGCATGTGTGGCGAATAAATGGTGTATGGTGGTAGTGATGATAACAATGATGAAAGTCTAATTCTACTTTTGCTCTTTTTGAGGGGATACGTACCTTTCTTGCTTTTAAAGCTCTTGAGGAGAATGAGGTGCTCTATATTTTCTTTTTTTTCCTCTCAGGTGGGTATCTTGTACCCCTAATTCTACTGTCGGACACTTGTCCATTTTTACCTCTCTTCTCACACTTTTTCTTTTTTTTCATCGAGGTTCCGAGCACTTGCTCTTTTTTATTTCCTCGTATCTTTTTCTTTTCGAGGTTCCGGGCACTTGCCCCTTTTTATTTCCTCGTATAGAGCACTCATCTCCTTAGAACAATATAGCAAGTGGTAGTAACCAAAATAGCTTGAGCATTTATTTCACAGGGGATAACAAGAATGGGAAATATTTTTGGCTATTCTCTCCCGGATTAGGAGTAGAATAATTTTATGTGGATCTGGAGATGAGAATGAGTGGATATATGTGGATGCGTACTTCCGGAGTAGAAGCAGCATGTATGAGTGATCGTGCAAGTGAATCTTGATTTTAACCGCATGACAAGCTCCTAAGGGTCTACACAGCTTGACTACACTCAATGCTCATAAGCAGTAAGAAGTAAAGGTATGGCTTAAAGTCTAGCAAGCATGTATGTATGGCTGTGGTAGGAACTTAAACTCTCATCATACAGGAACTCATCATGTAGCATTTTAAGATTTTCAAAGATAAAATTCTCCAGAATTCTAGCATCTCTAGGAATAGATAAACAGCAGCTCAACCTTCCCATATCATATCCGTTAACAACTTAGACTTTAGATCAAGTTCTCTTCCCACAAGTTCAGGTTTAGAGCAAGCTTTAAATGATAACAGTTATGTCTAAACTTAGAGAGAGGACTTCAAATTTGAAAGTTAGGCAAAGCAACTATTCATCATATCCATGCTAGAGTTTTATTATTATCTAGATTCAGTTTAGCATAGCCACTTTATTTATTTATTAAAACACACTAAGCAAAAGATATAGGTATATATATATAAGCACAAAATCTTTATTTGGTTTTTTCATAGTTATGTATATTTTTATTTTTATAGGGTAGAAGTATATATAAATATAAAGATAAAGATAGAAATACTTAGCAAGATAATGGAGGTGCTCTCCCCCAAGCTGGATCATGACATAATCTCTTCTGATGTAGCTAGCAGATGGCGGAGATGTATTTGAAAGTCGGCAGCACCCTGACAGCGATTAGAATGTCCTCCGTCTGCTAGTCTCCTTGAATTCTGTGAAGCTCAAATAGACAACAAAGCTTTGTGGAACTGATTAAGTGTTAGCATAAATATCTAGCCTTTATCATGCTGAGCCTCCTTGATTTTTTTTATGTTTTTTTTATAAAGCAGAAGAAAATATTTATGTATTTATTATATATATATTTTTTTATGCCACCACAGTGAATGTACTTATGGGTTTTATGCCACTCGCATACTCACATGGGGCTTTAGGGTTTTTAACATTTTTATTTTCTTTTTAAGATAGTATGAATATGATTAACTAAGCAAACTATTTAAGATAAAGTAAATAATTAAAAGGAAAGGATAACTACCAAGTTACCTCTTGGCAAGGCGTTCGGTGTTTTTAAGTCCTCCGAACGGGACTCTTATTCGTTCAGTCGTCCTGGGACTTGGTGGATGGTGTAGTCGGTGGTTCCGGCAGCGCCTCTTCTTCATGTGCAACTGTCTTTTCTTTCCATACCTGTCTCGGTGCTTTGGTCTCCTCAGGACAGTGTTGGTTGAGTGGTATGTCTTCAGATCTTACCACTTCTCCTTCATAATCTGCCCATCCGTCCTTGATGACCTGTTGCTTCTGATTGTGGTTACGCCGCCTTCTTCTTGTCCTGACCTGCTTGGATTCTTTAAATACATAGTTAGGGTCAGTAAAGTAAAGACGTACCTTCTCAGAGGGGAAGTGCATGTGGACTTCTCCAGTTCCAATGTAGATGATTGCTTTGACAATACTAAGGAATGGTCTTCCAAGGATGATGGGTGGATCATATTCATCTTCTCCCATATCAATAACCTGAAAGTCTGTATGGACAAAGTGATCGTCTATCTTGACAGGGACGTCAGTTACTGTACCTTCGACCTGTCGGAATGTCTGATCTGCCATCTGGAGCTGAATATATGTTGGGTTTAAGGGCATGGTTCCGAACAGAAGTTCATAGGTGACCTTGGCCATTATGTTGACGCCCGACCCAGTGTCGCGAAGTGTCTTGTAGAAGTGGGACCCATTAATGGAGCAATAAATGCTTGGCATACCTGGGTCGTCCTTCTTAGGCAAGAACGGTGACTTGAGTTGGCGATCTTGACCTTTGTGCACAGCAGTGACCATCTTAGCTGTCTCGGCCCACACTTGCTTCTTGCTCTTGTTCCTCCTGTTGGTCCTCTTCCTTGGTTCATATATGGGTTGCTCTGGGATTTGTGCGGTCTTGTTCTTGAAGGAAAACGTTTCCTTCCTCCCCTTGATGTAGAAACTGATCTTGGCAACACTAGCATAGATGACAGCTCCCGCGGTGTTTAGGAATGGTCTCCCTAGGATGACGGGAGCCCTCTCATCAGAACCGGTCTCTATCACTACGAAGTCTGCTGGAGCGTACGAGGAACCAACTCGGACACAGATGTTCTTCAATATTCCTCTTGGGAAACTCAGTGTCCTATCTGCAAGCTGCAAACACATGGTTGTTTCTAATAATGGTTGTGAAAAGAGTTTTTCATAGAGTACCCTGGGCATGATGTTGACGCTGGAGCCAAAGTCACAGAGTGCTTCTGGGAAGTCTCGTATGCCGATGGAGATCGGGATGACGGGGCGTCCTGGATCGCCTCTCTTGACCGGCAGACGGTCAGTACTTACTTCCACGATAGGGTTACTCCAGTAATCTCCTGCATCAAACATGTCTACAAGATTTGCAGATTCTAGTCCTTCCGGTTGTGATGGTATACCGGGGTTAGTAGCAGGAATAGCAGCAGCTATTTGATTCAACTGAGATTCAATCATTTTATTAAAGCTAATCTGGTTCTTGATGGCAGTAGAGAAATTATTCATTCTATTATTTATATTTTCTAGTATTTTATCATTAGATGCCAATTTCTTAGACAGGTTATCCATTAGCTTTCCTTGGTTGGATACTAACTCTCTCAAAGGTGGATAATTGTTATTATTATTGAAAGAATTGTTACCTTGGTAATTACCTGAGTAGTTAGGCCTCTGTTGATTCCAACCTTGATTCTGCTGAGGACGGTTGTAGTAGTTGTTGTTATTGTTGATGTAGTTCACGTCCTCCAGCAACTCAGGACAGTGATTGCCTGAGTGTCCAGTACCTCCACACTCCTCACAAGTCATGTGGGAGTCGTAGACGTGCATGACTTCTTTCTTTTCTCCAGCTCGATCATCGAGCATCTTCATGAGTAGGTCTAGCTTGGCAGACAGCATGTCTACCTCCTTGAGCTGGTGCATACCTCCACCTCTCTTGCGTGTCTGAGTTCTTTCTTCATTCCAACCTTGGTTGGATGCCATCTTCTCCACAAGAGCTGTGGCTTGAGGTATGGTGAGTGATAGGAATGCTCCTCCAGCTGTAGCATCCATGGTTTCACGGGCACTGTTAATGAGCCCATGATAAAATGTCTGCATCAGTAGCCAGCTTTCCATTCCATGATGGGGACATTCTAGGATGTAGTCTTGGAAACGCTCCCATGCTTCTGGAACGGATTCATCATGTTGTTGCTGAAAACTTGTAATCTTCCCACGGAGAGCATTGGTCTTGCCCATGGGAAAGAATTTGGCCAGAAAGTTCGTAGAGCAGAGTGCCCACGTAGTGTTCTTCTCCTTTGTAGCGTAGAACCACTGCTTCGCTCTCCCCAACAGTGAGAATGGGAAAAGGCGAAGTAGTATGGCGTCTCTGGGGACATCAGCCATGGTGAAAGTGCTTCAGATCTCCAGGAAGTGTTGAAGATGAGCACTAGCATCTTCGTGTGGCTTCCCACAGAACTGGTTAGCTTGCACCATGTTGATGAGCCCAGGCTTGAGCTCGAAGTTCTTGTCGATGGCCGCGGCAGGTCCAGTGCAGATGTTGTCCGTAGTGGGAGCTAAGAACTCGCGGATTGTCTTGTTCGCCATGGCTTCAAATTCAGTCGACAAATTCCGGATGAAACTTCGGCGGTCTTCGGATTTGGATGAAGCTTTGTGCTGAAGTGTTGACGATGTCTTCTTGAGCTTGGCTCTTGTTCTTCTGAATAAGGCTTCGGGATCGTCAACAAAGTTGTCTGGAAGATGTCTTCTATTCATGCATCACCCTGCAATAAATAATCAAAATAGAAAATACAGGGGTAAAACTGTATAAGAGAATTGATAAGCTCGATCAGATTAGTGATGCAAATGATGACTCAAAGTTCCGTATTCATTCCTACTTAGTAATCAACCTTCCCCGGCAACGGCGCCAAAAATGCTTGTTGGGCATTCTTAACGTCACTACCAAAAGTAGACTTAGTTTTCTAATTCTGATAACGGCGCCAAAAATGCCAAACCTATCCCTCATGCCACTTAAGCCAAGTTGTCATCCCCAGCATGACATGAGAGACGCGGTATTGAAATATGCATTTGCTCATCAAGATAAATAATAAAAGGGATCTGCAAGCGCACAGATTAATACCGATGTAGCATTTTAACCGGGAAGTATTCCAGGTATCGTTATTTATATTTTTACCATTGGGAAGGGATTTCTAAGTATCATGGTTGATAATGGAATGAGAATTTGGAACTGAGTACACATCATTGCATGTATAACCGAGAGTATTTATCAATCTCTTTATACAGGTATAAATGTCACATTAAGTAAAGGTAAAGTGATAATGGTGACAAAGATAATTAATCTGATCAGCTAGCCACATATAATAATGATAAGCACCTCAACAGATATTCTAGCAAGTCATTAGCATGGAATTAGGATGAACTACAAAGATATTCCCTAAGTTATTATTAACTATAAAGTCTAGCATATCATAGTTAGTGCAATTATACTTGGCAATCATGGAGAGAAAAGACTATATCCATGCATAGTGAATATTAGCAAGGAAGATGAAGAACATAGCAATCACTCCCCTGTAATAGTGTTGCTCTGCCTGCCCTATACACGAGAGGGGGACTATATAAGAATCAACGAAGCTGTCACTATCGCGAACTACCCCACAATCCGGCATATAGGGTGCAATCGCAGATAAATACGGTATAGACACCACGTCTACACAATAGTTATCATTCACCCACTGTACACATGGATAAACGCTATACGATCCTAGGCATGTATATAATTCCAATCTAACTAAGCCAAGCATATAACTATGATAAACTAAGAACAATATAATTGCAAATATAATCAAGTAGAGCAAAGTCATAATCAATATATTGAAATAGAACAAAGTCATATTCATAATATTGAAGAACAATGATGAACAATTGAAGAACAATAGAGGAATTACCAAGAATCCTCTTGACAGATCCGGGAACCAATCGAAGATTGACTCCTTCTAGTTCTAATCCTATGTAGCTATGCTAACTAGAGATCTAGTTGATGTGGTGGCTCTAGGGCTTGATCAGAGGCTCTCCTCCTGAATTAGGGTTTGAAGTATGAGACGAGGGCCTCTCCTCCAGGGGCAGGGGCCTTGCTTATATAGCCCTTTCGGATGAATCTGGGCCGTTGGATCAAACCGACATTGATCGTGCGGTTTTCCTTGATCCTCTAGGTCGGTGGAGCATAATCCTCGAGGCAGAGCCTGATTGGTCCACAGGAGGGGGCGGGCGCCCTGGGGACTAGGGCGGGCGCCCTGTCTCCGGCCCCGTTACGCCTCCCGTTCGTTCCCGTGGCTTCTGGAGTCTTCTAGATGCAAGATAATTACGTGTTCGGTTAATATCCCGTCATTAATCCGACATGTGGGCCTTTCTTCCGTATTTCCTGATAACCCCCTGCAGAAATAGATAAACAGCAAAACTCGTGGAATTCTGTCAGATAAAACCCTAAGTCTAGGTGTTGGTTTCATTTGGATCCTTTTCTCTATTTATTTGATAGTTATAATTGATACTTAAGGACCGTCAACAATGAGATGGGTATCGTTGCTATTTGGTTTAATTATGTTTGTTTGATCAAGTGTTTTTAGGTTCATGCATTATAAACCTGAAAACAGGGGGGCATATGTTGACAACAAAAAATGTTCATTTTGTGAAGTTATCAAAATGTGTAACGAACTTCACCATTGTGTTCCTCTCGTCGAGATGGTCGGAAAATATATATGGAACGTCCAATTTGAGGTCCGAATGAGGGAGTTATGCCTCTGAGAAAATATCTGTATGGGGACCGGAACTTCCGGTCTGTACTTCCGGTCCGAGACCGGAACTTTCGGTGGGGACCAAAACTTCTGGTGGTTGGCGGAGGAAGGCGCAGTTTTGCGTGAAAATGAACTACCAGTACTTCCGGTCCGAGACCGGAACTTCCGGTGAAGCCTGACCGGAACTTCCGGTAGGTGTTTATTCCGAATCTAACTCTCAGATCTCGAACCGATCTGTTTCTAGATTGGTTTTAGGACGTGAGAAACTTAGAAAATAAGCTTTAGAGATGTTTTCTACTGGGATAAGACCACCCCCTCTATATATATGAGAGGATCATGGCCGATTGAGTTCACATCTATCCAATCGACATACAAACATCATTCTACTCCTTTTACCTCTTTTCTCCTCTCCTTCAACCTCCATGCTGTTATACAAATGAATGAGATATGTTATGGACTTATGGTCCAGATTTTCCATGGGAATAGTAACCTGAAAAGGTGTGAGGAGTGGTACACCACTTTTATGTTTTTCCCAAGAGGAAGGAAATGCATCCTGAAACTATATAGAGATACTACCCTAACTAACAAGTCACAACAACCTGAAAGTGCAGCAATGCCTACAAATTTGTACATTCTATCCTCAGATCTAGATGATTTACCTTTGAGATTGACGTGGTCCACCCAAAATAAATTGTATCTAAAAACAGTCTGTCCTATGGAAAATACACTACAGAAAATACACCACTAATCAGTATCATAAGCTTATACAAAGTGAACAAGAAAAATCTATACAGACAAACAAAGAATATCTTATGTACTAAATCTATATGAAAAAAAAATTAGACTGCATGCAAAGTCTATGAATTGGGCTCCTAGCTAGAATATCAGAACCTCCTGCACATCAACATGATAATTTGGATTTTGGACAACTATTTTGTGGCCTCAGTGTTGTAGTCCAAACAAAATAGAGTAATTTATCTAAAAAGTGAGAGGTGATGTTGCTGGAGTTTAAGAAACCAACAATAGTAATCTTATGTAATTTTGTTCTTTTCTCACCTTTAACGGTTACCAGATCATTGATCCATTAAGTTCTAATCATTTTATTATACGGTGAAAAGTGAAAGTTTCTGGTACAGGGCCTCATATCTATAGAGGAAATAGCAAATAGTGAAAGCTTGAATTGCAAGGTACGACTGTAATTTCCAGTGGCAAATCTAATACAGAAAATGCAGTATGGCTTCAAGAAAGAAAAAAGATTACCAATTTTCAATTGCTTTTGTGTTTATCCAAACAACTACAATTTCACAACATTCTAGCTAAAACTAAAACAAAAAATGGCATTTAGTATGGGTTAAGCTAGTATTATCTAGTGGCAAATGATTTGTGCCTCCATAGGATTGCAATACAGGCACCAATAGCCTTACATCAAGTTTGTGAAATAGCTGCCGTCAGACCTCAATGTTTGACCAAAACAGAGAGGGTAATGAATTCTACTCACCCCTGCAGCAGATGGCGCTATTCAAGCCAGAAAGTTGTCCAGACAATTTGTTGGAAATTTGTTATTTTTATATCTCACAAACGAAGTCGAGTTTGGACAAGATATTTTACAAGGTTCATCAAGTCATCTACATATGTGATTTTTTTGGGTGAATTTAGACGACTTTTTGCCGTGGTTTGCACGGATTTTCATGAAGGGTGTGGTTTCCACCTGATATGTATATATATATATATATATATATATATATATATATATATATATATATATATATATATATATATATATAGTAGTGTACTAGTTTAGGAGAAGACAATGAAAGTCTGAGTAAGTCGGTCAAGAAAAAGTAAGGTTTAGTCAACCTGCTGCCACTTTAAGCTCCTAACATAGGATGAGTATATTTAGAAAAAGATGAGGCGGCACACATGACAGCAACGCCGCATCTACTGCCGCAAGTGAGACTAAACTGAATCAGCACCCTCTTTCCCGGGTTCTCACTTGCTTAGTTGATTTGTGAGAGAGACGAGATAGATAAAAATGCTGTGCACAGTGGTGCACTGGAGGGAGTGGGAGGAGGGGGTGACGTCACTAGCCCTGGGCGTTGGGGTTACCTGAATTTTTCGGGTCGGGTAGTTCAGGTAATAAGATATTCGGGTAATGAAAAATGTTACCCGATTTCAGCCCCGAAATACCACTACCTGAAATTTCGGGTACCCGATAATTTGGGTTCGGGTATTCCCGAACTACCCGATATTTAGAAAAAACGGCATATGTTGGGGGCTCGGTCGCGTTCGGGTAGGGTTCAGATGGGGGCATAGGGGATTTGGGGAGTGGGGTCGTGGGGATCTGGGGGCCGCTGCCGCTCGGTCTCGGCTGGAGCCTGGAGTTGGAGTTGGCTGCGTTGCTGGGCTATGTGCCTATGTAAGCTCCTGTGTAGTTGATGGACTTTGAAAAGATCGGGTAAAATGGGTAATTCGGGTACAGGGCTGTGCTACCCGAATTACCCAAACTAATTTTGGGTAACTAGAATCACTATCCGAAGTATCAATTGGGTAATTCGGGTCCGGGTAATTCGGGTTCAGGTTCGAGTAATTCAGGTTCGGGTATTGGGTAGCGAGTAATTTGCCTAGGGTTAGTCGTCACTTTTATATCGATGTCATACACGTACGCTTGACAAATAAATAGTCTCAAATGAAAAAAAAGTTCACTAATTGAAGGACCAGAAACGGCGACCAGAGGGGGTGAATGGGAGCCTCAAATTTCTTTCAAAACTTTTGACCACTGTCCCAAATTCACCACAAAAACAAACCATGACAAAAGTTCCCAAATCTATAATACCCAAGCTAACCGGTGACGAGAGTACCTAGATAGCTTCCATGAAACGATATAAGATCAACGCAAAAGACGAAATATGATTAGGAGCTCAAACGACGAAACTACGAACAAAACAATAAGCCTTGAACTCTTCCACCGTAAATACTAAATCAAGCAAGAAGAAATGATTTAATACTTCAAAGATTAACCAAATAATTATTGTAGTAATTTACGGATAAAAGAACTAAGCCAGAGACCAATCAAAAACGTTCAACAACAAAGAACAAGCTGAAACACAGTAGGATATAGCTATGCAGATCAACACTAAACTTGCAACAGTACTGCTCATATGCCAGTGACAAATTGAGATCAAAACAGTACATATATGCATGCATACCGAGAGATTACATGAGCTAGCTACTTGGGAGTAAACAAGGACAAGAAATTGCTCAGTGGAGTAAATAAGCACTAAAGACAAAGCATGCAATGAATATTTAACTAGTGACCACTATACCATAGAATTGACAAGGCATACAGGTTAATTCATGCACTGCAGCTCCTCTTACTCGAACTGCACCAATCAAACCTGAAAATCAAATTTGGGTTGGCCTGCTGCCTGCCAAGACATCACCTGCACTGCTGCCGTCCTCAAAGAATTCAATTATCTGCACCCTGTGACAGAGGAGATGGACGAGTAGCTTCTGTACTCTTCAGACCTGCGGCAAATGAAAGAAGCTAGGCCGTGTTTAGTTGCCCCAATTTGGGGGCGGCGGAATTACTGTAGCGTACTGTAGTATTTTGTTTTTATTTAGTAAAAATTGTCCAAACATTGACTAATTAGGTTTAAAATGTTCGTCTCGCAAAGTATAACAAAACTGTGCAATTAGTTTTTGATTTCATCTACATTTAGTACTCCATACATGTGCCAGCATTTTGATGTGATGGAGAATCTTCTTTTTACATAGTGGAATTTGGGGAAATATTTAGGATCTAAATAGGGCCCTAGCCAAGTTGCCAATGGAAAATGAAATTAGCAAAAACCAACTGCTGCTGAAAATTCAATTAACATGAACTGCTCTGCTCCTGCTCTTGGTGCTGTGAATGCACGGGATCCTGGATGAGCACTGATTGGTGCTTGGAAGCACAGGTGCTGAACACAACCAACCAGAGACGAGCAACTGGACACTGCCGTGCCAAAAAGCAAACAGAGGGAGGGAGCAGGCTCAAGTCTGCACGAGCACACACAGGTTTGACTGGTGAAGGCACCAGCGCCTGCGAGCTGCACCTGAGAAAATACGAACTGAGACCGAGCGCAAGGAACAGACACAGACGACAGCCAAAAAATCGACGAGAACTCGACCAAATCAAAAGAGATAGCTCCCAAACTTTGCACACGTGATCTCCATGGAGTTGAAAAGCATACTGTAAGAAATCAACGCCCAATTTGAAGTCAAACCACGGGAAATCAAAGGAACACGAAAATCCCCCAAAAACGAACCCTAGCTCTCACCCCGATCTATGATCACGTGAGGAATTGATGCAAATCTTTCGGTGGAAAGCCTCAACTCACGTCATTGATCAAGGCCAAGCAACAAAAATGAATCAAAACGAGCCAGAAACGACGAATCGAAGGAAGAACTAGAGGGGGAAGGGAGGAACTCGTGAAGAACACATCAAGAACACACAAATTGCTTCATCCGCCAAACACCGGAGGACACCGGAGGATTCGGGGCCTCCTTCCCTCAAAGATTCATGGTTCTTATACTAATCGATGGATTAGTGGACCTCTCTCTCACACAAGCAACTAGAGGAAGAAACCCTAAAGGAGAGAATGAAAAATGGAGGAGGTGAGGGAGATGGGGGCTCCCTCATCCTATTTAACCAGGCTATTACACATTCCCAGTTTTGCCCCTGGATACAAATGAGCCAAACCATTTAACCCAAGGGCGTAAAGATCCAACCCGATCTTCATCTTGATCCGACGGCCACCGCGCCTCCTCACCGGTAGCTTCGCCTCGACGCGACCTCCCCGATGCCGCCACGTGCCGTCCGTTCCTCCTCGGAACCTCCGCCCGGGTTTTGAGGCTCAAACCCGTAAACCCGCCTCCGATGGTTTTGAGGCCCAAACCATCAAACCGCTCCACGAGTAGCTGTCTCAAATTGGAGCTGTAAACAGGTAAGCACCGATATTCCACTTCCCAACAGATCAAACGAGCGAGCTCACTGGAGCTCCTGACCGGTCTTCACTGAACCTGCACCAGAGATTTCAGAAGAGCAGGAAGAGCACACGCACAGCAATGGAGGGGCTGCTCACGCTGGCCAAGCACTAGAACCGAGAAAAGGCAATGATTCACAAATGTGAAAACCAAGAGGTAATTTAATACTCCAAAGTTTAGACAAACAATGCTTTAGTAAATCACGGATGGAACAAGCTTGCTTTAGTCCAATCAAAATCAGGCACGAAATCACCTTGACTCATGACGAGCAGTCACCAGGCAGTGCTACTTGCCTTCTGGGAAGATGCAGAATGTTCTGGTGGCCATCTGCACTCCTCTTGGTGTTGAGTGTACAGCGAACAACAACTATGCACCACGAGCAGCTCAAGAACAGAGAGCAAGAAACGATGCTGCCTGGCTGCTGTGCAGAAACGCAAAAAGAGAGGCAGAATCGGGTCTGCACGATCCCTGCACCTAGCCAAACCGGTCAGCTCAGCGGGCGGACAAGGCGCCTGGACTCCAAGGGCGAGCACCGGCTCTGACTCTGCAGCTTGCCCCATGTACGCAAACAACGGACGAACAGACGAACAGACTACCAACCGAACAGAAACTCAACGAACAGACAGCACGAACAGCAGGCCGGCTTCAACCAAAAACCGACCGGATATCCATCAAAACAAAAGGATTTGAGCTCAAACTTTGCACAGATGAAATTCAACCTAGCACGAACCAATCCCCGAGAAATCGTGCTCCGAGATTGACCCAAACTCCGGAAAAAACAGATCAAAGCTAAGCATGAAAATGAGAAAAAATGAAGAACACATGGAACGAAAATCACAGCTTCATTAGATGAATCCCGGAGGACACAAGGAGGATTTGGGCCTCCATTCCCACTCCAAATCACAAGAAATACACCACGAAAATCTCAAAGTATTTTGACCTCTCTCATGAACATGAAGGAGCTAACCCTAGGGATGAAGAGGAGAAATGAGAATGGGGAGAGAGGTGAGGGAGATGGGGGCTCCCTCATCCTATTTAACAGGGCTATTACATAATCCCCGATTTGCCCCTGGATACAAATGAGCCAAACCATTTAGCCCAAGGGCGTAAAGGTCCAACCCGGTCTTCATCTTGATCCGACGGCCACCGCGCCTCCTCACCGGTAGCTTCGCCTCGACGCGACCTCCCCGATGCCGCCACGTGCCGTCCGTTCCGCCTCGGAACCTCCGCCCGGGTTTTGAGGCCCAAACCCGTAAACCCGCCTCCGATGGTTTTGAGGCCCAAACCATCAAACCGCTCCGCGAGTAGCGTACTCCATACGCGTCCCCCGCCATCCGACGCGTGTCACCTCCACGGTCAACACGGTCACTCCCATGTCTTCTCGCGCTTGTCGATGTCCCAAGTGTCAGCCACCGCGGCTAGCCACCCGGCCTCCAGGTCCCTCGGTCCAAGCCTCACGTCCGTCCTTCACCCCTCCGGTCAATCGGCACGGCACGTCCTCCTTGACATTCACCTCGCCGTCGGCTACCGCCTCCGTGCTCCATACATGCACAACACAAGCCAAGAGACATGTCGCACACAAGGCTTTCGCCAAGGTAGGGTTAGTCACCACTCAACCTACTTCGTGGATCACATTGACAATCACTCATCACAAAACGAACACACAAGGGTACTTGTCAACCTTGTGTTCACAATCTCCCCCTTGATGAGTGCATTGTCAACACCAATACACGAACAGCTTGAGCAAAAGAAAAAGAAGAAGAAGAGAAAATAAAGAGCTCAACCAAATGACCAAAAGCCAAAGAAAGGCCGAAACAAGTCATTTGAAATGAGCAAAAACTTGGTCCCCAAAGACATGGGCAACGGCTCGACGCAACCAAGTAAAACAAAGCTAGCCCTCAAGAAGAGGCAACGGGCTCAACACCACTAGCAAAGCTCGAAAAGCCGAAAAACTGCTAGACCCTCCAGAAGAGGCAAAGGCTCAACACATCTAGCAAGCAAAAGCAAACTCAAGTGCAACTCCCCCTGAATAAGTGTGATCTCTCTCAAATGAATGCACGAAATGGAGACTTCTCCCCCTTGTTGACAACTTATCCCCCTTGTTGACATGGTGAGTGTGAGATATCTCTCCCCCTTGTTGACACATGCACTTATCAAGCTAGAGCCCAAGGATTACAACTCCCCCTCAAAACATGCTATGAATGCAGAAATGCATAAATGCAGAAGCTTCAAGATTATAGCAAGTAGATTGAAAGAATGCTCTAGCTGATGCTGTCATGTATACATAGCAACAAGTACAAGTGCTAGCAAATGCTCAAAATGACCAAATGAGATGAAATATGACATTTTAGCAAGTTTGATCAAGTTTGAGCAATTTAAAAGAGGGTTCACCACCAAATGAGCACATAGCAAATATAGACAGGAGATCGACCTTGTGCTACACATGTATGCAAAGTGAACTACCCCAAACAAAGTTCACACATCATGTCATGAGACAAACTTGTAATTTGATCAAATTTTGAATTTTATCGGAGTTATGCAGCTTATCACAAAAGTTTGTCAAACAAATGTGTGCGGGAGGTTATCGATGCCATCAAAACCTGACTTATCGATCATGTCAAGCCTATGCCAAAAGCAATTAGAAGCTTAAGACAATGATCTCGGTATCCATTACAGAGCTCAAGTTCACCCTTAAGTGCAATAAGGAGCTGTCTCGATACTCTGATATGGGACAGCAAAGACCCATCCCGATCTTTTCATACCTTGTTTTTTTTTCAAGTTTTAGCACAATTTTAAGTTTCTCAAGCAAGTGTGTAACTCAAGGTATGAGCCATAGCAACTAAGCATATATATGAAGCAAAAGGGTTCTCAACACACCTATACATGCTAGTTGCCACAAAGTAGTGGTGAACATGTTCCAAGTTTCATCAAGTGTTATTCAAGTTCACAATTGAAAAAGGCATTTTTAGCTCATATCAAGAGATCAAGTGAGCCTAAGCAAAGCACATCATATATATCCATAACATCCCCAACAAGAGCATAGTGTCAATCTAGCTACTATAAGGATGAAGCTCAAAATGCAATATGATACATGATGATATGATATGCTAGTATGATACAAAAGCAAAAAACAAAAGCTAAAGAAAAAAGAAAACCACAAACTAATGTACAAGAACCAAAACTTCTCAAGCTAAAAAGGGAAGCAAACTCCAAGCTCCCCTCGCAAGCGAGCAAACTGGGCTTGGTCAAGGGGTTTGGTGAAGATATCTGCGAGCTGGTTGTGGGTGTCAACATGAATAAGGTCAATGTCTCCTTTCTCATAGTGGTCTCGCAAGAAGTGAAAACGGACCTCTATGTGCTTGGTTTTGGAGTGGAGAATGGGGTTTTTGGCTACACATATGGCGCTGGTGCTATCACAGAACAAAGGCACTCGTCTAAACTCTAAGCCATAGTCTCACAAAGTAGCAACCATCCAAAGCAACTGGGAACAGCAAGCAGCAGCAGCAACATACTCAGCTTTTGTGGTGGATTAGGCTATAGAGGACTGCTTGCGAGAGGACCAAGACACAAGTGAAGACCCAAGAAACTGACAAGTCCTAGAAGTGGACTTCCTCTCAGTACGACAACCAGCATAATCCGCATCAGAGTAACCGCAAAGAGAAAGAGAGGAGGAAGCCGAAAACCAAAGACCAAATTCGGGTGTGAAACGAAGGTACCTCATGATCCGCTTGACGGCTTGACGATGCGATGTGCGCGGTGAAGACTGAAAGCGCGTGCACAAGCAGACCACGAACTGGATGTCCGGTCTCGTTGCCGTCAGGTACAGCAGCGATCCGATCATGCTTCGGTACTCCTTCTGGTCCACAGCTTCTCCTTCCTTGTCCTCGTCCAGGGCCATCGTAGTCGACATGGACGTCGAAAGAGGCTTGGCCTCGCCCATATCAAACTTCCTCAGGAGATCCTTGGTGTACTTGCCTTGGTGCACGAATGTTCCTTCACGTGTTTGCTTGATTTGCAGCCCGAGGAAGAATGTCAACTCGCCCATCATGCTCATCTCGAATTCCCTGCTCATAGTCTCAGAAAACTTTGCAACAAGAGCGTGAGAGGAACCACCAAAAATGATATCATCCACGTAAATCTGAACCAAAAGTGTGTCAGTGCCTTGCTTGAGGAGAAACAGAGTTTTATCTACGGAACCCATCTTAAAGCCCTTAGCAAGCAAGAAGGCTTTCAAACGCTCATACCAGGCTCTCGGGGCTTGTTTCAATCCATACAAGGCTTTGTGGAGTTTGTAAACATGGTTGGGATACTTGGGATTTTCAAAGCAGGGGGTTGTCTCACATACACCTCTTCCTCTATGTACCCGTTCAAAAAGGCGCTCTTCACATCCATTTGATACAGCTTGAACCCTTTCGAAGCTGCATAAGCTAAGAGCATCCTTATAGCCTCGATACGGGCCACAGGAGCAAAGGTTTCTTCAAAGTCTACTCCCTCTTTCTGACAAAACCTCTGAGCCACTAGCCTAGCCTTGTTTCTCACCACCACTCCATCCTCACTTTGCTTGTTCTTGAAAACCCATTTTGTACCTATAGGGTGACACTCAGGTGGAGGTGGAACTAAGACCCAGACTTCATTTCTCTCAAAGTTCTGTAACTCCTCGTGCATAGCATTGACCCAATCGGGATCAGAAAGTGCGTGTCCAACATTTTGTGGCTCGAAATTAGCAACAAAAGCGGAATGAGCGAAATGTGAGATTTCATATGACCTTGAGCGTGTAACACGCTGACTGATGTCGCCGATCATGGTTTGAGGCGGGTGGCGACGCTGGATGTGCCGAGGAGCTTCCCTCGAAGATGTCGCCTCCCCATCAACAGCTGTCGGGGCCTCCTCAGGTGCAGCTGGAGTAGGCTGAGGAAGCGGCTCGTGCGGACCCCATGTAGTGGAAGAAGATGGGTCTGGTCCATGAGCCGATGTAGTCGTCGTAGACTCGACTGGAGCAGCCGAAGAGGTCGGCTCTGCATCTCCCCAATCGGCATCTTCCTCATTCTCCTCAACGAAGATGCTCTCACCAATCTCCTGATCACCTGCACTTTCAAAGACAGGAACAGAACAAGGCATGGTCTCGTCGAAAGTGACTTCACAAGTCTCTACGACTCGGTTAGTTTCAAGGTTAAGTACTCGATATGCATGAGAATGTGAAGCATAACCAAGAAAGACACCATCCGAGGATCGAGACTCAAATTTGTCTAAATTACCTTGTTTCAGAATGAAGCACCTGCATCCAAACACTCGAAAGTGGCTCACCTTGGGTAGTCGACCGAATCGCAGCTCATAAGAAGTTTTCTTCATGAAGGCTCGAAGAAATATGTGATTGGAAACATGACACGCGGTGTTGATCGCTTCGGCCCAATATCTCCTAGGAGTCCTATGCTCATCGAGCATCGTCCTAGCCATCTCAACAAGGGTCTGATTCTTGCGCTCAACAACACCGTTCTACTGAGGGACATAAGGTGAGGAGAACTGGTGCTCAAGACCCAAAGAAGAGCAAAAGTTATCAAACTGAGAGTTCTTGAATTCTGTGCCATTATCACTGCGTATAGCTCTTATGGCATTCTTTAGCAACTCAGTCTGTAACCGAACAATCAAATCTCGAGCATGAGAAAAAGCCTCATCCTTACCCTCCATGAAAAACACCCAAGAGTAGCAAGAAAAATCATCCACGATCACTAGAACGTACCACTTCCCTCCCTCAGACCGAACCCGAGCCGGACCAACAGTGTCCATATGGAGTTGCTCACCAGGTCCCTTGGACATGACCTGAGTCACAGGAGGGTGAGAAGCGGCAACCATCTTCCCGTGACGACAAGGGTGACACACCAAATCCTTCTCAAATTTTAACTTGGGCAATCCTTGGATTAGATCAAGTGAGCTCAACCTAGCTAGTAAGTCAAAGCTCAAGTGACCAAGTCTCCTATGCCACTTCCAAAGCTCAGAGGAGGATCCGGCCACCAAACATCGAGAAGAGCCAAAAGAGTGAGAAAAATCAGCTCGAAAGACACGGCCAAAAGGAACAATCTGACAAACAAGATTTCCTTGAGAATCAAGAACTCGAGACAAGCCGGTCTTAAAGCGCACTTCAAAGCCATTTTGTAGGAGTGTTGGGCATTCTTAACGTCACTACCAAAAGTAGACTTAGTTTTCTAATTCTGATAACGGCGCCAAAAATGCCAAACCTATCCCTCATGCCACTTAAGCCAAGTTGTCATCCCCAGCATGACATGAGAGACGCGGTATTGAAATATGCATTTGCTCATCAAGATAAATAATAAAAGGGATCTGCAAGCGCACAGATTAATACCGATGTAGCATTTTAACCGGGAAGTATTCCAAGTATCGTTATTTATATTTTTACCACTTGGAAGGGATTTCTAAGTATCATGGTTGATAATGGAATGAGAATATGGAACTGAGTACACATCATTGCATGTATAACCGAGAGTATTTATCAATCTCTTTATACAGGTATAAATGTCACATTAAGTAAAGGTAAAGTGATAATGGTGACAAAGATAATTAATCTGATCAGCTAGCCACATATAATAATGATAAGCACCTCAACAGATATTCTAGCAAGTCATTAGCATTGAATTAGGATGAACTACAAAGATATTCCCTAAGTTATTATTAACTATAAAGTCTAGCATATCATAGTTAGTGCAATTATACTTGGCAATCATGGTGAGAAAAGACTATATCCATGCATAGTGAATATTAGCAAGGAAGATGAAGAACATAGCAATCACTCCCCTGTACTAGTGTTGCTCTGCCTGCCCTATACACGAGAGGGGGACTATATAAGAATCAACGAAGCTGTCACTATCGCGAACTACCCCACAATCTGGCATATAGGGTGCAATCGCAGATAAATACGGTATAGACACCACGTCTACACAATAGTTATCATTCACCCACTGTACACATGGATAAACGCTATACGATCCTAGGCATGTATATAATTCCAATCTAACTAAGCCAAGCATATAACTATGATAAACTAAGAACAATATAATTGCAAATATAATCAAGTAGAGCAAAGTCATAACCAATATATTGAAATAGAACAAAGTCATATTCATAATATTGAAGAACAATGATGAACAATTGAAGAACAATAGAGGAATTACCAAGAATCCTCTTGACAGATCCGGGAACCAATCGAAGATTGACTCCTTCTAGTTCTAATCCTATGTAGCTATGCTAACTAGAGATCTAGTTGATGTGGTGGCTCTAGGGCTTGATCAGAGGCTCTCCTCCTGAATTAGAGTTTGAAGTATGAGACGAGGGCCTCTCCTCCAGGGCCAGGGGCCTTGCTTATATAGCCCTTTCGGATGAATCTGGGCCGTCTGATCAAACCGACATTGAACGGACGGTTTTCCTTGATCCTCTAGGTCGGTGGAGCATAATCCTCGAGGCGGAGCCTGATTGGTCCACAGGAGGGGGCGGGCGCCCTGGGGACTAGGGCGGGCGCCCTGTCTCCGGCCCCGTTACGCCTCCCGTTCGTTCTCGTGGCTTCTGGACTCTTCTAGATGTAAGATAATTACGTGTTCGGTTAATATCCCGTCATTAATCCGACATGTGGGCCTTTCTTCCGTATTTCCTGATAACCCCCTGCAGAAATAGATAAACAGCAAAACTCGTGGAATTCTGTCAGATAAAACCCTAAGTCTAGGTGTTGGTTTCATTTGGATCCTTTTCTCTATTTATTTGATAATTATAATTGATACTTAAGGACCGTCAACAAGAAGTTGCGAAACAGAAAGCAAGTTGAAATGCAAGTTTGAAACCAAAGCAACATCCTTCAAGACAAAACTCTCATTGACCCGAATGGTCCCACGAGAAAGCACTTTACCTTTGCTATTGTCCCCGAATGTGATGTACTCCTTACATTGCACGGGGTCGAGGCTGGAGAACCATTTGGAACTTCCGGTCATGTGGCGCGAACATCCGGAATCAATGAGCCATGTGTTCTCTAGGCCTCCGTCCTGCATCAATAGAAAGACTTAGGATGAGCAAATGGCGCAACACTGGGGTTAGTAAACTGTGAAGGATACCAGTGTTGGCTCATTTGCCCTGGAAAAGTGTTAGGAAAAACACCAAACATGCCATGTCCCATTTGAGGAAAGCGAGCACCACATGGGGGAAAACGTGGTCCACTAGAGCTATAGGACTAAAAGCCACTGCCACGAGGTCCAAAGTCATATTGATCATGACTTGAACCATGCCGGGCACGACCACCACGACCACCGCGTGGTCGAGCAACCTGAGGCCTAGCACCTTGAGGCATTGCACCTCCTGGCCTAGCATTGCGCCTCTGAACAGGCGGCACATGTACGCCATGGGGCGGGCGGTACATGTTCTGGTTGTTCAACTCATACTCTCGCCACTCATCTCTCTTCCTCCTAAAGCAAAACTCAGCAAGGTGACCATCCCTATGGCAGTAGTCACAATAATACCTCACCTCTCTCTTGGGTGGTTGTTGGCTCACTTTCTTGTGGGTATGTGTCACTCTTGGTAGCTTTCTGGCTTTAGGAAGGGGATCCTCAGAGCTGTTCGGTAGAGTGTCAAGTGGGTTCCTGAGATGGTTCAGTTTTGGAACCCAAACTTGTTTCTGGGGTGGAGCTCTTAGAGGCTCTTCAAACACTCCATCTTTCACAGTGGGTTCAGTAGGCTTAGGTGGATTGATCTTGATCAATTTGGGAGTAGTGGAAGGTTTCTCACTTGGGCTCAAACCACTGAACTCACCAACTTTGCCATAGACATGTTCACCCTTCCCACCTAGAGCAAAGCCTACTCTCGATGTCCCAGTTCCCCGCCTGAACTGGCTCATTATCATGCCCAACTGCGGCTCACTACAAGACACCCAATTCAAGATGGACCGAAGGTATGTGTTGTCTTCCTCGGATCTCATCTTGTCATGCCTGCAAGACTCAAGCTCCAACACCAAGCTCTCACAACGTGCACACTCAACAACAGTGCTATCTGAACTGGCCTTCTCAAGAGTAAGGATCTTGGCATTCTTCTCTGCCAGCTCAGATTGCAAGCCTGAACAAGACTTGCACGCACCCAACAAGCTAGACCTAGCTTTCAGCTCATCGTTCTCATCTAACAAGGCAGCATACTTAGATTGCAACTCAGAAAGGTTAGTCATATGAACAGCACATTCATCACACTCAACCTCGTCAGACACATGAACAACAAGCTTCTTAGCTTCCTCAAGCTCTTTCTCCACAACTTCTAGCTTGTCCTTAAACTCTTTCCTCTCACGAGCAGCACGTTTCAGCAGCTTATCTTGACGCATCAAAGTATCGGTCATGATATCAAGCTCGGCAATAAGAGCATCGACGGAGGGTTTTACCTTGGTAGAGTTGTCGTCGCCGGGAGTCTTTGTTGGGCTTCACCACTTCATCCACAGCCATGGTGTAGTAGCCTCTGTGGATGGACTTGGCGACGAAGCAAAGCTCAGTCAACTTGTCCTCACGCCTCTTCTCGGACTCATCATCGCTCGAGGGAGAAGAAGACCGGTCGTCGTCGGTGTCGTTGTCGAGGTCGCTGATGGAGGCGAGGAAGGCGCGCTCTTGGGCCTTGGCCTTCTTGAAGTACTTCTTCTTCAGCGCCTCCTTGTCGAATCCTCCCTTCGACTTGTGCTTGGAGGTGTACTCGCGCTTGTCCTTTCGCTTGCTAGAGTCGTACTTGTTGAAGGAGTGCTTGTTCTTCTTGGGGCAGTGGGCGACGAAGTGGTCGGGATCTCCACAGCCGTAGCATCCTTCCTTCGGACCACCACCACGCCGGCGATTCAAGCGGTTGTTGTGAAACCGCGAGAACCGGCTGATGATCAACGCCAGCTCGTCGTCCCCAAGACTCTCCATCTGCTCCTCTGTGACAGACACCATGTAACACCCCGGTGTTACCGCGTGTCACAATGCAGCTAAGCAGAGCATGCACATCTTTTTCTGGTGTTTCGTTTAATGCTGAAGTGTGTAGGATCCTTTCGGTAAGTTAAAAATGATAAATAAAAAGGGTATTCGAAGTTTGACGTTTCAACCGGGGGTTAGCAACTTAGGTTGAAAACTAAAGTCTCTTAACGAACTGTGCAAGCCTTATATGTGAACCCCAAACGACTTATGAAGAGCATAGGGTGTAGTTGTTAGCGCTTCTGGTGTTGTCAAGTTTTTGGATCGCTAGCTAGTCTTTCTAATAACCCGAACGCGAACTCGCAACGTGAATCAACCCTGGTCTTGGTGTTTTCAAGTCGCTTAATGGCAGTGACAAGGCCGTGTTCGCGGGTGTTTTCCGAAAGCTTTAGTAGAGCAGTGGGGTTGGGTTATGGCTTGGCTAGGAGGGCTGAAGGTTGATCTTTGGGGTAGTGAGTTTGGTTCAGGGTCGTTTGTCACCTGCTAGGGGTTCTCGGAGCTTTAAAAATCGTGCTAGCGTGTGGCATCGGGTTCTCTGGCTTCCGGAGCGCGGTCACCGCTCGCGGTTGCGGCACCGCGCGGTCGGCCGGCTCGGTCGGTGCGCGCCGTGGTCGTTGCCCCCCAGCGTCGCACAGCCGCGGTTGACCTCCCTGGCTGGTCGCGTGTGCACCTAGCTCTTCTGTCGTTGCCCCCCCCTCGTCGCATCCGTGCGGGCCTGGGCGGTCGCGTGCAGGCGCACGCTGCCGTGGCGCGGAGCTCACCGGCCACCGCCCACCTTGCTTGGCCACTAGCAAGCATCGCATCACCTTAATGTCTCACCACCGCGTTACCTACTCGGAGCCTCGAACGGTCCTGTCGCTTGAGTTGGCCACCATGGCGACTCCCCTGTTCCCTTGCCGCCCGGCTACGGACCACTGCTGGTCCCGCCCTACAGTGCTCGTCCCTGTGTCATTGCGGCAGCAGCCTTGCACTAATCCCACCTACCTCCCCGTGCGCGGAATTGAAGTGGTGGAGCCCCACGGTCCCCAATTTTGGAGTGTAGGCCGGCGACGCCATTACCGGGCGTTTTCCCCCTTTTTGTGGTCGGCTTCGCTCGTCTTCTCGGGAGCTTGTCCAGTTGCTCCGAACGGTTCGCCCTGAGTTTCTCTTCGCTGTGCGCCCGTTGGTTGGAGCAGTGGTGCTCCCGTTCCTCCCGTGACACGGCCGTGTCCGTCCAGGGCGCCGCCGCACCCCTCGGGTCGCGTGTGGCCAGCTCGCCTCCGAGCGGCTCTTGGCTCAGCAGCGCCTCAGCGGGGTCCGGAGTAAGTTGCTCGTGCTCATAGTCCTTCTTGTTCCGTTTGTCTGGGCCGCAGTTCACTGGAACGGCATCGCCGTCCCTTGCAGTCGTCCGTCGTCATGGAGGAGTCCGTGGCCTCGTTCCCGGGAGTGTGTTTCTGCCCCTAGTTTCGCGTCGGTCCCAAGGTGAGTGTTTCCCCCTTAGCTGCGTGGTAGAGGCTCTCCGTGGGCCGGCGTAGCCGCTCAGTGCCATCTCCGGCGCGCCGGTGTGCGCGGGGCAGGCCAGGGACCTCGTCTTGGTGAAGACGAGTTCGTCCGCGGGTTTTAGTGCAAAAGCGCTGAGAGGAGAAACAGTAGCGTGGGGCGCGGGTTGTTTTCGGTAGAGTGCGGGGTGGTTTTCGCTTGTTTGCCAGCGCGCGCGCTCCCCCGACCGTGGGCCGCGTCGCGTGGGCCGCATCGCGTGGACCGCAGGTGTGGGCGCGTGCTGCGCGCATGGGCCGCGTAGTTGGGCCGCGCCGGGAAACAGTTTTCTTGAGTTAACGATTTTAGAAATATTTTTGTAATTTAATTTTTGAAGCAAACTTTGAGGAATTTTTGCGACTAGCGTAGATGTCCAAAAATTGTGAAACCACTTTTGTTGAGTTCCTAAATTCATGCACTGTCAGATAGTATTTTCCTTTGGTGCACTACTATAGTGTGGCTCGGTCAATTAAATCTCTGCTTAAAGTGGCGTTTATTAATGCAACCAATTTTGTAGAAATTTTCGTGGCAAATCGAGGATAGCCCTAGCTCTAAAAATTTTTACAGTAGCTGCTTAATGTTGTTAGATGCTTGCTGTAAATTGTATGGCCATCAAATAGCTTATTGTTAGGGTAGCTAATTTTCCCTAGTAATGCCTGTAGTAAATCGGTAATCGGAAAATGGTGTGCCGGTTAGTTGCCGGAGTCGTTTGCATCGGGTCAACCTTGTTGTAGCGAGAATGATAGCTTAGCATGTTAGCTATTAGAGTACCGTTGTCATCCTTTTAAGTGTGGTACTTTTATTGCATGCATGTAGATCACGAGGAAGTCGAGTACGTGGCAGTGGAGGAGCCGGACTACGAGGAGGTCATCGAGGGGTACGAGGAGGAGATCTTCGTACCTGAGGAGTTCCAGGAGCCGCCCGCTACTGACACCTCTGACTGTGCACCTGCCCAAGGCAAGCCCCGGTGCATAACCCTTATTTTTGCAAACCTGATATATATTTAAATGTTGTGCATTTAAGTTATAGGAATTTCTATGATACCCACATGCATATATATTTATACCCAATGAGTCTTACTAGTACAGGATCGTATAGTTGCTTCGCTTAGGATCATCGGTAGGGTGAGTAAACTGTCGTTGCTCACAATAGGAAGTTACCCTAATGATTATTACATTTTTGGGAAAAATGGTGGAAGGGAATTGGCGACCGGGCAGGGATGTGGTATGGTTATTGGTGGGTGTAACCAGTTGTGTCCCGCGGCCACGGGGCGCAATTGGGTTGCACTGTTTCCCTGTCCGTGTCAATTAAGGACCGTTCATTGCATGGAACCTGGTCAAGTCACAGATCTCCTTATCCCGAGCACATACTAGCGGATGCGGGCTAGGAAGACTTGTCACTCTCTCGTCATGGGCTCCGGCTCTTTCCGGACCGACTGATTGGAGGCGGGGATAGGTGGAGGTCTTAGCACCATATTGAGGCCGGGCCTCGAATACGGGAGCTAGGAGTCCAAGTTTGGACGGGGACCTGGAAACCTGTGACAGGAGGGGGACGGGTTGGTCTTGCTTGTGCCTAGGGTACAAGCGAGGCGTGTGTTTTTTCGGGGTACCCAGCTGGGCACATTGATTCGCGAATCGCCGTTTCTGCGGGACGGTACGGCTTGGCTACGTTCTCGCATCGTAGTAAGAACTAGAAATGGAAAGAGAGAGAATTGATTCTGTTTTGCTCAACTCTTGCTTGATTATAGCATAGGTGCTTACATAGAATATTGGTTAATGAATAAAATACGGCTTCTAAAAGTTAAGAAAATTAAGGACACACTCTTAGTGCTGCTTTCCGCATACAAGAAACCCACAAGCCATAAAGCCTATCATGATCCTTGAGAGTCGGGAAATAAAATTCTCAGTCGGGTAAGTCTTGCGAGTACATTGTGTACTCAGGGTTATTTTTACCCCTGTTGCAGGTGCACTTTGAGCAGGTTTGTCGTGTGTGGAGGATTCTTCTGGTGGGCACAGACGGATTCTCATCGCTTCCGCTAGACGTTATTTTATTTCCGCTGTTAGTTATTGCACTCTGAACCTCTGGTATTGTAATAAATATTTCTGAGACTCTGTATTGTATGAACTGGACTAAGTATTGTAAGCTTGTACTCATTATTGGATCCTGGGTGAAAAATGTGGAGCGTTCGAGTTCTCCCGTCGGGTGTGCTCGACGGAATCATCTCGTGTAGCTCACTTTCAGGGCTCTTAGTGTCTAGTGGAAGGCAAGCGCCCTGAAAGTGTGCTAAACTGGGTGATTCCGCCACACACCAAAGAAGACAAAGCAAAAGACACTTGTGGAGGGTTAGCCAAAGAACTTGAGCCATTACCTGAGACCATAGCCATAGTCGGTGCAGAGGGATTCTTGAGCTTGGTTTGGGTCTGGTAGTCGATCTCGGTGGACTTGAGCTTGCTGAAAAGCTCATCCACGGTGAGGGACTCATACCCCGAAGACTCAATGATGGCGGTCACTTTCATATCCCATACCTTCCGATCTAGGGCATATAGAAGCTTGAGTGCCCTCTCATGATCATCATAAGGTAACTCTGCCTTGTTTGCTCGCATCTTGTTGACGAGGGTCTGAAAGCGAGAAAACATGGCATCGATGGACTCGCCATCAAGCTGAGTGAAGTTCTCGTACTCCCTCTTGTACGTCTCATAGAGTCTGTTTTTGACCTGTGTGGTCCCCTCGTGATAGCTCTGAAGCCTCACCCAGATCTCTCGAGCAGTAGTACAATCGGAGACTCTTTCGAACTCCTGAAGAGAAAGACTCGAGAAAAGAACTGCACGAGCTCTGCTATTAGCATTGTGCCGATCTTTTTGATCTTGCGTGACACGAGCACGGGGTTCAAGCACAACGTAAGTAGCATCCTCGCAAATCTCCCAAACAAGCCAATCAATGCCCTGGAGATGTGCGGACATGCGGATCTTCCAATAGGGATAATTTGTTCCATCGAAGAACTGTGGTTTGCCGGAACCACGCTCCATGTCGCCTTCGTAGATCACGGACCGATTAAGGTGAAATGATCCTTAACTGGCTCTGATACCAATTGAAGGACCGGAAACGGCGACCAGAGGGGGGGGTGAATGGGAGCCTCAAATTTCTTTCAAAACTTTTGACCACTGTCCCAAATTCACCACAAAAAACAAACCATGACAAAAGTTCCCAAATCTATAATACCCAAGCCAACCGGTGACGAGAGTACCTAGATAGCTTCCATGAAACGATATAAGATCAACGCAAAAGACGAAATATGATTAGGAGCTCAAACGACGAAACTACGAACAAAACAATAAGCCTTGAACTCTTCCACCGTAAATACTAAATCAAGCAAGAAGAAATGATTTAATACTTCAAAGATTAACCAAATAATTATTGTAGTAATTTACGGATAAAAGAACTAAGCCAGAGACCAATCAAAAACGTTCAACAACAAAGAACAAGCTGAAACACAGTAGGATATAGCTATGCAGATCAACACTAAACTTGCAACAGTACTGCTCATATGCCAGTGACAAATTGAGATCAAAACAGTACATATATGCATGCATACCGAGAGATTACATGAGCTAGCTACTTGGGAGTAAACAAGGACAAGAAATTGCTCAGTGGAGTAAATAAGCACTAAAGACAAAGCATGCAATGAATATTTAACTAGTGACCACTATACCATAGAATTGACAAGGCATACAGGTTAATTCATGCACTGCAGCTCCTCTTACTCGAACTGCACCAATCAAACCTGAAAATCAAATTTGGGTTGGCCTGCTGCCTGCCAAGACATCACCTGCACTGCTGCCGTCCTCAAAGAATTCAATTATCTGCACCCTGTGACAGAGGAGATGGACGAGTAGCTTCTGTACTCTTCAGACCTGCGGCAAATGAAAGAAGCTAGCCAAGTTGCCAATGGAAAATGAAATTAGCAAAAACCAACTGCTGCTGAAAATTCAATTAACATGAACTGCTATGCTCCTGCTCTTGGTGCTGCGAATGCACGGGTTCCTGGATGAGCACTGATTGGTGCTTGGAAGCACAGGTGCTGAACACAACCAACCAGAGACGAGCAACTGGACACTGCCGTGCCAAAAAGCAAACAGAGGGAGGGAGCAGGCTCAAGTCTGCACGAGCACACACAGGTTTGACCAGTGAAGGCACCAGCGCCTGCGAGCTGCACCTGAGAAAATACGAACTGAGACCGAGCGCAAGGAACAGACACAGGCGACAGCCAAAAAATCAACAGGAACTCGACCAAATCAAAAGAGATAGCTCCCAAATTTTGCACACGTGATCTCCATGGAGTTGAAAAGCATACTATAAGAAATTAACGCCCAATTTAAAGTCAAACCACGGAAATCAAAGGAACACGAAAATCCCCCAAAAACGAACCCCAGCTCTTGATTCGCCCCGATCTATGATCACGTGAGGAATTGATGCAAATCCTTTGGTGGAAAGTCTCAACTCACGTCATTGATCAAGGCCAAGCAACAAAAACGAATCAAAACGAGCTAGAAACGACGAATCGAAGGAAGAACTAGAGGGGGAAGGGAGGAACTCGTGAAGAACACATCAAGAACACACAAATTGCTTCATCCGCCAAACACCGGAGGACACCGGAGGATTCGGGACCTCCTTCCCTCAAAGATTCATGGTTCTTACACTAATCGATGGATTAGTGGACCTCTCTCTCACACAAGCAACTAGAGGAAGAAACCCTAAAGGAGAGAATGAAAAATGGAGGAGGTGAGGGAGATGGGGGCTCCCTCATCCTATTTAACCGGGCTATTACACATTCCCAGTTTTGCCCCTGGATACAAATGAGCCAAACCATTTAACCCAAGGGCGTAAAGGTCCAACCCGGTCTTCATCTTGATCCGACGGCCACCGCGCCTCCTCACCGGTAGCTTCGCCTCGACGCGACCTCCCCGATGCCGCCACGTGTCGTCCGTTCCTCCTCGGAACCTCCACCCGGGTTTTGAGGCCCAAACCCGTAAACCCGCCTCCGATGGTTTTGAGGCCCAAACCATCAAACCGCTCCGCGAGTAGCGTACTCCATACGCGTCCCCCACCATCCGACGCTTGTCACCTCCCCGGTCAACACGGTCACTCATATGTCTTCTCACGCTTGTCGATGTCCCAAGTGTCAGCCACCGCGGCGAGCCACCCGGCCTCCGGGTCCCTCGGTCCAAGCCTCACGTTCGTCCTTCACCCCTCCGGTCCCAAGTGCGAACACAAGGTTGACAAGTACCCTTGTGTGTTCGTTTTGTGATGAGTGATTGTCAATGTGATCCACGAAGTAGATTGAGTGGTGACTAACCCTACCTTGGCGAAAGCCTTATGTGCGACATGTCTCTTGGCTTGTGTTGTGCATGTATGGAGCACGGAGGCGGTAGCCGACGGCGAGGTGAAGGTCAAGGAGGACGTGCCATGCCGATTGACCGGAGGGGTGAAGGACGAACGAGAGGCTTGGACCGAGGGACCCGGAGGCCGGGTGGCTAGCCGCGGTGGCTGACACTTGGGACATCGACAAGGGCGAGAAGACATGGGAGTGACCGTGTTGACCGTGGAGGTGACACGCGTCGGATGGCGGAGGACGCGTATGGAGTACGCTACTCGCGGAGCGGTTTGATGGTTTGGGCCTCAAAACCATCGGAGGCGGGTTTACGGGTTTGGGCCACAAAACCCGGGCGGAGGTTCCGAGGCGGAACGGACGGCACGTGGCGGCATCGGGGAGGTCGTGTCGAGGCGAAGCTACCGGTGAGGAGGCGCGGTGGCCGTCGGATAAAGATGAAGACCGGGTTGGACCTTTACGCCCTTGGGCTAAATGGTTTGGCTCATTTGTATCCAGGGGCAAATCGGGGATTGTGTAATAACCCTGCTAAATAGGATGAGGGAGCCCCCATCTCCCTCACCTCTCTCCCCATTCTCATTTCTCCTCTTCATCCCTAGGGTTAGCTCCTTCATGTTCATGAGAGAGGTCAAAATACTCTGAGATTTTCGTGATGTATTTCTTGTGATTTAGAGTGGGAATGGAGGCCCAAATCCTCCTTGTGTCCTTCGGGATTCATCTAATGAAGCTGTGATTTTCGTTCCATGTGTTCTTCATTTTTTCTCATTTTCGTGCTTAGCTTTGATCTGTTTTTCCCGGAGTTTGGGTCAATCTCAGAGCACGATTTCTCAGGGATTGGTTCGTGCTAGGTTGAATTTCATCTATGCAAAGTTTGAGCTCAAATCCTTTTGTTTTGATGGAGATCCAGTCGGTTTTTGGTTGAAGCCGGCCTGCTGTTCGTGTTGTCTGTTCGTCGAGTTTCTGTTCGGTTGGTAGTCTGTTCGTCTGTTCGTCCGTTGTTTGCGTACGTGGGGCAAGCTGCAGAGTCAGAGCCGGTGCTCGCCCGAGTCCAGGCGCCTTGTCCGCCCGCTGAGCTGACCGGTTTGGCTAGGTGCAGGGATCGTGCAGACCCGATTCTGCCTCTCTTTTTGCATTTCTGCACAGCAGCCAGGCAGCATCGTTTCTTGCTCTCTGTTCTTGAGCTGCTCGTGGTGCATAGTTGTTGTTTGCTGTACACTCAACACCAAGAGGAGTGCAGATGGCCACCAGAACATTCTGCATCTTCCCAGAAGGCAAGTAGCACTGCCTGGTGACTGCTCGTCATGAGTCAAGGTGATTTCGTGCCTGATTTTGATTGGACTAAAGCAAGCTTGTTCCATCCGTGATTTACTAAAGCATTGTTTGTCTAAACTTTGGAGTATTAAATTACCTCTTGGTTTTCACATTTGTGAATCATTGCCTTTTCTCGGTTCTAGTGCTTGGCCAGCGTGAGCAGCCCCTCCATTGCTGTGCGTGTGCTCTTCCTGCTCTTCTGAAATCTCTGGTGCAGGTTCAGTGAAGACCGGTCAGGAGCTCCAGTGAGCTCGCTCGTTTGATCTGTTGGGAAGTGGAATATCGGTGCTTACCTGTTTACAGCTCCAATTTTACAGATGTTTTTCTGTCTAATTTTTTCCAGCCTTGATTTCGTGTTTCGTCCGTAGCTTGGTCGTTTGAGATCCGAATCGTATTCCGTCTGTTGCGTTGGTATTTAACCGTTCCAAAGAATTGATCTAAGTACTCTTGTCACCAGTTGGCTTGAGTATTTTAGTTTCATCAACCCACTTGTGTTTTGGGGTAACTTTGGGACAGCGGCCAAATATTTCGAAAGAAATTTGAGGCTCCCATTCACCCCCCCTCTGGTCGCCGCTTTCGGTCCTTCAATTGGTATCAGAGCCGGTTAAGGATCATTCCACCTTAATCGGTCCGTGATCCACGAAGACGACATGGAGCGTGGTTCCGGCAAACCACCGTTCTTCGATGGAACAAATTATCCCTATTGGAAGATTCTCATGTCCGCGCATCTCCAGGGGATTGATTGGCTTGTCTGGGAGATTTGCGAGGATGCTACTTACGTTGTGCTTGAACCCCGTGCTCATGTCACGCAAGATCAAAAAGATCGGCACAACGCTAATAGCAGAGCTCGCGCAGTTCTTTTCTCGAGTCTTTCTCTTCAGGAGTTCGAAAGAGTCTCCGATTGTACTACTGCTCAAGAGATCTGGGTGAGGCTTCAGAGCTATCACGAGGGGACCGCACAGGTCAAAACCAAACTCTACAAGACGTACAAGAGGGAGTACGAGAACTTCACTCAGCTTGATGGCGAGTCCATCGATGCTATGTTTTCTCGCTTTCAGACCATCGTCAACAAGATGCGAGCAAACAAGGCACAGTTACCTTATGATGATCATGAGATGGCACTCAAGCTTCTATATGCCCTAGATCGGAAGGTATGGGATGTGAAAGTGACCGCCATCATTGAGTCTTCGGGGTATGAGGCCCTCACTGTGGATGAGCTTTTCAGCAAGCTCAAGTCCACCGAGATCGACTACCAGACCCAAGCCAAGCTCAAGAATCCCTCTGCACCGACTATGGCTTTGGTCTCAGGTAATGGCTCAAGTTCTTTGGCTAACCCTTCACAAGTGTCTTTTGCTTTGTCTTCTTTGGTGTCTGTCACAGAGGAGCAGATGGAGAGTCTTGGGGACGACGAGCTGGCGTTGATCATCAGCCGGTTCTCACGGTTTCACAACAACCGCTTGAATCGCCGGCATGGTGGTGGTCCGAAGGAAGGATGCTACGGCTGTGGAGATCCCGACCACTTCGTTGCCCACTGCCCCAAGAAGAACAAGCACTCCTTCGATAAGTACGACTCCAGCAAGTGCAAGGACAAGCGCGAGTACACCTCCAAGCATAAGTCGAAGGGAGGATTCGACAAGGAGGCGCTGAAGAAGAAGTACTTCAAGAAGGCCAAGGCCCAAGAGCGCGCCTTCCTCGCCTCCCTCAGCGACCTCGACAACGACACCGACGACGACCGGTCTTCGTCGCCCTCGAGCGATGATGAGTCCGAGAAGAGGCGTGAGGACAAGTTGACCGGGCTTTGCTTCATCGCCAAGTCCATCCACGGAGGCTACTACACCATGGCCGTGGATGAAGGGGTGAAGCCCAACAAGGACGTGCTTCCCGGCGACGACGACTCTACCGAGGTAAAACCCTCCGTCGATGCTCTTATTGCCGAGCTTGATATCATGACCGATACTTTAATGAGTCAAGATAAGCTGCTGAAACATGCTGCTCGTGAGAGGAAAGAGTTTAAGGACAAGCTAGAAGTTATGGAGAAAGAGCTTGAGGAAGCTAAGAAGCTTGTTGTTCATGTGTCTGACGAGGTTGAGTGCGATGAATGTGTTGTTCATATGACTAACTTTTCTGAGTTGCAATCTAAGTATGCTGCCTTGTTAGATGAGAACGATGAGCTGAAGGCTAGGTCTAGCTTGTTGGGTGCGTGCAAGTCTTGTTCAGGCTTGCAATCTGAGCTGGCAGAGAAGAATGCCAAGATCTTTACTCTTGAGAAGGCCAGTTCAGATAGCACTGTTGTTGAGTGTGCACGTTGTGAGAGCTTGGTGTTGGAACTTGAGTATTGCAGGCATGACAAGATGAGATCCGAGGAAGACAACACATACCTTCAGTCCATCTTGAATTAGGTGTCTTGTAGTGAGCCACAGTTGGGCATGATGATGAGCCAGTTCAGGCGAGGTACTGGGACATCGGGAGTAGGCTTTGCTCTAGGTGGGAAGGGTGAAAATGTCTATGGCAAAGTTGGTGAGTTCAGTGGTTTGAGCCCAAGTGAGAAACCTTCCACTACTCCCAAATTGATCAAGATTAATCCACCTAAGCCTACCGAACCCACTGTGAAAGATGGAGTGTTTGAAGAGCCTCCAAGAGCTCCACCCCAGAAACAAGTTTGGGTTCCAAAACTGAACCATCTCAGGAACCCACTTGACACTCTACCGAACATCTCTGAGGATCCCCTTCCTAAAGCCAGAAAGCTACCAAGAGTGACACATACCCACAAGAAAGTGAGCCAACAACCACCTAAGAGAGAGGTGAGGTATCATTGTGACTACTGCCATAGGGATGGTCACCTTGCTGAGTTTTGCTTTAGGAGGAAGAGAGATGAGCGGCGGGAGTATGAGTTGAACAACCAGAACATGTACCGTCCGCCCCATGGACGTACATGTGCCGCCTGTTCAGAGGCGCAATGCTAGGCCAAGAGGTGCAATGCCTCAAGGTGCTAGGCCTTAGGTTGCTAGACCACGCGGTGGTCGTGGTGGTCGTGCCCGGCGTGGTTCAAGTCATGATCAATATGACTTTGGACCTCGTGGCAGTGGCTTTTAGTCCTACAGCTTTAGCGGACCACGTTTTCCCCCACGTGGTGCTCGCTTTCCTCAAATGGGACATGGCATGTTTGGTGTTTTTCCTAACACTTTTCCAGGGCAAATGAGCCAACACTGGTATCCTTCACAGTTTACTAACCCCAGTGTTGCGCCATTTGCTCATCCTATGTCTTTCTATTGATGCAGGACGGAGGCCTGGAGAACACATGGCTCATTGATTCCGGATGTTCGCGCCACATGACTGGAAGTTCCAAATGGTTCTCCAGCCTCGACCCCATGCAATGTAAGGAGTACATCACATTCGGGGACAATAGCAAAGGTAAAGTGCTTTCTCGTGGGACCATTCGAGTCAATGAGAGTTTTGTCTTGAAGGATGTTGCTTTGGTTTCAAACTTGCATTTCAACTTGCTTTCTGTTTCGCAACTCCTACAAGATGGCTTTGAAGTGCGCTTTAAGACCAGCTTGTCTCGAGTTCTTGATTCTCAAGGAAATCTTGTTTGCCAGATTGTTCCTTTTGGCCGTGTCTTTCGAGCTGATTTTTCTCACTCCTTCGGCTCTTCTCGATGTTTGGTGGTCGGATCCTCCTCTGAGCTTTGGAAGTGGCATAGGAGACTTGGTCACTTGAGCTTTGACTTACTAGCTAGGTTGAGCTCACTTGATCTAATCCGAGGATTGCCCAAGTTAAAATTTGAGAAGGATTTGGTGTGTCACCCTTGTCGTCACGGGAAGATGGTTGTCGCTTCACACCCTCTTGTGACTCAGGTCATGACCAAGGGACCCGGTGAGCTACTCCATATGGACACTGTTGGTCCGGCTCGGGTTCGGTCTGAGGGAGGGAAGTGGTACGTTCTAGTGATCGTGGACGACTTTTCTCGCTACTCTTGGGTGTTTTTCATGGAGGGTAAGGATGAGGCTTTTTCTCATGCTCGAGATTTGATTCTTTGGTTACAGACTGAGTTGCCAAAGAATGCCATGAGAGCTATACGTAGTGACAATGGCACAAAATTCAAGAACTCTCAGTTTGATAACTTTTGCTCTTCTTTGGGTCTTGAGCACCAGTTCTCCTCACCTTATGTCCCTCAGTAGAACGGTGTTGTTGAGCGCAAGAATCAGACCCTTGTTGAGATGGCTAGGACGATGCTCGATGAGCATAGGACTCCTAGGAGATATTGGGCCGAAGCGATCAACACCGCGTGTCATGTTTCCAATCGCATTTTTCTTCGAGCCTTCATGAAGAAAACTTCTTATGAACTGTGATTCGGTCGACTACCCAAGGTGAGCCACTTTCGAGTGTTTGGATGTAGGTGCTTCATTCTGAAACAAGGTAATTTAGACAAATTTGAGTCTCGATCCTCGGATGGTGTCTTTCTTGGTTATGCTTCACATTCTCATGCATATCGAGTACTTAACCTTGAAACTAACCGAGTCGTAGAGACTTGTGAAGTCACTTTCGACAAGACCATGCCTTGTTCTGTTCCTATCTTTGAAAGTGCAGGTGATCAGCAGATTGGTGAGAGCATCTTCGTTAAGGAGAATGAGGAAGATGCCGATTGGGGAGATGCAGAGCCGACCTCTTCGGCTGCTCCAGTCGAATCTACGACAACTACATCGGCTCATGGACCAGACCCATCTTCTTCCACTACATGGGGTCTACACGAGCCGCTTCCTCAGCCTACTCCAGCTGCACCTGAGGAGGTCCCGACAGCTGTTGAGGGGGAGGCGACATCTTCGAGGGAAGCTCCTCGGCACATCCAGCGTCGCCACCCGCCTCAAACCATGATCGGCGACATCAGTCAGCGTGTTACACGCTCAAGGCCATATGAAATCTCACATTTCGCTCATTCCACTTTTGTCGCTAATTTCGAGCCACAAAATGTTGGACACGCACTTTCTGATCCCGATTGGGTCAATGCTATGCACGAGGAGTTACAGAACTTTGAGAGAAATGAAGTCTGGGTCTTAGTTCCACCTCCACCTGAGTGTCACCCTATAGGTACAAAATGGGTTTTCAAGAACAAGCAAAGTGAGGATGGAGTGGTGGTGAGAAACAAGGCTAGGCTAGTGGCTCAGAGGTTTTGTCAGAAAGAGGGAGTAGACTTTGAAGAAACCTTTGCTCCTGTGGCCCGTATCGAGGCTATAAGGATGCTCTTAGCTTATGCAGCTTCGAAAGGGTTCAAGCTGTATCAAATGGATGTGAAGAGCGCCTTTTTGAACGGGTACATAGAGGAAGAGGTGTATGTGAGACAACCCCCTGCTTTGAAAATCCCAAGTATCCCAACCATGTTTACAAACTCCACAAAGCCTTGTATGGATTGAAACAAGCCCCGAGAGCCTGGTATGAGCGTTTGAAAGCCTTCTTGCTTGCTAAGGGCTTTAAGATGGGTTCCGTAGATAAAACTCTGTTTCTCCTCAAGCAAGGCACTGACACACTTTTGGTTCAGATTTACGTGGATGATATCATTTTTGGTGGTTCCTCTCACGCTCTTGTTGCAAAGTTTTCTGAGACTATGAGCAGGGAATTCGAGATGAGCATGATGGGCGAGTTGACATTCTTCCTCGGGCTGCAAATCAAGCAAACACGTGAAGGAACATTCGTGCACCAAGGCAAGTACACCAAGGATCTCCTAAGGAAGTTTGATATGGGCGAGGCCAAGCCTCTTTCGACGTCCATGTCGACTACGATGGCCCTGGACGAGGACAAGGAAGGAGAAGCTGTGGACCAGAAGGAGTACCGAAGCATGATCGGATCGCTGCTGTACCTGACGGCAACGAGACCGGACATCCAGTTCGTGGTCTGCTTGTGCACGCGCTTTCAGTCTTCACCGCGCACATCGCATCGTCAAGCCGTCAAGCGGATCATGAGGTACCTTCGTTTCACACCCGAATTTGGTCTTTGGTTTTCGGCTTCCTCCTCTCTTTCTCTTTGCGGTTACTCTGATGCGGATTATGCTGGTTGTCGTACTGAGAGGAAGTCCACTTCTGGGACTTGTCAGTTTCTTGGGTCTTCACTTGTGTCTTGGTCCTCTCGCAAGCAGTCCTCTGTAGCCTAATCCACCACAGAAGCTGAGTATGTTGTTGCTGCTGCTTGCTGTTCCCAGTTGCTTTGGATGGTTGCTACTTTGTGAGACTATGGCTTAGAGTTTAGACGAGTGCCTTTGTTCTGTGATAGCACCAGCGCCATATGTGTAGCCAAAAACCCCGTTCTCCACTCCAAAACCAAGCACATAGAGGTTCGTTTTCACTTCTTGCGAGACCACTATGAGAAAGGGGACATTGACCTTATTCATGTTGACACCCACAACCAGCTCGCAGATATCTTCACCAAACCCCTTGACCAAGCCCAGTTTGCTCGCTTGCGAGGGGAGCTTGGAGTTTGCTTCCCTTTTTAGCTTGAGAAGTTTTGGTTCTTGTACATTAGTTTGTGGTTTTCTTTTTTCTTTAGCTTTTGTTTTTTGCTTTTGTATCATACTAGCATATCATATCATCATGTATCATATTGCATTTTGAGCTTCATCCTTATAGTAGCTAGATTGACACTATGCTCTTGTTGGGGATGTTATGGATATATATGATGTGCTTTGCTTAGGCTCACTTGATCTCTTGATATGAGCTAAAAATGCCTTTTTCAATTGTGAACTTGAATAACACTTGATGAAACTTGGAACATGTTCACCACTACTTTGTGGCAACTAGCATGTATAGGTGTGTTGAGAACCCTTTTGCTTCATATATATGCTTAGTTGCTACGGCTCATACCTTGAGTTACACACTTGCTTGAGAAACTTGAAATTGTGCTAAAACTTGAAAAAAAATAAGGTATGAAAAGATCGGGATGGGTCTTTGCTGTCCCATATCAGAGTATCGAGACAGCTCCTTATTGCACTTAAGGGTGAACTTGAGCTCTGTAATGGATACCGAGATCATTGTCTTAAGCTTCTGATTGCTTTTGGCATAGGCTTGACATGATCGATAAGTCAGATTTTGATGGCATCGATAACCTCCTGCACACATTTGTTTGACAAACTTTTGTGATAAGCTGCATAACTTCGATAAAATTCAAAATTTGATCAAATTACAAGTTTGTCTCATGACATGATGTGTGAACTTTGTTTGGGGTAGTTCACTTTGCATACATGTGTAGCACAAGGTCGATCTCCTGTCTATATTTGCTATGTGCTCATTTGGTGGTGAACCCTCTTTTAAATTGCTCAAACTTGATCAAACTTGCTAAAATGTCATATTTCATCTCATTTGGTCATTTTGAGCATTTGCTAGCACTTGTACTTGTTGCTATGTATACATGACAGCTGTTGACGGTCCTTAAGTATCAATTATAACTATCAAATAAATAGAGAAAAGGATCCAAATGAAACCAACACCTAGACTTAGGGTTTTATCTGACAGAATTCCACGAGTTTTGTTGTTTATCTATTTCTGCAGGGGGTTATCAGGAAATACGGAAGAAAGGCCCACATGTCGGATTAATGACGGGATATTAACCGAACACGTAATTATCTTACATCTAGAAGAGTCCAGAAGCCACGAGAACGAACGGGAGGCGTAACAGAGCCGGGGACAGGGCGCCCGCCCTAGTCCTTAGGGCGCCCGCCCTGGCCCCGGAGCTAATCAGGCTCCGCCTCGAGGATTATGCTCCACCGACCTAGAGGATCAAGGAAAACCGTCCGTTCAATGTCGGTTTGATCCGACGGCCCAGATTCATCCGAAAGGGCTATATAAGCAAGGCCCCTGCCCCTGGAGGAGAGGCCCTCGTCTCATACTTCAAACCCTAATTCAGGAGGAGAGCCTCTGATCAAGCCCTAGAGCCACCACATCAACTAGATCTCTAGTTAGCATAGCTACATAGGATTAGAACTAGAAGGAGTCAATCTTCGATTGGTTCCCGGATCTGTCAAGAGGATTCTTGGTAATTCCTCTCTTGTTCTTCAATTGTTCATCTTTGTTCTTCAATATTATGAATATGACTTTGTTCTATTTCAATATATTGGTTATGACTTTGCTCTACTTGATTATATTTGCAATTATATTGTTCTTAGTTTATCATAGTTATATGCTTGGCTTAGTTAGATTAGAATTATATACATGCTTAGGATCGTATAGCGTTTATCCATGTGTACAGTGGGTGAATGATAATTATTGTGTAGACGTGGTGTCTATACCGTATTTATCTGCGATTGCACCCTATATGCCGGATTGTGGGGTAGTTCGCGATAGTGACAGCTTCGTTGATTCTTATATAGTCCCCCTCTCGTGTATAGGGCAGGCAGAGCAACACTATTACAGGGGAGTGATTGCTATGTTCTTCATCTTCCTTGCTAATATTCACTATGCATGGATATAGTCTTTTCTCACCATGATTGCCAAGTATAATTGCACTAACTATGATATGCTAGACTTTATAGTTAATAATAACTTAGGGAATATCTTTGTAGTTCATCCTAATTCCATGCTAATGACTGGCTAGAATATCTGTTGAGGTGCTTATCATTATTATATGTGGCTAGCTGATCAGATTAATTATCTTTGTCACCATTATCACTTTACCTTTACTTAATGTGACATTTATACCTGTATAAAGAGATTGATAAATACTCTCGGTTATACATGCAATGATGTGTACTCAGTTCCATATTCTCATTCCATTATCAACCATGATACTTAGAAATCCCTTCCCAGTGGTAAAAATATAAATAACGATACCTGAAATACTTCCCGGTTAAAATGCTACATCGGTATTAATCTGTGCGCTTGCAGATCCCTTTTATTATTTATCTTGATGAGCAAATGCATATTTCAATACCGCGTCTCTCATGTCATGCTGGGGATGACAACTTGGCTTAAGTGGCATGAGGGATAGGTTTGGCATTTTTGGCGCCGTTATCAGAATTAGAAAACTAAGTCTACTTTTGGTAGTGACGTTAAGAATGCCCAACAAGCATTTTTTGCGCCGTTGCCGGTGAAGGTTGATTACTAAGTAGGAATGAATACGGAACTTTGAGTCATCATTTGCATCACTAATCTGATCGAGCTTATCAATTCTCTTATACAGTTTTACCCCTGTATTTTCCATTTTGATTATTTATTGCAGGGTGATGCATGAATAGAAGACATCTTCCAGACAACTTTGTTAACGATCCCGAAGCCTTATTCAGAAGAACAAGAGCCAAGCTCAAGAAGACATCGTTAACACTTCAGCACAAAGCTTCATCCAAATCCGAAGACCGTCGAAGTTTCATCCGGAATTTGTCGACTGAATTCGAAGCCATGGCGAACAAGTCGATCCGCGAGTTCTCAGCTCCCACTACAGACAACATCCGCACTGGACCTGCCGCGGCCATCGACAAGAACTTTGAGCTCAAGCCAGGGCTCATCAACATGGTGCAAGCTAACCAGTGCTATGGGAAGCCACATGAAGATGCTAGTGCTCATCTTCAACACTTCCTAGAGATCTGCAGCACTTTCACCATGGCTGATGTCCCCAGAGACGCCATACTACTTCGCCTTTTCCCATTCTCACTGTTGGGGAGAGCGAAGCAGTGGTTCTACGCTACAAAGGAGAAGAACACTACGTGGGCACTCTGCTCCACGAACTTTCTGGCTAAATTCTTTTCCATGGGCAAGACCAATGCTCTCCGTGGGAAGATTACAAGTTTTCAGCAACAACATGATGAATCCATTCCAGAAGCATGGGAGCGTTTCCAAGACTACATCCTAGAATGTCCCCATCATGGAATGGAAAACTGGCTACTGATGTAGACATTTTATCATGGGCTCATTAACAGTGCCCGTGAAACCATGGATGCTGCAACTGGAGGAGCATTTCTATCACTCACCATACCTCAAGCCACAGCTCTTGTGGAGAAGATGGCATCCAACCAAGGTTGGAATGAAGAAAGAACTCAGACACGCAAGAGAGGTGGAGGTATGCACCAGCTCAAGGAAGTAGACATGCTGTCTGCCAAGCTAGACCTACTCATGAAGAAGCTCGATGATCGAGCTGGAGAAAAGAAAGAAGTCATGCACGTCTACGACTCCCACATGACTTGTGAGGAGTGTGGAGGTACTGGACACTCGGGCAATCACTGTCCTGAGTTGCTGGAGGACGTGAACTACATCAATAACAACAACAACTACTACAACCGTCCTCAGCAGAATCAAGGTTGGAATCAACAGAGGCCTAACTACTCAGGTAATTACCAAGGTAACAATTCTTTCAATAATAATAATAATTATCCACCTTTGAGAGAGTTAGTGTCCAACCAAGGAAAGCTAATGGATAACCTGTCTAAGAAATTGGCATCTAGTGATAAAATACTAGAAAATATAAATAATAGAATGGATAATTTCTCTACTGCCATCAAGAACCAGATTAGCTTTAATAAAATGATTAAATCTCAGTTGAATCAAATAGCTGCTGCTGTTCCTGCTACTAACCCCGGTATACCATCACAACCGGAAGGACTAGAATCTGCAAATCTTGTAGACATGTTTTGATGCAGGAGATTACTGGAGTAACCCTATCGTGGAAGTAAGTACTGACCGTCTGCCGGTCAAGAGAGGCGATCCAGGACGCCCCGTCATCCCGATCTCCATCGGCATGCGAGACTTCCCAGAAGCACTCTGTGACTTTGGCTCCAGCGTCAACATCATGCCCAGGGTACTCTATGAAAAACTCTTTTCACAACCATTATTAGAAACAACCATGTGTTTGCAGCTTGCAGATAGGACACTGAGTTTCCCGAGAGGAATATTGAAGAACATCTGTGTCCGAGTGGGTTCCTCGTACGCTCCAGCAGACTTCGTAGTGATAGAGACCGGTTCTGATGAGAGGGCTCCCGTCATCCTAGGGAGACCATTCCTGAACACCGCGGAAGCTGGCATCTATGCTAGTGCTGCCAAGATCAGTTTCTACATCAAGGGGAGGAAGGAAACGTTTTCCTTCAAGAACAAGACCGCACAAATCCCAGAGCAACCCCAATATGAACCAAGGAAGAGGACCAACAGGAGGAACAAGAGCAAGAAGCAAGTATGGACCGAGACAGCTAAGATGGTCACTGCCGTGCACAAAGGTCAAGATCGTCAACTCAAGTCACCGTTCTTGCCTAAGAAGGAAGACCCAGGTATGCCAAGCATTTATTGCTCCATTAATGGGTCCCACTTCTACAAGACACTTTGCGACACTGGGTCGGGCGTCAACATAATGGCCAAGGTCACCTATGAACTTCTGTTCGGAACCATGCCCTTAAACCCAACATATATTCAGCTCCAGATGGCAGATCAGACATTTCGACAGGTCGAAGGTACAGTAACTGACATCCCTGTCAAGATAGACGATCACTTTGTCCATACAGACTTTCAGGTTATTGACATGGGAGAAGATGAATATGATCCACCCATCATCCTTGGAAGACCATTCCTTAGTACTGTCAAAGCAATCATTTACATTAGAACTGGAGAAGTCCACATGCACTTCCCCTCTGAGAAGGTACGTCTTTACTTTACTGACCCTAACTATGTATTTGAAGAATCCAAGCAGGTCAGGACAAGAATAAGGTGGCGTAACCACAATCAGAAGCAACAGGTCATCAAGGATAGATGGGCAGATTATGAAGGAGAAGTGGTAAGATCTGAAGACATACCACTCAACCAACACTGTCCTGAGGAGACCAAAGCACCGAGACAGGTATGGAAAGAAAAGACAGTTGTACATGAAGAGGAGGCGCCGCCGGAACCACCGACTACGCCATCCACCAAGTCCCAGGACGACTGAACGAATAAGAGTCCCGTTCGGAGGACTTAAAAACACCGAACGCCTTGCCAAGAGGTAACTTGGTAGTTATCCTTTCCTTTTAATTATTTACTTTATCTTAAATAGTTTGCTTAGTTAATCATATTCATACTATCTTAAAAAGAAAATAAAAATGTTAAAAACCCTAAAGCCCCATGTGAGTATGCGAGTGGCATAAAACCCATAAGTACATTCACTGTGGTGGCATAAAAAATATATATATATAATAAATACATAAATATTTTCTTCTGCTTTATAAAAGAAAAAAACAACATAAAAAATCAAGGAGGCTCAACATGATAAAGGCTAGATATTTATGCTAACACTTAATCAGTTCCACAAAGCTTTGTTGTCTATTTGAGCTTCACAGAATTTAAGGAGACTAGCAGACAGAGGACATTCTAATCGCTGTCAGGGTGCTGCCGACTTTTAAATACACCTCCGCCATCTGCTAGCTACATCAGAAGAGATTATGTCAAGATCCAGCTTGGGGGAGAGCACCCCCATTATCTTGCTAAGTATTTCTATATTTATCTTTATATTTATATATACTTCTACCCTATAAAAATAAAAATATACATAACTATGAAAAAAAAATCAAATAAAGATTTTGTGCTTATATATATATACCTATATCTTTTGCTTAGTGTGTTTTAATAAATAAATAAAGTGGCTATGCTAAACTGAATCTAGATAATAATAAAACTCTAGCATGGATATGATGAATAGTTGCTTTGCCTAACTTTCAAATTTGAAGTCCTCTCTCTAAGTTTAGACATAACTGTTATCATTTAAAGCTTGCTCTAAACCTGAACTTGTGGGAAGAGAACTTGATCTAAAGTCTAAGTTGTTAACGGATATGATATGGGAAGGTTGAGCTGCTGTTTATCTATTCCTAGAGATGCTAGAATTCTGGAGAATTTTATCTTTGAAAATCTTAAAATGCTACATGATGAGTTTCTGTATGATGAGAGTTTAAGTTCCTACCACAGCCATACATACATGCTTGCTAGACTTTAAGCCATACCTTTACTTTTTACTGCTTATGAGCATTGAGTGTAGTCAAGCTGTGTAGACCCTTAGGAGCTTGTCATGCGGTTAAAATCAAGATTCACTTGCACGATCACTCATACATGCTGCTTCTACTCCGGAAGTACGCATCCACATATATCCACTCATTCTCATCTCCAGATCCACATAAAATTATTCTACTCCTAATCCGGGAGAGAATAGCCAAAAATATTTTCCCATTCTTGTTATCCCCTGTGAAATAAATGCTCAAGCTATTTTGGTTACTACCACTTGCTATATTGTTCTAAGGAGATGAGTGCTCTATACGAGGAAATAAAAAGGGGCAAGTGCCCGGAACCTCGAAAAGAAAAAGATACGAGGAAATAAAAAGGAGCAAGTGCTCGGAACCTCGATGAAAAAAAAGAAAAAGTGTGAGAAGAGAGGTAAAAATGGACAAGTGTCCGACAGTAGAATTAGGGGTACAAGATACCCACCTGAGAGGAAAAAAAAGAAAATATAGAGCACCTCATTCTCCTCAAGAGCTTTGAAAGCAAGAAAGGTACGTATCCCCTCAAAAAGAGCAGAAGTAGAATTAGACTTTCATCATTGTTATCATCACTACCACCATACACCATTTACTCACCACACATGCACATCTTGATTTGACTTATTGGCTTGTTTCTCTGGATCCATGGTTTGACTATGCAATAAATGTCTTGTAAGTATGTATACTTTATCTCCCACCTATGAGCTCCAGATATCAAAAGCCTTATTAGAATAGGATGAGAGAGAAGGCAATGTCACTCTGCCTTATACCACAAATACTACATACTTTGCTTTGAGAGAAGGCAGACATCATTACTGCCTTGGTGAGGATCCAGAAATACCACAAAAGAGAGACCTAAGAGAGTCATACAAGGAATCTCTGAGTTTTATTTGAAAATCTGCAAAAAACTCCAAGAGCTATAGCTAATCAAGAATAAGAGACATGGCGCTTGACTAGACTGTTCTATCTTTTAACCGCTCAAGACAAAGGTGACGGTTGCAAGCCCCATGGTGAAAGGTATAATGAGTAAGTTTTAAGTCTTGACAGTTTACTTTAACTCAGAGATGAGACTCTATTTGAAAGCATGTGTACCGTCAAAATTCAAAGGCATTTCAGCAACTACTGAGTCTCTCCTTGCTCAGGGACGAGCAAGAGGTAAGCTTGGGGGAGTTTGTTGACGGTCCTTAAGTATCAATTATAACTATCAAATAAATAGAGAAAAGGATCCAAATGAAACCAACACCTAGACTTAGGGTTTTATCTGACAGAATTCCACGAGTTTTGCTGTTTATCTATTTCTATAGGGGGTTATCAGAAAATACGGAAGAAAGGCCCACATGTCGGATTAATGACGGGATATTAACCGAACACGTAATTATCTTACATCTAGAAGAGTCCAGAAGCCACGAGAACGAACGGGAGGCGTAACAGAGCCGGGGACAGGGCGCCCGCCCTGGTCCTTAGGGCGCCCGCCCTGGCCCCGGAGCCAATCAGGCTCCGCCTCGAGGATTATGCTCCACCGACCTAGAGGATCAAGGAAAACCGTCCGTTCAATGTCGGTTTGATCCGACGGCCCAGATTCATCCGAAAGGGCTATATAAGCAAGGCCCCTGCCCCTGGAGGAGAGGCCCTCGTCTCATACTTCAAACCCTAATTCAGGAGGAGAGCCTCTGATCAAGCCCTAGAGCCACCACATCAACTAGATCTCTAGTTAGCATAGCTACATAGGATTAGAACTAGAAGGAGTCAATCTTCGATTGGTTCCCGGATCTGTCAAGAGGATTCTTGGTAATTCCTCTCTTGTTCTTCAATTGTTCATCTTTGTTCTTCAATATTATGAATATGACTTTGTTCTATTTCAATATATTGGTTATGACTTTGCTCTACTTGATTATATTTGCAATTATATTGTTCTTAGTTTATCATAGTTATATGCTTGGCTTAGTTAGATTAGAATTATATACATGCTTAGGATCGTATAGCGTTTATCCATGTGTACAGTGGGTGAATGATAATTATTGTGTAGACGTGGTGTCTATACCGTATTTATCTGCGATTGCACCCTATATGCCGGATTGTGGGGTAGTTCGCGATAGTGACAGCTTCGTTGATTCTTATATAGTCCCCCTCTCGTGTATAGGGCAGGCAGAGCAACACTATTACAGGGGAGTGATTGCTATGTTCTTCATCTTCCTTGCTAATATTCACTATGCATGGATATAGTCTTTTCTCACCATGATTGCCAAGTATAATTGCACTAACTATGATATGCTAGACTTTATAGTTAATAATAACTTAGGGAATATCTTTGTAGTTCATCCTAATTCCATGCTAATGACTTGCTAGAATATCTGTTGAGGTGCTTATCATTATTATATGTGGCTAGCTGATCAGATTAATTATCTTTGTCACCATTATCACTTTACCTTTACTTAATGTGACATTTATACCTGTATAAAGAGATTGATAAATACTCTCGGTTATACATGCAATGATGTGTACTCAGTTCCATATTCTCATTCCATTATCAACCATGATACTTAGAAATCCCTTCCCAGTGGTAAAAATATAAATAACGATACCTGAAATACTTCCCGGTTAAAATGCTACATCGGTATTAATCTGTGCGCTTGCAGATCCCTTTTATTATTTATCTTGATGAGCAAATGCATATTTCAATACCGCGTCTCTCATGTCATGCTGGGGATGACAACTTGGCTTAAGTGGCATGAGGGATAGGTTTGGCATTTTTGGCGCCGTTATCAGAATTTGAAAACTAAGTCTACTTTTGGTAGTGACGTTAAGAATGCCCAACAACAGCATCAGCTAGAGCATTCTTTCAATCTACTTGCTATAATCTTGAAGCTTCTGCATTTATGCATTTCTGCATTCATAGCATGTTTTGAGGGGGAGTTGTAATCCTTGGGCTCTAGCTTGATAAGTGCATGTGTCAACAAGGGGGAGAGATATGTCACACTCACCATGTCACACAAGGGGGATAAGTAGTCAACAAGGGGGAGAAGTCTCCATTTCGTGCATTCATTTGAGAGAGATTGCACTTATTCAGGGGGAGTTGCACTTGAGTTTGCTTTTGCTTGCTAGATGTGTTGAGCCTTTGCCTCTTCTGGAGGGTCTAGCAGTTTTTCGGCTTTTCGAGCTTTGCTAGTGGTGTTGAGCCCGTTGCCTTTTCTTGAGGGCTAGCTTTGTTTTACTTGGTTGCGTCGAGCCGTTGCCCATGTCTTTGGGGACCAAGTTTTTGCTCATTTCAAATGACTTGTTTCGGCCTTTCTTTGGCTTTTGGTCATTTTGTTGAGCTCTTTATTTTCTCTTCTTCTTTTTCTTTTGCTCAAGCTGTTCGTGTATTGGTGTTGACAATGCACTCATCAAGGGGGAGATTGTGAACACAAGGTTGACAAGTACCCTTGTGTGTTCGTTTTGTGATGAGTGATTGTCAATGTGATCCACGAAGTAGGTTGAGTGGTGACTAACCTTACCTTGGCGAAAGCCTTGTGTGCGACATGTCTCTTGGCTTATGTTGTGCATGTATGGAGCACGGAGGCGGTAGCCGACGGCGAGGTGAAGGTCAAGGAGGACGTGCCGTGCCGATTGACCGAAGGGGTGAAGGACGGACGTGAGGCTTGGACCGAGGGACCTGGAGGCCGGGTGGCTAGCCGCGGTGGCTGACACTTGGGACATCGACAAGCGCGAGAAGACATGGGAGTGACCGTGTTGACCGTGGAGGTGACACGCGTCGGATGGCGGGGGACGCGTATGGAGTACGCTACTCGCGGAGCGATTTGATGGTTTGGGCCTCAAAACCATCGGAGGCGGGTTTACGGGTTTGGGTCTCAAAACCTGGGCGGAGGTTCCGAGGCGGAACGGACGGCATGTGGCGGCATCGGGGAGGTTGCGTCGAGGCGAAGCTACCGGTGAGGAGGCGCGGTGGCCGTCGGATCAAGATGAAGACCGGGTTGGACCTTTACGCCCTTGGGCTAAATGGTTTGGCTCATTTGTATCCAGGGGCAAATCGGGGATTGTGTAATAGCCCTGTTAAATAGGATGAGGGAGCTCTCATCTCCCTCACCTCTCTCCCCATTCTCATTTCTCCTCTTCATCCCTAGGGTTAGCTCCTTCATGTTCATGAGAGAGGTCAAAATACTTTGAGATTTTCGTGGTGTATTTCTTGTGATTTGGAGTGGAAATGGAGGTCCAAATCCTCCTTGTGTCCTCCGGGATTCATCTAATGAAGCTGTGATTTTCGTTCTATGTGTTCTTCATTTTTTCTCATTTTCGTGCTTAGCTTTGATCTGTTTTTCTCGGAGTTTGGGTCAATCTCAGAGCATGATTTCTCGGGGATTGGTTCGTGCTAGGTTGAATTTCATCTGTGCAAAGTTTGAGCTCAAATCCTTTTGTTTTGATGGATATCCGGTCGGTTTTTGGTTGAAGCCGGCCTGCTGTTCGTGCTGTCTGTTCGTCGAGTTTCTGTTCGGTTGGTAGTCTGTTCGTCTGTTCGTCCGTTGTTTGCGTACGTGGGGCAAGCTGCAGAGTCAGAGCCGGTGCTCGCCCTTGGAGTCCAGGCGCCTTGTCCGCCCGCTGAGCTGACCGGTTTGGCTAGGTGCAGGGATCGTGCAGACCCGATTCTGCCTCTCTTTTTGCGTTTCTGCACAGCAGCCAGGCAGCATCGTTTCTTGCTCTCTGTTCTTGAGCTGCTCGTGGTGCATAGTTGCTGTTCGCTGTACACTCAACACCAAGAGGAGTGCAGATGGCCACCAGAACATTCTGCATCTTCCCAGAAGGCAAGTAGCACTGCCTGGTGACTGCTCGTCATGAGTCAAGGTGATTTCGTGCCTGATTTTGATTGGACTAAAGCAAGCTTGTTCCATCCGTGATTTACTAAAGCATTGTTTGTCTAAACTTTGGAGTATTAAATTACCTCTTGGTTTTCACATTTGTGAATCATTGCCTTTTCTCGGTTCTAGTGCTTGGCCAGCGTGAGCAGCCCCTCCATTGCTGTGCGTGTGCTCTTCCTGCTCTTCTGAAATCTCTGGTGCAGGTTCAGTGAAGACCGGTCAGGAGCTCCAGTGAGCTCGCTCGTTTGATCTGTTGGGAAGTGGAATATCGGTGCTTACCTGTTTACAGCTCCAATTTTACAGATGTTTTTCTGTCTAATTTTTTCCAGCCTTGATTTCGTGTTTCGTCCGTAGCTTGGTCGTTTGAGATCCGAATCGTATTCCGTCTGTTGCGTTGGTATTTAACCGTTCCAAAGAATTGATCTAAATACTCTTGTCACCAGTTGGCTTGAGTATTTTAGTTTCATCAACCCGCTTATGTTTTGGGTAACTTTGGGACAGCGGCCAAATATTTCGAAAGAAATTTGAGGCTCCCATTTACCCCCCTCTGGTCGCCGCTTTCGGTCCTTCAGACCAACACTGGTGCATGAAGTCATGCTTCTCGTCTGCTAGAATTTCAGAGCTGGTTCTTGGGTATCTGAAAGATGGGTGGAAGGAGAAAATACATGACGCTATTAGTTACCGCAGCTTCAATGACCACCGCAGCAGTAAAGGTCTGATGCTGAGCACAAACAGAAACAGGCCGTTATTATTCGATGTGAGCGTCCTCCTCTGGCACATCGCCACGGATTTTTGCTTCTCCTCAAGCTCACTTTCGGAGCATAGATGTGCCTTTGCTAAGGTCCCAATGTGGACGAAACGGTTACCAGCTCCCTCCCATTTCGTGCAAGGAAATCGACCAGCAGCTCCTGTCTCCCATTCCCTACTACAGTTAATAATTGATGGAATAATTGAAAGGATCAGAGAAATGGTACCGAAATGTATTTGCCAGACTAGTTTACCTGTCGAGAACGGTCATCCCACATCTCAATGCGGCCAAGAGTTTACCTGCTGTAAAGCCGTCCTGTGCACACAGATGTCCAACTACATGGCGTACCTCTTGTTCGTCAATCCTGAGATGCTGTTGCCTGGCTCCAGGCGCAATCTTTTCACAGCAGCTCACCAAGAGCTCGAGGCCATATTCAAGGATGACAACCAACCACTGGCACTGGATAATAAGACAGCTTACAGAGAAGATTATCAGCAAGCTAAATTCATCATCAGAAGCCACCATCTCAGCAACTTTCATCCACGAGGCTTGGATGCTTGCTCAAAATTTGAAGAGCTCAGGCGATGAGAAGAAGATGTGGGAAGAGATCCAGGATGTTTGGGTGGAGATGCTTTGCTTGTCCGCCAGTAGATGCAGAGGATACCTACACGCCAAGGCTTTGGGCAAAGGCGGCGAGTTCCTCTCCTATGTGTGGCTGCTGCTGTTTCACATGGGGATGGAAACCTTCACGGACAAGCTGCAGAGGGAGCAGGAGCCACCAAGCCATGGTGAAGCAGGGAGCAACGACACGGCTGAGCCGACTCGGGAGGTCTCCACCACCACCAGTATGGACAGGCTGCAGAGGGAGCAACTTCCAAGCCAGGAAGGGAACCAGTATGGCACTGCATCCACTTCCGAGATTTGCGAAGTTGCAGATGATGTGGTTTGACACCCTCATCATGCAGGCTACTGGTACTATTCCGATTTACTACTACTGGTTGTATGGTACTCTCTATTTTTGTTTGCAAGCCGGTTTTGTGCTAGGTACTCTGACTCTCTTACAGTCTTGCTCCTCATCAGTGCAATGTCTTCCACTCTCTGTAATGTCGTTGTACCCCCTTTTTTGTGAAGAAATGCACTGTTTGAAATTTGGATGGTTCGTCATTATCTAGTCGCAAGCTTACAACTTTGTTATAGTTTATTTGTTTTGCTTCAAGATTTAAGTGTGCACGAGAAAATACTGTTGATGCTGCATCTTAACAAAAAAAGGTAGAGCGTCCAATGGTGGCAAATTAAGTTTGCATGCATTATTATTTACGTACTAGGCTAGCTTAGGTTAGATACATCAGCATGCAAAGGTACCTGAAGTGAAGAAGGAATGTGATTGTTGGAGACACATTGGCTTGCCCATGAGCCCATCTTAAGCCTGACAAATTGGACTGGAAGCCCCTGTCATCACTCATCAGTACCCGCTTGTTATTCAGTTTCCTTGCTATGTTTGTATCGATTCTTGTTCTGCAGCTTGATCAAACATGCAGCAGTTGAAGAGTGGGACGCATGCAAGAAATCACAAAAGGCTGACCAACCATGGACATGGACATGGACATGTCCAGATGAAGAGTGGATGTATATATGGACATGAACACGGTTGACCCCCAGCACGCCGAGGATGGTGTAGCTGATGATAAAGTTGCTGCTGAAACAGCTCATGTTTACTTGGTGTGCCTCTGCGAGTGTGGACAGTGTATGTCAGTACGTGTGCCCCTTGTGCTATTTCTTTTCTTTTCAATTTTTTAGTTGTAACGCTGGACCTGGATTCTGTAACTACTTTAATCGTCCTACTAGGTTAATGCAATTCAGTGGACAGGGGATGAGATCCCTGCAACTCTTTTACCCCCTCTGAACTCTGCTGAAGAGGGGTGCCGCGGTTAATCGCTTTGCTTCTTGACTGAAAGAAACAGAAATTACAAGAAGGCGGCCTCCTAAGTCCTAACCAGACGGCCTGGCCCAACATTCAGCTAGCCCAGTAGCCCAAACAACTGAAAGCCCATGGAAAGATAAGGAAGGAGAACCGACGCCGAAGTTTACAGCCCAGTAGCAATCATCACCCACCGCTCGCCGACGCCGCTCACCGGTCGTCGCCGCCGCCCGCTCAATCCCACGTGCCCACGCCTCCGCAGGCTCCACACTTGCCAGCTCATTCCTCTGCAAGGACCGCCCACCGTTGCCTGCTGCTGCTAGCGGCCGGAGATGGATGAGGAAGTGGAGAACGTTGGGCCATTCCGCCGGACCAGCGCCTGCACGTGCCGCATGGCCACACGCATGGCGTCCGCGCTCGCCAGCTCTGACAACCGTGCCCAGGTAAAGAGTGGATTGGAGTCACGACTCCTGCTTCCCGCCCTCTTCCTCCTATTCCAATCAAGCCGTTTCCCTCTTGTTCATGAAATTATTCCCCTTTTATGTTTTCCATGCCCAGTTATGAATACCTTCATATCTGTAATGATATGCAGGCTGCTTTAGCTCGCCTTGAAGCTCTTGAGAGCGACAATGCCGGTGTTGAGATGGTAGATCTTAATGATGATGAGTACGGATCCACCGATGAGGAAAACCTTGGTCAGTTCCTTTTTCATTTAGCTTCGTAGTAATAGTAATGCCATGATGTGAAAAAAAGGATAAGTTAGATACAGTATGTACAAGCTCGATGACAAAATATTACTCTTTGCAAGCGACAAGTACTGAAATGAAACACAGATTTCTTGTGTATGACATATTCTGATATCACTTCTAGTATCAATTTTGCAGAGGGAAAAAACAGCATTCTGTGTTTCTTATCCTTGCATCGATGAATAAGAATTAAAACTATCCTTCAAAGGAAATATTTGAAACATACTTTTGCTTCAACACATCTGGCATGAACAACCCCACAAAATATTTCTAAGGTGACTGTTATTAGCATCTGGAATTGCTCTAAAGCCAGTCGTTTGGACACCTTTGAGGTCCACATGCTACAGCCTACAGCTTGTCAACCTTGTGTTGTTAGCATCTGGAATGCCCCTGAAGTCAGTAATTTATTTATAGACATATTTGAACTCCACATTATACAAGGCTGCAACTTGTCAACTGTAAAGATTCCGGTGTTCATAGTTTCTGTAAATGTTGCATTTGTGTTCTATACTTATATAGGCCTTTTGGATTGTGGATCTGCGGATGCACATTCAACTCAAATGCTCTACCCACTGAACTAATTAAAGTTCGATGACTGAAGCCATCTTTTGTGTTTGAATTTCATTTCTACAGTCCTTATGCAAAAGAAGCAGTCGAAGATTATGAAACGCAAGACAAGGCAAGGGAAAGCTTTGGAGAAAAAGGCGGCAAGATCATTCATGGATGTTTTACAGGAAGTAAGCAATCTTGTGCTATTAAGTTTGTTTCTTGTCATGTTTATTTTGTTAGTAGTGTACTTGTGTGACAGGCAAATTTGGAATCCCTGCCTCCTCATGTCCCAACATATTTGAGGGCTGCTGTGGGTCCACCGAGCACTTCATCTCGATGGCACTACTGCTCAGTCTGTGGTAGTTCTGCAAACTACACGTGTGTGAGGTGTGGAACACGGTTCTGTTCTTGCCGCAGTCAAGTCATACACAATGATACGCGCTGCCTGAAATTTGTGGCTTGATCGGCTGGATATGTACAAGCTACGATTGATGTATGTCCACTCCCTAATGATTGTTCAGATGTGCTTTGATCAGTAGGATACACTTGCTGCTATGTTTTGTACTCTGTATGATGGGGTAGGTAAGTGGTAGGAAACTGGTTTTATTAGCTATGTGCAGCAGTTGAAATTGCTAGGCTGTAGGCCAGCACTTTTTTGTCAGAAATGTTATGTGTGTACGTAGGTGCATTTATGCTTAGCTTAGCCTGATTTGCCATAATTTGCTATTGTTGTCCCGAACTCATAATATTTATAATTATCACCGCCTTTGTTCCACCCTTGGAAATCACTTCTCGGAATTTTTTTATGCCTCTAGCAAAACATGCCTCACTGTGCCAATAAAACACATTTTGTTACACCTTAGAAGGGTACTCTGTAGGAGTGGGTTGGTAAGGTAAGTGGTTGAAAACCATTTTCTCAGCAGTACACTGTAGACTGTAGTTGCAGGTGCCAGGTAGATCTCTTGTAAGTCGACCATCATATCAGTATATCTAAATAGTAATTTGACATTGTTTCTTGGTGAATCAAATGTGCACACAACTGTACTCTGGTAGTAGATGTGAATTGGTACGTAAATACCCTAGTTAATTAGCATAAGGTAAACAAATGCCAAATACATATTACTGCAAATGCCATGCTAATGCTTGGACCCATCTAGCAGAGTGGCTGATATTAGTAGCACATGGTATGATCCGAACGAAATCTTTCCTACTATAAATTCTTTTTGAGCCTGCTTCAAATATGAGCACATCTTAATAGCATCATAAAGTAATTTGCCAAGGATGAGGATCTCAGCCATGAATTCTTTCATCCCTTGCTTGGACTCTGGTGACACCCGCTTAATACCAACCGTCTGCTTGGAATGGTGAAGCTCCCCTCTGAAGACACTCCCAAAGCCTCCTTTACCCAGAAGCATCTTGTCCTTGAATCCACCAGTGGCAGCCAATAGATCTCTGTAGGTAAAGGATGGAGGCCCATACTCCCTCTCCCACTCAAGTTGAGCTGTTCTAGATTTTGACCTCCTCTTCATATGGACCATCAGGAGAGCAGCAGAAACAACTATGACAATTCCAAGGACTGGTAAAAGAATTGCACATAATATTGTCTTGTTGCTGCGCGGGCGTGGGTGAATCTTCGTCGGGAGTTGTGGGGTAGTAGTATTCAAAGACAGGAGGGAGTAATTGAGTGCTGCAGCTTCTTCGTTGAGTTTGAAGCTCCAACCCAGAACGTAATGCTTGCTGCCAATTAACAAATCATTCGCGAAAGAGAATCCGGCAAAGACTAGCTCGGTTGGCAAAACTGATGATAGATCGTATACTACTGATAGCAGTGGCTTGCTGGGTTTGGACGACGGGCAGCAAGGCGCCATAGTGACATTTAGCATGGTTTGCCTGCCATCATAGTCCACCCACACCTGCATCGGTTCCCTACTGACGAGGCTCAAGTTACGAAACACACCGTCACTGTCATAGTAACCTGCGGTATGGGAGGCAACTGAAATCAGGCTGTTTAAGTCAATCCCTATGTGGTTGGAGTCGATGTCTCTGAACTCCGTGTTGTTTACGGTATCAAGCTCGATAGCAAGGAGATGATTAGTTGCGTTACCATTATTCGAGGGATTGAGAAGGCCAAGAAACTTGTCAGGATAGGCGCTAGACAGATTCGTGGAGGAACAAAGCACAAATGCAAGACCCGGGCTACTCAGGTCAGTGGAAGGCCCCATGATGGAGAAAATAAATGTTGTGGAGAAGGATGACTGGGAGGAGCCATTTGGGACATCTGTGAAATTGAGTGGGTAGGGGTAGAAAGCGTGACCTTTAGAATTGCGAACCCCGCTGGTTAGCCTCAAGAGGCCATCAACGACTGAAGCTTGGCCATCCATGGTCAGGTTCAGGCTGTCACCAGAGAAACCATCGTAGATAAACTCACGGTGATCAACAGCAGCGCCAGTCCGAGAGGCAGACATTAGGAGCAGAACGAGGATTAGGAGGCACTGCAGGTGCCGAAAGCAAGGATGATGCTGCATATTGAGGTAGACGACGAAGCAAAGAATATCGATCGACCGATATCTATCTATTGAATAGGATATGAAGTTTCTCGGCTCCACCAAACCATCGGTTCTCCTCCGCCTAGCAAGCAAAATTCTACGGTCCACTCCATTGAATGATTCAATGTAGCGGCGGGCCGGGAGACCGAAAATTCTACGGTCCAAGGCAAAACATGTCGAGGTCAGGCTTTACTCTGACAGTCCGACTGCTATGGTTACCAAACTTTGCTAGTACATATATAGTGTCTCCGGTGTTTTCAGTGCAATTACACAATCATTCTCATGCTGTCCAGTGTCCGCACGATCATTATCACCAATACGGAAAGTAATTTCGGGAATCTGAAGTAGGAGAAGGGAATTTGGGGAAATCAGGGGAGAAAGAGGACGAGGCAGAGGCGATTTGGGGATGAAGACAGGTTCAATTCCAGATATTTCAGTCATGTCCGATCCCTCTTCCACCTGATGCCTCGCGTTATATACTCGCGAGAGCATACCAGAACAACACGCAATGCGTAATGGGCTGAGACCAGAACGACTGCCCAAGGCCAGAGCAACGGAGACCTCACACCAGAATCCACATCACGTGATTACCCATGCGCTACGGCGCTACGCTAGAGCTGACATTCACCCCAGTTCTTTTATTCTCACCGGTAGATTGCAGAAGAGGTGCACAAACATCTAGTACTAGTTCCTTGTCCCCAATAAAATTACACACTCATGCTTCTTGACCTTTTTTGTCTCTTAATTAAAGTGCTGTACTCCCTCTGTTAGTTTACTTTTAATAATTTTTTCGGTAGGGGATCACACCCCTCTTGTTTCCTCAAAATTTAATTCAGCTTTGTCAATCCCCTATACTTTTTTTTCGAAAGATCCGTTACCGGCTTTCATTGATAAGTGGAGATCAGATACAAATACAACTTCAGGCGCAAGGAGCGCCCCTCCCTATTTTTTGCGCGGTTTCACAGTGAAGTGAGCCCACACCACCCCTAAGTTAGAAGAGCTTGATTTACATATGACTTATATCAACTAACAGGTTCATCTTCTAAACTATTTGCCCATTGGGCACGAATTCTGGCAGCTGTGCCGGCGGTAGCGCCATTTCAAGGCCTTTGTTTCCAGCGCGGATCCAAACTCTTGCCTCCTCCTGTATCGCCCTGAACACCTGCGCCGGAGATTTACTAACCTTGCTGAAGACGCGGCTATTCCTTTCTCTCCAGATCTCCCAAACCGTTAGCATGACTAATGATCTTACTCCATTCCTACTGGTTTGTTGGGCACTGTTGCTCAACATTACAAACCACTGTCCGATGTCATGTGTATGACCCCAATTAGCCGGCCTCAGCGCTGCCGTTGCGATCCATGATCCAACCTTGTCCCATACCATCTTTGAGAAACAACATTCCTGAAACAGGTGTGAAACAGTTTCGAGGTTTCTTACACACAGTGGGCAGAAGTAGTCGTTTGGCCACTCCCGCAGCTGGAGACGCGCAGCTGTCCATATTCTGTTCTGTAGCATCAGCCAGGTGAAGAAGCGGCATTTTGGTGGCGCCTTCGTTCTCCAGGTATTCTCCGCTGTCATGGATACTGTCATTCCAATGAATTGCAGCTCATATGCTGACTTTGCTGTGTACTGACCATCAGATGTGTGGAGCCAAGTTATCTTATCATCCTGTGATGGCAGCAGCTCAATGTCATTTATGTAGCCCCATAGGGTTACAAAATCTGCTATGATCAGTTCAGTCATATTGTAATCCACATCCCTCACCCATCTGTCATCTGTCAAAGCTTCTTTTACCGTCCTGTTCTTCCTTCTGCTGTGCTTGAAAAGGGCTGGGAAGAGAGTTGCAGGTGCCTCTCCCTCCAGCCAGCGGGAGCTCCAGAACAAGGCCTTGTTGCCATTGCCCAAATGAACTCTTGTCGCAGCATTGAAAAGTGTTATATCCTCTTTGTCCAGGGGCAGCTCCATTCCTCTCCATGGCCTTCCTCTGTTATCCCAAGAGTACCAGAGCCAGCGCAGCCTTAGTGCTCTACTGAATCTTTCCAGGTCTATAATGGCCAAGCCACCGTTGGTTGTCGGGGTGCAAACCTTTATCCATGCTACCTTGCATTTTCCTCCTGTGAGTTCTCTGTCTCCCGCCCAGAGAAATCTTCTTCTTAGTTTGTCCAGCTCCTTTAGGAAGTTTTTAGGCGCCTTTACCACTGTCAACAAATACACCGGCAGCGAGCTGAGGACCGACCTGACCAGCTCCCTTCGTCCAGCGACATTCAGTAGCCGTCCCTGCCAGCCTGCTACCTTTCCTTTTGCCCTGTCCTGGATGTATTGGAGGTGCACCATTTTCAGTCTCCCTAGCGTGAGTGGCAGCCCCAAGTATTGTGTAGGAAAATTTACTCTCGGCCCAGGGAAATCGTGTAGGATATCATCCATGTCCAAGCCTGCGCATCTGATTGGTGCCACCGTGCTTTTTGCCATGTTGATTGTAAGCCCTGTCGCTTCGCCAAATGCACTCATTATCTCCATAATGCAAGCAATGTCCTCTCGCTTGGGGTTTGTGAAAATCACTGCATCATCAGCATACATTGAGATTATAAGAGCTGCATGCCGACCTTTGAGCTTTGTCAGGAAGCCTTCCTGTGTGGCATGCTCGAAGATGTTATTGAGGACGTCAATTGCCAGGATGAAAAGGTATGGTGATAACGGGTCTCCCTGTCTTAGGCCCCTTAAGTGCCTTATGCTGTTCCCTGGGCTTCCATTTAGCATTATTGAGGAGGAAGATGTCTTCAGGATTGTTGCAAGCCAGTCAGTCCATTTGGCTGGGAATCCTCTCCGGGTGAGCAGCTCAAATAAGAACTCCCATGAGACTGAATCAAATGCTTTGGTTATGTCCAGCTTGATGAGGCAAGCCGGCGTCTTCGTCCTATGGTAGTGCCTTGCCAGCCCCCTGACATACATGAAATTATCTTGGATACATCTCTTCTTAATGAAAGCACTTTGGGCTGAAGAGATGAGTTTGTCAATGTAAGAAGACAGTCTGATTGCCAGGACCTTTGTTAGCAACTTTGCAAAAGAGTGAATAAGGCTGATCGGCCTAAAGTCCTTTGGTTCGCTTGCAACTTCAACTTTCGGAATCAGCACCACCTGTGCGCGGTTTAAATGTTCAAGCGCTCCACAATGTTGTATGTGGAAGGCATGAAAGGCTCCTAGGATGTCAGCTTTGATTATGTGCCAACAATGCTTGTAGAAGTCATTTGTGAAGCCGTCGGGCCCCGGCGCCTTCTCATTTGGTAGGCATTTGACTGCTTGCTCAATCTCGCTTTCCGTGAAAGGTCTATCCAATTCAAGCCCCGGCAGCTGCTCCAATGGGTGGAGGTGGAGATTTTGCCAATGGAAGGTTCTTACTCTAGTTACCTTCTTCCCCATCAGACTCTCGAAGTAATCTTGTAGTACTTGCTGTTTTCCATCATGGCTCCAGACAAGCGTGCCGTCTTGCCTTTTAAGTGATGCAATGTATTTTCTCCTTTTCCTGGCTGACATTTTTAGGTGGAAAAACTTTGTGCAAGCATCCCCTGCCTTAATATAGTTAATTCTAGATGCCTGTCTCCTTCTGCTTCTTTCCAGTGCTGCCAGTCCTAATATCCTGACTTTAAGGTCCTGTCTTAGGCTGATCTCTTCACTTGAAAGGTTTCGGTCTTCTTGTGCTATGTCAAGCCGAAATATGACTTCATTGGCAATATGAAGCTGTAGGCGTGCATTGCTGAAAAGAGGTTTGGTCCAAGCACGCAGTGCCCGTGCAGTCTCTGTTAGCTTCTTGCGTAATTTTAAGGGAACGCTAGAGGGCATTTGGCAGAGATGTTCTTACTATGTAAAAAAGTGAGGGGATTTGGCAGAGATGCTCTCTCTTACTATGTAAAAAAATGAGATTGCCTTGGTATGGTAGCATTAAAAAATTAATTTTATACATCAAATATACGAAACTAACAAATGGTAGTTCTTTAATATGAGGAGTAATCATAAAAGAATCATGAAATTCAACGAAGATTTTACACCATCATGAAACGACAGAGGCTACCCAAGCTATGAAAAAAAGACCATCCGATTTCCTAAAACCAGGTCATCTTGTTTTGGAGTTATGGCCTTTCGATGCTCCACGCCAGTTTTATAAATAATCGAGCATTTTTTTTCTGACAATCAGATTTGAATCAGATTTAAGCATAATTCGTAATGTATTTGGACTTAAGCAGATGAAAGACCTTTCATCCTATAAATATAAAGGGTCATAGCCGATTAATGCATCAACATTTCATCTGAAAATATTACCTGTTCCTTCTCTACCTTTTATGCATTTTTATCCCCTTAAACCCTACTTTTCCAACCATATGTAATGTTTTTCTCTTAGTTTCTTGACATGAGGTGGCTCCCTAACTGGCTTTCTGACACTATGCTTCGACTCTAATGTCTATTATACTATAATAATGTATTTTCAATTGTGAATCCAGTGCTTAAAATTTATATAATCGTATTATATGGGGGCTAATCTTTGGTTGTAAATTGTGAAGTTTGACTCTTAATGACCATTTTCAATACAACGCTCGCTCAATAGCAATCCCTATAAAATTATATTAACTTATAAATTGATATATATATATATATATATATATATATATATATATATATATATATATATATATATATATATATATATATATATATGGGAAATGTTGGCATTTTTCCTACTCGCGGGAGTAGTTACTCCCACCTTCAGTAAACCACATTGCGTATGTGTGCATACTAATTTATCAATTTGAGTATGTTTATATACTCATTTTATGATACTTCAAATCATAGTACATGACAATTTTTCAAAAGAACCCATATTTTTTAACATATTATTTTAATACTATAGTATATAAAATAAGTATAACTATATATTCAATGTGTACTTGCATACTTGATATACATACTATCCTAGAGGGTCTAGTATGATCATATACTTCGTCAACATATATTTCATTAGGCCATATACACCCTAAATCTAAAGATATACATACGGGAGTAACTAATCGCTCGGAGCAGGAAATAATTTCCCTATATTAGTATAAAATATATTCCGTAACAAATACATTACTTATACCACCTAAAAAGTCTCACTGGGTTTCGTCCAACACCTCTTGGTGTGTGCGCCCGAGCCCTGCCTCCTGTTTCCACGTATGAAATTCCTAATGCCGTATCCTAACCCAATCCCTACCAACTACGAGTCTCCCAGTCTGAGTCTTAATACGAGCCTGTGCATGTGCACGTCTGATCTTATAGGCGCACAGTCCCTAAGGCAGACTCGTGAACCTCGCCCTCGCTGCGCCGCAATGGAGCTGCTGGCCAAGACACCCGTGCTTGGCTACGTACGCTGGGAAGAGGCAGCAGCAGCGAAGGCCAGCGATGGGCTCCGTCGTCGTTTGTGCAGAAGTCGTACACTGTGCAGAAGTCCAAGGAGTTCAACGCCGGCAACGTTTGTGCAGGAGGCCATCGCGCCGCACACAGCGGCATGCTGCGGCCATGGAGGCAGTGGGCGAGAGTAACGTCAGTTCGTGATTAATTTAGCAGGGAGCTGATGACAAGAATAGGAAAAAGTGAAAGGAGGTTCCGGGTGAAAAAATGCAAAGGAATATAAACAGCAAATAAATAATAAAAGTTGATCTCAAAGTTTACAAACACTTCAGGGTTCCAATACAAAGTGTTTTTAGCTTCTTGTTTTTTTTCCAAACAATGCACAAATTGACTAAAACTTATAAAATCTATATAAAATCAAAATCAAATCCAAAAATTATAATTCAAATTTTTTGTTAAGTTCCTTTCGACCAGAGAGTCTAACCATGCAATTGCATGTCAAGTATAAATCCGGAAAAGCCTAGGGTTATGTACAACCCATAAATAGTATGCTCCAAAGTCAGTCAGAAAAACCTAAAAATTGTCAACTCCAAAGTCAGGAATATAAATGTGCGTGTGCGCACCCAAAGCCGGGAATAAAAATCTACGTTGTGCAAATCGAAAGAGGCTCAATGTCAGGGTCGTAACAAATCTGAAACAAAAGAATTGGCATATGCATGATTTACTTCGAATATGATTAAAAAGCCTAAATGCATTTGAAAATAATTTAGATTCCCAATGTAAAATTGTTTAATATTTTTTTTAATTATTTTTTGAAAATGATCAAATCCTTCATAGACGAGAACAAAAATTCGTGGACCTTGTGCAACGCATGGGCATATATCTAGTTATGTAAATAAACTCCGTGACAAATATGTTAGGTAATAAATTCTATAACAAATATATGACAAATCACTAAAAGTGTGTATGATCACTGGTACAGAAGAGACCTTCGGTTCAGCATATTAGTCCCGGTTAGAGTTGGCCCTGAGACTAATTACTTCCGGGTCCAAGTTTGATGGCAACCCATACTAAAGGTATATATTAGTCCCGCTTGGTGTTACGAACCCGAACCGAAGGCTTTGACCCTTTAGTCCTGGTTGGTAACACCAATCTGTACTAAAAGTCTATCAACACATGTTAGCTCAAAAGGAAAGCATTCCATCTACAGTCACATGTGCTATGTAGGTGAACTGGAAAGCTATGGACGTAATAATCACTACAAGAAACTGGAATTACCTTGGCGGCCAAAGATTTTCTTGAGTGCCAAGTTCAACCCGCCAAGGAAAATGCATTTTTCTTGGCAGTGCCACCGAACACTCAAGGAAACATATATTCCTTGGAGGTTGAAGTAAACCGCCAAGGAATATGGGTGTTTCCTTGGCGGTTTCTCAGCACCTTCAAGGAAATTACTTATTTCCTTGAGTGTAATTCTAAACAGTCAAGGAAACTGCTATTTCCTTGAGTATTATTTTTAACCGCCAAGAAAAATACCTATTTCCTTGGGTGTTATTCTAAACCGTCAAGTAAATTATCATTTCCTTGGGGGTTATTGAATTTTCTTGGAGGTTGGCAGCCAAGGAAATGCTTATAAGTATTTTGGTGACTCCGACCGAAAAAAACAATAATATCTTAAAGGTGTCTAAAAATCCTAAAATTTGGCATGAGATCATAATATGGTTGTTTTGTCTTATCATAAAACTTTCAAATCATATTAACAAAGTTGACTATACGTTATTTACAAATGGATAAATCTCTCACATAGTTACTATCACTTACGAACCTATATGAGAGATGTGTAAAATTTGTGAACAATGTTACTATCACTTTGTCGGATGAACAAATGACCAAAATAAAAGTTGTAGGTGTTGATGAGTTGTACAACTTGTATGTTCATGACTTTTTGAACTGAAATTATTTACTCTCTGAAAATGTTGTTTCAAGTTGACATTTTTTTTAAATTCAAATTTTCAATTGATAAAACAAAGTCACATGAAAAGATGACCAAAATGAAAGTTGTAGATCTGGAAAAGTTATAGAACTTTATAGTTGACGACTTTTTCATTTGAAATCATTTTATCATGAAAAACTATGTTTGAATTTGTCGTACAAATTAATTTAAACTATGAAAAGTAAAAATCTATTCGAAAATTTATGAAACTCCTACACAACAACATATATATAGGTTGTTGCTTGCAAAAAAAGTTTTAGATTATAAAATATATATTTTAGGTTGATTCACATAATGCCTTATCTATTTACTCGATAATAGGAAAAAGTTAATAAAACAATTATTATACAGTATAAAGGCCTAAAGGGTGAAGCAATTTTGAATTTGGCCCATCAGTGATTCGGCCCGTCTCAGCCCATGTCGAACCACACTCGCTTTTCACCGTTGGATCGACTTCAACGGCTGAGATACGCGAAGTGCCGAATAAAACCCGTGCTCGAGCTATTCAGTTGAAACCCTACGGTCCTCACTCCTTCTTTTCTCCCTCACGCAGCTCCCTCCTCTGGCGGCTCCCTTCCGACGGCACGGGCGCCCTCCCTCCGACGGCATGACCTTGCACTCGACTGCGGCTGCACGACGAGCTTGGAGAGGCATGGCACAGGCGCGGCCTGGCCCTCTCATGCGGCGGCTTGGCCCTCCACTCCTCCCCTCGGCGGTTGCCGGCTCGGCCGGCCGGTGCCAGGCCGCACGCAGCAGTAGCCAACCCCTTCCGGCCTGCGGGCTGCGCGAGGTTAGTCACTCGAGCTATCCCCATCTCTGCTTCTTCTTCCTCCGCCCATGCATCGCGGCTTCCTGATTCGCTGATCTCCGGCGGCTCGCCGCGTGTGCTTTCTAGGTGTTGAAGGGGGCGCCAGATCTTGTGGTGTCGAGGAGCTGCGGTGTGCCTACGCCGGACCTACGGACAGGATCGGAGGAGCGGCGCCGGACCTGCGGCGGAGCTACGCCGGCGCGTCCACGACGACGGTGGCATGGCCGCTCGCAGTAGACCAACGCGTATGGCATCTCCAACATCGGACCTGCGGCGGAGCCGAATTTTGGTATGTATTAGACTCGATCTCCTCCTTATTTTGCAAATAGTCACTACAAGTAGATATACAGAGTTCGATGGGAAGACAGAAGGGGAAAATGGCTAGTGGTCAACACATAATTTCAGAGTGTTTTATTCATTTATGCCAGAATGTGTTTGAATTTATGAGACTACTAAGCACTAAGAGCAAAAAACATGATGGCGATGTGCTTCCTGTGAATGTGATGCATCAGTACTATTTGGTGGTTGCTTTGTCCAGGTTGGGTTCTGTTAGGTTGTGATTTTGGAATCTAGTAGAGCCATTTCTTACACTAGATGTTGCCTTCGTACATGTATAAATCCATGAATCACTAATGCTCTAGTAGTGTTTTTTTTCGGATGGTCATGAAGAATGAAATAGAGCAGTGTATTCTTCTATCTAAAAATGAACTAATCTCTGACTCTAGCATTATTCTAGGTACATGTATAAAACTAAATGATGTTTGTTCTCCACCATGTCCTGACAATACACTGATTTTAGACTAATATAGCAGAGGTCAGTGTAGAGTCTTGGTCTTTTATCCATATAGCTAAATGCAATGCAATATTTCATCTACAATTTTAAGTTTACAGTAATATAAGTAATAACTAGTATATACAGACTTTTGTTTTCTTTCACTTAGGAAGTCATTTCAATAACAACTACTATCTAAACGATTACCATTGTTCCTTGGTTTATTTACAATGTTGTAGTACAAATATAAGTTATTATTCACTCACTTGCCGTTGTTCTTTATAATACAGATAAGTAAACAAGTTAAGGCTTACAAGATCCAAAGGCTGAAGGAGTTACTGATTAACTTGGGCACTTCGTTCTGTGCCTCCGTCATGTCCAGGCTGTAGATGAAATTCCAAGGGAGTTGTGCTATTTTGCCCTGCTCATCAAAAACGTGCAGTAACCTGCAGTATTGTTTCTCTGCATCAGATTGGTTTCTGTGCCTCCGTCACGACATGCTGATTGTCTTGCAGATATCAACTCGCTGGATTGCAGATATGTATGAAGCTATCTATCTAGAAGTGTATGAACACATGTTCCTTCATCCTGAATTACTACAGAATGGTCAGCAAAGATTTCTCTTATATCACCATTAGTTTAATTGCATCTCTGTTGTGTGCCCCTTATACAAGCAAGAATACTATATTTCTTTACTTATGGGCTCATGGCTCTCAATAAAAGTGTATGCTGTGTGTGCGTGTGTGTTCAAATGCTATTGAGTATTGTCCCGGTCAAATTTAAAGTGCAAGTGACTGCAAGAATTATGTTATAATGGAATACTCCTAACACTCAGTTGTGTCTAGAGATGCAGCTTTCTCTACTCACCACGTGCTTGTTTCTTGTCATGTTAAATGACTCTTCTTGCCTGTTGTTATTACTTACAGAATTCTTGTAGTACTAATTAATCATTTGAGTAAAGCAGAGATGACATTACTTTGCTAGTATGCCATTTTAATGCAATTTCTCTGCATCAACATAATAAATGCAACCAACAAAAAACTGGAAGTAGTGATTACAGACTCACTGAAAGTTTTCTCATTCAAGATCTATAAATCTTAGTAATCTATTCTTTGTTCGATTTTCTCATGTAGGTATGCAACCAGCAAATGTATGACTTAGGCCAAAAGATAGTGTGGTGGGAGGGCTTGACACAGGAGTTAGTAATACCTCTACCATTGGAAACTATTAGTGACTTGTGTGTTTGATGTATGGACTTCATGTAAGGCCGAATGATAAATGCACTTGTAATTGATATGTTAATGTCACTATAATGGTTGGGTTCCATAACCAATTGTCTATATGCATATGATCTTGTGTAAATTAAGTATAGTGATGGGAATATTAGAATATATCGATTACTACAATTATTTTTTTTATTGCCAATATAGATTTCCTTGGGGGTTGGCTCTCAAGGAAATCAAAATTACCTTGGCGGTCAAAAGCAGCCAAGGAAAATTATAGTTTCCTTGGAGGTCAAGGGCGGCCAAGGAAACAACTATACCTTGGCGGTCTAGATAATTTCCTTGGAGGTTGCTGGCAGTCAAGAAAACTACTTTCCTTGGAGGTAGTTAGCCCTCAAGAAAACTTCTTTCCTTGGCGGTTGTAACATTTTCTTGGTCCTTTGGCAAATTAAGTCTGGTCGTAGTTTCCTTGGCGGCTAGCCTCCAAGGAAATCATCCTTGAGTGCCAAAACCGCCAAGGAAACTAATTTCCCTTAGCTTCTATTCTTGAGTGTGTTTGCTTGACGGTTTGTAGCCAAGGATCATTTTCTTGGCGGTTTTACCCCTTTCCTTGGCGGTTTTTGGCACTCAAGGCAATTCAGGATTGTGGTAGTGAATGCATGTGGCCTTAGGTTTGAGTCGGAAGAAATTATTTTTTATAGCATCGGAGGACCTTGGAACCGGGATTAAAGGGTCATGCCTTTAATCTCGGAGAAACCGGGACTAAGCTACGTTTTCAACTAGTGGATATACTACCCCATATATTTTGGATGTCTGCATCAGTACATGTAGGCGTATGGAAGGTACTAGTAAAGTATCAATCTGTAGCTTGGACTGTAGCAGACTAGTCTCCAATGGTTTGATACGTATCGAACTGTATGTTTGATCCATATGTATTCGTGACTATAGAAGACCATTCTTTTCTGTCGACTACCAAAAAAAAATCAAGTGGAAACTACTGCACCATCCTTTTTCAAGAAACCAAAAATCAACGAAACTCATTTTCACGTGTTTAGACAAAAAGCTTGACTTGGGTGGCCGTGGAGGTCTCCCTCCGATCCGCTGGACAGGATGGACTAAATAATTAGCCTTAGTAGAATATACAATCATGCGTCTGTTCACCCCTGCCCATTGAGCCACCAGCGAGCGAGCCTTGCTAGTTGTATTATTGGAACTCCATCTTCGTTCATCTTGTATAGAGACAGATAGATGATGCATCGTCCAGCTTGCTCTTCTTATCTGCACCAGCTGCGTCGTCGCCTCCTACTACTTGTGCTGCTCTCTGCCATTAGCGCCGCCGAAGGTGATGCTGATGAATTCATTTACAATAGCTTCTCCGGTGCGGACCTATCCATGGATAATCAAGCTTCAGTCATCGATGGCCTCTTGAGGCTATCCGAAGGCGCGGATACTAAAGGTCATGCTTTCCACACTTACCCTCTCGATTTCTCAAATAATCCTGTCATCTCATCAAATACCTCCTCCTCCGTGCCATCCTTCTCCACAACGTTCGTATTCGCCATAATTAGCGAGTCCGATAATTTCAGCAGCGATGGTCTGGCCTTTGTCCTATCTTCCACCAATGAGTTGTTTAGCAGCTCGGCCGCCCAGTACCTGGGACTCCTCAATTCTGAAACCATGGGCAACGAGTCAAATCATCTACTTGCTATCGAGCTCGATACCGTACAAAACGTTGAGTTCAGAGACATAGACAGCAACCACATCGGGATCGATATGAACAGCCTGATTTCCAATGCATCCAAGGGTGCAGGTTACTACACTCCTGATGAGGGGTTTCATAATTTGAGCCTCAGCAGTGGGGAACCGATGCAGGTGTGGGTAGACTATGACAGCGAGCGCACCATACTAAATGTCACAATAGCTCCCTTGCCATCTACCAAACCTAATAGGCCATTGCTCTCCATTCCATATGATCTTTCCTCCGTGTTGCCAAACACAAGAGCATATGTCGGGTTTTCATCAGCAGCTGGCCCAATTCCCACCATGCATTGCATTCTGGGTTGGAGCTTCAAGCTGAACGGAGAAGCTGCAGACCTCAACTACTCCGACCTACCTTTGAAGTCTATAGAACAACTCAGGCAACAACTTCGCGCTGGCAGACACACCTACAAGACAAAAATAATAGTATGTGCGGTTCTTTTACCAACTCTTGGAATCGCCATGATTGTTTCTGCTACTATTGTGAAGGTCCGTATGATGAACAGGCTGTCAAAATCTAGAACAACTGACATAGAGTGGGAGAGGGAGTATGGGGCTCCATCCTTCGCCTACAAAGATCTATTGGCTGCCACTAGTGGATTCAATGACAAGATGCTCCTTGGTAGAGGAGGATTTGGGAGTGTCTTTAGAGGGGTGCTGCACCATTCCAAGCAGACGGTTGCTATTAAGCGAGTGTCACCAGAGTCGAAGCAAGGGATGAAGGAATTCATGGCCGAGATCCTCATCCTTGGCCACCTCCGCCACCGTAATCTTGTTCAGTTGATTGGCTACTGCAGACACAAGCAACAGCTCCTTCTGGTGTATGACTATATGCCCAATGGAAGCCTTGACGGCTACTTGCATACTCAAGATCATAGCACCTCCAATCTATGCTGGGCTCAAAGGTTCCGCATCATCAAAGGCATTGCATCTGGTCTTTTCTACCTACATGAGGACTGGGAGCAGGTCGTCATCCACCGGGACATCAAGACAAGCAATGTTCTGCTTGATGGTGAGATGAATGCGAGGCTAGGGGATTTTGGTCTTGCAAGGTCCCATGATCATGGAGCTGACGCACACACCACACGTGTGGCAGGCACATGTGGCTACATTGCTCCAGAGCTTGCCAGGCTCGGCAAGGCAACAAAAGCAACCGATGTGTTTGCATTCGGCGTGTTGATGATGGAGGTTGCCTGTCGAAGGCGGCCAATCTGGGTGGACGGTGCTAATGGTGAGCCTGTTGCCCTATCAGATTGGGTGCTTGCTGCATGGCGAGGTGGTTCCATTACCGATGCTGTCGACACAAGACTGGATGATTATGTGGAGGAGGAGATAGAGCTAGTGTTGAAGCTTGGTTTACTCTGTTCACACCCTTCACATAATGCCAGGCCTTGCATGCGCCGCGTCATGCAGTATCTACAAAGGGATGCACCACTACCGGCAGACCTGCAACCTGATAATTTGCTGAGAATTGGCGTGAGTCAGGAACTCAGGATGATGAGCGTGGAGCGTCCAATGTCATGTCCGGCCACTACTATTACTGATCTTTCTAAAGGGAGGTGATGAATATTGTTGTGCTACCTCCCTCCCTTATGTATTCAGATATCCAATGCAATCAAGTAGGTGGGGAGTGCTTCTCCCTTCCGATTTCATAAAAAAAAAGAATATTGTTGTGCTGCTTAGCTTGGCCATAAACCATAGATCATATATATATATATATATATATATATATATATATATATATATATATATATATATATATATATATATATATATATACTTGTACCCATGTTGGCTTTCTTTATTAATGCAATAATGTTGATTTACGTTTCTTTCGGCGTCTTACTACACATATGTGATTGATGTGCTATGTGGCAGAGTTTTAATTTGTTCATAAATTTATATCCTTCAAGATCATGTGCCCTCCTAACTCCAAAAGTTATACTAAGTGTAGTAGATTGTTGAGTACACTCAGTTTAGTGCTGGCAAATGCACGGTGCGTCTGCCTGATTTATGATTTTTGGATGATTTTTAGGAAACAATATGTAGAGGCAGCTGTGATTTATAGCCGTCTCTAGAATTTGTAGGGACGGCTATTAAATCCTATTTCTAGGGGCTGCTGGGCAGCGTCTGCCTCTGAAATCGCTGATTTGTAGCAACGAAAGAGTAGCAGCCGCCTTTACAAACGATAGTTGTAGTAGTGAAAAATCAGCAATACTGATTTTCCAAAAAAAAATTTGAAAGGGGATATCTGCTTCTATTAGATAAGGACAACAACAGTACACGGGAGTACAGAACTCGACACCACAACACTCTTAACGAAAAGAAAAGGTACTACTAAGCCTAGCAGTGTCATCTTCCTCGCATCCGACAACGCATCACGGGAAAGCTGGCCATTGGCTTCTCCCCAGCAACAGCAAAAGGAAGGGGACTGCCACCATGAGCATCCCCGAGTTCGCATCAACACAAATCGCCACAACGGGCTACAGAAGGAGCACTCCGATGTTGCATCGCAGATGGAAAGGAATGAGTACGAACTCCCCATCCCCTTCTCCGATTCCGCTCCCGACAGTACCAACCAGCCGTCGTAAGAGAAACCGGAGCTTATCTGCGCGTCCTTGACGAAGCGTGCCGCCGGCACCACCGCCTCTCCGAGACGACAGAACGGTAGTCCACGCAAACTCCTGTACAGGAACCGGCGAAGCCGGACTCCTCCTCCATGCGCTCATCGCCGGCACCCGAGTAGAGCGCCGCCGAGACAGGGAAGAGCACGAGAGGACCTTATTCCTTGACGCCGTTGCCGGCGCCGCCTCGACGCCGGCGCCGGATACCAAACCCTACACCTAGAGGGACCTAAACTACACCGCCGGACAAAGATCCACGCGTTCCCCTCAAAACCGAGGCCAGGAGACCATCGGAAGTGAGGAAGAACGGTGGTCTTGCCAGCGGGAGCACCTGTATCTCCCGCCGCCTCCTCAGTCACCTGGAGAAAGAGAGAGGCTTCGAGAGAGTTGGAGAGAAGTCGCTGTTACCATGTGCTGATGTATAAAGATCTCGTCGCAACTCGCAACGGCTGTTTTCTGATTTTCCAAATTGATCAAGCTAGCTGCAAACAAAAAGACAGGACACTTACAATCCAAGACATCCGGACATTAGGATATGGGTGACTAAGAAAATCAAGATCTCCGGTAATTAAAGAGGTGATGCTATAAACTATGTATCTGGAAAAGCTGAAATAATCTAGTATTTGGAACGGACAGAGTAGTAGTATATATATTGGGCTAGCATTTGCGCGCTGAAGTGCCATGACTGTGGCGGAGTGGTCACACGGAGTCGAAGCCCTGCGCTGGTTGTGCGAGGACGTCAGCTTCTGAGATTTGCATGGTATATGTTCAAGAGTCAAGACGACATGGTTTGACTTTGACACCTCGTCCCGGTTAATCCTACTTCCCACCCCCTTTTCTTAATTACTACTGTTTATTACAAGTCTGTTCGTGGGCGTGCCGCGTGCTACTCTCTACTGTTCTTGCTCCTCATCTGTCACTGTCACTGTGTGTGTAATAAAAAAGCTACGTTACGTCGTTTGTTTCCCTCTTTCATAATGCATTCCGCTAGAAAAAGGCTTGACGAGTGAACCATTCACACAAACGCGATCCCTCTCCCGCAAGCCCCGCCCCTAACCCTAGCGGCCCTGTTGGCCGCGCCCCTGCCGCCTCCCTCCCCTCCCCCTCTTCCTCCACCTTCCCTCCCATACCCACCACCGAGAGCACTGCCCGTGGTCTTGCGCCACCTGAGCAGAGTGCCGCCGTCGCGGCCACCACCGCGGCTAGGCCGGATTCAGCCGTCACGGCCCAGCCACACCCAGATCCGACGGCCGAGGCCTCCTCCCCCATGTCGGATGCCTCCACCTCACCTCCTCCTTAGGCCGCATCGGGCCTCCTCTCCGGTGCCGCTACCGCCCCTCCGCTCCAGCCACCGCTGGCGCCAGCCGCGGATGCGCCCTAGTGAAAGCCCTAGTTTGGTTTTGGCTAATTGATGAAACTTTAGTACTAACTTATGTCATCTAGTGTGATCATGAGCTTGGTTGGTACAATCCAAGTGATGGAGCTATGAAGATGATCATGGTGCATGGTGATGGCCATTTGTGATGATCAAGTGCTCAACTTGGAAAAGAAGAAAGACAAAAACAAAACCATATAGAGATCAAGGCAAAGGTATTGCTTAGGGTTTTGGTTTCGGTGATCAAGACACCATAGAAGGTGTGATCACATTTAGGATCGGTAGTCGTACTATAAAGAGGGAAATTCTTTAGGTAAACAGTTTATCAAGTGCCACTATGTGACATGATTCTTGCATATGCATTAGGGACCTAGTGTGCTAACTTATGACCCTTGTAAAAATGCTTTGAAAAATGCTAATACACGTGCACTATGGTGAGACACTTTGTGGTTGGCTTCTTGAAAGTAAGGGTGTTGAAAAAGGGTTAGTCATGCTGGTCACAGGGTGACCGGATGCATCCGACCTTAACACCGGACGCGTCCGGTATGCCTGGCTCAGGCGAGTGGCACTGACGTGACCGGACACGTCCGGTATTGATATCAGACACGTCCGGTATTTGACCCCGAGGTGTGTGACTAAGGCAGACATGACCGAACTCTGTCGCGCGTCCGATAGTGGCGATTTGACACGTCCGGTCAAGCTCTGTACCTCTCGGTGTAGTTTTTGACCTCAACCTGACGCTGGTTCTTGTTGGTGATCGGACGCGGGCGGAACACTGTTCAGCGTCCAGTGTGGCAGTCAGAGAAAGAACAGTGAACACGGAGTAGTACCACCTGACGCAAGGGGCATCCAGTCCAGTAATACCGAACATGTCTGATCGGCCCAGAGCAGCTCTGGGAGCTATCTGGACTCGACCTGACGCTGCCCCTCTTTGCGTCTAGTCATTTTAAAGTTGTGCGTCCAATCATGTTTGACAACATACACAGAAAGAGCCGTTGGGCGGGAATGGCTACTGACTTTGAAAAGGGACACGTGGCAACCTGGCCGTGACCGGACGCAGTGATCGGACGCGTACGGTCATCACGCAGATAGCCCAATGAGGGGCATAACGGTTGGATTTATTGAGGGGGTCTATAAATAGACCTTGTCTTTGGCTCACTTCTCTTGGCATTTTGACATTCTTGTGAGCCTAAGCAAACACCTCCCAGTCATCTCCATCCTTGATTCATCATCAAAGTGAGATTAGGAGTGATTTTAAGTGCATTTGTTTGAGTGATTGCATCTAGTGGCACTTGGGGATCGTTGAGGCTGCGGATTTCTTGTTACTCTTGGTGGTTGCCACCACCTAGACGGCTTGGAGTAGCGGTGGAGGTCCGGCATGTGTTGGTGATTGTTCGTGGCCGGCTCCGGTAATCTTGTGAGAGGTATTGCACCATCCCCGATGAAGCACCACAAGGTAGCTCTAGTAAATTTCTCGTGTCATTGAGTTACCTCACTTGTGGGTCGGTTCTTGCGGTGTCCAACGTGTGGACAAGGTTCGTGCAACACCTCTTAGTCATCGAACCACCAAGTGTTGGTCGACACAATGGGGACTAGCGTGCCGGCAAGCACGTGAACCTCGGGAGAAGAATCGTGTGTCTCCATTGTGATTGATTCATTGGATTTCTCCTGGTAATTGGTCTTCTTCTTATTGTGATTGGTTCATTCCTCGACGTGGCGGTATAAAGATCACATTCCTCTCATTTACATTCCCCGCAAACTAGTTGTAACAAGCTCTTTAGTGTAATTAGTTTCGAGAGCTTGTCTTACCTTTGCTAGTGTAGCTTCTCACCTAGTTAAGCTCTTTAGTGTAGCTAGCTTTTGAGAGCTCATAGTGACTTAGCCATTGATTGACTTTGAGATTATAGCAACTAGAATTGTTGGGATAGGTGGTTTGCAGCACTTTGTTAGAGCTAGTGCAAAAAGCTTTATAGCCAATTAGTTGTCTAGCAGGTTTGCCTAGTGTTCTGTAGATTTTAAATTAGGCTATTCACCCCCTCTAGCCAATTAGGACCTTTCACCTAGATGTGCGTCGGGGCTAGACCTGGCCCATCCCCGCCGCCGCCTGCACCGGACAGCGCAGTGCGCGTGAACCCCTCCCTCGGCGACTGCCGGCCAACGGTGATGATCGACGTTGCTGTGGCCGCCTCGTCCGATAGTGCCCCGCCGTCCTAGGCAATGCTGGGGCCACCCAAGTCTAGCTCCCCCATGCCGCTGCCTGTGCCAGATGCCGGGCAGTCGCCTATGCCGAGGACTAGGGAAGCAAGGGTCACCCCAAGCTCCTCCCTTTCACTGGCAGTAGTTCCCTTCCCCCTGTCTCAGGAGGGCGTGCCAAATGCTGTCGGTGTGGTAGAACCACCTGAATCATATGGCCCACATGCACCTGTCATTGCCCTTAGGGCCTCTGACTGCTGCACATGAGAGCCACATAACTCAAATAGTCTATCGGGTGTCCTCAGGATACCAGAATCATCCACGTTTTACAACTCATACAGGATCAACAAAGGAGTTGTTACAACATTATAACATTTTATATAAAGTATCTTACATCAGAGTGCGGAATAGTATAACATTAGTTTACAAAACCTATAGAAGTTAAACTTTAACCTAAGCTCCAAAAGATGAGTAGATAGAGGAAGCATCCGATAAGAAATATCTAAGGTAGAAAGGTAGCCAGACCATATCAAGCCTGAAAGTCCTATGTTTGGTGTTGGCAATTAGTGACAATGCCTAAGTGCTAATCATATGCATAAGAATGTGTGTAGCAATGATGATTGGCATGAGACATGGTGAAGCATGGTGATCAAGTAATGTGATGATGAAGTGCTTACCATGATGTGGAGTTGGAACAAGGCGCAACAAGTGATGCTCAAGGCAAAGGCATCATGTAGGGATTTTCATTTTACATCCAAGACACCATAGAGGGTGTAGATGGTTTAGGATCGATAGCCGTACTATAAAGAGGGGAATTTCCGGAGCTATTGATCACTTAAGTGCCACTAGATGAAGATTCATTTGCATATGCACTTAGATCTAGTGGAGAGCTAACTTAACGCCTCAAAAAATGATTGTAAAAATGCTAACACACATGCACATGGTGATGTACACTTGGTGATGTTAGCACATTTGTAAAGGCGGTGGAGTTTGAGCGGTAGAGAGGGGTTTGGGTTCCTCTCTCCCTCCCACCGAGCTTGCGAGGTGGGATTCAGCGCTTTTCGGGAAACGAAACGCCTATTTTCCACTGCGCCGGGCGCGAAGAAACAGAGGCGAACGGCAGTCACAGAGGAGACTGGACGCTGGACCGGACGCGGTCTCTGTTTGACCGGACGCGTCCGGTCAGTGCTCAGTGCTTGCGCGCGTCTCAGTCTTCTGATCGGACGCGGTGACGCATCCGGTCGCGACCAACCGGACGCGTCCGGTCACGCGTGGAGGCTTACTGGAAACGACCGGACGCTGCACTGTGGCGTCCGGTTCGTCTAGCGTGCGCGTCCGGTCACTGACTCGCTGGGGCGCTGCTCGGCTTGACCAGCGCGTCCGGTCAGTTACGGGACCAGCGCGTCCGGTCGAGCTTCGTGCGTTTGGTCTGTGCGACCAGCGCGTCCGGTCAGCACGACTGCAGCAGAATCAACTGCCTAACGGCTCTATTCGAAGGGGTACGTCTATAAATACGTGTTGGTCGGCTCTTTGGAGTAGCTCTTGGCTTGTTAATCATTCTAGCACTCCTTTGAGCTGAGCACATGCCCTCCACTCTTTCTCCTTGCTTGTTTGCCTAATCAAAGTGAGATTGAGTGATCTCAAGTGCATTTGCTTGTGAGTTTGCATCTAGTTGGCACTTGGGTATTCTTTTGCTACGGGATTCTTGTTTCTCTTGGTGGTTGCTGCCACCTAGATGGCTTGGAGCAGCGGTGGAGGTCCGGCATGTGTTGGTGATTGTTCGTGGCCGGCTCCGGTGAGCTTGTTGTGAGGGGTTGTTGTGGTTCCCCGGCGGAGAACCGAATTCCAACTCTAGTGGATTGCTCGTGTCGGAACTTCTCACCATTTGGTAGGTTCTTGTGGCGCCTTTTGATAGGCTCGGTGTGATACTGATTAGCCACCAAACCACGTGGTGTAGGGGGACACAACGGGGACTAGCGTGCCGGCAAGCACGTGAACCTCGGGATATATTGTCGTGTCTTCACTTCATTGATTGTGATTGATTTGTCTCTATGGTTTGGTTATCTTGGATATTATCTTTTGGATATTGATTGGTTGGCTCAATTCATCGCCCCTCGGTGAAATCTCTCGTATCTCTAACTTGCATTACATTTCAAGTAATTACTTATTTGCTCTTGCTAGCTTGTTTAGTTGTCACTCTTGCGGTTTGACTTGTGCGGTTGAGTGAAATATATTAGAATTGTCTTTTGGATAGGTGGCTTGCAACACTCCATAGGCTAGGCAAAACTCTCTTCTCGTTATTTGTTATTGCTAATTAAATTGTCTAGCACTTTTTGTAGAAAGTTTTATTAGGCTATTCACCCCCCCTTTAGTCATCAAGACCTTTCAGAGCCCACCGACTTAACCTCACTAATCTGCTCAAGTCAGATCCTACAACAGAGGTTAACAAACCCTAAGTACTTGAGGGTACTCAACAAGTCTTACCCGACTAACAAAAAGACTCCAAGGATATGCAGGCTTAAAGGTAAGGTAGAAGCAAGAAGTAACTTTTGCAGAAAAGCTTACTACAAGTGAATCATTTCTTTCAATCTTTTAGCTATGTATTAAGTTATTATCAGTATCCAATTAGCACCTGGTCTAAATCAATCACTTCTTTAATCATCAAGCTCATGTCCAACTCATGTCATCTCTTTCCCATCAGTATCCATGTTCAATTGATTAACACTACGATGCAGCACAGTTGATCGAGTCTTCTTCACCGAGAAGCTACGGCGATTCGAATCGGTTTGGCCTAGCTGGGGTTTCCTTACCACACAACATAAACAGGTCTAGGTCTACAGACCCGAACCTACATATATCAACCCTCACTCGGATCCTCCTATACGGGAACCGATCCAGCGCTACCCGAGAGCACAGTACCCACTTCCACTGTGTCGTTCGTCTGTGACGGATTCACAGGAGTGTGTTACACGGTACTATCGTCATCTCTCCACTTCCAGTGCGCGGTTGTTGTTTCCCATAAAGGAATAGCCTAGATGTTAGGCTTACCGGAGTATGTGGTCAGTACTACAAGTCACGATCATAGACAGCTCTGACAACGATCGGTCCTTAACCGACACAGGCAGGGTCACTATGTTAGGCCTCAAACCATAACGCAAGCCAAGATTTCGTCCGGTCTTACAAAATTAATATCATGGTATTCACAACCCATAAACAGAGTTGAGAAAAGCAAGGTGAAATTGTTACTTTCACACAATGAAACCATCATTCGACAACTATCGTAGACTAAGCATTACTAAGCATAAGAGGTAACGACCTTATTATACTAACAGGGTATAACTGAGGATAACTGTATAACAAGGTAATCATGCAACAACGGTATAGATTAACTCCTAGTTACTTAATGCACATCTCACAAGACTTAGAGTGTAATAAAGATTTTATAAATACTATAGAAAGGTGGTATGCACCAGGGCTTACCTTCGTTGCAGAGAAGGTTAGCTCCCAGAGATAGTTCTAATTGACACCAGCACCTCTGGTGGATAGATCTACTCCGAGACTTGATCAACATGAGTCTTCTCACCCTCGCACATACTACACGAAATAAATGATGCTTTTCTTAACATGATGGAATGCATGTCATGATGTATGATGTATAATGAAAGATATGTAAATGCTTGATAGAACTTTAATGAAGTTAGGGAAGTTCAGTACAACTTTCCTTCACCAAACAACTAGGGTTATCATCATAAAAGCATTTTAGTTAATCAACCATCAAGTTTATTAGTTTATTTAGTATGGAATGGATTATCCTAACATGGACTATCTAGAGATTAACATGGAGGTCATCTACTAAACATAACCACTTACTTAACTATTACCTATAAGAAACAAACAAGGCTTATAGACATGCATCTACTAATTAAGCATTTCAATTAATCTATTTACTTAATAAATAACAAGATGATGATAAACGTAACAAGAAAAGAATAGAAATGCCAAGGAACAACAGGGGTTTAGTGTCCCAAGGTCCATAAACAATCCCAAAATACACCAACGTTGTTTTAGTGATTTATAGAAATCCTTTTGGTATTTTTATTAATTCATAAAAGCATTTAAGCATACTTAAATCAATTAACCAATTTATAATTATTAAAATAATACCAAACTTTTTGTGGAGCTAGATATTATCATGAAAAGCATACTCATAAAATTTCATGATCATAGGATTAATAATCTCATTTATATAAATCATGCAAGGTTCATTTATTAATTAAAAGGGCTAATTTTTACCCCTAGAAAAATTATAGAAAATTACCATTTCATATTTTTCCCAGATTAAGCATATCATGAATAACTCACACAATTATTTTCATAATTTTACCAACCTTATTTATTTAGTTACAAATTTTACCAAGTTCAACACTTAATATGTTTTCAGAAAATAGAAAAGGAGACGTGTAACCCCCGATGTGGGTTTTGGATAATTGATGACAATCAAATTAGGGACTAACATATTTAACTAGTGTAATCTACAGGTGTTAGTTCTTTGAGGGAATTGAAAAAGAATATTTGGTGAATTATAGCACTCTAAATTTTGATGGACAAAAGGCGCTTCGACTCAAGGGCTTCAATACCATTTATTTTGATTTGAGTCGTAGGAAACGCCGCACTATCAAGAGGGATACAAATTTAGTTGACAAAATGGGGATAAAAAGTGCTCTTGTCAAATCTTTGTAGGCTGGAGAGACGTGCACCAGAAGTTCCGGTGTGCCCCACCGGAAGTTCTGGTAGCTGGTGCCCGCGTGCGCCCGCGTTCGAGAAATCTGTTCCGGTCTCGGTCCGGAAGTTCCGGTACTCACCGGAAGTTCCGGTCAGGTACCGGAAGTTCCGGTCAGTGCCGTTTTGCGCGTGCGCCCGCGTTCGAGAAAACTATTCCGGGCTCCGTCCGGAAGTTCCGGTACGGACCGAAAGAGTTGACTGACAAACCCAACGGTCTGATCTCGTTTGACTGGAAGTTCCGGTGGCTTCCACTAGAACTTCCGGTGGCTCGTCCGAGCTCGAGTATATAAGCCACTCACTTCATTTCTAACTGTTTCCCGAACTTTGCACACTCATTTCAGCTCTCCCAACCTTCTACAAGCTGTGACTCACCCACTCTCTCTCCCTCTTTGCCTCCAAGCTTCAATCTTCGATTGTTTGAGCTAGGGACGTGAGATTAGAGAGCGGGAGCATCGATCTTCGACTTGAGCACTTGGATTCCTTGTCTTGCCAGCTTGATTTGTGTTTGTTTCTCTTGGGTTCTTGGAACCCTAGCCGGCTAGGCGTCCTTCGTGGTTGCCCGTGTTGATTCATTTGTGAGGGCACCCCGAAGTGTTTGTAATCACCCCTTGATTCTTAGTGGAAATCTCAAGCTAGCCTTCGTGGTTGCTTGAGGGAGGAGACCTTAGTGGTCGGACCTTTGTGGTCACCTCAACAACGAGGAAGTAGGAACGCCTTAGTGGGGATTGCCGAACCTCGGTAAAAATAACTTGTCTTGCTGTGGCGGTAGCTTCGACTACCCTTTGTTCTTGTGTTCTTGTTGTTCTTCCTCTTTACCCCAACTTCTTAGGTGGGAGGTCCCGATCTACGATTTGGTGCGGTGCCAAGCCTTGAGGAGCTCAACATATTCATCAACAACCTCTAGGAGGGTGTGGTATCACTTGGATCTGAAATCCCAACTCGATTCACTTTGATTTCGTAGCTCATTTAGGGCACCAGAAGTTCTAAAGGTCTGCACCGGAAGTTCTGGTCCCCCTGACCGAAACTTCCGATCCAGACCACCGGAACTTCTGGTCAGGTACTTAACTTCCGTAAATTCGAGTTTGTGAGTTTCAGGTTTTGCAAAAAGGCCTATTCACCCCCCTCTAGGCCAATTAGGTCCTTTCAATTGGTATCAGAGCAAGGTTCTTCGGATAAACGCTTCACCGCGTGAGGAGTAACATTGGCCAAGATGGATCCCGAAGCACAAAAGCAAATTGTTGATCAAATCACAGCTCAAATCACCGCATCCCTGTTGCTGCAACAACAAGAGCAAATGACCAAGATGCAAGAGCAACTAGACAAGATGCAACAACTTCTAGACAAGAAAAATCAAGAATCGTCAAGTGATGGTGGTGATGCAAGCAAGACACCGAAGAGATACAATAGAACAAGTTTTGATTATGGTGGGTCAAGCAAGAACAACAATCCTACCTTGCCCATGATCAATCCCGGAAAGCCACCTCCATTTGATGGTACAAGGTGCACTGATTGGGCTCATAGGATGAAATTGCATCTTATAGCCGCAAGATGTTGGGAAGTAGTGGATATTGGTGTCAATCCACCTCAAGATCCTAATGATTGGTCACCCGAAGATGAAAGAGACTTTCACCTCAATGCAACGACGGCTACCTTGATTTTGCAATGCCTCACTCCGGAAGACAACAACAAGGTTAATGGAATGGTCAATGCAAAGCAAATTTGGGACACCTTGAAAGTATCATTTGAAGGAGATAAGAGTGTGAGAATTGGAAATATTGGGCTCTTGCAAGGAAAGATTGAGAACTTTACCATGATTGAAGGAGAAACAACTCAAGCAATGTTTGATAGGTTCATGACCTTGATCAACAAAATTAGATCACTTGGAGACACAAGATGGGATGACAACTCCACCGCAAGGAAGATATGTAGAGTGTATAGACAAAAGAACAACATGCTTGCATCCGTCATAATAGAGAGAGCCAACTACACCACAATGACACCACAAGAGATGTTAGCCAAGTTAATGCATCATGAGATACTTGATGATGAAGCCAAGGAAGCAAGTGTGCTAAAGAAGAATATTGCCCTCACGGCATCACATAGAAATGAGTCAAGTCATTGCCACAAAGGGTGTTGTGAGCATAGGCATAACAATGATGATAATGACCTTGACGAAGAGCAAGCCTTGCTAGTGAAAAATTACACAAAGTATTTGAGAATGAAGAAAGAGAAGATGATGAGATATGGAGGAAACAAGCCATACAAGAAGAGATTTTTCTATGAGTGTGGTGACACCGGCCATCTTGCGGCCACAAGGGGAAGAAGTCAAGATATAGCAAGCAAGGTGACAAGAAGTACAAGGACAAGAAGAGAGGTGAAGCACATCTAGGTCAAGAATGGCAATCGGATAGTGATAGTGATAATGACAATGAAAATGAGAAGAAGTGTGTGGCTGCAATTGCTATACAAGAAACTTCTTCCTCAACAACGGTCCCCATCGACAATGTTTCATCAACATCTCTCTTCACCAACACTTCTTCATCACCTAGACTCTTCGCCAACCTCTCTGACGACGACGGTGATGCTCCTTCTTGCCTTATGGCATTAGGAGATAAGGTACAACTTGATCCTCCTACACATACCACTAGTGAATGTGATAGTGATGATGAAAATGATGAAAACTATGCTTATAATCTCATCAAAAGATATGGTAACGCTGCTGCAACTAAAATCTTGAAGCTAATATATGCCAAAGATAAGCTTGAATCATGCATTGAGTCGCAAGGGGAATTGCTCCTAGAGGAAAGGGAGAAAACCCAAGGACTTGAGGCATGTCTCTCCAAGGAGAAGGAGAAGGTTGAGAAGTTGAGTGTAGAATTGTCTTTAGCCAAGGATGCTAATGAGTGCTTGGCTAAGGAACATTCTTCACTCAATGACTCTTTGGCAAGTCTAAAGAATGATCATAGTTTACCTCAAGAAAGCCTTACAAGCTTGACAAATAAATATCATGAGCTTAAACTAAACTATGACAAACTTTGGACTAGCACTTCTACCGTTTCCAAGGATGCCAAAGCTATAACCAATAAAAGTTGTGAAAGATGCTCTAATATTGATATACATGCTTATGCTACTAACCTTGATGAGCTAGCCAAGAAGGATAAGGAGATTCAAAGGTTGAACACAATTGTCAAAAATGGTTGCAAGTGCAAGGATAAGCAACCGGCAAATGTGTTCAAGGCATCAAGGCACTCCATGATTAAGGATGGCATTGGCTACAATAGGTATGATGGCAAAGCCAATGGAAGAAAAATGATTAATGGGGTAGCTTGTGTGAAGTTCAACAAGAGTGTGCCGTTTGTTGACCTCATCAATAAGGTGAACAATGTTGTCACACCTACAACTCCACTTGTCAACAACAATAACAACAACAAGAAGCAAGTGGAGGTGTCCAAGCAACAAGTGCCTATTTCACGCAATCACATTTGTGATTATATGTGTTGTTGGGACAAGGATGGCAAGATTGTTGTGAATTATGTGGACGCCCTCAAGAAGAGACAAATCTTGAGGAGTGTTTGGGTGCCCAATTCTTATGTTGCTAACCCCCTAGGTTCCATCTCAGGACCTAAACCAAAAGCTTAATCTTGTTTTGTAGGAATATTCCTCCGGCGGGCCAAGTTGGGTGCTTGATAGTGGATGCACCAATCATATGACCGGAGAGAAGAACATGTTCACCTCCTTTCAACCAAATCAAATCACAAGTGAAATGATTGTCTTTGGTGACAATAGTAAGGGGGACATTCTCAGTTTGGGTAAAATTGCTATCTCAAATGATAATTCTATTTCCAATATATTACTTGTGGATTCATTGGGATACAATTTGTTGTTCGTCTCACAACTTTGTGAGAAGGGTTACAATTGTCTCTTTACGGATAAGGGTGTGGAAGTCTCTAGAAGATCGGATTCCTCTATTGCTTTTACGGGTCAATTGAAGGGCAAGCTCTACCTAGTTGATTTCTCATCTAGTAGAGTGGGGTCCGAGACTTGTTTAGTGGCAAAATCTAGCATGGGCTGGTTATGGCATCGCCGACTAGCGCATGTTGGCATGAGGAACTTGGCCGATCTTCAAAGAGGCAAATACATCCTTGGACTAACAAATGTTTCTTTTGAGAAAGATAGAATTTGTAGTGCATGTCAAGCGGGTAAGCAAGTTGGAGCCAAACATCCCGCTAAGAACATCGTCACTACAACAAGGCCACTTGAGTTACTTCATATGGATCTATTCGGACCCAATGCTTATATAAGCATTGGAGGTAACAAATATGGTTTTGTAATTGTTGATGATTTTTCTCGCTTCACTTGGGTGTTCTTTTTGAAAGATAAAAGCAAAACCCAAGGGATCTTCAAGAAGTTTGCAAGGAGAGCTCAAAATGAGTTTGAAGTGAAGATCAAGAAAGTGAGAAGTGACAACGGGACGAAGTTTAGGAACACCAACATTGAAGCATTCTTTGATGAAGAAGGCATCAAGCATGAGTTTTTGGTTCCATACACTCCACAACAAAATGGTGTTGTGGAGAGGAAGAACCGAATGCTCATTGAAGCCGCAAGAGCAATGTTGGATGAGTATAAGATTTCAGAGAAAGATTATTGGGCGGAAGCGGTTAACACGGCATGCCATGCCATCAACCGCTTGTACCTCCACAAGACAAGGAACAAGACCGCCTACGAGCTTCTAACCGGTAAAAAGCTTAAGGTGGATTACTTTAGAGTTTTTGGATGCAAGTGTTTCATACCTAATAAGAAATCCAAAAGCTCTAAGTTTGCATCGAAGGTTGATGAAGGGTTCTTACTTGAATATGCTACTAACGAACATGGCTATCGTGTTTTCAATGAGGCCATCGGCCAAATTGAAATAGCGGTAGACGTGACTTTTGATGAAAGCGACGGCTCTCAAAAGGAGCAAGTCAATGCTAAAATTTTAGGTAAAGAAGAACCATCTCATCAAGTGATCAAGAAGCTTGCTACCGGTGAAGTGAGACCCGTTGAAGATGAAGATGATATGTATGTGCAAATTTCTTATGATCCGAACATGCATCATGGGTCAACCAATGCCCATGGTGATGCTTCTACCTCAAGAAGGGGTCATGACTCAAGAGAACAAGCTAGGCAAGATCCACCACAAACTCAAGGAGACAACCAAGGTGGTGATCAAGACAATGAAGATAATGAAGATGAAGATGATGGTCCAATCCAAACAAGAACAATCATTCCTCACCCAAAAGTTCATCAATCCATTCAATGGGACCATCCCGTTGATAGCATAGTGGGAGACATACAACGAGGGGTAACAACACGCTCTCGTTTAGTAACTTTTTGTGAGCATTACTCTTTTATCTCTTCCAAATTGCCAAAAAAAGGTGGAGGATGCTTTGAAAGACCCAGATTGGGTGATGGCCATGCAAGAAGAGTTGAACAACTTCACCAGGAATGAAGTCTGGTCCTTGGTGGAAAGGCCCAATCAAAATGTGATAGGTACCAAGTGGGTCTTCCGCAACAAAGAAGATGAGTATGGCGTGGTCACAAGGAACAAGGCACGGTTGGTAGCCAAAGGTTTCACTCAAATCGAAGGTTTGGATTTTGGGGAGACCTATGCACCTGTAGCTAGGCTTGAATCTATTCGCATATTACTTGCCTTTGCTGCTCACCATGATTTCAAGTTGTTTCAAATGGACGTGAAAAGTGCATTCCTTAATGGCCCCCTCTCCGAAACCGTGTATGTGGAGCAACCACCGGGTCTTGAAGATCCACATCATCCCGACCATGTCTACAAGCTTGACAAAGCGCTCTATGGGCTTAAGCAAGCCCCTAGAGCTTGGTATGATTGTCTCAAGGATTTCCTACTCGAACAAGGGTTTGAGATTGGAAAGGCCGATCCCACTTTATTTACTCGCAAAGTCAATAATGAATCTTTATTTGCCAAATATATGTCGATGACATTATATTTGGTAGTACTAATGCCGATTTTTGTGAGCAATTTAGTAGGATCATGACAAAAAGGTTTGAGATGTCCATGATGGGGGAGTTGACATACTTTCTTGGATTTCAAATTAAGCAACTCAAGGATGGCACGTTCATAAGTCAAACCAAGTACACCACCGACATGCTAAAGAAGTTTGACATGGACAAGGCCAAACCCATTAAGACCCCAATGCCTACAACCGGACATCTTGACCTTGATGGAGATGGCAAGGCCATAGATCAAAAGGTATATCGCTCCATGATTGGATCCTTACTTTACCTTTGTGCATCTAGGCCCGATATTATGCTTAGTGTGTGCATGTGTGCAAGATTTCAAGCCAATCCGAAAGAATGTCATCTCATGGCTGTTAAGAGAATTTTTTGGTATCTTGTGCTCACTCCTAGTCTTGGCTTGTGGTATCCTAAGGGCTCCACTTTCACTCTACTTGGCTATTCCGATTCGGATTATGCCGGTTGCAGGGTAGAGTGAAAAAGTACATCCGGGACATGCCAATTTCTTGGTAGGTCTTTGGTGTCATGGAGTTCTAAAAAGCAAAACTCTATTGCCCTGTCCACCGCTGAGGCCGAGTATGTGGCAGCCGGTGCTTGCTGTGCCCAACTGCTTTGGATGAAGCAAACCTTGAGAAACTTTGGTTGTGAGCAAAGTAAGATTCCTCTCTTATGTGACAATGAGGGAGCAATCAAGCTAGCTGACAATCCTGTAAACCACTCAACAAAGCACATAGACATTCGACATCACTTCTTGCGAGACCACCAAGCCAAAGGAGATATCGTTGTGCAACATGTGAGAACCGAATTTCAGCTAGCCGATATCTTCACAAAGCCTCTAGATGAGTCAAGATTTTGTGCTTTGAGGCATGAGCTTAATATCGTTGATTCTCATAACGTGGCTTGACATCTTGTGCACACTTGTATGCCTTAGAATTAGACAAAAACTATTGTGAAAAGTTGTGTGAAACTTTCAAAACCTATTTTTCACAGCTCCAATGTGTCCATAGTTATGTATTGATTTCATGAAATCTGGACATATTTGAGTTGGTTTGAGTATATCATATGGTTCACCACTTCTTAGTACGCTTCTCGCTGGTTTTTGGCCTCTACCGGAACTTCCGGTCAGTCAATTCTCTGCGCAAATCCAATCTGTCCTGGCCAACCGAAACTTCCGGTAACTCTCACTGGAACTTCTAGTCAGTCATTTTGACTGCGGTATAAATGCGGGCCACGGGGTTAAAAATCTGGTTTCTTCTCCCTTCTCTCCCCGACTCCTCATCTAACCGACGGCGGCGCCCTCATCTTCCCCACCGCCAATCTCCCTCCTCCTCCATTACTTTTTAAATCCCTTTGAGGGGGAGCTAGCCCTTGCATCGGAGATCGTTTTGGTGGTGTTGGTGGCTACCGGGAGGGCTCGGCACTTGTGGATTCAACCCCTTCTCTTCAAGGAATGAGGTACCGGGATTTCACGCTCGATCTCCCAATGTACTTTGTTTTGGGTCGATTCCTCGCACGTGCTTACTCATTATTGTCAATACATGTGGTTTGGGTGCCTTTTTCACAAGTTCCATGGATGGATTCGTCGGGACACGACCACGTGCCGCGCACTGCCTCGGACCGGAACTTCCGGTCCCATGCACCGGAACTTCCGGTGGGCAGTGGGTAGCACGTGACCATGGCTCTGCTTGTCCGTCCATTTACCACATTCCCTACATGTCTTGTCTGAGCCCTTCCTTCCCTTGTTTGTATCACAGTATGGTTCGTACCAATCCTAACCGTGCCGCTCGTCCTCGTCCTCAAAGTTTGGGGGATGGCGAGGAGGATCGTCCTCGTGGCAGTCGTGCTCGTCGTCCAAGCGCTGCTCAGTCTTCTCAGCAGCAGCCCGACAGTGAAGAAGGTCCGCGGTTCTGCCCCGATCGCTCTACCATTCCATGTCCTCCGCCCTTACACCGTGATCGGGTTCATGATGCAGTGGCTCCTAGTGTGATTGATGTGGAGGGCCGTGCTATTGATCCGGGAGTTGTTCGCCACTCTCCGATTCATATTGGGGTTGCCACTATGAACCGCGTGCTCCAGCGGTTTCCAGAACGCGCTCCTCGCATCCATCGACCTCGTGAGCCTACTCATTGTGTTCCAAGGAGGTCCATCAACTACAAGGTACAATCCTCTGACATTAGGCGTATGCAGGAGGAGAACCCTTTTATGTGGTCTAAGTTTGAAGCTGTGGATGATCGTTTTTGGTCTCAATTCCATAAGGACTATTATGAGTCTGTCTGCATGAAGGATGGCATTCATGGTCTGACTACACCCATCATCCACCATAAAGCACCAACTCTGAGCTCTCTTCAGGGACACCATCATCCAGAGGTTGATGCTTTGATTGCCAAGCTTGAGGAGTGGCGCATCTTGCCCCTCATGACCTTCAAGCATAGCTGGAACACTGAAATCATCTGTCAGTTTTGGGCAACCATCCACATTGATTCATAGCACAAGGTACTTCACTGGATGACAAATGTCCTTCACTACCGCTGTGACTACCGTCAGTTCTCTAGGCTTCTTGGGTTTGATCATCTTGACCGTGAGGCTCTCAGCTTGTATGATCACTATCCCAATGGTGTTGGCAGGGCAGATCTTATTGAAGCTGGTTTGAATGAAGATCTACAGCAGGCAAATGGGAAGACAGTTGGTCTGAAGCCCTATTTTTATGTGCTCAACAATTTGCTCTGGGCTACTATTGATCCTAAGATTGGTGACGCCACTTCCATTTAGAATCATGCTCCTAGGATCTTAGTATGCTTTGTACTTGACAAGAGGTTCAGTGTGACAGATCTTCTGTGGCGTCACATTGACGAGGTGTCTTTGACCTCCACTCAGTCTTTCCCTTATGCTCCTTACCTCATGTACATCATTGAGCAAGTCACCGGGTTTGACTTTCCTTGTGACATGAAGCATCCGGATTGGAATGTCAGGCGACTGCAGGCTCAATCTAGCAAAGGGAAAGGGAAGGCAACTGAAGCTAGTGACAGTGGTGCAGCACAGGATGATGAGGATGCCCCTACAGCAGTGGAGGAGGATGTTGTCCCTCCTGTGGATCCTTTAGCTGGAGTCTCTGGAGGGCGTGGGCGTGTGCATGGTCGTGGGCGCGGCCGTGGTCATGGTCCCATGGATGCCACTCGCCATGCGCTTTAGAGGTTCATGTCTTACTTCTGCTACTGTCAGGCCAAGCAGGACAAGCACATGCGGCGTCTGGAGGAGAAGGCCGGTCTACCTCCAACTTCTCCTCTTCGTCCCTTTGTTGATCCTTATGTGGAGTATGACAACCTCTCTGGACAGCAGTTTGATGATGCGAAGCAGCATGGCACGGAGGCTTTTTAGCAGTCTGAGCAGCAGCATGGCTTTCAGCAGCCCAGTGTCTTTGATCCCACCTATGGTGGTGGTATTCCTGCTGGCACTGAGGGAGGCTTTGCTTATTAGGACATCTTCAGTGCTGCAGATGATATCACTCAGCTTTCTACCTCTCGTGCACCCGCTTTTGACCCTCAGTTTGGGCAGTCCACCTCTGCAGCTCCTCTTGGCACGAGCTATCTAGTGGACTATGCTACTAATGATGACGAGTAGATCCCTCGCTTCCTTTGCCCCTTGGAGCTTCTCGAAGCCTACCCTTTTTGGCATTTGATGCCAAAGGGGGAGTGTTAGGCTTTTATCTTGATGTAATAGGGGTAGTTTAAAATTTCTTGTTTTTGTAATAACTTTATCTCGTGTGGTGAACCATGTGGTAAACTTGAACTATGTGTGTGTGATGGTTGATTGTAGGCTAAAACATTTATGCTTAATGTCTATCTCGCTTGTTTAGCCTTTTGTGTTGATGCTTATGGTGGTTGTTTATTTAAGAATGGTTATGTTGAGTTTAAGTCCTTTTCTTTCTTGCATAACCATTCAAATTCTCTTGATTTATTCTTGTGATATAACTTGTCATATGCATCACCGTTTTATTGTACCACACACACTTAGGCACCCTACGGATTACAAAATTTAGGGGGAGCTTATTCTTAATGTATGCAATCTTGACTTGAATCAAGATTTGAAATTTCAAATTCTATGCATACATTAAGGGGGAGCTCAACTTGAATTTTGGAATTCAAAAGCTTCAACACTTTCTATCAATTGTAAGCCTAAATTGGTTGTCATCAATTACCAAAAAGGGGGAGTTTGTAAGTGCATTCGCCCCCGATGTAGGTTTTGGATAATTAACGACAATCAAATTAGGGACTAACATGTTTAACTAGTGTAATCTACAGGTGTTAGTTCTTTGATGGAATTGAAAAGGAATATTTGGTGAATTATAGCACTCTAAATTTTGATGGACAAAAGGCGCTTCGACTCAAGGGCTTCAATACCGTTTATTTTGATTTGAGTCGTAGAAAATGCCGCACTATCAAGAGGGATACAAATTTAGTTGGTAAAATAGGGATAAAAAGTGCTCTTGTCAAATCTTTGTAGGCTGGAGAGACGTGCACCGGAAGTTCCGGTGTGCCCCACCGGAAGTTCTGGTAGCTGGTGCCCGCGTGCGCCCGCATTCGAGAAATCTGTTCCGGTCTCGGTCCGGAAGTTCCGGTCAGGTACCGGAAGTTCCGGTCAGTGCCGTTTTGCGCGTGCGCCCGTGTTCGAGAAAACTGTTCCGGGCTCCGTCCGGAAGTTCCGGTATGGACCGAAAGAGTTGACTGACAAGCCCAACGGTCTGATCTCGTTTGACCGAAAGTTCCGGTGGCTTCCACCAGAACTTCCGGTGGCTCGTCCGAGCTCGAGTATATAAGCCACTCACTTCATTTCTAACCATTGTCCAAACTTTGCACACTCATTTCAGCTCTCCCAACCTTCTACAAGCTATGACTCACCCACTCTCTCTCCCCCTTTGCCTCCAAGCTTCAATCTTCGATTGTTTGAGCTAGGGACGTGAGATTAGAGAGCGGGAGCATCGATCTTTGACTTGAGCACTTGGATTCCTTGTCTTGCTGGCTTGATTTGTGTTTGTTTCTCTTGGGTTCTTGGAACCCTAGCCGGCTAGGCGTCCTTCGTGGTTGCCCGTGTTGATTCATTTGTGAGGGCACCCCGAAGTGTTTGTAATCACCCCTTGATTCTTAGTGGAAATCTTAAGCTAGCCTTCGTGGTTGCTTGAGGGAGGAGACCTTAGTGGTCGGACCTTTGTGGTCACCTCAACAACGAGGAAGTCGGAACTCCTTAGTGGGGATTGCCGAACCTCGGTAAAAATAACATGTCTTGCTGTGGCGGTAGCTTCGACTACCCTTTGTTCTTGTGTTCTTGTTCTTCCTCTTTACCCCAACTTCTTAGGTGGGAGGTCCCGATCTACGATTTGGTGCGGTGCCAAGCCTTGAGGAGCTCAACATATTCATCAATAACCTCTAGGAGGGTGTGGTATCACTTGGATCTGAAATTCCAACTCGATTCACTTAGATTTCGTAGCTCATTTAGAGCACCAGAAGTTCTGAAGGTCTGCACCGGAAGTTCTAGTCCCCCTGACCGGAACTTCCGATCCAGACCACCGGAACTTTCGGTCAGGTACTTAACTTCCGCAAATTCGAGTTTGTGAGTTTTAGGTTTTGCAAAAAGGCCTATTCACCCCCCCTCTAGGCCAATTAGGTCCTTTCAAGACGTAGGCCTTATCTTCCGTAACTGGACCAGCCCAAAACAGTCGGCCTATTTCCCTCTCTCCCTTTCTCGGCTGGACCCGTGCCAGCCCGGCACGCGGCTGCGGCCCACAGCCGAATCGGCCCAGGTGCTGCTCTCCCTCTCCCTTTCTCTTAGGCTGGCTCGAGCCAGCCCAACTGCAGCCACTGTTCGCATACACGGCCGTGCAGGCCGTTTACATGGCGTGTAAAACGCTACTCGATGGGTAACCGTGTAGGCCGATTAGCCGTGTAAAGCCGTGCAAAACCGTTTCGACCGTTTAAAAGGTTGTTTAAACGGCCGTGTATACCATTTTTTTGCTAAACGATGGGTGACCGACCGTTCACCGTTTAATGTTTAGGCTAACATTGACTGCAGCCGTGGCCCAAGGCCGAATCGGCTCAGCCTTCCCCTTCTCCTCACCTGCTCCCACCATTCATGACGGCGACGGCTCCGACCGGTCGGAGTTCATTGCCATTGAGCTCCCCGACGAAGCCAAAGACTCCACTGTGCTCCCCTCCTCCTCCCGTATCTGCTACTGCTCTCTTCCCCAACTCCAGAGGTTGAAAAAGGACACGACGACGTGACCGGAGGCCCAGTGATCTCCGGCTACGCCACCACACCTACTGGCGAACCCCTGGGCAGCGCGAAGACCACTGACACACTCCTCTCTACCCCATAAACACGTTACAAGGATCAATTGCACGTGCGCGACCTATCTATGCCCTACCCGCAATCATGGCAGCTCATCTAGACGGCGCACGTCGGCATGCTGTCGCTCCAGCCGCTAGAGTGCGGTAACGAATAGAGTCGTGACTCTAACACACTCAGGGGCTCACCCTGGCTTTGGGACGGTGGCTGGTCGCCTCGGTGTGCATCGGAGTCGACCTGTCAACGGTGAAGATGATGGCAGGAACGTGGACTGGCGTTGCAGGCTCGTTCTGTCGCGGAAGAAGATGGTAGCGACGGGGACAGCTCAAGCGGCGTGGGGTGGCGCTGGTGGGTGAAACTGGTGCGCAACAGGGTGGCCAAACCGTGGGCAAGATGAATTTGGAGAAGATGGAGTGGTGATGGCAAATTTGATCATCGAGCTCCACGGTGGCCAACGAACAGAGGGAAGGGAGAAGGGATGTGGACGACTGGCTCGGTATTAAGAAGAAGAGGGGAAAGACTCGGGCGACTTCGAGATGGCCAGCTCGAGCTTGCGACTCGGCCCAGCGGCTGCTGCGTGGCCTTGCGAGAGTGAGCGGTGAGAGCAGAGGCGGCAGGCGGCAAGCAGGTGGTGGCATTGAACGGCTCAGGAGAAAACAGAGAGGGGTAGGGCGTGCAACATTGCAACATGTTGCACATGTTGCAGATCAAGAACAGCGGTTTCCCACCTCATTAGAGCAAGATAGAGAGAGAATTAGGCCAAACTCCAAGAATGAAAGTTGATCCCCACGATATGCTCTCCAACATTGATTGAGACAAAAAGAAGTGAAACTAGATGGATAAGGAGATAGAAGAAGGATTATATTAAAGAAAGAATGAAACATCATGTTTCACTATATGAAACATGGATACAAGAACTAGGGTTTCAAATTAATTAACTTAATTACTATTATTAAATAGTTAGTAGGTAATTAGTGAGCACACTAATCAACATTACTTCAAAGTGACATGTAACGCATGGCATAAGCAACATATAAATGAAACATGTGAAACACTTGTATGCAACATGTGAGACATATCATGATCAACATATGAAACATAGGCATACTATTATTGAACATTTCATTGCAACATAGACATGGTATATGAAACATTACTCTTGCAACAATACTTGAAACATATGCAACATGGCATGCATAAAATATGAAACACCTTGATTAAATGCAACATATGAAACATCACTATGCAACGTATGAAACATATGCATGCTATACTTGAAACAAAGGATGCATTTATGCAACATGCTTTGATGATTATGCTAAATGATGCTCATGATCAAGTTTTGGTAGCTTTTTAACATCTAGGATGTTACAGCTGGTGGGCGGACGACGATGGCGAGGAGTCTGAGGACGACCGCCCAACAACCTACCTAGACGCCGCTTGTCACCCGGCGAAGGTGGACACCGCACCCACCGCAAGCACCGAAACTCGCCCCGTGGTGGTTTTGGGCCGTGTTGGTGCTGAACCTAGCCGACCGGGGCACGGCCGTAGGTGGAGGAAGCGTAGCCGGCTATGCCCGCAGCTGGTGAATGGCTTGCCTGTTCGGCCAATGGATGGCCATGTCCCTGCCCGCCAATGCCTCAGCCGCCGTGGATGGGTGTCCGCCCCCAACACCGATGGGTGGCATGAGATCCTCCCCCGGCAGGTGACAGGACCTGCTGCTGCCTCAGCTGAGCCTCGCTCCCACCAAAAGCAGCTTCCGCAGGTCAAGAAGATCCTAGCAGAGCTTCTCGGAAGATGCTTCAACTACCTCTCCTACTCGCACCGAGTAGCAACTTGCCGGTTGCCACGGCATTGTCTGCGCTATCACGGATTTGGACATCTCGCCAAGGGCTGCAGGTGGCCTAGGCCTGCTTCGACCTCGGCAGCGGAGGGAGGGTGCCAATCTGCCACAGCACTCTGCTCGCGATGCCCCCCCCCCCGGCGCCTTCCCAGCACGCACTGCGCGTGATGAGGAAGAATCAGGACATCATTGTAACAGAGTATAGCACCAGTACTGGGTTTCAATAGTATTATATTATTCAATAAAATTGACAAGAATGTTTCTTGATGAATTTTGATGTAGACAGCTAGGCTGTGCTGTGAGGATAAAAAATGCGAATTGGTATATGGATGTTCCAAATAATCAGCATGAGGTAATTAAGCTACTCCCTCCATCCCAAATTATAAGGCATTCCAAGAATCTTGGAGAGTCAAAGGATCTCAAGTTTGACCAAATTTATATGATAAGATAATAATATTTATGACACCAATTAAGTATCATTAGATTCTTCATTAATTATATTTTTATAGTATACCTATTTGATGTTATAAATTTTTATAATTTTCTCTATAATTTTGGTCAAACTTAAGATGCTTTGACTCTCCAAGATTCTTGGAATGCCTTATAATTTGGAATGGAGGGAGTAGCACATATGAATGGCAAAAACTAGAATCCGGAAGTGTTAATAATGCTTCGAGCCTGCCTTTCAACAGACTGGCAGGTCAGGCGGCGGCGCCTCGATAGACTCCAGCTCGCCAACGCCATCCTCCACCAGGAACGCCATGGCGAGGCCCCAGGTGATGTGCACGTCCAGATGGCAATGCATCAGCCACACGCCCGGATTATCCGCGACGAACCGGATGACGGCCCAGCCGTTCACCGGCACGCCAACCGTGTTCCTCATCGGCGGATCATCGAGGTTGAACTTAGCAGTGTCCGTGGCGGCGTCAAAGTTGCCGAACCCCTCGGCGAGGATGTAGAAGTCGTAGCCGTGGAGGTGGATGGGGTGGTTCTCGGCCGCGAACACGTTGGTGCCCTGGAGCACCAGCTGCACGGCGGCGCCGTACTTGAGCCTGTACACCTTGGTGCCCGGCACGGGCTGCCACAGCGCGCGGCTCACGTTCTGCGCCGTGTAGTCGAACGCCACCGGCGGGTTGGCCGGGAAGTCGGCGGTGAATACGCTCGCCGCCCCGCCGCCGGTGTAGTGCGCCTGCAGGATGGAGGTGGTGGACGGGAGCACGAAGGAGACGTTGTTCATGCTCGCCGCGAACCGCGTGTTGTTGGGCCCGCCGCAGGTCTGCCCGCTCGAGCAGTTGAAGAGGCCGACGCCGACGGTGAAGAAGAGGCTCTCGTCGACGCGCGTCGGCAGCTCCGCCTTGCGCAGGCCGCGCAGGCTCGTCGTAAACGTCGTCACTGTCGTGGTGTCGTTGTACGCCGGGAGGGTCGGCATCGCGGGGCTGCTGGTGGCACCGGTGCCGTAGTCGAAGATGGCGGTGGTCGTGGTGTTGTCGAAGGGGACGCCCTGGGCGCTGGCGTAGGCGCGCGCGGCGAGGTAGTAGCGGCCGGGGGCCTGGTCGAAGGTGACGAGCACGTCCGTGGTCTGGCCCGGCGCGATCATGAGCACCGACGTGGCGTACGGCTTGGTGTAGGAGGCGTCGGCGCCCACCACCGTCATGGTGTGGCCGGCCAGGGAGACGAAGAGCTCCGTGTTGAGTGCGGCGTTGATGAAACGCAACAGATTCGTCTCGCCGGACCTCACCGCGAACGTCGTCGTGCCTGTCCGGTCCCCCAGCGTTCAGTTTCATTTCCGATCGATCACCGCTGGGCACTGGAGCAGCGAATGGGGAGTAGCTAGCTAGGTGTTGCGTTGTTTACCGTTGGATGAGCACTTGTAGAGGTCGCCGGGCTGGCCGTTGACGGTGAGGGCGTCGGAGATGTTTGGCGCAGCGCCGGTGCGGGTGGCGGTGCGGACGACGTCGATGGGGTTCATGTTCCACCACTCCCCTGTTTCCATCCATCCGGTTGTTCCGACAACACATCACACACGTTTAGTCACTTGGAAAAACACGTACACTACAATTATCTGCAATAATGAAATAATCTCAACCTCTGGAATTTTGCTGCACCAATTTTTATTAAGGATTTGTATTTAGTTTCATTATTATATATCTTTTTAATATTTTTGCAATCATGGTTTTGATTGACAAGAGGTAGTAGATGCTTAGCTTTTCATTTTGGTTGTAAAGAAAACGACTAGTCCATTTATTCAACACCTAAGATGGTAGAAGTGCTTTTTTTTGTGAGAATCTGTAGAAGGGTACATGCATGTTAGGCCTATTGTGGAATGTCGGCCACAATAGCAGCCCAAAACAAAATAGAAAAAATTAGCCATCTTGAGAAGTGTTACACTATAGAAAAAATTAATGCTCTCTTTACATAGATTGATTTATTTAGTTTATCAGTTCTTTCTGAAGGAAATTATTTCATCCAACTGAACCTGCTCTGATCAAAGCCAGTTGCTTGGCTTTCAGGATGCTTCAGATGCAAGTATAACTTTTCTAGCAAAACCAATTGATCATCTTTTTGTAACAGGTGGTATACTAACATTAGCAGAGACAATATGATCACACGAGTTGCCCTTGCCCATATATATTCCTTAGACCCACAATGCTATTCCTTTTGCCATCAAACGGCAACCTTTGAGGACAAATATACCACAAAATGTACAGATTGATTCAGATTCAGTCTGAAAAATGAAACAAAACGAGAGAGAATGGTATTGGTGTTTGGGTGGTGTTGATCCCACAAGTCGGTGCCACATGATCGACTAATGCTAAAGAAGAATCTCACATGGATAACGTCATAGAAAGAAGAACTTTTATGTGCCCGTCAATGACGAATTTTCCTTTTGGTAGGAAGATGTGTCCATGACGTTTGGTGTGTAAAGGTGCATATGTTTAGGGCCTGTTTAGTTGGTGAATTTTTTTTTAGGTTCGGCTACTGTAGCACTTTTCGTTTTATTTGGTAATTTGTGTCCAATCATGGACTAATTAGGCTCAAAAGATTTGTCTCGTGACTTATAACTAAACTGTGTAATTAGTTTTTTCTTTCTTCTACATTTAGTACTCCATGCATGTGCCGCAAGATTTGATGTGACAGGTACGATAGCTCCTTTTGGTTTCTTTTTGAAACTAAACAGGCTCTTACTTTCCGACATGATGACGATGCATGTGTGTTTGACTCCGGTGCTGCAGCAGCAGCAGCGGCCGCTGCTCTGCTATAGCCTACAGGTACGCAAACGAGAGCTAGAAAGAAAGCTGGCCCCAACTACTAACAGAATGATAACACTGATTACCATGCGGAAAAAGCAAAAAAAAGAAAAAGAAATGCTAATCATATGTATATTCGTGTGGCCTACAGCACACTAGCTACTCGCTAAACCTGGCCAATCATGAGCTTAGATGGTGCCTTGGGAGCTTACTGTTTTATTTAAGAATAAGAGGGGCTCGTAGCCCCTACTGAAAATTAATTAAAATAAAGGCAAAGCATTCAGTACAGAGCGAGGGCTTACTGTGGGTGTACACTCTCAGGCCCTGTTCGCTTATCTTTTCAGCCGTACTTTTTCAGTCATGGTACAGTGTTTTTCTCTCACGACAAATCAGCGAACAATACTTTTCAGTCTGTCTTTTCAGCGAAGCGAATAGGACACTAGCACCTAGCTAGGGTTGAAGCCTAATTAATTATTTATATATTACTCTAAATTTGGGTCTATGTTCCTGCTACTACACCCTTTGTCTCAAAAAAATCGACTAGGTATTTAGAAAATATTGATAACATTTATATTTCTTAATAAGTTTATTAAAACATATATTTAATTATTAATCTAATGATACTTAGGTCCTATTTGGATATGCGTTATGAGACTGCACAGTATGACAGCAGAGCAGTGGCCAGAGAGTTGTGGGACGCGAAATCAGTGTTCAATCTTGTGGTGGGTAAGTCATGGGCAGCCGCAAGAACAATAGAAAACACAGGAAGTTTGGTACGATTATTTTTATTTCTCGATCACACAAAAGATTTACGCGTATTTATATTAAGAAACAGAGAATTGTTAACATCACGTCCTTTAGGCGCTCTAGGAGGCAAGATTGAAATAAGCCTTGACCCTCCCTAGATTGCAATGATGTTCTAGGCCACTACTCGCTGAAGAAGACAACCTATGTTCTTCACGCCTCCTTTGGTACGATTATTTGTGATTCTTACGGCTAGAGATTCATAATCCGATTGTAAGGGACGTTATTATGCACCATATATAGTAATAATTGGTTGTATATAACTATATATTTAGTCAAAGTTGATATTATTTGACTTGTCAAAAAATGAGAATGACACTCATTACATAATGGAGAGAGTACTTGTTAGTTGTTAGTTTTTTTTATTGCCTCGGGAGCGTGAAGGATATATTATTGGACACGTCGAAATGAATAGCGCTAGTGCCGCGAGTATGTTAAGACTGAGACGTACATACAGATATACATATAGAGATCTAGTGGCACGTACGTACGTACCTAGGATGATGGGCATCTCTCTGGCGGGCGGCTTGCCGCCGTTGAACGGGTACGGCACGCCGGCGCGTGGTCTGATGAGGAGCGCGCCGTGGACGGTGGCGCGGAGCCAGGAGCTGTGGGCGTGCCACCACAGCGTGCCTTCCTGCCCGGCGACGGTGAAGCGGTAGGTGTAGGAGCTGCCGGGGCGGATGGGGCACTGCGTCACGAACTCCGGCCCGTCGGACCACCCCGTCCGCATCTGCCGCACGCCGTGCCAGTGCACCGTCACGTTGTAGCTGCCCCGGTTCACGACGCGCACGATGAGGGCGTCGCCCTCGGCCACCTCCACCGTCGGCCCCGGGAACTCCCCGTTCACCGTCATGATCCGCTGCGTCCCGCATAGCCGCGTCACCGTCGCCTCCTTCACCTGCAGACAGACAGGCATTAGTCATGGAACGAACATGCATTGATCCTGCTTGGCATGCCTGCATGCAGTTCGATCGATCAGTTTATCTAGTTAATTAGTTACATTACCACGAACTCATGGTACTGCTCCTTGGCCATGGTGAGCTGCTGGGAGCAGAGGAGAAGAGCAAGTGTGGTCAAGAGCAGGGAGGAGTACGGCGAGCTGCTGCTTGAGCTTGACATGCCGAGTGATGCTTGCATTCTGCTAGCTGTGGTTGCCTGCCTAGTAGCTAGCGAGCTGCCTAACTCTTGCAAGGCCTTAGAATTGCTTATATGCAAGAGGCCAAGGCTGAAGACTCTGTTTATATAGGTGCAGGTGCAGGGCAGGGACCAGCATACAGATCACGTACAGAGGAAACAGATCGTGCTTATAGTTGCTGCAAAGTCATAGACAGCGGTGGTCTTGTGGTTGGCGTGATTAGCTCCTGAATTGATTCTGTTGGTGATGAACCAAAATGCATGCATATTTCCACTCACATTCTGCTTTCTGCTTTATTTCCTCTTGAAATTTGCTTTTACAACCTTCCTTGCTTGACTAGTCACTTGACTTGATCCATGCCATTGCCATGCATGCCCGCTATTCAACGTGCATGCCAATGACAGTAACAAGCACTCTAGTTGGTACACCCACTGCACATCTTCTCAAACTAACAGATCAGAGTTCCAAACTAGTAATTTTGGCCAACTCATCCTTTTGCCTTTTGGTCAGCTTCAGCTAGCTAGCCATGTAACTTCTGTGATCATGCTTCCATCACAAGTTTAGTTTTCCTAATGAATCAATCTGACTACTAAACACCATCATACCGTAGGTCATAGCTAGGATAGAGCCTTCCTTACAAGATGGCAAGATTATGAGTATGGCATTGGCTACGAGCTCTTATCCTAAAAGGAAGCTAAGGACATACTCAACCATTTATTGTGTGCTGCATCATGGCTTGGCCTCAATGGGCTCATTGTGTACTACATGCACATTTATTATAATATTTTATTTACACACATTGCCTTGTCATGATCGATGGAGATCACTGCTTGTTTAGTAGCCATCTGAATCAACTGAAAATCAACACGCATCAACTACACTACGTGCGTACTGCATTTTGGAGATCCTTTTCTCATATCAAATCAACGCGTTATCCGCTTTCTCTGATGACTGATAGCAAATATGAATAGCCTAGGTACTTCAGTAAATAATTTTCTCAACAACAGAGAAGGAAAGGAGTTCAATCCATGCTAATTGGTTTTACATGTGTGTGTGTGTGTGTGTGTGTGTGTGTGTGTGTGTGTGTGTGTGTGTGTAGCCATCTCATGTTCATTTCAGTTCATCAACAAGTATGTTTTAACTATTTCAGTCCACCAAAAATATATCCTAGCGGAAACTGAGTATCGTAGATCTCTCTGCAACGAACGGCGTCTTAGCATATGACGATCATTTTGCACCACATGATTCATTATCTTATTAAATTATGCTCCGTATGTTTCCACTAGGAGAATCATTGCGCACAAATTAAGGAATCATAGCCTGTGGAGCCCAAATGCTTCCACTTACCACAAAGGATCCTTAGCTTTCGTTTCATTTTGTTTTGACCCAAAGACTTGGTTCCTAATTCTGCTCCTGTAGTAGAAACCTCTTTTTCACATCTAATATATAATGAGAATGGAGCCCAAAATGTGATTTCATCTTTTTCTGTGGGTTTTGGGGGGGGGGGGGGGGGGGGGGGGGGGGGGGGGGGGGGGGGTGTTGGGTGGGCAGCAGTATAAGTTTTGGTCAAATTTGACTGTACTGCTTGGTGGGTGGGGGTCTTGGCCCCTCCCTCTGCCACTGATGGTACTGACAACTTTCTTTCCTCCTTTTGACTATGACATCAAACGTTGCATGAATCTCTTTATCCATGCTTTATACCTGATTCTTTGCTTTAGTTTTTGTAGTTCATATCGCACTGCCAAATTTTATATGGCATTATAACTCGCTATTTGACTGTAACAACATTTTTTACTTCCTCTGTGTCAAAGATCAAAAGCACTTCAGTACGGCTACATTGTCTCCTTTTTGTTGCTTGCACCACTAACAAAGTAACGAAGATGTGATATTATGATGTATGTGGTATAGGGATCCAATGTACTGAGAATAGTAAATTTAATTAAGTCCTGGCTTATACCTGTACTATTATATTTTATCTATAAAAGAATTTTCAGTACAGGTTTAATTTGCACCTGTGGATGATCAGAGATTCAGAATCATGTTAAGTCTTAACAGTTTAATGGTCACAAAAGTTTAAACGCTCTTATGTACAATAAAACAAATTATTGGTTAGACATATATTTTTAACAGATTTTGGAAATGAAATTAAAGATTGTCAAATGCATGTTCCATCAAATGATTCATGTCCACGGGCTGTGGTGGTTGGCAAAAGTACAGCAACATGCGTGGTGTGTGCTACGTGCTAACCACCACATATGCAAAGGGAAGGACTGTTCATCGATTCAGTAGGCAAGTATCCAATCTGTTTAGCTCAGATTGTTTCTTACAATTCAAGGCAGCCAAAAGTCAAAATGGAAAGAACAGCAAGAATCTTGACAAGAAAGAAAGATGCTATTCAGCACAAAATGGTGATGTTTGCCTGGTGGCGAAAGACTAAAAGAAATATCCTAATTAAACCAAGCCTGAGATGTAGCTTGAAGCCAATTTGGATTTTGGAGGCAGCTAACAACTCTTGTGCTCCATTACTTGTCCTTCAAAACACGAAATGATATATTTCAAGTGTTGGCACAACTTTTCTTCAACTTGCATCAATGTTAAGTAACAAAAATTCAGAACCGAGTACAATCATGAGGTGGGATGGTTACTTTTTCGATAAAGAATAATCAAAATACAATTTCGCATGTTTTAGCACTGCTTGACTGACCAATCTTAAATCTGAATTTTCTTGGCAATGTAATGAAGGTGTGACACATCAGATAAATCTCAAACGATATAATTATATTGGTGCAGGTAGTCACTGACAAAACGAAATTCTGCTAGTGATTAGTTGAAACACCTGAAATTAAACCTAGTGATGGTTAGCTGCACGGTTTGTTTCAAAAAAAAAGGATGGTTAGCTGCACGGTTACCATGAAGTTGGAGCCAAGAAATTGTGCAGTTGTGCTGTGCAACCAACAATCAGACTACAACTGAATGGCCAACACCAATTGTCTTCCACCCAAATAATTAAGCTTAAAGCACCTTTACTAACCATTTTGTAACCAGAAATAATTGAAGCAAAATAATCATCAAACAACATTCAGATAGCACGTACAGTTTTTGTCACAAATAAGTTAGACGCAATGATCTTCCCATGCTTCTTTGGGCCTGTGATGGACTGCAGGACTGGCATGTCTTGATGAAATGTTTCGCCCAGTACTCTAGACTTGTATTCAAAGCCAGAAATGGTTCTCAGCAGTGCATATTTGTATCTGGTTGGGCATGCATGCCATCATTTGTCTTGGCTAGGCCTTTTAATTTGTGGCTCTAAAGCTTGTACTTGATGGAATTTTTCTTCTAGTTTTTTTTGAAGTGATAAACAAGTTTCCATGACAGTATAGTTGCCAGAGAAACCTGATTGGTGTAATGAACCACTGATGTAAACATGGAGATATGGAACGCAAGGTATTACCCTTGTTGATCAGTCTAAGAATTAAGAACTGATTTTGCATGGAGAAATAATGCGACAGAATATCTACCACTGGAGGGTTAGCAGGAGAAGGTGAGCCAAAAAGAACAATAATAGCTAGCTAGGGAATAGAATTAACCAACATTCGCACTAGAGAGAAATGAATAGTTGTTGAAAAGGTTGGTATGTAAACATGGTCTGATCCGGTCATATGCTTGTTTCCAGTTGCAGAAAAGGGAAGGGTATTTAGGTAAGATGCTCGACACACTGATTAATAGTACAATCTGTTGACATTCAGTCTAGAGGCTGAAAGCCGTTCATCATCAGTGAGAGCTTAAGCTGAAAGTCTGAACACCTCGCACCAAATAAAAACTGATTGCAGTAAAGAGGACAATTGCGCTTGTGCAAGCAAACCACAGATTGATCTATTAGTTGCATGGATAGGCTAGGTAGGTTGTTTGGGTTGCCGGCTTGCACAGAACAGCTCTAACTACTAATCTGTGTGATTTGATGAAACTGATGTAGTCATGTAGATGCTGACATGCTGCAGTGTTTTTCTGCCATCCGAACACGGCAGCTGCAAAGGAAAGAGGTTCGGCGTTGATATATAAGTATACCGTTAGATCTCGGGCGACTGAAACAGCCATTAGTCAATGCCTCGTCTTTACCTGAAGGGATTGCACAACAACTATATGCATGCTTATAATGGTCCAGACACACAGTGGTTAGGCTGTTTGGTAGTCATGCTATTTTCAGGCATGCAGTCTTGTATAGTAACCGGTCATGAAAAAGGTTAGTTAGAAAAGTTCCTTTGCATCATTGCATGCATTGCCTAACCAAATTTTTTTCACGATCGTGCATGAGCACGTTTTTCATTAAGGAGAAGAGAGTTTGTTACAACCTAGCTGCCACAGTAACCCACAGTTACCGAGGCTCAACCACCAGCACCTAGAACATAGAGCATGCTGATATTACAGAACCGATTTTAGCGACATAGGATGGCTCAACAAGCAAACGCCATCAGAGTCCGCAACTGACTATACCCCGCTAGGAACCAGTTGTCGATCTCGTCCTGAGTCAGCAATTCCAACTGCGCCGGCGTAGTCGCGACACCATTGAAGGTTCTAGCATTCCGCTCCTTCCAGATCAACCAACCAATGAGGAAGAATAGGGAATCAAAACCTCTACGCACCGTCTTCGGGATCCTCTTCCTGAACTGAATCCACCAAGATATCGCCGGCCCATGCTGAACGGTGACCATATCACTTAGATGCAGTTTCATCAGCCACCGGCCCCACACCTCACGAGCGAAGGGGCACTCGAGTAGGATATGATCCATTGTTTCAGCGGATTGGTCGCAGATGATGCAGGTATTAGAGTCTTGCAGCCCATGGCGATACCGTCTGTCCCCGGTCCAGCATCTCCCGTGCACAACCAGCCACCAAAAGAACTTAACCCGAGGGGGCGCGGATGTTTTCCAGACCTGCCGTGCACCGAACGGTTGCGAAGACCCAAGGAACATGGCCCCATATGCTGACGCCGCCGAATAGTTCTGATCGGCCGTCAGCCTCCATGCGAAGGTGTCTGGCTGCGGTGTCAACTGCACCTCCTCCAAGATGTCGCACAGGCGATCGAATTCCATAAGTACCTGCATGGAGAGGGGTCCGGTGATGTGCCTTATCCAGGCGTCCTGGTGCAAAGCATCCGCGACCGTTGCCCGCCTCTTCCTGGTGCTCACCGCTGCAAATACTGCCGGTGCGAGGACCTGAATGCTTGAACCTTGAATCCATCTGTCAGTCCAGAAGAAGGTAGACTCCCCATTGCCTAGACTGAAAATAGTTGCAGCCTGGAACACTGCGACCACCGAACGCTCGTCCGAGCAAAGCCCCAGCCGACATTCAGTCCTCGCCTTCCACTCCCAGCGCACCTTGAGCGCGATCCCTGCACGCCGCAGGTCCGAAAATCCAAGGCCACCGAGGTCCCTGGGGCGGCAAACAGACTCCTAGGCCACCTTGCACCGACCTCCGCCCACTGTTTCGGAGCCAGACCAGATGAACGCTCGCTGCAGTTTGTCAATGGAGTCAACTGCCCAAGGGGAGAGGCAAAGTGCGATCGACATATGTATCGGGATGGCGGATATGGTCGCTTTGGTCAGCGTTGTGCGACCGGCGACGTTCAACATGTTCCCTTTCCATTTAGGAATTTTGGCAGCGGCCTTGTCAATTAGGAATTGCTCATCAGATCGCCTAAGCCTGCGAACGGACAGAGGCACCCCGAGGTAGCGACACGGCAACTCCTCTATCCGGCAGGAGAGGATTTCGTGTACATGCGCGACGTTGTCCTCAGAACAGTGCAGCGGCGTCGCGACGCTTTTCTCCAGGTTAGAGAACAGACCGGATGCCAAGCCAAAGATTGTGAGCGAAGCTCTGATGGTGCGGAGGTCCCGGGCCAAAGGCACCATGAAGATCACCAGATCGTCAGCATACAGACTGACACGGCTGTTCATGGAGCCAGGCAACGGCGACAGGAGGTACTCCTGCTCGATCCACCGGAAGAAGTGGTTTAGTGCCTCCATGGCTAACATGAACAACATTGGCGATAGAGGGTCGCCCTGGCGAAGTCCTCGTGCGTGACAAATTCTCCTCCCCGGCTTCTCATTAAGCAAGATTTTGGTACTAGCCGTAGATAGGATAATGGATATCCAGTTAGTCCACCGCTGCCCAAAGCCCATGTGGCGGAGCAGCTCCAGCAGGAAGGGCCATCCCACACTGTCAAAGGCCTTGGCTATGTCAATCTTGAGCAGATTGCAGGCGACCGCTTGGCATGGATGGCTTTGCAAGCAAGCTGGACTTCTCTGAAATTGTCGTGTATACAACGTCCTCTGATGAACGCACTTTGATTGTGCATGACCAAACCATCGAACACACCGGCTAGGCGTTTGGCAAGGCATTTGGTGATGATCTTGCCGAAGATGTGAATGAGGCTGATGGGGCGATTGTAAGGTCCAAATGGCTAGAGGGGGGGTGAATAGCCTATTTAAAAATCTACAAGCTTCACTAAACAACCACGTTAGTATAAAAGATGACTAAGCTAATTCTAGCACTAGCTCAACTACACTAAGCAAGCCACCTATACAATACTAGTGAAGCAAGGCTATGATCTCTAGTACACACCAACAAGACTAAGTTACTAAGCTACTTACTCCTATGTGATAAAAGCTACACTAGGACTAATACAAGAAAGTAAAGAGCAAGTGACTTGATTCTTATACCAACGATGTAGAGAAGTTATGCACTCGAAGAATCAATCACAATGATCAACCACAAGAGAAATCCTCGGCAAAGGGATGACACAAGATTTTTTACCGAGGTTCACTTGCTTCCCGGCAAGCTACTCCTCGTTGTGGCGATGCACCCACTTGTCGGTTCGCGAGCTAATCGACTATCAAGAGTCGAGCCCTCGGCGGGCGCCGCACAACCGCACACAAGATGGGGATCCTCCAAGCCACGAGCTCCACTAGAGTATCCAATTTGCGAACTCCCGCGGGGAAGGATCAAGAACCCCTTACAACACTTGGTGATGGCTCCAACAATTTCCAATTGCGAGCTCAATCACCTCCGCTGCTCCAAGCCGTCTACCGTGTCGGGAAACACGGAAGAGTAACAAGAAATCCGCAGCAACTCGAAGATCAAGTGCCTCTAGAATGCAACTCTCAAGCAATGCACTTGAATCTCACTCAATCTCACTCAAGACGTGCAACCAAGCAAAGAGATGAGTGGAGGGGTTGTTCTCTAGCTCAAAGGATGTCTCTAGGTCTCAAAATGTACAAGAGTTGCCCTCAAACCCCGGCCACCATCTATTTATAACGAAGGGGTACGCAGCTAGCCGTTACGGACGACGCAGCGAAAAACGCGCTGACCGGACGCTCCGGTCAGGGTGACCGGACGCGTCGCGCGTCCGATCGACACTACGCTTCGCTCTGCCCCTCTAGACGCCTGACCGGACGCTCCGGTTCCGTGAGGGACCGGACGCGCCGGTCGTGCGCTCTACTTCTGCGCTCAGGTGAACTGACCGGACGCGCTGGTCAGGCCAGACCAGCGTCCGGTCACAAACCCTAGCGCCCGCGCCGTGTTGAACTAACCGGACGCGTCCGGTCAAACCGGGACCGCGTCCGGTGCAGCGTCCGATCGCCGTTTTTCAGTGAAAAACAATTCGGACTTTCACCACCTTTTCTCGCCTCCGGCGCAATAGAAAATAGGCATTTCATTTCCTCGAAAACGCCTGAATCCCGCGCTCGCACGCTCGGCGGGAGGGAGAGCGAACCCCAAACCCCTTATTACCGCTCAAACACCACCGCCTTCGCAAATGTGCTAACACCACCAAGTGTATACCACCACGTGCATGTGTGTTAGTATTTTCACAAATATTTTCTAAGGCGTTATGTTAGCTCTTTACTAGATCCTAATGCATATGCTCAAGACATTGATCTAGTGGCACTTGATTCCCGAGCTAACCGTGATTGCCCCTCTTGATAGTCGGCTATGTATCCTAAACCCGGTCAATTACTTCTCTACTCATCTTAGACCGGCAAAAGGAAAACCCTATGGTTATACCTTTGCCTTGCGCTCATAGATCCTTCTCCTCCACTTGATCATCATGTCCATCATATTATGTGCATCTCCACCATGATCATCATTTCATGTTCATGCACCATTTCTTTGTGATCTTGTGGCTACCACTCCTTGCCACGTACACCTTCATCACATGTGTTGCTTATGCCTAACTCAAAACACTTAACACATGGCATTAGCAACTTGGTGTCATTAATTACCAAAACCAAACTTGGGCTTTCAGCGATAATCACAGATCTCGACAGGGTGGTCCTTCTTCTTCAGAAGAATCATGAACGCGTCGTTCAGATGGTTGAAACTTCTAGAGTCCAAAGACCAGAAGGCATTGAACGCGCACATGATGTCCGGCTTTATAATGCCCCACGCCTTCTTATAGAACAGACCAGTCATCCCATCAGGTCCAGGGGCCTTTTCATTCGGCAAGTCGGCAATGGCCGCCCAAACTTCTTCCTCAGTGAAAGGCTCCTCCAGTGCTGACAGTTCGTTACTGAGCACCCCAAGTGCATTGAGATCAAGTCTCCTGGAGCGCTCGAAATTAGCCCCAAGAATGTTGACGTAGTAGTCATACAGGGCGTCAGCCATCGCAGCGTCATTGACGACCTCAGTGCCATGGACATTCAGTGAATGAATCCTGTTCTTCCGGTTGCGGTGACAGGCTTGTAGATGGTAAAACTTCGTGTTCGCGTCCCCTTCGGCCAAGAACAACAGTCTTGACCGCTGCCTAGCAATAGTGCGCGATAGCGACGCCAAACCCAGGACGTGCAACTTCAGAGACCTACGCAGGTCGGCCTCCCATTGCGACAACAACCTAGTTTCCTGTTCTTCATCGAACCTTTGAATGACCTCCCTTGCCATCGCAAGCTGTAGTCGGACACTCCCAATCTTGGAGGAGCTCCAATGGTGCAGCGCCTTGGCAACAGCCCTGAGTTTACAGTCCAGCACGTGAAAGGGGTCCGCGTTCAGAATGCTTGGCGCCCACGTAGCAGCCACGACTTCGGTGAAGCCTGGCAGCTTAGTCCAAAAAGATTCAAAGCGAAAACGCCTTTTCATCCCGGAGTTGACATGTAACTGTAGCAACAACGGACAGTGGTCCGAGCAATCCGACGATAGCGGTTTGAGAACATGGTTGGGGAACGCCAAGAACCAGTCCGGCGACGCGAACATGCGGTCCAGAAGCTCCAACGTGGGACGTTCACGTTCACTAGACCACGTGAACCGACGGCCCACAAGGTTAACCTCCTCAAGGTGTGTCCTGTTGAGGAACGAGCGGAAGCGTCTCATATAGCGACGATCCAAGCGACCATTGTTCTTGTCCTGCGCCCGGTAAATCATATTGAAGTCACCACACAGGAACCAAGGCCCCGAGCAAGACTCCCAAAATGAAAGGAGTTAATCAAGGAATTCGACCTTGTGATGATCAAGCTGCGGCCCATATACAACCGTGATCCACCAGGAATCGTGGGGCGAGCTGCAGGCGGTCAGCATGGCCGAGATGCTGAAGCGACCCTTGGTGACATTAGTGACTGACCAACAGTCGGTGTTCCAACCAAGCAGGATTCCACCAGAGACATTGATCGCGGGGAGGAAGTCGTAAGCAAACGCAGTCCCTAGGATTTCAATGGCCAAAGCATTACAAATGTTGGAGAGCTTGGTCTCCTGAATACAAACGAGAGTGGGTCACTCCTGGACCACAAACTCTCTCACGACATTGCGACGCGCGCGGGCATTGAGGCCATGCGCGTTCCAGGAGAGGCAACTATCTATAGGCGACATAAATAACTGATGCGCGACAAAGGAGGGGGTGGGGGTGTGACACCGGAGGGTCAAGCCTCAACAGCGTCAACGTCTTCCCCGGCTGAGCCGATGCCCAAGGCCTCCGGGTCGAAGTCGCCTGAGAACAGAATCTGCAGAGCTCGCTGCTTCCTGACGGACATGTTACCATTGATGGTCTCCCTGAACTTGCGTTGGATGTCGGAGTCAACGGAAGCATCATCAACGTGCACCCCCAGCTTCTTGAGGAGCATGGACTGCGCCTGCTTGGTTGAGTTTGCCGCCCGTGGCTTTGCCGCGAGTCTCCCGCTGCGCTTGATGGAGCGAGCAGACCTCGGCGTTCTGGAGCGACGCAATCTTGGCCCCCACGGAGGACCGGCGTTTGCAGAGGCACGCTGATCCGGGCCTCGAGCTCTTCCTGAACCGGGTCGCTGTCCTCACATGCATGTTCATGGTTATCCGCTTCGTCAGCCGACGACGGTTTGGAAGAGGCCATGAACTCCAGTTCCATCACGTCAAAGGCCACCTCCATATCTGGTGCCTGGTACAACACAACTTGGTTAGACAGGGGGGCTGGCCCAGAGCCGCGAACAGATGGGCTGGCATCAAAGGCAACACGTATGAATCCACATGGACCATCCAGCTGGGCCGGCCTAGCCGGAGGCAGGTCGGGCGACATGAGGCCCACGACATGGGGAGGTGGCCACGCCCCGCCCTCCCCGAGCAGCTGCATCTCAAGTCGCATCGGATCCAAATCAAATCCAGGAGCAGGTGAGCTGTCAACCCTCCAAGCCCCGAAGTCAACTTCGCAGGCCTGCCCCTACACGCCGCGTCGCACCGGCGTAGCGTGCCCCCCATATCCGGCACAGAGGTAGCCTGCCCCCCTACGACTAGCAGAGGCGAGGACACGGAAAGGTCCGCCAGGACGTCTCGGCCATGCTGCAGCAACGATTTGACATCCGGGATCTCGGAAGCCCGTTGTCCTCGACCGAATCTCCTTGCGCCACGCCAGGAAGCACTGGCCCTCATGAACCATCTCGTAGGGGTTGGGGGACCACCGGATGCCCGTCTGCCCCGGCCCCCGCCGGCACGCATGAACCGCACCGGCATGGAGTCCGCCGATCTCCTCCCACGTTGCCGGGGCCGGAAGGTTGGCCCGAAGCCGCAACCGAGCGACGGACCGCCAATACCGCCAGGACGGAAGGTCGCCGGGCCGAACAAACGGGACCTCGAGGGACCATCGAGACCAGGGTGGTAGCCATTGTGATTACTGTCACCACTGTCATCGGAGTCGAACCTGCCGAGGAAGTCATCATCCGACGAGCTGGACGAGACGTCCCAATCCTGATACTCGACGACGCGCATCCGAGCGAGATAGTGCATGATCGGCAGGTGTGAGCGAACGATCTCGTGCTCCCGGAGGAAGAGGATACTAGGGTCATGCGGCTCCGGCGGCTTAGGGATGACGAGTAGCTTCTGTTCGGGCACGAGCAACAGGTGAAGGCACCATGCAGCAACAAACAGTTCACGCGCGTCGTCGTCCTCAACTCCGTCGTCATCGGAGGAGGCCAACTCAACCTTACAAGCTTCTTTAGTTGACTAGTATACTAGGTGCCTTTGCCACTCCAATTACATTACAGCAGTATGTTTATTAGTATAGGGATTAACCTTGATGGTTTCATCTTAGTACTCCTGCAAGAGAAAGATATGTTTTCATCTTAGTACAAGTGCTCCTCATGCTGGGCAACTGCAACTGCAACACACAGTCCCACACACAGGAAGTCCAACTGTTGGACGGCATGAACCACTATGCGAAATTCATGAACTATTCATGATACCACACCATCCTGAATTCCTCACCATGGATACGTAAATCAAACAGAAAAAAAGCATAATTACTATAAGCAGTATGTATTCCCCTCTTTCTATTTTCACCGGTGTCTGAACATCTCACAATATGTGCTTGTTGTTGCCCTCACAAAATGTTGTTTGCAGAGTCCTGCAAAGTCTGGCACAACTGAACTGTTTCAATCCCCACCCAATGCGTCAATCTGTAACCTTTTCTGCAGAATCTGTATGTTGACACATACAATTGCATTCTTCAGAAGAACTGTTGGTGTTGTTTGCATCTGATTGAACCGGACCTGGTTGCAGTGAAATGTTTACATGCATATTACCCATATCTTCGGTTGACTAGTACTAGTAGCTTAGTAGGTGCCTTTTGCCTTGTTGTTCATGTGATCTCACAGTTCACAAAACACAAACTCCGTACTATTGCAACCTGTAACTGTCAATCTGTGAATTCAGGCTATGTGTACAATAACCAGTAGCAAGTTCAGAAGCTAGTCATGCTGAATTGCTGATCCACCACCGCCCTCACCCATGGCCAGACAAGTAAATCAAATAGAAAAAAACTGCATTATTAATACTAGTAGTATTCTCCTCTTTTCCATCCTTGTTCGTAGGCTGCTACAGCGTTGATTCTAGCGCAAATAATATTTGCCTATACAAACTGAAAATTACCTAGTAACGCAAGAAATGATGAAAGGGGTGGGTAATCCAATCCCTCCAGTCGAACAAACAAATCAAAGAATTTCCTAAATGTCTCTCTTTCTAACTAAACCATTGCTTCTTTTCTCACAATTGACCTGGCGCTGCTTGCTTACTCATCATCTCCTGCAGAAGCAGAAGCCGCCGGCACATGCGCGGCGCCACCTTCCTCGCTCGGCCCAGCGCCGCCGTCCGGGCCAGGCCTGATCTGCTCGAGCTGCCGCAGCACCTCGCGTGCCTCGGGCCTGACCGACGGCGCCGGGTCGACGCAGTGCAGCGCGAGCTTGAGCGTGTCCATGAGCTCGTCCCCGGCGGTGGCCGCAGCGGCGGTGTCGCGCATCAGCTCCAGGTCGAACACCTCGCTGGTCCACTCCTCTTTCACGATGGACGCGACCCACTGCGGCAGGTCCATGCCGTTGGTGCTGTCGGCGGGGGACTTGCCCGTCAGTAGCTCCAGGATGATGACGCCCAGGCTGTACACGTCCGTCTTGGCGCTGGCTTTCTTCAGCTTCGACAGCTCCGGCGCGCGGTACCCCAGCGCGCCCGCCGCCGCCAGCACGTTCGAGTTCGCCGCCGTCGTCATCAGCCGCGACAGCCCGAAGTCGGAGATCTTGGGGCTGTGCTGCTCGTCCAGGAGCACGTTGCTGGCCGTCAGGTTGCCGTGCACGATGCTCATGTCGTCGTGGAGGTACGCCAGGCCACGCGCCGTGCCCTTGGCGATCGTCATCCGCGTCGCCCAGTCCACAGGCGTGTTCGGAGCGCGAGCTGAACAGATCATCATTAGCAAACATTCAAAGTTCAGAGTGTCAGTTTCAGTGTCGAAGTGCAGAGTTTCAGTTCGCATGGATACTAGGAAAAAAATTTATCAGCAGAATTCATAAAGAAAACTGAATGATGCTCATTGCTGATGAGGTACTGTCCAAACAATAACTTGACCTTTACTTGGACAAAGAATAACTAATTTATCAATTGTTAGGCCCAATTCACAGGAAACACAGTGTCAAAACTTCAGAGCTTCAGTTCACAATTGTTACAAAGTTTCAGTCCAAAAGGTTCTGATTTCTGAATACCGAAAAATGTCTAGCTGTGGACAAATTGTCAACAAGTTTTATGTTGAGGCAATCAATTCTTAACTACAAATCCGAATCCATCCCTTGTTTGGCCCAAAACTGCCCCCAACAGTCCGTGCATGTGCATACTACTGAACGATTCTGCTGATGCTCTGAACCTCTGACTGACAGGATTTTTGACATGTCTAAACCCAGTTCTGTCAGTCTTACAACTCCTGAATCAAGAGAGCATTTGCTGCAACTCTGCAAACTATGAAAGTCAAAGTTCAACCGGCTAATAGAACTACATCAGTGTCCCAATAACAGAACTATGCAAGATCATTAGCAAACATCAAAGTTCAGAGTGTCAGTTTCGATGTCAAAGTTCCAGAAATGAAAGGAATGTCGATTGAGAAATCATAGAAGAAAGTTGAATGCTGCCGATGTAGCAGTTCTGTAACTTCTGTTCAAACAAGAATTGAGTACTGAATACTGAAACTTTTCATCAATTGTCAGGCGCAATTGTCGGGAGATGTGGTTTCAGCACAACCTCAGAGTTTCAGTTCACAATTATTTAAGAGTTGAATACTGAATGCCGAAAATTTTCTAGCTGGGGAAAAGATTATAAACATATTTCAAGTAACAAGGCAGTAGAACAATGTTGAGACGACGAATTTTAGCTCTTCACTTCATTACTTGGACAGCAAATCATAAAATATCCTTAGTTTGTTTGGCCCATAACTGCACAAGTGATGTGTTTGTTTTCACTGAACCTAGTAGCACCAGCAGTCGGTGCATACTACTGAACTTTTCTGCTGATGCTCCGAACCTCTGACTGAGAGGATTTTTAGGACGTTAAGGTCTAAACTCACTTCATTCTTTTAGCTTAATCAAAAGAAAACGCAATGCTAGCATAATCACAGTAGTATCAGTCTTCCAATGACTGAGTCTGTAGATGTTCAGATTCAGACCAAGCGTTTGCTGAAACATACTAGCAGACAGCAGTTAGCAAGCTAAAACTGTTGACATAAAAATTCCCTAATACATAGCGAAATTCCATGTCAATTGGCAGTGTCCCAAGCATTTCTCATACGAATTGCTTAACATTAGCTGAAGGAATTAGCTATGAACTACGATTTGTGAACCATACTGTATATCAGAATTAAGAAATGAATACTAGTACTGAACAATGAACAGAGTAGCAGAGCAGAAATCTGACCGTGCAAGAATGAGTGGAGGCTGCCGTTGGGCATGTAATCAAACACGAGTAGCTTCTCCCCCTTTGGTCCCAGGTAGTATGCCCTGAGCGCCAGCAGGTTGGGGTGGCGGATCCGTCCCAGCACCGCCGCCTCGGCCTCAAACTCCTTGTGTCCCTTGGTGATCTTCTCCCGGAGGCGCTTGACGGCCACCAGGCTGCCGTCCTCCAGCGTGGCCTTGTACACCGTCCCATAGGTGCTCTTCCCCATGATCTCCGCGGTGGCGCAGAGCAGGTCGTCAGCCGTGAACGCCAGCGGCCCGTCGAAATGCACCAGCTTGCCGCCCACATCCCCGCCGGACTCCACCTCGGCCGCGCCAGACCCGGGCTTCTCGCCGCGCCCGGCCGCCGCGGCACCGGCGCCGCCAGCAGCAGCCTCCTTGGCCGCCGCCTGCTTCCCGCTCCTTGTTCCAGCAGTGCCGCCGGAAGACCTCTTGTTCCTGCTCAGGAAACAGAGCAGGAGGCAGCAGAGGAGCAGCAGGACGAGGACGCCGACGACGATGCCGGCGATGATGAGCACGAGCTCCCTCCTGCTGAACTTCCGGCCACCGCGCGACGGTGGCTCCTCCGCGGGCGACGCCGGCGCGGGGGACGGGGGCGCCGGGCAGGGCGTGGAAGCGGAGTACCCGCAGAGGAGGACGTTCCCCGTGAACGCGGGCTCCCCGAACTTGCGCACCAGCGAGGCCGGCGCCGCGCCGGAGAGGTTGTTGTAGGAGACGTTGAAGGACTGGAGCGTGGCGGTGAGGTTGTCCAGCCCCGGCGGGATCTCGCCGGCCAGCGCGTTCCCGGAGAGGTCGAGCGCCTTGAGGTCGGACAACGCGGCGAGCTGCGCCGGGATGGTGCCGTTGAGCCTGTTGCCGGCGAGGTCGAGCTGCTGCAGCTTGGTAAGCTTGGTGAGGGACTCCGGGATGGGCCCGTCGAGGGAGTTGTGCGCGAGGCTGAGGAACACGAGCTGGTAGCTCCCAGTGATGGCCTCCTTGTCGTCGCTGCTGCTGTCGTCGTCGTCATCGAGGCTGAGCTTGGAGACGGTGGAAGACGGTGACTTGTCGGAGCCGGCGAACGCGTCGGGGATGGGTCCGGAGAGGTTGTTGTAGGAGAGGTCGAGGAACACGAGCGACGCGGACGCGACGACCTCGACGGGGACGGCGTCAGAGAGCGCGTTCCGACTGAGGTTAAGCCGGATGAGCCTGGTGGAGTTGGCGACGGCGGGCGGGATGGCACCGTTCAGGCGGTTGTTACTCGCATCGAACGCCTGCAGCGCGACGCACCCTCCGATGGAGGGCGGGATGGCGCCCGAGAAGCGGTTGTTGAAGAGGTAAACGCCGCGGAGGTCCGGGAGGAAGCCGAGCGAGGCCGGGACGGGCCCCGCGATGGCGTTGTCGTGGAGGCTGAGCCGGCGGAGGCGGACGAGCTGGCCGAGCCCGCGCGCGGACAGCGTGCCCCCGAGCCCGCGCCAGGGGAGCGTGATGGCCACCACGCTGCCGAGCACGCACTTGATCCCCGCCCACGCGCCGGAGCAGGCGGTGACGCCGCTGTCGTTCCAGGAGCGCAGGAAGCCGTAGGGGTCGGAGAGGTCGTGCTTGATGGCTTGTAGGCCTTGGTAGTCCGCTTGGGAGATGACGACGCCGTCGCCTGTCGGGTGGTGGCGGTGGTGCTGCGCGGCGGTGGCGGCTGGTGGTGGGGAGAGGAGGAGGAGGATGAGGAGGAGCGTGGGTGCGGCGGTGGTGATGCGGGCGGGGAGGCGCCGTGGAGGCCTCCGCGCCGGCGGTGGCATGGTGGTGGTGGGTGATGGCAATCCAGATTCTCTGCAGTTCTTCAGTAAAGTCACAGGTGACTTTAGGCATGCCCGATGCCGTCCGTTCACGATCCAATGGCTGCTGGACATCTCTGCTCTCCTAGTAGAAGCCTCGACAGCCCAGACGAGAACAGCCCAGCTGAGGCCCATTTATGGACGGGAAAGTAACACATTTTAGCGCTTGGTGCTTGGTTTTGGCGGGGGAGGTGTGCGGCCGCAGGAATATTTTGGCGCCAATTGTGTCGCTGCGCGCCGCTGCTGTCAGGTCGCGCTCGCGGCGTAGCTAGGTCACGCTCGCGCCCCAGCTAGACAGCGGCGTAGCGCTCGCTCGCGCCGCCTGCAGTCGTCGTCCTCGTCCGAGAGAGCAACGCAATCGACGTCCTCGTCCGGGATGCAAGGCAACTGGCTGCAGCCTGCAGTTCTCGTGCACTAAAGCTCGTTCTTGCCGATGAGCTGCGAACTGTGTGATGATCAACGTATTATCTTCTTCTTTCTTCTCTATTTCGCTCTTATTTGTTCACAAGTGAAAGTTCACTCATATCTGCTTATTATTTGTAGTGTTCTTTAAGGCCTTAGCTTTTAATTAAAAATCCGATGGAACAACCCAACCAGTGAGTTATGATTACATTCAATCCCCACCCTACCCCCCCCCCCCTTGTTTTACTTCTAGGTGTATAGCAATGAGCGTGTTTTTATTTTTCTTACAGAGAGAATGCAACTCCAATTTGGGTACCTCGTATTGATAAAAAATTTATAAACTTGGATGATGCTTGGTCATTTTGGGTAGATTATGGAGGTCATGCTGGTTTTGAGGTCCGGAAACGGTACACAAATGAAAGTAAATCTGATAAAAAAGTAACATCATGTAGATATGTGTGTGCCAAGGAGGGTTGTCGAGCACGAGACAGGAGAGATCATTTAACAAAAAAATCCTTGAGCTGAAACAAGAACATATTGTCCAGTTCATATGGGTCTTACATTAGATCGAGTGACAGGGGAATATGAAGTGTTTGATCTAATTCTTGAACACAATCATGTTCTTCACTTGCACACAATTAAGTGAGAGTTTTAATAGTGATTTAAAAGACCACCTGAAATCTGATTTTGACATCATCCGGTTCCTAAAGCATTTTGAAAGGGCAGTGCAAGGAAAAAGAAACAAGGAATTAGATGAGGAATTTGAAGCTAGAAAAAAGCTACCTAGATTAAGAATGAGGACACCTATGCTAGTGCAAGCTAGCAAACTTTACACTCCCCCAATATTTGAAGCATTTCAAGCTGAATATGAAAGATCCATGGTTGCATGTACTAGAGTATTGGAAGAAAATAACATATATGTTGTTGCAATTGTGAGGTCTGATGGTGATTTAAGTTCTGAAATAGAACATGTTGTTGGTGATACTTTGGAGCAAAAAGCTTCATGTAATTGTGGGTAGTTTGCAAGGACCGATGTATTGTGTAGCCATGTTTTGAAAGTTCTTGACTCGATGAACATCAAGTTATTGCCTAACCATTATGTGCTAAAGCGTTGGACAAGGGAAGCAAAGTATGGAACTATCCAAGACAACAAAGGAAAGCGCATAATTGAAGACCCAAAGTTTGATGCTATGCTTCGCTACAAGTGTTTGTCTAAAAAAATTCTTAATTTGGCATATCCAGCTGCAAGTGATCTGGAATGTTGCATTTTGGTAGACACTGCACTTGATTGTCTTGCTAAACAATTGCAGGACAAATTCAGTGCAGCTACAAGTGTCTTGTGTGATACATATAATGTCCAACCTAATGCTCAGCAAAATGAAGAATTGCTTAGTGCTGCATGTTTGAAGAAAAAAGAGGTTCAACCAAGAAGTTCAAAGAGACAAAGAAGTTGGCTTGACAAGACAAGAAAGTACAAAAAAAAGTTCCAGATAATTCTAATGTATGTTCCTAAAAACTTGTAATATGGTGTCTTAATTTATTACTTCTTGCTAAAAAATAATATTTGGATGTTTTCAAGCATGAATTGAATGATGGTGATGTAGAAACTCAAGTGTTAGATAGTACTAATAAGGAGCAGAATTCATTTGCATTCACTAGCTACACATATTTTATGATGGTATGTTCAGTATTGCTCCTTTTTAATTTTAGCTAGTGTCAATATCTCTCTTTTTTTTCTAACTTTCAATTGCCTTTGCAGGGTCCTAGTGAAATTGATGACGCTGCTCTTCAATATTTGCTTAAGCCTTCAATTTAGTAGTTGCTGTCTCATGGCAGGACATTTTGTTCTTTTGAGATGATTGGTGAGCATCTGCGTGCTAATTGAACGCTTGGGTGGAGATTATTTTGATTTTTATATGTTGTACCGGTGGTTATTGGTGGAGATTATCTATTAGCATGGAACTATTAAAAATACTTAGGTGAAATCCTCACAGTGACAGTATACTGCACTGCTCTGTAAAATGCATGTGTGTTGTCTATTCTGTGTCGTCTGTCCACGAAGTGGGTCTGAGCTGGGCTGCAGTTTCTCGTTTGGGCTGTGCAATCTAGCACTAGGAGAGCAGAGATATCCAGCAGCCGTCGGATCATGAACGGACGGCATCGGGCATGCCTAAAGTCACCTGTGACTTTACTGAAGAACTGCAGAGAATCTGGATTGGGGTGATGGTTTGGGATGGAAATTGAGGGGGCAATGGGGAGTGTTTTGCTGGGGGATTATGAATCAAAGCTAATAGGATGGCGACGGAGAGGAGAGGAGGAAGGAGAGCAGTAGATTGCTGCCTGCGGTGGATGGAGAAGAAAGATGAGGGGAGGAGAGGAATGGGCGCCAACGGCTAGTAGGGACTATAGGTGGCCTGCACGGCGGGGAGCGAGGGAAGCAGTCCAGTCAGCCACTAACGAGGATTTGGAGGGCGGTTTAATTATTATTTTCTGTTCTTCAACGGCTAGTTCGTTCCGAAGCAGGCCAACAGCGGTCTTGGACTGGGCCACTCTCAGATTGGGCTGGGTCGGGGAGAATATCTCGATGGGCAGGCCCACCAGGCTGCCTCCCTGCTCCTTTCTCGGGAGCCGCAACGGCTGGGAGACTAGATGTATTGGGCCCACGGCTCCACGCCAATCCCCAGCGTCCAACAAATAGAACCTGATGCTCCGTTCCGTTATGCCAATTTTGGCTTTGGCGCGCACGACACCGAGCGGAGCCAATCGATTCTGCTGGTGCGCCCGTGCATCCATGCCCGCTTCGCTTGTCACGCACGCACATGGGACCGCTGTGTTCATAGGGACCGTATTCGCATGTGCCCGCTTCTTGTGCTTATTGATGTTGCAACCTGAAGTATTTCTGCAATATATGTCTGAAACAGGTGAAATATTTGCAACATATATATATATCAATTGCAACATATGCAACATCCAGATAAAACACTTGCAACATATGTTTGAAACCGATGAAACACTTTAAATAAACGTTTGCAACATATGTGTATAGCCACTTAAATATATGCAACGTCCACTTACAACATATATCTGAAACAGATGAGATATACACTTACGTATATAACCGTTGCTATGCAACATCCAGATGAAACGCATGCAACATCTAGATGAAACATATGAAACGTACATCTGAAACGCACAACACATATGGGGCTCAATGCCATGGAGTGGCAGAAAAATTTGGGCCAGCACTTAGCCGCTGACGCTCAACCGTCACGAGAGCAACAAATGACACATGCAGATGCGGGCCGTGCGCTCTCCTCGCAAACTGCCAACACCGGTCCTTCTCTCTGTGGTCACAGGGCATGCACGGCCCCCACGCGCCGCATGCACCCTACGCCCAAGTGAATGGCTGCACGTGCTCCCATGCACTGCCCTGCGCCACATGCACCCCACACTGAACGAGAGTGGCCACATGCACTCCCACACGCTACCCTGCAAAAAGGACCGATGCAGGGCCCTCTTTTTTTTCTTGGTCGTCACGAGCATGAGTCAGTCCGTCTGGACAAACAGACGCCCTCAACCAAGCATTACCTTTTTTCTCTAACCGCTCATAGGTAAGGTATAAGGGCTTCTCTAGCACCTTTTTGAAACCGACTCATCATCTCATGTGACGTACCAATGAGAGAGAATGAAACCGATACAAAATCATGAGTTGATTTAAGCATGCATCATTTTTTTTCTTTTTCTGGTTGCTAAACTCACGGGCACACAATTCTTTATATGGTGTGCTTTAAAACATATTTTAAATAGCGAGAAAGCTAAACATATTCTTGTTGCCTAGCTATCAGTGTAAGTATAGTATACTGTATGGTGCTTTCTTTTCAACGACACTCAAACCTAAAAATAAAGTTGAACCATCTTGCATGTGAATGGGTAGCTCCATTAGCACACTTGGAACCTTAAAGGTTGTTGCTGTTGTATTATTTCATTAAATGTCTCTCCTACAAGACTAAGATATTATCATTCATGTATCTTAATATTTCTATCAAATTATTGACCTGTATGACTATCGCATCTATCTTTGCTTATGAAATAGTAGTACTGTCAATAAACTTCTATGGAAGATTCCTGCTGCAAGCAGTTGATGTATTCACTTTACTAGCTTAACACATAGAACTACATAATGCTTTGTTTCCTTTTAGAAGGCCAAATACATCTAAGCAGTCATGCTCCTTTGTTTCATTGAAGTTTTTTTTAATCCTGGGCATATTTTTTTATTAGATTTGTTGGCCATTCTTGAAACAGCTTCCTTGCAGTGTTATGGTTGGCAACACAAATCAGAGGAGGCGGCGTAGGGAGTAAGCTGTTAGGTTAGGATAAGGCGGCAGAAGTTTTGGTTTGTTTCAGATTAGAATTTGTTTAGATTTTCATTATTGGTTTATTTGTTTGATTAGTTGAGGATTCGTAGATCGGTTGGTCTTAATCTAGGCTATTTATATGAATCCGCCAAGGGAATAAAGCAAGTCAGATTCAATCTTTGTGTTACTAATGTCTTTCTTTTCGGTGTTTAATTCCAAAGGGAGAGAAGTTGTATGACCAAAAGCAAACCCAACCCATAATAAATACCAAAATCACAAATTCAAAAATTTTCAGGCATACAAGTGGTTTTGGCTATAGGAGATTATAAAAATGAGGGAGAATCCTACTTTGGGAGATGGTCCTAGAAAGAGAGGAAGTGGTTTATGGAGCTATGGGAGGCTTAAGTCCATAATACCACACAAGGGGACAAATGGCAAGGACAAGATGAGTATCCCTTATTTAATTCAAACAATATCTTTTAACATCATATGATCTTGCCTTTGCATTGCATCCTAGCATGTAGATTGCATTTTGATTTTTTTCTATTATTTACCGGCTTTGGTCGTGCTGTTATCAAGCACCAAAAAGGAAGAGATTGTAAGAAAAATGGACCCATGGGCCATTTAGTTTGGATTTTGGTATTTGATGATCAACATGACCATTTGGACTTTGCTAGTGTTTTTGGATATAGTTCAAAGGGTGCAAAAGTGAACTTGGACTTAGGCAATGATGTGATCTGGATGATCAACACCTTAAGCATGATATTAGAAGCAAAAAAGAAGACTCACAAGATATGCAAAGGTCCAAGACACAAGATGGAACCAGCTGAACGCGAGGATCATGAAGAAACAAGTTGGAAGAGGATTTAGTAGGGCATCGGACTGAGAAGGGGCATTGGACCATAGGCTAAGAGCTAAGCCTAGCCATGGCATCAGCAGGTGTTGGACCGAGCAAGGGCGTTAGACCCTAGTGAGCATCGGAGGAAACGCTACCACCGTTCATGTGAACAATTGCAGCAGAGTGAGACATCTATAAAGGCATCGGACCAATGAGTCAAGGTCCGACGACACTTAGAGAGGTTCCAGAGAAGAGTTAAGGACGCCAAACTGGTCCGACGACACTTAGGTATTGGGGCCTTTGCCATTAGGATGTCAAGACCACCTATCACTCACATTACCTCTTAGATAGGAGTATTTGTTTTTGTTAGAAAAGTAGTTCTATTCCCCCATGTCACACACATAATTGGCCTCATAATAATATAAATGATGAACATATAGTATGGATGTAGACCCCTAAGGTCAAACAACCATCAACCATGGACATCACGACTAATTTTCAAATTGGGAATTTCCTTGATTTTTCTACTTCTCTGGCTATGGACAGGCTGTTCTAATGTCTACCAGCTCTATTTTTTCGCGTTTCCTTTACACCAGAGACTGTTGTATTAGATTTGGTCCTTCTCGTTGGGTATACAATCCTAGATTAGGTTTATAGCTTTGGGTTTTACCTCATATACTTGATGAGCCTAACAATATGTGTTTTCCTGTTTGATTTGTATTTCCCTATGCCATTGGTTGACAGGAGTGGATTAGTTTGACGCCTATTTCTGTTAAAGAGCTTTTGCAACCTGCATTCTTTTATGTGCCTAATTTGTGCAATTTCTAGTTATATTCATGCTCCTGTTAGTCTCTATAGGATCACAATCGTGTAGATCAGAGGGTTTCTTTTCTATTTCAGTATAAACAACAATGTTCTATTACAATCTACAAGAGAATGGAGAGATCCTAAAACAAGATCTACTAGTAGATAGCAGGGAGAAGAGAGGGAGTAGGAGATAGGAGAGGTGGTGTGTACAGACCATCCGACGGTAAGGCAGTGGTGTTGGAGCTCGAGCCGGTCGCCATCACGAACGTTGATGGTGGCTGCGCACGGGCAGCGACGTTCGGGGAAGGGAAGGTCAGTGCAGTGGAGATCGGCGGTGACCGAGTGGAGGCGGAGGTGCTTCCCGTCGCTCACAGCGCGACCCTCGAGATCGGTTAGGGTTGTAGGTGGGGAATGGCGGCTCAGACGAACCTCGTTGCTCGAGCCCCGGCTCCCCACCTCCTTTATATAGCGCTGCGCGACGGGGGCCCACCAGCCATTGTTGGGCTGGGCGCCCCCGATCAGGGCGCGGATCAAGGGCCTAATGAGCCGTTGGGCTCATTAGAGGAGAGATCAATCTAACAGCTCCTTGGTTATTCTTCCGTTGATACTGACCGCTCATACATCACAGATTCAAACATAATATCAAACCTATATACGCGCGAAAGGACAACCACCAGCAACAGAACCTCCAACCTGCACCAGGAACACTAGAGGGACAACGAGGCCAACAGGGAAGAAAAGGTAACCTTGCATCAATTACTACAAATTTCCCTTGCCAGCTCCTGATTTTAGCATGATCACACTCTTTGCTCTGCTAAAATTACAATCTCTACTTATTAAAACCTGGTCTGATCTGCATCTAAGATTTGCAAAATCTGGGGTGTCTGAAGCAACGTTTGTTTTAGCCAACCAAGGCAGAACCATCCATTATAGAGATAGGTTCACACTGTACTTTGTTTTTAGTGCTTGCAGTTATGGACTTTCGAAGAAATCCAGAAATGCCCTCTTTGTTATTTATCATAGTGGTTCTTTCTGACACTAAGTGTTTTTAGACCTAAAACGTCAAGTTGTGTATATACAGCTTGGCAAATAATTTCTCAGGAATCTTCAGTATCTTGGTATTGCATAGCTAAAATGTTAGGTTTAGTTTTGCTTGTGCAGATTTTTTTCCCAAAATCACACTGGGCGTCCTGATTGCATAGCTCAATTGTTGCCATCACACCTTGGTAATTCTATGTCCGTTTTTCTTCTCCCATCACTGCATGCACATGATCACACGAGTACATGTAAACTGTGATTTGGCATTATCTTGAGTGGTAGATATTAGTCTTCTCTATGAACATAGCTATAATCTAAGAACTGAATTAGAGCAGCACCTCAGTCACATGTTTCTTGGTTTAAGGTGTAGTTCCATTTATAATCCCAGCTAAAGGTCTGTGTAGAAGCCTGTGGTTTATACCGACCATCATCTACCCTTACATGTTACAGTTTCTAATTAAATTAGCCATACTTTTATTCCCTTAGCGATTCCCTGCTTTGAAGCAGCAACTCTGCATGCCTACCAAGAGGATCGTCAAACCAACTATATGATCACCTTGTTTTCATTCATATATGTTTCCGAATGTTGTCATGGTTTCTGACTATGGTATAACTTGAGGTCTGGTGGAGCCTACAGATATGCCCCTTTTGATTATTGTGCATATGAAGTATTCAGTGCATGTATTGTGGTACCAATATTGTCTCCTTGATTTATCTACCACCAGTAATTTAGTATGTATTCACACATATAGTTTGAGTACAACTCATCCAATGGTCTGACACAAATTTGTGAGCCAATGTTCTATCTTTCGGGTCTTTTGGTAATTAGTTAGATATAGACATTGGTTCAAAATAATATATCTACTGTTCTCCAGGGTTATTCCCATTAGATATTGTTCCATGCTTATGCTAATTACCTATTGTTCCATGCTATCCAAATTGGTTATTGTTCCATGCTCATGGTAGTTATTGCACCGCACGATTGAAAGCCCAAGTGTGGTTTTGGTAATTAATGACACCAAGTTGCTAATGCCATGTGTTAAGTGTTTTGAGTTAGGCATAAGCAACACATGTGATGAAGGTGTACGTGGCAAGGAGTGGTGGCCACAAGATCACAAAGAGATGGTGCATGGACATGAAATGTTGATCATGATGGAATGCATATAAAATGATGGACATGATGATCAAGTGGAAGAGAATGATCTAAGAGCACAAGGCAAAGGTATAACTATAGGGTTTTCCTTTTGCCGGTCTAAGTTGAGTAGAGAAGTGATTGACCGGGTTTAGGATACATAGCCGACTATCAAGAGGGGAAATCACGGTTAGCTCGGGAATCAAGTGCCACTAGATCAATGTCTTGAGCATATGCATTAGGATCTAGTTGAGAGCCAACATAACGCCTTGAAAAAATGTTTGTGAAATGCTAACACACATGCACATTGATGGTGTACACTTGGTGGTGTTAGCACTTTTACGAAGGCGGTGGTGTTTGAACGGTAGTATGGGGTTTGGGGTTCGCTCTCCCTCCCGCCGAGCGTGCGAGCGCGGGATTCAGGTGTTTTTGAGGAAATGAAATGCCTATTTTCCACTGCGCCGGAAGTCGGAAAAGTAACGGAGGCGAAAGGCGGTCACTGCGGTGACCGGACGCTGCACCGGACGCGGGGCGCGTCCGGTCAGTTCATCGCAGCGCAGGCGCTGGGGTTTGTGACCGGACACGGGTCTGGTCTGACCAGCGCGTCCGGTCAGTTCAACTGGGCGTAAAAGATAAGCGCGCGACCGGCGCGTCCGGTGCCTCACGGGACCGGAGCGTCCGGTCAAGTGTCCAGAGAGGCCGAGCGCAGCGAAGCGCGATCGGACGCGGCTGGCGCGTCCGGTCACGTGCGACCGGACGCGTCCGGTCGCAGCAGGAGCTTACTGGAACGCGACCGAACGCTGGCACTGTCGCGTCCGGTCATTCGCAGGAGCGCGTCCGGTCACGGTAACGGCTAGTTCTGACGCGCACTGTTCACGTTCGTCGTGTAGTGACCGGACGCGTCCGGTCACCCTGACCGGAGCGTCCGGTCAGCGCGATTTCTGCTGCGTCATTCGTAACGGCTAGCTGCGTACCCCTTCGTTATAAATAGATGGTGGCCAGGGTTTGAGGGCAACTCTTGCACATTTTGAGACCTAGAGACATCCTTTGAGCTAGAGAACAACCCCTCCACTCATCTCTTTGCATAGTTGCACATCTTGAGTGAGATTGAGTGAGATTCAAGTGCATTGCTTAAGAGTTGCATTCTAGAGGCACTTGATCTTCGAGTTGCTGTGGATTTCTTGTTACTCTTCCGTGTTTCCCGACACGGTAGACGGCTTGGAGCAGCGGAGGTGATTGAGCTCGCAATTGGAGATTGTTGGAGCCCTCACCAAGTGTTGTAAGGGGTCAGGGCCGTCCCGGGAAAATTAGAGGCCCTGTACGATACTAAGAAATGAGGCCTATTAGCCTAGAAAAAAAAACTAAATATACGAGACGAAAAAAAAAACTAAATTTAGAGATCGATCAACTACTTATTATTGTTCGCGGCTACCAGTGAATGAATTGAAAAATAAATATGAATGATTTATATTACCTTCAGGGCCTTAGCGCCTCGCTCTCGCTGTTGCGGTTGCAGCTAGATCGTCACGGCTCACGCCCTGTCACTCGCGAAACGCTGCCGGCGGCCGGTACGGCGTCAGGCGATGGCGGCGACACGAGACGAGACGTCGAGAGGTAGTACGTGAGACCTAAGATTTGCGATCTGATTCAGTTGGGGAATTGGGATCGGCAACATTGTCAACTGAACAGCGGCCGGGCAACAAGCCATTGTTTATTGGGCTTTGGTCAATTGTTGTACACGTCGCTTTGCTAATGGGCCAAAGGCCAAAGCTACTGCTGTACGTTCTTATTTACCAAGCAATACATATATACGTATATATACTCTATATATATTTGGAGGCCCCTGAAAAGTGGAGGCCCTGTACCGTCGCACACGTTGCACGTGCCAAGGGACGGCCCTGAAGGGGTTCTTGATCCTTCCCCGCGGGAGTTCGCAAATTGGATACTCTAGTGGAGCTCGTGGCTTGGAGGATCCCCATCTTGTGTGCGGTTGTGCGGCGCCCGCCGAGGGCTCGACTCTTGATAGTCGATTAGCTCGCGAACCGACAAGTGGGTGCATCGCCACAACGAGGAGTAGCTTGCCGGGAAGCAAGTGAACCTCGGTAAAAAATATTGTGTCATCTCTTTGCCGAGGATTTCTCTTGTGGTTGATAGTTGTGATTGATTCTTCAAGTGCATTACTTCTCTACATCGTTGGTATAAGAATCAAGTCACTTACTCTTTACTTTCTTGTACTAGTTCTTTTGTAGTTTGCTTAGCGTAGCTTTTATCACATAGGAGTAAGTAGCTTAGTGACTTAGCCTTGTTGGTGTGTATTAGAGATCATAGCCTTGCTTCACTAGAATTGTATAGGTGGCTTGCATAGTGTAGTTGAGCTAGTGCTAGAATTAGCTTAGCCATCTTTTGTTCTAACGTGGTTGTTTAGTGAAGCTTGTAGATTTTTTAAATAGGCTATTCACCCCCCCCCCCTCTAGCCTTTTGGACCTTACAAGTGGTATCAGAGCCGAGGCACCGTTTATTTGAGGCTTAACAACCTACGGTGAAAAAGAAATGGCTCAATTAAGCTTGCACATCAACAACACCAAGAAGGCACCTCACTTTGATGGCACTAATTATGCATATTGGAAGGTTAAGATGACCGCACACCTCAAGTCAATCAATAGAGAAGTGTGGAAGGTCACCGAAACAAAATTTGAGGTTGCTAATCCGGAAGCACCTACACCGGTGGAAGAGAAGAAGCTCCAATGCAATGACATTGCAATTAGTGCTCTTCATGAGGCATTAGATGATAAGACATTTGAGCAAGTGAAGAACATAGAAGTTGCACATGATGCTTGGGCCAAGCTTGAAGAAACATTTGAGGGCACCGAAGGCACAAAGACCGCTAAAGCATATATCTTGCAAGAAAAATTTTCAAGCTTCAAGATGCAAGATGATGAAAGTGTACCGGAAATGTTTCATAGATTGCAAGTCATTGTCAATGAGCTCAAGGCACTTGGTGAGGAGGTGAAGGACAACCAATTCTCTATGAAGTTCTTAAGAAGCTTGCCCAAGAGGTTTGATACATTGATCACCGTGCTAGTGAGGACTACATTGAAGGATTCAACTCCTCAACAAATATTTCAAGAAGTAATAATCGATGATTCATATAGAGAAGATGATGAGAAGGATGAGTTGGTCAAGAAGAAGAAGAAGGAAAATGAGAAGAAGGATGATGAGAAGAAGAGGAGTGTGGCATTCAAAGCCACCACATCCAAGGGCAAATCCAAGATTGAATCATCAAGTGATGAAGACTCAAGCTCTTGTGATAGTGATGACATTGATGAGAAGATGGCTCTCTTTGTCAAGCAATTTGGCAGGTTCATGAAGAAGAAAGGCTTTCGTGCAAGAAGAAGAAAGAACTCATCCAAGAAGAATGAGCATACCATGAGATGCTTTAGATGCCATAGCAAAGACCATCTCATTGCAAAGTGTCCTTATGATAGTGATGATGAAGATGCTATCAAGAAGGAAAGGAAGAAGCAAAAGAAGAAGCAAGAAAAGAAGGAGAGCTCTCATAAGAAGAAGAATGATTCTCATGTTGCTACATGGGATAGTGATGATTCCTCAAGTGATGATGAGGATGACAACAAGAGCAAGAAGAAGGGACATGCTAGCATTGCTATTCAAGAGAAGGTCTCCCTCTTCGACACTCCATCGTGCTTCATGGCTAAGGCCGCTAAGGTATCATCCGATGATGAGAGTGATCATGATAATGCTAGTGATAGTGATAGTGATGAAGAAGAATTCACTAAAGATGAACTAATCACTATGCTAGAAGATTGCACTCAACATTTTAAAGAATCTAGAAAGGAGTGCAAGAGCTTGCTTAAGGAAAAGAAAAACCTTATGCAAGAACTTGATGAGCTTAGGGCATCTTATGAGAGTCTAAAGGTAGACCATAAGAAGCTTCAAAAGTCTCACACTAAGCTTGAAGAAGCTCATTCCTCTCTAGTTGAAAAATGTGAAAACATGCCAACTAATGTTGAGAAAGCTAAAACTTGCAACATAGGCATATCTTGTGATATAATTGATGAATCTTGTCATAAGCCTATTGTTGTTGCTCCCACTAACCCTTCATGTAGCTCATCTTCATCATCCTCATCTAGTAGTGACGGTCTCACTTGTGACTCCACACTAATAGTTGAGAATGAAAATCTCAAGAAGGAGGTAAAAGAGCTCAATCACACCTTAGCTAAGGCTTATGGTGGTGAGGACCGCTTGCTTATGTGCTTGGGTAGCCAAAGAGCTTCTCTCTACAAAGAGGGATTGGGCTATAACCCCAAGAAAGGCAAGGCCGCTTTTGCTCCTCACAAGACTCGTTTTGTGAAGAACAATGGTAGCTATTGCAAAAGTTGCAAGCAAGTTGGTCACATAGAGCAACAATGCATGAACAAGAAATCCAATGCTAATGTATCCTCAATTAAGTTTGATTCTTTCTATATACTTACCAAGGGTACAAATGGTGTTCATGCTAAGTTCATTGGTACACCATGGATGGGCTCAAAGAAGAAAGCCATTTAGGTACCAAAGAGCTTGGTCACTAACCTTGGAGGACCCAAACAAGTTTGGGTACCTAAAAGGAATTGATCTCATCTTGTAGGTCAATTACAAAGCCGGAGGAAGGCATTGGGTGCTTGATAGTGGGTGCACTCAACATATGACCGGGGATTCTTGTATATTCAAATCTATTGATACAAGTCAAAATGGTGGTTTTGATGCTATCACTTTCGGCAACAACAAGAAAGGCAAGGTCAAGGGGCTTGGTAAAATTGCTATCTCAAATGACATGAGCATATCTAATGTATTGCTAGTTGAGAGCTTGGACTTCAATCTTTTGTCGGTGGCACAACTTTGTGATCTTGGCTTCAAGTGCATATTTGGTAGTGATGATGTTGAAGTCATTAGTGTTGATGGATCAAATTTGATATTCAAAGGATTTAGACATGGTAGTTTATACTTGGTTGACTTCAATGATAGTGAGACACAATTGACATCATGCTTGCTTAGCAAATCTAGTATGGGATGGTTGTGGCATAGAAGGCTTGGTCATGTTGGAATGAAACAATTGAACAAACTTTTGAGGCATGACTTAGTTAGAGGCTTGAAGGATGTCACCTTTGAGAAGGATAAACCTTGTAGTGCTTGTCAAGCCGGCAAACAAGTTGGAAATACACATCCTAGCAAGAGTGAAATGAGCACATCAAAGGCATTTGAGTTATTGCACATGGACTTGTTTGGGCCAACAACATACACTAGCATTGGTGGCAATAAGTATGGTTTTGTGATAGTGGACGACTACACAAGATACACTTGGGTGTTCTTTCTCTATGACAAGAGTGATGTTTATGATCTATTCAAGTCTTTTGTCAAAAGAGTGCAAAATGAGTTTGAGACTACCATCAAGAAGATTAGAAGTGACAATGGTAGTGAGTTCAAGAACACTAGAATTGAAGATTTATGTGATGATCTTGGTATTGGACATCAATTCTCTCCAACCTACACTCCTCAATCCAATGGTGTAGTTGAAAGAAAGAATAGAACTTTGATTGACATGGCTAGATCAATGCTTAGTGAATACAATGTGAGTCATTCATTTTGGAGTGAAGCTATCAACACGGCTTGCTATTGTAGCAACCGTCTTTATTGCCATGGGAAGCTTGGGAAGACACCATATGAGCTATTGAATGGAAGAAAGCCCAACATTGCATACTTTAGAGTGTTTGGTTGCAAATGCTATATTCTCAAGAAAGGCACTAGATTAAGCAAGTTTGAAAAGAAATGTGATGAAGGGTTCTTACTTGGTTATTCTACCACAAGCAAAGCATATAGAGTTTGGAATCTCACAAATGGCACCTTGGAAGAAGTTCATGATGTTGAGTTTGATGAAACCCAAGGGTCTCAAAATGAAGCTCAAAACCTTGATGATGTGAGAGGAGATCAATTGTCAAATGCAATGAAGAACATGGATATTGGTGACATAAGGCCGAGGCAAGTTGATGATGATGATATTCATGTGATCAACCAAAGTGTGCAAATTGATACAAATCAAGCAAGCTCAAGTGGTACTCATGATGAAGATCAAGGTCAAGCAAGTGGAAGCAATCAACTCCCAATACTCCAACCTACTAGTGTTGTAAGGGATCATCCATTGGATCAAATTATTGGTGGAATTCAAAGTGGTGTTCAAACTAGATCAAGATTAGCATCTTTTTGTGAGCACTACTCATTTGTGTCACTTGAAGAACCTAAGAAAATAGAAGGTGCATTGAAGGATTCCGATTGGGTAAATGCCATGCATGAAGAACTAAACAACTTCACTAGAAATCAAGTTTGGGAACTTGTTGAAAGGCCAAAGAACTACAATGTGATTGGTACTAAGTGGGTCTTTAGAAACAAGCAAGATCAAGATGGTATGGTTGTGAGAAACAAAGCAAGATTAGTAGCACAAGGATACACTCAAGTTGAGGGTCTTGACTTTGGAGAAACATATGCACCGGTTGCAAGATTGGAGGCAATTAGAATCTTATTAGCATATGCTTGTGCACACAACATCAAGCTCTATCAAATGGATGTCAAAAGTGCATTTCTCAATGGCTACATCAATGAAGAAGTTTATGTTGAGCAACCTCCCGGTTTTGAAAATGACAAGAAGCCCAACCATGTTTACAAGCTCAAGAAGGCATTGTATGGTTTGAAGCAAGCACCTAGAGCATGGTATGAGAGGTTGAGGGACTTTCTCCTCTCTAAAGGGTTCAAGATGGGAAAGGTTGACACCACTCTCTTCACCAAGAAGCTTGGAAATGACTTGTTTGTGTTGCAAATCTATGTGGATGACATTATCTTTGGATCAACCAATCAAGACTTTTGTGAAGAGTTTGGAAGTATGATGGCTAATGAGTTTGAGATGTCTATGATTGGAGAACTTAGTTACTTTCTTGGACTACAAATCAAGCAAATGAAGAATGGCACTTTTGTAAGTCAAGGCAAGTACATCAAGGACATGATCAAGAAGTTTGGATTGCAAGATGCTAAGCCAATGAGTACACCAATGGGCACAAATGATCAATTGGGTGTTGATGCTAGTGGTAACATGATAGATCAAAAGCAATATCGGTCTATGATTGGAAGTTTGCTCTATGTCACCGCTTCTAGGCCGGATGTGATGTTTAGTGTGTGTAAGTGTGTAAGATATCAAGCTTCACCTAGAGAAAGTCACTTGAAAGCAACCAAGAGGATATTGAGATATCTTAAGGGCACTCATGATGTTGGATTATGGTTTCCAAAGGGGTCTAATTTTGAGTTGATTGGATATTCGGACTCCGACTATGGTGGATGCAAAATTGATAGAATGAGCACAAGTGGCACTTGTCAATTGCTTGGAAGGTCTCTTGTTTCATGGTCATCAAAGAAACAAAATAGTATTGCACTATCTACCGCCGAGGCCGAATACATTAGTGCCGGTAGTTGTTGTGCACAATTGCTTTGGATGAAGGCCACTTTGAATGACTTTGGAATAAAATTCAAGAATGTTCCTTTGTTTTGTGACAATGAAAGTGCTATCAAGATGACTCAAAATCCGGTTCAACATTCAAGAACCAAGCACATTGATATAAGGCATCACTTCATAAGAGACCATCAACAAAAGTGTGATATTAGCATTGAAAGCATTGGCACCGAAGATCAACTAGCCGACATATTCACAAAGCCACTTGATGAGAAGAGATTTTACAAGTTGAAGAATGAATTGAACATACTTGACTTCTCCAACTTGAAATGAGTGCACCCCCACATTCTTATATGACATGCCTCTCCTCCGACATAGCAAGGTAAAGTTGTTTGGCATATCATCCATACTTTGCTAAGGACATGTTTAGAACATATAGACATATTTGCATGACAAATAGGCTCATTCATGAAAATCAAATGAGTTTAATGTATATATGGTACCACTATTGCTTCTATGTTTTGATTGATCTAGTGGTAGCATATGACATGTTTGTGGGCTTGCAAACCTAGTGTTGAATCTAGAAAATGAGCTCATGATGTGTAATTCAACATGGTCAAGATAACCCTTATACTTTATGAGGTGTGAAGAAGCTTGTCCTTGGATCAAACCGAATTACATATTCTAGGCAAGTGATCTAGATTGAACCATAATTTGGACTCCCTCATATTGATTGACTTATCTCTCACTAAAATTGGCACCTTTTTGGTGATTGTTGACAAAGGGGGAGAGAAAAGTCACAAAGATAGAAAAGTCACAAAGATAAAAAGTTAAGTTACTAAGGGGGAGAGAAAGTTACTAAGGGGGAGAGAAAGTTACTAAGGGGGAGAGAAAGCATAAGAGAATAACTTTGGAAAGGGATCAATCAAAATTGAGCACACGAGTAGGGGGAGCAAGCTCATGAATGTTTTGTTGCATTTGTATGTGCATTAACATGATGAATTGTTGCATTGCAAAGCTTAAATTCATATTCATGTTTGTTTGGTGATTGCTAGAACTAGAACTTGAATGATGTTTTGTTAAGAGTAGCTTTACAAGTAATATCTAGACACCTTTGCTTATAATGTTGATCTCACAAGGTATTTTAGTGTTTGTGATCTCTACAAGTGATGAATTACAAGTGGTGTCTAGCTACATTGATGCTAAGGATAGTATATAAAGGCAACTCCGATTGGTATCACGCTTCAAAGGTCCATTCTATATACCTTAGCATCAATTTGATAGTAGTAACTCTCTCAAATTTCAAATCCATACATATGTGCAAAATTGAACCAAACTCATGGAAGCACATATGTAGGGGGAGCTAATACTATCGAGATTGAAAATTGTTTTCATTTCATATCTTTGTGATGGTTGTCATCAATTACCAAAAAGGGGGAGATTGAAAGCCCAAGTGTGGTTTTGGTAATTAATGACACCAAGTTGCTAATGCCATGTGTTAAGTGTTTTGAGTTAGGCATAAGCAACACATGTGATGAAGGTGTACGTGGCAAGGAGTGGTGGCCACAAGATCACAAAGAGATGGTGCATGGACATGAAATGTTGATCATGATGGAATGCATATAAAATGATGGACATGATGATCAAGTGGAAGAGAATGATCTAAGAGCACAAGGCAAAGGTATAACTATAGGGTTTTCCTTTTGCCGGTCTAAGTTGAGTAGAGAAGTGATTGACCGGGTTTAGGATACATAGCCGACTATCAAGAGGGGAAATCACGGTTAGCTCGGGAATCAAGTGCCACTAGATCAATGTCTTGAGCATATGCATTAGGATCTAGTTGAGAGCCAACATAACGCCTTGAAAAAATGTTTGTGAAATGCTAACACACATGCACATTGATGGTGTACACTTGGTGGTGTTAGCACTTTTACGAAGGCGGTGGTGTTTGAACGGTAGTATGGGGTTTGGGGTTCGCTCTCCCTCCCGCCGAGCGTGCGAGCGCGGGATTCAGGTGTTTTTGAGGAAATGAAATGCCTATTTTCCACTGCGCCGGAAGTCGGAAAAGTAACGGAGGCGAAAGGCGGTCACTGCTGCACCGGACGCTGCACCGGACGCGGGGCGCGTCCGGTCAGTTCATCGCAGCGCAGGCGCTGGGGTTTGTGACCGGACACGGGTCTGGTCTGACCAGCGCGTCCGGTCAGTTCAACTGGGCGTAAAAGATAAGCGCGCGACCGGCGCGTCCGGTGCCTCACGGGACCGGAGCGTCCGGTCAAGTGTCCAGAGAGGCCGAGCGCAGCGAAGCGCGATCGGACGCGGCTGGCGCGTCCGGTCACGTGCGACCGGACGCGTCCGGTCGCAGCAGGAGCTTACTGGAACACGACCGGACGCTGGCACTGTCGCGTCCGGTCATTCGCAGGAGCGCGTCCGGTCACGGTAACGGCTAGTTCTGACGCGCACTGTTCACGTTCGTCGTGTAGTGACCGGACGCGTCCGGTCACCCTGACCGGAGCGTCCGGTCAGCGCGATTTCTGCTGCGTCATTCGTAACGGCTAGCTGCGTACCCCTTCGTTATAAATAGATGGTGGCCAGGGTTTGAGGGCAACTCTTGCACATTTTGAGACCTAGAGACATCCTTTGAGCTAGAGAACAACCCTTCCACTCATCTCTTTGCATAGTTGCACATCTTGAGTGAGATTGAGTGAGATTCAAGTGCATTGCTTGAGAGTTGCATTCTAGAGGCACTTGATCTTCGAGTTGCTGCGGATTTCTTGTTACTCTTCCGTGTTTCCCGACACGGTAGACGGCTTGGAGCAGCGGAGGTGATTGAGCTCGCAATTGGAGATTGTTGGAGCCCTCACTAAGTGTTGTAAGGGGTTCTTGATCCTTCCCCGCGGGAGTTCGCAAATTGGATACTCTAGTGGAGCTCGTGGCTTGGAGGATCCCCATCTTGTGTGCGGTTGTGCGGCGCCCGCCGAGGGCTCGACTCTTGATAGTCGATTAGCTCGCGAACCGACAAGTGGGTGCATCGCCACAACGAGGAGTAGCTTGCCGGGAAGCAAGTGAACCTCGGTAAAAAATATTGTGTCATCTCTTTGCCGAGGATTTCTCTTGTGGTTGATAATTGTGATTGATTCTTCAAGTGCATTACTTCTCTACATCGTTGGTATAAGAATCAAGTCACTTACTCTTTACTTTCTTGTACTAGTTCTTTTGTAGTTTGCTTAGCGTAGCTTTTATCACATAGGAGTAAGTAGCTTAGTGACTTAGCCTTGTTGGTGTGTATTAGAGATCATAGCCTTGCTTCACTAGAATTGTATAGGTGGCTTGCATAGTGTAGTTGAGCTAGTGCTAGAATTAGCTTAGCCATCTTTTGTTCTAACGTGGTTGTTTAGTGAAACTTGTAGATTTTTTAAATAGGCTATTCACCCCCCCTCTAGCCTTTTAGACCTTACAACGATTCAACTGAAATGGTTTCATCAAAGCATTTCTTCTTCTCTGCCGCTGACAGAGATGACCTTATTGTACTTTGATGAAACTAATATGTTGTTATATTTCAGGCTATATATACATACTATGGCTGAGCGGGAAATATCACTACCTTGCTATATTGTTTTCGTGTTTGCAACGGCACTTTGAATCGTTTCATAGGTACATCATGTATCTGAAGCTATTGTTCACTTATGTTTTTTTAGGCGAATCACACTACTCACTATGGCAACATATGTGATTTCTGAAGTACAAATATGGTGTTGTCTAGATGTTTAGTTACTCCGGCAACCACTGCGTCTACAAAATTGATGCCGCCTAATGTACAGAGCCACTCTGTGCTATACGCTGTTATGTAATGTATAAAGTACCGTCCTACGCCATGAGGTCAAAACATTGCTAGACTTATATATGTGGTCCCTTTATTTAATATATATACCCATACTGCTTGTAATGCACTATCAAATATTTATCATGAAAGTGCTCTGACCTAGGTAACAAAACGTTTACAACGTTCTGCTACGAAGGGCACCGAGCAACACGTTTACAACGTTCTGCTACGTACGCCCATCGTCCCAGCCGGCCCACCTGAGACTTGACCACCTCTTGTGCACTCTGATCCCACGAAGACTGACCTCGAGACCATAGCTAACCCGACCACATCGGTTTTATTCTCTCTTTTGATGCTTTCGGAAGGCCTCGAGACCATAGCTAACCCGACCATATCGGTTTTATTCTCTCTTTTGATGCTTTCGGAAGGCTTTCGGTAAAAATGTACCAATAACACTCAAACAATATAGAGGACAGGACGTAGTGCGGTTGACAACGATGCCAGGTGCGTGTCCATGCCCGCCTGTGTTCGAGTCTCCACTCACGCAGGTGCTCACCGGGACTTTGTTCCCATTTTCTACGGCCTCACGTCGGATGTGCCATAATAGTCGTGGGATGTGCCATAATAGTCAGGGTGATGTGCCATAATAGTCTCCACTCACAACAGACAACAGGTAGCGTCAGTCAGTGATGCTTTACAGCTGATGACAGAGACAGGACGGAAGGATGCAACAACCTTTGCAAAAGAGACGGGACAGGAGTGAGCAGTAAACGCCCTGCTTCTTTGGCCTATATAAGTCTGAATGATCTGCCCATCGACAACGAAGAAAGCCATGGCCGTGGTGGTCGTCGCCGTCGCGGTCGTCCTCCTCTCGGTCTCGGCCTCGCCGCCCGTCGCGGCTCAGCCGTGGCAGTACTGCGGTAGCGGCGCCCGGTACTCGCCCAACAGCACGTACCGGGCCAACCTCGAGGCTGTGTCCGCCAAGCTGCCCTGCAACGCGTCGTCCTCGCCGGCGCTCTTCGCCAAGTTGGCCCGGGGCGCCGGCGACGACCGCGTCTTCGCGATGACGCTGTGCCGGGGCGACGCCGACGCGGCGGGGTGCCTACACTGCGTGACGGACGCGTTCCGCCACGCGCGGGGCTCCTGCCCGCTCGACAAGGAGGTGGCCGTGCTCTACGACGCCTGCTTCCTCTACTTCTCCGGCCACGACTTTTTCGCCGCCAACACCACCGTCGGCCAGATCAGCCTCTACAACACGCCGCAGAACGCCAGCGCCGACGCCCTGTTCACTGCTCGGGTGCGCGCGCTGCTCAACAGCACGGCGCGGTGGGCGGCGTACGGGTCCGCCAGGAGGTTCGCGACGGCGCGGATTTGGAACGGCAGCGTCGCGGCGCCCGTGCCGACGATGTACGCGTTGGCGCAGTGCAAGCCGGACCTGTCGCCCGCCGACTGCTGGGACTGCCTGGAGGACCTGGTCGGCAAGGTGCCGTTGGCCGGCGGGATGATCGGCGCGCGGACCGCCGGCGTGCGCTGCAGCTACCGGTACGAGAACTACGTCTTCTTCCGTGGCGTGCCCATGCTCAACATGGGGACGCCGCCGCCGCCATCCACTCAACCAACGGCCGGGCGACGCTCAGGTGCCAGCCTGAATCGTAAGTTTGTTTAAATCGACAAAAGCACCCGTAATCAAGCAAAGAAAGATGGCAAGAAATCAGTAATGAACCCATATTACATTCCTTGATTCCATTGCGAGATAGCAGCAACTATTTATATTAGTCCCCTTTGTTGCTTGAATGAATACACTAACATGCGTAGACAACCCTTGCAACGAACTGTGCAAGAATATAATAGTTCAAATAGTAAGCCACGTCACGTACGGTTGAATTTTGATGCAGTCGCCCCGTGCAATATTCATCGCCTTCTAATTACTTAGTATCACATGTTTTGATGGATGAGGATTGTCATGTGTAGGAAAAAGGAAGAAGCAGTGGATTGTGTCCATAATTGTTCCTCTTGTAGGGATTTTCTTATGCATATTTTGCTTTGGATGGATAAGATATCTGAGAAAAGGTACGTCGATCGTTGATGTATTTTTCCTCTGTACTAAATTAGATGCACGTTCGCTTTGAACCGGTTCGTCGCTCGGACGTAACGTAGAGGGAGGGACGTGGTCACTGACAGGTGGGTCTAAGGAATATGGATCCCGACCCATGTATAAGTGACAACGTCACCCATCAGAGATTTATGCTGGACCTGGACATGGTAAACTGTACCGGAGACAGAATTTTGAATTGTTATATTTCTCTGACTTGGTTAGGGAGGTCGAAGTTGCAAGAACAACCCATGGCAAAGTTGACCAGAGTTGACGATGTATCATCGCTTTGGACAATTCAAGATACGGATTCAGAGTTCACAATATTCCATTTCCGTCAAATACTCGAGTCTACCGACAACTTCTGTAATGAAAACAAACTTGGACAAGGGGGCTTCGGCGCTGTATACAAGGTGGTATGCTATGCTATCATGAGCACACTTTCTATGGTTTATATATATACTAGCAAATATGTCCGTGCGTTACAACGGGATGCAATACGTAGTGATGAGTTATAACACGGGTCATGAGTTCGAATCAAAAATTAAATTAACTTGGTAAAATCTTTGTTTCTTAAGAAGTCAAAGATTAAAATGGATGTGATCTCCTATTTATTGTTTGTTTTTAGTCTTATTATATTTTTTAGAATACGAAAAAAACTGGTGGAGAAAACAATGAAAACAAATTAAATCAAAAAAGTCGAGCTAGTGTCAAAAACATCCATGAGAAAAAATCTGAACATACTCCAAGCCAAGTAGAAAACAGTCATGACAAAAATTAGAATGTACTCTAAAATATAGCCACGGAAAAAATCAGAATATATTTGGAGCCAAGTGAAAAGTGTCCAAATAAACGTAAAGCAACACGTACTCGGAGCAAGTAAAAACGGACAAACCAAAAAAAGTGAAAAAAGAACATAAAAGAAACTAAACAAAGAAATTCTACCCTTCTTTCCTCTTTATTAGGGGTGTGTTTAGTTCCCAAAATATTTCACCCCAAAACATCACATCGAATCTTGCAGCATATGCATTGAGCATTAAATGTAGACGAAACAAAAAACTAATTGCACAGTTCACCGTGAAATCGCGAGACGAATCTTTTAAACCTAATTAGTCCATGATTGAACAGTAATTACCAAATAAAACAAAAAACTACAGTACCCGAAACCAAAATATTTTGGGAACTAAACACACCCTAGATTTCTATTCTTATATTTTTGCATTGGATTAAGATTCCTATTCCGGTTACTCGGAGTTGGAGAGATCTAATTGGATTAAGATTTCTAGTTATCTATATTATTATTTTTTTCCTATTTGAATTAAGATTCCTATTTACCCGAAATCGGAGAGATCTAATTCGATTAGGATTCCTAGTTATATAACACATTCACAAAGTTAGTTAAGGATGGTTGGACCAAAAATAGGTGGAGAGAAAGTTTGTTTCTTTATTATTAGGTCTAGATATGGTTGAAAAAGTTATTAATCCAAATTTACATTTCAAGAAAAATCATTAAATAAAGTATGATCATAACTAGGATAGGCCGCTGTTAAAATCTCTTTCTAATTTCTATTGGGTGAAGTTTTTAGGCCTGGCTTATTTTCTTTTTTACAAAATTAGAACTTCAAATATTGCAGGGTCAATTACCGAATGGTCTTGAAATAGCAGTTAAGAGACTAGCTTCACAATCTGGTCAAGGGTTCGTGGAGTTTAAGAATGAAATCCATCTTATCGCTAAACTACAACATACCAATCTAGTTCGACTACTTGGATGCTGTGTTCAAGGGGAAGAGCACATATTGATATACGAATATATGCAAAACAAGAGTCTGGATTTCTTCATCTTTGGTATGTGTACATTTCTTTTTCTTTCTTATGACATCTTAGTTATGAAAGAAAGCAAATTTAATCATTGCTGATAACACGATTACCAGTGCAGATGTAACAAGAGCAAGATTACTTACTTGGGCCAAACGTCTTAATATAATTGAGGGGATAGCACAGGGTCTTCTATATCTTCATAAGCTCTCCCGACTGCGCATCATACATAGAGACATGAAAGCAAGCAATATTCTCTTGGACGGTGACATGAATCCCAAGATCTCTGATTTTGGGCTAGCAAAAGTATTTAGCTCAAATGCTATTCAAGGAAATACGAATAGAGTAGTGGGGACATAGTAAGAATGCACTTTATTATGCACATCTATTCCATCAAACTGTATGATAAACGTATTAATTAGTAATTGATGCATGATGTTTTGGTTTCTGTTTTCTTCTATCCAGTGGCTATATGGCCCCTGAGTATGCTTCAGAGGGTGTCTTCTCTGTCAAAACTGATGTCTTTAGCTTCGGTGTGTTACTTCTTGAGATTATTAGTGGGATGAGAAGTGCTGGTTTTCACCAGCTAGGAGATTTCTTCAACCTGCTTGGCTATGTAAGTATTTTCTATTTATTTACTGTTAACATGAACTTCCAATTTAGTGTGCTGCCCATGGTGCCTGATCTTCAATCATGAGTGGTTAGTGTGAAAATAAAAATTTTGCCACAAGGCACTTCTCAAATCGTGCATGTGGCGGCTCTGTTCGCTTGAGCTTATCAACCAGAGTCAGCATTACTTTTTCAGCCATGAAACAGTGTTTTTCTCTCAGAACAAATTAGCATCAGCAGCAGCCGCAGAAACCATTAGCCGAACAGAGCCGGCATTTGCTCAAATAAAGACTTGAGAAAACTGATCTTTCCTATTAGATGCCACTAAGTTTTGTATGTTTATCGGAGGACACAGTCTAGTGTCTTTCAACAACGATCATTTTTTTTCCAGCAGTTGTTGAAAGATGGAATTGAATGTTCCAGCAAATAGTGTTACTTAAAAAGGTGCCAACAGGGGACCCACTTATAGTTTTGTGACTTATTGTCTTTATTTAAGTAGGTTTTCATACAATATTTAAATTTGTAAAATCTTCATTCAACAAACTCATTAATATATAACTCATGAGGTGGGCACTTTGTTGAAGGCATGGAAGCTATGGAAGGAGGGCAGATGGTTTGAGCTTCTTGACAAATCAGTAGCAGATCACCACGACCAAGATGAAGCACTGGAGATACTGAAATGCATCAATATTGCCTTGATGTGTGTCCAGGAGAATGGAGCTGATCGCCCGACCATGTCCGACGTAGTCGCAATGCTATCTATGGAGACCATGTCGAGCCTGCCATGCCCAAAGCAGCCGGCCTACTTCAACTTGAGCTCGGCGGATGGAGAGCTATCAACTACTGCACCTAGCAGTGTAAATGTTGTTACTGTTTGCATTTCAGAGGGTAGATAGAAATCTAGGTTTGGATTGGACGATGCAGGCGCACGCTATATTCAAGTTGGCATCCACAAGTTCACAACTAGCTAGTTTTCACCTCACTAGATCACGTTATGGTCCATGTCGGATGATGGATGTTCATGGTAGAGATCTATGATCTCGACTACAAAGAGGTCTGAAAGTGGCGAAGTCCATAAAGGTACACACTACCTGTAGCAGCAAAATAAAATAAAATAAAAATGGAACTCCTCTCCATAAATAATGGAATTGTAACGAGATGATTCCAAACTCAGCCAGTACGTACTTGCCCCCTGCCTTCTGTAACTCTAGTGGATCCCGGACCAGAAACAGGGGGTGTTTAGTTCCAAAAATTTTCACCTTATACAGTAAAAGGACATATTTTGACACATACATGGAGTACTAAATATAGATGAAAAAAACTAATTGCACAATTTTCGGTGAAATCTCGAAACGAATCTTTTAAGCCTAATTAGACCATGATTATCCATAAGTGCTACAGTAACCAACATGTGCTAATGCTAGATTAATTAGTATCATTAGATTCGTCTCTCAGTTTCCTGACGGATTCTGTAATTTATTTTTTCATTAGTATCCAAAAACCTCTCCTGACATTCTTCCGACGCATCTGATGTGAACACCCCCTATACCTGATGAACTTCGTTGCGACAACGCAAGAGTGATCCCAAGCTCCTAGCGGTTGCACCGTGAAAAAAAATAGATATTCCTTCTGCATGGCAGCGTACGTGAAAAGTATATATATAGTATTTAATTGCTCTCGCGTCGAACCAACTGCTCCAACGTGAAATCGATTTTTCACGGCGTCTCTCTCCCCTCGGTTCGACGCGAAAAAAAAAAAGTAAAAACCCCGTCTCCACTCATCATCATCCCCTTCCTCCGCCGCCCGCAGATGCTGTTCCCCTTGTGAGTGCGCCGGCCGGAGCCCCCGCCTCCGCCTGCCGTGCTGGATCTCGCGCCATGGAGATTCAGCCCTCGCGTCGCTCCTCCCTGGCTTCCATCCTCCCTCCGTAGCGACGCCGAGCTTGGTCGCCGGCCTCGGCGACCCTGCCCCGCGCCCACCCATCAGTCATCTCAGATCTGTGCCTGGTCGGCGTCATCGGTCCGTCGCCGTGCCCGAAATTGAACGGGGCCGGGTTGCGAGGCTGACGGAAGGTGATCAGCCAGCGCTACCCCGTGATTTGGTTCTTTTCCCATTTCCATTTCCATTTCCAGGTTCCGAAGAGGGAGCATTCTACGCGGGCCACCTGTTCGACGGAATGTCGGACCGCAAGAGAAAGAAGGCGGCCACGGAGAGCGGATCAGCGGCCTGCTGGACGAGGTCCTCCACCGCGTGCTGTGGTTCCTACCGACGCGCGAGGCCGTGCGGACGAGCGTGCTAGCCCGCCGCTGGTGCGACCTCTGCAAGTCCACGCGCCGCCTGAGTGTCTCCCACTCCTGGAGGTCCGAGCGCGTCGGCCGGTCAGAGAGGCTCGTGAGGTTGCTGGCGCAGAACCGCGGGCGCCCCCGCATTCGCAGTCGCAGTCGCAGCCGCGGACTGCCGCAGTTGAGCCTTGCTCGCCTGTTGAGCGTCGATGGTGATGGGAGGGCGGCGGCTGTTGACAGGCTGAACAGGTTCGTGAACCGCTTGCTACTAATCCGCCACCAGGTGCCACTTGATGAATGCAAGTTCAGATTCTGTGGTTTCCTTCGCGTGGATAGTTGACATCTGGATCCGGCACGCTCTATCGTCGCAAGTTCGGTGCTCCATGCCCATCTTGGTACTAAGGTTCACACTGCACTTGCGGACTGGCCTCTTGCCTCGGCGCACTTGAAGATAATGGAGCTAAGTAAGGTGAAGCTCAAAGGCTTGTCCAGCCTTGGAGGATCTAAAGATGCATGCTTGCATTATCGGTGTTGAAATGCTCTTTTCCCAATCACTGAAACATCGGAAAATCACTAGGTGCAACTTCACATTTGGTGTCATAACGTCTATTAGTGTCCCAAAGCTTCTTTCCCTCGAATTAGCTGACTGTGAAGCTCCAACTCCTGTGCTTCATCTCATGCCACCATTGGAAAGAGCATATGTTAGATTTGGACGTTTCGATGAGGATTACTGCTGCTGCTGGAAGGGTCTTGGTAGGGATCACATTGAAGGTATCAGTGAGGCCCACCATAGAAAAGATATCAATGAGGGCCACCATTGTGAAGGTGTCAATGAGGGTCACTTTGCTGAAGCCACCGATGAGGACCTCTGTTCTGAATGTATTGACTGGGATAATTGCGGGCTATGTGCAAATTGTTGTGGTCATTACGACGACAATCGTGTTCTTCTTTTTGGTTTAACAAGAGCTACACATTTAGAATTGGTACCTGAGTATTACATGGTATGGTTTAATTGCCACATAATCATGTCCGATTGACTACCATTGCAAACTGCACTTTAATAGAACGCAACTGTTATTGCTTCTTTGTGTTTTGTACAGTTTACAATTAAAAGGGATTTGAAGTGGCGCGGCACATTTAGCAATTTAAGTACATTGGTGCTTGATGAGTGGTGTTTGCTCACTGGCTTTTATGCACTGCTTGGCCTTCTTCAACGCGCACCACACTTAAGGATGCTCACTCTTAAACTGCATAAGGTATACATGATCTGTATCACTTTACTAAATTTATCATGGATGATTGATCTCTGCAAAGTTTCTGTTTGCTACAGGGGGAACATGATCATTCGGTAAAGGGATTTAACAATCTAAAACAAGCATGCAAACTGATGTGTCTTAGGTTCGTTGAAATTGAATATAAACAGGCTGATAATATGCTTTGGGAACTTCTGAAAATCTTGGATGCCTGGGGTACTAGTGATGAAGACACGCCTACGATGCCCAAATAGTTGTCCCAATCTTTCACGGTACAGTAGCAATATCTGGAATTCTCAGGGAAACAGCAGCTGAAACTATGTATGATATATATCTATGCAAAATTAATCCCAAGAGCACGTCCCTGCCACTTTGATTTCTAACTGAAGAAAAATAAGAGCCTAAACCTAAAGACAAAATACTGAGCCAGTGTTCGGACGGCAATAGTGATCAGGAACTCAAACACAGGGATCCTTGTTTTAACGAGAAAAACTAGCAGCAGGAATTCACGCCAATTAATGAAACGAACACCTGATATCCAATCGAGTACTCTCACAGCAGGTCAAAAGTTGCAACTAGTTTAATCGAGGGCAGATACAAGCAGCAACAAACACGCAATAATTTCAGAATAGAACAAAAGAGCTGCTGAACTTGTTCTGTTGATGACTGTGACACAAGTAGTAGATAGAAGATACAGCTCGGCTTACAAAACGAGTAGTAGTTGCAATCCGTAGCCTCCAGAGTTCTCCAACCCGTGCACAATTAGGGCACGATCCAGAGAGGTGATTCCGACAGGAATCAATGCGAGCCCGAGAAAATCAATTTTCGATCACACACTAACACAAATCCATAAGGATCCGGAGATAATCTTCAATACGAAGAACCTGATAGGAACACCATCTAGGTTTCACGAGTGGCGGCTCGACGAGAAATAAACTCCACAAATAAAATCCAATCTACCTTGTACATGGGCAACGCCCAGGCTATATGGCACGCAGACCAGCCAAACGATTGAACCAGACTTGGACTCAAAGTATGCAACATGGTTCGTCTCAGCAACCAAAAGACGTGACGCAACCAGACCAAAACTCAAGTGCATGCAAGCACAGTACGCAAGGACTACCACACGTACTCAAACTAGAGACCCCTATATGGAAATAATAAAATAATGCAGCAAGGATGCTAATCAGCTTGCTAATCAATTAACCAAATAAAGTTCGCGTATTCAGATTGGGCGGCCCTTTATTCCCACGTGCATGGTCTCCATATTGACAAATTTTCTTGGCTATCCTTTTCTTCTCTTTTCCAAGCAATAAAATACCTCTAAAAAATATATTTGATGATAGGCCGGCGCTAGTAAATTTCTCCATGTTTTTTCCATATTTCTCATCAAAATAAATAGCTCCAAATTGAAGACCAGATGATATTAGAGAATTACCGGCTGCTATATTTGAATTATCGCTAGACATGTCTCCATGAACATCTTGAGGAGCTATGGGTTCATCAACTAGTCTCTTGCAATGCAAACTTCAAAGGGTTTCACTGTAACTGTAAGTTTATATTCCTATGATTTGTATACCTTCAGACACTTATGTTGATTAGTTACAGTCAGAGAAATAGCACATGTTGGTTTTGTGATTATTTCTTTTCTACATTAGATTTTGTGGTTATTTAACAAATTCATATAGAAAAGGGTTTCAATTGAACTAGTGTTTTTTTAACCTATGTATGATGTACAGTAAGCCATATTTCTTTTATGGTTTTTCCATGGATAGATTTGTGATATTGATCATTGTTCTACTGCCATATAGTGCTGGTTCTAGCATTCGGAAGTTACTTATAAGGCCAATCCTAATGGGGTGCTTTGAAATTGTGAATGAAACACTCCCACCCAATGCTTGTTTCATTTTGTTGTTTCATAGGCTAGCCATAGCGTTTAATATGCGACGCTCATGATTGGCTGATTGTTGGATGAAATGAAACTTCAAGCCCCCAATGCTAGTTTCACACGGTTTTCAATTCTTGGAAATGGTGTGCTCCTGATGAAACCAATCCCCCTTATTTCGTCATTAATTTGATGCCACATCGTAAAGAATGCTGACATGGCATAGTATATTTAATCAAAATGAAACTCTCCATTGGGAGTGACCTAATTAGAGCAAGTATAATAGTAGGCTGTAAGCCGGCTGAATACTGAGGTGGATAAGAAAGAAGAGGAGAGAGAAGAGAATTGGGTTGTAAGCTTACACCCGACTTAAACACAAGAACCGAGAAACTTTGTGAGAGAGACAAGTGAGTCATGTATTAATAGTGAAAAGCTGACTACTATATGTGTGGGCTAAAAGAAGGCTGCAAAGATCCTTTGAGCCGGCCTGCCGGCTGTATTATTAGCCTTGCTCTTATGGGAAACTTGAGGCATGGACAGAATGAGATCATCCTTTAATGTACCAGGACCACGGCTGTTAAAAAAACCATATATATGACAAATGGACCAGAAGCAAAAATAAATAAATGAATAAATAAATTGCTGCTGGCCTGCCCAGCTGCCTCATGCTTCCTTCTGAATACTGCTACTGCCTGCCTGCCTGCCTGCCTGCCTGCCAGTATTTGCTTCTTTGATGAAATGATGGTGACTGTGTACTGATATATAATTATGCACATAGCATACATATGTGGGATGAACCTTTGCTTTTAATTAATCTGAAGTACTATGCAGAGTATGGGCAGGAAGAACATTCTGATGGTCATAAACTAAGCAAAGAAAGAAATATTAAAATTTTCAATTTTTTATCCTTGATATTGTTGTTACTGAGTCTGTGACAGATAGATAATTTCCTTAGCATTTCAGATTGGTGGCGCCTTCTGTGGCAGCACCACGGTGGATAATCTCCTTAATGAAATTCCTCGATTGACAGAATATAGCGCAGATAACATCTCTAAACAGAAAACAATTTGGCAGATAAAATACAAGGAGGCAAAGAGAAAGAAAATATAAAAACATTTTGACTCACCTACATATAGAATTGCCCTCAAATTAGCACAAGATAAGGGTGCAATCAAACTTTTGAGACCATAAAACTAACTTCAAGTTTATGAGGAGCATGGAAACTCTATCCCTATTCCTGTAATCAAATGTTGCAAGGAGCACAAACATGTCTACAAATGAGCAAGCAGTTTGTGATGAGCGAGCATCTGAGAAACTAAGATTTTAGTATAAAATCGAAGGCATGATAAACACCAGCATTCCATGCTGTGTATATTAATCTGTCAAATCAAATACCTTCAGGGAAAATAGCACCCGTGTTTGGCAGTAGAAGCAAAACTATTAGCAAAGCATTTGGCAGTACATGATTACTATGCAAATGTATGAGCTTCCAAGCACTATAAGTATCATTCTTGGGAAAGAAACATGGCACGATGAGTAAAGAGCGTGACCAAGAGAAAATATCAATAGTCAAAATGAACCCAACCAAATATTAGAATGCAGTAAAGTTTAAGCAATATAAACAAGCTAGGTGATGTCTTCTTCCCATAATCCCATGGTTGAGTTTTTATTTAAGAAATATGACACCATGTTCCATTAGTCCAGTAAAAACTATTTTTTATATAGCACATAACACAAGCAAAATGCAAATCAAGTATAATATATACATATAGAAAACATCGTCAAAGGGTACAAAGGCTGGACAGAGGAAGACCAGACGAGAAGAATTTTTATATAAGCTAGATAGATGCAATTTGCTTGCATTGCTTCGAACACGCACAATGTCCTGCACTTTTGCAGCAAAATATGATTATAACACCTCCTAGCTTGGTGGCACAATCCAGAACGGGTTGCGGCGGAGAAGCAAACCGTCATGATGGTGGACGCGGGAAATCTCTTGGCACTCCGACTCCAAGTCAAAAATGCACAGATCAGCGTCATCTTCCACGAAATTCTTCATGAAGTACACCTGGTTCCTTTTCAGTCTGTGAAGGCTCGTTGGGCAGGACGTCGCCAAGCCTGTGTCCTCCAGGAGAAACACAGCATCTCCAATGTCACGGATCCTGCGCCAACGAGGAGGCTTGCTGCTGGGTGTCGACGACGACGAGAAGTCCATCTTGTACACGCGGATGGTGCCAATGTTGTGAGGATCGACGCCGACGCAGGAGACGTCAACCAGGAAGAGCTGGTCGTCGCAGTCGAGCAGCCAGGCCTTCATGAAGCACATCCCTTTGGGGAAATCAACCTTGCATCATTGCGTGCGTCGAAATAGTGGAACGCAGGGTGGTGGTCTTTCACTTTGCTGCTTGTGAAATCGATGGCGCACATGTCTGTAAATGAGTTGATGAAATAGAACCTCCCTTGAAACGCCGCAACGTGGGAATCACCTCTTAGTTGGAGGGCGATATGCCTCCGGTAACTTGTAGTTACCGATGTCATATGAGTAATGCCTCCAGCTCCAGCCTCCAGGTGCTGCTGGTCTCGTCGTTGTCGTCTCCGCCATTGCCATTGATGACGTGGCAGTACCACAAGTCAGGCGTGGAAAGATCGAAGAGCACGACAATGCATCCGGCGAGGCGTGTGGGGTCCTTGTGGGAGAGCAGGCACCTGCAGCTCTCTGGGAACCGGTGTTCCTCCTCTCTGATATCTGGTAAGAGAAGCTTGTCGCCGGTGCTAGGGTTCCATAGATAAGCCGAAGACACCGCCGCCATGTCGTCGGTGTCCTCATGGCCCTGGGTGACGAGGAGCATCCAGCCTTGTGGCGTGGCCCAGCATATGCTGCTGCTGCTACAACACCTGACATTAGCCGCTATCAAACAAGATAGCGAGAAAATAAAGGTCTACCCATAGACAAACAATTGCAAGTTCTTCAAGGAGACGACTGAGCAGCCTTCATTTTTTTCACCAAGTTCATCATCATTCTCTTCTAAAAGAAGACATCTGTCATGTGAATGTAATCAATGCGTACAAGAGAAAAAACTTATCAGCCTTCAGATTATTTTCTCTCACAGAAAACTATTGAATCAGCCGAAAAAACTACCAGCCGAACAGCCCCAAAATGAAAAATTATCACAAGAGTGCACTGGCGTACGTAAACGACAGGCAAAGCACTCAAAAGTGCAATGGACAAGCAAAGCACTCAAAGGACAACATAATTAATGCGGGAAAAAATTAACTTGCCTGGAGCAGCTACATTTGGCCTTTGTAGATAACATTGTATTTACCTAAACAGTAAACTATCTGTTAGAATCGAGGTAGAAAGGCCTCTTGCGGAAATAGGGAATTCACTAAACAGCAAAATATTGGTTAGATGTATAATCTATGTTGATGTTATGATACAACCATTTTCGTTCTCAATTGTATAACCATCATAGCACTGAAGCCCAACCATCTCTGTTCTTAAAAGAACTGGACTGAACCAAGATCTATATAAATTTGAACTAGAGTTGCTAACAACTCAACGAGACCTACATAACAATTGAACTTCACTTTTACACACAAAAAGAAAATCACTTGACTGCATAGGAGTGCTAGGTTTCATTGTGACTATAACTGACCATCGATTTTTAGAAAGGGTAATTACAACATGCTGGATCAGCCAACCCAAAAGAAAAGGCTAACTACTACTATGCTTTGACATAAATTGGAGTAAATGTCTCTCTTTTTCTTTCTCTAATGGGTGTTTAAACTTGAAATAAGATGTATACCTTCTTCGATGATTTCCTCATCATTTGACATTTTTGTTCTTAACAGTATTCTGCCACGGGCACATTTGGTGCTGTTGAATACGCCGAGCTACAAACATAAATTAAAACAAAATACTTAATGCAGCTGAACAGGATTATTTCAATCTCAAAGAAATACACCACCACAGAGCTCAAGTTTCAAGCAATGTATGATAGAGATGAAAACATGTGCCACTAACAAAGATATACAGGTTTAAAAATCCAACCCTCCGATCACAAAAATGCAAGTCATTTAGGACATTGACATTGTCTACAAGGTGAATCTTGACAAGTAGTTTCCCATAAGAATTTGAATGTAAAAGGACTTATATTTCTGATTAATCTACTACTGGTCTAATGTAGACATTACACTGTCAAACTAAATTCTTTATATACTGATGGTCAAAGTAGAAAAAGCTTGATTGACAAGGATTCTAAAACATATATTTACAATTGGAGCACGCATAATTTCTTACTCTATTCGTTTTGATATCTTTACCGTCTCATGTCATGTTTTAGCTGACCTATTCATCTCGTCACATTATTAGAATGTCATAGGATTCTGGTGTGTTTGTTTGGTTTTGCACCCAAAATTTCACAAGCTATGCAAAGATTTTTTTACTATGGTTAATTTTGCCCACTTCATTTGGTTGGCTGCAAAACTTGGCATGATAGCCCTCAGAACTTTGTGCAAGTGTTACTACAACCAGAGTTAGAAGATTAACTCAGATAAGTCACTGACTAAATCATTCTTCCATGCCTTCATCCATATCGAACTGTGCACACACATCAGGAAAACATAGGGAATACGCTGCCAATGATTTGTGTGGTTGGCAATACACAACAGATGTCGGATAACATCATCCACTCATCTCTTTGTGTGTTTGCAACAGCAAACTAATGATTCAGGCATTCAGCGATTGGTAGGTGAAGACAAGCAAAAGGTTAAACGAAGTTGATAAGAGGATTCAACTTGCTAGTAATCCTAGGAATTTGATGGGTATGGAATGAAAAAAAAACACAATGTTCACGTGTTGAATGGTGCGGCACCAAGTGCTCAAAGGGGCCCTTCGACTGACCAGAGATGAGGGTTATGGTCTGATGCGGGGGCTAAGGGTGCACACCTCGCTGGTGGAGGACAGTTGAAACAAAACTTACCGCTAACGTTACATCCACGCCGGAGCCAGGGACAATTCCTTTTTCCAAAAGGGCCTTGCTTATATCTAGCAACTTACTCTCCAACTAAAAATAGCAACAAGTAACATATATGAGCATAAAGCAAAAGATTATGCATGAAATATGACTTCTGTTTATAATAACGTTTATAGAGAACATGATTTGATCAATAATGCACATATACCTCTACTGCAGTAGCAATGACTTCACCATTCACGGACAGAATAATATCACCCATCCTAACACCAAGTTTCTCAGCATTAGATTCTGCTGACACCTGCAGTTCAATGGAAATAAATAAGCCCTTATGCATAACAATGAAAACAAATGTTAGAAAAATGAAAAAAAATGGTTCTACTTATGGATGGACAATCAATACCTCTTTGACGATAAGACCGGCATCAACATTATACTTCCGAGATATCTTCTCTTTACTGATAAGGTTTAAACATTTGATGCCAAAAAGCTTCATCCCAAGATGGATCCGAGGTACATGACTATACCAAACATTTATTAGATTCCAAGGTAGGCAAATAACAGCAAACATTTTCAACAAAGTGGTTAAAAGTTACAAACGAAAGTGTGTATCAAACAGAACCAGATAATTTGATCTTAAATATATAAGCCTACAAAGTATCGTGTGATTTAACCCCTCCCGACCCAATAAAAAACCCTTGTAAAAAACTTGTTCAAATGACCTTCTACAAGGTTTTAGAGCTTGTTCAGTCAACCCAGGAGGTGACAAAACACAGTTTCATCCTAGCTTTGGTGTTGAAGATGACCTGACACAGTCCCCTTTTGGTCAGAATAAAGAGTACAGATAGTCATATGTATGTCTTATGTTTAGAATCTACAATGCATTACAAATTTCATCAGAAATGCTTGCATGTTTCTGAAACTAGCATTTCTCGTCACCAATTTCCCATCAAATGGTCATGGTCAAGTAAGAAGATATATTCTGTTAGATTAATCAAAGGATCAGTGTGCTTCTACCGGTGCATTATTTATGTTGGTAAATGTAGGTACAAATTACATCAGACACTTGGATGTTTCCAAAATAGGCATTGGTAGGTACTAATACCCAAAATGCGCAAAACTTAATATACCTAACCCAGTTCCATGGCAGGCAGAAAATGGCAATGCTCAGATCGCATCCATTTCCCACCTCACCAAACCCAATATCTAGAAATAAACGGTTGTAGTCTAAGGCATTAAAACAAAACAAGACCAACTAGGCTTTTATACAAAAGCATAACTAAGAAAAACTAAGAAAAGGCTCATCTTCAAAGGGGGCTGAGCAACATTATAGAACAATAGAAAAGAAAGAGAAACATACCTGTAAGTCCTCCAAATCTCCAAACACTTTCGAATGATTGAAGAAGGTATGAAATGTATGGAACTAGTTATCATTCCAGTAACATCTCCTTCAAAGTTTATAACTGCCCCTCCAGCACCAAACTACATATTTTTTGTTGTTAGCACAAAATTTAAAGCGGCGTGCAAATCAAAATAAGAAGAATATGAATTGTACCGGAGAGATATGACCATCGGTGTACATGTAATGGTGATGTTGAAACTTGCCTGCACCTTTGCTCAGCACTTTGCCATTACCTATTTGTAAATTCAACTCGTATCTTCCAAGAAGGAAAACATCCTGAGCAAACCGTTCATTGCTGAATCGAGGTAACTTCTTTGGTTCATCCATGAGTACACGGAACAGGGCAAAACCATATTGCTTATCTAAATACATCAATTCACCCTTCCCAAAATCATCCTTATGCAATAACTGAACACGGACCTAGAACAATAGTTGGAAAAGACATGATGTTATCTTTGAGAAAGTAGCTTTCTAGAAATGCACAACATAACCTATTAAATCTAAAACTAAAGCATCTAGAAAAGCCGAGGGAGTTATCATTTTTTTAGCTATCTACACCATAACTGATACCAAGGAATGGTACAGAAGTAAATAATGTCCACAGAACAATGCACAATCTGCCACTCCCACTTTGGGTCGAAATTTCTTATCATTTGATATAGCCCATCAAATTGTTCTGAAAACTAACGCTAATATTTTTTTCTTTTAAAAAAAGGCATTATATTTTGAAAAACTTACCTCAGCATTTAGAGCATATTCATCTCCGCCTAACCACTCATCCACATTTGGAGATCTTGAGCAGATGAGTTGCGATGTTGTTAGAATGGTTCCAGCGCCCTTACTCCACTCCATCAAAATGCCAGAGCAGTTTCTTAGTAACTCACCATCTGCATATGCACATTTGCGTTAGGAAATTACAGCAAAATCTGTAGCACAACGAAATACAACAATATTACATACCAATATATGAGGAGAGCCCTAAAACAAACTCTGATGCTTTAAGGATGGTATCTGCTTCACTTTCTTGAATAATATTTGGACTAGTAGCAGTGTCTGAATCCAGTGTGGGAAGCTTCGTTATTTGAGCTATACATAGAAAAAAACACAAAGTGAAAAAAAATAGGACGAAGCTTAACTACAAACATGAATTAGCTATCGAACATAGTCTTGTCTACTACTACTGTACTTTGTTGGTTCTATGCAATGATGCATGGATACCAATTGTTGTTCTTTGGTCCTAGACAGGATACAAAGAGGAATTGGGTGCTGAAATACGAACCTATCTTGTCAAAGTACTCTTTTTCTGCCTTCCAGTAGGGTTCCATCAGCACTGGGTCCGGGTCAGGGGATTGTTCTTCGCAGAGTTGTCCGTTTGAATACTGCTCCAGCAGGTACGGCATACGGAGGGGAGAGTAGTTGGGTAAAAAGGCACCTGCTGCAGCAGTATCCTCAGGCTCCAGCATAGGCTCCACCTTTTCCCCTCCGGCAGGTGAAGCTGGAGCTGTCAACTCTTCCCCGCCGGCAGTTGTAGCTGAAGCAGGCTCGGGAGTCACCAACTGTGCGCCAATTGAATCTCCGGCAGCCGCTACCTCTGGAGAGGAAGGTGCGGCCGCAGATGCGGGCATGGCACGAGGGCGTCGTGCGGAATAGGACCGTCGCGTCGATCGGGACCCCGACGACTCCACCTCCTGAGGGACGGTTGGCGCCATACCTGAGGGGGTCGAGGTGCCAGATCTGGCCGCCCTCGACCGGGACCTCGTCGCCGGGGGCGACCGCTCTACGGAGGAGGAGGAGGGGGAGGGGGAGGTGGGTGAGGATCGCCGCCGCTTTCTACCCATGGATAGAGAGCCGGTTTTCGAGTATGTCTTCGAACGAATCACGCCGCCGCTGCGATTTCGATTTCGAATTCGCGGTTGGGGGGTTTTGCCCTTTTTTTTAGGGCAGGACTGGTGATTTATGATGCTGATGCCCGCTGCTGGGCCGCGGCCCACGCCCATGTTATTATTTCCTTCTTTTTTCTCTCTTCTTTCCTTTTCTTTTTTGTTTTCTATTTATCGATATTCTTTTTTCCTTTCATTTTTTTTCTTTTGTTTCCATATCTATAAACCATAGTGTAAACTGCATCTACCATACAACAACTTGTATGGTCGTATCACCAGGCAAGGCTCCCAGTCGTCTGATTTCATATGCCTGGGTCAGGATTGGCTGCCTCGCAGGCATGCAAGGGCGCCATCCAAGCCCCAAATGCGTGTACGAGTCCCACAATTAAAAAGACCAAAGCGTGGACAATTTTTTGGTGCGACATTCTAATGTGGGGCTATGGCTCCTGCGTTCCCACACCTCTTGCGCCTACGTTCCTCGCTTGCGAAAAAGGAAGGAAGAAACCTCGCTTGTCACAATCCTGCAAACACGCCTCGCTCGTGCTATGCCCTGCCCAGCCTTGCAATTCCTTCGCCCCACGCTAGCCTGTGCCCGGCTTTTGAAAAAAAGGAAACTGGAATCTCAGGTGCTCTCAATCTCCTTCCTCTGTCCCGTGTGCTCCCGATCCTTCCTTCCCAGTTTGTGCGATATCCATTCCCCTTTGATCACTAAAGGTGACGATCTCTCTCGGTAGCCCTAGCCATCGCATACCATCACCGAAGCCAAATTGCCATCGCAGTTCTCCGCCCTCGCCATCACGCTGCGACCATGGGCGCATCCCCGACGCCCTAAACATAATCATAATAATTTGGTGATGGCATGATTATTATCATAATCAAGTGCGAGTTGAACACAAATTTGGTGACGTTCACTGATTATTATCATAATAATATAATGGGTAGGTAATAAAACACAAATATAATGCTACGGATAACAAGACATAGCAAGAATATTTTTCTGCTCATCAGGTTTCTCAGATCATACATGGGAGAGACACCACTAGATCCACCAGGCTAGTAAATCCAATGTTTCATTTCCTTGTTTATACTCTAGCTAAAGTATCTTTTGTGTTGTACGTATACTTTTGGTGACGGACTTGACCGTACTTAAATAGGTGGCCTTTGTGAACGTTCCCGTGATTGGCTCGTCTCCCTTGCCTTGCGTCTTACGCCGATTTTTTTTTTCTTGACTCTATAAATCTAAACGGAAGTGGTAAAAAAATACTACCAGAGTGGAGAGAGTGAATTGTTAACTATGGCTAGTAGCATGAGGAAGTCGAATTTTTATATAATAATAGTCAAAGCCAAAATGCCCCCACTTTCTTTTCCACGGTTTTTCCCAAATATCACCAAGTAGCCTGTCATGTTCAAGGACTAGTATGCATTAGTCGCAAAAAAAAAAAGACTAGTATGCATTACCACGATCCACGAGTGCCTTGTCGTAAATCTTTATCACACTCACTCCGCTACATGCATCTGTCGTCCAAGGCAACCGATTCATCATCCAGCGATGAGACACAGACACGCTCTAGATTTGTTCATTTCGCCATCTGGACAAGAGTCGCTAACCTTAATTTGGCACCATCAGAAATTGTATGGCCCCAAAAATGGTAGTGGGAAGAAAAAAAGAGTATTGCTAGAAATAAGAATATTAACAAAAAGATATTTTAAAAAATAAAATCAGAATATCAAAATATAACTATCTACACACAATAAAACAAAGGAGTTTTTGAAAGGTTGCCAACCCTTTCAATCTCCATACCTTTGTAAGAAGGAGTACATCCAATTCATCCACTGATTGTTATCGACCACAAGATGTAGATATGAGCATATCTATATTCATTATGCTGGGTGTGCCCGTACTCATGGAAAAAAACAATAGTAGGTGTCAAATTGTCACTATATTCACACCCCCATGTCAAAAAAACATTTCGCGTGCAAGGTATATACACTCTCCTTGGATATGCTTCAGCTCCACCTATGGAGCTACACGCACATGTGTGTGAAATAGAGCCCTATCTTTTGGAACACAGTACTTACATTGTTTTATATAATATTGTAACTCTACCTATAATTTTTTGTGATCATCGTGTTCGGTTGTCTAATTTGCATTACCCATTGGGTTATGTACCATGCCACGTGAAAATGTCATAAAAATATTATTTTGAGACAGTCTCTCTTCGTGACTTTTATATTTTGCAATTTACAATATATGAATTGAGTTATATGAATTTTTAAAATATTTTGTTGGTTACCTTATTCGATATGATTTCGTGGGGACTCAAAAGGCCATAAAGTGAAACTGAACATGCATGATACTACACCAGAGACATAATAGCCTCATCACAGCATAATATATGGAGCAGTATCCTCAGCTAACAGTGAATCAATGGCCAAACGAGATACGGGCAGCCTTCTCAATCTACCTATCTAGCAGGGACAAAATGTCGGAATTCTATGTCATTAAAGAGAAAGAGGTGTCACTATCAGCCAAGCCCGTCTAGCTCAGTCGGTAGAGCGCAAGGCTCTTAACCTTGTGGTCGTGGGTTCGAGCCCCACGGTGGGCGCTGTTTTTTGATTTTTTGATTTTCTTATTATTCTCTTTGCAGAAAACTTGTTTTGCACATATAAGACAATACTTTACTCTTTTGCGTTTCATTCATGTAATGAATTGCGCTGAAATTTTCTTCTATGTCATGGCCAAAAGCAAGCCCAAATCCAATGTCCCTGACAAACGTATCCATCTTTTACTGGTGCGAGTTGAACACAAACTTGGTGATGCTTAGTACAAGATTATCATCGTAATAATAGGTAATAACAATACAAATATAATGTCACGAATAATAACAAGGCATGACAAGAATATTTTTCAGCTCATCAGGTTTCTCAGATCATAATACATGGGACACCAACCACTAGATCGACCAGACTAGTAAATCAAATATTTAATTTCCTTGTGTACTCTAGCTAAGGTTTCTTCAGTGCTGTATAGTTTCGCGTAATAATAATCGATCAACAATTCAAGAAATGATGATCAAACGACAATGACCTCTCACTCTCCCTGCGAGACGAGAGAGTGCATCTAGATCTCACAGAGACTCATCAGACACGGCCTCCTCCGGTGGCAGATGCAATGAACGACAGCAGCGGGTTACCAGCGCCACCGGCACCCTGGTCAGCAACCTCATCGAGGAACAGGTCCTCGGGCACGCGGCACGCGCCGTGCGCGCACACGACCGCGGCGCCGAGCGCGAGCGCGGAGAAGATGAGCGACCCCACGGACGTGAGGAAGACGACGAACGCGGACGCGGCGACGAGCCCGCCGAGCACCTCGCGGTCGGAGAAGGCGCGGCCGAAGGCCGCGACGGGCGGCGCGTCGGCGGGGCGGAGCACGTAAAGGAGGCACCAGGCCGCCAGCAGCGCCAGCAGCGCGGCCAGCGAGAACGGGTGCGCGAGGAGGGACGCGGCGAGGCAGAGCGCGGTGACGGCCGCGTAGTTGACGCGGAAGTAGGCGAGGTTCTTGCGGAGGCGGGAGGTGGCCTCGCCCAGGGAGTCTGGGCGGGAGAGCGCCGAGCGGTCCGCCAGCTCGGACCAGGGGCGCGCGCCGGAGAGCGCGCGGCGGGTGGTGTCGACGAGGCGGGAGAGGAACGCCCGGATCGCGGCTGGGTTGGTGTCGGTGGCGTCCGCGGAGGAGAGGGCCGTGGGCACGGGGGTGGGGGTGGGAGTGGGGGATGGTGCGGCGGCCGGGACCACCGTGGTGGGGAGCAGCGGAGGCGAGGCCGCGGCCATGGCGATCTCTGCGTCTCGCGGGTTTGGTGGATCTGAGGAGGGAGGGAGAGATGAATACAAATGGAGGCCTGACCAACGCCAACCCCGTCCGTCGTGGTGGGCAAAGAAGGCCGCACCGCACCGACACACGGGTCAACGGTTCACCACGGTGCACGTTTTCTTCTTTCTTGTGAAAATGGCGCTTGTGAAAATGGCGTAAAAAAATAATTCCCTCCGTTTTTTTTTACTTGTCACTAAACTTTTACTATAGCAATTTTGACCATGCGTTTTTTTCTGCAAAAGATTTTTAAATACATCAAGTTTTCACATATATGATTCTTTATTTTACATACTTGATTAATGTTATATACTTTGAAGTATCTAAGATTTTTTAGAAGAAAAAAAACGGCTGGTCAAATCTGCTACAGTAAAAAGATTGGTGACAAGTAAACGAAAATGGAAGGAAATAATTCTACAAAATTTATTTATTGAATTTATATTGTCGACAAATAATTTATTTATTTTTGATTGGCTCCTTCAAGAGCTCCCCATTGGATTCATAACTGTGACTGGCTGATAATTAGAACAGGGAGAAAAAGCACCACAACAGCAAACTATGTACAAATTTCAGTTTATATAATTTTATCAAAATGCATACATTTTGATATCGGGTATGTGAAGAATTTCAGCCTAGTTACAAAAGGAATGACATGCCATAGGGAGCCTGGCGATGGCACCAACACAACTCACATGCCATAGTTGCCAAGGAAAGCAGCAAAGTGCTTATGCAGCTAAAAAACAATGTTTAGGTACAGACACGCAATGAGGTGGGGTGTCATGCACGGGAAGGGAATGGGAAGAGATTCAACAAGAAGAAACATAAGGGCCAGGAAGCGGAGGAGCATTTCTTTCCCAGGTTAGGCAGCAACCATGCCAACAAGAGTAGGTGCACGTCCAATATCACTACCTACAGCTATAGGCAGAGACGGAACCAGGGGGCTAGCAGGGGCCGTGGCCCCCCAGCACAATAAGTTTCCTTTAATACCTATATAAATATATGAATTTACAGCTAAAAAATATCAATTTTCACCTATTTTTTATTCAAATATTATAATTTTGGTTATAAATAGTGTAAAATATTTAAAAAGTTGTTGAATCATATAATTACGTATATTATAGCACACTAAAAAATATGATCATATTTGTTTGCCCCCCTTAATCAAAATCGCTGGTTTCGTCTCTGGCTACATGTCTGTAATGCATCTTCCTTTTCTTTCTTTCAATGTCAATCAGCCACCATTTACGTGGCTTGGATCTAGAAGAAGAAACAGACACCACGCCAGCAAAGTTCTTGCACCATACTCAGTGACCAAACCTCCCTTGCATCATTCCTCGAACGTATACTACTACTGCTCTGCTGCTACTAGGACAGACAGCGGCAAAGACTAGTCTGAAACAACAAATAGTGGCTACGAAGAAATTTCAGTTTCCAGCCAATGTCCCCTGTAACTGTAAGGCTGTAAAAAAAAACAGTCTAGCTTTGGCAGATTGTCGCTAGGTTAACAAAGAACACACCATTTCAAGATACGGCTACCATACCCGAAGGACCAACCAAGATGATATATAGACTGATCTCAAGCCAATAATAAGATAGCACAAGCATGCTATAGGAGGCACTCAACACGTCTGCATCCCACTTCGAGTTCCACACAACAGTTACCGATTCTCAGTTCAGCACCAATTTACACACATCTAGTGACATTGTTCTTAACTGGCAACAGCCATGGCATTAGGTACCGTGAATTTCCTTTATTAAAGAAATGGGCCCCAAATCTAGAAGGTGGAGCCGTTCCAACCGAAGTCCGAGCCCTGCATGGTTCATTACATGTATCAGTGCTCACGGATAGCATGACACTGAGAATATGCTGGACAGTGAAGATCTTAACACCAGCTACGTAGGCAAAAAGATGCAAAACAAAGGAGATGGAATGAAACAACAGGTGGTTATTTACATGATCTATTCTTGATGCAAAGCATGCAAACATTGAGCATTTTCTTGTGCAGGATGAGCCTAACAAACACCAAAATTAATATGAGAACTTTGGTGAAGGTTAAAAGGACCCATGAGTGAGCACTCAATAAGAAATATTGGCTGCCTACCTTTGAGTCGTTGAACTTGAGGTAGAAGCGCGACTTGGGAACGGACAGCTTTGACTCCAGGATAGAAGCAATGCCAGCACTAAGCTTCTTATTCACATTAGGGTTCAGGCCTCCAATGGAAACAAGCTCACCGTAAGCTGCAGGCTCCTGGGTACCTCCAAATGCCATAGGGACCGAACCCTTGAGAACAACCATCACATACTGTGGGAGGACAACCATTCCAGTTAGTTCCTCAAGATGATAGTACTCAAGAGAATTGGCTTTACCCAAACAGGTCAACAAAAGAGAAACAATAAAGGCTAAAGTTCAGTAATTTGAGCCTAGCACCACAGTCCACAGGTCAACAACTAGGCAACAACAACAAAGAAGCCTTTCAGTCCCAGAATCCAAAATAATGTTAGTATGAGAATGAGATTAGCATGGTCAGGTTACGAATACAATGTATTCAGACAGGTCATTTTTCTCCTGGATAGTAGCAAAGCAGGGTGCCTGCCTAACACTAAATGGACTACACAGCTAACAAAAGATGAAAATCTGTGACTTCTAGTATGGGGCATAAAATCTGGGTACTGAACTACATAGCAAAGCAGCTGCCTGAGTAACACCAACACAAAGTGACCATAAACATGAGCATTCAAATTTGATCTATGTAAAATTGATGGCTGTAGTACTAGGGTAACATAAAGGAAAAGCACATGCAGCCTATGCTCTACATATTTAACAGCCTACTTGATATTAGTGCTGAAGAATGTTATACACTAGGGACTGCTGGTTGATAGAAATCTAGTCCAGAAAAACTGTGAGCATAGACTTTCATCAATGTCTTAATATACCACATTCAATAATCAGATTGGAAGGATAGTGAAAATGGTAGGCGAATGGTTTGGCATTTCTTGTACTGCGTGATCACAATGGTCAGTATATCAGTTCTACATAGACAATGGAGATGCAGTCTCATACTTTGACTTACCTAGTTGTCTTCCTCAATGCTGAAACTATTAAAATGGAAAAAAAAACTACAGTTTAGTTACATATGAAGTTATGAACTCAATTTAAGCATGGCTACTATGGTGCTGTTTGGTCGAGGACCAGCAACGGCAACGGTGATGCAATCAAATCCAACATCAACAGTTCCAGTGCAAGGAATACCAGGTATCTGTTTGGTTGGCGGCGCGGGGCGTGAGGGAACTGTGTGATGGAGCGAGATGGCAAGATGGGACTCCAAGAGCGCGCGAAGGGAGAAGATACTGCTCGGAGGAGGGTGGGAGCAGCGTTCTACGGGGCCAGATCAGTTTACGGCATGATCTGTTGCGGGCTGGGTGTCCCAAACGGAAAACAACGTGATCCATCTACGCTGTGAATGGATGGCGGGCTGAAAACGCTGAAACAAACAGCCTCTATATGCAGGAAATTGCAGTCCCATTCTAGGGGTTAGGGATTGTAGGCAAAAATCCCCATTGCAGTATTTACCAAAGACTAGAAATATTTGTACAGCCTCTATAAAAGCCTATAGAGGTAAAAATCCCCCTTGCAGTATTTACCAAAGACTAGAAATATTGGGAGATTTACTGATTCACACTAATTCTCTTTAAACTAACATCAACAAACACGATCAAGATTGATAACGTACAGAAACGTGTCATGCAGCGATGCACATCCTGCTCAAAACCCTAACAGATTGTCAAGTGGCAAGTGCCAATTTAAAAAAGGAAGCATAATCTCCACCAACCAAATAGACCCACAATCTACAAGAGCCTACACAAGCAACAAGATAAAATGAACCAGAGGGGAAGAGAGAAGTCTTGGGGGAAGGGAAAGGCGGAAGCTTACGGCCTCTGGCTTGCCGATGATGTCGGCGACGGACTTGGAGGCTTCGGCGAGGATGGCGGAGGTGTCCACCCCCTCCAGGTTCACGTTGGTCGACACGTTCAGGCACGGCATCCTCGCTCGCTTCCTCTTCCTCTTCCTTCTCTCCGCGACTGCCTCCGGCTGGCCGGCCGCCTTCTCCTCCTCTGCTCTGCTCCGCTCACTGCTCTCTGGTCTCTGCTGCTCCTCTCCCTCTCTATCCTGCTACACGGAAAAGGAATCTCATCTGCTCTGCCTGCCCTAATAATGGGGCTGTTTGGGCCTGTTAGTTTCCCCTACGCTATGGGCTCTAGCCTATTGTCGGTCTAGCATCCCCTTGGCCCAGAGCCCGTCGTAGCAAATTTGCAATGTCCGATGATCCCTTCTCGCTTGGTTCACAAACAACTTCGATTCAGATATCATCGGAGTACAGACAAGGGATGGAGGATCTAGAGAAGAACACCAAGAAGGTCCTAGAAGGTTCCAAGTAAAGAAGAGGAAGTTTTGAGTGAAGAGAGATGTATGCGGAAGACGAATTGTTCTCTCCTGAATCTTCGATGCTCCCAACGCTAGCAGTGTTACCTGTTTTATAAGATTGATTGATGTTACGTCTCTCAAGGCCCATGTACCTAACAGATGCACTTGCACAATATTGGAACAACCAACTCAGATTCTTCTATTTCAGATAATCACTGAGTTTATATAGTGCCAAAAATGAGTACCAGATTTACAGATCCTAGAATGTTGGACAAAATTTCATTTACAGGGAGGATTTCCAGAACGAAATTTACAGGAAGGGATTTTCTAACACAGTTTTCTTTCTTTCTTTTTTGTTATACAACTAAGCTTCCTAGTACAGTTGAAACCTGTGAGCTCCTACTAGTCTCCTACAACAGCCAGAACAAGACAGCCCAGCCATCCAACACCAACTACAAGTGTACATCTTCCACAGAGCTTACATCAGCTACCTGTTACGCAGGGCTATATATGACCTGCAGCAGTATGCACATTTCTTGCTACCATTACCCTTTACCTGCTGGCTGTGGGAGTGTGGGAGATCAATTGAACAATCGAATCCACATGGTCATATCTGTGCTTTACTCACTATCTGGCCTGATAGCCTCCCAAGGTCCACCTTTTCTCCCTAACCTGAAAACAAGGAAAAAAAAAGAATTGTAAAATTTAAGATTTCCATGCTGCTTCTGTTCAAGACTCCAGTACAGGAATATTTCCTTTTCCTCAAGTCTGAACTTAGTAGTAGTTCACAATTTATATGATTGTAAGATAAGGCCCTAGACAGTTAATACTCTTCTACTTAATACACAACTTCTACTGGTTATTTACATGTAATTGCTGTTAGCTGTCAATGATCTTTGTTTCCATCTTCCCGTCAAATCACCTAGACATGGTCATTTCTTGTAATTTATCAGTTTAGTATCTGACCAGACGTGCTTCCATGGTCCACCTTTGCTCCCTAACCTGCACACAACAGCAAAATGCTACGAGTCACCAAGCTTTACGCTATCCAAATTTCCAGAAAGGAGCAGCTGAAACATCAGGCACTACCTCCAAAATCCAGCCACTGCTCTCAAGCTCATAAAAAGAACTAGACCAGACCAAACACCACCAAGACCAAGCTTAGGAGCAGCAGCAAGTAGGAATGCCGATGAAACAGCCCCAACAAAGAACTGAGCAACACATGCCAAAAATTGTAAGCACACCATAATCCCGCTATGTTTAGTTATGACAACATAATGGGGGATACAATAGAAAACAATATCCATACCATTGAGTATGCAGCATAGGTGAAGTCAGACACGCCATAGTACAGCCCGTCGATCACGAACGCAATAGCATTTATCGGTTGAGAAACAGTGACAAACTGCAAGAGTTCATATTGTCAAAATGAGCATAAACAATATCATGCTTTACTTCTGAAAGTCAGGTGCTTTATTCCAATTATTCTTCATTACCCAGACTCCAGATTTGGCAATGTCTAAAACTGCCGGATCACTTGTGAACAGCACAGAGAAAGACCCAAACCCAAAGAACAGAGCCACAGCCAGTGCAACTCCAGTTACACCTCCAATCTACATTTATAACGAAAACGTATCAGCAAGTAGCTCATGACTGGAGACCTGAACTTCAAAGTGCATTATTAACCTGCAGAACTCTGTATAAAACCAAACGAGCCTGCTTGTAATTCCCTTTTGCATATTCACTCGCAAGTAGAGCCTGCATTGAACTATGGACACTTTAAAACAGAAGACATACAGATTTGTAATGTAAGACCCTAAACGAGAAATGTCACATAGCGTAAAATGTACAGACCTGCCCAGCAAGAGCTAGTGCATCATTGAGCAGAGAAATTGTCAGCCACACTTGCAAGCACAACTGATGGCCGGCCATTGGAACAGGCCCTTCTCTTGCAGCCAGCGATGTCGACAGTGTCATGGTCAGGAGTACTGCAATAGTCCTGCCAATCAGAAGTCCACCTACGGAATAGTTTCCAGTTAAAGTGGCTATCATGGCCTCATGGAGCTCTGCTCTGAACTAGTAAAGATTAATAAAGTTGCAACAAAAAGTTTTAGCAACAAAAGAAACCTCTCCTGTATCAATACTTGTTAGTAAATATTTGGAGCATCCACAAACCTGATTTTAGATAACGTATGATTCCACCACCAATTACATTTCGGGAAAAGATTACTACTTTACTATTCAGCTTCCAGAGGAGGATGCAAGCACATACCTGACAACGGGCAGATAGTTGTAGCAAGGATTTAGTTCTCGTGGGTGCAATTATGGAGATGAAAAAGGAGGAATTAAGACAATCCAACAAAGGAAACACATGAAATTCTTAAAATGAATTCAACATACTCTGATGTCACTGTTGCCAAGGCAGCACCTCTAACTCCTAAACCAAGTGGAAAAACAAGTATGGCGTCAAGGATGATGTTTACCAGGTTGCCAACACCTGCATCCAGAGTGCTTAAATCCTTACTTTTGTCGTTTGCAGGAGCATAAAGCATCATAATTAAGACAATCATACAGCAAACTTCTCAGAACTTTTTCGCGAACATGCCCTCATGGCATGTGTTTCATTAAGAGGAAGCAGAAGCAGTCACAGTACAACAAACTCTGGTAAGCCAACAAACTTCCCAGAACTTGCATTTGTGGTAGCTGTCACTTCCTAAATCTTATTGTCGCTCATTAATGGGGAACTTTAAATCTAAAATTGATAACATTGACAGGTATATTATTGTTAAATTTCTAGATGACCACTGAACTAGGTGCACAGACCACTGCAGTGGCAACTACATGCACAAGACATTTCATCCTGGAACTTGCTTATAAGAAATACATAAATTGCAACACTTCACATGGTCCAGTTTGTTCATTTTAGCAGATAAAAGAGTTTCTATAATCTTACCCACAGCATATAAAGGTGTTTTCGTATCCATGAGCCCACGAAATGCACCCTGTGCAGCAAGTGCTAACACGATCGGTGGAGCACCATATGCCCTAAATGTAAGAAATTGCTCAGCTGGTATTCGCATTGGAGAATCCTGCATAGATAATATACAACACATGAGGTTTGACAGTGAGTACAGATACTTTAAGAACTACAGATAATAAAAAAACTTGGGGTCAAATGTTAAAACTGAAATAAAGAGTTAGTATTACAGTTAGTCATGGCCCTCAATTCAACAAGTAATACGAGGTATATGTCTATATGACAGGTAAATGATACCTTTATTTTAAAGAAACATAGATAGAGTATGAAAATTTTTAGGTGGTGTAACTGTCTAACTGATGCAATATCATATTAACTTGACACATTTCCTCATGAAGATAAAAAAAAGTACTGGCTAAGCGGATAACCAACTGGGCGTCAAGTAGTCGATACTAAAGTTCTGAGAATTGAAAGAAATGAAGCTATTCTTATACTTACAGTAGGTACGCCGATCATGTCCATTAGTGTGCCTGATCCAAAAATCAGCGCCACAGTTTCCAACAGCCCAATACCAGCAGCTAAAGCCAGTGATGTTGATACTGCTGGAAGAAACTTCCTTTTCGTGGTCACCTCCTCAGGAGACCTTGGAAAGTCATATCCTAAGCGAGAACTAAATAACAGATTAGTGTAACACAAATAGTGGGGTTGTTTTTAACAGATGTTCCGAAATCTTCAGCAGCTTACCTTCTCTTGTCCCAGTATAACCATCATCCGTTGCTTGCTGCTCAGCAACAAAGGATGTGGTCACGTTAAGCAAGGGCACATTAAACAGCTTTGACACCAAATTGAACACTGAAATTGATACACCAACAGCAGCAAGTTCGGCCGAACCTGATGACAGAAAAATTATGGGTATTTAATTTAAATATCAGTGAATGCTCATTCACAAAACTAGGAAAAACAGGAAAGATGAATCAAATGTTTCCATCTGTAGCATGAGACCCCAGAGAGGCAGAAATTGAGGAAAAGAGGAAAGCTTTGCTTCACCTAAGTGACCGACGAAGGCAGTATCAACGAGCGCCGCGATGGGGTCGGCGGCGAGCGCGAGCGCGGCGGGCAGAGCGATGCTGAGAATGTCCAGCCCAATCGTATCCAGAGAAAACCAGCCCTGGACCGCGCGCCCCTCGTCCCCTTCCCCGTTCTTGGCCTCCTGCGACGAAGGTGTTTCCTCCTCGACCACGGCTTGCTTACCGCTACATTGAGCGGGCCGCCGACGGCGGCGGTGGCACTGTGCGAGGCAGGCGCGAAAGGAGGCGCGGCTGAGCCGTGATGACGGGGTCAGGGTGAGAGCGCAGGCGACCGCCCTCACCGTCACCGGCGGCGAGGTCACCATGCGCGCGAGCGAGAGGAAGAATATCTCGCCTTCTATTCAGCCAAATGGTTCAGAGTGAAGACAGACACATATGGCCACAAATGCAAGAATTTCACATAATACAGAAAATTCTGGTAGAAAACACTATGGCCTCGTTCGGCTGGCTGGTGGCTGGTGGCTGGTGCTGATTTGTTGTGAGAGAAAAATACTGCTGGCTGGTTGGTAGCTGGTGGCTGGTGCTGAATTGGTGTGAGAGAAAAACACTGCTGAGCCAGCCGAACGAGGCATATATATGTATAATGTATAATAGATACTACTCCTGCAACTAGGATTTCTGATGGTTTCTACGGCGAATAAGCCGGTTAAAACTGATTTGGTGTGAGAAAAAAAAATAATATTTCATGACTAATAAATCATGTCGATAAGTTTAAGCAGACATGGCATAAATCGGTGTATTAAGAAAAACGAGTCTTTTTTTTTCTTCCCTGCAAAGCGCAAACTGCAATCGTGCAGAATTATCAAAGGTGGTTTGCTGTCCACCAATTGGTATCTGAAACTGAAAGCATCGTATCCATTTGGGCAAGTGGTCTTGGCGATGCTGATACCGACTGCTTAAAATGTAGATACGTCAGCAAGCTGACAATTTTGGAATATATTTTGTGTGAACCATGGCCGTGCAAGTGGATTCCAATGGCCCCATGAGGAGAAGGTTTTCAGATGAATCAAATGATATTTGTGGTCTCGTAAAAAAATGATATTTGTGGTTCTTGGAGCAATTCTGCCCAATAGATATTTGGAGATTGCTACTCGCCTTCAACGATCATTTCAAATATTTTCAGTCACAGTGCCCCTTGCTATCTTATTTTCAATTACACATTTGCACTCCAATAAAAAAGCGTGTACTCCCTCTAGTCATAACTACACTAGTTTAACGAGATACGAGGTAGTATAAACATACCAAAAAATTGATCGAAAAAAAAACGTATTAAGGATTCTAATCGCGGATCTAAGTGGCATCCCTTGACAAGTTAAGGGGATCATTCACGCATTTAACTCCAAAGCTTATAATATTTCAAAAAATTATGGACAAAATCTACCGTGCCAATTTTTTGTTGAGAAGTTGATTCAAGATATTCAAAGATTCATTGATCGGGAAAAAAATTAAACATGTCGACAAGTACATACATGTTGTGGTGGGCTTTCCTACTGGGCCTCCATGGGCCGATGTGGAATGGAATAGTTCAACGAGCCCAACACACTGCCGGCGCCACGTGCCACTGCCCCCACCCGTCTTCACCAGAAACCTGAAACCCGCCGCCGCTTTGGTCTCCGTCGTCCCCATCTCCATCTCCGGCCACCAACACCACTACTCCACTAGCGACCAACCTGTAAGTACCAACTCCCCTTCGACCCTGCTTTACCCCGGAAGGACACTAGTACTCGACGCCAGATTCATCCATCCGTCCATGGGACTGGCCTTTGATTCGTGCCGCGTTGTGCGTAAACTCTCCCTGACTGAGGGACGAATCCAGAGGGTCCATGCATATGAGGTTCGCGGGCTGGTACCTGAAGATCGCGGCGGTCGGGGCCTCCATTGGCGCCGCCATGGAGCTCTTCATGATCCACACGGGCTTCTGTACGATTCTCCCTCCCTGCTCTACTCAGCATCCAACCCCCCCTCACCCTCGTAATTTGTTTCTGATCTCTAATAATCAATCACACTTGAATCCCAGTTATTACTACTGGCTGTCCATCTGAGAGCATACATCTAGCCCCCGTTAAAAAAAAAATCTTGAAGGTACCTTTAGACAGATTGCAAAGTTCTCAACTGCAGCATTGCTGCTCTTCTAGATGCAATTGCCACTTGCATTTTCCTGTTATCCAAATTCAGATAAGCTCATTGGGAAATTTCCAGGGGGGATGGCTATTTGAACTCGATGCTTCAGTGCATCTTCCAATTTAACAACAATCCAAACTTCTGATACTTTGGTGCCATACAACAAGTTCAGATTGCCTAGTAGCATTCATCCTGTCAGGTTCTCTATTTTTTCACTGCTGCATGGGAAGGCCTCTTACATATATGTACCTTTTTTTCCCCATGGTTATATGCTACAGATGATAAGGTTGTTGTCTTGGAGTCAGAAAAACGAGCTTGGGAAAGCAGTCCAGAGGCCCAAGCTATGAGGGAAGCCCTGAACCCATGGCGCAAGCATGACGAAGAACAGAAGAAATAGTCATGAATTATGTGTCCTGTCAAGTGATTGCATCCTCCATTTGTAGGCCCTTGAATGAGGTAATATGAATGCGAGTCTTTTGCATTTGGTGAATAATTTGTACTACTTTTTCGGAAATTGCTGGATGCCTGGATGGATGGTACCTTCCAGGAAAGGTTGAAGGCCATAGGTAACGGAGCTATTTCTTTTTTTTCGAGGGGACAACCTATACACTTTCAGACTGGATTTCACTTGTTATGTGTTATTACTTATTTTAACATTATAACGGCGAAATTGTAGGTATAGAAAGAGGTGAAAGTTGTATGTCTGTTTGTACAATAATTGAATGCTCTGTGGATCCCTCGCTGAAGTGTAGTTCCTTTTCAACTATTGCTCAATGAAGTTTAGTTCCTTTTCAACACCTGAGTAGTCCATCCTGACCATTCTTGCAAAAGTTAAACTTTCTGTGTCATATTATCCTATTTGAAGAACTCATTGATCCCCTGTTTGCTGTATCAGTATCTCCTTAATAAAGATTGAAAGAGAAGTTATTTGACTTCATTTTAGGCAGAAAGCTGAAATGCCAATCAGATCCAATCTCTGAAGTCCTGCATACTTTAAGCCATTTAAGTACAACATAAAAACAGTAAACATGGAGCATTTTGCACACAAATTTGACTGGCAACAACAGTCTAGACTGACTCATGCTATCTTGGGCAAACTTGTTAGTATTCATGCTCTGTGGACTGTGAATGGTGTGTTGGTTTTGTACTTTAACATATCAGCTATTAAGCCGTTACTTTCCGATCATCTTTGTTTTGTTCAGGTATTTGCATTCACATCCTCCAGTTGTAACCCCTCAAATGAAGTGATGTGTCCACACTACCGTGAATATTCTCTCCTACTTCTCTGAAATTGCTGGATGGTAGCTTCCAGGAATGTTTAAAGGTTCATAGGCATGTGTCCACACTGGATTCGCTTTCTACCGTGCTATTTAACAATATAATAACAAAATTATAGGTTCATAAAGGTGACAAAGGTCCATTTCTTTGCCTGAATCGAATGCTCCATGGGCTCCATACTGAATTATATTTCTTTTTTGATTACAGCTCACTGGAGTGGTCCATCTAGGACATCCTTCCAAAATTTAGAACTTTCGTCTCGTGTCATTTTCTGCTATTTAGAGAACTCGCTGCCCTCCGGCATTAATGTAAACATTATTGCCCTGACAAAGATTGAAAGATAAGTTATTTGCTCTGAACTCTACCATGTGATGCGTCGTTAAGTAGCACTAGCTCCAAGTCAGAATATTCTTGTCAATCAAAGTTTTTTTAACTTTGATCATAAATGTATAAGAATTATTAGGTTGATTATTTAAGGTATAGATGTTACTAGATTTACCGTGAGAAGTACTTTAAAAAAAAATTCGTTCCTTTGAAATGCCATGTTTTCATTGGTCAAAATTTCAACGTACATAACAACAGTAAATACAGAGGATTTTGCACATGTCTCAGTCAACCAGTAATAAACATTCCAAACTGACTTCATCCAACCTTGGGCCTACTTGTTAGTATTAATCCCAGTAAAGGTAATACTGGTTGTACTTTACATACCAGCTGATAAGCTGATAATTTTCTATCCTCCTGATGTCTCTTGTCATGGTATTCATTTCGTGTATTGTATCTAGCCCATTTCACCTAGAACTAAGTCAATTTTTGTACAAGCTAACTGTGGTTTCAAATCAGTAAGGAACTGATAAAGGAGTTTCTCTGTTAACTGGAAACTTGGTGAAGGTGCTTACAACTTGACCGGCTAGCAGCAGCAGCATAAGCTGGTTTTGTTCGTATGAATAGAACTATGCTTGATGCTAACCCCAGAAATGTGATGCAAGCCCACAGGAAGAAGGTGGTTGAGTAGCACTTCATCCCCATGCACACAATCATGGTGTCAACAATGCCAGTGCTGTTATCCATTACTGTCATCTTTTGGCCATTTCCATCGTATACCATGGCAGCAATCTGGCCATAGAGGAGTGAGCCCAGCGGGATATTGGTGATTAGGATGTTGTGATTCACCCCAACGCTATTTGGTCCAAAGAGCTCGGAGGTCACTGACACTGCTGCAGCAAAGATGAACCCTGAGCTTAGGCCAACTAGTGCTGTTCCTGCTACCAGGGTGCTTGCATCTTGTTGGTTCCACATAAGGAAAAAGGCCATTGGCATGGGGACCAATGCAGCAGCAAGCCACCCTGTGCGAGCAAGTGACACCTTCCTGTATACAAATTTTAGTTAGGAAGCATGTGATATGATGAGATATATGTTTGTGTATAAAGCAAAACAGATACCTGTGAAGGATGTCAGGTAGTGCAGAAAGAAGACGACCGAAGAAGGAACAGGATGAGTAGACAGCAAGTAGCATGGTGAGCTGTGACTGCTGTTGCAATGACTGCGCAATCTGCCCCAAGTTGTTGCTGTATACCAGGCCAACAGTGGCTCCACAGAAGTAGGCTGTGTAGTAGAGCCAGAAGTCCACACACCAAATGAGCTTCTTTGCACTATGTTCTTCACCGAGCGCCGCCAGGTGGCCCTTGCCCACTATTGTTCCACAACAATTGCCCTGCGTCTGGTGCTCCATTGGTTTTTGCACCATCGCATTGGACTCCATCTGATGATTGTTACTGATTAGGAGTGGCTTATGTGGATCATCATGGTTTAGTGGTGATGCAGGGTCAGGGCCATCTGTATCCACATATGAGCAACTGGAGCAGGCAGGGATGATGAGAGGAAGGGCGAGGAGGACCATGGCACCTGTGAGGATGACCCATGCAGTAGAGCCGGTTGCGGTGAAAGATCCAAAGACCACCAGATATATGCCTGTGATGAATGCGAGGATGTAGAGACCGAGGAAGACACGCCTGTCATGCCTGGGCGCACTTTGGAGGTGGCTGTCATTTGTGTGGCAGAGGAGGATTGCTGGGAGTGCAAGAATAGAGACACCAAAAGGGAGGATTGCATTGAGGAGGAGGTATACAGCTGGGGAGGAAGGGGAGAGGGCATTCGCAAAGAGAGTGTAGAAGGCAGCGCTGAGCCCGTTGAAGCTTATTGAGAGGGAGAGGGCCAGGGAGCGGTTGTTTGCAGAGAAGCTGCGTATGCAGAGAACAAAGCATACTGTGTTGAACCAGCAGATGCTGCACCCTGCTATCAAGCAGACCAAGAACACCTGCAAGGGCCAACATATGAATCAGAATTTGATGATATAATTAAGTTCAATATAAATTGAATGTTATGGCTTTATTGACAATTTAACTTGTGTTGTCTCTACATCTTGGCTTGAATACATTCTGTGTCAAGTGTTTTGCAATCTGTTTGTCAAGAAAAACCAGTATGCTAATATAGGCTATCTACTGAAAACTGCAGGGTTGATTTCTATGCTGGGAGGTCTATCAATAGGGTCCGGAATGCAGGGTCTCTACTAGAAGAATGCACATCCTTTTTATTTTTCCTTTGAAGATGTAGTGATGAATGCTTTTAAAATGTGTTTGGAGTGGGACATCTAATCTCATTTTCCTCAACAATTCCCAGTACCCAGATATGTGGTAGGCATTGAGTAGCTGAGCAGGGAATTGAGGTTAGGTATCAAATACTGTAGTATTTTGTAACAGCACCGTGGCAATGTGACCTTAAAACTTTGTGATTCCATTTATGTGTTGTGACATGCCACATATTTCTCCTGAATGTATTGAAGGAAGGTGTGAAGTAGGTGGATGATGCAGCCGTGACTTGTGAGAATTGAATGGCATGCCTCATGCGTGTGTGATGCCGGTGGGGATGTTGTACCTAGCTGATGTGATTGCCATGGCTGAGAACTTACCTACCTTTGTGTATACACTACTACTAGGCCTTCAAGATTTTTGAGTTTGGATAAAGATAGTGTCCTGCTGGTGCTGTGGAGGAAATGAATTTGAGTGGTTTGCTTGTTAAACTCCCTCTGTCCCTCAATTAAAGTCGTTTTGGCACTGCTACCGAGCGTCCAGGTTCACTGGCCAGTGAATGCATCTGGGCACAGGGACGTCCATGTTCAGACGATGTTTGCTGCACTGCGTCGAATGCTTGGACGACCTGTATTCTGGGACGGAGGGAGTAGAAGCAAGAACATTGATTCCTTAGATTGATGCTAGTTGATGGAATATGTTGTCACTGTTTGACAGTTGAAAAAAAGGGTTGTCGGATTGGGCACACCTATCAATGAACAAGATATTTACTAGAAAAAAGAAACGTATACAGTTTGGAGTATGTGTATTTTTTATCATGCTATTAGACAAAAACAGGAGAAGTTAGAAGTTTGCGAGAGCGCACGCGGTGTGCAGGTGGCTCATCTAGCAGTCAAAAGCAGAGCAGAGGCAGAGACTGGTAGGAGGAAAGCAGATTTCAGTTAGTTGCAGAAAACATTCGATTCAGACCTGAGACTGAATTTGAAATGTACTGGTTCGTTGGTTGGTTGGTTGTTGATGAAGTAAAGTAACGAACCATCATCAACTATTGCTGGATACTCAGCTGGTTGATGATGGATGTCTAATCCCCATCTCATGTCAATATGTCATGCCACTTTTGCTCGGCCCTTTGTTTGGATTTTCCAAGGAAAATGCATGAGAAGGTGATAGGAGAATAAGAATGCCAAACACTTGCATTTTAGAATGAAATTCTAGAATCTAACTATTTATTTATCCAAACACTGCCATTTGGAGAGATTCTTAATGTACAAAGACAATAATCACTATGTGAGAATGAAGTTTATATAAAAAAACCTCATTATTTTTAAAAGTTTATGACTATATATATAGTTTATGACATGACTGTATAGTTTATGACAAGAAAATCGATCAGCACCATATGACGAAAAGCTTTGAAATACGAATCCAGTGATGCTAAACTTGTGTTCTGTAACAAACACGCGCAGTAGAATAACAAGGAGGAGAAGAAAAGGGAAAGGGGAAACAAAGAAGAGGGAAGGTGAGGATGGTTTGGTTCGGATAATAAACGTAAGGAAGGAGATTGAGATCCGTTCCCAAGGGTGCATCTGAGCAAATACGATCTTTGTCTTTTCAAGAAAAGGAAAGGAGATGCCAGATGGAGCACCTCCCAGCCACAACAGCCCACAGTGGAGTTCTGCTCCGCCGGCCATTGGCCATTGCTGCTCGCTGCCGCCGGCCATATCAGTCTCCATCGTCGTCGTCTACGTCCATTCCTATCTTCTTTTATTTTTGGCTATTTCTTTCTTTCTTTCTCATTTCTCATAGACTAAACCAAACGATCGAGACGGCCGAGGTGACTTGACACGTATACTCTGCACTGCCTGGCAACCACGGCTCAACGATCGAACATCAGCGGGACACGCCGCCAAGCAATGGCAATGACGACGACACGCACGTACCAGAGGGTAGGGGACGGCGACGGCCGCGACGAGGCAGTAGTACTGCACGGCGTAGGCGGCGAGCCCCATGGCGGCGGAGACCATGAGCACGGCGTGGAGCGGCATGTGGAGCAGCGCGAGGCCCGACGACCACCCCAGCGCCTTGCCCAGGTCCGACGCCGTTGCCAGGTAGTTGAGCGCCTCCTGCGAGACCCCCAGCGACGACTTGAGCGCCGACGAGTAGGCCGAGAAGTCGAAGTTGGTCCCCGTCACCGCCTGGATCCACACCGTCGCCACCAGCATCGCCCACCGCCGCCACGCCTCGTCCCGGCCGCCGTCGCCGTTCCTCCATCGCTCATGCCGCCGCCCCTCCACATCCGCCATTCCAGCGCCCTCCTCCCCGCCTCGGCCTGGTTGCGCCATGCTTATTTGATTCTGGAATGATGATTGCAAGGCGCGCGCGCTCCCGCCGCGCGGACAAGCGCGCGCGTTGCCTGTCCGTCCGTGCCAACAACCGCTTCCCCCTCCCTCTTTCTTCTCTGCTCAGCTACCTGCTCGGTCGATCGCGCTCCCTATATTTATACATGCACACGAGCTTTCCTGTTTAGTAATAGTAAGTTCATTTCGATCTATTCCATTTGTTTTAAATATATATGGTCTGTTTGGCATAGCTCAGCTTCACCAGTAAAATTGTTTTTTTTAAAAAACAGCTTCACAAGCAGCTTTTTAGTGAAGCTGAGCTGTTTTAAAAAAAATATTTGGCAAAATAGCTTCACCAACAACTTATGAGGAAGAGAACTAGGATAAGCTACTATTTTTAGCTTCATTCCAACTTATATCTTCGTGAGAGAAGGAGAAAAACAGCTTCATGAAACTGTTTTGAAAATGAGTGTTTGGTAAAAAAAATAGCTCACAACAGCTTACGAAACTGTTGTGAGCTGTGCCAAACAGGCCCATACTATTGATGGTTTCAGCTTTATTGTATGATAACTCAATCTTTTTTGAAAAAAAAATCTGACCAAGTTTATAGATAAATATATATCAACATATAAGGTGCGTACAATATTGGTGGGTTTAATTCGTTTCGAGAAAGAAAATGGTGGCTCTAATGGAAATAAGCTGATTTTATATAATTTTTTTTTGAACTGTCACCAGGGATTGAATCCCCACCTGAATATATATTGATATGCATCAACAGCCTCATTTTTGGGAAAAAACGAGGCAAAACCCTTTCGTCCAGTTAATTTTGGAAAACTGGACTAAAACCAATACAGTAGCCCCAGCACAGAGGCGAATTTGTGGCATATCCACGAGATGAAACAACAACAACAAACGCCCAAGCATAAAGGCGAAGGTGGCTACATCAAAACAAGAAGTAGAGCTAGCAAAGCTACATCTCCCAGTAACGATGAATGCCGAATATTGCACCACCAATAGACAAAACTTCGACAAACTCCATTCCACATGCGACTGTAAGGCGCTAAGTCAAGATTGACAGACGACAGCCGTGAAGTACATCATCTATGGAGTTCATCCGGGACCAATCGCCTTCCACCTATGCCCTTGGAGGGGAGGAAGCCTCCAAGGTTGGAGGACCGACGGTTGGAGAACGAGGAGATCCAAAAGAGGGGATCATGGTCCCGCTAACCCGGCATATGATGAGAGGATGCAGTCAAGGAACATGGAGGACGACAGAGCAATGACACCAGCGATGGACACCATCCAGCGAGCAGCTTGTGCCATGTTATAGGGAGTGAAGGGCGAAGATGTGGCACAACAGAGAAGAACAGCAGGAAGACAGCAATCCAAGGCACAAAAGCTACAACAACGAAGCCCCCAAGGAGGTGAACGACGCCTAGAGGCGTAATCGCCGTCGGCCTAACACGAGCTAGGCAAGACTCTCGGCCGAGCCCTGTGCCAAGGAGAAGGGGAGCTGCGCAGCGCACAAACACCATAGGAGGATGCATGGAGAGATTCTTCAGTGACGCTTCCAACGAGGAAGCTCAACACGAGAGCATCATCCGCTGCTGGCCCAGCCTTGCTGGGCAGAGCTTTCGCCCAGAACCCTTACAACGATCCTTGCAGCTGGGGCCCTAGCTGCCATTGCACCCACATGCTTGAGCTCTCGTCAGCTCGCGCGAGCAGGGGTCACAACGCCATGGGCCCCAACTGCCATTGCACCCACCTGCTTGAGCTCTCAGCAGCTCACACGAGCAGGGGCACAACACCATGGAGCCGAAACTTGGACACCAGCAGACCAGCGGTAGCCCCAGACCGATTCCAGTCGAGGCACGACAACCGCTGGGATGGCCTCCAAGCTGCCGTGCCGCCCCCACGAAGCATTGCCGGGGCCCTCAGCGCCGCCGTTGTGCTGCACGCGCCCGTCGGACACCACCGCCGGAGCGGTAGCCGAGCAGCCGCGCTGCCAAACGGCACTGAGGGTGACCGCACATGGAGGGTGACCGCATCCCCGGCCGCCACGTGCAAGCCCGCCCAGCCGGCATCTGCTTACCATTGCCGGCCGTGAATAGAACCAGCCCAGACTGCGGTCGGCTACCACCGCGGCAGCTTCGGCCAGCCGTGCGTAGCCGCCGACATCGTGAGGGAAGGGAGGGCGTCCAGACGCTGCCCCCGTGCCTGCCTGACGCCGACCGCCGACGCCACAGTTGCCGCCCGGCCCCAGCGGGCCAGATCCAGCCGCTAGGGCTACAGATCCGGCCGCCCAGCCACCGGACCCGACCGCCGGGCACTGAAACCAGACGGCTAAGGCCTATGTCGCCACCGCCGACAAGATGAAGGAGGAGGTCTGGGTCGAGTGGGCGCGCGACCGCGGCCGGCTTGGGAGGGCGCAGGCCATCGCTACACCGCGAGGATCCGGCGACGGGGACGGCAGATCCGGGCCAGGGGGCCCGAATCCGCACTGCCGGCAGCCACTAGAGGCAGCGCACAACTGGGCGCCGGAGTGGAAGATGGGGAGGGGGAGGAATGGAGCAAGCAGAGCAGCGCCCCGCCGCCACCTTCCCTGCGGCCGCGCGGCCTCCGGCGGTGCGCTCGGGTGGCGGTGAGGACGAGCGGCGAAGGTGAGGAGCGCGGCGGTGGCGGCGCTTGGGTTCCGCCCGAGTCGCGACACGATACACGGTTCGCGGTCTACAAGATGATGATGTAACACCTTGATAGATCCCATGAAAGATAGCAAAATTGAAAAGACTTCGGGGACATGAAATCGTGTTCATGGGGTCCTTGGATGGTCAGGAGAATATCAAAATCACTGTCAAGTCTTCTGGGTTCGGAGGGCAAGTGAAAACTCCCGCTATAGAGAGATAAACGTTTATGGAATTGTTGCTGTCTATGGCAGTAAACAACAAAAAACAGTAATACCGGTTTCTTAAAATGGGCCTAATAAAGGTGGATCAAAGACCCCCCCTGCACCTCCAAACCAAGGCAACTAGAGATAAAAACATGAAAGATAAATAAGGTCAAGAATTTTACTAACGAGATGCAATTACAATAAGCTTTTGTCCGACTTTTGAATAAGTACACCAATCAAAAAGGACCATCTCGATGAATCGACTCATAAAAAAGAAGTCTATTCATCTCCTAAACAAATTTTTTTGCCTAACAAGAAGGAGGTTCCTGCTGCACCCATTCGGGGTTGTATTTTGATCTATGGGTCGAAGTTTGTAATAATTGGCTAGAGTCTATCTTCTGATAGATGAAGCCAGATATAAACTATCCTTTATCTAAAAAAATGCAAGGCATCAAACAAGAGTACCTTATATATAATTGGCTCTATGGAGGTCTCAATTAAAGAGATCAAAGAGCCGACTGTCATTGAGAACCAGGCTCATCCACTATGCAAAAAGTGGAGCAAAAGTGCCTCTGCAGGAAAAAATGAAGTTGAGAGTAGTAAGCTAGAGTCCAAGTACTTCGAACCAAGGTGGCGCCCTTCAGACTTGACCAAGATGCAACGACGCAAACGTCAGCGCGCTCGCTATAAGAAAAATCGAGCAGGGAGCCTAGAGTTTCTTGAAAGACAGTCGTATACAATATCGCCCATAAAACAAAGCAACTGATAGCTTGACATCGTTGCTTTGTTGCTACGTGTTTTTGTAAGGTCGAGATGGCGGACTAGAGGGAGGATGAATAGTTTTTTCTAAAATTAATCGTGTCGGCTAACTGTAACAAATGCGGAATTAAAACTATCGGTCTAGCCAAAACTACACTTCTCTATCTAAGTTATCAAGCACCTTGGAAAGATCCTAAACAAGCAACTAAGAGGTCGAGCTAGCTAGAGCTCACCTAACTAATTTTAGAAGTAAGGTCACACAAACCTATACCAATAGTACTTCAAGCACAGGGAGCTCCTACACAACTAGTAAGCAAAAGCACAAAGTTCCTAAGCTCACTAGCAATGCTCAATGATAAGATAACTAATGCCAAATTAGTGAACGTAAATTACTTAGCTACACAAACTAAGCAATGTAACTAACAAGGTTACTAAAACTAAATTAGCCACGCAAGGGAGCTACTTCTATACTACACAAGCAAGAAGGTAACTAGCAAGCTACACAAGCAAACTAATTACAAGAGCCACTACACAAGCGCAACGTATATGAAAGTAAATACAAGCTTATGTAACGGGAATGCAAACCAACGGGAAGACAAGGATGACACAACGATTTTTCTCCCGAGGTTCATGTGCTTGCCAACACGCTAGTCCCCGTTATGTCGACTGCTCACTTAGTGGTTCAGAGGCTAATTGGCATCACCTGTCAAGCCTGCACGTCGGGCACCGCAAGAACCTACCCACAAGTAAGGGTAGCTTAATAACATGCTCTACTAGTGTTGCTCTTCGTGGCTCCCACGGGATGAGCACAATCCCCCTCACAATCACTTCTCCGAAGCACCACACAATCTTCTTTACGTGCTTCGACAGAGACCACTACCAAGCCGTCTAGGAGGTGGCAACCTCCAAGAGTAACAAGCACCACCGCCTTGCAACTCGAACACCTGATGCCACTCGATGCAACCTCACGATGCAATCGCACTAGAACCACTCACTCGCAATTGAATCACACTCTTGGAAGCACAAGTGAGTTAGAGGGCTCTCCTAGCACTCCCCAATCATGGACACTAAGTCCTAATGGAGCCAACTATGTGCCAAGGTCGGCCACACCCTCCTTTTATAGCCCCAAGGGCTAAAATACCCGTTATCGCCTTCATCCTGATTTTTGCGCACTGACCGGACTCACCCCAGAGTCCGGTCACACTGCGCTCGCCACGTGTACTAGCCGTTTGAATATTACCGTTGGGCGCCAACGGCTCCCAACGTGCGCAAACAAACTCCGCGTCCGATCGATCGACCGGACTCACCATCACCTAGCATCCGGTCGTGAACAGAGAGGTACCAGTGAGGTTTTTCATCAACCGAACGCGTCCGGTCAACACTGACCGGACTCGCCGCGGCGTCCGGTTGCTTTCCCTCAACGTTTCTAGGCCCAAAACAGTGGCACGGATGCATCAGGTCGCGCCCTAGTGCTAGCGTCCAATCACAGCCCCAAAACAGCCCTCACAATAACACTGATTGGACTCTGTAACCAGACTCACAGGTGCTGACCGGACTCTACATCTGCGCGTTCGGTCCAGCGTTCGGTCACTCATTGTTCACCGCTAAAACAACCATAACTCTTAGCTCCGAAGTCCGATTTCGATGATCTTAGACATTTTGGAAAGCTTATTTAGAGGGCTACACATCCCACTTGCATATATGATCCAAAACATAATGGATCAATATAGAATTTCAATCCAAGGACCATCACATAGTTCGGAGCACACCGAAAACCTTTCTCTCTTCTCCAAGTTGATCCACTTCAACTCCAACAACTTCTCATTTGCAAATGTGCTAACACCACCAAGTGTACATCATCATGTGCTTGTGTGTTAGCTTTTCACAAACATTTTTCACAGGATTAGTCACTCATTTCACCACGCCACTCGATCCTAGCATGTATGCAAAGTTAGATCACTCAAGTGACACTAGATGACTGTATGCAAACAAGTTTGCCCCCTCTTGATAGTACGGCCATCTATTCTAAACCCGATCATAAACTTCTCTACACACCTATGACTGGTGAAATGAAATGCCTTATAGGTTATACCTTTGCCTTACACATTCCATTCCATCTTCTCCGGTGTTGATGCAACACATGCACTAACCATATCACAAATGATACGATCCACTTCATATCATCACGTGATCTTGTTGGTTCGATCTTGACCTCACTTGCTCTTCTTCGTTGCCTTGGTCCATCGGCGCCAAGTCCTCACTAGACTTGCCCTTCACACTTGCAACCGGTCCATCAAGCCAAGCCTTGTCTTGATCTTCTTCACCTTAGTCACATGACTCAATATCATGTCTCATATGCAATAAGCTCCTTCATCACATGTGTGAGCCTTGCAACAAATCTAAGCCATTTCACCTCCATGGCATGTATTGCTCACACACTTGTACCTGTGGACTAATCACCTGTGTATCTCACATAAGCACATATTAGTCCACTTAGGTTGTCACTCAATTACCAAAACCAAACTAGGGACCTTTTCAGTTTTAAAACTCCCATATGCCCCACTTTAAAAACAAAGTGGCATATGTTGACAGCAAAAAGGGCCAGATGATGTTATATTTTCTTGGGAGGTTGAGATGTCGAAAGTTCCGAGTTGTGCGAGACTCCAAGGTCTTGGGAGTTGGCTCGAGCGTCAGAAGTTCCGACTTTCTCTATTTGAGTCTAGCTATTCTCAATTTTGATCGAAACTCCTTTGATCTCATGGAAAACTTGCAGATTGTGTCCTTCGAAGGTTTTCTACTAGGAGAATGCCACACCCCCAATATATATTTTGGAGGATCACTGCTGATTGAGGTATCCAATACACAATTGACAAAATCAATCTATCTTACCTATTATCTTCTACCACAAGCTCTTCCAACACTCTTGTTGGTCCATCACTTCTCTCGATGAGATTTGCCAGCGTTTTAGGTGACCTTGCCAATCCTAGAATATCCCCATCATGCTTCTCCCCGCTAGGTCTTGCAAGTTTCACAGGCGAAGGAGCGTCTAATCGGCCTCGTCGACCTGCTAGTCGACATCGCCATTGAGATCTTCCTTCACTGCATGTGTATTTAGACTATGTGTGTGACTTTGAGCGATGTAGCCTTTACTGGTACGTGATCAAAGTCAACATCGATACCTTACTAGTGTATAGTCATCTAATATTACTGGGTGAATTCCCCGTGCGTTGCTGCGGAGATTTGAGAAATGATTTAAGAAAGATGTTGGATGAATTAATGAAGCAAAAAATGTTAAAGTAATTATAGAATTGAACACAGCTAATGCTTAGATATATGAAATTGTTAATGATACATATAACCTGTATAAGAAAATTGGTGCATGATAGCTGGTGAAATAAAGTGTTTTGATCCAATTGTCACGTTGGGCGAACAATTGTGAAACAAAACAATTGTGAAAGAATGAACCCTAAAATTCTTAAATAGTGGATATTTTGTTATCGTTCTAAAAAGGAACAGGAACTTTTACACTGCCAGAGCAAAATTTAATTTGTCCACTCCACAATGTGCAATACGATGAAACATCTTCACGAGACAGTACGAAATAAAAATTGTACCAACTTGCATGTGCAGGCTGGCCTGCTCTAAGTCTGATGATTAGAAGAAATAGGATGTGGTTGTGCCTATGCAGATTGACATGCTCAAAGATTGATTAACCACAGCGATAGTGACGGATCCACAACTCCACTCCACAACGCGGAGGCGTTAGCCCGGGGCGCAGGTATCCCCCTTACTGAACGGTCGGGATTGAATACGATAAATGAAGGTAGCTCATAGTTAGATGGACCGTATAAGGCTATCCGTATTCGTGGTACTCTAAATTCATCATCTAAAAGGCCTAGTCATAAAGATTCTCTCCTCTATACTCAATACTTCCGCATCCATCCATCCTGTATATCATCCTCTATCCACTGTGGGGTTCACTTGTCACTTTATCTAAATATATCCATGTGAGATCTAGTTTTAAAGAATTTATTGAAACGAATTTAATGGTGCAATCGGAATTTAATTTGAGTTTTTGGTTTGTGAGTTATAACATTTTTAGCTAGTTCAAATAGTGGGGCCCGCTCTCACCTCTCTCTGCCTCTCTTTCTCTATTCGGCCGAGCGCTGTAGCACAGATACAGGACGCGCGCTATCTCCTCCACAAATAGCAGATGGAAGGCGTTCCAGGATATTTTACCGGACTCGGCTGCAGCATTTTCATGCGCTATGTGCTCTTGCAGGGTATGTTTAGAGGATGCAGTGAGGATAGTCTATGAGATTGAAAAGGCTAAAACTCTGCAAACTGAGCATTTATTGGTGTCAACAGCCATGAATTTGCCGGTTGATGGCAGCTAGCACTAAATGCAAGCGTGGCCTCTCGATTACACTCTGGCTTACGGACGGGGTGTTTAGTTCGCAGTTTAAAACTTTACACCCTATCTCATCGAATGTTTAGAGATATGTATAGAGCATTAAATATAGATAAAAAATAACTAATTATACAGTTTACATGTATTTTACGAAATGAATCTTTTAAGTGTAATTAGTCCATGATTGGACTAAGGCTGGGCATTCGGGTTACCCGAAAATTTCGGGTCGGGTAATTCGGGTAGTTGGAAATTTGGGTATTGAAAATTGGTACCCGATTTTTGCCCTGAAAAAGCATTACCCGAAATTTCGGGTACCCGATAATTCGGGTTCGGGTTTTACTCGATATACCCGAAATTGACAAAACCAACCATTTTGGAAGAATTCAAGTACCATTTTAAAGCAATAAACAATAGTCCTTTAAATCACATCATGCCTTTATATCAATTACCAACAAATCACTTATCAAGTTAGCATAAATCTACATTAATTCATGCCAAATAATATATTTATATGACATTGAACTACCTCATGTCTTCATATTAGGAATAGAAGAGCAAATATTTGAGATATTTCGAGTAATTCGGGTAGTTCGGGTACCAGAAAACATTACCCGAATTACCCAAACTAATTTCGGGTTTTTACGATCACTATCTGAAATTATGATCGGGTAATTCGGATTCGGGTACTTCGGGTCTGGGTTCGGTAATTGGGTATCGGGTATTTTGCCCACCCTTAGATTGGACACTAATCGACATAGTTACACATATGCTACAGTACTCCGAAAACTTTACAGCTCCTTGAACTAAACACGCCCGGAGTGTACTACGATACCATATTTGTTCCAAAGGAAAATGGTAGATAGCGGAATATACTACGTCGGCTGTGAAACAAATATAAATAGGAATTCATATAAAGTAATTGCGACACTTGTAAAAAAAAAGTAATGACGGCATAAAATTCAAGGGTGCATACTTTTTTTCTTCTTTTGATTCATGTCTTATTTTATAAGTCTTACATTTGGTACTAATACCATATTTGTTCTCGACCATTAAATCATTGTAAAAGCCAACATTACATATATTTATCTTTCCTTTATGAATCTAGTAATCTCTATACCTTATATTTGACTTGGATACTCTATTTTTTTATCGTTAGATCATCATTAAAAGGTGTATATTCTTTTCTTTTTCTCTAATTAATATCATAATTTCTAGGTCTTGCATTTGACACGGATTTTCGATTTCTTCTGGATCGTGAGATCATGAAAAAAAACTAACGAACCATATTTTTTTCTATACACTTCAAATTCTTGCAGGTCATTGTTAAATTGAATAGTGTGTATTTTTTTATTTTCTGATTAATCTCGTCATTATGCCTTTTATTTGGTATGGACACTCTATTTATTCTGGGACGATAGATCACCATACAATTCAATGATGCATACTTCTTTCTTCTCTCGATTAATCTCGTAATTATTTAGGTTTTGTATTCGATACGAATAATCTATTTGTTGTCGGGTGTTAGATCATTGTAAAACACAACAATACTTTTTTTTGCTATTAGATCGATCATCACAAAAATCAAATGATGCATATTCTTCTATTTTTCTACTTAACCTCGTAATTTCTAGACTCTCCCAACCAAAGTGGAGCTCCTTTTGATTCAATTGTATATTACTACAATAGATGGATATTTACCCCCAAACTCTACCTAATATATAAAGAGCGATATGCTACATCCAACTTGCTTTTTTATTCTTAAAATGACCATAAACACTAAACCTTAAACCCAAAAATCTCTAAACCCTAACCCTAACCCTAAACCCTAAACTCAAAACCCTAAACCTGTAAAACCCTAAACCCTAACTCTTAAACCCAAAAACCCTAAACTCTAACTCCTAAACCTAAACAATAAACCCTAAACCCTAAACCCTAAAACTCTAAACCCTAAACCCTAAATCCTAAACCTAAACCCTAAATCCTAAACTCAAAATCCTTAACCCTAAACTCTAAACCTTAACCCTAAAACCCTAAACCTAGCACCCTAACTCCTATACCCTAAACCCCAAATCCTACACCATAAAACCTTAAACCCTAAATCCAAAACCTCAAACCTAAAACCCTAAACTCTAACCTAAACCCTAAACCCTTACCCTAACCTCAACCCTAAACTCTTAAACCCTAAACCCTAAAACCCTAATCTCTAAACCTAAAACCCTAAACCCTAAACCCAATATAATAACATAAACCCTAAAACCTAACCCACCCTGAACCCTAACCCCAACCCCAAACTCTAAACCCTAAGCCCAAACCCAAACCCTAAACCCTAAGTATAAATCCTTAACTCTAAATCCTAACTCTAAGTCATAAACGCTAAAAAACTAAACCCTAAACCGTAAATTCTAAACACCATAAACCATAAATCATGAACCCTGAACCCTAAAACACTAAGAAATGTCTCCAGTACATAAAAAATCACCTACATTGACTACAAAAATCACATACATCCTCAAATGAAGAATCTAAAACTACAAAGTTGCAGATCTCATTGAGAGATACAACTTTCATATAAATAGTATCTTCATTTGACACCATACAAGAAATATATAATTTTTCTAAGATGGTAAGCGCTTGTACGCAATTAATATGCTGCTGAAACTTAATATTATTTTCTTGACCATCTAAACTACCTCAAATGAAAAAACTCTAAACCATAAAGTTGTAGATTTCATCGAGAACTACAAGTTTCATATAAAACATATATATCTTCATTTGACAATATACAAGAAAGATATGATTTTTTTAAGACGACAAACGCGAGTACGCAATTAATATATTGCCATAAAATTGTATTATTTTGTGAACATCTTAACTATCTCGAATGAAAAAACTTAATACTAAAAAGTTGTAAATCTTGTTGAGTGCTATAATTTTTATATAAAAATTGTCTTCATCCGGTATTGTAAAAAAAATATACCATTTTTTCTAATCAATTGAGATGCCGAATAAAACATAGCTTCGTGAACACGAAGGAAGGAAGGTGTGAGTTGAATCAGCAACGGTCCATGCAATAACGACACAGCTAGCGCCCAGACGCCCAGCTCCAAGGGCGCGTCCGGGCGCACCTACCACCGACCGACACCAACTCGCACGCCCGCCCGCCCGGAGATGGAGGAGGAAGTAGATTGAACCCGCCCTGCCGCCCCCAAACGCACGGAAAACCCACCTGCCCCCAACTCGCCGGCCCCCCTGCACCTCCGCTAGCCGTCAGCTCGCCCACACAGCCCGCCCCCCTATTCCTCCCCCTGCTTGCTGCTGCAACAAATAGGATGAAGCAGCTGAAACACAGTAAACATGTTACTGAAACAACATCAAACAAACTACTGCAACGACATGGAACAATGGCTAAAATATAAGAGATTATCCACTGAAACATGGGGATCCATGAAAAAAATGCAACATCAAAGAGATAGTTTAGCTACTAAAACACCGAAAAGAATATATTGTTGCAACAACACTGAAGAAAACTGCTGCACCAACGATGGAACACCTACTGCAACATGAGATTGAAACAACTGAAACATACTGCACCATCTCAAAAAAGCAGTAGTAATGCAACATTGGGATGAAAGAAAAGTTGAAACACCAGGAAACGTATTATTGCAACAACACATAACAACTACTGCAACAACATGCAACACACTACTGCAACATGCTGAACCCCGAGAGAACTACTGCAACAACAAAGCAACAACTACTGCAACATCAACTGAAACCTACTGCAACATCCGGAGAGAACTATTGCAATACGGGCGAGAGGTGAATCCGAGAGCTCGCCGAAACCCTAGCCTACTGGAATAAAAATTGCAAACCTGCTACAACAACTTGAGAAACCCATTGCAACATGGCGAGAGCTGAACCCTGAGAGCTCGCCGGAATCCTAGCCACCACCACATTCCTTAGATCCAGACGGGGGAGGAGGAGGTAGAGGAGGGCCAGATCCAGAGGGAGAGGAGGAGGAGGAGGAGGAGGAAGAAGAAGGCTGAGATCTAGACGAGGATCTCACCTACCTTGCTGGAAGCCGCCGCCATGCATGGAGGTCGCGGACCGCGAGGGAGAGAGAGCAGGGAGGGAGGGAGCGAGCCGTGCGGCTTGCCGAAAAACCGCCGCCGTCGCCCCCAATCCGGTGGCATGGAGGTCAAGGGGGCGCGCGGAGGGGAGGGAGGGAGGGGCAGCTCGACGGCCGTCGCGCGTGGAGGGAGGGAGGCGCAGCGTGCCCAAGCAGAAGCAGAGAGTGGAGGAGCGGGGGAGGAGGAAGAAAGGCTGAAGCAGTGGAGTGCGGATGGGAGCGGCCGAATGGGAATGTGCGAGGTAGGAGAAAACGATGATGCGGACGTCGTTCGTGTTTTGTTCAGCGGCGTGGTTCAATTGGGCCGCAGCCCAGGTGCACGGCGTCCGGATGGGACGGCCGCACAATATCTTTATCGATGCAATAAATGCCTTACCGACTACCCCATCCTCTGATGCTGCAGCCTTTCTCTAATAAAGTTCACCTGCCATCACAGTGTTTATGCTGCCTAAAGCCACGGCGCCTGAACAAATCAGATTATCTCACACCAATCTCCAAACGCATCGAACGACTATCTAGAGGGAGGATACCTGCGCCCTGGGCTATCCAAACATTCGGCCTCCACGGAGTAGTAGATAAACCTAAAATACAGGCAATTTAGGCATCGTCACACTCAGTTGTTCTATCAACCTGGCAGGGAATCATATAAACAAAAAGAAAGGGAAATAACAAATGGAAGGTTCCATACAGGGGCGACCGGCAGCAGCAGTACATTGGTGATGGGGCAAATTAGAAGGCATAACTGCGATTAGCAACAACCGGAGGCTGCAGCAATATGTTGAAGCAGAAGGACGCACAGGGACCCTCGGTCGTCCGGTGACGCCTCTCCAAATTGCATGGATGGTGACTGACTGGAGTCTTGGCCCTCATGGGAACGAAGAACCATGGACGGCTGCTGCAGCTATCAAGCCACTTCAAATGCCCATCTGGATGAGGAATTTAATCACGATGAAGCCTGTTCAAAGAGCGATATATGCTGCGGGATTGCTATGCTCATATATAAGTGGAAGAAGGAAGGGAAGGGGCGTGTTGCCTCTTCGTTGGCTCCAATTAAAATGCTCGGGCATCTGAAGAGATCAGATATTGGATTTAGTCCGTGGAGGTGGAAGCAGTTTCCAAATCCATCGTTAGTGGAGGAAGGTGGGAAGGCCAACGTCGAAGGTTAGGGACTTGATGGGGCCGAACAAATGAAATTAAGTGTTTGAACGTACTGATTTAGTGGGCTCTCGTGATGACGTGACTTAAGGAGATACTAGAGAAATAAGCTAGTAGGATTTTGCTTTATAAAAGTTATAAATTCGCCGTGACGAATATAAACATCATTTTTATACTAACAGAATATTATACTTCCAAGCACTTGTATATCCCTTAATTCATCTGTAGAGAGTTAATTCATAATCAACTGGCAGCTAGTTAATGAATGGAACATCCGAACATGCATACGAATCTAATCCAGGCTATTGTATACGCGCTGTGCTCGGCTTGCATACATGTGATCATTATTTAGATGCTACTAGCTAATTGAGCAATTTGGATTGTATGTATCGTGCAATGTATGGAAATGGCTGTATGCATGATGTATAGGCACAGGGTTTTCAATTCCGGTACTAAAAAAATTGTGGTCACCCCTGAAATTACCGAAATTTGTAAAATTTGGTTGAAATTTCGCTGGAATTAATTTTTTAGAGATTTGCACATGAAGTATGTTTTTTTTAAAATGCGAACACAAGGTTGTCAAGTACCCTTGTGTGTTCGTTTTGTGATGAGTGATTGTCAATGTGATCCACGAAGTAGGTTGAGTGGTGACTAACCCTACCATGACGAAAGCTATGTGTGCATGTCTCTTGGCTCGTGATGTGCAGGTGTGGAGCACGGAGGCGGTAGTCGACGGCAAGGTGAAGGTCAAGGAGGACGTGCCGTGCCGACGGACCGGGAGTGGTGAAGGGCGGACGTGAGGCTTGGACCGAAGGACCAAGAGGCCAGGTGACTAGCCGCGGTGGCTGACACTTGGGACATCGACAAGTGCAAGTGTATATGGTGATGAAGACGGCGTCGGCCAAGTCAAGATGGAGACGATGGCGTCGTGGCACTTGGCGGGAGGCCGGTGGGCCAAGTCAAGGAGGAAGGCGAAGGCGTCATGCTTGGCAGGAGATTGGACACGCGTCAACATCAGGGGTTTGGTGGTTTCGTCCTCAAAACCATCGGCGGGGGACGCGTATGGAGTACGGTACTCGCGAGCAGTTTGGTAGTTTGGGCCTCAAAACCATCGGTGGCGGGTTTACGGGTTTGGGCCTCAAAACCTAGGCGAAGGTTCCGAGGAGGAACGGACGACACGTGGCGGCATCGGGGAGTTCGCGTCGAAGCGAAGCTACCGGTGAGGAGGCGTGGTGGCCGTCGGATCAACATGAAGACCGGGTTGGACCTCTACGCCCTTGGGCTTATTGGTTTAGCTCTTATGTATCCAGGGGCAATTAGGAGAATGTGTAATAGCCCTGATAAATAGGGGATGGCACCCCCAAGCCATCTTCACCTCTCCCACCTCCTTCATTTTCATTTTCTCCTTTAGGGTTTCCCCTCCCCTTAGGTGCTTGTGAGAAAGAGGTCCACTAATCCACCGATTAGTGTAAGAACCATGAATCTTTGAGGGAATGGTGGCCCTAACCACCTTGTGTTCTTCGGTGTTCGGAGTTTGAATCAATTCGTGTGTTTTTGATGTGTTCTTCGCGTTCTTCTTCTTCCCCCTCTCGTTCTTGAGCCGATTCTTCGTTTCTAGACCATTTTGGTTCGTTCTTGTTGCCTTGATTTGGGCTATGACGTGAGTCGAGCCTTTCCACCGAAGGAAATCAACCAATTCCTCACGAGCTCGCAGATCGGGCGATTTCTTGGTCTAGGTCTCAAGAACCGGTGCTTTTTCGTTTTTCTTCGATTTCTCGTGATAGGCTTGAAATTGGGTGTTGATGTCTTGAAGATATCTTCTCAACACTCCCAAGAACCTACCTGCAAAGTTTTAAGTCAATCCGAGTTGTTTTGATCGAGTTTTGATCTGTTCTTCCTTGGTTCGTGCTGCTGTTTCTGAACAGCGCGGAGCCTCCGCGAAAAACGCGGAGCCTCCGGGCGAAAACGTGGAACCTCCGGGAGGCGGAGCCTTCGGGGAAGAATGCGGAACCTCCGGGACCTGCTGCTGAAAATTTTGTGTTTGTGCTTTTCGAGTGCTCGTTTTGAGATCCGTCTTTTGCATTGATTGTCTAGCGTCTCAACGATCCTTCTCTAAGTATTCTTGTCACCAGTTGGCATGGGTACTTTGGTTTGAGAACTCGCTTCCTCTCCATAGAAGTTGAGTATCTCTTTTTCGTCCCTCGGTTTAGTTCTTGCTCCGTGCTCGTTTGTGGTGTCCCGCTGTGTTCCTAGGGAACATCCACCCACTAGTTGGGTCGTTGACATCATGGTGTGTTGTTCGCGCTTTTGGTGGTGATTTTGGGACAATAGTCAATTATTTTTGAAAGAAATTTTTAGCTCCCATTCACCCCCCTCTGGTCGCCGTTTCCGGTCCTTCAATTGGTATCGGAGCCGGTTAAGGATCATTCCACCTTAATCGGTCCGTGATCCACGAAGGCAACATGGAGCGTGGTTCCGGCAAACCACCGTTCTTCGATGGAATAAATTATTCGTATTGGAAGATTCGCATATCCGCGCATCTCCAGGGGATTGATTGGCTTGTCTGGGAGATTTGCGAGGATGCTACTTACGTTGTGCTTGAACCCCGTGCTCGTGTCACACAAGATCAAAAAGATTGGCACAATGCTAATAGCAGAGCTCGCGCAGTTCTTTTCTCGAGTCTTTCTCTTCAGGAGTTCGAAAGAGTCTCCGATTGTACTACTGCTCGGGAGATCTGGGTGAGGCTTTAGAGCTATCACGAGAGGACCGCACAGGTCAAAACCAGACTCTACGAGACGTACAAGAGGGAGTACGAGAACTTCACTCAGCTTGATGGCGAGTCCATTGATGCCATGTTTTCTCGCTTTTAGACCATCGTCAACAAGATGCGAGCAAACAAGGCACAGTTACCTTATGACGATCACGAGAGGGCACTCAAGCTTCTATATGCCCTAGATCGGAAGGTATGGGATGTGAAGGTGACTGCCATCATTGAGTCTTCGGGGTATGAAACCCTCACCGTGGATGAGCTTTTCAGCAAGCTCAAGTCCACCGAGATCGACTACCAGACCCAAGCCAAGCTCAAGAATCCCTCTGCACCGACTATGGCTTTGGTCTCAGGTAATGGCTCAAGTTCTTTGGCTAACTCTTCACAGGTGTCTTTTGCCTTGTCTTCTTTGGTGTCTGTCACAGAGGAGCAGATGGAGAGTCTTGGGGATGACGAGCTGACGTTGATCATCAGCCGGTTCTCGCGGTTTCACAACAACCGCTTGAATTGCCGGCGTGGTGGTGGTCTGAAGGAAGGATGCTACGGCCGTGGAGATCCCGACCACTTCGTCGCCCATTGCCCCAAGAAGAACAAGCACTCCTTCGACAAGTACGACTCCAGCAAGCGCAAGGACAAGCGCGAGTACACCTCCAAGCACAAGTCGAAGGGAGGATTCGACAAGGAGGCACTGAAGAAGAAGTACTTCAAGAAGGCCAAGGCCCAAGAGCGCGCCTTTCTCGCCTCCCTCAGCGACCTTGACAACGACACCGACGACGACCGGTCTTCGTCTCCCTCGAGCGATGATGAGTCCGAGAAGAGGCGTGAGGACAAGTTGACCGGGCTTTGCTTCGTCGCTAAGTCCATCCACAGAGGCTACTACACCATGGCCATGGATGAAGGGGTGAAGCCCAACAAGGACGTGCTTCCCGGTGACGGCGACTCTACCGAGGTAAAACCCTCCATCGATGCTCTTATTACCGAGCTTGATATCATGACCGATACTTTGATGAGTCAAGATAAGCTGCTAAAACGTGCTGCTCGTGAGAGGAAAGAGTTTAAGGACAAGCTAGAAGTTGTGGAGAGAGAGCTTGAGAAAGCTAAGAAGCTTGTTGTTCATGTGTCTGACGAGGTTGAGTGTGATGAATGTGCTGTTCATATGACAAACTTTTCTGAGTTGCAATCTAAGTATGCTGCCTTGTTAGATGAGAACGATGAGCTGAAGGCTAGGTCTAGCTTGTTGGGTGCGTGCAAGTCTTGTTCAGGCTTGCAATCTGAGCTGGCAGAGAAGAATGCCAAGATCCTTGCTCTTGAGAAGGCCAGTTCAGATAGCACAGTTGTTGAGTGTGCATGTTGTGAGAGCTTGGTGTTGGAGCTTGAGTCTTGCAGGCATGACAAGATGAGATATGAGGAAGACAACACATACCTTCGGTCCATCTTGAATTGGGTGTCTTGTAGTGAGCCGCAATTGGGCATGATGATGAGCCAGTTCAGGCGGGGTACTGGGACATCGGGAGTAGGCTTTGCTCTAGGTGGGAAGGGTGAAAATATCTATGGCAAAGTTGGTGAGTTCAGTGGTTTGAGCCCAAGTGAGAAACCTTCCACTACTCCCAAATTGATCAAGATCAATCCACCTAAGCCTACCAAACCCACTGTGAAAGATGGAGTGTTTGAAGAGCCTCCAAGAGCTCTACCCCAGAAACAAGTTTGGGTTCCAAAACCGAACCATCTCATGAACCCACTTGATACTCTACCGAACATCTCTGAGGATCCCCTTCCTAAAGCCAAAAGGCCATCAAGAGTGACACATACACACAAGAAAGTGAGCCAACAACCACCCAAGAGAGAGGTGAGGTATCTCTATGACTATTGCCATAGAGATGGTCACCTTGTTGAGTTTTGTTTTAGGAGGAAGAGAGATGAGCAGCGAGAGTACGAGTTGAACAACCAGAACATGTACCGCCCGCCCCATGGCGTACATGTGCAGCCTGTTCAGAGGCGCAATGCTAGGCCAAGAGGTGCAATGCCTCAAGGTGCTAGGCCTCAGGTTGCTAGACCACGCGGTGGTCGTGGTGGTCATGCCCGGCGTGGTTCAGGTCATGATCAATTTGACTTTGGACCTCGTGGCAGTGGCTTTCAGTCTTACAGCTCTAGCGGACCACGTTTTCCCCCACGTGGTGCCCGCTATCCTCAAATGGGACATGGCATGTTTGGTGTTTTTCCTAACACTTTTCCTAGGTAAATGAGCCAACACTGGTATCCTTCATAGTTTACTAACCCCAGTGTTGCGCCATTTGCTCATCCTATGTCTTTTTATTGATGCAGGACGGAGGTCTGGAGAACACATGGCTCATTGATTCCGGATGTTCACGCCACATGACCGGAAGTTCCAAATGGTTCTCTAGCCTCGACCCCGTGCAATGTAAGGAGTACATCACATTCGGGGATAATAGCAATGGTAAAGTGTTTTCTCGTGGGACCATTCGGGTCAATGAGAGTTTTGTCTTGAAGGAAGTTGCTTTGGTTTCAAACTTGCATTTCAACTTGCTTTCTATTTCGCAACTCCTTCAAGATGGCTTTGAAGTACGCTTTAAGACCGGCTTGTCTCGACTTCTCGACTCTCACGGAAATCTTGTTTGCCAGATTGTTCCGTTCGGCCGTGTCTTTCGAGCTGATTTTTCTCACTCCTTTGGCTCTTCTCAATGTTTGGTGGCCGGATCCTCCTCTGAGCTTTGGAAGTGGCATAGGAGACTTGGTCATTTGAGCTTTGACTTACTAGCTAGGTTGAGCTCACTTGATCTAATCCGAGGATTGCCCAAGTTGAAATTTGAGAAGGATTTGGTGTGTCACCCTTGTCGTCATGGGAAGATGGTTGCCACTTCCCACCCACCTGTGAATCAAGTCATGACCAAGAAACCCGGTGAGCTACTTCACATGGACACAGTTGGTCCAGCTCGGGTTCGGTCAGAGGGTGGGAAGTGGTACGTTCTAGTGATCGTGGATGATTTTCCTCGCTACTCTTGGGTGTTTTTCATGGAGGCTAAGGATGAGGCTTTTTCACATGCTCGAGATTTGATTCTTCGGTTGCAAAATGAGTTCCCTAAGAATGCCATGAGAGCGATTCACAGTGACAATGGCATAGAATTCAAGAATACTCATTTTGAAATCTTTTGTGCTTCTTTGGGCCTTGAGCATCAATTTTCCTCTCCCTATGTCCCTCAGCAGAATGGTGTTGTTGAGCGCAAGAATCGGACCCTTGTTGAGATGGCCAGGACGATGCTCGATGAGCATAGGACTACTAGGAGATATTGGGCCGAAGCGATCAACACCGCATGTCATGTTTCCAATCGCATCTTTCTTCGAGCCTTCATGAAGAAAACTTCTTATGAGCTGCGATTCGGTCGACTACCTAAGGTGAGCCACTTTCGAGTGTTTGGATGCAGGTGCTTCATTCTGAAACAAGGTAATTTAGACAAATTTGAGTCTCGATCCTCAGATGGTGTCTTTCTTGGTTATGCTTCACATTCTCATGCATATCGAGTACTTAACCTTGAAACTAACCGAGTCGTAGAGACTTGTAAAGTCACTTTCGACGAGACCATGCCTTGTTCTGTCCCTGTCTTTGAAAGTGCAGGTGATCAGGAGATTGGTGAGAGCATCTTCGTTGAGGAGAATGAGGAAGATGCTGATTGGGGAGATGCAGAGCCGACCTCTTCGGTTGTTCCAGTCGAGTCTGCGACGACTACATCGGCTCACGGACCAGACCCATCTTCTTCCACTACATGGGGTCCGCACGAGCCACCTCCTCAGCCTACACTGGCAGTACCAGAGGAGGCCCCAGCAGTTGTTGAGGGGGAGGCGACATCTTCGAGAGAAGCACCTCGGCACATCCAGCGTCGCCACCCGCCTCAAACCATGATCGGCGACATCAGTCAGCGTGTTACACGCTCAAGGTCTTATGAAATCTCACATTTCGCTCATTCCGCTTTTGTCGCTAATTTTGAGCCACAAAATGTTGGACACGCACTTTCTGATCCCGATTGGGTCAATGCTATGCACGAGGAGTCACAGAACTTTGAGAGGAATGAAGTCTGGGTCTTAGTTCCACATCCACCTGAGTGTCACCCTATAGGTACAAAATGGGTTTTCAAGAACAAGCAAAGTGAGGATGGAGTGGTGGTGAGAAACAAGGCTAGGCTAGTTGCTCAGGGGTTTTGTCAGAAAGAGGGAGTAGACTTTGAAGAAACCTTTGCTCCTATGGCCCGTATCGAGGCTATAAGGATGCTCTTAGCTTATGCAGCTTCGAAAGGGTTCAAGCTGTATCAAATGGATGTGAAGAGCGCCTTTTTAAACGGGTACATAGAGGAAGAGGTGTATGTGAGACAACCCCCTGGCTTTGAAAATTCTAAGTATCCCAACCATGTTTACAAACTCCACAAAGCCTTGTATGGGTTGAAACAAGCCCCGAGAGCTTGGTATGAGCGTTTGAAAGCTTTCCTGCTTGCTAAGGGCTTTAAGATGGGTTCCGTAGATAAAACTTTGTTTCTCCTCAAGCAAGGCACTGACACACTTTTGGTTTAGATTTACATGGATGATATCATTTTTTGTGGTTCCTCTCACGCTCTTATTGCAAAGTTTTCTGAGACTATGAGTAGGGAATTCGAGAAGAGCATGATGGGCGAGTTGACATTCTTCCTCGGGCTGCAAATCAAGCAAACACGCGAGGGAACATTTGTGCACCAAGGCAAGTACACCAAGGATCTCCTGAGGAAGTTTGATATGGGCGAGGCCAAGCCTCTTTTGACGCCCATGTCAACTATGACGGCCCTGGACGAGGACAAGGAAGGAGAAGCTGTGGACCAGAAGGAGTACCGAAGCATGATCGGATTGTTGCTATACCTGACGGCGACGAGACCAGACATCCAGTTCGCGGTCTGCTTGTGTGCGCGCTTTCAGTCTTCACCGCGCACATCGCATCGTCAAGCCGTCAAGCGGATCATGAGGTACCTTTGTTTCACACCCGAATTTGGTCTTTGGTTTTTGGCTTCCTCCTCTCTTTCTCTTTGCGGTTACTCTGATGCAGATTATGCTGGCTGTCGTACTGAGAGGAAGTCTACTTCTGGGACTTGTCAGTTTCTTGGGTCTTTACTTGTGTCTTGGTCCTCTCGCAAGCAGTCCTCTATAGCCCAATCCACCATAGAAGCTGAGTATGTTGCTGCTGCTGCTTGCTGTTCCTAGTTACTTTGGATGGTTGCTACTTTGCGAGACTGTGGTTTAGAGTTTAGGTGAGTGCCTTTGTTCTGTGATAGCACCAGTGCCATATGTGTAGCCAAAAACCCTGTTCTCCACTTCAAAACCAAGCACATAGAGGTCCGTTTTCACTTCTTGCGAGACCACTATGAGAAAGGGGACATTGATCTTATTCATGTTGACACCCACAACCAGCTCACAGACATCTTCACTAAACCCCTTGATCAAGCCCAGTTTGCTCGCTTGCGAGGAGAGCTTGGAGTTTGCTTCCCTTTTTAGCTTGAGAAGTTTTGGTTCTTGTACATTAGTTTGTGGTTTTCTTTTTTCTTTAGCTTTTGTTTTTTGCTTCTATATCATACTAGCATATCATATCATCATGTATCATATTGCATTTTGAGCTTCATCCTTATAGTAACTAGATTGACACTATGCTCTTGTTGGGGATGTTATGGATATATATGATGTGCTTTGCTTAGGCTCACTTGATCTCTTGATATGAGCTAAAATGCCTTTTTCAATTGTGAACTTGAATAACACTTGATGAAACTTGGAACATGTTCACCACTACTTTCTGGCAACTAGCATGTATAGGTGTGTCGAGAACCCTTTTGCTTCATATATATGCTTAGTTGCTACGGCACATACCTTGAGTTACACACTTGCTTGAGAAACTTGAAATTGTGCTAAAATTTGAAAAAAAACAAGGTATGAAAAGATCAGGATGGGTCTCTGCTGTCCCATGTCAGAGTATCGAGATAGCTCCTTATTGCACTTAAGGGTGAACTTGAGCTCTGTAATGGATACCGAGATCACTATCTTAAGCTTCTGATTGCTTTTGGCATAGGCTTGACATGATCGATAAGTCAGGTTTTGATGGCATCGATAACCTCCCGCACACATTTGTTTGACAAACTTTGGTGATAAGCTGCATAACTCCGATAAAATTCAATTGATTGAAAATTTGATCAAATCGCAAGTTTGTCTCATGACATGATGTGTGAACTTTGTTTGGGGTAGTTCACTTTGCATACATGTGTAGCACAAGGTTGATCTCCTGTCTATATTTGCTATGTGCTCATTTGGTGATGAACCCTCTTTTAAATTGCTCAAACTTGATCAAACTTGTTAAAATGCCATATTTCATCTCATTTGGTCATTTTGAGCATTTGCTAGCACTTGTATTTGTTGCTATATATACATAACAACATCATCTAGAGCATCTTTTCAATCTACTTGCTATAATCTTGAAGCTTCTGCATTTGTGCATTTCTGCTTTCATAGCATGTTTTGAGGGGGAGTTGTAATCCTTGGGCTCTAGCTTGATAAGTGCATGTTTCAACAAGGGGGAGAGATATGTCACACTCACCATGTCAACAAGGGGGATAAGTTGTCAACAAGGGGGAGAAGTCTCCATTTCGTGCATTCATTTGAGAGAGATTGCATTTGTTCAGGGGGAGTTGCATTTGAGTTGCTTTTGCTAGATGTGTTGAGCCTTTGCCTCTTCTAGAGGGTCTAGCAGTTTTTTGGCTTTTCGAGCACATCAAGGGGGAGATTGCGAACACAAGGTTCTCAAGTACCCTTGTGTGTTCGTTTTGTGATGAGTGATTGTCAATGTGATCCACGAAGTAGGTTGAGTGGTGACTAACCCTACCATGACGAAAGCTATGTGTGCATGTCTCTTGGCTCGTGATGTGCAGGTGTGGAGCACGGAGGCGGTAGTCGACGGCGAGGTGAAGGTCAAGGAGGACGTGCCGTGCCGACGGACCGGAAGTGGTGAAGGGCGGACGTGAGGCTTGGACCGAGGGACCAAGAGGCCGAGTGAAAGCCGCGGTGGCTGACACTTGGGACATCGACGAGTGCAAGTGTACATGGTGATGAAGACGGCGTCGGCCAAGTCAAGATGGAGACGATGGTGTCGTGGCACTTGGCAGGAGGCCGGTGGGCCAAGTCAAGGAGGAAGGCGAAGGCATCATGCTTGGTGGGAGGTCGGACACGCGTCGACATCGGGGGTTTGGTGGTTTCGTCCTCAAAACCATCGGCGGGGGACGCGTATGGAGTACGCTACTCGCGAGCGGTTTGGTAGTTTGGGCCTCAAAACCATCGATGGCGGGTTTACGGGTTTGGGCCTCAAAACCCGGGTGGAGGTTCCGAGGAGGAACGGACGACACGTGGCGGCATCGGGGAGTTCGCGTCGAAGCGAAGCTACCGGTGAGGAGGCGCGGTGGCCGTCGGATCAACATGAAGACCGGGTTGGACCTCTACGCCCTTGGGCTTATTGGTTTAGCTCTTATGTATCTAGGGGCAATTAGGGGAATGTGTAATACCCCTGATAAATAGTGGATCACAGCCCCAAGCCATCTTCACCTCTCCCACCTCCTCCATTTTCATTTTCTCCTTTAGGGTTTCCCCTCCCTTAGGTGCTTGTGAGAGAGAGGTCCACTAATCCACCGATTAGTGTAAGAACCATGAATCTTTGAGGGAATGGTGGCCCTAACCACCTTGTGTCCTTCGGTGTTCGGAGGTTGAATCAATTTGTGTGTTCTTGATGTGTTCTTCGCGTTCTTCTTCTTCCCCCCTCTCGTTCTTGAGCCGATTCTTCGTTTCTAGACCATTTTAGTTTGTTCTTGTTGCCTTGATTTGAGCTATGACGTGAGTCGAGCCTTTCCACCGAAGGAAATCAACCAATTCCTCACGAGCTCGCAGATTGGGCGATTTCTTGGTCTAGGTCTCAAGAACCGGTGCTTTTTCATTTTTCTTCGATTTCTCATGATAGGCTTGAAATTGGGTGTTGATGTCTTGAAGATATCTTCTCAACACTCCCAAGAACCTACCTGCAAAGTTTCAAGTCAATCTGAGTTGTTTTGATCGAGTTTTGACCCGTTCTTCCTTGGTTCGTGCTGCTGTTTCTGGACAGCGCAGAGCCTCCGCAAAAAACGCGGAACCTCCAGGCCGCGGAGCCTCCGGGCGAAAACGTGGAACCTCCGGGACGCGGAGCCTTCAGGGAAGAACGCGGAACCTCCGGGACCTGCTGCTGAAAATTTTGTGTTTGGGCTTTTCGAGTGCTCGTTTTGAGATCCGTCTTTTGCATTGATTGTCTAGCGTCTCAACGATCCTTCTCTAAGTATTCTTGTCACCAGTTCGCATGGGTACTTTGGTTTGAGAACTCGCTTCCTCTCCATAGAAGTTGAGTATCTCTTTTTCGTCCCTCGGTTTAGTTCTTGCTCCGTGCTCGTTCGTGGTGTCCCGCTGTGTTCCTAGGGAACATCCACCCACTAGTTGGGTTGTTGACATCATGGTGTGCTGTTCGTGCTTTTGGTGGTGATTTTGGGACAATAGCAAATTATTTTTGAAAGAAATTTTCGGCTCCCATTCACCCCCCTCTGGTCGCCGTTTCGGGTCCTTCATAAAAAAGAGATCTAGGCAAATATTAGAATGATTTATGATTATGTAACATAAACAATAGAAAATATGAGTCTAGAGTGTTATATAGCACATGTATTAGTGTATTGCAATATTTCGGATTTTTCTTCCGCCCACCGTGAAATTTGCAAGCCGAAATTTTGAACCCTGTATAGGCATCGGTCTTCAATAGTAAAAAAGGAGATGGGAATGCTGTTCAAGGCATTAAACAACAAAAAAAAGGATGATTTCTCAAATCGGCCTAATAAAGGTGGACCAAAGCCCTACCCCGCCCCTCCCCCCCACACTCCCCCACCCCCCGCGCACGTACAAACCAAGGCAATTGGAGATTGAAATGTGGAAGATAAATAAGGTCAAGAATTCCAAGGAGGAGGTGCAATTACAATAAGCTTTTGAATGACTTTTGAATAAGTATATCAAGCAAAGGGACGTTTTGATGAATCGGCTCATAAAAAAAGAAGTCCGGAGACCTCCTCATCAGCAAATATATGTGCCTAACAAGAAGAAGGTTCCTGCTGCACCTATGGAGCGCGTCAAGCAAAAATCTCTTATAATTGGCTCTACTGAGGTCTCGAATGAAGAGATCAAAGAACCGATTGTCATTGAGAGCCATACTCAATCCACTATGCAAAAAGTGGAGTGAAATGCCGCTGCAAGTAAAAATGAAGTTGAGAGCAGTAAACCAGAGTCCAAGTTTCCAACCAAGGTGGCGTCCTTGCTTGACTAAGATGCAATGGCACAAACTTTAGCGTGCTCGTTGTAAGAAAATCAAGCAAGAATTGTAGAGTTGCTTGAAAGATGGCCGATATACAGTATCGCCTTTAGAAAAATATGGCCGATGCATGCATTGGTCTCTTAGAACAAAATAGCCGATGGCTTGACATCGTTGCTTTGTTGCCATATGTTTTTAAAACATTCACATGCACCGCTTTAAAAATAGGGGGTATACGTTGACAACAAAAAGGGTAAGATGAGGTATATTTACTTGGGGGGTTGAGACGTCGAAAGTTCTGGCACTCATTGAAAGTTCCAAGTTGCGCGAGACTACTAGTCCTAGGTCTCTAGAGCTGGGTTGGGCGTCAGAAGTTTCTACTTTCCCTATGAGTCCAGCTATTCCCAATTTCAATCCAAACTTCTCCGATATCATGGAAAACTAACTTGCTGATTGCGTCCTTGGAAGGATTCCTTTTCGGATAAGACCGATTGAGGTATCGTCTAATACGTAATCGACAAAATCAATCTAACTTACCTTTTATCTTCTACCTCAAGCTCTTCCAACCTCTTGTTAGTCCATCACTTTTCTCGACGAGATTTCCTGGCGTTTTAGGTGGCCTTGCCAATCGTGAAACACCCCACCATGTCTCTCCCCGACGAGTCTTCCCGAGATACGTTTTTGGGATTCACGGACAAAAAACGAGCATCTAATCGGCCTCGTTGACCTGTTGGTCGGCATCGCCGTTGGGATCTCTCCCTTCACCACGTATCTAGGCTGTGTACGGCCTTAGACGATCTAGCCCCTACCAGTAATCATTGTCAACCACCTTATTATTAGTTTAGTCATCTAATAGTATTTGTATTGTATTGCACGTCCAAGCACTTGTATTGTACACTCCCTTAATCTATCTGTAGTGAGTTAATTCATCAGGTGGCTGCTGGTTAATGAATGGAACATCGGAACATGCATAGGAATCTAATCCAGGCTATGTATAAGCTGTGTGCTCGGCTTGCATGCATGTGCTCATTATTTAGATGCTACTTGAGCAGCTTGGTTGGATTGTATGTATCATGCAATGCATGGAAATGGCTGTATGATTGATGTACAAGCATCCATCTTGGATCGATGGATGGCACACAGAGAACAGAGCACGACCAGGGTTTTGTTTTGGCCTTATTACAAACAGCAGACACACAGATTATTTGTTGTGAGAGGAAAATACTATACCATGGTTAATAAATCGGGCTGATAAGTTCAAGCGAACATGACGTAGAAGTAGACGTGACATATGCAATCAAATCAAAATCAAAATCAGCATCTAGTACAGGAGTGAGTATATATTCTATGAATCGTAACCAATGAAATTTACAAATCAGGCATCAGCTTGGCTGCTAAGCGTATAGCGTCCCGGAAAGCATATAAAACCAGATATGCACATGCAAATTGAATCTCCCTAGCTGCCATCTTTGTCCCTCTCGTGTATATATATAATACTTATAATAAGCAGAGTGCAGACAAATTAAAAAAAAAATCCCATGAGGGCATGAGGCGGAGTGAATGACAATAGGATTACAAAGCTTTTCAGACCAAATTACGTACATTTGTCTTTTGTAACCTGAAAACAGCTGCGGTGCTGCTGCATGTTTTCAAGCAGCGGGCCGGCCGGCGGCTCATCGATCATACATCAAGTCCTGACTGGCAGTCCTACTACTCCTACGTCATACATCAACATCTACTACTCTCTACATCTTGAACAGTTGTACTTACACATGTTAGCTGACCCTAACCATAGTAGTTTATAGTACCGGTATATATAGTTTACGACTTAGGAGACTTATTATATTCGTTAGCAGCCTCCTGATGCGGCGCAGATTCTCTAACTTGAAGAAGAAAAGTCACGGGTAACTTTGGCTGGCCCCGATCCCCTCCATTCCTTATCCAACGGCTATCTTTCATCAATGTTTTAAGAATCAGTCAGCCTAGCCCATTTGATAGCCCAAACAAAGGCTCAGCTAACGAGAAGAGGAATAAGCAAACTGCAGCCGCTAAATGTATTTTTGGCGCGTGAATGAGCGGCGATGGCACCATTTTGGTGCCAGATTGCATTGTGCCGTGCGTATGGCAAGCTGAAAGTCCTATCTTTAGTATCGGTAATTAGTGACAATATTTAGTACTAACCATATAGTAAAGATATGTATGTAGCTATGATGTGGTTGGTGCAACGACATGGTGAGGATCAGACAATGGTGATATGATCAAGTGCTTACCATGATGGAGTTGGATGAAGGTGCAAAGCCAAATCATGATGTTTAAGGCAAAGGTATATAATATGACTTTTCATTTTATATTCAAGACACCATAGAGGGTGTGGATGGCTTAGGATAGGTAGTCGTACTATGAAGAGGGGAATGTCGTATCAATTCTAGTCCTACATGTGCCTCTAGGTGACATTCCACTGAGCATATGCATTTATATAGAGCGCATCATCTTCGCCCTATGTGCTTAACATGAAAATGAGCTAAAACATGTGCTAAAGTGTTTCACATACTTGGACTAGCTCATATAAAAATAGGGCAAACAAGTGGAGCAAACAAAACTTAAATTCAGCTTTTAATCGTGCATCGGACGCGACCTCTGTGAGCATCAGACGCTGGCCAGCGTCTGTTGGCTAACCCTCGTTCGCACGCTGTTTTCGTCCATGCATCAGACGCACCGGTGGAACGGCGTCGGACGCCATGCGTCAGCGTCCGTCGCAAGCTACGTCAGCAACTCTGCAGCCTCAGCGACGACAGACGCTGGGTGCGTCTGGTGCACCACCGACGGACGCGTCTGATGGGTGCTCGATGGTTCGCGACTCTTACTGGGCCGCGTCTGGTGAATGACGGACGCGCGGCCTCCGTAGCGTCAGAAGCGTCTGATGGCGCGAAAACGACCGTTGGAAATTTGACTGCGCAGGACACGTGGCGGCCTCATGAACGTCGGACGACAGACGCGTCTGGTGACCCCGCGTTTTGGAATAATGGCTCTATTCGAAGGGGTACGTCTATATATATATGTGTTGGCTGGCTCTAGGGTCATACTCTTGGCACTTTGACATACTTGTAAGCATTTTGAGCTAAGCCAACGCCCTCACACTTCTCCCCACTCATCTCCTTGCATTCTATTGCGATTTTTGAGTGAGATTGAGTGATTCAAGTGCATTGATCATTGCTTTGCATTTTAAGGCACTTGAGGGATTGTTTTGCTGCGGGATTTCTTGTTACTCTTGGTGGTTGCCGCCACCTAGACGGCTTGGAGCAGCGGTGGAGGTCTGGCACGTGTTGGTGATTGTTCGTGGCCGGCTCCGGTGATTGGTTTGTGAGGGGTTCTTATGGTTTCCCGGCGGAGCGCCGAATTCCAACTCTAGTGGATTGCTCATGTCATTGCAACTCTTAGCCATTTGGTAGGTTCTTGTGGCGCCTTTTGAAAGGCTCGGTGTATTAGACCGATTAGCCACCGAACCACGTGGTGTAAGGGGACACAACGGGGACTAGCGTGTTGGCAAGCACGTGAACCTCAGGATAAATCATTTGTCATCAATTCGTGATTGTGATTGGTTTATCTCGGTGATTGGCTACTTGATTGGATCATCATTTGGATATATCAATTGGTTGGCTCTATTCATCGCCCCTCGGTGAAATCACTTCTAGACCTACTCTTGCATTACTTTTGTTACTATCTTGTTGTAGTCTTTGTCTTTCCTAGTTGCCTTGTTAGCTTGAGTAGAGTAGTTTGTCTTAGTTGTCACTCTTGCAGTTTAAATTTGTGCGGTTGAGTGAATCAAAACTAGAATTGCCAATTGGATAGGTGGCTTGCAAACCTCTCTTAGGCTAGGCAAAACTTGCATCTTACTAATTATTATTACTAATCAACTTGTCTAGCATATTTTGTAAAAAATTTTACTCCCTCCATCCCAAATTATAAGACATTCCAAGAATGTTGGAGAGTCAAAAGATCTCAAGTTTGACCAAATTTATATGATAAGATAATAATATTTATGACACCAATTAAGTATCATTAGATTTTTTATTAATTATATTTTTATAGTATACCTATTTGATGTTATAAATTTTTGTAATTTTCTCTATAATTTTGGTCAAACTTAAGATATTTTGACTCTCCAAGATTCTTAAAATGTCTTATAATTTGGAATGGAGGGAGTATTAGACTATTCATCCTCCTCTGACCATCAAGACCTTTCACAAGCGCTGGCGATGACGCCTAGTCATCTCGTTTCAACGGCGAACGGCTGCGGACACGATTTTGACACCTGAGCAGCGAGCGTGTGTTGCCGATCTAATACGTGTGGCGGCGGCTGCTGCTGCTGTTGTGCGTGGACGGCAGCAGCAACATCGTCGCGAAATCCTTGTCGTCGGAGCTCGTCATCTTCCTGCTCGTGATCTTGCTTTTCTACAGGTAGCCAAAATTAACCTTCTTTCTGTTTTATTTTTCGTAAGCCAAAAAAAATTCAGACCTACTCGTTTTTGTGTAGTATTCGTTGAGTCATTCCGATTCAGACATGGCAGAACCTAACAAGTAAGTTAGGTTTACCTTTTAATTTATTTTTCTTTGTTTGCATCCAGACGTGCCGCCTTGCAATTAATATACATTTATTTTTCATGTAGGGAGAATGTGATTCCTACTTGGTTACCTTGGATATTGGTCAGAAATTCAAGAACTTGGAGGATGCTTGGTCTTTTGGGGTAGATTATGGAGGTCATGCAAGTTTTGAGGTTAGGAAGAGGCACACAAATGTTGGTTCTGATGGAAAGGCGATTTCTTGTAGATATGTGTGTGCTAAGGAGGGTCATAGAGCACAAGACAAGAGGGATCATGTCACCAAAAATCCTCGAGCTGAAACAAGAACATGTTGTCCAGTTCGGATGGGTCTAACATTAGATCGTGTGGCTGGAAATTATGAAGTATTTGATCTAGTGCTTGCACACAATCATGTTCTTCACTTGCCGCAAACCATTCATTTGATGGCATGCTTCGATATAAGTTTGTCTCACAATCACAAGTTTTTGAATCTGGCATATCAAGCAGCAAGCTCTACAGAGTGTTGCCTAATCGTTGCTATAGGGGAAGGCTATTTTGAACATGTTCATCCGGCTTATAATTCATACTTTTCAGCTTATTTTTTCAGCTGAAACAGTATTTTTCTCTTACAACAAATCAGTCAACAGTGTTTTTCAGCCGGCTTATCAGCATAGCCGAACAGAGCCTTTGTTCTTTTGGGGTGAACGTGGTTAACACTTGCTAATATTATTTGGCAAAATTGTGCCAATTGATGTGCTGTAAAAGCGGCTGAGGTTATTTTGGTTGTTTGGATCATGAGCGCTATGCAAAATTTTTAAGTGCAATGGTTGTTGAATTTGAACTAAAAATAGTATCTGTACTAGAAACAACGTGCGGCGTTGCCGCACGGCTTTATGGATGGAACTAGTTGTGTAGGAGCATAGATCAATTATTGATTAATTTTTTAGCAAGCAGTGTGTTTAGCATTTTGAGACAGTTTGTTATACGTTTATGTTGCTACGGATCCCTTTTTTTCTGAAACAATGTTTTATAATTTGAAGGTTAGGCTACTGTAGGTTTTAGCGATTATTTATAGGCGTAATAAAATACGCAGTAGGTGTCATGTAGTATTCATTTTTTTTCTGATGACAAAGAAGAGGCCGAAAATATTTAGATATGTTCTAGATTTATTTTAGTCTATTTACGATTTTTTTGGAATTTATTTGCAAAGGCAAAGGGTCTACTTTGTGTGTTTGTGAAAATGATCGTAAATTATCGAAAAGGATTTTAATATTTTTTTGGTGGTAGAATTATCAGAGTTGGAGGTAGGATGGATAAGGTATAGACTTTATAAATTTATTAGTGAAATATTTTTTATGACAGTGAAGAGGGAAAAAATATTTAGGTACGTACTAGATCGCTTCTAGTTTATTTACGTTTTTTTTTGAAATTTTCTACAAACGAGAAGGACTTATTTTGCTGTTCCGGGTACGTTTCTCGTGTGCGCGTAGCAAAGATGCCTGAACAGTGATAAATAGTGTATGAACAGTGATAAACAGTAACCACGAGAACGATTTTTCACGTGGTTCGAGCCGTCCGATCAAGATCCGACGGCCCGATATTTGAAGGCGAACGTCGTTGGCCGGAGCTTGATTCCGGTTTAGATATGTAGAGATATATTCATGCATTGAATCAGCCTCTATTCTCATTTCATTTGTGTCTCCCCCGTCAAGCTGGGCTTATTTCTCCAAATCTGGGCTTTATTTGAGCCATGATCTTCCTGTGGGTTAACTGTTGTATGTGGAGAAAGTTGAGACTGTCCGCAGTGGCATACTCTAAATGATACTCTAAAGCTTTAGAGTATGAATATAGAGTAAAAACTGCTGCACTGGATACTCTAAAACGATACTCTATCCTTTCTCTCACTCTATATTTAGAGTAGTACAGTGTTTACTCTATAGTGCGCAGTGGCGGGCCCTACTAGCTAAACCAAGGAAAAAAATGCTATAACTCACAAACCAAAAATCCAAATTAAATTTCGATTGCACCATTAAATTCGTCTCAATAAATCCTTCAAAACTAGATCACTCATGAATATATTTAGATAAAGTGACAAGTGGGTCCCACAGTAGATAGAGTGGATAGAGGATGATATAGAGGATGGATGGGTGCGGGAGAATTGAGTATAAAGGAGAGAATCTTGCTGACTATGACGTATAGAGGATGAATATAGAGGACCATGAGTGCGGATAGCCTGAGAGAAGTAGCAACCCTTAGACTACCCGCAGTGGATACTCTAAAGCGATACTCTAAAGCTTTAGAGTATGAATATAGAGTAAAAACTATTGCACTGGGTACTCTAAAACGATACTCTATCATTTCTCTTACTCTATATTTAGAGCGGTACAGTGTTTACTCTGTAGTGAGCAGTGGCGGGCCCCACTAGCTAAACAAAGGGAAAAAATGCTATAACTCACAAACCAAAAATCCAAATTAAATTTTGATTGCACCATTAAATTCGTCTTAATAAATCCTTCAAAACTAGATCACACATGGATATATCTAGATAAAGTGATAAGTGGGTCCCACAATGGATAGAGTGGATAGAGGATGATATAGAGGATGGATGGGTGCGGGAGAATTGAGTATAGAGGAGAAAATCTTGCTGACTAGGACGTAGAGAGGATGAATATAGAGGTCCATGAGTGCGGATAGCCTTAGATCTGGATTGAGTGGCATCCGGAAAGGCCAAAGTCACCGGTGACTTTTCTTCACAAAGTTAGAGAACTCCTGATGATGGTCAATCTCTTTATTTGGACTCTCATCAATCTCAGCTTCCATTTTTGTACAAAAAATTGCAAAGATTCTTTTAGCAACTAATGATCTGTCTTCTAGGTCTGAACATGAACCGAAGGAAATATGTGCACATACTGACTACTCTTCCCATCCCAAAATATATACATTATTTATGATGCTGAATGAGAACCATTAGTTCCGTTGTGACATGTTCTGATATTTTACTTCAATTCTTTGACCATGTTTACAGTTGTTCTCTTTGTGTGCACTGTTTTTTTTTTCATAAATAATGCTCGTTTTGTCATGGCTACGAAGAAATGCGAATACTTGGCTACCACCTACTACTAGCGTACTGTAGTAAACTTGACGTTCACCAACCAGCAAGCTAAGAATTCAAAGTTCAAACAATAGATAAAAATAAATTAAACGCATGAGGCGTGACCAGGAGCTGGCTGCTATTTGTACCAAACCAAGCTGAAATGAGAGGCTGCTACTTTCAGTGACCGTCCGCACAAGACAATATGCAAAAACTCGCATACATGACTGGAGCTAGACGTTTCTGCATTCAGATTCAGACTTCGTTTGCAAAAGGGGCAATTGTGTGGCCCATTTCTGTTTTTCTTTAGTAAGGGACGTTTCTGATTTGGGTGTGATGGCGCGGGAAATTTATGGAGATGCCTGGATTGTTGTTGTGGGCTGATAAACGTGGAGGTTACTTTCATGGGCCTGATAGCCCACTGCTTCGAGGCCAGCAGGGGCCTCCCTCCCTTTTCATGGATGGGCCATGGGCCATTCCCTGTCTCTTCTCCTGCTCTGCTCTCCCAGCGATAAATGATACGGATATTTTCCGACTGTATTCGAGATCGAATCCGTTTAGAGAGGTTTAGATCCGTCCGTATATAAGTTCGGATATTTAACATCCGATATCGTATCCATATCCGAATACTCAAATCGCATATTTCTGATGTCGATATCCAATCGTATTATATCCGGCATGATTGACAATGTGATTCCGAATCCGAGCAGAAATACGAAAACATGACATGGGTTCCTATCCGATCCGTTTTCATCCCTACTCACTGTCGTCGACGGCGGCGGCGAACCAGCTTTGCTCTGGGAAGCGGCGGTCATAGCTGGTACTGGTAGGGTACCTTCCCCCTTCCCAAGTCTGTCAACGTAGCGTAACCAAGGCTGCGCGCGACGGCGTTGGGCTGCACGCGGCGATGGCGTCGGTCGACCGCCGAGGCTCGAGCTACCTCCGCGGTGGCGTAGCGTATGCTGCTTCGCGCGGCGGGCCGGCGACGACATGGAGCGCACTCCGCTCTCGGTGAGCCCATTCTCGTTGATCCCACATTCCCAATGCTGTGCTGAAACATGGTGTTTTTTTGCTTGCTTGCTCGACTGCCTGACAACCTGTACTCTGAAATCTGAATGAACTGTCCTGCGAACCTACTGATTATATATGGTGGCATCTTGCTTGCTTAGCTTCAGTGATGCACTAAAGTAATCTGCCGCTTTGTATCCGACTTTGTAGATCGGTTCTGTCTCATTAAGACATTTGTTCCTGTCTTCTCCACCCCAGTTGCTAGCCCTGAAAAACATATATGCATACGTATCACTTTCATGTTTCATGGAGATGGTGTTCTACTATGTCATTGTTTGTGTTGACACAAGATGCAAGGGTATTGCTCTCATCCCACTCACCATGAATGTGTAGGTGATGATCCTGTGAAGAAGATTCTAGTCTTGTTCTTGTCAATATTCTCTCCGAGCCATTCAGTCAGTTTCTTGAGAGCTATCTCGAAACCATCTATCATTTCCACTTCGTTTAACCTTGCATCACCATCCTCAAATGAACCATACCTGCCCATACAAAATATGCTCCTCGTATTCATTGGCTTCGAAAACTTTTCTTTGCTTGTATTTGATAAGTTTTGAACTTTTCTTTTTTTAAATAATGGATAAGTTTTCAACTGTTTCAAAGTGGCAATGTGAAGATGAGGTTGTGTGGCCTTACATAACCTTATTTAGATATGAGTAGGAAGTAAAGGAATGAACTTACATAACCTTCATCCTCATGTCAGCCTTATGCTTCCTCCACCACACATAAGAATTGAAGATTATGATGTCAGCATCTCTCCAAGCGCTAGCATGCTTCTCAATCCTGTCTGCCCGTATGATCTTGTACTCCAACCAGTGGATGGTAGGGCTGTCGCCATTGGACTCCAACAGCAGTGGTGACCAGTAGAAGTCTATGGTTGCATTGTATTCCTAAAATGATAAATTAATAGTGTTTTATAATATGCTAATCGAAATTGTTGGTTTCTGTAACCTGTAGGTTTATCAAGGAAAATATACCGATGCCTTGAAGGAAAGGAGTGAGCCATTGATGCTGTACATCTTGTGCCTAGCGACAGGCATAGAGGCCTCCACCATGCACACCAGGGAAACCCATTGGTTCCTATTGAGAGAGTCACCCACGAACACCAACCTCTTGTTCCTCAGCTTTTCAAGTAGCCTGATGGCATCAAATCTGTTTAAACCCAAATCCAGGTGATGTGTCATAAATAGCATGCACCATATACCCTTTTTTTTCAAAATTTTGGACGCACTCTATAATTTGGTCAGTGACTGGATTTTATGCTAGATTTGATCCCCTGTCTAGACTTCTAAGGTTATCAAATGTAATTGATAATAAAATAAGAAAAGATGCAATTTTCTTCGTCTTTGGCCTTTCACTGTCAATTGGTACCCTTATGTGATGGCCAGCTACAGTATGTTCATGGCAGTTGGTTTCTGGTTGGCGACCCAGTTATCCACTGCAATCAGATAAAACTTCCAATCTTAACTATCACAATTTTTTTAAACAAAATAACCATTACAGATTTTTTTCCTCTGCAATATTATCCTTTGTTTTCTGTTCCAGTTATGGAGCATCTGAATGTTTCCCTGCTTCAACAAAAAAGTTTACTATTTAAAAATCCTGACACTGACACAGCTTCTTGTTCTAGTTCTGCAACTTTAGATTTGCTGGAACTTTTGGATTCAGAATAACAAAATTGAGCTAGAAATACTCCAACTGTACTAGGAAAGTTTATGATTATCATACCTTGGAAGGTCGCATCCATGAGGCTGCCATCTCCACTGCTGGTACATGACATCCTTCCTGCCATATTTGTCACAAGCAACCTCGGGGAACATGAAGGTGCACTTGAGTCCAGAGTACAATGGCCGGGACACGTTGTCGTAGACCCACTGTCCTGTGGACCAATTGCACTCCTCCCTGCTGGCGTCTGGGACTGGGAGCTTCCCTCTCAGTTGTTCATGGTGCCCAGCTGCCATCTTGGCCTGCATTTCTTGGTGTTCATGCTTGACCCCGATTGCCACATGTACTTCCTGGCCTTTGTAGACCAAGATGATGAAGCTGACAATGATAGAGAAGGCAACTAGGGAGTTGATGACGCCTCTCCTCAGTACTCCAACTTGAGAATTGAGATTTGTCATCCGTGTGTGTGTAGGTGGTGGTGGGGAGATTGTGCTATGCTTCTTCTTCTTCAGAAAACCATGGTGCAGTGAATGGCTCCCTCTTTTATTGTGCACCTCCTTATATATTAACAACTGGAGCACTACTTTTGCACATGGGTAAGTGGTCAGATTTGTTTGTAACCAAGCAATGAGCTGGACACTAACCTTGGGAGGCAATGTCTGATTGTGTAGTATGTAAAGGTGCAGAAACCTATAACATCACGTGACATTTTTCTAATTAATTTAGTGTGAAAGGTACACATGCATCGAAATCCAATATTCGTGAATGGTTAGTTCAGAGGAATGCATCTTTTTTAACATGATGATGCATAATGTGTAAAGTTTAGTGGGAGATCATATACAAATCACCATATTCTAGCATGCATCAAACTGGTTTGGTTGTGAATCTTAGATAATGCCCTGTTAGGTGATAAATAGTTGTCCTGTTACAGCATATGGCTAGATCAGTGACTCCAAAGACCATACATGGTTTGGTGATGCTGCTTGCTGTGCTTGATTTTGCTATATATAATATATCCTGTCAAAACCATTGGGGGTCTATTTCTCATGGAGGTGCATGGTCTGGCTTGGTTTCAGAGTTCCACTTGTATTAATTTGTTGGCAACATTTTATCATTTTTTGTTTCTTTTCTGGCAGGCAAATTAACTCTGAAGAATAGATGACGAGGGAACCTTAAGATGAGTGGATGCGCACACAGTAGCAAACAGCAGTGGTTAACTTGGCTGGATTATTGGTACCTTATAACAGTTAACCTAATGCTTGCTGCTCCACATGGCTCCCTACTTCCTGGAATTCCAAGGGGAGTCAGTACAACTGCTATGGAGATTTGGAATACTGCAGGTATGTTCTTGTGATCTTGTCTGAGATATATATACAGCCATGTGCAAGAGAATAATCAAGTGTGCTTCAGGTAGCTGCAAAGGCAAGTAGTGGTTGTACACTTTCCGGTAACAAAGAACTCTGATGATGTGAAATATAATATGCACAGAATACATCTATCGCCCTGGACTATAATGTACTTCATTTTAGATTTTTGCAAACTTGATGGCACTTGTTCCCCATATTCTCCGTGTATATTGCCATTGCTAACTAAAGAGTGATCTCTCTCTCATGAATAAACGATACATTTGCAATTCTCCTCTGAGAAAAAGAAACGGCTCGCATTCGCAAATAATCACAATTCGAGTGAGCACATGCAATCTATGTTCCTGGAGTCTCTTTTACTAATTATTAAAAGTAACTACAAAATTCTGTTAATACTAACTTGCATCCACCTAGCCCAAATTTTGACTGAATTTTACATATAGGTTCTTCACTTCATTTAATGACAAGTGCTTATACAGAACATTAAGTATCAACATGTGGGCAACTGTGCATAGAACTAATAGTGTTGCTGGTACATCAGTCACCACAGTGCAACCACGCCTTTGCCAAATCTGTTCACCGCGGAGCATCTTCATCAGAATCTTTTACCCATGTGATGGAAGTATGGCCTTGGAACTTCCAGGCAGGTTGTTGTAATATCTGAAGGCATAATGTGATCTATACATCCAACACTTTCGCATATTGAATGACCAAATTTGCTGGATTCATCTCCTTCCTTGCTTTAGTCTGCAAAATGACAATATTAATACGGCCCATCATAGCTAGAATGCAAGGATTTTGTAGGCAACAGTGTAACTCCAGTGGGAGTAATGTGAGATTTGTGTGGTCAAAGGTTAGAGCAGTGTTATTTCCAAAGAAAATTCATTTAATTTGTAAATTTATTGGTTAAAAGAAAAGGTTTTGCATTAGTTAAGAGTACCACAGACCAGTTTAAAAGACTATGCAATAGATAATAAAATTTGAACCTTTATGGTTGTATTTCTCAAGGCTTTGTCCATCTCCTCTAACACATCCTTTATGGTGGGGCGCCCTACACTTGAACTCGCAACACAAAGGACTGCGATTTTCAGTATTAACACGAAATCTTCTATGATAACATCATCCCTAACACGTGGATCTATGAATTCCTCCAGTGGTTTTTTCCCACTCACTACATCCTTGGCCTTCAGATAAAAAAAATGAAAAAGTTAATATTGTCAAATATTTAACGGAAATAGGAAATGTGTTGATAATACAATGGATCATAAATACCAGGAAATGAACATAACCAGGCCTTGCCCAGTAAACATGAAAAAAGAAGAAAAAAACAGCTTCTGCTTCTGAAGTTGTAGAATCATTTCCACAAGCTTGGCGCATATATCGTCTGAGGAATAAAAGATCATGTTTACCTTCTTCGTAAGTGAATCACGTGCAACAATGTCAAGTTCTATGACCTTCCTTCCTGACAGAAGCTGCAGAGCGACAACACCAAAACTGTATATGTCACTGGCACAAGTGAGCTTGGAGTGTGTGATGTACTCGGGGTCCATGTACCCAATGGTTCCCCTCACATCTGTGAACACCTTGGTCTCCTCCATTTCTAGTATTTTTGCCAACCCAAAATCAGCCAGCTTTGGCACCATGTTCTCTGTCAGCAAGATGTTTGTGAGCTGCAACAATGAGAATAGAAGTTCAGATAGATCATATTATTTCAAGAGTTCTAATAGCAAGAGCAAGAGCACGATCACGTTATGGTTCAGAATGAAGCAACCTCATGTTGTTATGCCTGCAAATTTGAACTAGCATTCTCACCTTGATGTCTCTATGGATAATGCATCCATCAGGGTGTGTGTGAAGAAACCTCAGGACAGATGCACAATCCCTCAGGATCTTCACTCTTGTTTCCCATGGTAGCACAGAGTCACTTCCTGCATGCCAATCAAGAACATAACAGAACATTGTTGTATGAGTTTGTTTCAGGATGAACCAATTGAGAAGCGCCATATATACTAGATGATAACCTCAAATTAAATAAAGCTGAATATATACATTTCCCTTACTGAGTAGGCTCTGGGCAAGGTTTCCATTGGCACAATACTCATACACCAGGTACTGATCTCCCTCCTCATCACAATAGCCGAAGAGGCACACCAGGTTGGGGTGCCTCACCTTGGACAGCTGCTCCACCTCCCTCATGAAGGACCCTGACATCGCCGTCTTGTGAATGTGCTTGATTGCAACAAGCTGCCCACTGGGTAGCACGCCCTGGTACACCTGTCCTGCGCTACCGGAACCGAGGTAGATCCTGCTGCTCGCATAGTTGATCGCTCTCTCGATCTCCTCCTTGGTGAATTTGTACAAGCCTGACCACTTGCTGTTCACCTCCCCTTTATGTACCCTGTAGTTGCCTTGTGATGATTTTAGTGATGATTCTGTAATGGTTTCGTTTGCTTTCTTCTTGTTCCTCAGGTATTTGGTGATCGTGATGGCGATGCCAACTACTAGGAACGCAAAAACTATCAGGACTGCAAATGTGCTACCTGAAATATAATTTGTGAACACGTAATGTGGAGTTAAGACTTTTTAGTGTCGATGAATAATGTTGATGAGGTGCACAGCGTGGATGCATAAAACAAGGGCTTGGATCAACTTACGTCTGACCCTGATGTATTCACCATCTGCAAGGTTAAGAGACATTTCATTACATTCGAACTCAATGTGCAAGTTTGGGACAGTTGATCATAACTACAAAACATTATTTATTTGATGCCTGAAAGAGTATTCGAGAGTATTTGATAATTAAGTGAACCATAGCGAACCTGCCACAAAATCATGATCATCAGCCTTGCAGCCAAGTACAGCCATCACCAAAACCAGAATCAGCCGAAACACCCCTCTCTCCATGCTTCTCTTTGAAGCTGCCAAATCGATCGAGCTAGAGAGGTGCCCTCTCTCCAACCTTTTATTTGCCCCTCTTCCTTAGCAAATTTCTTCGCTGGATATTCTCCTCAGTAGCATCTGGCACATCACTATTTTTAATGGTGTCTTGTGTGTATCGCTCTTGGCGTTTTTGTATTATATTTGATTGATATTGTGTCGGAGAGATCGAAGAGGAATCATGCTAGTATAACAGCTATATGTCCCTTTCGGTCACATTGTTTTCATCACTTGTTTCGTCTGTTGTAAGAGGTGACGATGGACTAGCTTTCATGGTTTGCAGCACAAGCTGCCAGATTGGGACGTACAGGGAGTTTTGATTGGGTTCTGGCGTTGTTACACATCCTCAGTTTTTTTACTGGTGCCCAGTGGCCAGTGAAATCGTGTTAAAACAAAATGAGCAGTGAGCGCCCCCTAAAACTGATGGTCGACGATGCTGTCAAAGATTTAGACCAACTTCAATATTTTTTGGACACTGAGGTTAAACAGGAGAAAGGTGGGATTCTATTGTCACAAAGACGTTATTATGCAATTGATCTGCTCAAGAAAGCAACACATGGAAAAGTGAAAAGCAATTTCTGCTCCCATGATGATTCAACTGAAAATTATTCACAAACTGGGGAACAGCTGAAACAGTTCAAGCAAAGAAGCATTATTGTTGGTGGCTTAGAGCCTTAGACCAATGCAAAGGGAAAGGAAAAACAATTAGTGAGAAGAGAGGAGAATGAACTTATGCACGTCTGTGTAAGCTGTTTTTGCATGTACTCCCTATGTTCTAAATTATAAGTCGTTGGTTCATCCATTTTGCTACGTATCTAGACATATTATTATATCTAGATGTATAGTAAAATAGATGTACCAAAAAAGTCAAAACGACTTATAATTTAGAATGGAGGAAGTACGTGTTAATAAACATCCGCCTTAATCACTGCAATTAAAAAAGTAGCGAATGGCCGACATGCCAGCAGAGGGCGCGTGTGCGTGCTATTTACCTGCTCCCTCTATTCCAAATTATAAGTACTTGTTGCTTTTCTAAATATATTATTTTTGTTATACATCTAGATTTATATTATATTTAGATATATATTGTCCCATAAAAAGTGTCATTCTCGCTTCTCGAGAAGTAAAACACTTTTAACTTTGACCAAATATATATTAAAAAATATTAACATTTATAATACATGATTAATATCAGCAGATAGATCGTTGAATATATTTCATAATAAACTTATTTATAGATATAAATGTTACTAATATTTTATGCAAATCTAATCAAACTTAAGAAAACTTTGACCAGCCCGAGTCCCCATAGCGACTCTTTTTTATGAGACGGAGTAGTAGCTTTTACTAAATATATAAAAAAAGCTTAAATGACTTATAATTTGGAACGGCAAGGGACAGAAGCCGCCCCAAAAGGCGGATGGGGGAGATGACGACGGGAAGGATGATGACACCGACTTCCCAAACGCCGAGGAGTGCCTCATGATCTTCGGCGGACCCCAAGCCTATGGTCTCAACAACAGCGAAGGATAACTGAGAGGGAGGTGAGCTTCGTCGAAACCACGGTGGTGCCGACACATTTACGATGGTCCGAGGTGGCTATTACCTTTGACTAGGGTGACCATCCCAACCATGTGCCTTGCCCTGGCCAGTTCTCGCTCATCGTCAGCCCGATCGTGGGCAATGTGTGACTCATGAAGGTGCTCATGGATGGCAGCAACAGACTCAACATCGTCTATGCTGACACCCTCAACATGATGAAGATCCCAAGGAGAAGCCTCCATCCGAGTGCAGTGCCGTTCTACGGGGCCGGCTCAGGCAAGCAAGCGTACCTCGAGCAAATTTGGCTCTTCGTCGCCTTTGGCGAGCTGGACAACTTCCACAAGGAGCCACTTACCTTTGAGATGGTGGAATTCTCGAGCATATACCACGTCTTGCTTGGGCGGCCATGCTACGCGAAGTTCATGGTCGTTCCCAACTACATCTATGTGAAGCTCAAGATGCCTGGCGCGAACGGAGTCATAACCGTCAGCGTCAGTTTTCAACGGGCCTACAACTGCAACCAGGAGTGCATCGCCCTCTCGACCACGGTCACAACCTTTGCTGACCATGCAAGAAATGGTCAGTGAAAGCATCTAGGCCCCTAGTGGGTTTCGGTGATTAATGATGACATAAGATTACTGTGACTAACGTGTGTTTTGCAGAGGCAAATTGAGTTAGGTCATGATAATGGTGATTATTTGGGCAATTATGATTTTCATGCCCCTATCAATGGAAGTCACTTCGGTTTTCAAAGGATGGATGACAAGGTTAAGGACGGACTAGTTCTAAGTGTCGATTGGTGTTGGAGAGATACTTAGAGTAGTTTAGAACTTTATTTTTCCTTTGGCCGTACTATTAAGGGGGTATGAACAAGTAGCTTGATCTAGGTGAGTCTAATACGTTAGGTGTGGTGCACACTTATCAAACTTAGCACTAGGTAGGTCAGGGATGGCCCAAAGATCAAGTGGAACCAACCCCATTCACAGAGTTTTTGAATTGGATATGATTTGGGGGTTCAAATTAGAATCGGAACCTGAATGTCAGTTAGATCCGGACCATGTGCATTGGTCCAGAGGGTATGTGGTAGCTTCAGGGTGGCCTTCAGGCGCATGGCAGCTCCGGACCCAGGCTAAGGGGGCGTCCGGGCCCGGGCGCCAGGGTCCGATTGTCCAGGGCTTGGTGCAGACGCGTCCGGACCCTAGGAATAGTGGTGGTCTGGACCGTCGCTGCCCTTGGTTCGGAAGGACACAGAGAAGGTCCAGAGAGCAAATTTGAGACTAAACTCGGTCCGAACCGCTATTCCAGACCATGTGCTTGGGTCTAGACCTTCAACGGTCGGTTTTGACAATAGTACAAGCGTTGTGCTTTCTATGAGAGTTGGACCCCGAGGGATGGTCCGAATGCAGTAGGGTCCGGTCCGGTTCCTGCGCAAAGAATGGGAATTGTGACCAATGGTTATGTTTTTGAGTGGGGGTATTTATACTTCTCCTACTGGTCCAATTCCCCTCTCTTACCCATTTGTTCAGTTGAGGAAACACATTGGAGTGCAAGGGAGAGCAAGAGCCTAGTGGGGTGATTGAGATTTGATAATCTAAGATTAAGGACCTCATTAGTGTATAGGGAGTAGCAAGTGTGCATCCACCTTTCTCATTAGGCTTATCTTGGTCAAGTGAGAGTTTGTGTTTGTTACTCTTGGTGATCGCCATCACCTAGACGGCTCGGTGGTGATTGGAAGCTTGGTGATCATCCGACGGAGCTTGTTGATGACCCAAGTCATGGTGTGAGCGGTTGTGGGCGATTCACCGTGATGGAGTGTCAAAGAATCAACCCATAGAGAGCACTTGATCCTTGCGCAGGTCAAGGGGGCTACACCCTTGCGCGGGTGCTCTGACGAGGACTAGTGGGAAGTGGCGACTCTTCGATACCTCAAAAAACTATTGTCGCGTTCTTCTCCCTCTCTTTACTTTGAGCATTTACATTTGAGCATTTCGATTCATGTCATTACATTCTTAGAATTGCCATGCTATTGTAGTATTGGAACCTAGGGTGCAAAACCTTTGTGCGGTAGAACAATAGAGAACACTTTTAGGCACTAGGGGTGAAATGGGATAAGTGTAGGGCTTAATTATTGCAAAAAAATTTAGATTAGCCCAATTCACTCCCCTCCTCTTGGGCATCTTGATCCTTTCAGTCAGGACACAGACAGGGCGGCCCTAGATGCAAAGAGAGTGAAGACATTGCCATCACTAGCCAAGGCAAGCTCCATCCAATCTTGGGCCACACTACAAGCGATCCATGCTCGGTCGAGCTCTTTGCCCAGGCATTAGCTTCCACAGAAGGACAAAGAGCTGGTGGAGGCAAGCATCAGCTGCTCCCAAAGCGGGAAGGCCCTCGCAGGATAGCTATCAGTGCAGTGCCCAAGCCTCTATAGATCATAAAGTCTTGTAAATGGTGTAAGACATGACGTCGGGGATACTTATCAAAGCTATGTCGCTCAAATTCTTAAGTTTCCTTTATGTTCATACTCTTCTTGTTTTCAATTCTATAAAAATTTAAGAACTTGTGTCTATGAACTTTTTTGCTGTGTTGCTTCTAAAAGCTCTCCTCTAAGCCCTTTGTTATGCTTGCTCAGCCCAAGTGTAACAGAGAGATCTGGGGCTCCCTATGCATATAACTTCTGGGTTTCTTCACCTAGCGCGATGACCATAGTAACCTAGAGGCTTATGCTCCTAATCAGTCACAGGACTAAAACTCTAGTGTTGACTAGTAGTCGGAAGTTCCTTGTGTTAGAAGTTTTGACATATACTATAACGGTTAATTTTCAAGGAGTATAAATAACAAATATTTAATAAGCCAGGATTTTTTTCAAGCATTGGTGGTTATAGTGTTTGAGCACTAGTAGAAGTGATGCTTGAAACAAAAAAAAGTCATTTCGTCCATCATTCAATAATACACTATGTAGGGACTTAGTCCTTCGTGCGTAGTCACGCCTTTCTTCCTACGTTGGCCTAAGAGTGCTGCCTCATGCCATCCTCCATCCCCAACCTCCCCTCCGACTCCGGCCATCATCCATCCCCAACCTCCCCTCCGACTCCGGCCATCCTCCATCACCAACCTCCCCTCCAACGCTTCCCATCCCAACCTCCCCTCTGACTCCGGCCATCCTCCATCCCCAACCTCCCCTCCGACGCTATACTCTCCGCCTCTGATCTGCCCTCCATTCGCCTCTGATCTGCCCTCCATCCGCCTCTCATCCTCCAACTCTTAAGCGATGGTGCCGTCGCTGGATTGGTCGGTGAAACGTATTCATGAGACTTTTTTCTCTCATTTTGAAATAAATCATTATACACCGTTGTCACCAAGTACATTGATACGTCGACAACTCCACGGTGCCACTTATTCATACCTACTTGAATAAATTTAAGCGAATAATGAACCTGCAGTGCAGATCAATAGCAAGCATAGCTCTTGCTACTCACTGAGGAGGTGCATTAGCACCGGCGGTGATTGTTGGTATAAATTAAGTGCAACTAAAATATGAAGGATTCTGCAAGCGCACAGAATATACCATTGTAGCATTTTACCGGGAGTATTCCAGGTATCGTTATTTATATTTTACCACAGGAAAGTAAGGGTTAAAGAATCCGATAATTTACCATCATGTATCTACTAACTTAGTAAACCAACTAGACTATAGCAGGGGTAAATGATACATGAATGAATAATAGGATTTATGCAATATGACACACATGGGATAGATCACTAGAGATACGCAACTAGTTAACTTGGGAGGTCAACGGGTGAGGAAGATTCTTATGATAATCTTATCACATGGTAAAGGTATACCCAACTATGATAAGACTTACCATACTCTTGTGCACTTCGGGACGCCACTAGACAGGAGAGAGCACCACAAAAGATACCTCTACTGACGTGACTATGGTCCTACAATTTAAGAACCTACTCGATTCGATATGGACGGGGCTGTCACCTCCCGTAACTACTATACAGCTAGGGAACAGGGTGTACTCATAGGCAGAACATTGTATAAACACCACGTTTACACGAGGCTCGGCTACTTAGCCTAACCGGTAAAGCCTAGACTAAGCACTCTATGAACTAGCACACAAAAGCAATGATAAACTAAACTAGAAAGATATATTCAAAGTAAGCATATGCATGTAAATAAGAGAATAAGTATAAGTCTTACAGAATGTTAAAGTGAAGATACAAGGCTTTACGAAGCCTCCATGACTAGATCTGGAACCTTGAGCAAGATCCCAACTCGACCTTCTCTCCCAAGATACTAATCTACTACATTGGAGAAGCTAGACCTAATCCCCTAGAGAGGTCATCCTTTCATGGGACACCTCTCCCCTGATCCTGGCTAGGAAATAATGAATTAGGGTTTTAGGGATGCCTCCTCCAGGGGCCAGGGGCCTTGCTTATATAGCCCTCTAGGAAGCACCATAGCCCTCGGATCAAACCGACCTTGATCTACGGTTTTTATTCATCCTCAAAGGCGGTGGAAGCAGGATCCGCGAGGTGGAGCCTGATTGGCTGAGCCACTGGGGCGGGCGCCCAAGGAGGGGGGCGGGTGCCCCACTTTTGGGCCCGTTTCACCTCCCGTTTGTTTCTAGAGTCTTCTCGTACCTTCCACATTCTAGAAAAGTTATGTGTAGCCTCTTTTGTCTCTATGTAAACCTGACATGTGGGCCTTCCTTGGTTCTTTTCAGCTAACACCCTGCAGAAACAGACATTCACCAAAACTTATGGAATTCTGTCAGTAAACCCCCTATATCTATGTGGTAATTATGTTTAGGTCCTTTTTTCATGTTTCGTTGATGGTTAAAATTGACACTTATCTACCGTCAACAGTGATGATGACGGTGTAATAGATAATTTCTGTAAAGACTTATTATCATAGCTTTAGCGAATTTGTAGTTGGCCGTCAAGAGAGTATAAGGAGGCAATTAAGTTATCCTAGGAACTACTTACAAGGTAACCATTTCTACTCCCCGTTCTTTCCCTACAGTCGTGTTGTGTGAATACATGTTTGATGCTTGCTTCATCAGTAGCGAATGATTTGGGTATGGATTATGAAATAGGAGTTGTGATCGAGAGGCTTATTTTATGGCATTCTGATTTCACCCCTGGAGTTCTAATTGTTTACGAATGATCTACTTTCTTACAGTACTTGTTTCTTTATTTATACCAAGATTACAAACTAAAGATCAAGAGTATCTTCTAAAGCATGTAGATTGATGTTGACCAAACATAGAGAGAGGGAGTGGAGAATGAGAAGGGGAGCCATATGAGCTATAGCCTAAAATCCCCATCCACCTTCCCCTTCTTTCTCTTTTTATAGGGGAGGTTGGAGGGGAGGTTTTTATTATTTCCCCTACTCAGGCTTGTATTTACAAAAGAGCCTATTGGGGGCTACAAGTGGGCACTAAACATAATCTACAAGCCCCTTGACTATGTAATTGGGCCTCAAAACGCTAAATGGGGGGTCCTTAACATATACATCCCAACAGTAGCCCTCAGCTATTTGGTTTTGCTCAGGAGCACAAGACCTAATAGCTGAAGAACTAAGTATGGCACAATTACAACTTAGAGCCAACACACAACTCTCGTCTATATAGAGATAGTCTAAGGATTAGTTTATCTTTGCCTAGACTTCGATGGCAACCCTCTCTCGAACCTCTGTGACACTGTCTTTGGTAGCTTGCTCCTTCATAAGGCCTTGAGCCCTCGATACCTTCTTTTAATAATTGAGCCTCTGCCGAAGACATTGATGTAGTTGAAGTAGGCGACGTAGTTGTAGATGATCATGACACGTCTTCAAGCTTTCTCTCATGGGCGCTAGACAAGGGGTTTTTTCTCTGAGCGATTGCTTGTCCAATGCGCTCCTCACCAGCACCTCTTGGTTAGCGCTTGTGAGAAATTCTTTTGTGTACTTGAAGTAAAAGATGTAGGCATGGTTGATGTCACAGATGTAGTAGATAGAGATCCCCTGCTCCAATTGATGGCGAAGGCAAAGGAAAAGATGCCGATGGCTATCCCCCTGCTCCAAAATGTTGATGAAAGTGTGTTTTATGACATCATTGTCGTGTTGTCGAAGCCCCTCACTAAAATGTTAGTGAAGGCATAGTCAATGACGTCGAAGTCGGTGGCGAAACCTCTTGCCAAAATGTTGGAGGAAGCAGTGTTGTTGATTGCCAAATTTGATGGCGAAGCCCCTCACCAATATGTTGGCGAAGGCATAGTTGACGACACCAAAGTAATTGGTGAAAATCCTCGTCGACTGGTTGGCATAGGTGGAGTCGAGTTAGCCGAAGTCAATGGTGAAGCTACTCATCAATATATGTTGGTGAAAGCATAGTTGATGAAGTCAAAGTAGGTGGCAAAGGCCCTCGACAATAGGTTGGCAGAGGTGGTGTCAAATTAGCTGAAGTCAGTGGTAAAGATGATCACTGGTATGTTTGCAAAAGCGTTGTTGGTGACGTCAAAATTGGTGGTGAGGCCCTTTTTCAAAAATGTTGGGCCACCAAACTTTCAATATGAGGTAGGGAGTGAAAGTGAGAGCGAATGATGAAATTCTTGGAGAGAGTGTCCTAATGGGTTCCAGCGCTTTAGTGCCGGTATGATCGCTCTAGTGTCTTATCTTGTTCTTTTTTATGGGGTTGAAATGGGCGAGAGGCAACGAAGAGAGCCCCTCGGCCTTTTTAGATTAGTTTAGCACCGACCTGTACTTTTTTGGGGCGAGGGGCCAAGGAGTAACAAAATGAGCCCGAGTTTTTAGAACGAAAGCAAGAGCGAATGATGAAATTCTTGGAAAGAGTGCCCTGATGGGATCTGGTGCTTTAGTGCCGATATGATCGCTTTTGTATCTTATTTGTTCTTTTTTATGGAGGTAAAATGGGCAAGAGGCAGCAAAGGGAGCCCCTCAAATTTTTTAGATTTGTTTGGCCCCGATCCCATACATTTTTTTGGTGCGAGGGGCCAAGGAGTCACAAAATGAGCCCCTCGGTGTTTTTAGATTACTTTGGCGCTAACCCCATACCTTTTGAGGCGAGGGGGGCGAGAAGTGGCCAATTGAGACCCTCGGTGCTTTTAGATCACTTTGGCGCCGACCCCTGTACCTTTTGAGGCGATGGGACGAGGAGTCAAGAAATGAGCCCCTCAACACTTTTAGATTAGTTTGGCAACGACCCTTTTGTGGCGAAGGGACGAGACGCGAAATGAGCCCCTCGACGCTTTTAGATTAGTTTGGCGTCAGCCCCATACCTTTTGAGGCGATGGGGCGAGGAGACGTGAAATAGGCCCCTAGGCACTTTTAGATTAGCTTGGCGTTGACCCCTTATACCTTTCGAGGCGATGGGGCGAGGAGGCGCGAAATAGGCCCCTATGCGCTTCTATACCTAATAATAAACATGCAAAATTTCAGCCCATTTTTTTGTCCATCCATTTTTTTCTACCTCTTCCTAGCTCCATAAATGTGAAAATTGTCCCTGCTCATTTATCTACAACCCTCCTGATTTATATATGACATACATGGGGCTTCTTGAGGTAATATGGATAGCTAGAAATCACGATCCTAATCAAATAGACTCTTTTACGATCCTGAGTAACAACCCTAATTCAAATAGAAAAGAATAAGAATAGAAATATATATTTGTATCTGTACCTTTAATAATAATCAATAATCATATTACAAGTGCTTTCTTCGTTTCTGTCCGAACCTACGCATGAGTCGTTCCTAGGTTTTTTTTTGTTGCTCGTGCATCCGAGAGACCGAGACCACAAAGAGTTTCTTCTTTTGTTCGTTTTCTATTCGGTTGCCCTTTTCGTTTTCCATCGCTCCTTCTCTTCCTAGGTGTTTGTCCTGTCCGTCAAAATGACTAGAGTCCAACGTTCTCAAGTTTAGAACCAATCTTAAACTAAAGCAAGATTGTAACTCTGTAACTTCTTTTGCAAAACCAGCGTTCTCTTAGTTTCTATCATCTATTGGGGAATAAATAAGTACTACGCAAATGTACAGTTGGAAGAGAGTAGCAGTTGTTTTTTGACCAGATGAGAGTAGCAGTTGTTAAGGAAATAGTTTCATTTAGTATTTTTTATATGTATCACGAATTGTACTTTAGCTTATTGCAATTGCTCATGAATAAGAGTCAAAAACATAATTCTTTTAGAAGCAAACAAACATTACAAAGCTTTTGCCATGAATTCATCCATAATGAAAGCACAATAGTTTTTTTTTATCCCGTTGCAACGCACGGACATATTTGCTAGTTTAGATTAGTTTGGCACCATTGGCGAAGCCCCTCGCTGGATGTTGGCGAAATCCTAGTTGATGATGACGTTGTTGACTACGAAATTAATCAAAGCAAAGCTTGCAAAATATATATTTGTATTTTGTTTCTATTGCATGCATTCTTGGCAACCCAAAGTTACTGAGCTCTATTAAACCAATACTGTTTGGCTTGCTTGTATTTTTGCAACGTGAAGCCTCTAGGCTCCGAGACCCATTAAACTTGGGCCGTTGTCGGGCCACATCAGCCAAGTGTAACTGACATGGGTTGGGCTGGCCTTCCAGCGCGTAGCCCGGCCATGGCCTGGATAACTACGGCGGCGCCGGCGGGGGTGTCCGGCCGTCCGGTGGCCATGGCGTGCGCGGTCTAGGGTGGCCCTGCACGCGGCGACGACGTCGTGCCCCCTCCGCGGGTGTTGTAGGCTGCTGCGTGCGGCGGGCCGGCGACAACTGGAACCTGTGGCTGCCTGGCTGGCTCAGCGATTGCAGATTCAGGTTGCTCCTCTCTCCTTGACCTATACCCACCACTCAAATGTTAAATGTGCTTTTGTTGCCTGCCTGCCGTCTGCCGGTATGACTGAATTGAATTGAACTGAATTTCAGGGGCATCTAAGAGTCATGGACGGCTAATCATTCTTAAGTTGTTCTTTTCCATGACAAATTTCTTCGAAATTTACAAAATCATGTTGCTCTGTTAGATGTAAACAAATAGTACACTGATCCCATTAGGTGATGCACAGACAGATCCTTGCTTTTCTCCTTTTCTCTGTCTCTACATGTAAATGTAATAGGTCCAACCATTCTCTGCACAAGAGCATCCGAATCTAAATGGAGTATGTCATTTGTACATTATATATAAGGGGTAAAACAAACCTGACATTTTACACATCATTTGTGCACGAGGTAGCCATATAAAAACTCGTTCCAGACATCAGGAACTCCAGGGAGGCACCAATGCGTGCAATCCGCGTAGCTGGCTGGTTCAGCAATTTGCTCTTTGGTTAGAGGAGCATATTGTTTCCTGAACACCGTCGGATGCCCGTCCTTCCGGTAGTCAGAAAGCTCTGTGATGTTCAGTATCTGAACATGTATGCCTTTCGGCTCCAATGTTCGAAAATAGGACTTGGCCGTGGCCATCAAGCTGTAGTCCGTAGTTGCAGCTTTGTATCCTGTTTTGTAGATCGGCTCTGTTTCGTTAAGACATTTGTTCTTGTCTTCTCCACCCCAGTTGCTAGCCCTGAAAGTAAAGTAACATGTGAACACTAGATGTCATGGAGATGTTGGTATTCTACTATTTGTGTTGCAAATGATTCGTGGGTATCTCTCTCACCAGGAATGTGTTGGTGATGATCCAGCAAAAAAGATCCTAGTCTTGTTCTTGTCAATATTCTCTCCAAGCCATTCAGTTAGTTTCTTCATAGCTATCTCAAAACCATCGACCATTTCCATTTCGTCTAACTTTGCATCACCATCTTCAAATGAACCATACCTGCACATATATACTAGTTTTATTACCGATTTGCTGATTACATTTGGTAACTATGTTAGTGCATTTTAAATTACCAGTTTTGGTATATTTTTTTTTCTGATATGCCAAACTGATGGTGCAATACCTATGTGCTATGATCAGGAAGGTTAGAAATATACTTACATGACCTTCATCCTCATGTATTCCTTCTGCTTCCTCCACCACAGGTAAGAATTGAAGACAATGATGTCAGCATCCCTCCAGACACTAGCATGCTTCTCAATTCTGTCTGCCCTTATGATCCGGTACTCCACCCGGTGGATAATGGGGTTGTCGCTGTTAGACTCCACCAGTAGTGGTGACCAGTAAAAATCTATTGTTGCGTTGTATTCCTGAAAAATGATTATATGTTCAAACAGGCTAATCAAAATTGTTGGATTCTGTTGCCTGTAGATTTGTGAAGGGAAGCATACCAATGCCTTGAAGGAGATGAGTGAGCCATTGAAGATGCGTATCTTGAGCCTGTCATCAGGTATTGAGGCCTCCACCATGCACACGAGAGAGACCCATTGGTTTCTGTTGACTGAGTCACCCACAAACACCAATCTCTTGTTCCTCAGCTTTTCAAGCAGCTTGATGGCATCGAATCTGTTTTGAAAAGGTAAAATTCAGACAGCATGCCAAAAAATTCATGCAAAGTTATGCTAAATATGATCTCCTTTCTACTCTTACATACAAGCATTTGAAATGGTACAAATGATAAAATAGAAGGTAGGATCTCACTGTCAATTAGTTGCCATGCATGTTTAATTAGTTTCTTGTTGGCCTCCAGCTAACAACTCTGACGAGATCAGTTTTGCAATCTCAGTACTAGTTGTTTCTTCCTTTCTGCTGTACTAGTACTATCCTGTGTTTTTATTCAGTTACAGATTATCTCGGTGTTTTTGTGTTTCTATAAAACAAAAACATTTACTACCCTTGGGAAATTCTTGACTGATACTGACAGAGCTTATTGCTCGAGAGCTGCAGCTTTAGATTTGCTGGAATTCTTGGGCGTGAACTGACAATAAGTGGGAAATCTGTAATTAATCATCATACCTTGGGAGGTCGCATCCATTAGGCTGCCATCTCCAGTGCTGGTACATGACATCCTTCCTGCCATACTTGTCACAGGCCACCTCGGGGAAGATGAAGGCGCACTTGAGCCCATTGTACAATGGCCGGGACACGTTGTCGTACACCCACCGCCCCCTTGACCAGTTGCACTCCTCGTTGCTGACGTCCCCCTCTTCAGTTGTTCCTCTGATCGCTGGTTCTTGGAGCCCAGCTTCCAGCTTCAACTGCACTTCTTGGCGTCCATGCTCGACTGCCATTTGCACTCGCTCTTCCTGGCCTTTGTCGAAGAGGAAGACGATGGAGCTGGCTAAGATGAAGAAAGCCACCAATGAGGTCACGATGCTCCTTACTCCAACCGGAGCATGGAGCACCGTCATCTTGCCACCTGCTGCTATCGCCTTGTGACTTGCCTCTGTCTTCATTCTTTCTTCAGGAGCCATAGTGCTTAGCTCTCCTCTTTTATGGTCACCTATCGAGTCTGTACAATGCCAATGGGAGCAGCACACACCTGCACATGGCTATATGGTCTAGCTCTAGAAAAAGTAGTGATACTCAAGCAACCTGAGCACTGACCCTTGGGCTAACCACAAAAAAGGGAGGCAGTGTCGGACTATTTGGAATGTTGTTGTAGAGATGAAATTTTTTTTGCAGGTCAAAGTCGGTTGAATAGCTATTGTACGGAAATCAGAAATAGAAAGTTTTTGTGTATACATCGGTGTATTGCAGTTATACTGTCTGAATTTGAAAAATCATGTATAGATGAGTATCATTTGTGCTTCAGATACTATCTACCTGTCACTAGTATTTTTTCCAAAAAAAATAAAAAAATGAAACAAAAAGGTTAGATATCAGAATGTAGAAGTATTTATTTGTGTCACCGACGGCTGCACCAATCCACTCACACTAACCATTATAGATAGGACTAGCTAGTACTGTAGCATGCCAATAAACAAAGGATTGGAACACTACTGAGTGTGTCAACTCCAAAAGACCAATGAGTGCATCTCAAGCAACAAAAAAGGTGATGGGCTGATGGCCAGCATGCATCCTTGCCTAGCATAAATAGTGATTAATCTAAAGCTATTAAGCTCCTGAATGCAAACATCACTAATGTTTCAATTCAAATCATCATAATCTTTTATTTCTGGTTATACTCTAGTAAACCAATATGTGCACAGTCTTTATTTCCCTGAGAACTAACACTTTCAGCTTTCCAGAATTCTTAAGAAGGAATTATCTCTGCAAATTGTTTGTTCTGCCCAACACAGTACATTAGTAAATGATCTATGTTTGACACGGTCCCCTTCTCCCTACCTAAAAATATGAAGCATTGCTGTGAGGCACACGATACGGTTTGTGGTTCTTTTTATTGTGTGGCAGGACTCATATTAAAAGGGGGAATTTGTCATGATCAATTTGGCCTATCTATGCATAAACTTAGAGTAAATTAAGCATTCTATTTTAAGATACACAGTTAGTCGCACTTCTTTTTTTAAGAATACACTGGAAAGCTACATGTTTTGCACTAGCCACATGTGTGCATACTACAGATTAATTCAGTAATTCTGAGTCAACCATTACAGACTTTTGTCCAAATAGAAGGGGGCCCGTCATATTGGCCTATCAGTGCATCAACAAAAATAAGTGAGATACGAATGCGTCACTTTTTGAAGACAGCGCGGTGTGAATTCCTTTAAAAGCATCTGTTGAAAAACGTTGAGTTGTGCAAACACGCACCATCAATGATTAGCCTTGCCCTTTGTTTGCCTTCCTTTCCACACTTGCCACCCAAAAAAAGAGTAGGGCAGATCCTCACTATTGCAATTGTTTGTGGGGCACTATGATTATTTAATTTTATGCAAGTGCCTAGAGGTAATAATATAAATCAACACATTCTATCTTTAATTTGGTTTGGTATCTTAAAATGACCCTACTCGGTGCTAAATCATAGGTACTTTATGCATTCCTTCTTTAAGCATAGCAAGAAATGAGTGGCTCCAAAGACCAAAAGAAAGGGTTAGGTGAAATCCTGTGGTCACATTTGCTTTATGGAGTATCCTGTCCTATCCCTGTGGGGTCTAAATGATAATGCTTGGCTGTCAAGTGGTATAATATAATATATGCGGTGTGAATCTGATTTGCTTTTGCATTTTCAGAAAACTATTCTGCCTGGTACATTCAGTCTGAAAAGCATGAACAGTGAGAAGCAGAGAAGAAAAGAGGCCGAGGAGACATGCTTGCTGTCTCGACAATGGGTACCATTATTACTGCATTGTACACCAGCTGATTGGTAAGATCTGTATCAGTAGTTGCAACCGAATGGTGGTCCACATGATTCCCTGCAGGATCAGGCACGAGTTGGCTTCCTGCACAAGTCCACGAAGCAGCCGTGCAACCAGTAGTATTTGTTCCTGAATAGCAGTCCATGTAAGAGTGCAAGGCACGTATTAGTTGTAATCAGGTGTGCGTTGTAATTGCCATGTTAACGATAAACGCACTGAATGTTCGCATAACCACAAGGAAGCTCTGATTTTGATTCGCCACCAAATACTAGTAATTAGGCTATTCTTTCTCCGGCTAGCTCAGGATCCATGGTAAATTATTCATGTGAGGCTCTCACCCCTCCTGTGCTTTAAAAAAAATGATGATGCAATATAAACAGAAAGGTAATAAGATGTACTTGTTCAGTTTGATCAACACTCAGTGCAACTGACGTGGCGCGAATATACTTTCAGGGACAGGTTAACCTATCTGGAACTCTGCATGAGTGGAATGAAGATGCACATGCATCTTGGGCAGCCTACAGTTTACAAGGACGATAGCAAGTTTAGTGGCTGTCTGCAATTCATCAGCAGGGAAGGTGAAAGAGCAACATCTAGCTACAGTAAATATGTCAAATAACACTTTCTGTTCCTGTCGGCTGCGTACATTCTACTAGGATGCTGCAGTGCAATGAGACTGATGGAGGCCACCGCCAGGGGCCTACCATACCTACATGGCTACATCTAGACGTGCATCCAGGTCAAACAAATAAAGGTACCATGCTGCTAGACACAACCACCACACCAACCATGTTTTTAGTCCTAATGACAAATCAAACTGTGGGGCTCAGAGACATTATTCAGCATCGAATCTTTTTAATCTCACCGACGATTTGTTCAAAGAACATTTTCAAAGAGAGAAGTGCTTCAATCACTGATTAATGGAAAGCTTTCCACTTACATTATTCTTAGCATTTAATAATCACTGCTTGAGATGACATATACTGCTATGTTGCCTCCAACTCATCCTCATCCTTATCAGACTGAGTCCTTTTCTTTGTTAATTAGGTTCAAACTAGTCTCTTATTATGATTAGGTTTTTGGCCTATCGGTGCATCAGTCAGAGTAACAATATGGTACTGAGCGCTTCGGTTGTCAACAGACAGTTACAAGTTTCTGTACTAAATTAGAGAAGGGAGCATGCATCAAATTGGTCTATGATATCAGTTCAGAGATTTCAATAGTTGTTTTTGCCTGGAATGCATCTCTTTCCCATTATGGTTGGTCTTAGAATGCATCTCTTTCCCATTATATGGTTGGTCCCTTGTGACACACTCAACCTCTGAATTATAGATGGTGTGTTTCCCACTTCCCAGTGATGCCAATTTACTTGACTATCTTGGCGAGCTCACGTTTTCGAGTATCAGTCCTCTTTATCTCTATTAGAGCTTCTTCGTAGTCTACTGATCACATTCTCATCAACTATCTTGTAATGTATCGATATGTTCCGGTGGACCATCCCAGTGTACCTATCGACATACCCCTGGTATTTGTTGTACAATACAATGCAGGCATCGTGACCAAACCAATGGTTCCTGTTATGCAGGTATTGTAAAATCAGCAATGAAATTCAGACAAAATGAACTGAAGACAAAGCAGATGTAAGATTCTGCTTGCCCTATGGTACCGTCTATTCCTAAATGTAAGGCACAAAGTGTAAAGTATGGGCCCTGTTTGCTTGAACTACTTCAGCAGTACTTTTTAGCGAACGAACAGTATTTTCCTCTCACAACAAACCAGCATAAGCCAAATTTCAGCGAAACAAGATACCTATGTAAGTAAGAGTGATAGACGAACAGAAATTGCAGATAACAGATAGCAGCCAAAGGACAGGCACAACCTATAAAGAGAATTTTCTGTCTCAGCAACGACAGGATGACAGAACAGAAATTGCCGATAACAGCGACAATGCTAGCGTCCGGAAGTCCAGACGCCCGTGCCTGCACTCGTTTTGCGTGCCCATGTGGGGGCCCGCGCCCGTCTAAACGTCGCCGTGCCTCTTGGCCCCACACAGAGATCACTCGTGCCCCCCTACTTCCCCCGCTCACACGTCTGTTACAACAGGTGGGTCCCCAGCAGCAGCACTCGATCTACTTTTGAAACAATCAGATGAAACATTTTCAACATACGTCTGAATGCAGATGAAATACTAGAAACATACGTATGAAACACTTGTAAAAACACCTGAAAAAACTCTTGAAAAGTTATTGCAAAAGCATGTGCAACATCCAGATAAAATAGTTGCAACATATGTGTGAAACATATGCAACATCCAAATAAACACATTTGCAACATACGTCTGAAAAACAGATGAAACATTTGGAACATATGCTTGCAACATACGTGTATAGCCATTGCTGTTAGATTCTATTAGGATCGGTAGTAGTAGATCTAGGGGTACAAGTCTATGATTCATGAAGAACAACAACGTTTCCCATTTAAAGATACTAGGAGAGGTAGTAATGCAGACCAGTGGTGTTGGAGAGAACCGGTGCGGAGGAGGAGCTGGAGCCGGTGTTCGCCATCGTCTTGGCGGTGGCGATCTGCACTAGGCAGCGACGGTCGATGAAGTAGGTTGATGCAGTGGAGACGGTGGTGCAGTGAAGTGGCGGTGAAGGAGCTTCCCGTCACTGACTGCGCCTTCACTAGATCGGGTTAGGGTTTTCGGTGGGGTGTGTGACTGCGGTGAACCCTTGATGCCCGAGCCGCCAGCCCCCACCTATATATATCGCGCAGCGTGACAGGGGCCCTTCAACCACATACGGTTGGGCGCCCCCGATCAGGGCGCTTGACCAAGTCCCAGCGGGCCGTTGGGCCTCCTGGGGAGGAGATCAGTTCAACATTCTCCCCCTTGATCTCAACTCATACTTTAATACATTTCACTTTTACTTATTCCATCACAGATTAGTGCATCGAGCGTGCTTCCTCGTCACGGTCTATTGCCGATAGATTTCACAGCCACGATACATGTCTCCGTTCTGAAACAAATTCAGTAACTTTTGGGCCGTTTACTGTCCAGGAATCATAGACTTTCCCTTAAACCCATGCCGGCTATGTGTTCTCTGAACACGTTGGGTGGTAGGCCTTTGGTAAGCGGATCCGCGAGCATCTTTTCAGTGCTTATGTGCTCTAAGCTTATCATTTGATCCCGGACTCTATCCTTCACAACATAATACTTTATGTCAATGTGTTTGGCAGCACCACTTGACCTATTGTTGTGAGCATACTGTACTGCAGGATAATTATCACAGTATAACTTTAGTGGTCGATGGATAGAGTCGACCACCTTCAAACCGGGTAGGAACTTCTTTAGCCAGTTCACCTGCCCTGAGGCCTCATAACATGCTACAAACTCGGCATACATTGTGGACGATGCAGTGACGGTTTGTTTGCAACTTTTCCATGATATGGCTCCCCCTGCAAGGGTGAACACATATCCCGATGTGGACTTTCTTTCTTCTCCAGCATAATCAGAATCTGAGTATGCAACTACTTCTAGAGAATCTGATTTGCTATATGTTAACATGAGGCTCTTTGTACCTTGCAAATATCGCAAGACTTTCTTTACTAATTTCCAGTGTTCCTGTCATGGATTACTTTGAAATCTGTCAAGCAACCCGGTAACAAATGCTAAGTCAGGGCGTGTGCACGTTGTTGCATATTGTAGGCTTCCAACAGCCGAAGCATATGGAACCGCTTTCATTTGGTTGAGCTCATAACTGTTCTTGGGCATTGATGATCCCCATATCTATCGCCCTTGACTATTGGAGCAGGTGATGGACTACATTTGTGCATGCTATATTTCTTTAGCATCTTTTCTATATATGCTTTCTGTGACAGTCCTAATACCCCTTTGTTTCTATCTCGGTGAATTTCGATCCCTAGAACGAACGAAGCTTCACCAAGATCTTTCATATCAAACTTTGAGGATAAGAACCCTTTAGTTTCCTGTAATAGGGTGACATCACTACTAGCAAGTAAGATATCATCCACATACAAAATCAAAAAGATATACTTTCCATTCTTAAATTTTGCATAAATGCAATTATCCTCTATATTCTCCTTAAACCCAAAACCTTTTATGGTACGATCAAACTTCAAATACCATTGTCTTGAAGCTTGTTTTAACCCATAAATTGATTTCTTTAGGCGGCATCCCATTCGTTCTTTTCCTTCCACGACAAAACCTTTCGGTTGTGCCATGTAGACATTTTCCTCTAAATCCCCATTGAGAAATGCCGTCTTTACATCCATCTGATGCAACTCTAAATTGTAGTGTGCTACTAATGCCATCATTATTCTGAAGGAATCTTTACATGAGACTGGAGAAAACGTCTCATTGTAGTCAATTCCTTCTCTTTGCGTGAAGCCTTTTGCCACAAGTCGCGCTTTGAACTTGTCTACATTCCCTCTAGAGTCATATTTAATCTTGTAGACCCATTTACAGTCCACTGTTTTGGCTCCTTTAGGAATGGTTTTAAGTTTCCATACTTTATTCACCTTCATCGATTTCATTTCATCTTGCATGGCCTCCAACCATTTGGATGAGTGGCCGCTACTCATGGCTTCTTCATATGAGGTGGGATCATCCTCCATATGAAACTCTTCGGTCTCATAGACCTCGTAATAGCTAGGAATAGGTGACCTCCTAGCTCTTTGAGACCTTCTCGGGGCCTCCTCATTTGGCACATCTACATCTTAGGGCTGTTGTTGTCCCCCATCTGCGGTAATGGGTTCTATGGTTTCCTGAAGAATAGGTTCCACATTATCATTTATCGTTGCCGCATGAGGAACAATGACAGGTGCTAGCACCGTAGTGTCGGGCACTAGCTGTAACACCCTCGGTGTTACCGCGTTAACAAATCACTAAACCATGTCATGAGCATCATGTTTATGTATTATTGTTTGTGGCAAAATGAGAAATTAAATTTTGTTGCACTAATTCTCAATTTGAGCTCTAATTTAATTCCTTGTCCAAATATTCCGCAGCACAGTTCAACTAACTATTGTCATCCTGATCCAACTCCAGCGCTAGCAATTCTTTTTCTTTCTAAAATTCCCTGATCGTGCTCACAGCACACTCGCAAGGCATGCCCGCGCACGCACACGGCGCGCTGCCTCTGCGAAAGAAAACCTGAGAGCAGCACAGAGGGTACTGTAGCGCCGTAGAAATGTACTGTAGCAGCACAGAGGTTACTGTAGCGCCGCAGAAATGCACTGTAGCGTCGCAGAGTGCACTGTAGCAGCAGCAGAAACACTGTAGCAAGGAGACTTGCTGTGCACGTGGAAATCGCTGCTCGCCAGAGCAAAAGTCCGTATGCTGCGTCGCGCACGTCGATCTCTTTTCCAGCGCGAGCGTCCCTGCGTCTCTCGTCCTTAAAAGGAGACGTCTCGCGATCGCGAGCGCCAGACTTGTTGTCCATCTCTTCCTCTCTAATCAAGTTTCTCTGTTCTTGCCGTGTAAGCTGCGTCTATCGAAGCATCAGTGGACTGCGGTAAGTATCCCGTGAGTCCCTCTTGTACTTCCTCTGTTTCTCCCTAGCAGCGCCATCCGTCTTCATTATTCCTTTGATTAAAGACCTCGTTCATGAGCAAGTCACGGGAGAAAGCCATGAGCTAATTAAGTTCCTTTGATTTTTTAGAGATTTATAACAGCTACTTTGCGCAACCAATATCTCCACCCTACGAACTCCAATTCCGTTGATTCTTCTTCCTAAATTCATTGAAAATCAAAAATTGTCTGTCCGTGTCATTTTCTTCGTCTCTAGAGCTCAACTAAATTTATTTATTTATCATGAAATGTATTTTAGTTAGTAGAAAATATTAGGCTAGCTAGTTCTTGCTTAGTAGAAGTAATGGATAGCTTAGCATGTTAACCATTAGAGTTAGTTAATTAGCTTAGTAGTTGTGTATTTTTAAGAGCTGTTGTTGTCTTTGCATTAAATCATGTCATCATTGCATGCATGTAGTGAACGAGTTGGAGGCGGACGTGGTGACCATCGACGACCAGGAGTACGAGGAGGTCGTGGAGGTGATCGAGGAGGTCCTTGCAGCGGAGGAGGTTCCGGAGCCGCCGACTGACTTTGTTGACTCTGTGCCTGCCCAAGGCAAGCCCCGGTGCATAACCCCTATTTTATTAATCACTTGGTATATATATGTTTGCATTACGTATCAGGAGTTGATATGAAAACTACTTGCACATATCTACCACCTATGAGTCCTACTAGTACAGGTCGTGTAGATGCGATGCTTAGGATGACGGTAATGGGTAACCTGTCGTTACTCACAATAGGTGATTATTATTGTATCACATGATAAGAAGGTGAAAGAAAATTGGAGACCGGGCGGGGATATGGTTTGGGCACTGGTGGGTGTGACAAGTTATGTCCCGCGGCCACGGGCTTAGCTTGGTTGCATCGTTTCCCTGTCCGTGTCGATTAAGAACTGTTCGTTGTTATGGACAATAGTCTTGTCACAGATCTTATTATCCCGTGCACATACTTACGGATGGGGGTGAGGAAGACTTGTTACTCTCTTGTCATGGGCTCCGGCTCTTTCCGGACCGACTGATTGGAGGCGGGGATAGGTGGAGGTCTAAGCACCACTTTGAGGCCGGGCCTCAAGGGTGGGGGCTTGGAGTCCAAGTTTGGACGGGGACCTGGAACCTGTGACAGGAGTGGAGCGAGTTGGTCTCATCTGTGCCCGGGGTACAGATGAGGCGTGTGTTTTTCGGGGTACCCAGCTGGGCATATTGATTCGCGAATCGCCGTCGCTTAGACGGTACGGCTTGACTATGGCATGGCATCGTAGTAACAACTGGAATAATAAAGTTGGTGGAAGAAAGGAAAGAAAGAGAAATGAGTCTGATTGCTTATCACTTGCTTGAAAGTAGAACAGGTGCTTACCTAGAATGTTTAGCTAAAAAAAATGACTGCTAAATATTTACCAGTAAGGATACACTTTAGTAAGCTTTGCAGGCAAAAATGAAATAGCAAACCAAAAAGCCTTTCATATCCTTGAGAGTCGGGAAATATATATTCCCACTAGTCGGGTAAGTCTTGCAAGTACATTTTGTACTTAGGGTTATTTTACCCCTGTTGCAGGTGCAATTTAAGAAGTTGGCTGCTGTGTGGAGGATTCTTCTGGTGGGCACAGACGGATCCTTGTATCGCTTTCCGCTAGATGTTTAATTAGTTTCCGCTGTTTAATTACTGCACTCTGAACTCTGGTATTGTAATGAATAAATTTCCAAGACTGCTATTGTATGAAATGGACTAAGTATTGTAAGCTTGTATTCATTATTGTATCCTGGATGAAAACGTGGATTATTCGAGTTCTCCTTCGGGTGTGCTCGACGGAGGTGTTTGACTTGGTTCATTATCGGAATACTTAGTGTCAATGGAAGACGAGTATTATCGATAATGTGCCGATTCAGACGGTTCCGCCACACTAACGGTGTGGCAAAGACTGGTAACTCGAAATAAGGCTCCTGAATCATCGGAGTGGGCGCAGTCACCTGCTTCTCTTCAAGATCAATTTTCCGAGCTGCCACGCTCCCCCTCATCATGTCGTCCTCTAGGAAGACAGCGTGTCTCGTCTCTACAAACTTTGTATATCTGTCAGGACAGTAGAAACGATAACCTTTTGACTTTTTAGGATAGCCAATAAAATGGCAACTTACTATTTTGGGATCTAATTTCCTAATGTTTGGGTTAAATACTTTTGCCTCAGCAGGGCTCCCCCAGACACGCAAGTGTTTTATCGAGGGCACTCTTCCTGTCCACAACTCATATGGTGTTTTAGGCACCGCTTTACTAGGTACTCTGTTGAGAATATGAATGGCAGTTTTTAACGCCTCCATCCATAGACTCACTGGTAGGGTGGAGTAACTTATCATACTACGCACCATATCCATCAATGTTCGATTACGCCTTTCGGCTACTCCATTCTGCTGAGGCTCGCCCGGTGTAGAATACTGGGCGACTATGCCGTTCTCCTATAAAAACCTCGCAAAAGGTCCAGGAACTTGGCCAAATGGGGTATGCCGACCATAGTACTCCCCACCACGGTCAGACCGGACTAACTTTATCCTTTTATCATGCTGATTTTCAACTTCAGCTTTGAATATTTTGAATTTATCCAATGCTTCTGTTCTTTCTTTGATTGGATAAATGTAACCATAGCGAGAGTAGTCGTCAGTGAATGTTATGAACGAGTCATAACCATCCACACTTTTCACAGGAAAAGGACCACAGATATCTGTGTGTATTATTTCCAAAATTCCTGTGCTTCATTTAGCGTTCCTTTTAATTGTTTTTGTGTATTTTCCTTTAATACACTCTATGCATTGTTCTAGATCAGAGAACTCTAATGGAGGAAGAATTTCACTTTTAACTAGTCTCTCTATTCTCCCCCTCGAAATATGGCCTAAACGGCAGTGCCATAATTTCGACGAAACATTCACATCACATACGGAATTAACATTTTCACGAAGTGATAGCAAATAAAGATCTTGCTTTTGAAAAGCAATACCAATGCGTTCATTATTACATAAAATCTCACACTTGCCATTTCCAAAATGGCAATCAAATCCATCATTATCCAAACATGAAACACTAATCAAATTTCTCTTTAATGAAGGAACAAATAAAACATCTCTGAGTAAAAGAATGAAGCCATCAGCAAGCTCTAAAGAAACATCGCCAACAGCTTCGACGTCCGCTTGGACTCCATTTGCAACTTTAATTTGCCTTTCTCTTCTTTGAGTAGTCCTCGTCGAACGAAATCCCTGTAAAGAGTTGGCAACATGAATAGTTGCTCCCGAATCAATCCACCAAGTACATTTACAATACTGTACATACAAGGATTCGTTAACAAAGGTAATAATGTTCTCACCTCTGCATTTCATTACATACTTTAAATACTCAGGACAATCTTTCTTGTAGTGTCCTTCTTTATGGCAGTGAAGGCACTGATCTTTGTTCACCACAATTTTGTTTTGTTTAGGCTGATGTTGCATGAGAGCTCTACCCTTACCCTTTGACTTCGAGGGAGAGTTAACATTAGCATTGGCATTCTTTTTCTTGTTATCTCTGACAAAATTAAGGGAACCACCACTGGCAGCCCTAATTCTGTCTTCCTCTTGCACACACATTGCAATGCAACGTTCAAGATTCCACTTTTCAGGTTGAATGTTGTAACTGACAACAAAGTTGTCAAACTCTTTAGGCAGAGAAGCAAAAACAACATGTACAAGAAAATCTTCCTCAAGAGCCAAGTTCATTGGCCTGAGCTTGTTGTTCAGCTGGTTCATCTCTGAGATGTGCTCTCTAATGCCAGTGCCATTTTTACCACCAGTGTACTGTGCTGTCATGATCTGTTTGATTATCTATGTAGCATAAGTCTTTGAAGAGCCATGAAACTGACTCTTTATCTTTTTAAGATACTCTGTAGCGGTATCACACTTTGCAATTGAGCCCATTATGGTGGGCTCAATTGTGTTCTCTATGACAGCACAACACTTTTTGTTGGCGTTGGTCCAATTTTTCTTGTCAATGGAATATGCCAATTCTATGGGAGCAAAATCCCTTTCTCTCTTATTCCAATCAACATCAGATTCATCAGCCCGCCTGACTGGTGCCTCAGGCTCAACAGGGCATGGTGTGGTCTTTATCCACTCCACCTCGGCCAAGACAAAAGCCAGATCAAGCTTCTTCTTCCACTCATTGTAGTTATCCCCTTTCAGCTTGGGGATCTTTTCGATGGCATCCATCAAGTTGAAACTGCCTGAGATCATAATCCATAAAGAATGAGAACATTATATAAAGGTATATCTATATAAAACATAATTGCATGTCTTAGTTCTGACGTTGGTCAAAAGTAAAACGTACAATTTTCACCACATTAATTCAAATCACCGTTGGGCAGAAATAGAATTAATGCAGGACTGATAATTCAATATAAATATCACAATATTGCTATTAATCAACGTTGGTCAGAATAATAACAATATTGTAATAACAGTAAAAATATTCATGTTTCAAAATTTAAATTCTCCCGTTGGTTCGAATTTAATGATGAAACTGAAAAGCTTTAAGTACGCAGCGGAAAACAATTGAAAAAAAAATTCTATAATTCTATTTTCCAGAAACACTCTGTAATACTTCACTGAACAAAAATATCGTTGGATAAAATTGCACAGAAATTAAAATTTATTCAAATCAAAACAATTAATTGTTTCTGGAAAATTAGAAAATAGAAACATATTTTCTTTGCTTCTGGCCCAGCGGAAAGAACCGGCCCACCCGCGCACGCTATCAGATTCGGCCCAGTAGGCCCACCAGCGCCGCACGCGAGTCACTTCCCGCGCCCAGGCCGCAACCTGGGCCTGGGCCGGGAAAGTGCCGCCCCCGCCTGGGCCACGAGTCGGCCCAATCATCCGACGCGATCGTGGCCGTCCAGAGCGATCCGACGGCCGGCCGGTGAGATCGGATGAACAAAACCCGGTCGCGGCCGTCAGCTGTCTAACCCTAACCTCACTCTCTCCATCTCCTCCTCCCTTTCTTTCCCCGCCAGCGCCGCAGCCGAAGGAGCCATGGCGGTCCCGGAGGAAAAGACGGCGCCGCCGCGTGCCCCCTCACCGGTGCGCATGCTCGCCAGTGGTTGAGCATGCCGCCGTCGAGTGGCCGCGCGGTGGTGCTCTATATCAGTGTTCGCGCGGTGTCCGACCCGCTCGCCGACGAGCGGCCGTGCAACGGTGGACATGGCAGCGGTGAGGTGGAGATCCCGGGTAGGTCACTCCGTTCCCTCGCCCTTTTCATTGCTAAGATTCGATTTTTCCCGCGCGCCGACCCCTTCTATATTAGGGTTAGGGTTCCATGTCTCTGTCAATTCGATTTGATCGATTCGGTTGGTCTATTTTCTTGTCCCGATCTAGATCTACGTACTAGTAGGCTCGGGTACCATTGTTAGATTCTATTAGGATCGGTAGTAGTAGATCTAGGGGTACAAGTCTATGATTCATGAAGAACAACAACGTTTCCCATTTAAAGATACTAGGAGAGGTAGTAATGCAGACCAGTGGTGTTGGGGAGAACCGGTGCGGAGGAGGAGCTGGAGCCGGTGTTCGCCATCGTCTTGGCGGTGGCGATCTGCACTAGGCAGCGACGGTCGGTGAAGTAGGTTGATGCAGTGGAGACGGTGGTGCAGTGAAGTGGCGGTGAAGGAGCTTCCCGTCACTGACTGCGCCTTCACTAGATCGGGTTAGGGTTTTCGGTGGGGTGTGTGACTGCGGTGAACCCTTGATGCCCGAGCCGCCAGCCCCCACCTATATATATCGCGCAGCGTGACAGGGGCCCTTCAACCACATACGGTTGGGCGCCCCCGATCAGGGCGCTTGACCAAGTCCCAGCGGGCCGTTGGGCCTCCTGGGGAGGAGATCAGTTCAACAATTGCAACATATGCAACATCCCGATCTACTTTTACAACATCCATATGGAACACTTACAACATGCATATGAAACCCCTGAAACACTTGAAACATATGTTTGCAGCATGTCTGGCGCGGCACTCTAGTGGACGCCGACCACCATGTCTGGCAAGCCTCGAGGCGGTCGCGAACTGCGGCACAGCCATGGCACCCTTGTCGTCTAGCCACAGGAGGAGGTGATGAGGAGGACACCGGCACTGGCGCCGACGATGAGGCGGCGGATGTGCGGGAGAGGGACCTTGTACTGGTACCCGATGTGGAAGCCATCTGATGATATGAACAATACCACGGGCTTAGGGGAGCTTGGAGAGTGATCACGTGGCAGCGGACGTCGTGGTCATGACGGTGAGGGACGAGCGGAGCAGGACGAAGGTCTTGTCAGCGACGAGGGCCATGGTGAGGAGGAGCAGGAGGCGGGGGGCGAATAAAGGCTGGGGTGCGGCCATGGAGGAGGAGAGGAGAGCTATGGTGGGCCATGGCGAGTTGCCTGGGTCCGGACCTCGATTGAAGGCTGGGGTGTAGCCATGGAGGAGGAGAGCGGAACGTGCATGCAACTTGCGGCTAGTAGTTTGCGGAGTGGGAGGTTTTTTTTCCGAAGGATTATTAGATATTTAAGAATACGTGGATGAGGTGAAGCCACGTAACGTCCGGTGTCCGAACACCCTAATCATAGCATTATCGAATAACAAATGAAAGAAGTACAGCGAACCTGGAAAAATAGCCGGAAGTCCTTGCCAAGAGTAAATTCATGCGTTATCATCAGCATGTTGTTAATTTTAAACGGAATGAGGATGCAGTGTTGCTAACCATCTCCTCTGATAAAACTAACTCAGCTAGTGGCCTCGGCTGCCTGCAAATAGTTAACCAGTATAGTACGAAATAACACATACTAAAGTCAATTCGATCCAAATTTGAGATAGAATGGAAGGTGGGATTCGGGTAGATTAATTGCCTATTTAGCATTCCAGCTATTTTAATTAAATGTAAAGTCCGGGATCAGTCGTCGGACTTGCTTAAATTCATGCACAAGTGTCCATCCAAGAAGAGGCTTCTTCAGGCATGCATGCAGATGCAGTACCAGTACGAGCGTACGTTACAATCACATGATGCTGTCGATGGCCTTGCGGACTTGCGGTACGTTCGTTCTTGTCCTGGATAGGATGGTAGAGAGGCATGTACTGAAGAAGAGATTAAGACACGTTCGGTTCATTTAATTAAGATAAGGGTGTGAGATTATGTATGTATGTATATGCATCATTAGTGGCTGCCAACTTGCCAAGGCACGTATTAGTTCAGCACTTTGTGTCACTGAACTGCCAGTACCGTGTGGGCCATGGGGTACTGTGCTCTTTGGCTCCTTTTATATGTGAATGTGATTTGAGGTGGAATGTTTGAGGTTTACAAGAGTCGTCCATTGGCATGGAATGAAATTGACATTTTACCACGACTGATTGATTTTTCATGGGTATAGCGCATGCATGCATGTCATGCCTGCACGAGTGGACTTTTTTCACGTACTGATTCTGAATCTGTATCTATACCTAATATTTAAAAGGGAAAATTTCTGCACTCAAATTTGTTTCCGCCCTCTAATTTTCTGTCTGCCTCCAACCTTGAATAGAATTACAAATCCAAATCGGATTACACAGTATTCGCCTCATCGTCTCCTTCGCTCACCCTCGCGTCCGCAGCCAAGCAGCGCCGTCGCCATCACCGTCGCGACCGCGTAGCGTCGCCGCCGCTGCTTCCCCGGCCAAGCCACCGCGTCCACAGCTCCACCGTCGCGTCCTTCGCCACGCCGACCTAGCCCCGTCGCTCGTCGTCCGAAGGCGAGGGTCTCGAACCCGAAGCCATGCCGTAGCCGCGGCCGCCTGGACGCGTGGCCTGGGCACCACAGCAGGCCTCCGGCCACGCTGAGCCCCTCCACGGGTGCACGCGCACTTGGGCGAGCTCTAGCACTGCCATCCCCTCACCGGCCGAGCCCGACGCTCTACTCTGTCTCCGTTCCAACGAAGAAGAAGGAGCCGTATGCAAATAGAAACTCTCTGCAGGATTCCTGGTGCAAAGAACGAGAGAGTAGTTTTTCAGATCTGGGAACCAACTCACCTTGGCGATGCGCTTCGTGCTGCGTCGGCGCATGACGCGGCTCCAGCCGGCCATGATGGCGATGCCGACCATGACCCCCATCACCATCCCGGATATCAGCTCCATCCTGGCCGCCGCGGCCGGCCAACTTCACTTCGCCTAGAGGACACCTCGGATCCCCTAGCTCATAGAGCGAACAGCGACTGAGATCTGGGCGACGCGAAGAGGCGAAGGGAAAGGGGGCGGCAGGCTGCGCTCTCGTCTCGCGTGCGTTTGCGTTTCCACGGTCTGTGGCTGGGAAGGAGGGAATTGATTGCTTGGTTAGTGGGGTGATTAACGAGCAGGGTGGTGAGAGGAATGAGCTGTTGGCTTGCTGGAGCGCGGAGCGGGGCACGGCAGTCGTAATCGGCAAGGGGGTCAACTTGACCTGGCGATCTTGAGGAGAGGGAAAATGAGTTGATTAGGACAAAGCAGAGTCGGCAGCGGCGAAGGGGCACGGGCACGCCGTGTCGTGTCCGCGGATGGGGGATCCGGAAGGGCCACGTGAGCTGGATCTTTTGCTTTTTGTTTTACTTAGCGAGTACTCTCTCCTCCTAAATCTATATCTATCTCTATCTATATCTATATCTATACCTAATATTTAAAAAGAAAAATTTCTGCACTCAAATTTGTTTGCGCCCTCTAATTTTCTGTCTACAAGCTATGTATCTAGGTTACGTGATGAGGTATCGTATTCATCCTCGCTCACGTCTCCTACCTCGAACAGAATTACAAATCCAAATAGGACTACACAATATTCGCCTCATCGCCTCCTTCGCTCACCCTCGCGTTCGCAGCCGAGCAGCGCCGTCGCCATCACCATCGCGACCGCGTAGCGTCGCCGCCGCTGCTTCCCCGGCCAAGCTACCGCGTCCACAGCTCCACCGTCGCGTCCTTCACCACGCCGACCTAGCCCCGTCGCTCGTCGTCCGAAGGCGAGGGCCTCGGACCCGAAGCCATGCCGTCGCCGTGGCCGCCTGGACGCGTGGCCTACGCACCACAGCAGGCCTCTAGCCACGCTGAGCCCCTCCACGGGTGCGCGCGCACTTGGGCGAGCCCTAGCACTGCCATCCCCTCACCGGCCGAGCACGATGCTCTGCTCCGTCTCTGTTCCAACGAAGAAGGAGCCGTATGCAAATAGAAACTCTCTGTAGGGTTCCTGATGCAAAGAACCAGAGAGAGTAGTTTTTCAGATCTGGGCTTCGTCATTTACCGAAAAGTTCAGGGGGTTCGAGGGGAAAGTGTTTGCCTTTTCTTTTTCTGTTTTTCCATTTAAATCTGGCTGAATCTTTAGAAATTCGTAGTAAATCGTAGAAAATTCGTAAAATAGCAAATATAGATTTTTTGGAATCCTTGTGAAATTGTCTATGCATTAGATCTATAATATGGCATGTTTAGCATCAAAAATAAATAATAGAATAGACATATCAATCTCTGACACGATGCAACTCATTGCTAATTGTAATAACAAATTAGAATAGTTAAAGTTATGGTATAATCACGAATAAATATTTTTGTGCTTTATAGTGGAAAAAAATTCTATTGAAGCTGTATTTTAATTTGATATAGACTTAATAGGATATAATGTGATATTAATATCAATATTAGCTTATATGGATGTCATGGTCTTTATCATTATAAAATAAACTATAGCTTTCAAATTTTAACAAAAGGGTAAAACACAAATAGATATGCAACATTCCTATACTTATTTTTCTATTAATTTTTTTCTCCCGTTGCAACGCACGGGCATATTTGCTAGTATCTACTAAAAAGAAGTGCCCACTTAATTGGCCGGTGCGAGGAGCTGGGATTGGCTGATGCATGAGAACCTGATATGAGATAATGAGATGCTGGATTATTCATCCCTCTGTCGACAGCTATAGCTCGGCTGGAAGCATATCCACGAACCACAGCACAGTGAACACTGAACACAGTACTGGTGGCGGTGCTCTCAAGTCAAAAGATGGACAAAGACAGCAAGGGACCGACTACCTACCAGGCTACTACAATGCAAGGACAAGCAAAAAAAGTAGTAGTGTCATCTCTGACTGTCATGCCTCCCTCAACAACCCCTCAATCACCAAACCATATGCATGCAGTGTTGACGTGTTGTTAGTACGACCGACAATCATCCCCATTCACATCTCTCTCTCCCTCTCTTCTCTCTATTCCATCTCCATTCATGATGATAGCTGATAGGGCAATGGCATTTCCAAGGTTGCCAAGTACTTCTGTAATCAGATCAGGTGCTAATTGCCGTTTTATACAGATTATAATTGCACGGTGGCATCCGATCTTTCTTGCTAATCCCACCGACGGACCCCATGTGTGGACAATGTAATGCTCCTTAATTAGACCGTAGCACTAGCATCAATTAGTGACGATGTCCAGATATTATTATACACAGTTGCATGCATTTCTTCTATTCTGCAAAGGGAAGCACAACTTCTTCCTCTGCCTTAGCTTCTTCTTCCCCAAAAAGAAGAGAGGCAACTTGTTCACCAAAACAAGTGTCCAAATATAGTTTACCAGGCTAATGCTATTAACCAAATGAACATGTTTAGAAGTTGCTTCTTTTTTAGCCTAGCTCAATTGATTGGGTGAGAGGTGTGGCAATGCACCCGACTACCCAGATTCAAATCCCCTCTTGGACTGAATTTAAGTGCCTATTTCTCTTCTTAATGAAAAACCACCTAGTTCCTTACACGTGAGCCATATGCGTATAATTGTATTAAGAAGAAGTAGACTGAACAGTTTTTACAAGAGGCCGGATTACCCGGCTAAAACGCTAGTGGCTACTGGCTACACCTTGACTGAACGACAAGCACGATGATTGGTTGGACTGTGCGCTATCCAGTCGCCAAACATCGCAGGCCATTTGCGCCGGCAAGAACCCATCGCTCGGCCTCGGCCTTAATCACTGCTAGTAGTTCGGACACTGTTGAGGAAGCCTCCCTGAACGCATGCTTTTTCTCTCCTTCCAAATTTGCCAGGACACCAACGCGAACAGCGAGTTGATGCCGGCCTTCTGCTGTCCGTTCCATCCCACCCTTAGCCTTCGCCAGGCAGCGGTGATCGTGTCCGACGCTGGTGGCAGCTGACTCCCAAGCGCCTGAAGAATTCTGCACCAGACTTTCCTTGTGAACGGGCACTCCGCAATGATGTGATCAATTGTTTTGGGCTTCTGCATAGCGGCCTTGCATCAAGTCCATGGCGCGATCGTCGGTCTCGCAGAGGCGCCCATGTTTTCCAAATCAAGGAGTGGCCCGAGAATTGGATTGATCCTGAGTGCACAGTGACATAGGCAGATTTCGCCGAGTACTTGCCGTCGGGTGTCCAACGCCACACTGTCCGATCTGGCTGATCGTTGAGCTCGACGTTCTCCAGGCAGATAAAAGAAGTTGCTTCTTATATCTTTTGTGAAACTCAGAGTGGCACATATATGCCCAATGGAACCCTCTCGAGCCTTGGCTAACTTTTGTTTCTGAACTTCTGAAGGCCTACAGGCACACACACGAACGCATACGCATGCGCATGTACGTACGTCTTAGTCTTACCTAATATGAACAGAGAGCTTGAAGAGACAACCAAAGCAAGCTTTGCTGGGCTACATGCCTTTGTTCTCGGAAGGAGAGCTGCGGCCCGTTTCTTTCTCATCTTTCCACAAAATGAGGCCCACGATCACACTTCCTTGACTGGGTTATTTCTATTTTATTTATTACAACTCGATCAATGTCAAAAGTACGTGTCTTTGTCCGTTCCTATTTTGTCTCGCTCAGCCGCTCAGGCTCAGCTAGGATACCTGTTTTTGGCGACAAAAAATTGGCTTTGCCCGGCACGCTAGTTTGACTCAGCAAGGTTTTCCTTGCCCACATGGGCGAGCTGAATCCACTCTGTCGAGTGGCCAAGATTTGATCACTCTGTTCCGCGGTTCCGTCAAAGCAGTGGTAGGGGAAAAGAGAACATGACAAGACAGGAACCAAACAATGATAATGCTTGACCACGGGCATCCACCCCATCCAAACGCCACACGTCACTCCGCCTCGCTGCTCTCGCCCGTGCCGCTCACTCCTGCCTGTGACATGCACCCCGTGCCGCTCACTCCCGCCCGTGACGTGCGCCCCGACGATTGCTCCCTCCCATCGCCCGCCTCGCCCGTCGAGCGCCCTATCTACGCGGATTCGCCGCCTCCATCACACCTCCCGTCGAAATCAGCATCCCGCCTAGACTAGCGCCGCCTGCTGCGGCACTGCGCCCATCCGCCTGCTGCAGCCATTGCCGAGGCCCGTGCCACCGATGAACTTTGCACCGGCAACCTCCGCGGCACTCCATGGCATCGAGCTTCGCGTCAATGAGCCTTTTGCACCCATATGTTTTCAAATATATGTTTCGTGTGTTTCATTTGTATATGTTTCATGTGTTCATCAGGATGTTAAAGTAGATTTGGTGTTGCGTATGTTGCAATGGCTACACACGTATGTTGCAAGTATATGTTCCACATGTTTCAACTATTTCAGGCGTGTGATGCAAATGTATATTCCAAATGTTTTAGCTATTTTAAACGCATGTTGCAAGTGTTTCATCTAGATGTTGCAATAACTATACAAGTATGTTTCAAGAGTAACTGCATATGTTGCAACGGCAGGGCGGATGTTGCAGAGGAGATGAGATGTTAGGACGAGGGAAGACGTGCGGCGAAGATAGAATGCAGTAGAGGACGGGGCGCGGTAGGAGATGGCGCCGCGGTAGGGGCAGGAGTGCGTTGCGGCGGGGGATGGCGCCGTGGCGGGGGCAGGAGCACATCGCCCGCGGGGGGAAGGAGCGCGGCGCAGGACGCATTATGGGTCGCGGGCAGCCGGACGCGGTCGCTGGTGCGGGATTGGTCCGGGGAGGGGGGGTGGTGGACGAGGTATCTGATTGTAACACCCTCGGTGTTACTGCGTTAATAAATCACTAAACCATGTCATGAGCATCATGTTTATGTATTATTGTTTATGGCAAAATGAGAAATTAAATTTTGTTGCACTAATTCTTAATTTGAGCTCTAATTTAATTCCTTGTCCAAATATTCCTCAGCACAGTTCAACTAACTATTGTCATCCTGATCCAACTCCAGCGCTAGCAATTCTTTTTCTTTCTAAATTCCCTGATGTACTGTAGCAGAGCAGAGTTACTGTAGCGTCGCAGAAGTGTACTGTAGCGCCGCAGAGGTTACTGTAGCGCCGCAGAAATACACTGTAGCAGCACAGAGGGCACTGTAGCGACGCAGAAATACACTGTAGCAGCACAGAGGGTACTGTAGCGCCGCAGAGATGTACTGTAGCGCCGCAGAGGTTACTGTAGCGCGCAGAAAACACTGTAGCACGGAGACTTGCTGCGTCGCGCACGTCAATCTCTTTTTCAGTGCGAGCGTCCCTGCGTCTCTCGTCCTTAAAAGGAGACGTCTCGCGATCGCGAGCTCGCTAGACTTGTTGTCCGTCTCTTCCTCTCTAATCAAGTTCCTCTGTTCTTGCCGTGTAAGCTGCGTCTATCGAAGCATCAGTGGACTGCGGTAAGTATCCCGTGAGTCCCTCTTGTACTTCCTCTGTTTCTCCCTAGCAGCGCCATCCGTCTTCATTATTCCTTTGATTAAAGACCTCATTCATGAGCAAGTCACGGGAGAAAGCCATGAGCTAATTAAGTTCCTTTGATTTTTTTTAGAGATTATTAATAGCTACTTTGCGCAACCAATATCTCCACCATACGAACTCCAATTCCGTTGATTCTTCTTCCTAAATTCATTGAAAATCAAGAGTTGTCTGTCCATGTCATTTTCTTCGTCTCTAGAGCTCAACTAAATTATCTATTTATCATGAAATGCATTTTAGTTAGTAGAAAATATTAGGCTAGCTAGTTCTTGCTTAGTAGAAGTAATGGATAGCTTAGCATGTTAACCATTAGAGTTAGTTAATTAGCTTAGTAGTTGTGTACTTTTAAGAGTTGTTGTTGTCTAAGTATTAATTTATTGCACCATCATTGCATGCATGTAGTGAACGAGTTGGAGGCGGACGTGGTGACCATCGACGACCAGGAGTACGAGGAGGTCGTGGAGGTGATCGAGGAGGTCCTTGCAGCGGAGGAGGTTCCGGAGCCGCCGACTGACTTTGTTGACTCCGTGCCTGCCCAAGGCAAGCCCCGGTGCATAACCCCTATTTTACTAATCACTTGGTATATATATGTTTGCATTACGTTTCAGGAGTTGATATGAAAACTACTTGCACATATATACCCACCTATGAGTCCTACTAGTACAGGTCGTGTAGATGCGATGCTTAGGATGACGGTAGCGGGTAACCTGTCGTTACTCACAATAGGTGATTATTATTGTATCACATGATAAGAAGGTGAAAGAAAATTGGAGACCGGGCAGGGATGTGGTTTGGGTACTGGTGGGTGTGACAAGTTATGTCCCGCGGCCACGGGCTTAGCTTGGTTGCATCGTTTCCCTGTCTGTGTCGATTAAGAACTGTTCGTTGTTATGGACAATAGTCTTGTCACAGATCTTATTATCCCGAGCATATACTAGCGGATGGGGGCTAGGAAGACTTGTTACTCTCTTGTCATGGGCTCCGGCTCTTTCCGGACCGACTGATTGGAGGCGGGGATAGGTGGAGGTCTAAGCACCACTTTGAGGCCGGGCCTCAAGTGTGGGGGCTTGGAGTCCAAGTTTGGACGGGGACCTGGAACCTGTGACAGGAGTGGAACGGGTTGGTCTTGCTCGTGCCTAGGGTACGAGCGAGGCGTGTGTTTTTCGGGGTACCCAGCTGGGCACATTGATTCGCGAATCGCCGTCGCTTAGACGGTACGGCTTGACTATGGCATGGCATCGTAGTAACAACTGGAATAATAAAGTTGGTGGAAGAAAGGAAAGAAAGAGAAATGAGTATGATTGTTTATCACTTGCTTGAAAGTAGAACAGGTGCTTACCTAGAATGTTTAGCTAATAAAAAAAATGACTGCTAAATATTTACCAGTAAGGATACACTTTAGTAAGCTTTGTAGGCAAAATGGAACAGCAAACCAAAAAGCCTTTCATATCCTTGAGAGTCGGGAAATATATATTCCCACTAGTCGGGTAAGTCTTGCAAGTACATTTTATACTTAGGGTTATTTTACCCCTGTTGCAGGTGCAACTTAAGAAGTTGGCTGCTGTGTGGAGGATTCTTCTGGTGGGCACAGACGGATCCTTGTATCGCTTTCCGCTAGATGTTTAATTAGTTTCCGCTGTTTAATTACTGCACTCTGAACTCTGGTATTGTAATGAATAAATTTTTCAAGACTGCTATTGTATGAAATGGACTAAGTATTGTAAGCTTGTATTCATTATTGTATCCTGGATGAAAACGTGGATTATTCGAGTTCTCCTTCGGGTGTGCTCGACGGAGGTGTTTGACTTGGTTCATTATCGGAATACTTAGTGTCAATGGAAGACGAGTATTATCGATAATGTGCCGATTCAGACGGTTCCGCCACAGTTGGTACCAGAGCTAATAATGAATTTACAAGCTTAATCACCTCTTTTTAAATTTAAAAATTTGACCAACAAAAGAATTGTGAAAAATAGGATTCGGTAAATTCGCATAAATAAGTATTCGCCCTAGTAATATGGTCTATCTAGGATAGTGGCACTGATTTTATCTAATGAAAAGTCCTGCAGGTACACTAACTTATGCATCGTATAAATCGACTAGTATACGGTGAGTGAGTATACCTTGTGCCAAAATATTCGCGAATGCCGCTATATTCGGCTTGAGCGACGAATAGGCCGATACATGCATCATGAGCATATAAAAAAAATTAATTTTATACCCCGTCACGTATAAGTTTGTTTAATAAATGATAGGGAAATAATAAAAATAAGTGCTCCAATTAACTATGGAAGTCTGATTATTTTATCCCTTATCAAGTGTATCTTTTCTTTGAGTCTGTCCTTGAATCTGGAAGTTTGTCCCTAATGGTGGATCCTTATATGATCACAGATGAGTCAGGGGTCTCATCATGGGAGTGCCAGTGGTGGGGCTGTCCTTGGCCATGGTGGAAGCGATCAAGGCAATGATGGTGAGCATCAGGGGGATAACAATGGGGTCCCAGTGTTGGGTGCTGCACTACCTCGGGCACCAGTACCTCCTATGAATCCTGAAGAGATGCTGGCTGAGATGTTGACTGCCCGTCGTGAGTCCAACCGTGTCATGGAAATGATGGCACAGTTAGTTGGTAACCTTGTTCGTGGGGGCCACGGTGATGGTGGTAGGAATGGGGATGGTGCTCGTGGGCATGACAGGCCCAGCACCTATCAGGACTTTTTGAAGACGCAGCCACCTACCTTCACACCGTCTGCTGAGCCTCTGGATGCAGATCATTGGCTTCGCACCATGGAGCAGAAGTTGATGTTGCTGCACAATGTGGCTGAGGACCAGAAGGTGCACTTTGTTGCACAGCAGCTTCTAGGATCTGCTACTGCGTGGTGGGACACCTTCCAAGCCATGCAGCTTGCAGGTCACCGGGTGACTTGGCAGGAGTTTGTCACTGCTTTTCGTGAGCACTTTATTCCTGCTGGTTTGATGAGCAGGAAGTTGACTGAGTTTAAGGAGTTAAGGCAGGGTAATATGACCGTGGTGGAGTATGCAACCAAGTTCAACCATCTGGCTCAGTATGCTGGTTATCTTGTGGACACCGATCAGAAGAAGATGAATTGTTTTAGGGATGGTCTCTCTTGTGTCTTAAAGGAGAAGTTGTTCACTGGGGGCTATCAGACCTTTGGTGCATTGATGAGTGCTGCCATTTCCATGGAGGGACTTCAGAATGACACCCAGTCTGAGTGGAAGCGCAAGCGGGTGATTACTGGATCCTCTAGTCACCCACCTGCGCAGAAGGTACAAGTTGTTAGGAGGGTGCCTTATTATTCTCAGGGTGGACAGCAGCCACGTCACTTTCAGCAAGCCACTTCAGTTCAGCACACTCAGTACCGTGCACCTACTCAGCAGGTGCAGCAGCCTCAGGGACAGCAGTTCCAGCCTCGTCAGGGACAGGGAAACAAGCCACCAGTTATTTGTTTCAAGTGTGGCAAGGAAGGCCACTATGCTCGGGAGTGTCCTGAAAATCATCCTATTCAGTCTGCTCAGTCTGCAGCCAACTCTCGCGTGGTCAAGAGGACTATTATCAGGAAGAAGGTGCCTGTGAGCCGCTCGGGACATGTTAATTTCACTGCAGCTGAGGAGTTTCCACAGGGAGAGCCTGTGATGGCTGGTATGTTCTCCATCAACTCCCACCCAGCATATGTGTTATTTGATTCTGGTGCATCACATTCATTCATGAGTATGGGTTTTGTAGAAAGGCACAATATACCTACTGCAATGATTTCCGTTGCATATAAGGTTAGCACCCCTGGTGCACAGTTATGTATTCAGACCCGGACTGAGACACTTAGCCTGGTTTTGGCCACCCATTCTTATCGTGTCCAGTTCATGGTATTGCCTGGGCAAAGTACAGATGCTATCTTAGGAATGAATTGGTTGGGAAGGAATGGTGTAGTTTTGGACCTTAACCATAGAGTGGTGGAGTTGAAGCTTCCTTCATCTGAGGATAGAATGTCCCTTATTATGCCACCAATCTCTTCTCTAGCAGCCGTCTCTAATACTGAAGCTTCTCCTGCTCTTGCCTCTATTCCTGTGGTCTGTGAATTTCCGGATGTTTTTCCTGAAGATTTACCTGGGTTACCTCCCGATAGAAATGTGGAGTTTACCATTGAGCTAGAGCCCGGTACTACTCCTATTTCTAGACGTCCTTATCGTATGGCTCCTCCAGAGTTAGCTGAAATAAAGAAGCAATTAGAAGAGCTGAGGGAGAAGGGATTTATTCGTCCTAGCACTTCACCATGGGGTTGTCCAGCTATTTTTGTGAAGAAGAAGGATGGCACTCTTCGGATGTGTATTGATTATCGCCCCCTTAATGCAGTAACTATTAAAAATAAATATCCCTTGCCTCGGATTGATACCTTGTTTGATCAGTTAGCTGGTGCAAAGGTATTTTCAAAAATTGACCTCCGTTCTGGGTATCACCAAATAAAAATCCGGCCCCAAGATGTACCAAAGACAGCCTTTTCCACTAGGTACGGCCTTTATGAGTACCTAGTAATGTCCTTTGGTCTTACCAATGCTCCTACATTTTTCATGTACCTCATGAACTCAGTCTTCATGCCGGAGTTGGATAAGTTTGTGGTGGTGTTTATTGATGATATTTTAATATATTCAAAGAATGAAGATGAGCATGCCCGGCATCTTCACATAGTCCTAACCAGACTACGCGAGCATCAGTTATATGCCAAGTTTAGCAAGTGTGAATTTTGGCTAGACCGGGTACAATTTTTGGGACATGTCTTGACCCCTGAAGGCATATCAGTGGACCCTAGCAAGGTGCAAGAGGTTTTAAATTGGAAATCACCAAGGTCCGTGCATCAGATACGTCAGTTCCTTGGCCTTGCCGGTTATTATCGGCGTTTCATTCCTGACTTTTCCAAGATAGCTAAACCCATGACCAAGTTGCTTCAGAAGGATGTCAAGTTTGTTTGGGGCCCGGCTTGTGAGGAGGCATTTCAAGCTCTGAAGAAGTATTTGACCACTGCTCCTATTCTTGCTCAGCCTGATATTGGGAAACCATTTGATGTATATTGTGATGCCTCTCGGTCTAGACTTGGGTGTGTGCTTATGCAAGAAGGACGGGCAGTAGCTTATGCTTCCCGTCAGCTGAAAAAGCATGAAGTAAACTATCCCACCCATGATTTAGAGCTTGGTGCGGTTGTGCATGCTCTAAAAATATGGAGGCACTTTTTGTTGGGAAACAAGGTAAATATTTATACGGACCACAAGAGCCTCAAATATATTTTTACTCAACCCGAGTTAAATATGAGGCAACGAAGGTGGCTTGAGTTAATTAAGGATTATGATTTAGAGGTGCACTATCATCCCGGCAAAGCTAATGTGGTAGCTGATGCATTAAGTCGGAAGTCACACCAGGAGGATGAGGAGTCTTTGTCTTTTGCTCATCATGAGGTGTTGGCACATATTGCCTTGGTTTCTGACTTGTTGGATCAGATTGTCTTGGAGCAGAGGAAGGACACTGAGGTGATTCCTCACATCAGGAGATTGATGGCTAAAGGACGAGGGCCCCATTTTAATATTGATGAGCAAGGTGTGCTCAGGTACAAGAGGAGATTGGTAGTGCCAGGAAGTGTTGAGCTTAGGACAAAAATCTTGGAAGAGGCCCATAACTCCAAGTTGTCCATTCACCCAGGGAGTAATAAAATGTATCATGATTTGAGGCACGTGTATTGGTGGCCCAACCTAAAGCAAGATGTGCCCAAGTACATCTCTGAGTGTGACATTTGTGGAAGAGTTAAAGCTGATCACCTGCGTACACCGGGTTTGCTACAGCCCTTGCCTATCCCTGCTTGGAAATGGGAGGATATTTCCATGGATTTTATTGTGGGTCTGCCCCGCACAGTAAGAGGACATGATTCTATTTGGGTCATTGTGGATCGTCTTACCAAGTCAGCTCATTTTCTTCTGGTGGGTAATAGGTTCACAGCCATGCAATATGCCAAGTTATATTTTGACCGAGTTGTTACTCTACATGGAGTTCCTCTCACTATAGTTTCTGATCGGGGATCAGTATTTGTGTCACGTTTCTGGGAGCAGTTGCAGAAGTGTCTTGGTACTCGTCTTCTTAGAAGTTCTGCTTATCATCCCCAGACTGATGGTCAAACAGAGAGAATCAACCAAGTACTAGAAGACATGTTGAGGGCCTGTGTCATTTCTTTTCCTGAAAAGTGGGATGAGTGTTTGAGGTTTGCTGAGTTCTCTTATAACAACAGTTATCAAGAGAGCATTCGCATGGCACCTTTTGAGGCTCTGTATGGCCAGAAATGTAGGACACCACTCAACTGGGTGGAGGTGGGAGACCGTGGTCATTATGGGCCCGATCTCATTAAGAAGGCAAGAGATCAAGTGAGAGTCATCCAAGGTCACTTGAAGTCAGCTCAGAGTCGTCAGAAAAATTATGCAGACAAAAGGAGAAGGCCCTTGCAGTTCGAGGTTGGTGATTATGTGTACCTCAAGGTATCTCCCATGAGAGGTGTGCATAGGTTTGGTGTCAGAGGAAAATTGGCTCCTCGCTATGTGGGTCCTTATAAAATTTTGGAGAAAAGGGGTTCTGTTGCTTATCGTATTCAACTCTCAGATATCTTGTCAGCGGTCCATGATGTTTTCCATGTCTCCCAATTGAAAAGATGTTTGCGGGTTCCCGAAGAAATTGTGGAAATTAAAGGCCTTCCTCTTCAACCCGATCTTTCTTATATTGAGCACCCTATCAAGGTTTTGGATGAAAAAGAAAGAATCACAAGAAACAAGGTGGTGAAATTTTACAAGGTTCAATGGAAAAATCATTCGGAGGATGAGGCCACTTGGGAGTTGGGAAGCTATATTTTAGAGCATTATCCTCATATCATTCCTAGTTCGTCAAGGTAACCATCTTAAGTAATTAACTTGCTTATCTTTTCCCACACTAGGCACACACAAGAAATCTCGGGTCGAGATTTTCTTTAGGGGGGTAGAGCTGTAACACCCTCGGTGTTACTGCGTTAATAAATCACTAAACCATGTCATGAGCATCATGTTTATGTATTATTGTTTATGGCAAAATGAGAAATTAAATTTTGTTGCACTAATTCTTAATTTGAGCTCTAATTTAATTCCTTGTCCAAATATTCCTCAGCACAGTTCAACTAACTATTGTCATCCTGATCCAACTCCAGCGCTAGCAATTCTGTTTCTTTCTAAATTCCCTGATGTACTGTAGCAGAGCAGAGTTACTGTAGCGTCGCAGAAGTGTACTGTAGCGCCGCAGAGGTTACTATAGCGCCACAGAAATACACTGTAGCAGCACAGAGGGCACTGTAGCGCCGCAGAGATGTACTGTAGCGCCGCAGAGGTTACTGTAGCGCGCAGAAAACACTGTAGCACGGAGACTTGCTGCGTCGCGCACGTCAATCTCTTTTTCAGTGCGAGCGTCCCTGCGTCTCTCGTCCTTAAAAGGAGACGTCTCGCGATCGCGAGCTCGCCAGACTTGTTGTCCGTCTCTTCCTCTCTAATCAAGTTCCTCTGTTCTTGCCGTGTAAGCTGCGTCTATCGAAGCATCAGTGGACTGCGGTAAGTATCCCGTGAGTCCCTCTTGTACTTCCTCTGTTTCTCCCTAGCAGCACCATCCGTCTTCATTATTCCTTTGATTAAAGACCTCATTCATGAGCAAGTCACGGGAGAAAGCCATGAGCTAATTAAGTTCCTTTGATTTTTTTTAGAGATTATTAATAGCTACTTTGCGCAACCAATATCTCCACCATACGAACTCCAATTCCGTTGATTCTTCTTCCTAAATTCATTGAAAATCAAGAGTTGTCTGTCCATGTCATTTTCTTCGTCTCTAGAGCTCAACTAAATTATCTATTTATCATGAAATGCATTTTAGTTAGTAGAAAATATTAGGCTAGCTAGTTCTTGCTTAGTAGAAGTAATGGATAGCTTAGCATGTTAACCATTAGAGTTAGTTAATTAGCTTAGTAGTTGTGTACTTTTAAGAGTTGTTGTTGTCTAAGTATTAATTTATTGCACCATCATTGCATGCATGTAGTGAACGAGTTGGAGGCGGACGTGGTGACCATCGACGACCAGGAGTACGAGGAGGTCGTGGAGGTGATCGAGGAGGTCCTTGCAGCGGAGGAGGTTCCGGAGCCGCCGACTGACTTTGTTGACTCCGTGCCTGCCCAAGGCAAGCCCCGGTGCATAACCCCTATTTTACTAATCACTTGGTATATATATGTTTGCATTACGTTTCAGGAGTTGATATGAAAACTACTTGCACATATATACCCACCTATGAGTCCTACTAGTACAGGTCGTGTAGATGCGATGCTTAGGATGACGGTAGCGGGTAACCTGTCGTTACTCACAATAGGTGATTATTATTGTATCACATGATAAGAAGGTGAAAGAAAATTGGAGACCGGGCAGGGATGTGGTTTGGGTACTGGTGGGTGTGACAAGTTATGTCCCGCGGCCACGGGCTTAGCTTGGTTGCATCGTTTCCCTGTCTGTGTCGATTAAGAACTGTTCGTTGTTATGGACAATAGTCTTGTCACAGATCTTATTATCCCGAGCATATACTAGCGGATGGGGGCTAGGAAGACTTATTACTCTCTTGTCATGGGCTCCGGCTCTTTCCGGACCGACTGATTGGAGGCGGGGATAGGTGGAGGTCTAAGCACCACTTTGAGGCCGGGCCTCAAGTGTGGGGGCTTGGAGTCCAAGTTTGGACGGGGACCTGGAACCTGTGACAGGAGTGGAACGGGTTGGTCTTGCTCGTGCCTAGGGTACGAGCGAGGCGTGTGTTTTTCGGGGTACCCAGCTGGGCACATTGATTCGCGAATCGCCGTCGCTTAGACGGTACGGCTTGACTATGGCATGGCATCGTAGTAACATCTGGAATAATAAAGTTGGTGGAAGAAAGGAAAGAAAGAGAAATGAGTATGATTGTTTATCACTTGCTTGAAAGTAGAACAGGTGCTTACCTAGAATGTTTAGCTAATAAAAAAAATGACTGCTAAATATTTACCAGTAAGGATACACTTTAGTAAGCTTTGTAGGCAAAATGGAACAGCAAACCAAAAAGCCTTTCATATCCTTGAGAGTCGGGAAATATATATTCCCACTAGTCGGTTAAGTCTTGCAAGTATATTTTGTACTTAGGGTTATTTTACCCCTGTTGCAGGTGCAACTTAAGAAGTTGGCTGCTGTGTGGAGGATTCTTCTGGTGGGCACAGACGGATCCTTGTATCGCTTTCCGCTAGATGTTTAATTAGTTTCCGCTGTTTAATTACTGCACTCTGAACTCTGGTATTGTAATGAATAAATTTTTCAAGACTGCTATTGTATGAAATGGACTAAGTATTGTAAGCTTGTATTCATTATTGTATCCTGGATGAAAACGTGGATTATTCGAGTTCTCCTTCGGGTGTGCTCGACGGAGGTGTTTGACTTGGTTCATTATCGGAATACTTAGTGTCAATGGAAGACGAGTATTATCGATAATGTGCCGATTCAGACGGTTCCGCCACACTGATGCAGGCGCTGGACGTGGCATGCTATGCAGGGATGCATGCGCCAGAGCTGCGTCCGTATAGGAACTAGCGTCCAGACGTCCCGTCGCTAGCCACGCTGAAATATCTTTACTTGCTTTGACCATTCTTGCTTGGCGGGGAGAGCGGAGCAAGGCCAGGAGAGCTCGATAAAAGGTCCAAGTACTGTAGCATGCAGGTAATACTACATCCTAATACTTTGCTAGTGTCAGTTTGAAAAAAATCAGTTCAAATTTTCAATAATGAATAATAATAATGTACTTGTTCAGAAACAAAAACCTTGTCTGCAGGGGCTGCTAGGCCTATTCAGAGTCCTAAATAAATGACCCAATGATGCATATATTCTCAGCCCACCACTTCTTTCTGAGCAAGCCCATGCGTAATTTGCTAAAGGCCCATACTAGTATATATGTCAGTGTACTGTAAACAATGAACAATATGTAACAACACAATAAAAAGTCTCGATGCCATGGCTTTCAAAAAAGAAAAAAGTCTCGATGCCATGTGCACCATCGAAATACAGCAGCAAGGACAAGGGTTGAGTTTAGGGCTTGAGTGAAGGTTTGTTCCATCTATTTTTAACCCGCCGTCAATCATTGATCTTGGTAAAGATTGATCACTAATTAATAAAATGGCCGGTTTGCACTTGATCCAATGTTAACTGCCACAATTATATAGTGATTGTCAGTGTAGGACGCGACACGTCCTCACAAAGAACACAACTGCCGTTCGATGAGCTAGAGGGCTAATGCAAATGCTATGAGCCGAAATGCGACGGGTTGTTTATTATTGTCGTGAAGAGAAGGACTAACAGATTACGAAATGCAAGCTTATTCCATCTAGTACATATTTGTCTTCCTTCTTGTTAATCTTAACAAGCCACCCAAGGTGTATATCCATACAAGCAACACCGTGGGGCCGGGCTACAAGCCTAAACAACTAATACTTTTTTTGTTTGTCCTAGATTCACCTCCTCATGAGTCCATGCATGCACCCTCACCTTGACAATATCAAAACCTAGCCAATCATTGCCAAAAAAAAATGTATAAAGTGAAACCACTTAGCCTCCATGCACGAATCATTCGTAGTAGATCCACCAAAGCCATGCTTGGAACTCAATTCTTTTTTGAACAAAAAGAAACGAATTAGGTTTTGCTTTGTCGGTTTCCTGATGACACGGGGCGCACAAGTAACATCTTAGCTTTTATCAAGTACCAATGTACAGTTGCACAGATAGCATATCAGTGAAGCCAGGTAAGCCCTTGTGCAGCCCAGCAGATGAAGGACACACGTCCTATGCAGAAAGCTTAGGAATCTGTTAGGTCAGGTCTTCCATTTGGGATTTAGCAGCAGTCAACTATACAACTCCGATCCAGCGCGGTGGGAAATAAAAAAGCTTTTTGTGATGCTTAATGTCCAGTTGTCCACGAACAATCCTACTGTACACACCATGTGAATCCAAACGCGTCCAGAATAGCTGACTCTCAACTCCCAAGTCTACCAAAAGGTGAACCTCTGAAACTTCACTGACTCTTGCAACCTTTGTACGAGAACTCTTTTTTTCTCTCGAAAAGATCACCTTTATTTTGTACAAAAACTTTACTTCACATCAAGATCTCTCAGTTTTGTCTTGATTCTTACTCCTGAAATTTTTAAGTAGAAATGCTGAGATTGTGATGCTCATGTGATGTGACCCAATTAACTCATCTCTTAATAATTTCCCATCTTTTCGGAAAATTGCAGGGGTGATGAACAGACATAGAGACAAGAATTTTTTTCTTTCTTATCGACAAATGGAAGTACATAATTCATTCAATCATGCCCAGAGGGACTCTTTCTTGAGGCACGCCTCCTGCAGCATCATTGCAGTGTTCCCTGCAGAGCCGAAGCCACCCAGCATCTGCTGCTGCTGATGAACTGCACCAGTGCTGTTCAACGTGTTCATCATCAGGCCATTTTGCAGGAGCAGGCTGCCATAAGCCTCGCATTCCATCTCCTGATGCTGGTGGTGATGATGATAGAGTTGTTGCTTTGCCGGAGCTGGCGCGGCAGCAGCTGAAGCTGACTCGTCGTGTTGCATCTGGACGCAGAGGATCTCGGCCTTGGCGAGGGCGAGCTGCACCTGGAGCTGGGAGACCTGCTGCTGGAGGTAGGAGATGGCGCCGACGCAGCCGTACACGGGGTCCCTCATGCGCGCGTGCGCCTCGTACACCAGGCTGCTCACCGCGTCCGCTCTCTGCTGAGCAGGCAGCTCCTGAAATCAACAGTTGGTGCAGATTACATTAGCCTGATGAGCAAGCTAGCTGAATCTGAATGATCACACTTCAAAAAAATCTGAATGATCCATGGATGACAGTAACGAAGGAGAAAAAACTGAATGCACGAGGTCAGCAAGGAGGAAAATTGAACGGACCTGCAGCATCTTGCTGACATTACTGGCGCCAAAGACCTTGTGGACGATGGCGAACTTGTGAGGGTCCTCGGGAGGGAAGTATGGCGCGAACACGCACTCCTGCGTGCAGCGCCGACGCAGCAGCTTGCACGATGCGCATGGCGGGCTGCTGCCGCCGCTGCTGCCACTCCCACTCCCGCTTCCGCTGCCGGCCATGGTAACCTGCAGTGCAGTGTTCTGGTTCTCACAGTCACAGCTCACAGGGGTTTAGAGCGAGCAGTGAATGAAGAGAGAATGGTTGCAAAGGGAAGGGGGGCAGACTGCCAGGTGCAAAACCTCCTCTTTTATAGAGCCAGGCAGGCTAGAGGAAGGAACAGAGTAGGTTAGAAGAACTGATGGAAATGATAGGTCTGAAGATGGGAGAGATCAAATAGTTTGCATTAACTAGCACGGTATCAGATCAGGACAAAGATGATAGAATCTAGAATTCTGTTTAGTACTCTGTTGTATCATGCTGACCTATCACAAGCACAGCAAGCATGTTATGGAAAGTCTTTATCTCCTTATAATTAACTAGAAACAAGAAAGAAAGCGAAACATAGGCCCCGTTCGGCTGGGCTGATAAGCCGGCTGAAAAACACTGTTAGCTGATTTGCTGTGAGAGAAAAATATTGTTCCGGCTGAAAAAACAAGCTGAAAAAGACGGATTATAAGCCAGGTGAACAGGCTCAGTCTACGCTTTCGTGGTTCACGGACTATTCTATACGTCTCCCAATCAGTGCAGTTGTGGAGTGGAATTCCTACCTCCGTTTTCACTTGGGGCATGTTTAGTTGGGGTGAAAAGTTGAAAACTTTTCAAGATTTTCTGTCACATCAAATCTTTATATGTATGCATAGAGCATTAAATGTAAGTAAAAAATAACTAATTATACAGTTTGTCTATAATTTAGGAGACGAATCTTTTGAACCTACTTACGCCTTGTTCGTTTGAGCTTATCAGCGGAATCAGCAGTCATCCAACAGTGTTTTTCTCTCACAACAAACCAGCGAACAGTACTTTCAGCCACAATAAATCAGCGAAACGAACAGACTGTTAGACCATGGTGGGACAATAATTATTAAATACAAACAAAAGTGTTATAGCCCTTTTCAGGCAAAAAAATTTTTGCCATGCCCTTGCTGCAGCAGTCGGCAATAGGCACTGACTTAGCTGGCCAGAGGCAGACAGAAATGTGGAAATGCAGGTAAGCATCACTTGAGACCTCAAACTCTGCCAGATCAAGACTGCATTGTCTATTGTCAGTGATGACAAATTAAACCATGTTCCATGTTAATGGCTCACATGCATTAGGTCTAGGTAAATATCTTGAGAAATGAGTTGACTACTGCTGTGTGTACTAGCACACTGACGACACCTAGCTAGCTCAAGAGACAGGCTTATTTGACTATGCGTGACGGTGGAAATTAGAAATTAGCGCCACATGCACGTTCGGCCTGTTGACCTTAATTAGATTAGGGAAGAAAGAGTACAGCTAGCTACAACGCCCTTACGTACAGAAGAACCAAAGCCGTCTAGCACTAGTTGACCCGGCGCTCAAGTACTAATTGATTCGATCTTAATGCTAGTGGTTTTGTAGCAAACTAGCAATGCATGTATATAGCGGTTACAGCTTAGCACCTCCAGCGTCGTATTCGAACTGTGGCAGGCAATGTTCGATTGACCTTTTTACTGCTCAGCCACCACAGCGTGAACATCGATTTTTGTTCTGACATTGAATAAAGAATCATTTTGAGCTAGTGTTTTTTAGGTGTGAGGTCCACCGTCTACATGTCTGCTGAGATCTCACCTACTCCCCCGTGTGTGTTATGTGTGTGTCGTTGTTACGTGCGTGTCATAAGTTTAACTTGATTTATAGAGAATACATATAATATTTATATTTCCAAATAAATTTATGAAAAAACTAGATCTTTTCAACAATACTAATTATGTATTATAAATATTAATAATTTTTAGTATATATTTAATCAAAGTTGTTTCTCGGAAAACGAAAACGATAAATATTTTAACACAGAGGGAGTAATATTTTACTCCCTCCGTCTCAAAAATCATGTGATTCTCGGTTTCCAAGGTAGGAATAGCAGGGACGTAAAATTACGCATGTGCTCCTACCTTTTGTCTCGTAGTGCACTGTTTTTCAGAATGAATTATCACTTCTGGATTGTTCGGATGCGTCATTTTCTTTATTTCCTGGTGCGGGAGGGAGGCTTTGGTGGGAGGACAGCTGGATGGAAAGGGTCGGTTGTGTGATCTGTCAATTGTACTCCTTTGTGGGTCCCGCTTAAAAGCTAAAATCTAACTCAGTTTTACATGTTTTTTGAGACAAAGTTTAAACCATAGAATCACATATTTTTTTGAGACGGAGGGAGTATGCCGCAGCAGCCGTGTTTGGAGCTCGCTTTTGAATCTGACACCTACAGTCGCATGCTCCAATGTAACACTGGAGCTGCCCTCGGTTCGCTTCTGGCCTAACACTGGTGCTGCCCTAAATCGTTTCTTTTTTTAACTTTTTTTCGAAAGATTCTCTTAAATATACTTCTAGCGGAAAGATTTTAGAAAATAGATTCAGGGTTTGGCGTCATCCACGCTGGCATAAGGTAACATAGCTTGGTGTCGTTGACGTTGGCGTCAAGCCCCCGTGCCACTTGGCCGATGACGCCGAGCTAGCGGTGACGTGACAGCCACCTTGGCGCTGTCACCATTGACGCCAAGCTTGGCGCCGTCGTAATTGGCGCCAAGCCTGGCGGCATGGATCTTGGCGTCGAGCTGTTGGAATTTCTTAAGTCTATAAATTTACCATGAGATGAGACATGTTGAAATTTGTTAAGTCTAAAATTTTACCATGACATTGACAAATTTGAGATTATCCTATGGTAGTTGGTATTCTAGCATATTCAGGCCGCAGCAAAAATCCTGACTACCTAATTTTACCATAAGATAGACATACAAAGCTCTCAATTAACATGACTTGGACCCTAATTTTTCTATGAGATGGACATACAAAATTTTAGCAAAGTCTTAATATTTACCATGTGATGGGCAACCTAAAAATTGGCTAATATTGGATTTTTGCTATGATATGGACATTGATAAATTTAAAATTTTACCATGACTTGGATATTGAAAAAGGGCTTCATGTTTTGGACTTAGATATTTAATATTTTACCATGACTTCGATATTTAAAATTTGCATAGCAAATCAATTTGATACTTTACTACGAGTTTGAGTACTCTCTAGAGAGATGACAACAAAACAAGACTCGTCAATTTTGGACTTATCCATGATAAAAAATCAGACTTAGCTTTGGTCTCATAATGACCTTAAATTTATCAATGTCATGGTAAATTTATAGACTTAGCCAAAATTTCCATACCATCTCATGGTAAAATTCAAGACTTAGTTAATTTCTAGGTTGCCCATCATATGATAAATATCAAGACTTTGTCAAAATTTTGTATGTCCATCTTATAGTAAAATTAGGGTTCAAGTCATGTTAATTTAGAGCTTTGTATGTTCATCTCATGATAAAATTAGGTAGTCAGGATTTTTGCTGCGATGTGGATATGTTAGAATACCAACTACCATGCGATAGCATCAAATTTGTGAATGTCATGGTAAAATTCCAAACTCATGTCCCGTCTCATGATAAATTTATAGACTTAAAAAATTCCAACAGCTCGACACCAAGATCCATGGCGCCAGACTTGACGCCAATTACGACGGCGCCAAACTTGACGCCAATGGTGACGGCGCCAAGGTGGCTGTCACGTCACCGCCAGCTCAACATCATCGGTCAAGTGGCACGGGGGCTTGGCGCCAATGCCAACGGCGCCAAGCTGTGTTACCTTGGCGCCAGCGTGGATGGCGCCAAGCCCTGATTCTATTTTCTGAAATCTTTCCGTCAGAGGTATATTTGAGAGAATCTTTAAAAAAAAGGGTTAAAAACAAAATAAAAGACGGCCCTAAATTGAACGATGCATGCACTAGCTAGGTAGTAGAATTATTCATCTACTCCTATGCCTGGGATGAAATTAAAACAGGGCAGGGAATTGGCGGGGCTCATGTGGGTCAGCTCTCTCCCCATGGATCACTGATTCCCATTTCGTATCATTTTCAATATTGGACACGGCCACATCATGATAGGTTCAATCTAATCCATATATAAATAAAGAATCACTAACATTGCATTATAAGCAAGAGAAAACGACAGAGTATCAGCGTAGCAAAGATGAAGGAGAAAGTTGACACGTATGTAACCAGTAGGTCAGGAGTGGCTACTCAGCTAGTGGCTACCCATGCATGAATGCAAAAGGCCATGACAACAGCAAGATTAGGGATTTGTCGTGCACTACAACAGTGAGGAGCGGGAGTACGTTGTGTTGTACACCATATAACAGCTACAAGCATCATTCGTGTCTTAACTAGGACTAAGTTGTAGCAGCAGACAAGTATGCCATACCTACATCTACATCAGCCATGTGCATGGAGTCGTGGTGGGTCTCTACCAGTTGTGACATGTGTACAGCAGGCTTAGAGGGTGACACGTCTACCGTGGTCTGGAGCGCACCGGCAGTCGGATGCGGACTCCACAACGACTCACTATATTTTACCCACATTTGTTTCCACTCCACATGACAGAACAAATTCATGTTGCATCAACTACTATCACAAAACCATGCATGCACGCATATATCCGCTACCATGACATCTCTACTAGTGCATTATTGTTAGCCCCGTTTGGCAAGGCTTCGCTTCACTAGTGAAGCCGTTTTTTTTTTTTTGCTTCGGCTCCGTAAACAGCTCTATCGTGGAGGTAGAGTCGTTTTGGTAAATCGTTTGGCAAAATAGCTTCACATACACCATGTAGGATGAGATGAATCCAGGAGAAACCACTATTTTTGGCTCCTTTCCACCCCCAAAGCTCTGTAAGAGCACGTTTTTAGGGGCTTCATCAGTGGAGCCGTTTCATTTTACCTGTTCGGCAGAAAACAGCTCCTGAAGTCGCTGGAGAAGCTCTGCCAAACGGGGCCTTAATTAATTTCCTGCTAGTATGAAAATGGAAAATCAAACGAAACAGAACAAGATCTCTGAGCCATGTTTGGTTGCGATTTCAAGCATGATCGATGATTGACCTTCAGATAAGACATCTTAATTGTCTCTCAGTCTCTTACAGAGGATCGGCTTTCTGATTTTCTCACTGACCGGTGAGCGCATGGATCCATGAGATGGAAAGGCGTAAATGAGTGACCTCCGGGGTCCAGATCAGGAGGAGGCAGGACTTCTAACAAAAGTTACTGCCATGCGCGTGTGCACATGCGATTGCTATCAAAAGCTAGCCTTCCCCAGGTGTGATTGGTCCCTAATAGGGATGGATGGCATGCCAATCAAGTACAACCGCGGCTGCCCTGCCCTGCCCAGGCCCCTACCACTACATTATTAAGCTCTGCCGACAGTGTTACTTTCACAGCGTATGTGAAAGTCTTCAGATTTTTCGAAGTCAAATTCGATCCGCCACTGGGTGTTCACCCACATGGCACATGACGACGTACCCACATCTAACCTCTTGGACTCCACATAACCTTGTTACTTAGCATCCCGAGTTTCCTTGCTGGAATAAGCAGCAGGCGTCCTTTTTCTTGAAACACGACAACGTGTTCCCCATCTGAGTACTTCAGACGCGATGGGATTGACTCTAGCAGGATGGACCTGAGCAAGTAGCAAATTTAGGTTCTTGTTATTTCACGTAGCATGTGCTCTGGAATCATAGTCAGAATATTCCACTGCCACATGTTAAGTAACTGACGTTCAAAAGTATAGAGCCCATTCTTATTGCTTCCAGCTACAAACCTTGATTTGCAAGTGTTTCCAAGAGCATATATCAAGAACAAAATCTCCAAATACTTGCTTAACAGAAACGCGGCGAATGCATCGTGTTATGACAATTTTTTCTATTGTGCATTTGTACCTAATAGCTCATTTCCACAGGAAAAACATAAACCCTGCTCCCCTTTTTTTCTTTTTTTTTAAGAAAGACGGTATGGTGGGGCATTTCCAAGCAATAGTCTCAAAAGACGGTGCTTCGCACGTATTGTTCTCCAACACTCAACTCAACAGTCAGCAACAGATTCCAGTTCATATTATAAGGCAATATGTAAATCATGGCGGACAGGCGGAGTTACTATTTATTATTGTTCTGCACATGAAAAACAGTCTGCAGATACTGATGATAGCAACTTACTTGCAGAGTGAGTATGCTACCAAAGGATGCAAGTACACTTCCATGTCTTTGTCTTAATGTTGAATAAAGACTCGTCCATAACTCCACTTCATGTCTCCACTGCAAAAAAAAATGTCACCTAATTGGACTTCATGTAAATAAAGCAAATTAACGTTTTCCAAATATCGCAACTGTGCATAGCTAGCAATACTTCCTGCGATCAGATTGAGCAGAGTAGGCAACCAGGCTGCAATATGTGGTTAAGGATTGTAGTAATGTAATCAGCAAACCTTTTATATTAAACTAGTTAAAATGTACGTGCGGCATGCACGTGCCTAGATCCTAGTATTTCCATGTTTATGTGAAACCAACATTATTAGATCATATGGAACTGTGTTGAAGTGCTGGTGGAGTGTTGTCAAGTTTGTATGTGGGGACAACTTGTATTTGTACGAGGGCTGGTCGCTGGGTCTGGCTGGACCACCTGGCCGGGGCTGCAAGCGCCGCCTGCTTGGTGCCGGGACAGGGTCGCGCCGCCAGGCAGGCTGCCGGTGCTTGCCGCACCACCTGCAGGTCGCCAGGGCACGGCCATGAGGCGACAGTATGTGAAAAATGGTTTAAAAAATGGTTTCCATCTTTATAACATGTGGATGGTGCCTCATAACCATGTTTTAAAGAAGTAACATAGGCCCATGTAATTAACTGCTAAAGCATGTTTAGGCATACCAACTCTATAGCAGTTTCAGGCACATGTTTTTTTAAATTTCTGTCTGATCATTGAACACCACATCTAATTTAATATCTCTTAGTGTCTTCAGAATAGAGTTGCATTTCTACATCTAATTTAATATCTTTTAGTGGTTTCAGAGTTTATAGGAATAGCTTTTTTAGTTAAAGAGTTTTTTTATTTTGTTGTAGTATAGCTAAATAGAAAAGTATTGAAAGCAATCTAATCTACCGATTAATAAAAGCAATATAATCTATTAAACAGCAGAGACACGTGAAGCCAGTTTAATCAAAATATATAATAGTATTTTTTGGAACCGGAGAGATTCATTCATCACATACTTCCCGTGACCTGTTTTGCCAAAGTATGAGGTACTATATTACATTTTTTTTCCGACTAATAAAAGAAAATTTAAAAGCTTGAAAGCATAAGCTCAAATCCCGGATCTCCAGCAGGAATGAAACCACAGTCAACCTCTGATTGGTACCTTTGTTCCACATGCGCACCAGCTCTTGACAATTTGTTTCCAACCAAACCTTCTGAACACGTGTACACTGCGCCAGGGCTAGGCCATCCCAGCAAAATAATATAATAGTACTGTCACATATCTAAAACATCTTTGAAGACAATAATTTTTGTTCTCTTTTCAGTGGGGTCAACATCCTTATTTGTGTTGATCTAAATCATTTTCTCTTGCAAAAAGTTATTTGCAATAAAAAAATATTGATAATGCAAATTTAATGTGTTTTTTACCTTCTATTCCATGCACTGGATCTTTTGGTTCCCAAATACCAGAATCATAGTCTTCAACAGCATTGCCAATTTGCGCTGTTAATTTTGATATCTATAATGTTAAGTGAGCCAACACAATAGATAGTTTATGAACTTGGTGGAAATAAGCATACCACGTGATGCCATTTTTTTAGAACGGCTAAACTTTGCACGATAGCTACGCTGATATTTTCGATTTCTAGCCCGTCTTTCTACCTCTTTATCATTAAAGATCACACCAGTATGTTTTGTTTGACGTTGCCTCTTATATTTTACTGGATTGATATTCTCCAAGTAGCCATCATGTGCTTTTATGTGTCATCACCTGTAAACCAGTATGTTCAACATCTATAACATATAATAGTAATGTAGTAACATTATTTATAATCAGACCTTGTTGCTTTGCTGCGTTTGGATCAGGTTGTTCTTTTTGGTTACCATCAGCTTTTGCACGTAACCTTGCACGGTACTTGCGTTGATATTCTCGGTTTCTAGCCTGTCTTTCATCTTCTTTTTCACAAGTCATTACATCAGTAGAATCTAGATTCTCTAGATTATTCATTATTGGAGTTATATCAGTGTCCTCACCTGTAAATATGTAAAGATCAAAGATTAAAATTTTAAACAAGTATGTTCAACACCTATATACACATACAAATAGTATTGTAGTAACATTGCTTATTATCAAACCTTGTTGATTATAGCACTTGTGTCAGGCTGTTTATTTTGGATACCATCAACCTTGGCCCGTTGCCTTGCATGGTAGTTACGCTGATATTCTCGATTTCTAGCTCGGTTTTCATCATCTTTATCACAAGTCTTTAAATTAGTAGTTTGTGCTTTAAATTTCCTTTTAGCCGATGACATATCGCCATGTGGTCTTGTGGGTAGATTACCATCTGATCTCTTGGTCGAAGTCATAACAATATTTCGGTTGGAGCACTGCAATCATTAAATGGACACTGTATTGAAGAAAGAAATATGCCATGCGACAGGTGATACATCTTCAATTGGCAAAAAATAATAAATGGCAGATAATAGCATTGTTATGATATGTACAAAATAAATATTGCTTATCACTGATCTTCACACATTATTTAAAGCAGGAAAGCATCAATTTTATCCCTGACTGACTTTTTGCAGCAGTGGCTGCTAAGTTTTTACGTACAGCAGCCGCTGGGGTGTTTTGAAACAAATATCCAATCTAAAATCTTCTGCACGTGCAGACATTATGTTTACAGGTCAAATGGACATAAATGGACACTGTATTGAAGAAAGAAATATGCCGCGTGACAGGTGATAAACAGGTGCAGTGTCAAATATCTTCAATAAAATCTGGCACGATTCTTGAAACGAATTTCCAATTTAAAATCTTCTGCACATGCAGAGTTTCGGTAACAACCTAAATGAAATTGTTCTATCTCTAGATTATCTGTAGGGTTTGTTTCCATCTCCAAATATCTCTAACCATACATGGAGTATGCTTCCTTAGAGATGTCATTCAGACGAATCCAGTAATAACTGCACACTAAGAGTGTTTTTTTTGAATCTATAAAACGAAGAGTTAGTTGCCCACAGCCTATGTACACACTTTTATTCCATAACTGACTGTACAAATGTGGCATGTCAAAATTACAAGAGGGTAACAAAAATTTCAGCAACACAGTTCAGGTTCAGTAAATTTGAAGCCACGAGAAGCTGAACCAAACTAAAACGGCATACATGAAAATAGAGTGCTTTAAACTTGATACGTTCATTTTCCTGAGCACAGGTAATTTCAGACAAATTACATTCATTCCAAGATCTGACTGCAAACTCAAGTTGCTTGTAGATTAGACATTTATGCTTTCTTGCTGCACATTTATTATTTTCGGTTGCTGCTGCTCCCTGCCTCAAGCACTTAGATAGCTTGAAACTTGTTGACTTTACATGTGTATCTGAATTTCCTTGGTTGTTCCCTAGTTCTCTCTAAAAATGAGTGGAAGAATGCTATGAGTACCTTAAGTTGTGCTATTAGCAGAGTTTCCAATCTGTACTGACGGGTTTAAAAATAACAAGAAGCAAACAACATTTTAAATTTGAACATGCTTGTCACATGATCAAGCTCTGTGTAAGCACTTGCTGCTATTCTTATTTGCAGTGTACCAAAGGCCATATTAGTGGTGTGTCAACTAAGCTTGGATGATGCCAGAAGCAAGTCACACAATCATCAAAGCCTTACAACATTCTGAACCTCCTGAGGACATGGCTACCAAGTAGAGACAGTGGACTTACAGCCGAAATGTGCTACGGTTGCATACTGGAGAACTGGCCACAGTTAAAAGTTTAAAGCTCCACAGACCCCCAGAGCCTGCAGCCTCTCGATCCTCCCTAAAGGATATATAAGCACACATGAATAGAATGATCCAGTAAGCCTATGCCAAGCACAATTCACTTTTTATGCAAATTTAAAAAAGAGAGAGATAATGGACGAAAGAGAAATTGCTATAGAGTATATTTCAGACCACATAAAGCATCGCACAAACTAAGATCAAGCATTATCAGTAGTACCAGCATTATCATCTTTTCGAGTCTGCATATGGGCATCATGGTCAACTTCCAGAGGTGGCGTAAGAATTCTAATTGAAAATACTGATGGTTCATGAATCTTCTGCACATGCAGGGAATTGAATGGGTTGCTTAAGTTTCAGGCGCCTGCTGCTCTCGCCTGCTGCGGACGGCACTGTGGACTGCTCTCGCCTGCTGCAGACGGCGCGGTGGACGGCTGCGTGCAGGCGAGCGTGGGTAAGCATCGTCAGGGCGTTTTAGTCCTCGTCGATCACGCAGGGTGGGGACGCGGCCGTCGAGCACGCATGGTGGGGACGCGGCCGCCAAGGACGCAGGGCCGGGACGCGTTTCCAGGAAGCGAGTCCAGGGTGCGGCTATTGAGGGCGCGAGGCCAGAGCGCAGCCGCTGGGACGTGGCCGGGACCGGGACGCGTCCGCCGGAGGCACGTGGCCGGAGCGCCAACGCCGGAGGCACGGGGCGAGGGCGCAGTTGCCAGGGTGGCCTCCTGCGATGCAGTTGTTCGGGCACAGGCAAGAGTGCTAGATACGAAGTATGAACTTGTCGTCGAGGATCACCTACCGATAGAGTTTCTGCAGGCGTCGGCTGACCGAAGAAGACCTGGGGCACCTGGCGTAGGGCGGCAGAGACTGTCGCTCGTCGTTGCCACGAGAGAAGAGGGCCGCCTCCAGATTTCCCCTGCCACCGCACTAGCCCGCTGCTGCCGCCGGCGTCCTCTCGCACGGGGCGACGAGAGACCACGCCGCCTCCAGACCTCCCCCTGCCACCGCACTGTCCCGCTGCTGCTGCCGGCGTCCTCTCGCACGGGGCGACGAGAGACCGCGAGTGCGTGCGAGCGGTTAGGTCACGTAGAGGAGGTTTGCCAGGAACTCTCGCCTCTGGACGTTCTGGAGGAGGCGGTGCCGCCGGCACCTATCCTCCGTATGACACATCGACAGTGGGACGCGACGTTTCGCGGTGGGATAGCGTGGCACGAAATTGCGGCGGGTACAGCGGGCGGGTAAGCACCACCGTCGATGGAAAAAGACCACATCGAGGGAGAAACGTGAACTAACGTGTAAGATCTTACACGTAAGATCTTCTGCGGGCCCACTCTCAGATTAAAACTAACCATTAGATTTGAAGAGATTAAGACATCAACGGTTCAGACATTAGGTGGGTATAATTTTTTTGGGTGTAAAATATTTTTAACTTCTGCGCTCCTTTATAGTATAGATAGATATGCCAATGACAAATGACATGATTCCATGTAAGCATCTTATTTCAATGCAATTGACTTTTAATTAAACTTTTTGAGCTGAAACAAGACATGATGATCTAATCACAGTTTTCTTATTTGTTTCAGGGGTCCAATCAAAGTTCTAAATAGCGGGATTTAGCGGCCGCTTTAGCGGGCTATAGCGTTTGGAGAGGTCAGCCGCTAGGCTTCGACAGGTTTCACGCTAAACGAATTTTGCCGCTAATTAGCGGCTAAAAGCGCGCTAAAGCCGCTAAAGTGCCGTCCTTTTAGCGCCGCTATCACCAAAACTCAGCGTGGGCTTCGAATACCCTCTGGCCCAATTTGTGTGGCAGCCCAAATTGGAGTGCGTAACCCTATCCATTCGCCCATTCTGAGTCTCGACCTCTTGACACGAGGGACCGGCTTCGATTGGCGTGTGTGCGAGCTAGCGACCATGTCCCAACCGGAGCATGCAGGTAAGCTACTTCACTCTGTATGTACATACATACAATATATAATAAACATATATTTAAATCATATTCATACAGTCAGATTTGGTACATGACTGTGTACATACAGTATATAATAGGCATCCATATATTTATCATGCATGCTGCATATATTAAATCAAACATCACAATGTAGCTACGTCTAATTACCCGATGATTGGTATATGTAATGTCTTATCTTCTATGTTTATTATGTGTAAAATTACCTGATGATAGACATATATTTTGGGGAGGCCGCTAAATGGCTTAGCCCGCTATTTAGCCCGCTATAGCTTGTCTTAGCTTTTGAGAAAGATAGCCGCTAAGGGGCTTAGCCCGTTATTTAAAACTATGGGTCCAATACTACAAAACTAAGCTGAAAATACTGTTCTGTTTTGGAGAACTCATGAACAGAGGTTGTGCACTACTTAAAAAATGAGGACGGCTGGCATGCACATGCTGCCAATGCCACTCCCACATTTCCAATTTCAATAATCAGATGAATGTAATTGACACTGCAGATATTCGTTTGAGCTGGTACTGCAGATGTTTGAACTAGGCATATAAGAAATTGAAGTGCATATGCACTGGTGGTAACTTAGAACAAAATAAGTAAATTAAGGCATAAAACTCACCTTTTTACAACATTCCTCTCGGTCTTGTGGAAGATGCCACGTTAAGATTGCTTCAAATCTCCCAAGTTCCTTTCCTGGCTACGAAGCAATTTCTTTATGTTCCTTGTTTTAATCCCTAGCCTAAACATTGAACTTCCTGTTAACTTTGGTTTTCCTGATTGCAAATTATACTTCCCATGAACACCTGAAGCTCTTCTTTTCATGTATTCAGCAGACTGTGTCTGAACTGTCACAGCAGAAGTAAATGACTAAATGGCATCAGAAAGCTATATCGAAAATATGCTCAAACAGTTGGAAGATACAAGAGAAGATTTGGTTCCACTCTAGGTCCCCAAATCTCCCAGATAATAGATGGCATGTTTGATATAAAAAAAAAGCCATTAGTTACTCAAACATAAAGGAAGACATACATTCAGTCAGATTGGATCTCTGTTGATTAAACATGTATCACTCTTTCATTTACTCAACTTCAGAATATGAAGACAAGTTTAGTTTCTCTGCACTTATTTTACTTGAAAAGTTAAAGCAAGCTCACTTTCTCTGCATGTAATTTAAGTGATCCATGGCATTGAAAACTCACCAGAGTGCTGTGCAGATAATGACTTGGCCAAGTTCTGGAGTCCTGTTATATCATTGATCTTGTCCTCCTCAATGGAGTTAGCAGAGTCCAAGTGCCCTGGGTGCCTCGGATGAACTTGCGCAAGAGCATTTGCAAAAGCCTGAATTAGTTACAATGTAAGCCAATGTCATTCCACAGTTCTCTGTTTATTTGTGCTCAGATGTACAACCATAAACATTAGTGTATTAGTAGCAATATACAGTACAGTCATCAAGCGACCTTCATCGCTTACCTCAGACAGAGCAAAAGATGATACTTATTATCCATTTATTAAATGACAAGAATCCTTCACGCATTAGAGAAAATATGAATTGGAAGTAGTATTTCCTGGTAGAGCTGTTTCAACAATTATTTCTGAAATGATTGGCTTATTTTTCCCCTCTTAGTACATATAATTATATCAAACCAGAACTCTGATTATTAGATGGCATAAAAAACTTACACAAGAGCATTAAACTTTGCAGCACATGGAATCACCTAAAACTAGTAATTAAAGGGAGGTAACAATGTAAAAGCAGGCAAGCAGGTAATAGAGGAAGGATCCATACATTTGTAAAATCTTCAGTTTAAACAAACTACAGTAAATTATTATTGTATTGTGTTCCTCACACCCAGTGGAGCAGCGGTACAGGTTTCTTCAAATCAAAATCTATTCAAATTCAATAGAACTGTAGGTGTTTAGGGGTCCCCCCTCCCCTCTCCACCCCCACCCCACCCCCCTCTTTGCCACTGCTCACACCATTGAACCAAATAGCTTAGCTGCGAACGTGCCAGTCAATAAGAACAGTAAAGGGGCATTGCCTACAACAAAGGTTACAGCTGAATAAAACTACCTTGGAGGCAATGGTGTAGAAGCCATTATCAAGAGAGTCCTTCGCGAAAGTTAACCACTCCTGACGGGACACTTGCAAGTGAAGGTCATTGCAGTATTTAGCGTCTCGAAGGACCAGGGCCTCGTATCTCATGGCAAGGCAGCTCTGTCAGTGTACATGAAGGATAATAGTATTAGCAGAGAAGAAGGCAGCGCATGCTCTGCATTTGTGCAAACAGAATTAAAAAAAAGCGCATTATTGAAGCCTGAACAAAACAAATGATGAACACATGTTGGTCGATGAATTTGAGTGTTGCACTGTTGCCTGCTAGTGTGTATGAAACATGCTGCAATCATCTAAAATAAAATGCTGAAAGCCTGCAATTAGGAACATATACTGAACTGAAGCACGACAACTGCGGGCGCCCAAATCAGACTAAAACTAAAACCACAGGTACGGCGCACGAACTAGCAATAGCAGTGCATAATCTGCAGCACACCGTCCGTATGCGGCAACCACTAATCTCGCTGGGTGCTGACCTCGACATCGCCTACGAGCGCGAAGGCGCGTGCGAAGAAGTCGGCGACGGCGAGGCTGGTCCCACCATCCATCACTGAACCCGTCGCAGTGACTGCGAACGCCTCCGCCGCGCTTGCTTGAAGCAGACTCCGGGCCGCCGAGCGCGTGGCGAGCAGCGCGGGGACGTCGGCGCCGGCGGACAGCGCGGCCTCCAGCACCCGGAGGTCCTCGTCCCCGAACCTGCAGCGCACTCGCACCCAGTCAGGGGCGGCGGGAGGGAGGTCGAAAGGTGAGCGAAAAGGTCGCAGAGGTCGCGCGGTTGGGTGCGGCAGGTGGGTTGGGGCAGGCGCGCGGCCGCGGCGTAGTACCTGCGATAGGAGAGGCGGGAGGCGAAGAGAGCGAGCGCGGAGGGCGTCGCGGCGTTTCCGTCCTGGTCCGCCATGGCCGGTGGCATCGTCCCGTTTTTTGATTTGGTTTTATTTATTTCGAAATGAAAAACGCTCGCCGTCGCGGGAGATGGATGGCACGGGAATGGGGAGGAATTGTGTTTTGTGGTGGGCGTGGGCTGGTTGAATTGAATTGAATTGAATTGAACTGAAAATGGGCCGGGTCGGCCCATGGTAGAGGCACGGCCGCACGGCCACTGGCAGGCTGGGGAGTGGGGAGGGACCATCATTGTAGTTGTTGTAGCTGTTCCCCTCAAAAAAAAAAAACAAATGCTGACTTCTGAGCACGCACGCTTTGTGCCATCCAATGCCGCACCCGAGCCGTCCGATGGGCCTTCTTCCCCAATGCGCCTGAGCCGCGCCATGCGGACGCCCACCGCCCCACACCGGAGACCACACCGGAGGCCACGCCTGCGCTGCCGCACTTCTCTCTTCCCCAGCTCTGGTGGCGGTTAGGGTTCTGGCGAGGAGGAGGCCGCCGGAGAGAGAGAAGAAACAACTTCGGTAGGTATAGAATGGCCGGCCGGCCGGGGGAGGCAGGTAGGTGAAAGATCCTTGTTTGGTTTTGGTAATTGAGTGACAACCTTAGGTGGACTAATTGTGTTTAATGTAAGATACACAGGAGATTAGTCCATAGGTGATTGTGTCATGAAGGAGCTTATTGCATTTGAGACATGACATGGAGTCATGTGACCAAGGTCGAGAAGATCGAGATGAGGCTTGGCTCGATGGACCGGTTGCAAGTGTGAAGGGCAAGTCGGAGGCTTTGAAGCGAGGGACCACGTGTGACGGTAAAGCTTGGGCAAGACTTGGCGCCGATGGACCAAGACAACGGTGAAGAGCAAGTGAGGTCAAGATCAATGAACCAATATGGTCACGTGATGATATAAAGTGGATCGTATCATTTGGTGATTGGTTGGTGCATGTGTTGCATCAACGTCGGAGGAGTTGGAATAGAATGCGCAAGGCAAAGGTATAACCATAGGGCATTTCCATTTCACCAGTCATAGGTGTGTAGAGAAGTTGATGACCGGGTTTAGGATAGATGGCCGTACTATCAAGAGGGGCAAATTTGTTTGCATATCAGACATCTAGTGCCACTTGAGCGATCTAACTTCGCATACGTGTTAGGATCGAGTGGCGTGGCAAGTTGAGTGGTTAATTCCTTCAAAGAAAATGATTGTGAAAATGCTAACACACGTGCACATGGTGATGTTCACATGGTGGTGTTGGCACATTTGCGAAGGCAATGGAGTTTGAGGGGGTAGAGAGGGGTTTGGGGTCCTCTTTCCCTCCCGCCGAGCTTACTCGGCGGGATTCAGGCTTTTTCGAGGAGATGAAATGCTAAATTTCCTTTACACCGAAGGTCGGAAGAAGTGGTGAGGTCGCGGTCGACAGACGCTGCCCTGGCGTCTGTCGGCTTACCCTAGAAGCGGCCTAGATCGAAGGAGGCGACAGACACTGGGGTGGTCGTGCGACGGATGCTGGCGTTAGTGCTTGTCGCGCGTGGCATCAGCAGGGTTGCGAACCTCGGCAGCGACAGACGCCGAGCCGCATCTATTGATCGACCGACAGACGCGTCTGTCGCGGCTGAGCGCAGCGCGAGAGCTCTCTGTGCCACGTCTGTCACGCGACGGACGCTGAGGGCGCGGAGCGTCGGAGGCGTCTGACGCTGGGAATTCGACCGTTGGTTTTTCGGTTGAGCAGGACACGTGGCGGCGAGCAGTGCGTCAGACGCTGGGGTGCCACGTCTGTCGGTGGGCATCCCCGCGTCTGTCGCTCACGATTTTCAGCCCAGTGATGGCATAACGGCTATATTCGTTTTTGAGGTTATAAATAGATGTGGTGGCCGGCCTTGGCAGGTGTTGAGCACCCTTGGTACTTAGTGTCCATGCTTTGGGAGTGTTAGGAGAGCCTCTAACTCACTTGTGCTTGCAAGAGTGCGAATCGATTGCGAGTGGGTTGATTCTAGTGTGTTGCTTTGAGAGATTGCATCGAGTGGCACTAAGTGATCGTCTTGCAAGCCGGTGGTGCTTGTTACTCTTGGAGGTTGCCACCTCCTAGGCGGCTTGGTGGCTTGTGGCTCCGTCGAAGCTCACAAGAAGATTGTGCGAGGCTCCGGAGAAGCTTTGTGAGGGGGATTGTGCTCACCCCGCGGGGATCGCGAAGAGCAACTCTAGTAGAGCGTGTCATTGAGCTACCACACTTGATGGTGGGCTCTTGCGGCGCCTTTTGAGAGGCTCGGTGTGTGATACCGATTAGCCGCCGAACCACGAAGTGTTGGTCGACACAACAGGGACTAGTTTGGTGGCAACCAAGTGAACCTCGATGAAAAACCGCCGTGTCAACTTGTCTACTCTTCTCGATGGTTTGCATTTATTTTACACAAGCTTGTATTTACTTTCATATACTTGTGCTTATGTAGTTGCTCTTGTAACTAGTTTGCTTGTGTAGCTTGCTAGTTACCTTCTTGCTTGTGTAGCTAGAAGTATCCCCTTTGCGTGGCTAATTTGGTTTGTGTAACCTTGTTAGTCACATTACTTAGTTTGTGTAGCTAAGTAGTTTGCGCTCTCTAATTTGGCTTGTGTGGCCTTATTATTGAGCATTGCCAGTGAACTTAGGAGCTTTGTGTTTTTACTTATTAGAATTGTGTAGGAGCTCTCCCGATTCTTGAAGTACTAGTTGCATAGGTTTGTGTGACCTTGCAAGCTAGAATTGTTTAGAAGAGCACTAGCTAGCTTGGCACCTTTGTTGCCTAATTAGGATCATTTCTAAGGTGCTTGAGAACTTAGTTAGAGGGGTGAAGTCTTGGCTAGACCGATAAGTTCAATTTCGCATTTGTTTTGGTTAGCCGACGTGTTAATTTTTAGAAAGGACTATTCACCCCCCCTCTAGTCCGCCATCTCGACCCTTCAGTAGGCCAGGCGGTGGGGATGGTCGATGGACGGTTTAGGGGACCTGGCGGTGGTCGTGGCGGCCGGGCCAGGGCGGGGGCGGGGGCGCCATGGCCAGAGTTCGTCAGAGCTCACCAGAGTTCGCCATGGCAGCATGCGGGAAGGGGCAGGAGGGAGGGGGAAGGGGAAGAAGAAGGTCGCCGCCGGCGGTAGGGTCTCGCCGGAGCTCCACGGCCGCGGAGCTCCGACAAGACCCTAACGCTGGCGGTGGGGCAGTGGGCGCCGAACAGTGGGAGGTGGTGGAGGCGGAGGCGAGGGTGCTATCACCAGATTCAGAGCGGGGCGGGGTGGAGACGGCGGGAGAGGCGACGTGGAAGACGCTCGGGAGGAGGCGGGGTGGGAGGAAGACGATGGAGCTGAGAAGAAGATAAGGTAGAAGAAAAGTGAGTGGGCAGGATGTTGTTTGCGTGCACGGGCGCCTCCTAGTACATTCCAAAAACAAAGTTGTAGCTGTTTCTCCGCTTAGTGGTCTAGTGAAGATCAAGATCGACACAGCAATATCCAAGAACACAAGGACGGCATCGACTGCAGCTGTGGCCAGGGACGAGAGGACGAGATGGGCAATTTTCTAGGAGTCTCGGCCCTTGTTCTGAAAGGCATAGACGAAGCAGTAGAGGTGGCCGAGGTAATAGCATGCCGAGAAGAGTTATCGCTTCCTAGTGATCTTGGGTTGCAGTCCATGAGATTGGCAACTGACTACGCAAACGTTGTGAGAAGTATCCAAGGTGATGGCTTTGGGAGATTTGGAACAATTGTCTTGGAGATCAATGGCCTGATTGGTTGGCTACCAATTTTTTCCCTACCAAAATCATGGCAAGCCAAAACTTAGGCTTGCCAAAATAAAGGTTGCCAAAGTTAGGGCAAAAAAAGGTGTGCATTTGGTTGACTGTTATAACAATAATAGGAATCACCTTTTCTCTTTTATGTAGTTTAAGAACTTTCTAGAGACTTGCCAAAATTTTGGTCATAAACATCGGTGTGCCAATTCTTTGGCAACGAACCAATTGATGACTAAAAATTTTGGCATGCCATGATTTTGGTTGGACAAGAATTGGAAGCCAACCAATCAGACCCCAAACCAAGAAGAGAATTTTTTTTGAAATGTCATTGGGGGATTGTCCCCACACCCGAAGGAGTGATGATGATGCCGCAGCTCTCAGCCCCATGGCAGCCCCGGCCTCCAAGCGCAGCCTCATGTCCTCGCTTTCCTCCTCCTTCAAGGAGGACTCGTACGTCGCCGCCACGCTCCTGTCGTCCAAGCTCTGTGCGCTCGCCGACCTCAAGGTGCTGCTCGCCACCCACCCAGACCCCATTTCCATCTGGGGCGTCCCGCTAAACCCCCACTCTCCTCCCGCCGTGGGCGGACGACGCAGCCCCCGCCCCGGTCGATGAGTGCGCCGACGTGGTGCTCCTCAAGTTCCTTCGCTCGCAGGACTTCCACGTCCGCGATGCGCATGCCATGCTGCTCCGCTGCGCCGCCTGGCGCGCCGAGTTCGGCGCCAACGCCGTGCTGGACGAGGACCTGGGCTTCAAGCAGAGAAAGTCTTAGCAAGCTGAGTTTGCTCACGAAGGAAGACAGTTCAATCATGAAGCTCATTTGTTAGCTATGAGTTCGGTTAGCTTATCCTTTGGTAGACATGTTTGGTTCCTCTCTCCTCCTGATGAGTTTGTAATATAATTTCTGACGAATAATGATGATGGCGGGTTGTTTCTTAAAAAAAAAGTTGTAGCTATTTCTAAAAAAAAGTTGTAGTTGTAGCTCCCTTCATTTTCCTATCTCGTCATGACACACAGAAATTAATTAAAGAGAAAAATAAAATACAAAGAAGAGAGCAGATCAACGCAGACAGTTACTCTACTACTCACATGAAAAGAGAGAGAGAGAGAGAAATAAATGGGAATTAATAAGAAGCTAATTAGACGAGACGAGAAAGCATACAAAGGAAGAACAACGTGCGTATAAGCCAAGCAATAGTCAGTGGGAATGGAATCATCGTGTGGCCTTTGCTTTTTTTTTTAAGCCTCTCATTTGAGTACAGCTGTAGTATCTGTTCATACACGAACACACACGCTCACACTACTCATGCACACCACGCGTACACAACTAATCTACAACTACACGCATATTGAAAGACCGCGTCCTTTTTGAGATCACCGGGATCATCTACGGCTCCGTAGGCAACGAGCGCGCCACAATCCCTTTGTGGCTCAACACGATAAAGACCGTAGATTATTTTTGAGGATAAATTCCGGTGAGAAACAGATTCAGAGAATCGAACTCACGCCGGCAGTGAGCACACCTGGCTCTGTCAGCCACCGGAGCCTAGCTCGGTTCTGTGGCCTGTGCTTGCTATTGCTAGCAACATCTCGGAAAGGAGGTGGTTCCAGAAGACGAAGACTGGGACGCCGCGCCGGACGACGGAACGAGGCGTATCAAAGGCGACAAATAAACAACCATTCAGAGAACGATGTTTCTCCGTGAAACGAAAACGATGTGCTGTTCAGGCTGATGAACAGAGACAAGGCATGTGTCCACATGCAGACAGGGACGATGAGGACGGGTGCGGTGGCGGTCGCCGGGGCAATCTGGTCCAGAGCGCGCGTGAGGTCTCCACACGCACTGCCTAGTCAGCTTGTGCTACTGCTGGGGTGCTGGTACACAGGTCGTGCATGCATGTGATGACTCCTGCAGCCTCCACTGTTTGATTTCCCTTGGAATTTTGTGTGTGTTGTCGCCACCAAGAATCTCCCTCGTCTTATCTCCTTGTCCTAGCTCGGCCACTCTTTCCTGCAATCTCTCTTGCTCGATCGTAGATGGAGGATATGCTGTTTGAGTCATCATCAGGCGCGTGCCCGCCACACGACTATTTTTTGTGAATATGTCATGTTTGTTGAAATAAGGTGCTACATAAGTCTCGTCGTTATCCTTTGGATCAGATGGAGCTTATAAAAAAGAACTTTGCCTGATCTAAATAATTCGGTTTATAATCAAGCTTACAGACTATTTTGAACTATCTGACAAACCACACACCGACAGACCTTGTAAAGAAAAGCTACGATCTAACTCTCCTTAGATTCAAGTTGGGAGCAAGACCTACTGCGTTATGCAATTCAAAGGAAATACAGGTCTGTCCTATATATATGTCTTGATTAGGGGCAAGGATAGACCTGTAGCTGTAGCAGGCATCAAGATTGACTAGGACTATCACCAACAAAGCAACCCAAACACAAAATATGTCGTGCACAATGTTTTTGGGTACCCAAAAACCGCTCCAACGGAAGACCCATAGAGACGACGCATTTTGGGTACCAAGTACACCGAAACGCAAAAAAGCATCGTCGAGAGAGATGACGCAAATCTCTGGCGCGCCCGTAGTGGTGGGCCCGCGGCGAGGCGAGCCCGCAGCGTGGAGCGGCCGGCGGCGAGGCAAGCTCGCGGCGAGGCGAGTCCGCGGCATGGAGTGGCCGGCGGGGCGAGCTCGCGGCGTGGAGCAGCCCGCAGCAAGGCGGATCTTGCGTCTGCAGTGGCGGCCTTCCCCTCCTCCTCCCTGGTCGTCGCGAAGTGGTGGGCCCGTGGCTACGCACGGCCCTCAACGGGCGCGGCCAGCTCGGCGAGGCGAGCCCACGACGGGGAGCCACTGGTGCTTCCAGGCAAGGCAAGTCCGCGGCGAGGAGCAGCTCGGCGAGGCGGGTCTGCGGCGGACGCAGCCGGCGCAGCCAGGCGGGACAGCGGCGGGGAGCCACCGGCGCGGCGAGGAGTGGGGTGCGGACAGTGGCGGGGAGCCACCGGCGCGGTGAGGAGCGGGGCGAGGCGAGGAGTGGGGCGGGGCACGGCTGGCGCGGCGAGGAGCAGCCGGCCCACGAACAATGACGCCGCCGCCGCAGAAGGAGGGAGGCGGCGCGGCAGAGGCGAGCCCTCGGCGGGGAGGGAGGCAGTCGGTGGGATTTGGGGCTTGCCTGCTCGTGCTCCGTTGGAGAAGGCGAGATTTGGGTGCGTGACCTTTCTACCGTACGTGACCTATATTAGGGAATGGGTATCATATTTGGGTTGTTGCTGTTGGAGACCGTCTCAAGGAAGCCCTCAGTGTGCAAAAGCTAGATTAAAAGGAGAGACACCCCATCAGGCCATCTTGAGCAAGAAAAGAAACTCTACTCTAAGTTGCTGATCAAGCCGTTGTTGTAGCATTGGAAAGAGTTTTTCACACCTAGTCTCTGTTACGTTCTTGCCTGCTTCAAGCTAGCAGGCACGGGTCGTCACAGAGCTGCAATAGCTAACTCATCAAACGAAGGAATGAGCAGCCCTGGTTCATTCATGTTCTTGTTCTTGTATTTAGTTCTAGAGCTTGTGATACTGCCAATCTAACAGTGCACACATCATAGCCAATCAATGCGATAGTACGTCATCAGTGGGAACGGAATAATTCGATACGTGGCTCGTGCTTGCTAGCAACAGCTGAGGGCGTGTTTGGATTGAAGGAAAATTGGAGGAAAAGTATAGGAATTGCATTCCTTTGGAAAGGATTTCTCTCTCACCGTTTGGAACGTAGGAAGTGACTTTCCAGAGGAAAGACTTAGAAAGTTGTATTTTTGGAGGAATCTGAAAATGAGCTTTGAGCCGAGGGAAACTTTCCTATGCCCACTTGCTGCTTTCTCATTGCATCTAAAGCTAACAGCTTTGCTAATCGCCGCAGTGCCGCAAGCTTGTAATATTTTATTAGTTCAGCTGCCTGCAGTTGACTAACATTAATTTGAAGGTACCGTTATGTGATTTTATGTCGATTGGACGTTTGGGCTTTGGAACCATAGCGCCGGATAGGAAGGAAAATAATATGTTAATTAATATATCATTAAGCGCTAATGATTTTTTATTACTTGCAAACATGCCCTGTTCATTTCCTGTGTTCCAAACACCCCTTTCTGTCTATTTCGTGTAGTTTTCCGATCCTCTATTTTCCTACTGCACTCTCTCCTTATTCCTGCATTTTTTTTCATTCGTCTGTTTTCGATTCCTTCGTTCCAAACAGGCGGAGGTGGTTCCAGTTCCAGAAGACTGGGATGAGGATGAGGGACGGAGGCGTGTCAAAAGCTACTCCTACTTAAACTAAGAACCATTCAGAGAACGGTGATCTGTGTACAACGAAAACGATTCACTATTCAGGCCGACGATGAACAGAGACAAGGCGTGTGTCCACATGCAGACGTGGATGATGAGGACGGATGTGGTGGCGGGCGGCGGGACAATCTGGTCCAGAGCGCGCGTGAGGCCTCCACACGCACTGACGCACAAGCCTAGCTTTGTGGTACTGCTGGTACACAGGTCGCATGCATGCACGATTTTCCTTGGACTTTTTTGTGTGTGCTCTCCCGACCACGCATCTCTCCTTCATCTTATCTCCTTTGTCCTTGGTCACTCTTTTCGTGCAGCAATCTCTTGCTAGCTCATTGATGGAGGATATGCGTGCTGTTCGCTTGGGTCATTATCAGGCGCGCGTGTGCCGGCCCACCACACGACTATGTGTGTAACTAATCATCATGCATGCATGTTTGTTGAAACGATGTGTGCTACAAGTCTCATGGTACGTTTCATTCCTTGCATTATCCGTTAATCTGGTGCTACGTACTATATCGATTTCATGTTTGAATCAAATGGAGCTTATAGAAATCTGTGTAAAAAGGAAAAACTCTTTGGCCTTTGGGCATGTAGCTTAGTGATTACAAGAGATACGCTATAAGAGTTTCAGTAGCATCTTGGGTCCTAGGGTCGACTCCCCGTGGGAGTAATTTTAAACAGTGCGTATGAGTTGATCAATAGCTGTGGGAGCAAATTTAAACAGATCTACTTAAGCAAATTTAAAAGACGAGGTTTGGGGATTTTCTCTGCCAGCATGGTGACTTAGCTGGCTCTCCTTAGCTCCTTTTGTAGATTATAACACTAGGAGTTCAAAGCAAACTTTGAAACATGCCTTAAGATTATGTACCCAACCGATGTATGGTGACTTTTCAAGACACAACAAACTTTTTGTGTTTTTGATGAGGAGCAGGGATGAAGTGTTCTATGTATATTAAGAGTGGCCACTCTTGGGCCCCGTTCGGCTATGCTGATAAGCCGGCTGAAAAACACTGTTGGCTGATTTGTTGTGAGAGAAAAACACTGTTCCGGCTGAAAAAAACAAACTGAAAAGTACGGATTATAAGCCGGATGAACAGGGCCTTGGTAGCCACACAACTCTTTTGTAGGTAACTGAAGAACAAGCACGATGAAACGTGCAATAATACTTTGACAAAAAAAATTGATCTTAAATTCTCTTGCATCATCCCTTTTCTCAAAACTAGTGGACAACCTTTGTAGTTTGTGTATAATATAAAAAGAAAAGAAAAGATATGCACTCCTATACGGAGTATGTATAGGAATTTAGGCTTCCAAACAAGGATTTTAATTTCGTTATCGCAAAAATTTCAGCCACCACCGAAATTACCGAATTTCGCGAAATTTCGCCGAAATTTTTTTAGAGATTAGGACACGAAGTATGTTGTTTCTAAAAAAGTTTAGATCTAAATAAATATTAGTATGATTTATGACTACACATCTATTGAATAGAAGAATATACAATATAATCAATAGAAAAATATAAGTCTAGAGTTATACATCACATGTATTAGAGTATTACAAAATTTCGGAGTTTTCTTTTAGTCACTACCGGAATTACCGAATTTTGCGAAATTCGGCCGAAATTTCACCGAAATTTTGAACCCTGCTTCCAAATGACATGACATGTACATACTCTATATGTAGTATTTATTAACAAGATTTTTTAAAAAAAACTAACAAGATTTAAATGTTACTTGTACCAAAGAAAAACTAAAATTAAAGACCGCCAAAATAGGACGCCTCCAGGACTCATCAACCATCCAAAAATATCCTCCGCCCGTGCGCCACGAGCCCTCCACGCGCTCCCTCCGCCTCCTCCAAATCCCAGCCGTCCACGTGTCTCCAATCCGCGACCCCCACGCGCCTATATCTATCCTTTTCCTCCAGCACCCATTCCACCACCCGCCGCGCCGCCCAGAATTCACGCGAACGCGCCCGCACACCTCCCTCCTCCAATCCTCCTCCTCCTCCTCAGTCCCAAACGATGCTTAGGGTTTCCCCGGCCGCCGCCGCCGCCGCCGCGGCCAACCAGCTCGCTGGTACGGGCGCGACCCCGGCTCCAGTGAGGGTGGCGGCGGCGCCCCGCGGAGGCGTCTCGCCGTCGGCTGCCGCCGCGTGCAGGGCCGCCGGGAAGGGGAAGGAGGTGCTCAGCGGCGTTGTGTTCCAGCCATTCGAGGAGATCAAGGGAGAGCTCGCCCTCGTGCCCCAGACCCCCGACAAGTCCCTCGCCCGACACAAGTTCGTCGACGAGTGCGAGGCCGCCCTCAACGAACAGATCAAGTGAGTACTATTACCGTGCTTGTGGACTCCCCGCTAATGTGTATGCCGTATGTGCTGCTCCATTAGTTTCTGCGTCTGTGCTGTCTGCTAAGTTAAGTTGTGCGATTTATTTTTCCTTTTGTTTTTTTTTTTCAAATTGTTGGTTATTCTTAACCGGGGGACTCTATTGATATCTAAGGCTTAACATATTAGGATATTTTTGGTGTTAGTTATCAGAAATTCCAGCCATCTGTGCGATTTGTTTTTGTTTCAGTGCCAACAACCAAATAAATGCCCATATGACGTCAATTTGACTGGAATCTCTGGTCGTGCAGTGTGGAGTACAACGCCTCGTATGCGTACCACTCCCTCTTCGCCTACTTTGACCGTGACCAGGGTTTTTTTTATCGGCCGAAAGTCGCCGATATTTCCGAAATTTCCTTTCTATCCTCGGGGTCCGATAAAATTTGATATCAGCCAAATTTTTCCTATCTTTCCTGTTTCTACACAGACAATTCAAAATCAGCCACGCGATGATCCGACACTTATAATGATTTATTTTTGTTTTGATTTGTGAACAAGTGATGTTTAATATCTTAGGAATAGTTTCAAATCAAATTCTACAAAATTTTTTTAAAAAAATTTAAATTTTTTTGAATTTGGTCCGATATTTCCGATATATCTTGTTTATCCTCGTTATCCATGATGTCCGATAAATTTTAATTTCCGATAATGAAAACCTTGACCGTGACAACGTGGCTCTCAAAGGATTTGCCAAGTGAGTCTTCACCTCTCACCAAGTTCAGTTAACCATCTGTGAATAAATTACAGCATTAACCATTTTACGTTTCCTCTGTAATGATGGTGGTGTTATGCACATTTGTTCCTCCAGGTTCTTTAAGGAATCGAGCGACGAGGAGAGGGAGCACGCGGAAAAGCTCATGGAGTACCAGGTATCATTTGACCCTTGACCCTTTGGTCTGTTCCGTTGGTTGTGCTAAGCTACGTACTGTGAGGTACTGACGTAATAATGGGTGTGTTCTTGTGCCTGTCAGAACAAACGTGGTGGTAGGGTGAGGCTCCAGTCGATAGTGACGCCCTTAACCGAGTTTGACCACCCTGAGAAAGGCGATGCTTTGTACGGTGAGTTGCCGTGCATTTTCTTCTTGACCTTTGGGTTAGGATGGGATCTGAATATCAAGTGCCTCAGAGGAGTCTGCATGAAACTAACAAAAGCCCACTGTTGTCAAAAACTGGAATTTATTCTGCAACTGAGCCTTGCTAGTTGCATGAGTTGCGGCTTTCAGTATATGGATGGATGAATGATAGATTGAAAGACTAATAGTTATTAATAATTTGGCACGACTTATATATAAATAGAAGGCTGGCTATTGTTAGTAAATGTTTGGTTGGGTATCAGCTAGGTTGGTCTTTTGTAGTTTTGCTCATGTTTGACATATTTGGAAGCTAATCTGATAGCTATGTTTTGATGTTTGCCTCTTGATTGATTTCAGCTATGGAGCTGGCTTTGGCTCTGGAAAAGCTGGTTAATGAGAAGCTGCACAACCTGCATGGTGTAAGTTGCTTTCACTCACATGCTTTGCTTAAGACATACTGAAAACATTTATGGGCACATATAAACTGATTAACTTGAGTCACTACATGTTGTTTGTACAATTGTGCCATGTACAATTTCTAATGAGTTTTCACCTGTAATTAACAGGTGGCAACAAGGTGCAATGATCCTCAGCTGATGGACTTCATCGAGAGTGAGTTCCTCGAGGAGCAGGTAAATGCAACTAAGCATATGTACTGCGTTATGGAACACAATTATGCAGAACCGAATTTTGTTCTACTTTGTTTTTGCTCTACTTATGACGCAACTCTTAGCTGAACGAAAATTTTGTATTTTCTTTTGAAAGGTGGAGGCCATAAATAAGATCTCCAAGTATGTCGCCCAGCTGAGGAGAGTGGGCAAGGGGCACGGTTAGTCTGTCGCTGAACTTCGCTTTGATCTGCTATGTCTCGTGCCTAAAGTCACACCTAGTTGATATTGTTGAGATGTTATTTGCATGCAGGGGTGTGGCACTTTGATCAGATGCTGCTTGAGGAAGAGGCCTAAAGGAACTATGTACTGGAGCTGCTCAAGGACTAAGGGGCCTGAAGGAATGAAAGAAGTGTGAAATGATCTGGTTGAAGAATAATTGGCGACATGGACCAACTGACGAAGCCATGGGTGTAGGTGGAGGGTTTGTTTTTTTCAGTTGGTTAGAGCTTTAGTTGTAGAGCAAGCAGTGTTGCCCTCCTACAAAGAACATGATGCACTGAACATGTGGTATTGTTGCTGCCGTCAGTTTGGGGTAGTCGTTGTTAGAGACGTTACCCTTTGGGATTCTGATTGTTCAAATAAAACATGGTGATGAATGTGTACTCGGATCTACATGCTACTCTCTTGTGTTGGTCTCATTGACTTGCACATGTGGACACCTTCCTGTGACTTTGCAAGCAAAGCACCGAGGAGATGATCGTTGTTAGTACTTATTGTGTAAAGAGATGTGGAGGATTGCTTCTTCTTTGTAAATCTGAAGGTAATTCGTGAGAACTGATGGCTATTTACTATCCACAGGCAACTAGCTCTTTTGAAGGCCACTTGAAGCAAAGCATCCAATTAGTTGTGTTTAGGTTGGCCTGATGTTTGGTGTTTGTGAATTCATGTTTCTTTTTAAATAATGATTGGCCTGGCGTGTGCGTGTGATGATATCTATGTGCCGCAACGGCGTGTAACAGGAAGGATTTGCGTAACCGTCCCGTCTTGTAACTGTCCTCCGTTCCTCCTCGCGGGCTCTGCCGCACTCAAATCCCCTCTGTTCTTACTGAAATCCTTCCCCAAATCTCTATCCAGATACTTGAGTTCGTGACAGTCTGGTAGTTTCTGCTTCACATATGGTGTGCCCTGCCTTCAGTCTGCTAAATTGTGCCATCCTTTCGGTTCCTTTTTCAATTCTTGAGTTGCCTAAATCTAATGACTGCAATTTATAGATACTCTTGGGCACGTGTGTTTCCACAGGTTCTATAAGGAATTGGGTGACGAGAGGAGCATGCTGAAAAGCTCTTGAAATACCAAGTACTACCTCATAGTCCCTAACTGCTGTGATCATTTGGTTACTGAAGTTGTGTGACATGTTCTTGTGCTGTGTAGAACAAACGTGGTGGGAGGGAGGATCCAAACATCCAGTCCACTGTGATGCCCTTGACAGAGTGTGAACACCCTGAGGAAGCTAGGCGATGCTTTGTACGGTGAGTAGTTTTCTGGTACCGGGTCTTTTCTATGTGATTGCTTGATAGCTGCATCCGTACGTTTTACTGTATGTTTTCAGGCTTATGATGGGTGGTCTCAAAAATAAACTGAGGGGCTGCCTGTTTGTGATACATTTTTTTAAAAAAAACAACCTGTTTGTAATACATCAGTGAAGTAATAGAAAGTTCGCTATCGTTGCAGCCGCTTTTGTATGTGTGTGCACAAGCGAGCTGCCCTTTGGAGAAAGGTTTAATCCTTGGAGGTAAGGTTCTGTGTTGTTCGATCTTGTTTAGGAGACATTGGATTCCCCACCTGTCTGTCTTCGTGATCCCTGTGTGTAGCTTAGTGCTCCTAAGTCTTTATTTTTTTTCGAATTAGGGATATTTTCCCATTTCCATTACGATAAACGGAAATACAGCAGAGTTTCAAAGTAGCAAAAAGAGCAGACAGATGCTCAGAAAACAACATAAGACTAGAGTCTAACAGTCCACGCCAGATTACAACCCTGATACTGATAACTACAGCCAACAAAAGAACCCTGGGCTGAAATGAGAACGAAAGCTTCTAGGCTCCATCAACAATCCGGCTCCTATTCTGTGTCATCTTCATCGGCGGGGTCTGGCAATAGGTTGGATCGAGCCACCGCTTGGTGCTTCTTGGACAGTAGCTGTAGAGCAATCTTGATCATGGTGTCGACGCCTTTTATCAACATCTCCTTGTCACCATCTTTCTGAAGATCTGCCCAGAATTTCATAAACGCACATGCATGACATATGATCTCTATTGGATTCTGGAATTTTTTCCCATCAAAGCAAACTTTGTTCCTCATTTTCTAAATCGACCAGCAGATCGCTGCAATTCCAACAACATAAAACCATTTAGAGGGAATATGTGCATCTGCTTGAATTAGATGGAATCCACCTAAGTTGGTCTTGTTGCTGGGTTCTAGTAATCTGTATGTGTGATGGTAAGAACTAGGGCCTTGTTTAGAATGTGAGAATTTTTTTTCCTATTCCTACATTTTCCCTTCGAAATAATTGAACTGATTTTTGTAAAATTCCTACACAATTTCTGCGAAATTCCTATGTTCCAAACAGACCTTAACAAGACCAGTTATGCATGGAGCAAGAGGCCTTAGGTTCAGACCTAGACAACGTATGCGTGGGCCTTGTATAGATGCCTCCTAAAATGGTTCTTTATTCTGCCATCAGGGATACCAAAACATTTTGTAACACCCCTAGTGTTATGGTAATAATTAAAACCTAATTAAAATGGTCATCATGCATGATCATCCAGCATTAAGGCATGAATGCTTTTCATGTTTCATCTTTGGCTTGTTAATGTTGCATATGTCATGCTGTATAAGTTCCATGAAATGTTATCAATAATGTTGTTTAAGGAACTTTTTGAATTTACATAGGTGAATTTGCTTAAACAATTAAAATTTTGCTAAAATAAACCTTGTTGTGCAAAGTGTGTACTTTTTCATGGGATCAAAGCTTGCTCATGTTTTCAAGTCAAACATGTTTAAATTTGAGCTCAAAGTTTGAATTCTAAACGAGTTTTTCCAAACCTAACCATTTGTGGTTAAGTTCCTGAAAACAGTGTTAAAGTTCAAAATTTGGTGATTTATAAAATGAATTTTCATTAATTAAATGTGCCCAATTTTTGTTCCTTTGTTTGATCCTATGCTTGAACTTTGAAATTGTGTAATTAGTCGGGATGTTTGGTTACTGTTTGTTCTTAAATTAAATTCCAAAGTTTCTAAGAAAAACAGTTTTCAAAACCATGTTAACTGAATCCAGTGTTTTAGTTTCAAGTGCCCGTGTTCTTCATCCTTGATCTCTCAATCGTGACCGAATTAGAAGTTAGCCTGTGAGCAAAGTTGAAGACCCCGTATAGATGAACAACTTTTATGTTTGGAGCCGATAGATTTGTTGCACGTAATTGAGAGAAAAATGGAGGAGAAGATGGATGTTTCAGTCTGCTACAGTAGAACCGGCAGCAGCTCATCTGTCTTGTCACCGCCGGGCGCCGTTTGGCCACCGTCACGACGTTTCTCGTGCCTGGACGCGCGGCTGCCTGCGTGGCCAACTCAAGCTGTAGCTGGCGAAGCCTAGAAGCAACGCCACGCCCGTTTCACCGTTTGAAACCCCGACGCCGGCCGCCGTTCATCTTTTTCGTTTCTCTGCTCACCGTCGGTTGTCTTCGGTTCATCGACGAAATTCGCTGTCGCCTTTCCAGCTCCTACCAATTCCTCTCACTCACAGCCGTGCTATCTTCTTGCGCGCCATTTGTGCCTTGTTGTAGCAGCTCTCACCGTCGGAATCGCCTACGCGGCCGTTTCCCGCCGCCGCCGTCCGTCATGGCCGCCGTGGACCGCTCGCCGTGGCCAGCCCTCTACAGAGCACCTCCCTCTTTCTTGTCTTTTGATATAGCATCGCCTTGATTCCATGATCATGATCGGCCGGTTGTTTTGCCAGGCAAGCTCCAGGCGCGTCGTGTCCGCTGCCCGCCGCCGTGCTCTGTGCCACCGGTGCCACTGTTCGCGCGGCCACGCCTCCTCGGGCCATCGCGGGGCAAGACGCGGCCACCAGCCGGTGTGCACGGGCCAGTGCTTGCTCCATCACCTCTCCCTCACCGCCGACGAGCGTCAGCCGGCCGGAAACCGAGCCTCTTCGGCGTCCTCTGTTCTTCAAAATCGCGACAGGGGCTTCGCGTCAGAATAGAAACTAATACAGGGGCCTAAATGTGAAGACCGTGACTCAGGTGAATAGTGCGCTACAGGGTTTTCCTTTTTCTTTTTATGTTTTCAGCTGAAACTTGTGAATTTTATAACTAATTTTAGAAGTGTTATAAAATCATGAAATTTTTTGTGTAGCCTCTTCATGATGTGCTCTATATAGGAAAAATATGAAATCATGAAAATCAATAGTTTTTAGATGTTTAAAGCTCTTTTAATTAATAAATGCATGTTCCATGATTTTTCTAGGCTAAGTTAATTATCCAATGATCATGAAACTTTTTGTGTATCTGTTTTATGCTAGTATCAACCTTCACAAAAAGTTTGAGATTAATTTTATGACGTTTAATTATATCCTTAATTATATGCTTTCATTATTAGTTAATAATTATTAAATGGATTAGCATAAATCAAGATAGGACTTGGGTGCATTTTGGAGTTGATTGTAGCCCATGAGACACATCCACACCTGCTGTTTCATGGCAAAGTAATTACCTTCTTGATATGCTCATGATCAACTTGTGTTAATAGAAAGTAGAAATGTTTTTTGGTGTGATTAAGCACTTCATTAGGTGGAAGCGTGTATGTAGTCTTGATTGCTCCTTTGTATGCAACCTCTTGGGTAAAAAAGATAAAGCTATGTATGAGTTTCCATGTTAATTCTTGCTAATCCATGATTAATATGCCTTTTGTTAGGGTGATATCTAGTAAGCATGTATAGTTTCTCTAGTCTTGCCTAGCTTTACTTTGGGTATATCATGTGTGCCATACATGTTTTATATACTTCATGATAAGCTTTGACTGATGATAGTAATCATGTAATGGTAGCTCATAATCCATGTAACTAGTTTTACATACATGATCTTTGAAGTGGATCAAGTGCTACACTTGGTTTCACTTGAGGGTTGTTATGACTGTATGAGCAGTTCCTGTTAAGTGGTTGTTTCCATGAAGTAAATCATGTTTTCTATTCATGATCTAAATACCAAAGTTGTAGGTGACTTCCATATCTTGCTTGTTCTTGAATTTCGTGATTTTAGGCCTGATAGTTTAACAGTTATAGATTTTACAAGTTCCCTATTTAGTTTATACTTGCTTTTTGGACTGATCTGGTAGATGCCGCTTTTTGAGATAATTAACTTGTAAATCATCTCTTGTCAATAATTAGAAAGTTGTAGTACTTTTCATAAGATTTCCAAAATGTTAAGAATCACTGTTTTTGATAATCTAGAACTCTAGTTATGGATGTCCCAAGTGAGATGGCAGATTCTGTCAAATTCTAGACAGAGTTGCTTCTCTGCGCTTTATGAGCTTGATTGCTGTTGAATCACCTGTTGATGATAAAAAGAAAGTTGTTGGCAATTTCTTAAGCCTTCCAGAAAGTCTACGATCATCTTTTCTGGATATCTAGATCTCCTGTTATGCTTGAATGAAGTGTGTATGTGCTTGCTGTCCTGATTCTGCACGAATCTTGAGTTGTTACTTGAGCTTGCTTATGTCAAGGTAATGCAAGGTCATCTAAGATAAGTTATGCAACTCACTAGATGTGGCTTGTACATTCTTTTCATTGTATAACCTTAGTTGGTAATTATGTTTAATGTGACCCAATAGCTTGTATGTTAAGTATGATATGATTTATTAGCTTAGCATGATAAGTTGTGTGATGCTTGATTAACCAAATTAGTGCACTAGTGTTTGAGTCAAGTTGATGTACCCTTAGCTTTGTTTTGGTTGACTCTTGTGTTATATGACATGCTTTACTCCTTGATTAAGCTTCTGATTGACGTGTTATAGAGAATAACTAAAAATGCTTTATGACAATTGCTCGCAATTATACCGTGAAGGAAAGTTGTACTCAAGTTAGTTTATCTTGTTATGTTTTCACCAATGCATTCCATGCATTATGTCATGCATTCCATCATGCTAAAGCATGAATCATTTATCTACGTGTAGTGCATACGTGAGTGAGAAGGTTCGTGTTGAGCAATCTTCGGAGGAGGATCATCCATCAGTGGTGATGATGTCAAGTCTAACTTCTATGGAACTAACCTTCTCTGTAACGCAGGCAAGCCCTGGGGCATTACAAGCCTCCTACCTCTCTTTTAAAATTTACTCAAGTATACTTTTTGTAATGTGCATTAAGTCATAAGAGTTGATTTGAAACCTGTTGCTACATGACTTACCTTGTCCACAACATATGTGCCTGCAACCTTAAGTCGCTCTACGCTTAGCTATGCTTAGACCGGTAGAAGTCGGGTGATTCCTGTCATCCGCGATATTTAGGTGGCTACTCGGACACGGTTGGCTATATTTGTTATCGTGGAAAAGAATCATGTGATAATAGATAACTAAAGACCGGACGGGATCTGATGTTACTATGTTGTTGTTGAGGCCAGCTAGGCCTGTGTTCTTGATCCTGTCTATGTCATTTAAGGACTGCTCTGATGTCTCGGCCCTTGGATTGAGATTAAACGTACCTTCACATAACAGCTGGATAACTCATTCCGACCGTGAAACCGATTAGCCCGTTCAGGCTGAGTATATTGGATTGTTAGCATTGCTGGGAGGAGAGCTTGAAGGAAGGGGACTGATCCAAGACCCTACTTGCTACGGGCTACGGGCTGAACGGGCAAGTCTTGTGAGGATGCAGGATCATGAGTTTTGCGAAACAGTCCAAAACCTATCACTGAATAGAGTGAACGGTGACTCCCGCGGGCCTTGCTAGCTCATGAGGGTGTGTGATACGGGCTTTACCCAGCTGGATGTAATCGATTCGAATCGCCGTCTCTCCCGAACAGTGAGAAACTAAAACCTTGCACCGACATCGTAGTAATTGATGAAACATGATGGTTATGTTGATCACGATAACTGAATATGGTTACTACTGCAATGCTTATTAATCAAGTGATTGCTATAGAATAGGTGCAAACTTAGCTCTAAATAGCCCTACTTAAGTCAATGCTAAACATTGATAAAAATATGGAAAATAAGGACTTATGTTAGTAATGCTCTTTTGCAAAGTTATGCTATCTAATCAGCTCCACCAAATAAACCTTGCATATCCTTGGAGTCATTTTATATTTCCTCCTGTCGGGTAAGTCTTGCTGAGTATAATTGAGTACTCAGGGTTTTATCCCATATTGTTGCAGGTGAAGTGCTCTATCTACCGAAGGTGGTGACTAAGTGCTGGTGGGCTCGGCTACTTTGTATATGCTTCTCATCTATGCTTTTGTTGGAGGGTGTCATCTAAGCTAGCAATATGATTCAAACTTATGATTTGGTAATCATTTCAAAGTTATATTGTTGTAACCTATTGTATTTGACACTGAACTTGTATTAATTACTTGTGACCCTATTGTAAGGTTATTTTCGCTGCAAACTCTGTGTATGTGATATGTATTTGCTTAATCAAGTACGATTTTGGTTGTGAAGTTGATTTATTGAGACCCTTCGTGGTACTCAACGGACTACCGGGTTTATATAAGAGACGGTATATGCGTGTCAACGTGTTTAATGGGGACAATCATACTTAATCTTGTATAAATTGGGCAGTTCTGTCACAGAGCTAGTACTATTCAAGCTTATAAAGGGAATAAAGGCTACTTGAAAAAAAAGGCATAAAGGAACCACAATACAATCACAACTGGCTAAAAATAAATTTATGTGTGATAACTCAATACATAAAAGCTGAAGCTGCTAAGAATAAATTCATTGTGATAACTCAATGCATAAAGGGCAAGATAGGTTTTGATAGGACTAGCATAAGAAACCTTTTGTCGGCCGTGGCGGGCACATGATAACATTATTAGGCTTGCTCCAACAGGGTGGTGACATCGCCAACAGATGCGTTGAGAGAGAGAGGGAGAGTAGGAAGATGCTTTAGGAAATGTGCGGTGCGACAGAGGAGCGTTCAGAAACATGCGAGGCCGGCACTTTGCTTCGCGCTATGTCACATTGTCGCTAGTACACTGATTGCATTGTTCATTCATCGAATAAAAATATTATTTTGGATGACAATGCAGCTAGCCATTGGAGGAGGCCTTAGGTTGCGTTTAGTTCGGGATAAGAGGCAGGGACGAGTCCATCCCAATATTTTTTGGAGAGGATGATTTCATATCCTATTTGTTTGAGGGTACATAGACATTCTTATTTTGCGATTGGTAGGCAGGATGGAAGGAGTTCTCTCTTTTTGGCCAAAATCATTAACCTGGCCTCGGCGCTATCATCCTCTTCCTTGCCCACACCGGCGTTATCTTTGCCACATGCCTACTCCCCACCCACCACCCCCACCGAGCTTGCCCCCTATCACCTTCCTCTCCTCCTCCTTCACTTTTGAGGCTAGGTCACAGCCTCAATCTCCTCCACCACACCGGTGAGGCTGAGCTGGCCTCTCCCCCCCTCCTCCGCTGCCTACTACTCTCCTCGTGCATGCATGATGACGGACATGTTGATGGCATAACACAGGGATGAGCTCGTCTGACCAATTTTGAGGTATGAGCTCATCCCACATCCTAGACGAATATTCACCTGCTTTTTCCAACCTCAAACATTGGCGCGGTAAGGATCGCCCGGCCCCGTCCTGTCCCATGAATCAAACACCATCTTAGTCTCAAACTCGTCGACAGATGATGCAGAATCCAACTACCGTATATAGATACGATGATTATATATACCGAGAGAGGGTGCAACTTTCATGATGGCGTATATATTCTCTAAGTGATAGATTTTGATGGGCCTTGGTGGGCATTTCCTGAATGGAATATATGCGACATCATTGAGGTCCGTATGTCATCCGAATATGTATGATCACTATATATATAACTTCCATCCTAATTGAAAGTTGTACCATCATTTTTCCTTTCAGTTATTTTCTAGTAGGAGTAGCTTGCACATTTTCCGTTATATATGGATAGGGGGGTGACAGTGTTGTCAAGCCGTATAGAACGGTGGCAGCTGAGACGTGGTGATCACATCTACGCCTGGCGTAGAGGCGTTGCCTATCTCTACTCCCATCATGGTTAGTCCTACTATGCACCTTAATAGTGGGATTTTTATTAGTCCTAGGCGCATATATATTTATATGAACTAGAAAAGCAATCACCCAAATTCTGAGGGCGCGTAGTTGGCGTTGTAGCAATTTTGCACTCCGACGATGTTTAATTAGTTATTGAATGGTTTGTCTATATACAATGTTTTCCTAAACGCTAAACGGTAAACAGTCGGTCACCCTTTGTTTAGCGTTTAGACCGTTTAAACACTGTTTAAACGGAGTTAAACGGCCTAAACGGTTTTGTACAATAACAATAAAATATACATATTTGTGTAGGTAAAAATAAAATTTGCTAGAACCCATACATATTTACACATGTAAAATCAAATATTCTACCAAATAATCTTGTTGGAAGAAATCTAAATCCCACAACACTTCATATAATTACAATGTTAATTATTTTCATGTTGATTGTGATAGACGTAGTCATTTAATTCACTTAATTATGGATTAAATGGTTGTTTAGCTCATTTAATCACGTTTAATCTGATTTTGTTTAGGCTAGACGGGATTGAACGGTTTAAATGGGTTTAAACGGCCCAACCGTTTAATTCACCGTTTAGGGCCTAAACAACACGGCTGACTTCTGTTTACCGTTTAAACGGTGTTTAAACGGACTAAACGGCCGTTTAGGCGAACAATGTCTATATATCTATATGGAGGGATATTATAAATATTATATACCAGTAGTATATATTCCATTCAATTAAGTACTACTAGCCGTACGTATATTATTAATTAACATAAGTGAGTGTACTGTACATGCACACAGGAATCTATGAAGGTGATCCACTTCACCAGCTCCTTAGCGTTGTCCTCCATACCTCCTGCAACCTGCAGCAGGTGCCGTGACGCTATGCGTGGAGGAGGCGTCATCATCTCCTGCCTCGACTGCTTTCTGGAAGGAAACAACATTTGCCTCTTCATCTACTCAGTGCCTTGGTGGTTCTATAACCTGAGCAACGGTGGTGTTCAAGACACCAGCTCCATGGAAGATGCAGACCCACCCGAGACGGTCCTGCGCCGCGCCAACGACCTGCACGCCCACGGCTTCGGCACCTACAGCCTTGCGCTCAGAAACTGCTTCGACTTTGCCTTTTACTGCAAGACAGGGCACACTTACTTTTCACTACTAGAGATGGTTGTCGAGCCCTCTGCTGTTTCTGCGCCAGACCTGCGTGGCGCTATTCGTCGCTGGCTCTTTTGATTATTTCTTCCTCTATTATATACTAGTATGTAGAGAGTAATAAGATGCGGATGATTGTTCCTGTTCGTAAATCTGAAGCGAATCCGATCCTTTAGAACGGGTGTTAGTATTTACTTTGTATCTAGGCAATTTACAGGAATAGAGATTTTGGTGAAAAAACACCCTCCATCAGCCTATTGGATATCAAAAATAGATATCTTATATTCCGGATTTCTCGCGAGGATGGCTCTCTAGACTGCACATAAGACATAGAAAAGTTGTTCAAATGACTGTCTAAATGATGATTTAGAGAGTAGATTTTACAACAGAGGCACTAGCGCCCGGACGTCCGGCGCCGGCAGCATGTCCGGGCGCAGCTCTTAGTCCCAACGAACCGAACCGTGGCCCAGAATCACAAGCGCACCGCAACCCCACCTCCCCCGCCCCACGCGCGCACTCCGCCCCCGTCTTTGCTCCCACCGGTCACCCCTGACCCCTCCTCTCTCTCCGCGCGAGCGGCAGTCTAGAGACGCTATGAGCAGCTAAGGACGAGCACACCCCCAGCGCACCCCAACCATAGCTTCCCTGTTTGCCGGCCCCAAAGCCCCTGTCCGTCGGCCCCCGGCTCGCCCTCGGCCAAACAATATAAAACACTTGCAACATAAGACTGAAATAACATTTGGAAACATGCTTTTGTAACATTTGTGTGAAACACATAAAATATCCAAAATAAAACACTTGCAACATGAAACCACTTGCTGCAACATAAGACTGAAACAACTAAAACATTTGGAACATACTGTTCCAGATCAAAAACGATTGCAACATATATCTAGAAATAGATGAAACATTTTTAACAAACCCTTGCAACATGCCTCTAAAAACACCTGCAACATATGCAACATGTGCAACACTCCTCGATCTACTTTTGCAACATTAAGATGAAACTATTGCAACATACATCTGAAACGTCTGAAACATACATATGCAACATAGGGGAGGGGAAGGTCAGGCCGGTCGATTAAGGCCGTCGGGGTCAGAGCCGGTGGCGAGTCGCGGCGTACAAGCACCACCCAACATCGCCTGCGCTCGTGGGTGCCCTTGGCTCGGCCGGGAAGACATGAGGCGCCACGACACATGCGCCCTAGCGGCCATGGCAGGGTCAGTGGTGTGCGCAACGACGATGGGAGACAGATGTCGAGGGAGCAAGCGACACAGGTGTTCGAGACGGGTGCACGGCGTGGCCGACGATAGGGCTCGGTGCGATGGGGCACTATAACACCCTAGGTGTTAAACTTGCAGTTAACATTTGCATCTCATAAGCATAAGCATCATTAATGCATTCATGATCACATGCATATGTTGATGTCCATAATTGATTTTATAAATGCTTTACATAATACCTTATTTTTATATGTGTGATTTTAATTGTTATGTGGATAACTCAAGTGCTTGATGTTTGATCACTTAAGTAACCTAGATCAACATAAGATCATAAATGAGTTAGGGTCAAGATATGCTTCTAAGTATTTAAAATATGCCTTAAGCCCTTTTCATGATGCTATGTGGACCAAAATGCAATTATAATTTATGTACCTTTTCTGAGGTTTGATTCTAAATAAAAGTTGGAGTGTTGGTTATGTATTACAAACTTTGTTTAAGAATCATGAGTCAAATCAACTTATAACTTGTTCAAATAGTGAATCCAAGTTTCAATCTAGTGCTGTTTTGGACCTCTTAAAATTTTTCTAAGTCTGAGATGTGCAGTTAGTAAGTTAAATGTTTTAGCAATTATCTAATCAATTTTCATAAATGAAACTTGTGCAACAATGATACCATTTCGTAATGTAAAGTTTGAAATTTGATAATGCATCTTTGATTCTGATGTTAGCACAGTAATTAACTCCTAATTAATTATTCAAATTAGCTAATCAAATCTGTTGTAACATGTTAACTGAATCCAGTTTTTCAGTTTCTAAGTACCTATGTTTGGCAAATTTTATTTTGCAAACCAATCAGTTTTAGCTTGTGATCTTTTAAGAAATTCTTTTGTACTCTTGTAACATTGTATCGTGGTGCAATTGTTTTGTTGTTTGGCTTTTCAGTTTGAGAGATAGAGACCGAGGAAAGGGAGAGTTTCAGTCAGTTCGCGCGTTCTGGAAACGTCAAGTTCGGGACATGGTGTCCACGCCACAGTGCACTGTCGCCACGACGCGTGGAGGCTCTTCTCCGGCATCGAGCTGGTCTTGCCGCGCATTCTGGTCATGGAGAAGCCAACCCGGCCTTCTCCTCTCGCGCTTGCTTCTCTCTTTGTTTCCCTCCGCCGGTGACAGAAGGAGCACCACGCCGCCACCGTGAAATTAGTCGACATTGTCGCGCCTCCATCTAATTCACCGCCACCACAGCGTGGCCATGGCTCCCTCTCCCTTCCCGACCTAGCCGCGCCGCTGCTCCTTGCAAGGTGAGGGCTCGGCGAGCCAAATCACCATCGCCGCACCGCTCTGGCCGCCGTGCGGACGTGCACGCGGCCACGCCTCGCTGCAGCCCCGCCAGGCGCAATTGCCGCAGCCCTAGAGCCGCCCCGAGTCGTTGAGGCTATCGCGGTGTCGCGCCGGCCGCCTCCTCGCTGGAGCCAGCAAGCACGCTGCCGTGCAACGCCACCGTGCCGCCAGCTATGTCGCCGCCTTAGCTAGGGTTCACCGCAAGCCGTGCAACCTGTATAGGTCGACGCGGGAGCTCGAGGCAAACCTTTCGGTGCCGGTCTCGCCGCCGTTGACCTCGTCGCCAGTGAGCTAGCGACGGTCAAGCACTGCCCCTGCTTTGCTCTCTCTGACGGGTGGGGCTGGTTTGACCCTGACCGGGTGTACCTAGCGGCAGTTAGGGTAGTTTTTGTTTGTTTTTCTCTTTTGATTTTGATTCAAACTTTGAAAATATATAACTTGAGCTAGGAAACTCCAAATTGAGTGAAACAAATTTTGTTAGCTTTATCTTGTTGTGCTCTACGTGTTAAAGTAATAAAAATTGTTGTTTGATAAACTTTTATGTATAGCTTTTATTTACCTAAAGAAATGCCTATTTAACTTCCATAATTGATAACTAGAGCTATATTTATCCAAAAATTATGAAACAAAGTTTGTTAATTTTTTTGATATTCTCTAGCTAAGAAAATTATAAAACTTACTGTTTGATCAGTTTTCATATGTAGTATTCTTTTTGCATAGGAAATTGCATGTTTAAAGGTGTATTTCTTTATATCATATGACATATATACATCAAATTGGTATGGAATTATATAATACATTAGTTAGAGCATAAATGGTTACTGTTTTTTTCTAAGGACCAGATTCGGGTAGTAAATGACTTTGGTCATTATGTATCTTGCTTACTATGTATATATACATAAATATGGATGGGTATGTTAGTAAGTAATTAGAGAGCAATATCACCTTTGCCATGCATCATGCTTGCTGTTGTGTAGCTTTTACCATTTTGGGTAAATGATAACTGGTCATGCTATGGTGTTTGTGAAACCTTGTTGATGTGCTATGCATATTGAATATGATAGGTAGATTAAGAATATTTACTTCTCTACCGGAGAAGAGATTTGCACTTACTCAGGAAAAGATTGATTATAAACAACACCTTAACGCTTTCATGTTGTTAATGCAACCCTAATTTCCAATGTTATTAGGGCTACATGGATGTATCCATAATTCATATCATGGCATCATTACCTTGCATTCTTTTATGCATTCTTTTTATTTATGCATCATATTCATGCATATAGGATCGGAGGAGGACGCATTGTTGGTGGAGTTTGTGGTCGTGAAAAAGGAGAATCTTCAGGAGCAGCAGCCCGAAGAAGACGAGCAGGTCCTTGAGTGTCTTTGGAGCACCTTTGTGTCCGTTAATTTCAGTAAAGGCAAGCCCCGGAGCATTCTAAGTCTCCTGCTCTTTCTTTAAAAATACACTTGAGTATATATATTCTTATTTTGTGCATTAGGTTAATAGGAGTTGGATGAAATTGTTCTTGCATAAGCTACCTTGTCCACGAAATAATTATACCTATACCCTTACTAGCATAAGTACGTCACTTTATGCTTAGCTATGCTTAGATCGGTAGAAGTTGGGTGATTCCTGTCATCCGCGAGATATCGGTGGCTACTCTATCACGGTTGGCTATATTTGCTATCGTGGAAAGAACCATGTGATAATGGATAACTGGAGACCGGTGAAAGCTCTATGTTTGGTGTTGGTAATTAGTGACAATGCCTAAGTGCTAATCACATGCTTGAGATTGTATGTAGCAAAGGGTGATTAGCTCATAGCATGGTAAAGCATGATGATCAAGTGTGGATGATGAAATACTTACCATGATGATGATGATGGAAGTACATGCAATCCTATGTTGATCAAGGCAAAGGTATATGCTAGGGTTCATGTTTTGGTAACCAAGACACCTAGTGGGTGTGGTTACATTGTAGGATAGATAGCCGTACTATAAAAGAGGGGAATGATGCGGCTATTGAACTCCTAAGTGCCTCTAGGTGTGCATTTCATAATCATATACATTTGGATAGAACTAATAACGCCTCAAAAAATGATTGTGAAAATGCTAACACACTCGCACATGACGATGATCACTTGGTGGTGTTAGCACATTTACGATGGCGATGGAGTTTGAGCGGTAGAGAGGGTTTGGAGTCCTCTCTCCCTCCCGCCTCGCAAGCTCGGCGGGATTCAGGCGTTTTCGAGGAGTTGAAACGCTTATTTTCCTTTACGCCAATGTCGAGATTTGGAGGCGATGTCACATGGTGTTTCACGAGCTAAAACTTATGCTAAAGTGTTACACATACTTAGTCTAGCTCATAAGTGAAAGGGCGAAACAAGCGGAGCGAGAAAACGTTGCATAATCGCCAAATTATGGGCGACAGACGCTGCTGCCCTGAGCGTCAGACGCTACTGTGCAGCGTCTGTCGCCATACCCTAGTTAGGGTTTCTGGAGCTCGGGCGTCAGACGCGGGGACATGACCGCAACAGACGCCGTGCATGGCACTATTGCCGCGTCTGTCGTGTGTTGCAGCTCGGGCGATCTCAGCGCTGCAGCGAGCGTGCGTCAGACGCGTCCCTCGATCCAGCACCGGACGCGTCTGTCGGCTGGGCTCGTGTTTTGGGCTTTCTGGACTGCGTCCGTCGCGTCAGCAGACGCGCGGCCTCCGAGCGTCGGACGCGTTTGACGATGGCATGGCTGCGTTTGTCGGTCGCGACAGACGCGTCTGTCGCGTGGACGCGAATTGCTCTGAGTTCAAACGGTCGAGACACGTGGCAGCGGGTCTGTCGCTTGAGCGACAAACGCGTTTGTCGCCTTCGTGGGGAGAGCAATGGCTCTTTTAATTGAGCCACCTCTATAAATACTTGTTGGTCGGCTCAAGGCTCACTTATTTGCACTCTTTGACATACTTGTGAGCACTTTGAGCTAAGCAACTCCCCTTCCACTCATCTCTCTTGCTTCTTTGCATATTCGAAGTGAGATTGAGTGATCCAAGTGCATTTGCATTGTGAGATTGCATCTAGTTGGCACTTGGTGGTTGATTTGCTGTGGGATTCTTGTTTCTCTTGGTGGTTGCCGCCATCTAGACGGCTTGGAGCAGTTTGGAGGCGTTGGCAAGAGTTGGTGATTGTTCTTGGCCACCTCCGGTGATTGTGAGGGGTTTGTGCCTACCTCGGCGAAGCGCCAAAGGCAACGTTAGTAAATTGCTCGTGTCATTGCAACCTCTTGCCATTTGGTAGGTTCTTGTGGCGCCTTTTGAGAGGCTCGGTGTGTGACTGATTAGCCACCGAACCATATGGTGAAGAGGGACACAACGGGGACTAGCGTGCCGGCAAGCACGTGAACCTCGGGATAAATCTTGTGTCATCACTTTCATATTGTGATTGATTGATCCCGGTGTTCGGTTGTCTTGGTATTTATTGTTGATCATATTGGTTGTCTCAATACTTCGACCCTCGGTGAAACCCTCCTATCTCAACTCCGCATTACCTTCTTAGTTACCTTTGCTAGCTAGATAGTTTTGCTAGAGTAGCTCTTTTGTGTAGCTTGCTAGTTTTAGTTGTAGTTTCCTTCTCGGTTTGATTTGTGCGGTTGAGTGCATATATATTAGAATTGTGAATTGGATAGGTGACTTGCAAACACCCCGTAGGCTAAGCAAAACTTGCATCTCGCTATTTGTTATATTGATAAACTTGTTTAGCACACTTTGTAGGAAATTTTAATTGGCTATTCACCCCCCTCTAGCCATCAAGACCTTTCAACCAGACGGGATCTGATGTTACTGTGGTTGTTGTTGAGGCCGGCTAGGCCGGTGTTCTTTGATTCCGTCTGTGTCATTTAAGGACTGCTTCGTTGTCTGGCCCTTGGTTGAGATTGAACGTACCATTCACATAACGGCCGGATAACTCATTCCAACTGTGAAGCCATGTAACTCTAGTTGGGCTAGGATCTGAACTGAGGCTGGCATCGTTAGAGGGGAGCAAGTATGTGCGGCGGGACAGGGATTGACCATGGGCAGGCATTGTCTGAATGATCTGGCTTCCGGCTATCCCCTGGGCTTTGCGGTTCGGATCAGACCCACGGTACCCCGAATAGGGTAAAAGGTTACCCAATGCGAGCCTTTGGCTAGGTTCGTACGAGTGTGTGTTTTGGGTTTCACCCAGCTGGTTGCAATCGATTCGAATCGCCATCTCTCCCGGATAGTGAGAAACTCAAACTCGCACCGACATCGTAGTAATGAATGGAATATGATGATTACGTTGATCATGGTAATTGGATATGGTTACTACTGTGATACTTATTCATGTTAATCAAGTGTTTGCTATAGAATAGGTGGAAACTCGGCTCTAAATAACCTACTTAAGTTGATACTAAAAAGTTGATAATAATATTGAAAGTAAGGACTTACGTTAGTAAGCTCTTTTGCAAAAGGTTATGTTACCCAACTAGCTCCATCAAATGAACCTTGCATATCCTTGGAGTCGTTTTATATTTTCTCCTGTCGGGTAAGTCTTAGTGAGTACAATTGAGTACTCAGAGTTTTATTCCCTCCGTTGCAGGTGTCCTACTTTTGTTGAGTACTACACCACCTGCTTCTATCTAGCTTTGGATGGTGTTGATTAAGTGCCGGTGGGCTCGGTCTTGCTGATATGCCTCATTTATGCTTTTGTTGAAGGTTGTTATCGAACTGGCGTTATATTTGAACATGTTGTACCATAGTTGGTTCAAAACTATTGTTTTCGTGATCAAATTAAACTTGGTGTTGTAATAAATGTTGTAAATCTAGTTGTAACTTAATCTTCCGTTGTAAACTCTGTGTATTATGATGTATGTTGTTCCCTTAATCTAGTACGATCTTGGTTTTGATGTTGATTTACCGAGGTCCTTCGTGACACTTAGCGGACTACCGGGTTTATATAAGTGATAGTATGCGCGTGTTAACGTGTTTATCGAGGACAATCATACTTGATCTTGTATAAATTGGTCGGTTCTGTCACATGCACGGCGCAGCAGCTGACGAGCGCGCGGTGGGGGAAGGGGTGCGAACAATGAGCGGCCACGCTGCTTCGGAACCGGATGGATAAGCACGAAGGAGTGGGAGGCGGGCGGATAAAGCACGAGAGGGTGGGGATCTTTGCTCTGTTTGGCTTGTGCCTACGCACACCGAGCCGCAGGAGCGCCACCACCAAAACTGCGGCGTTGGATTTGCTCGCCCAACTTTCAGCAGCATGTGACGTAGAATATGAACTACGACGCTGCAGTTGCACTGCGGCATACCGCAAATACGGTAGTTAACCAAACAGGCACCGCATGTTAGGCAAAAAAAACTGTGGCGTGATTTGGCAAGTTACGGCTACGAACCAAACATGCCCTTTGTTTTTTTGTTTGGACCCGCTCTTGCGGAGCTGTGTCTGAACCAGAGTCACGGACGGCCGTCAAGTTGGATCATTATTGATTTTATACAAACCCTCTTGGAGATGCTCTTAACTTGCGTTGATGTTGCTTGTCTGCGAATGCTTGGATCGTTGGGCTTTGGCCATGAGCGAACCAGCTTGTCGTTTCGTTTCGGTCCTGCAAGGAAAGCACAAGTTGACATACAGTCACTGCCAAGTGGGCCCATGGCCTACCTGTCAACTCCACGAGAAGCTTCGTCTCTGCCTGCTGGGCCGCCTCCCCTTCCCTTCCATCCTCCGCACCATCTTTTACAATTTAGCCATCCGTCTCTTTCTCTCTCGCACACCCGTCCTCTTCCTCCGTCCTCAAAACCCTAGACCAGACCAGAGCTGACAGGTCTGCTCGCCGGCCATCGAATCCAGCTCCTCCAAGGTGAGATCTCCTCCCCCTGAATCCGCCCTACGTCACCTGTCCCTCGCGCGCTCCCCCCTCACCTTGTCCCGCCCCCGATCCGCGCAGGCACCACCGCCGCCCCGGCCTCCGCACGACCTGGATCTGACGCGCCTCCCGCTGCCGCCGCCGCCCTCCGCCTCCTACCTCCTCGCGGCGGCCGCCGTGCTCGCGCTCCTCGGCAGCCTCCTACTCTATATGCTTCCGCGGAAGCGGGGGGTCGACGCCGGCGAGGTCCAGGACTTGCACAACAAGCCCCCCCGCGCCGCCGCCACCGCCCCAGCCCAGGACAAGAACAAGGAGGTTGCGGAGATGGCTGGCAGGGCGCCTGAGATCGATGAGGACCTCCACAGCCGCCAGCTCGCCGTCTACGGGCGCGAGACCATGAAGCGTCTCTTTGGCTCCAACGTCCTCGTCTCTGGACTCCAGGGACTGGGCGCTGAGATCGGTATGTCTGCTCATCACAAGTTTCGAGCTTATGTAAGGACAGTAAGACGTTGTGAGATGAAGGCCAACTTGTTTACCTTAATTGTGCGCTTTTAATTCCTTGGCCGATCTGATGTCGCAATAAATTGACGATTTCCTTTCCTGGGCCTTGTTTAGATGCCAAAATTTTTGGGGAAAAATTCATGTAGCACTTTCGTTGTTATTTGGCAAAATTTGTCCAACCATGGATTAACTAGGCTCAAAAGATTCGTCTCGACATTTACAGATAAACTGTGCAATTAGTTATTTTTTTACCCACATTTAATGCTCCATGCATGTATCTAGAGATTCGATCTGACGGGTACTGTGCAAAAAAAATTTTTTTTGGGTGTTTTTGGGAACTAAACAGGGCTGTGTAAGAGTCCAGCTGGTGTGCTGTAGGATCTCATATGTAGTTACTGCCTCAATTAGTCAATTCTCACCACACCTCCCTTAGCTCATTGTCACCAGATAGGACATACTTCTCATCGATTTGTTTCCATGTCTGTATAAACACTTCAATAACATTTCAACTTGTACAACAGAAAGCTTATCTTAAATTCTTCAATTTTCCTAGAAGTACTCTTATATGTGTTAATAAATATTCAAAGGCACCATCAAGTTGTACCAGTGCCTTTTGTGATTATACATGAATATTCGTTCTGAGACTAGCTGCAGCTTTTATTCTTCTGAACTCAAACTGTCTCAACGCAGTGTTGCCCGTAAGTAACTTTCAGAATGTTGGCCTCTACACATCTTATGATGTCAAAGCTTTCTGCACCAGCACCACACATTCACATTAACTCACCCTGTTTAGATCCTCAGTACCAATTCGTATCCTGAAGCGGCACCCCGGTTGCTGGTCAGTTAGATCTTTTGTGTCACTTGGCCAAAGGATCGAACAAGTTTTATCGGCCAATGGTAGCTAGCCTTGTTGCTTTCTAAAACTGGATCTACGATGTTTAGTCACCAGAACATGTGAGCTTCAGATCTAAAGGCAAAACATTTTTGCCTGAGTGTGTCAGTTCTTTTCATGGTATCGATATTTAGCGTTCAGTATATCATGGTTAACTTGAGAATTTTAAATTGCTTATGAGAATTCAGATTATATCTTTTGCTCTTTCTATTTGTATACATGATTTGCTTATGACCACTTAATTTCTGCAGCAAAAAACCTTGTCCTTGCCGGTGTCAAGTCTGTAACATTGCATGATGATGGCAAAGTTGAGCTATGGGACTTGTCAAGCAACTTCTTCCTCTCAGAGAAGGATGTTGGGCAAAACCGTGCTCAAGCTTGTGTTCCAAAGCTACAAGAGCTCAACAATGCTGTTATCATCTCTACCATAACTGGTGATTTGACCAAGGAGCAGCTTTCTAACTTTCAGGTACATGAGCATGGAACAATCTGTGGCTTGCTTTGGTGTTTTATTGTAAAAATGTTTTTAGACTCTGTATATTGACCAACAATCAGGTTAAATATATATCAGTTCAGTGACAAAAAAAATTCATATGAATTCCTATTAACAATATATTGAAAGAGAAGTTTATGTTCAAATATACAGCCGAGAAAATAGTGCCTTGTGAAACACACTTATAAAAAAAATGGACATTATCAGTTCTGTTCATTTGTCAACTGCGTAGTAGAAAAGCCAAGTAGAAAGCCACTAAATGGTTTATCAATATCTGTTCTGTTGACACACATTATCAGTTCAATGCATTTTCTTATTGCATAAATTCTGCAATGGTAGCATTGTGCGCAAAGGGTTTTATCTGTTTATTGAGGTTTATTGAAGTTTCAAAGCCATGTTCCTGTTTAAAGTGGTGGAAATTATTTTTTCCACTATACACTTAAACTGGTACGTTTGGGTGAGATCCAGTAGATCTGGGGGTCTCTTCCTCTTTTGTGGACCTTTGGGTGGTGGGTTGGGGGGGGGGGGGGGGTGGACTGGGGGTTTTGGGTGAGTCATTGCTTCCTAATTTAGGTTAAATGCTTAAGCTGCTTTATTTTAGCCTGGAAACTCTGTCTGAAAGTTCTGGAGCTGGAGCTGTCTCAAATAGGACTTGAAGATACTTTGCTTGTCAAGGGGGATTAGTTGATTTAGTGCATCAGGCTTTTTGGAACATTTTGATATATGCTTCTTGGTTTAGACTGTTTAAAATTTTTGTTGCCCCTTGTTCTCAAAACTGATAACTTCCTGGTCAACTTACAGGCTGTGGTCTTTACTGATATCAGCATAGAAAAGGCAATTGAGTTTGATGATTACTGTCATAGCCATCAGCCACCAATTGCTTTCATTAAGTCAGAAGTTCGTGGTCTTTTTGGCAGTGTTTTCTGTGATTTTGGTCCAGAATTTACTGTTTTGGATGTCGATGGTGAGGAACCACATACTGGAATTGTGGCATCAATCAGCAATGATAACCCAGCACTTGTTTCTTGTGTGGATGATGAGCGTTTGGAGTTCCAGGATGGAGATCTAGTTGTTTTCTCTGAAGTGCATGGAATGACCGAGCTCAATGATGGAAAACCAAGAAAGATCAAGAACGCAAGGCCTTATTCTTTCACTCTAGAAGAAGACACCACCTCATATGGCACTTACGTTAGAGGCGGAATTGTCACGCAAGTGAAGCCACCAAAGGTTCTTAAATTCAAAACCTTGAAGGAGGCAATCAAGGAGCCAGGAGAATTTCTCATGAGTGATTTCTCCAAGTTTGACCGCCCACCACTTTTGCATTTGGCCTTCCAAGCTTTGGACAAGTTTAGGACTGAGTTGACACGATTCCCTATTGCTGGGTCAGGTGATGATGCACAGAAGCTGATAGATCTTGCTATTAGTATTAATGAAACTCTTGGTGATAGTAAGCTTGAAGAAATTGACAAGAAACTCCTGCAGCATTTTGCAAGTGGTTCCAGGGCTGTTTTGAATCCTATGTCTGCAATGTTTGGTGGTATTGTAGGTCAGGAGGTTGTTAAAGCATGCTCAGGGAAATTCCATCCACTTTACCAGGTATGACTCTGTTCTTCTTTCTTGAATCATATATAATATATAATATTCTATTTTCTCTTGTCACAAACGATTGATGGTTTAGACAATATCTGGTCAGTCTTTTGAAACTTTGATAGTCTATTAACTTCTAAAATATATCTACTCCATTCCAAATTATAAGACGATTTGGCTTTTCAACATAACATAGCTTTTGCTGTGCACTTAGATATACACTATGTTTACATACATAGTAAAAGCAATGTATCTAGAAAAACCAAAACGTTTTATAATTTGGAATGGAGGGAGTAGTTTGGAAACATAAAAGATCATCTGTATCGATTTTCCTTGAAAATAACTTTCAAAATATCCTAAATTTATTAGAATATATTCTAATAGAAAATTGTAGCCAAGTTTGCAGCTTGGAGACTGGTATAAAAAATGTTTAAAGCATATTTGACTTTAGAGTTCTAAAGCATATTTGGAGTTCTAAAGCGGGCCGATAATGTAAAGAGCGGTAGAGGTCGACCTAAACTAACTTGGGACGAGTCTGTTAAGAGAGATCTTAAGGAGTGGAATATCTCCAAGGATTTAGCTATGGATAGGAGCGCTTGGAGATTGGCAATCAACGTGCCGGAACCGTGACCTCTTTTTGTCTCCCTTTATGTCCTTTTTTGTGTCTCCCTATTTCTCGTCTCTTTTGGGTTTCATCTCTAGCCTACCCCAACTTGCTTGGGACAAAAGGCTATGTTATTGTTGTTGTTGTTGTTGTATATTTGACTTTAGAGTATATGTTTGCAGAAAATGTGTTATTAATGTACAATCTTGATTTTGCAGTTCTTCTACTTTGATTCTGTCGAATCTCTGCCAGTCGAACCATTGGAGCCTAGTGATTTGAAGCCAGAGAGCAGTAGATATGATGCACAAATTAGTGTCTTTGGGGCTAAGCTTCAAAAGAAACTGGAGCAGTCAAAAATCTTCATGGTTGGTTCTGGGGCTCTTGGATGTGAATTCCTGAAGAACCTTGCGTTAATGGGTATTTCTTGCAGTCAAAATGGGAAGCTGACTGTGACAGATGATGATGTTATAGAGAAAAGCAATCTCAGTCGCCAGTTTCTCTTCCGTGACTGGAACATTGGACAGCCCAAGTCCACAGTTGCGGCAACTGCTGCTATGGCAATTAATCCTAAGCTTCATGTGGAGGCCCTTCAGAACAGAGCAAGTCCTGAGACTGAAAATGTGTTTAATGATGCCTTTTGGGAGAGCTTGGATGCTGTTGTTAATGCATTGGACAATGTGACTGCAAGAATGTACATTGACTCCAGATGTGTATATTTCCAGAAGCCACTTCTTGAATCGGGTACTCTGGGTGCCAAGTGCAACACACAGATGGTCATTCCTCACCTAACAGAAAACTATGGGGCATCCAGGGATCCACCAGAAAAGCAGGCACCTATGTGCACTGTACATTCATTTCCTCACAATATTGATCACTGCCTGACGTGGGCTAGGTCTGAGTTTGAGGGTCTACTTGAGAAGACTCCCACCGAAGTCAATGCTTTCCTGTCGAACCCTGGTGGATATGCAACCGCAGCAAGAACTGCTGGTGATGCACAGGCTAGGGATCAACTTGAGCGAGTTATTGAATGCCTTGAGACAGACAAGTGTGAGACATTCCAAGATTGTATTACCTGGGCCCGGCTTAAGTAAGTTGTGCACCCCTTCTCTACCTCTTGCAACCAATTGTTGCTTAATTTGTTTAGTTGGAGCTGCATGTACCAGTTTAGTTTTACATTTATTTATTACAATGTGCGGAAATTCTGAAATGTTGGAACACTGCTGAACCTTTGTACATCGATCATGCTATCAATTTCACTGCACTCATGGTATACTAGTACAAGTCTAATGATTCTTGCTCCTCTGTTTTCTGTTGTTGGTTTATGTTAGGTTTGAGGATTATTTCTCCAACCGTGTAAAGCAGCTGACATTCACTTTCCCTGAAGACGCAATGACTAGCTCTGGTGCTCCTTTCTGGTCTGCTCCTAAGCGGTTCCCACGACCTCTGGAGTTCTCGTCTTCTGACTCAAGTCACCTTAACTTCTTGTTGGCTGCGTCAATATTAAGGGCAGAGACATTTGGAATACCTATACCTGACTGGGCGAAAAACCCAAAGCAACTGGCTGAAGCTGTGGACAAGGTCATTGTTCCGGATTTCCAACCAAAACAGGGTGTTAAGATAGAGACAGATGAGAAGGCTACTAGCCTTTCCTCTGCGTCTGTTGATGATGCTGCCGTCATTGAAGAGCTTATTGCAAAGCTCGAAGCAATTTCTAAAACATTGCCACCAGGATTCCATATGAACCCTATACAGTTTGAGAAGGTCAGTAGGTCCAATTAAACACTTCTCAAACCTTAATTTTAAAAGTTTGACACATATGCACTGTAGCTTCTGTTAGATGCCTAATTTCTTTTAGCTGTTTCTTTGGGGTATCCGTGTCTCTAGAATGAACACTATTATGCCCTAAAAAAAGTTCAATGCTGAGTTATTTTATTATATATATGCAGGATGATGATACCAATTTCCATATGGACTTGATCGCTGGTTTTGCCAACATGCGGGCTAGAAACTACAGCATCCCTGAAGTTGACAAGTTGAAGGCAAAGTTCATAGCGGGAAGAATCATCCCAGCCATCGCGACCTCAACTGCAATGGCCACTGGCCTTGTCTGCCTGGAACTTTACAAAGTCCTTGCTGGTGGGCACAAGGTTGAAGACTACCGGAACACATTTGTGAACCTCGCAATCCCCCTCTTCTCAATGGCAGAACCTGTGCCACCCAAGACCATCAAGCACAAAGACATGTCCTGGACCGTCTGGGACCGCTGGACTGTAACTGGCAACATCACGCTGAGGGAGCTGCTGGAGTGGCTCAAGGAGAAGGGTTTAAATGCATACAGCATATCCTGTGGAACCTCGCTGTTGTACAACTCCATGTTCCCCAGGCACAAGGACCGGCTGGACAAGAAGGTGGTGGATGTGGCCAGGGAGGTGGCCAAGGTGGAGGTGCCTTCATACCGCCGCCATCTGGACGTTGTGGTGGCCTGTGAGGATGACGACGACAATGACGTTGACATCCCACTTGTGTCCATTTACTTCCGGTAAAGAGGGGCTCACTGCCCGTTTACATGATCCTGTGCGATATTTGTCAGAAGGATCGAGTGTATAAGTTGCGAATGGAACCGTGAAACTAGATTCGGTTTAAGCACTGATGTTCTCCCCCGCTACCATCCGGGTAGAGTTGGCTGGGAATTGTCACTGGAATTTGGGTCACCGTTATGGGATACTTGAGCATAACATCATGATAGTTAATGCATGGTACTGTTGTCGCTAAATGTTGTCTTCGTACTTGGAAATGCATGTGACAGTGAAGCTATTTTGGTTGCGATTTCTGTGATGTAAGTGTGCTGTTTCCTGGCGTAACGAATTTGTGTTGGTGGCATGTCATGCTCGCTTTAAATTTTTGGAACTACAGAAATGTTAGGCCTTCAACCTTTGATGGTGTTGCATGAGGATGTGCTTGCATCGATCCACATGGGTGGTGATGGTCACGGGTTGGGGGAAGCTCTTAGAGTGGGGTTGCGTTGGTGTAGGCTTGTAGCACGTTTGGGTCGTCTAAATGCTTGCCATGGACACGCACAAGCTAACCACGTGTAAGTGTCGTTTGATGCACATGCGCTTGTTTCTAAACAACTACTGTACCGACTTAATTAATAGGTAAGTGTTTGGCCAGATAAAAGTAAAAGATAAAGGCATGAAATCATATGCGTGAGATGGGCAGGACAAACAGAGAGGAAAAAGAAAACCCAAATAAGAGGCCTATATACGCAGAGAAGCACAGACAAAAAAAGGAGGACCTGAATGTAAAAATCTCGGAACCTGAATGTAAGTACAGACAAAAAAGGAGGACCTGAACACGAAAAATAGGGGTGTTGCGAGAATCGAACTCGCGACCTCTCGCACCCGAAGCGAGAATCATACCACTAGACCAAACACCCAGTTGATGGTGTTTGTGTCTGTGTAAATCAAATATTGAAATTCAGGACAGGCCACACAGGAGATGACCCGCTTCGTGGGTTTGATGACGACCCAATCCTAGTGCCGTGTGACTTTGGAACATGCGTGACCCACACACATGCTGAGTTTAATTCTGCATGTTCTCTAAACATGGTATGAGATGAAACAGCCTACCGCTTATGCATGATGACAATGACATACGCCATGAAATATGCAACACGAACCTTCCTCACAACTCAATCCAATCTTTTCTTGACAGAGTAATATCACCACATACAAAATTCCCACCACTGTTAGCCTAAACACTCATTTATACCGCCTAAACATTGTGTAAACTTTACGTGATGGTATGTCATTTCTATTTAATTGGACTGTTAATCCCGTGTAATTGGCCATTCAATCCATTTAAATATATAACTGATTGGCTAATCTGAATAATAGCTAAATGGTAGGTGACCGTTTCATTATTTAATTAGCATTTAACAAACACAATAACTCTAGTTAGTTTATGATCTTTACTAAGCCAAGTAGTTCATTTCTGAAATTAGCATCAACAAAACGAGCGTGTATCTAATAGAAAAGCTAAAATAACTTATAATTCGGAATGGAGGAGGTAGCAATCAAAGGTGTCATTATATCCATGCTAGTTGCTTGTGTTACCAGAGATACATTTGGCAAATAGAGGCCTTGTTTTCCCCATCATCTAATTTGCATGGAGAAGAGGATGGTAAGGATGAGGTCATCATGAAAATACCAGGTCAATCCATGCCACCAATCCAACCCATCATTTTGTGAATTGACTTGCTCTGGTACAGTCCAAAAATATTATAAAAGTTAAGTGAAGATGGGAACAGTACAGATTGTCTCTATAATGTATAGACACATCAACTAATAGTGTCGAAAAGAAAAATCATATGCACACATCAGCTAAGTAAATTTAACGAGGAGCGACGTGAGGAGACGATTTCCTGCACACATCACCATCATATATTATATATCATAATTCGAACGGTGCCATTACAATTCTTCGAGTTTTTAAAAAATACCATTACTATTCATGATATTGTAAACATGCCATTATAATTCGTGTTGAGCATGAAAAATGCCATTTGTACGCTTTCAACGACCTATGTCCTACCTGCAGATGTCTGTACTTTTATATGTCCCAAAATACCCCTACTAAAGCCCCTCTCTCTATCTCAATGACATGCGAGGTCCAGACGTCATCCCCTCCACATATCTTCTCCTTCCTCCAGCTTGGCCAAACCTCCACAAGGCCAATGGGCAATGGTCCGCAAGGGGGCCGGAGAATTGTAATGGCATCTTTCGAATTAACCCTATATTATACGTGGCTTGGAGTTTGGAATCGCCTGGGCTATATGGTATTTTGTAGATAACAAAAACAATCCGGTTTCAGCCTTCCACTCAAAAGAAGCATCCGTCACGCCCAAAAATTAAACCCAGTATAGACTTGTTATTCAAATTGCAGAACAAAAGCCGCAGCCCAGTCAATAATGTTTCTATCCCTCCAAATTCGACTAATTATTGAAGAAATAGTTGGTGTGTCTTAGTGGTTTAAACAAACACAACACACCAAATAAGAATAAGAATAAACCAAACGCCGGATAGTTTTAGGTCTGATAAAAAAATAACAAGTCTTACTACCATTCTAATATATGGTATTTGTATTGAGTCTACTCAATCAACCAATTAAATTATTTGACACGGTCCATAGCTATGGTCACTAGTGACTCACAAAGACACGAGGTAGGTGATATGCAAAATTGGCACGAAATTGCAAAAATGGGTCCATGAAAAGAAAAAGGATGACACCTAGACCTCTAATTAAAAAGGTCCACGCATACTAAGAGCAAGGCTAATAATAATACAGCCGGCGGCTTCCTGTACGAATCCTTACATCCTACCTCTCAGTTCACCCATATAGTAGTTACATCTTCATTATTAATACATGGTCTACTTGTCTCTCTCATAAAGTTTCTTAGTTCTTGTGTCCAAACCAGCTGTAAACTTTGCAGTCCGCTTCTCCTCTCTCTCCTCCACCTCATCGTACAACTCACCTACAATCCTTTACTATACTTACTTGCTCTAATGAACCTATGTTTGAGTCTCCAATACTCTTAGATGCTCATACTTTTAGTTATTTCTTTTTTTATTTTAGTGGTTGATGACTTGTCTATCGGCACCAAGATGCATATGTTTTTTTTTTAAAATGTAAGATATGTTGGCAAAGTCCCTTAAAGACGTTTATATAGATAATAAGGTGCGTAAACAATGTATTCATAGAAGTAAATACGCATGCACATACATCAATGTTTATGCTTGCACTGTGCTTGGTTTAGCGAAAATGTCCGAATGTCCACAAAAGTAGAACACGTCAAAGGTAGTGGTAGTACCGAAGTTACGTGTAACATCCACCAAGCCTACTAGGCGTTGAATCCTGGATAGACTTGTCATGTGTCTAAAAAAAATGTCGAAGGACACTGCCTACGAATCAGGTTCTTGGCGAGTCACGTTTGGTGGTCCATATAATAATTAATTAATAATTAGTGAAGAAAAGGAAATTTCCATGTGTTGGGCAAGCAGCCCAGATGGGTGATGGCCACTGCATCTCGTTGCGTATCTGGCTGCCCACAAATGGACGGAGATGGACAGACAGACATCCTCCAAACTCCAAACTCCAGTCCACCAGATTGCATGCACTTCAATATTCTGTTGGGGAGCTTTACAGGTACTGGAAGAGAAGATCCTAGCTGTTCCTTTGGCTTCTCCAGTTCCTTGGTTTGATCCCCAGCAAGACATATATAGCTGCTTGCTCTTGCTCTCTCCTGATTGGTGTTCCTTTGCTGCTTGCTCCTGAAGAACCTGGAGGAATGGCAGGATGGGGGCTGTAGATTGGGGAGGGCATACTCCTGACTCCTAGGTAAGCTTCTCTTTTGCTGCCGGGTTTGGCTTCTGTGAGTCCTTCCCGCTGTCCCTGTTCTATCTTCCGATAGATTCTTCAATATTCCACCTGACCGGAAATCCCATCTAGCTTAGACACACGAGTGTGGATTCTTTACTTCCACAGCTGCAGTTCTTGGATCCTCCACTACTTTTCTGCCTCCTTTTTCCCCCCACATGTTTGACATCTTCCATCCTGAAAACTAAGCACTACGTCCCCTTTATGATATCTTGCAGGGGAGGGGATCAAACAAATGGAGGTTATTCGATTATGGCATCTCGATTCGTTTCTTGCGGTGGTATGCAATCCAATCAGTCACCAGGCTTTACAGGTAAACTTGATGGTGGTGGTGGTGCCCCTCTCATTCTCTCACCCTCTCAGTTCCTTCGTTCTTTACTCTCTCTTTTAACATCCTGCAGTAGGAAGAAGAGAAGAGGTTTGGGCTGTTTGCCTGGGCTTGGGGACACACAGAAATGGTGGAGATACGCAGCATCAGAGCTACCGCCTGCTTCTTGTTCTTCTCCTTGCTTGTGTCTCAGAGGCTTGGGTCTTGTGCTTCCATCAATGAACAAGGTGTGTGCAAAAAAAGGGCAATATTAAAACGGACAACATACTAGTTGCTTCATATAGGATTCCTGCCTAAACATATTTTACATACTGGTGTTATGTTTTTCAGGGAGACCTTTCTTGAGACTTGGTGAGAACGTAGCAGATGATCCTACTGGATCTTTGTCTAATCGAGGAGTGAGTTGCTTAGATGATGGCAAAGCGGTGGTGTTGTAAGTGCTGCTCTCATTTAACCTTCATTTTTTCTTCTGCAAATCTCAGTCCTTAGTAGATTCAGAGTTCAGGTTAAACTGTCTCGTAGTCAAAATTCAATGTATTATAGGTACCATCTAGCCAAGCATGTGTAGTTGCCCTTGATTTAAACCACTCATGTAACAGGACCTTATTACAGTTCATGATATATTTTGCTATCGCTTGCTGTTGTAAAGTTTTAGCTTCCAACATCAGGGATCAGTCAAAATCAAACAATTATAGAGCAAGCTATGTTTGTCAAACGACAGTTTTGACTTTTGAACATTTCTTGATACCCTTTCCCCCCTTTCAATTGGACAATCTGTGTATGTTTACTTGTTGAGATTCAGGCTAAAAAGCTGTAATATTTAAAAAACAAACAGTGGCAACAAAATTTTAAATATTTTCTTCGCTGTTAACTTTTGTGGACCTAGATTATAAATGGACGAATTCTCGTCGTCTTTATGGACCGATACCTGCAGAGACGTGTAACATGCAAAATCTGAACTGCTAAGTCAAACTGCCATCAGAAAGTTCATATAAAAGATGTTTGTCAGAAAAAAAGTATTTCTTTCAGATCAATGAAAATAGCGACACACAAAAATTAACATCACATGATGATCTCTGCAGCATACCCAAGGGTTACAAGTTATCTGATGAATTGCCATCTGACTTGCACAGACATACAGAGATTTCAGAGGGCCTATCTGATGAAGCGCTGCAATCATTCAGGAAAACCTTAACAAAGTCAGTGTCTTGTTTCTTTCTTTTACTACATGTAGTTTCCTAACCGTAAATTACAACTTCACTAAATTCACTCCTTAGCCTATGTACAATTATTCATCCATGGCGCTAATGGTAAACTGCACAATCAGGGGTGTTATCCAGAGACGACTCCAAAGCCCAGAAGCAAAGATACATCATGTTGATCCTTCGTCTTCATCCAAGTCTTTACCTCGCTGGGCAATCTACACAATAGCCATCGGTGGAGCACTTGTATTTGTGGCTATAGCTGCTGCCACTGTGTATCTACTCTTCTCTCGTCGAAAGAAGGATACCACTGTCATGCCATGGTCTACTGGACTCAGTGGACCACTCAGTAAAGCCTTCGTGGCAGGTCAGTCTCCCACCATCCATCAGACTAGCATATAATTTCATAAGGCAGCTTGCATATAAAATTTTAGTTACTTCATGTGATGTTGGACATACTGTGTGGTCAGGTGTTCCTTCTCTAGGAAGGGCGGAGCTACAGGCAGCCTGTGAGGACTTCATCAACGTGATCGGCTCCTCATCTGACTGCACGCTGTACAAGGGAACTCTATCAAGCGGAGTCGAAATAGCAGTAGTCTCCACTTCAGTTAACTCTGTCAAAGATTGGACCGACAGGTCTGAGGAGCAATTCAAGAACAAGGTTATTCCGCAATGTGCAAAGCTATATATGGTCAAGTCAACTAGTTTTTCACTGCTGTGACTGTGAGTCTCGTCTTATTGAACATTAACTGCTCCTGTTTCAGATATCTGTTCTGTCCAGAGTGAACCACAAGAACATGCTGAACTTGCTTGGTTACTGCACGTGCGACGAGCCGTTCACAAGAATGATGGTATTCGAGTACGCTCCGTGCGGTGCCCTCTTCGAGCATCTGCATAGTGAGTTCCTTCTCCACCTCTGCATCTCGATTCCTAGAGAAGTACAGTAACGTTCTTGCCTTTTGCCGATGAAAGACAGCAATGGTGCTAATTGTTTTCTGAATCTCATTTACTGTTACTCTGTTAGGTGTGCTTTGATTGATATCTGAAGAACACATGCATGTTGTCTGCAATGATTGATTGCTAGGTAGCTAACAGAATAATTCCTTCTCATGTTGTGCAGTTAGAGAAGCTGAAGATTTGGACTGGCCTGCACGGCTGCGCATCATCATGGGAGTAGCATACTGCCTGGAGCACATGCTCCAGTTCGACCCACCAGTGACGCCACCAACCCTGAGCTCCTCATCCATCTACCTCACCGAGGACTACGCGGCCAAGATCTCCGACGCCGAGTTCCGGAAGGAGGACGGCGGCGGTAAGGAGTATGCACAGACCGATGACGACGTCGTGTACAGGTTCGGCATCCTGCTGCTGGAGGTGATCTCCGGGCGGCTGCCCTTCTCCGAGGACCACGGCCTGCTGGTCCTCTGGGCGTCGAGCTACCTGGACGGCAAGAGGCCGCTGCGCGGGATGGTTGATCCGACGGTGAGGTCAGCCGTGCCTGAGAAAGATTTAGAGGCGCTGCGCGACGTCGTGCGGCTGTGCGTGCGCTCGGACAACAGGGAGAAGAGGCCCGCCATGGGCGAGGTTGTGAGAGCGTTGAGGGGTGTCACTGGCTTGTCGCCGGAGCAGGTGACGCCGAGGGATAACCCGCTGTGGTGGGCCGAGCTGGAGATTGCCTCGGCGGTGGAGTCCGGGTGAAGTTCAGAACCAAACGTGAACTGAATTTTCTTTCCTTTTGTTGTCGTCATTTTCTTCTGTATACTGTATTTATACATTTTTTTTGTTTTGTTTTGCTGCTGTTCACTGTACCTACAATATGTAGAATTTCAATTGTCTTAGAATGGGTGGGTTGTGCTTGTGCAAGACATGGTTTTTATGCCAACTCCAATTAACACGCATCATCAGTTATCAACCGTCAGAATCCTAATCAAACCATGATGTTTTGTTTCACTAATAAAAGAGTCAAGTTTATAACTGCGTTTCACCTCTCTGAACTGAGGGAACTTTCCACTGCGTTTGGATGTAGATATTCAGGTTTAAAATCTGAAATTGATATTGGCTGCTCTGATTCGTTTGGATGTAGATATTCAGGCTTAAAATCTGAAAATGGTATTGGCTGCTCCGATATTACCTGCTGTTTGGATGGTTGGAATACAGGAGTCCGAGTGAAGCTCAGAACCAAACATGAACTGAATTTTCCTGTATTTTGTTTTTGTCCTCATTTTCTTCTGTAGTGTATCTAATTTTTAATTTCATATTTTGCTCCTGATCAATGCAGAAAATCTATTAATTGTACCAAGAACATGTTTACAGCAAGAGATGTCACTGTAATTATAGTACGAACAAGATCAATATCTTTGAATGGGTGCGTCGTGCTCATGGGGAAAATATTCATTGCAAAACACATCTTCGATAGAATTGTGAAAACTCTAAAAATACTAGGCAGTTTTCAACAAATTTGAAACGATGCACGTCCACAGTGTATCTATAGATTAGATTGTCACAAAATTTGACACTCTAACTCAATCTAATAAAATTCATACGAAAACACTAGATTTTAGATTAATATATAGCGCCCAGACGTCCGGACGCCTACGCATGCTGCTCCATTTTACATGTGTCCGCGCTCACGAAGGAACCTTTGTCCGCACGCTCGCGCCCCCTCTGCTGACGCCTGCATGCACGCGGGCTGCGCGCGCCCTTGCCTCCATCCCTCCGCATCACGCGCCCGGGACCTCCGCACCCCTGCCTCCATCCCCTCCGCATCCCACGCGCATGCACGGTGTCCCAGCAGCTGCAACAGGCGGTTGCAGTAGACGGGTCCTGTTGCAACATCTGCAACATCATATCTACTTTTACAACATTTAGATTAAACACTTACAACATACATCCGCAACAGATAAAACACTTGCAACATACATCTGAAACACTTGTAAAACACGTCATAGCCATAGCAAACCATATGAAACATCTGAAACATATTCTTGCAACATGCATGTATATGCAACACCAAGATCCACTTTTGCAACATCCAGATAAAACACTTGAAACATATGTTTGAAACACCTAAAACACTTTAAAATATACGCTTGCAACATACGTATATTGTTATTGCAACATATGCAACATCTCAGATTTACTTTTGCAACATCCAGATCAAACACTTAAAATACAAAGTCTGGAACGCTTGAAACACTGAAAACACGGCGTTGCCAGTGGCCATAGACTACCTGGTGGGGAACAACAGTAACATGTCATGCCGGCCGAGGATTAGACTAGACTAATTTAGCTTTAGTAGCACCTTAGTTATGTGTGTAATCTGATCATAAGAAGTGTAGGGGTGGCATGGCATCACCGATCGGTGAAGCCATGCACAAAACAGGCGGCCTATCGCCAAACCTGTACATATTTGCTATCCTCTTATTAATGAAAGCCGGTAATGGATCTTTCGAAAAAAAACATGTAAGCTCGGGTTAGGGGGACGTCAGCCCAGCGTACACCTCCGTTGCAGGACGTTGACCTGTCGCTCCTCCTACGATTCTCCTGCGCCTACTTGCTGTCCAGGCTCGCACCTGTCGGCGCGGCTTCTCTAGCGCCGTTGCTGCTCGGCCACAGTCATCCAACGACGTCCGCTCACGGGAGATGGGGCGCAACGCGGCCGACGATAGGGTGTGGTGCGGTGGGGGAAGGGCAAGACACAGCAGGGGACGAGTGTGCGGTTGGGAAAGGGGGCGCGGCGAGGCGGAGTGGGGCAGGCGTATGCGCGGTGATTCCACGACACCGATGCGAGTGCGAGTGGGAAAATTTCAGTAATAGAAGATGGAAGAGACGTACCCCTGTTCGGCTGAGCTTATCAGCACGGCTTATCAGCCGTGGAACAGTATTTTTCTCTCACAGCAAATCAGCCACAGCCGGCTTATAAGCAAAAAAAAAAAAAAAAAAAAAACAACCTGCCGGAGATGACCGTAGAGATGCTGCCGGCGCTGTCCGCTTATCTGAGCGAGGGGGAGGCCGTCGAGCCCCACCTTCGTCCCAGCGGCCCCCGTCTAGACCCGCGCGAGGTCCAGATCCAACCCAACCCAACCCAAGAGTCCAGCAACATTTGCTCAAAAAAAAAAAAATAGAAAGAGTCCAGCAACAAAGCCACGATTTCAGAGGCTCGGCCACTGCAGGCGGGCCCCCTGAGCAAAGACAGGCGATCCGTTTCCTTCCTCCTGTTCACCTCACTCGTTTCACATTCACTCGCCTTTCTCTCCGTGCGAGTGCGGCGACTGACTCGGCAACCGCCACCGCCCTCCGTCAGGTCTTCCTCTTCGCCGGCGCCATTCTTTCCTTGGGCAGCGACGACTGCGCGAGCGCCGCCGCACTTCGCCACCTATTCGCCGGCGAGGATCACCCACCAGGTATGCCCGCTCCTTCTCTTCTCTCCCCTCTTCCTTCCGTCCTATGCGAAGCGAGCACCCCAAACCCTAAGCTATTTGAACCGGATCTGACCCATTTACAACTAGTGTATACACGAAACCTAGGAGCTTCGAGTTTTTGCAAAAAAATCATCTGTTGCACACATCCTGGGTTTACTCCTGGTGTGCATCCATGCTGCTGCTGTTAAGGTAATTTTAGGCCTAGAACTGTAGGGCTGCTGTAGACTAGACGTTGGATCGAAGCAAAGTATGATTAGGTTTCACGTGGTTCTTTCTTTGCTTTGGGCCCACTCTCTAGTCAATACCATGTCTCTGTGATATGTGCGACAGTGAAGCTTGTCAATCTGGGTGGCTAACAAAAGAGACCCTGTTAGTCTGGGAATGCTACCTGCATATAGAGGGAAGGAAATGGTACGTGCGCTTGAGGTTATGGTTCATGTGCTGTTATGTGTCGTGGATACAGGGTACGTGGATTGGTAATGGCCACATTTGGATAAGCAGATAGGGCCAGTTTCCAAAAGAACCTGATTCCCGGATGTGCGTTTTCGGTATTATTAAAACATGAATAAATAACTGATAAGTCACATTAAAACTATGTCCGTAGCAGAAACTATAAACCAGCTTGCAATATGACCATTTTGCTCTTTTGCCGTTTTTCGAACTTGTAATTAAATGAACCAACACCCGACACTCCAAAATCCCAACAGTTTTGTAGCGCTGTTGTTTCCTGTGTATCATGACTTTAATGATTAAAGTGATCAAGTGGCTTAAAATGGATCCTGGTATCAAAAGTACAGAAATAGATTTGCTTCAGTGAATAAATGTTTAGTGTTCCAGCCCGTTATATATTTTTTATAGTTTCATGTTCTGTTTAGCTTTTGGAATAAGTTTGGTTAGATTGTTGAGATCTGCTGTTGAATTCAGATTGCAGCAAACAATGTGTGCCATAATGTACTTTGCTTGAACCACCCTTCTTTCCATTGTTTATCTAGAAAAAATTACAAGTGTGGAACAAGAATTGTCAACTGTAACTGGCATCTAAAATATCACTACTCTTTGAGGGGATGATTTCTCTGCCAGGTCCAATTACATCTGTCATCAGATACCTATTGCTAGAATGCTGGGCGCATCATGCATTGGACTCACTAGTCACTATACATCAAGTTTATAAGTAGATGAACGATGCAAAGTAAAAGTGACAAATACATTTCGAAGTCTTCTTGTTAGTTGTTTTGTTTGTTCGACAACGCAGGCATAGCGTAGCATTAAGCATTAGCATTACCCAAGGAACGTTGTTAGTAATCTGTGTATAGAGGGAATTAGATGCTATGTACGTTAAAGGTTATGATTCATGTGCTGTTATGTAGCATGGATATGGGGCACGTGGTTTGGTATTGTGCAGATGGATAAGTGGATACGCCAGCTTCCAAAAGAACTGCATGCATGGATACATTTTAGTATTTTATTTACATAAATAAATACTAAGACACAATAAAATTATAAAGACAGTTGCAGCCTAGCAGGAACTATAAATTAGCTTCCAATATGGCCGTTTTGGTCTTTTGCAGTTTCCCAAATTTCCATTTAGCCAACATGACAACACCCAACACTACAACAGTGAAGACAAGTCCAAGCATTTCCAAATTCCAATTCTTTAAATCAACACCCAACACTCCTAACAGCCCAACAGTTTTGTAGTGCTGCGCCGCTGCTCTTCTCTATGTAGCCTGTCTTCGATGATTCAAGTGACCAAGTGGCTTAAATGGATCATGGTGTGAAAAATTGAGAAATTGATATAACTCTATCGAATGAGCTCCTACTAATATTCCGTTACATTAAATTTTTTATCTTTCCTGTTTTGTTTGGCTTTTCCATAAGTTGTGGTCAGATTGTGGAGATCTGTTGTTGAATTCAGATTGCAGCTACCAATTCTTGCCATAATGCACTTTGCTCTAAGCCTCTAACCACTTTCCCCCCTTGTGGTAGCATGCCATTTGTAGTACAATAGCTTTGAACCATTCATATGTTGGCCGGACAACACAGGCTGAACTAGTCCTATCAAATTCGTATCACTTGTTGTAAATCTGTGACCTCAACTGAATAGTTGCTTTGCAGGTGGATGCCAATTTTTTGTTGAGAGGTTGAAGACTACTAACTTCTTTGATCCTGAGGTGAAGAAGTAATGATCCACCCAGGCTCAAAGGAGTCACAAAATTATGATATCAACAATCAAAGAGTTCATCCTCAACCAATTGATGAGAACATGAATCAGAACGGGAACTCAATGGACACTATGATCGGGAGGATATTCAACAACATATCCTCTTTAAAATCTGCATACATTCAGCTGCAGGAAGCCCACACCCCATATGACCCTGACAAGATCCAGGAAGCTGATAAGCTTGTCATAGAGGAGCTTACAACACTTTCAGAACTCAAGCATGCTTACAGAGAAAAGCATCCTAAGCCAGTAGCTGCATCTCCTCAAGATTCACGCTTGCTTTCTGAAATACAAGAGCAGCAGAATTTGTTGAAGACCTACGAGGTCATGGTAAAGAAGTTCCAGTCCCAGATCCAGACTAGAGATACTGAGATAACCCATTTACAGCAGCAAATTGATGAAGCTAAACTCCGGAAATCAAAGCTAGAGAAGAAACTGAAACAAAGGGGCCTACTTAACAAGGAATCAGAGGAATCTGATGAAGAAGAGAACTACTTTTCCATTGAATTGACACCTAGTTTGTTTACATCCGCTGTCGATAACGCATACCAGTCGATACATGACTTCTCAAAGCCTTTGATCAACATGATGAAGGCTGCAGGTTGGGATCTTGATGGGGCTGCTAATGCCATTGAACCTGGTGTAGTTTACACAAGAAGGGCTCACAAGAAGTTTGCTTTTGAATCCTATATTTGCCAAAGAATGTTCAGTGGGTTCCAAGAAGAGAGCTTTTCTGTCAAGGATTGTAACATCACTGTTTCCAATGAGGCTTTCTTCCATCAATTCCTTGCAGTGCGAGCCATGGATCCTCTGGATGTCCTGAGCCAGAACCCTGACTCAGTCTTCGGAAAGTTCTGCAGAAGCAAATACCTATTGCTTGTGCATCCAAAAATGGAAGGTTCTTTCTTCGGCAACATGGATCAGAGGAACTACGTCATGAGCGGTGGCCATCCAAGGACACCTTTCTACCAGGCATTCCTAAAGCTAGCCAAGTCCATATGGTTGCTGCACAGGTTGGCATACTCCTTTGATCCAAAGGCAAAGGTATTTCAAGTGAAAAAGGGAAGTGAATTTTCGGATATCCACATGGAGAGCGTTGTGAAGAACATCATCCTAGAAGAGGGTGCGGAGAGGCCGAAAGTTGGCCTGATGATTATGCCTGGTTTCCTGATTGGGACCAGCATCATACAGTCCCGAGTGTATCTGTCGGACGTGAAGTATGCTGACTGACTGAAGATGTGGCAGTTACACAATGAGCTTGAGGGTACTTTGCTTCTTGGGATAGCTACCAGCTGCATAAGTTTAAGGTGGACTGTTTCTGTCTTTGTAAATGCGTGAGACCTGTTGTTTCTCTGCCGTGCTGGTTTCGACGCCTTTGTGAAGATTTCCATGTGCTATGTGATTCTGTCCAATTGGCTTTTGTCGTTTTCAGAACTAGTACAATATATTTCTGTTCCCCAATGTTGCATTTCCATGTGCTATGCTGCTATGTAATTCTGCCCAATGTTTGTACATGTTACCAGTGTGGTTGGATAGCCTATGTGATGGTTGTATAGGCTGCACTTTTCATCTGAAACGTTTTTGCCCAATCAGATGATTCTATTGCATTGATGTGTGCTGAAATTGTTCAATATCAAGTGTTGTAGCTTGGGGACTGATATGGTGGAATACGCAGCATTAGTGTTGCTGCATACTTCCTGTTCTGCTCCTTGCTTGTGTCTCAGAGGCTTGGGGCTTGTGCCTCCATCTTTGGGCAAGGTGTGTGCAGAGAATTTTGATGGCCATTGAGAAAAACAGATGATAATTTAGTTGCTTCATATGAATTCCGGCCTATGACATTTATTTATGTACTAAAAAACAGATCACAAATCAAATCGAAGCCGAGATTCCTTACCCCATTCCATTCGTCTTTCATCAGTTCAGTTTTCCCTCTGCACAGTCTCGTCAGTCTCAACTCTTGACTCTCATCAGCTATACCATGGCAACCGCATCCGACAGCACCCACCCCCCTCCCTCCGCCACCCACGACCTCGACGAGGATGACGACGATGAGGAATTCGACGACGACGACCTGGATGACGAAGCCGACGACGACGACGATGGCGGCGAACTCGCCGCGTCCTCATCCGAGGCGGCTCGCCTCGAGGCCGTGCTCCGGCGGCTCACGGCGGACGAGGTCCGGATCCGGGTGCACCAGGTCACGATCCGGGGCTGCGCCCGCACGCGCCGCGCCGCGGTCGAGGCGGCGGTCGGCCCGGACCTCGCGCGCGCCGCCACCGTGCGGGACCTCGTGCGCGCCGCCGCCGCGGCCGGCGACCGGCTCCGTCGCCTCGGCGCCTTCGACACTGTCTCGATCACACTCGACGCGCCGCCGCCAGGGGTCCCCGGCAGCGCCGTCGTCGTCCTCGTTGACGTCGCAGAGGCGCGCGGTCGCGCTGCCGGTGATTTCGGCGTCTTCGCCAACACACAGGTACCATCCAGCTAAAAATGTCTCCTTTTGTTTTTACAGAATTGATGAGTTGTTTGCATCTTGCAAGTGATCAAATATTCCTAAAGGCATGCGAGTTCAGTTTTCTGCTTTGCTTCACCTATTTAGAATAGGCTGTGCAGTTCTTTACTATTACTCTTGCATCAAATGTTCCTATTTAGAGTAGAGCTCACACCAGAATCTTAGCGAATTTGAACTAAATGAGGGCGTTCTCAGTGAACAGTGCAATCGTATAGGCTGTTGGTCAATACAATTAAGTGGATCGTCCTTGCTTTCTGAATAATCACTTAAGACCCAAGCAAATAATCACTTATTAGCTGGTGTTATGCTAGTATCGGTACAATGTCTTGGATGATGGCAACGACTACTCGGACCATTGAGTTGTATCTGTTTGTTTTAGTGTGATTTGTTTAGGGAAAAAATGGAACATGTAGTTCTTTCATATAATTGTGAGTTAATCGGGTGGATATGTGGTTTCGTTCCCGATTTCTACTCTTAAGGTTCTGGAGTAATGACAATTAGTTTCCTGCATTTTCTGGTTCAGCATTGCAGTATCATTGCAGGACTTTTTGTATGTCCTGTCATATTTGTCTGTTCCAAAATCATACACGCTCTGCTGCATGGCTTGGATGAAAATCATTCAAGGGTATCTCTCATGCATTCTCTATCACTTACATGTGCATTTAGCTTTGGATTTGTGCATACTGTTTCTTCCTGCTAATTTGATCTAACATGATTGATCTTCAGGACCTACTCTGTTATGATAAATGGTGATTTATTGTCACTATATCATATGCATGACTTCAATTGGTTCCCTAATTCACTTTCTCAAGTTTCACCAATTTTCTTCATGTGAACCTTTTGCAGACTAGATCATGCTCACTTGAAGGTTCAGTGAAGTTGAAGAACCTATTTGGATATTGTGAGACCTGGGACGCATCAGGTGCTCTTGAATTAGATAAGACAGCAGAGCTAAGTGCTGGAGTCCAAATGCCTAGAATCGGAGCAATACCAACTCCGCTGATAGCTAGAATATCATTTCTGTCTGAGGACTGGTTGAAGTCCTCATTCAAAGAACACCTGATGGGCATTTCTGTTGGCTTGCTCTCCACCATGAACCACAACCTTGCTTACAATTTGACATGGAGAAAATTAACTGATCCAACACGCATGCCATCCAATTCTGTACAAGAGGAATTAGGACATAGCCTTTTGTCCTCTATTAAGTACGCATACAAGGTTGACCAAAGGGATTCAAGCATAAGACCTACACGTGGATATGCTTTTCTGTCGTCTTCTCAAGTTGGAGGCCTTGCACCAGGGAGCAAATATTCACGATTTCTTAGGCAGGTATATCTCAATTTTCTTTGTGCTCCATCCTTTGCCCTGCTTGAAAACTGGGCTTTACATAATACACCTTTTAATTGAATCCTAAGTGACCCTTATTATTGTCTTTTTCTTAGACATCATTGTGAATCTTTGATTGAATACTTTAAGTTGTATTGTATCTGTACCTCAGGCTTTGCAATTTCATGATCAATCTTAACAATGCTGATTATTGTCAGTCTACCGTTCTCCCAGTAGATATATCTTTTGTTGTCTGACCACTGACCAAGGGCCAAAAACTTTCAAAGTTCTGTGCTCTGTTAAAGCATCGAAATAGCAGCTCCCCTTTTTCAGTCCTTGCTCATGGCACAAAAAAATTAGTTTAAATTTCAGTGAAAATGATTTCATAGTTTTTATTTTCTAGAATCGAATGCCCTGTTCATTAGGATATTTTTTTTATCAACAACTGAACTGAAAGGTATTTATTATTTTCTTGGTTGTATATCAGGAATTTGATCTTCGAGTGGCTTTGCCTCTGGGTGTGCTGAATGGTGCTCTCAATGCTGGAGTGGCTGCGGGAGTCATCCATCCATTGGAAAGGGGATCCACAGGATCTGTCTCACCACTTTTGGAAAGATTTTACTTGGGTGGTAATAGGCCTCTTGTATGCCGCTTGGGTGGACCATCTTCACTATTAGGCTTCAGAACAAGAGGACTGGGGCCAACAGAATTGAAAACATATGACCCCAATAATTCTGACAATGGCACTTCCACTTCTCCTGAGCTAAATGGTCTTGGAGGTGACATAGCAGTGACAGCCTTTGCCGACCTGTCGTTTGATCTGCCTCTGAAGCCGCTCAGGGAGCTGGGAATTCATGGCCATGCTTTTGTCTGTGCTGGAAATCTTGGTAAATTAACGGACTGTGATCTTCGGAAGTTCCCTGTTACTGACTTCCTACAAACATTCAGAAGTTCAGCAGGATTCGGCGTTGTTGTGCCAACCAGACTGTTCCGCATAGAGGTTTACCCCTTTACATTCTAAAGTTTTTCCCGTTAAAGTTGGTGATGAATTTTCCAGAGAGAAGTTAACACGTTTTTCTCCTCTTGTCCAGATGAATTACTGCTACATCCTAAAACGGCTTGATCATGACAAGGGGAAGACAGGCATACAGTTTAACTTCTCATCGCCCTAATTTCTCTGGCAGCATTGTCTATTTATTAAGATGAATATTCCAATTTTTCCCTCACTATTCTGATCTTATGGAGGAGCCTGTCTAGAACTGCCACATGTAAAAAGAAAGGCTCTCACGCTGTAACTGTAAGTGATAAATTGTTTGTACTGTGATACGCATTTGATGCTGTGACCTGTAAAGCACAAAAGCAAAAGGAAAGCAAACAAGGTTGGGAGCTTAAAGTTTTCAATGCTGATATGCATGTTTTGGACTGGAAATTATGGAACAGCGTTGTCCAGAGATCTTCTTGAATAAGGCAACAGTAGCCAGGGACAAACGATTGTTGCCGAACTGCCTGGTGTTGACCATTTCTGGAACTGTTTGTCTGTAGAAAAATTAGGAACAGACGAAGCAAATTTTGGCTATGCTATGTCATGCTGAACACAATTTTCCATGATGGTTTTGTTGCGAATTGGATATCGTGCCGACATGAACGCTTAGGCAATGAGATTGTGTTTGTACCAACTAGTCTTGGACTCTTGCATGTACACATGAGTTATCTTGAGCCTTTTTGGAACTGTTGTACGCATCCAACTAAAACTTTTGACAGAACTGAGTTGCCCTGCATGATCCAGGGCTGCCAATGGTTTCTGTTTGGATATTTCTCTCATCTTTTTTTTCCCCATTTTGGTTCTTCTTTCTCCGGTTCTTTTTTTTCCAGCCTAAATAAACCGATGAACCAGCCGTCCTGCCGTTACACTCGAACGGTCGAGTTCGAGTCCGCTCCGCTCGTCCCTCCCTCTCTCTCTCTCACACTTAGAGATTCGGATTTTTTTAAAATAATATTTTTGTAATGAATAATTGCAAATTTAGTAGCTGTCACACAAACATTACAGATATAACATCCTATCGGCCGCTGGACTACCGATAGGGACCTTGTCGGCCACTGGATGGCCGACAGGTCCCATGTCGACACCTTAGCAGCCGGCCGATACGGTTGACGTGGCAGCCGACGCCGGCCTGTCAGTTCTGATAGCAGACTTGTCGGCTGCTTGGTGGCCGACATGCCCTATGAGCATTCGGCAGGCCGATAGGCCAGTCGGCACTCCAGCGCCCGACAAGCCTATCGGCTACCCAACACCCAATTACACTATTTCATGCGAAAACTACGTCGTTTGTCCACCTGTAAAGGCAATGTCGTTTGCCTGCTCCTTTGTCTCGATGCAGGCGTCAGAAGTTATTGGAGTGTTGCCTCCGTTAAATGGTTGTAGAGCGACTAATACGGTTCCAGGCATCAGAAATCCAGGAGTATATTAGTTTACATCCATGCAACCATACAACCATACAACTAATATAGGTCAACCAGCATGACGCCCACGTTTGACGGTCTGTGCTTCTCGGTGACGAATCTGCGCCGGAGGGTAAGTGAGCTGATCTGGAGGACGACGCTGGCGTGCCGACGGGGTCAGAACTATGTAGGTTGAGTACCCTCTTGAGTCGGCTGAGTCGGCAGAGGTACACCTGAAAGCCGTGAGGCCCCGGCCTCATCAACGAACCAAGGAGTGTCATCGGTGTAAAAGGTCATGAAACTGTAGTCACTGCAAAAAGCACGTCCACGTACCAAAAAATTATAAGGTCACATAGAGCATGTTATGTACATAATGCATGAAGAAATCGGATCCCTAAGTAAACTAAAACAAAACTCACCGTAACCGCAAACTACTAACTAAACTAGTCGTAATCTAAAAGTAACACGAAAAACTGCATATCTGATCCCTAAGTAAAACTAAACTTGCTAACTAAAAATAACATTGGCACAACTAACCCTAACCCTAAGTAAATCAAACCCTAATGTAGGGCTACAAACTAAATATACTAATTAATCTAACCCCTAACCATATCTAACTAAACAAGCTAAACTAACAAAAAATCTAAATAAAGTAACCACAAAACTAAAATCTAAATTAAAAAAAGAAACTTAGCGTCGGCCGACCAAGCGCCGCGCGCTTGCGTGGGGGGCGGCGGTGCGGCGGTGCAGCTGGGAGAGAGGGAGCGAGCGCGAGGGAGAGGGAAGGATGAAGAAGGGCTGGGTAGCGCCTATCAGCCTGTGGATAGCCGACAAGACGTTATTGGCAGCCGCGCAGCCGATAGGTATATCGACTCGATATGTTTGCTGTTGCTGTACGAGCGAGCTCACTCCAGGACCTTGTCGGCAGCTCGATAGCCGATAGGTACATGTCGGCCATCCAGCTGCCGATAGGACATCGGTCATCCAGCGGCTCCTCTCCGCCTGCATGGCTGCATTGCCCCCCACGCGCCGTGGACCTCTCCGCCGTAGCACCGTGCCCTCCTCGCCGTGCGGCGCGCGTCTTGCCCGGCGCTCGCCTCGCGGCCTCCTGGCTCCTGCCCTGCCGACCCTTCTGCGCTTCGCTTCCCAGTTCCCACCCCTGGCTTTGTTCGCTTGCTTGCTACAGCATGCATGGGGCAGGCGGCCTCGTCCCCGCGCAGCCGGGGATCCAGCGACAGTGCTAGGGTTTCGCGGGCGCCGAAGCACACTAAAAATCGCGGCAACAGGTTCTTCAAGTGCCGCAGGAACCGCGAAGGGGTGAGTGCTTTCTCCCTTTGTGATGTTCATCTGTACGACTACCAATCTTGGCATCATTTCATTTGTGCCAGTTTCATCTAGTTACATTACATGTGTGCAGCGCTTTGTTCCTCTGAAAACATTGCCGTGTGTTTACTGTGATGGGAAATTTCAGAACTTGGGACTCATTCCTGTGCTTACTGACTACTGTGATCCATTGTGCAGAGGTCATGGCCTTTGTTACTCTCGTTACAGCAAGATTTTGTGGAGTACCCGGAGAAGCATGGATTTTTGGACGCCGTCCCTGACCCGCCGGAGGTAAAGTATCTGAACTTGGGAATGGAAGAGGTGAGGAAGGAGTTGGTAGGGATGAAGAACAGAGAAGGAATAAAGAATTATGTTTGTGTCATTGTGGTGTCCATCAATTTAGTGTTTGTCTTCTTGTGCACTCTTTTGGAACATGAGAGAAACACCCAAGCCAAAACAATTTTTTCTGAGAGGCATACAATTGGGTCCCTAATGTTATGAGGCTTGCCAATTGAGACCCAAGCACTGAAATTTCTTGCTATAGAGACCTTAGACCACAATTAGACATCCAAACCTAAAGGAGGGCGTGCTGGTCATGCAATTAAGTAGGCTTTACTGATGCCCTTGCTTTCAGTCTTTCAGAATGATGAGACACGGCCATGCCTACTTAATTTTGATTTTAGCAGCTGCTATGCTCTTGTAGTCGAATTAGTTGGAAGTCAATTCACACTATTTTGCTACATTGTGGAATCGGTACGATGTAGTTGTGATTCTTGATTTGCACTACTCTGATTCTAGAGCCAATCGATTAGGTTCCCGTTTTGGTTCAGTATTGCATTATATCTAACATTGTGCATTATAGGATCTTTTGTGTGTTACGTTGTAGCCCTCTACACCAACATTATACATGGCCAAATTTACTTGGATTCAAATAATTAATCTTTCATGCACCATTTGTCACTTAACATGCACATTTAACTGTACGTGCATCTGTCAGGTACACCTTTAGTAATCAATCTTTAGCCAACTATACTCTGTACTGTAGATTGAGTATGTCATGATGCATGAATTATGATGATCAAACATTATTATGTCAGATGAATGACTTCAAATTGTTCTATAATTCACTTTCTCAAGTCTCACCAATTTTCTTTGTCTACACCACTACACCTTTTTGCAGGCTATTTGGCTACTGCGAGACCTGGGATACATCAGGTGCTCTTGAATTAGATAACATAGTAGAACTAAGTGCTGGAGTGGAAATGCCAAAAATTGGAGCAAGACTACATGCCAGGATATCATTTCTGTCGGAGGATTGGTTGAAGTCTTCACTCAAAGAGCACATTATGGGTGTTTCTGTTGGCTTGCTCTCCACCATGAATCATAGCCTTGCTTACAACCTGATATTGCGAAATTTAACAGATCCAGCATGCATGTCATCCAATTCCATACAAGAGCATTTAGGACATAGGCTTTTGTCCTCTATTAAGTATGTGTACAAGGATGACCAGAGGGACTCAAGCATAAGGCCTACACGTAGGCATGCTTTTTTGTCTTCTTTCGAAGTTGGAAGCCTTGCACCAGGAAGCAAGACTCATGGTATCTTCGACAGGTATATCTGATTTCCTTTCTAGTCATCCTTTGCTCTCCATAAAACCATTAATCATATCCTTTGTACTTTTCTTTTTCTTTGGTAGCATTTTAAGTCTTTGGACATATTATACTCATTATGCATTGTCTTTGTAAATCTTACTTTCTTTTCAAACTGCACAATCAGTACTACCATGCACATTGTGGTCACATTCCGAATTTTCTCCCTTGAAATATACGTTTTGATTGTTTGTATGATTAGTCGACCAATGACAAAAAAACAGAAAGTTTCATGGTCTGCTAAAGAACTCAAATGTCAGTTGGCTTTGTCTTCAGTCCTAGTTCCTAAAAAAAGGTGGCAGCTTTAAATTTGAATTTCACCATTTTAATCTTGTGTGATCTAACACACTGCACATCAGGGTTTTTTTAGTTAAGCAACTGGATTGATTCGAACTGAAACATATTTATTCAGTTGTACTTAGCATAATTTATTTTCTTGATTGCCTATCAGGAAGTTGATCTTCAGGTGGCTTTCCTACTTGGTGTGCTGAATGGTGCTGTCAATGCTGGAATGGCTGCAAGACTCATCCATCCGTTGGAAAGGGAACACACAGGATCTGTCGTACCACTCTCAGAAAGATTTTATTTGGATGCTAACAGGTCTCTTGAAACTCCGCCTATGTTGACTGGAAGACTTTCTTAAGTCGTCTCAACATAGCCGGTCCCAAGCCCGGGTAAAGGAGGAGGGTGTGTTAAGGTCTGGCGAACCAACAGTAAAAAAACAGCCACTCTCATGGATTTGAAACCCACAAGAGATTCGTTGGGGCGTAACCCTCTTAGCGACGCGCTACATCGGAACCCGGGTGTGGTGTCAAATGGGCAAGGGCCGGGTCGTCATCCCCTTAGTGGCGCGTCGTATCGTGACCCGGGTACGATGAAAAATGAGCAAGGGTCGGGTCGTCGCAACCTTAGTGGCGCGCTACATCTACGCCCGGGTGTAGTGAAAAATGAGCAAGGGTCTTCGCACTTCCCTCGACGGGTGCGAAGGGTAAGAAAGCTAGCCGAGCCAACTAGGATTCGTCTAGGTAGCTGGAACGTAGGGTCCCTAACGGGTAAGCTAAGAGAGCTAGTCGATGCAGCAATTAGAAGACGTGTAAATATTCTATGCGTTCAGGAGACTAAATGGAAGGACCAGAAGGCGAAGGAGGTGGAGGATACTGGCTTCAAACTTTGGTACACGGGGACAACTTCAGGTAGGAATGGTGTAGGCATCTTGATCGATAGGAGCCTTAAGGATGGAGTCATTGATGTTAGGAGGCAAGGCAACCGGATTATCTTGGTCAAGCTGGTAGTTGGAGATTCGGCTCTAAATGTGATCAGTGCCTATGCCCCTCAGGTAGGTCTTAGCGAGGGCACCAAGAGGCAGTTTTGGGAAGATCTTGATAACATGGTTAGTACCGTGCCTATCAGCGAGAAACTCTTTATAGGAGGAGACCTCAATGGCCATGTTGGTGCGACTAATGTAGGTTTCGAACGGGTGCACGGGGGGTTCGGGTATGGTAGTAGGAATCAAGAGGGGGAGGATGTTTTGAACTTCGCGCTGGCCTATGACTTGTTGATAGCGAACACCCTCTTTAGGAAGAGGGAATCTCATCTAGTAACCTTTCGTAGTGGACAACACTCGAGCCAGATCGACTTTATCCTTACAAGGAGGGAGGATAGACGTGCTTGCTTTGATTGTAAGGTGTTACCTGGGGAGTGTGTTGTCCCTCAACATAAGCTTGTGGTGGCGGACTTTCGCTTTCGGGTACGTGTCCACCGGGACAAACGGGCCAAGATTGCGAGAACGAAGTGGTGGAAGCTTAGAGGGGAAGCAGCGCAAACGTTTAAGGAGAGGATGCTAGACGAGGGGCCTTGGGAAGAAGGAGAAGATGCCGACGACATGTGGCTAAAGATGGCAACATGTGTCCGGAAGGTGGCTTCGGAAGTGTTTGGCGTGAGTAAGGGAGGCAAACGGGAAGCGAAAGACACATGGTGGTGGAATAACGAGGTGCAAAGGGCTATTAGGGAGAAGAAGGAGTGTTTCAAACGTCTCCACCATGACAAGAGTGCAGCCAACATCGAGGGCTATAAAATAGCGAAGAGGGCTGCAAAGCGAGCTGTGAGTGTAGCAAAAGGTCAGGCGTATGATGGCCTTTATCAGCGGCTAGGCACGAAGGAAGGGGAGAAGGACATTTATAGGATGGCTAAAATCCGCGAGAGGAAGACAAGGGACATCAACCAAATAAAATGCATCAAGGATGGGACAGATCGACTTCTGGTGAAGGATGAGGAGATCAAGGACAGATGGAGAGAGTACTTCGACAAGCTGTTTAATGGGGAGAATGAGGGTCCTACCCTTGAGTTGGACGACTCATTTGACGATACCAACAGACGCTTTGTGAGGAGAATTCAGGAGGCAGAGACCAGAGAGGCTTTGAAGAGGATGAAGGGAGGTAAAGCGATGGGCCCTGATGGTATCCCCATTGAGGTGTGGAGATACCTAGGCGCCAGAGCGATAGTATGGTTGACTAAGCTTTTTAACCTTATTTTTCGATCTAACAAGATGTCTGAAGAATGGAGGAGAAGTATATTAGTACCTATCTTCAAGAACAAGGGAGATGTTCAAAGTTGTACTAACTACCGTGGGATTAAGTTGATGAGCCATACGATGAAGCTCTGGGAGAGGGTTATCGAGCATCGCCTAAGGAGAGTGACACATGTGACCCAAAATCAGTTTGGGTTCATGCCTGGTAGGTCGACCATGGAGGCGATTTTCTTATTACGACAATTGATGGAGAGATATAGGGAGCAGAAGAAGGACTTGCACATGGTCTTTATTGACCTCGAGAAGGCATATGACAAAGTACCGAGAAATATCATATGGTGGGCTTTGGAAAAGCACAAAGTCCCAACTAAGTACGTTACCCTCATCAAGGATATGTACAGGGATGTGGTGACGTTTGTCCGAACATGTGATAGCGACACCAGTGACTTTCCAATTAAAATAGGACTGCATCAGGGGTCAGCTTTGAGCCCTTATTTATTTGCTTTGGTGATGGATGAGGTCACAAGGGATATACAAGGTGGTATCCCTTGGTGTATGCTCTTTGCTGATGATGTGGTGCTAGTTGACGACAGTAGGGCAGGGGTTAATAGGAAGTTAGAACTATGGAGACATACGTTAGAGTCGAAAGGGTTCAGACTTAGTAGGACTAAGACCGAGTACATGAGGTGCGATTTTAGCGCGACTAGGCATGAGGAGAGAGACGTTAGCCTCGATGGGCAAGTGGTGGCCAAGAATGATACTTTTCGGTATTTAGGGTCGATGCTACAAAAGGACGGAGACATTGATGAAGATGTTAGGCATAGAATTTCAGCCGGCTGGTTGAAATGGCGTCAAGCTTCTGGCGTCCTCTGTGACAAAAGGGTGCCTCAGAAGCTGAAAGGTAAGTTCTATAGGACGGCGATTCGTCCGGCGATGTTATACGGTGCTGAGTGTTGGCCTACAAAAAGGCGACATGTCCAGCAATTGAGTGTAGCAGAGATGCGTATGTTGCGTTGGTGTTGTGGGCACACAAGGAGGGAGAGAGTCCGGAACGACGATATTCGGGATAGGGTTGGGGTGGCACCAATTGAGGAGAAATTGATTCAACATCGGTTGAGATGGTTTGGACATGTCCAACGGAGGCCTCCTGAGGCGCCGGTGCGTAGTGGAGTTCTAAAGCGGGCCGATAATGTAAAGAGCGGTAGAGGTCGACCTAAACTAACTTGGGACGAGTCCGTTAAGAGAGATCTTAAGGAGTGGAATATCTCTAAGGATTTAGCTATGGATAGGAGCGCTTGGAGATTGGCAATCAACGTGCCGGAACCGTGACCTCTTTTGTCTCTCTTTATGTCCTTTTTTGTGTCTCCCTGTTTCTCGTCTCTTTTGGGTTTCATCTCTAGCCTACCCCAACTTGCTTGGGACAAAAGGCTATGTTGTTGTTGTTGCTGCTGCTAACAGGTCTCTTGTTTGCTGCCTGGGTAGACCATCATCACTCTCAGGCTTCAGAGCAAAAGGTCTGGAGCCGAAATACTTCGTAACCTCTGGCACAAATAATTCTGAGAATAGTGCTTCCACTTCTCCTGAGCTAAATGGTCTTGGAGGTGACATAGCAGTCACAGCCTTTGCTGATCTGTCATTTGATCTTCCTCTGAAGCCGCTCAGGGAGCTGGGAATTCATGGCCACGCATTCATTTCTGCTGGAAATCTTGCTAAACTAACAGAGCATGGTCGTGGGAAGTTTTCCCTTACTGACTTCCTACAGACATTCAGAAGTTCTGCAGGATTCGGTGTAGTTATGCTAACCAGACTGTTCCGCATAGAGGTCTGTCCCGTTACATTCTTCAAATTTTCCAGTGAATTTAGTGGTGAAATTGGTGCTTAAAAGTTTACTGAACATGGTTTCTCTCCTCTTGTCTAGATGAACTACTGCTACATCCTAAAACAGTTTGATCATGACAGGGGGAAGGCAGGTGTACAGTTTAACTTCTCATTGCACTAATTTGTTTGGCAGCATCACCTCACGCTGGGGAATTCACTTTTGGATGTTGATGTGAATGCTTTGGACTGGAATGATGGAGTAGTGTTTGTCCAAGGATCCCGCTTGAATCAGCCAACAGTAGGTGGTGACAAATGGTTGCTGCCAAGCTACATAGTGCTGACCATTTCTGCGATTGTGTTTCTTCTGTAGAAAAAGTAGGAACGGCTGATGCAAATCGTGAAATGGCAACATGTGCATTATGCAGAACAGTGCGACTGTTGGTGAGCTATACTGTTGAACATTTGTGGGTTTGTTTCTGTAGAAAAAGTTGGAATGGCTGATGCCAAAACTGAAATGCCAACTTGAGCATTATGTGCACTAAACACCAAGGCTAGGATTTGCCAAGTTTGCTATTGTATGCTATGCTATGGCATGCTGAACAAATGTTACAATGATGAATTTGTTCCAAATTTGGATATCGTACCGACATGGCTGGGGCAAATGAGGGTATGTTATTTTGGGGGGCTAGGCTTGCCAATGCCATGTATTGTACGGTTTTCGTTTGTGATGATGCCAAAGTGAGGTGTGGTGGATTTAATTGAGTGAATAACCAATGGAGTGATCTCTATCGTATCATCTGACCAAAACAGGTTTGATCGATTTCAAAGGGAACAGCGACGTTTCTATCCAGGTGCTATGTGCATCGTTATCCAGGTGCTATGTGCATCGTTTTTCTGCAATGTGTACTAAAATTCTCCCCCTCTCTTTTTAAGGTGTGAGAATGGCTTGTACTACTTGCGAATTTCGGCTATGCTGAGGCATGCTGAACAATTTTTTGCATTGCAAATGGATATGGTGCCGACATGAACGCTTGGACAATGAGATTATTGTGTTTTTGCCAACTAGTCTTGTCATGTACACATAAGTTATCTTCAGCCATTTTAGAGCTGTCTTTTTACAGAACTGAGTTGTCTTGCATGATCCATGCTGTAAGCCCTTCCGCAATGTGGCAGTGATGCCACAAAATATATAGGCCCCACACGCAGGATTAAACACCGATGCCTAAAGAGCTGCGGCGTGAAAAATATTTGGCACCGAAACCATCTGGAATCATCGAGACCCACTTCGAAGAGAATAGCTCTCTACTGCCTTCTCCGTTTGGTTCATTCGCACGAGGAAAAATCCCCTCTCTTCTTTTTTCAAGTTGTAATCTACTGCAACATCCTTCTAGTACCTATCTCCTCTTCTATCAACTCCAACAATTGGATTATTGGAATTTTTCAGCCAAGCGCCGAAGGTTTTTCCGCTCACTCCAACAAAGACGACCTTTTTTCTTTCTTTCTTTGTTTTTTTACTTTCTTCAGGGTTGCTCTCATTGTCACTCCAAATTGGTGTGTTAACAAGATCCACACCAATCCGTTGTTGCTCTTGGGACACCGGAGAAGCTGAACCAATAGGGCTGCTCTCATCAAAACTTGTGAATTAGTCCCTTGCCTACCTTGGAAGAAACCCATGGATCCAACTGGTGACGCATCACCGACTTCTTGTGGTATTGTCCCATCCCCTGATAAGTACTTTGATAGCTTCCTTGTGATGAGAATGGGAATTGTGGGTAGTTTGATTGAGATCCAAAGAGATTGAACATATGTGAATTCTGGGAGTGGAAATTGGTAGGAAACCGTGGTAGATAGTTCATGGGGTATTTTTTTTCGAAAATTGCTGGCAGGATTATGCCAGGCAAATATATTGATAGAGAAGATAGTTCATGGGGTATTGGGATGAAGGAAAATTATGTTGTTGCCTAATTGGATTTTGTAGCTCATCACTGTCATTGCAGAGTTCATCATATCTGTGAAAGATGAAGATGTGTTCTCCATGACTACGGAGGGAGAGAAATAGAGAGAGAGATCTGTGCGTTCATGTATATATTATCACTTGTATACATAGACTTTTGCCAACGGTCATGTGTAGTTGTTTGAAGGCTTGTGTGCCCAACGATCTCATCCGGATGAAATGTAACCATTTTGACTACCAACTGTTGTCTTTTGCTGTAGTAAATTAGTAATATTTTATGAATTGGGCACCAATGCAACCAGCATCACTCTATCCTTTCCTGGCTTCACTTCAAATATGCATCACCAGTCACTACCTCTAGTGTTGGGAGCTTCACTTCAAATATGCATGCACTACCTCTAGTGTTGGGAGTGATGCCCAGACACATTCTATTTACTTTGGGCATGACTAAGAGGAGTGAAGTGCAGACAGTTCATACTTTACTGCTCTGCTTTGGCCTATTAAGAATTTGAGATTTGGCCATGCCATCTTTGAGAAACTTTGGAATTTTAGTCTCAGCATCATATATTTGGAACTTAATTTGCATGTCTTTCAAAATCTAACATCAGCCCTGCGAATGGTTTCATGGTCTGTTTGGGTTTCATGGTTAATCACTAGATAGCTAAAAATTAGCTATATTGCATCCAAACACGAGGGCTAATAGATAGGCTAATTTTTTTGGTAATGGTAGGTATAGGGCGTCCGTCCGCCCAGACAGTGCTGATGGTGGGGCCGTGACGCAGCCCAACGACCGCCTCTCTCCTCATCCACTCGCTCCTAACCCTTCTAAAGAAAAAAAAAGAAAAAACTCACCTCACTGCAGCGCCGTGATAGCTCTCCGCGACCACGCTCCGCCGCGCCGCCTCGGTGACGGCGCTCTCCACCACGCTCCCTCTCCACTGTGCCTCCCTCTCCATCGCGGCTCCGCTCCCTCGACCGGCATCTCCTCCGAGCCAGAGCATGGCAGCCTGTCTTCCTCTCCACCGTGCCTCCCGTCTGCCGTGTCCTTCTCTAGTGCGCGGACCCGCCGCACCCTTCTCTACAGGACCTGCCGCGGCCTTCTCCACCGGAGCAGCGAGCTCCGCGCCACCGGCGAGCTCTACACCGGTGAACTCCACACGCCGATGAGCCTCCATTCCCAAGCAGGAAGAAGATGTTGCGCTGAAAGTACATATTGCAAACATATATTTTAAGTGTTTCAGATGTTTTAGAGGTGTGTTATAAGTGTTTCATATGGATGTTGCATATGATGCAATTGTTTCAAAGGCATGTTGCAAGCGTTTGTTCAAAGTGTTTCGTCTATTTCAGACGTATGTTGCAAGTTTTTTATCTGGATGTTGCACATGTTTCACACATATGTTGCAAGAGTATGTTTCAACTGTTTCGTTCTTATGTTGTAGTAAGTGTTTTCATATTGCAAGTGTTTTATCCAGATGTTGCATATGTTTGACACATATGTTGCAAGTATATATTCCAAATGTTTCATCTACTTTAGACTTATGTTGCATTCAAGTGGTTCATGTTGCAAGTATTCCGTGTTTCAAAGGTATGTTCAGAGAGTCGTGGGGCACGGCCCGGGCGTAGGGGGAGGGGCGCGGCGAGCTGAGGGCCGGCATATGGGGCGCACGACGTGCTTGGGGTCCTGCAGACAGGGTGTGCTTGTCTCTATCCGGGCTCTCGGGTCCCGCCCGCGTGGAGAGAGAGGAGGGGGTCAGGGAAAAGAAGTGGCGGGCGCAGCCAGGGTGCGTGTGCGGGGTAGGGCGAGACTGACAAGGGGCGGGGTACGCGTGCGGGGGGAGCGAGGCAGATGGAGGACGGACGTGCACATGCAGCAGTGATACGGCGCAGCGGCAGGTGCAGGCGGGTGGGCTAGAGCTGCAACATGCATAGGGCGTCAGGACGCGCTCATCTGCTTCGAACGTCCGGTCGCTAGTAATTCCCTTATTTATTAGACAAGTCTCCAACCAGTTGTTAGCTAATTAACTAACCAATCATAGCTTATTTGGGCTTATTTTTAGTCCAATTAGCAACTTATCACGTCTATCAAACATGCCCTCATATATATGTCTCTCTTTTTTTTGTCATTTTATTTTATCTCTTCTTTGTCTATTTTTTTTGAGTCCAAATAAACCAATGAACCTGCTGACTGCTGTTAGACCCGAACGGCCACTCCTCTCGTCTCTCACTCTCTCGCACACCCTGTTCGAATTTTTTTAAATAATATCTTTTTAATGATTAATTACAAATTTAGAAGTTGTTATGCTAAAATTTGACATATTGCCTCCTGTCGGCTGCGCAATGGCCGATAGGCTACCTGTGGGCTGCTCAGCGACCGATTGGTCTACGTGCCAGCCGCCCCACAGCGAAAGTAGCCTGTTGGCACCGATATGGCCCCTGTCGGCAGCTGGACGGCCGACAGGTCTGGTCGGCCCGTGGAAGGCCGACAGCGCCGTGTCCTCGCCGTGCGGCGCGCGCCTTGCCCGGCGCTCGGCCGCTCGCCTCGCGGCCTCCTGCCCCACCCACCCCTCCCGCAGCCCCGCGCCTCGCTTGCCATCCCTGGCCGTGCTCGCTCGCTCGCTGCAGCAGACATGGGCCAGGCCTCGTCCGCGCGCAGCGGGGGATCCAACGCCAGTGCTAGGGCTTCGCTGCCGTTCCCGGTGGATTGGGTGACGGGGTTGCCGCTGATCGATTGCCCCAGGTGCGTGGACGTGAGGCTGATTGCGCTCACCTGCAAGCACACGAAAAATCGCGGCAAGAGGTTCTTCAAGTGCCCCAGGAACCACGAAGGGGTGAGTGCTTTCTTCCTTTGTGATGTCCATTTGCAGGATTATCAATCTTGGCACCATTTCATTTGTGCCAGTTACATATGTGAACCAAAATGCTTATGCTATGCGTGCTGGAAGCTTTGTGCCTCTTTGAAAACATTGCCTTGTGCTTACTGTGACGGGAAATTTCAGAACTTGGGGCTTGATCCCTGTACTTACTGTGATCCGTTGTGCAGGTGCCATGGTCATGCCGAACTTACTTCTTCCAGCCAGAGTATGAGAAGTACCTGCAGAAGCATGGGTATTGGGACGCCGTCCCTGACCTGAACTTGGGAATGGCAGAGGTGAGGAAGAGTTGGTAGGGATGGGGGTGGGGTGGTGAAGAATAAACAACAAAGAATCGTGTTTGTGTTACTATTGTGGAGTCCATCAATTTAGTATCTGTCTTGTTGTGCACTCTTCTGGAACATGAGAGAAACACTCAAGCCAAAACAATTCTCGGCCCCGTTGTTAAATTCTGAGAGGCATGCAAAGTGGGTCCAAAATGTTTGCTAAAAAAAAAGTGGGTCCAAAATGTAATGAGGCTTGCCAATTGAGACCCAGACACTGAAATTTCTTATTTTAGAGACCTCAGGCCACAATCAGACATCCAAACCTAAAGGAGGGCACTCTGCTCATGCAATTAAGTAGGCTTTACTGGGCCCATGCTTGCAGTCTTTCAGAATATTGAGACACGGCCATGCCTACTTAATTTGATTTTAGCAGCTGCTATGTTAGTAAAAATACAATGTCTTGGATGATAGACAACCCTAGCCCGGAGGACTACTTGAGGTGTACAGTTAATCTTAGTGTTATTTGTTTAAGAAAAAAAAAGTGAAGCTTCTAGTCGCATTAGCTCGAAGTCAATTGACTCTATTTAGCTGCATTGTGGAATCGGTACAACATAGTTGTGACTCTTGATTTGCGCTACTCTGATTCTAGAGCCCATCGATTAGGTTCCTGTTCTGGTTCAGTATTGCATATCTAACATTCTGCATTATAGGATCTTTTGTGTGTTAGTTGTAGCCCTCTACGCCAACATTATACATGCTCCAATTTTGCTTGGATTCAAATCATTTATCTTTCGTGCATTATTTGTCACTTAACATGCACATTTAACTGTACGTGCATCTGTTAGGTAGATTTTTAGTAACCAATCTTTAGCAACTATACTCTTTACTGTAGATTGAGTATGTCATGAACTCATGATGTATGAATTATGATGATCAAGCATTACTATATCAGATGAATGACCTCAATTTTTGCTCTTATTCACTTTCTAAAGTCTAACCAATTTTCTTTGTGTACACCACTACACCTTTTTGCAGGCTAGATCATTTTCACTGGAAGTTATTCCAGTTCCACTGAAGTTGAAGAACCTATTTGGCTACTGCAAGACCTGGGATACATCAGTTGCTCTTGAATTAGATCACATAGCAGAACTAAGTGCTGGAGTGGAAATGCCAAGAATTGGAGCAAGACTACATGCCAGGATATCATTTCTGTCGGAGGATTGGTTGAAGGCTTCACTCAAAGAGCACATTATGGGTGTTTCTGTTGGCTTGCTCTCCACCATGAATCATAGCGTTGCTTGCAACCTGATATGGCGAAATTTAACAGATCCAGCACGCATGTAATCCAATTCCATACAAGAGCATTTAGGGCATAGCCTTTTGGCCTCTATTAAGTATGCGTACAAGGTTGACCAGAGGGACTCAAGCATAAGGCCTACACGTGGGTATGCTTTTTTGTCATCTTCCCAAGTTGGATGCGTTGCACCAGGAAGCAAGGCCCGTGGTGTCTTTGTCAGGTATATCTGATTTCCTTTCTAGTCATCCTTTGCTTTCCATAAAACCAGGGTGTACACCTTTTAATCATATCCTTTTTTACTTTTCTTTTTCTTTGGTAGTATTTTAAGTCTTTGGACGTTTTATACTCATAATGCATTGTCTTTGTAAATCCTAGTTTCTTTTCCAACTGCACAATCAGTACTACCATGCACATCATGGTCACATCCCGAATTTTCTCCCTTGAAATATATTGTTTGATTGTTTCTATGGTTAGTGACCAATGCTAAAAAACAGCAAGTTTTATGGTCTGCTAAAGCAGTCAAATGGTAGTTGGCTTTGTCTTCAGTCCTAGTTCCTAACAAAAAAGGTGGCAGTTTTAAATTTGAATTTCACCATTTTAATATTGTATATGATCTAACACCTAACACACTGCACATCAGGATTTCTTTTTGTTAAACAACTGGATCGATTCAAACTGAAACATATTTATTTAGTCGTGCTTAACATCATTGATTTTGTTGATTGCCTATCAGGAAGTTGATCTTCGAGTGGCTTTCCCACTTGGTGTGCTGAATGGTGCTCTCAATGCTGTCATGGCTGCAGGAGTCATCCTTCCGCTGGAAAGGAGATCCACAAGATATATTTTACCACTTTCAGAAAGATTTGACTTGGGTGGTAACAGGTACCTTTGTTGCTTGGGTGGACCATCATCACTCTCAGGCTTCAAAGCAAAAGGTCCGGAGCTGAAAGATTTCGGAACCTCTGCCCCAACTAATTCCGAGAATGGTGCTTATGCTTCTCCTGAGCTACATGGGGGAGGTGACGTAGCAGTCACAGCCTTTGCTGATCTGTCATTTGATCTTCCTCTGAAGCCGCTCAGGGAGCTGGGAATTCACGGCCATTAATTCGTTTCTGCTGGAAATCTGGCTAAACTAACAGAGCATGGTTTTGGGAAGTTTTCCCTTACTGACTTCCTACAGGCATTCAGAAGTTCTGCAGGCTTCGGTGTAGTTGTGCCAACCAGACTGCTCCGCATAGAGGTCCATCCCGTTGCACTCTTCAAAATTTCCGGTGAATTTAGTGGTGAAGTTGGTGCTTAAAAGTTTACTTAACATGGTTTTCTCCTCTTTTCCAGATGAACTACTGCTACATCCTAAAACAGTTTGATCATGACAGGGGTACAGTTTAACTTCTCATCGCCCTAATTTGTTTGGCACTTGGCAGCATCACCTCATGCTGGGGACTTCACTTTTGGATGCTGATGTGAATGCTTTGGACTGGAATGATGGAGTAGTGTTTGTCCAAGGATCCCGCTTGAATCAGCCAATAGTAGGTATTGACAAATGGTTGCTGCCAAGCTACATAGTGCTGACCATTTCTGGGATTGTGTTTCTTCTGTAGAAAAAGTAGGAACAACTGATGCAAATCCTGAAACGCCAACATGCGCATTATGCAGAACAGTGCAGTTGTTGCCTAGCGACGTAGTGTTGAACATTTCTGCGATGGTTTCTGTAGAAAAAAAGTAGGAATGGCTGATGCAAAAACTGAAATGCCAACTTGCGCACTATGCAGAACTGTGTACTAACATTTCCCCCCTCTCATTTTAAAATGTGAGAAAGGCTAGGATTTGGCAAGTTTGCTATGCTATGCTATGCTATGCTATGGCATGCTGAACAAATGTTGTCATGATGAATTTAATTATTCCAAAATTGGATGTCGTGCCGACATGGCAGGGGCAACTGGGCTAACTAGGCTTGCCATGTATTGCACGCTTTTCTTTTGTGATCCCAAAGTCAGGTGTGATGGATTTTTGATAGCGTGAATAACCAATGGTGTGATCTCGATCGCATCACCTGACCAGAACAGGTCTGATCAATTTCAAAGGGAACAGCGACGTCTCTATCCCGGTGACCAGGTGCTATATATGTGCATCATTTTTCTGCAGATGCAGGTGAGAGGTGACGCACCCTCCATGTTTAAATTGACACAGTCAGCACACACATGAATGAATGAATGAATCAATCAACGACAGGTCTGACAAAGATGTCCTTGAAGAAATGGCGATGCAGATGAAGCAGCAGCAGCCAACGAATTGAAGTAGTGGAGTTTTTAAGACCGATCCATCAAGCAAGCACCACCGATTCGTCTAATTAGTTGCAACAAGCAGGCAAATATACATATGGATGGAAACGTACCATTGGTGCAATTGCACATGCAAGAGTTGTTGCAGAGCGATCATGCATCATGTCACTTTAATTCTACTGTACATGATAATAAATTGGTTCAACAGCCTAGCTGTACACACGCATGAAGTTCCAATCAACGAACGAGTTTTCTGGATTGTGTTTGCCCACTAGTAGAATGTAGATTGACGGATCAACCTACGACGATAATGGTGGTAGTACCACACCCTTGCTAACCCATGTTTCTATATATATGCATGGTCCCTACCATGTAGTCATACTACTTCAGTTTTTTTTTTAAAAAAATGTTCTAGAGTCGCTTTCAGCTTCTTCAATTTTGATTTTCTTTTCCCGTTTGGCAGGAGCTTTCCTAACACTCTGATCACTCTGTATCTCTCTCCAATAATAGGGCCCTGCAAGTGATAAACTGATTGTACTAGGTTCTAGATTTAATGTTGTGACTTGTAAAGCACAAAACCGAAAGGAAAGTAGAAGAGAGGCTGGAAGCTTCAGTTTTCAATGCTGATCTGAATGTTCAGGACTGGACTTGATGAAGTTGGGTTGCACAAACATCTCTGGGTTGTACAAACTTAGTTGGCAAGCTACAGAGTGTTGTCCATTCTTACTTCTTAGGGCTCCTTTTGGTGGCAAGGAAAAAAGAGTCGGGATGGTTATGCAGATTTTATTTTGAAGTGCCAACACGTAGGCTCACCTACAAGGAATCTGTTGCATACTGGATACTACCTCTGTTCTTAGTGATGTGAATGCATGGGCAGAAAGGATATAATCTAAGACTATCCTTGTCATATATACATTTGTGATTTGGCGGAGAAGAAGCTTTTGTTTGGAGTATAATATACATAGAGGAACATATCCGCCGTTTTTATCCAATTGTATTGCTGATCTCAAACGAAATATTTGATATTTATACCAGATTGTACCAAGTGAACAATGTCTTGACACTGACACAGTGACACTACATATCATCCAGATTTCAGAGGGTATGGGGACACATTAATTTCTATCCAGGTGCTTTGTATATCTTGCAGAATAGAAGGATTTTTCTTTAGGTACAGGTGAGGTAAGGTGAGGCAGCCACCAATCTTGACGCAGCCACAGCGTACAGGTTAGGCCAGATTGGTGAATTTGTATTGTTGCTGGACACACAGTCACACATGAATGAATGCATCAACGCTTTTGAAAGAGATGTTTCTTGTAACTCTCATGCCTTAGCCTTTGAAAGTTGGAACCAGTGACGACATACAGCCAGGCAGTTGAACTATATATAACACTGTCACACTACTGATTATCAAGCACCCCTGATCGAGTCAAATGTAAGAACTTGCGCTATACATTTGGAAACATATAATATGATTGATACAACGCATGAGAATAATTCAAAATGGAGTTGTTACACAATAGTTTATGCATGTCAGTTAATTGCACTGCACGTGAATTGTGTGTGATGGACGATTTGATTTTAAGACACATGCATATCTAGTCCTAGCTAGTCAAGGAATTCTCTAGATGCATAGATGGTGGTTTCATAATTCTAGCTACTAGGAGAAGATGGTTGATGATCGATGGAGATGGCACCTAGGTTCCTCAGGTGCTGTGTTTCTATGCTCTGTCCACCCAAAAGTTTATGTAACTAAGTGGTTTGCCACTAATAAATAAGCTTGACTTCTACTATTTGCCAGTATAAAAAAAATCCCTAACATACTATATAGCTAACACTCGAGCTTCTAATTACCTACCACAGCTATGTATGTATCGATCGATACAGAGGCTGGGATATTAATACATATTCCCTTTTCTAAAAATAAAAAAAACCACACCTGTAGGTTCCAGTTCTCTTTAGCCCTCACTCATGTGCTTATTTAGTTATTTTATTCATAACTGAAAAAACATTATTCCTTCTAGCTGATCTAAATTTTCATAAAAGTCTGATTTAATTTCGTTCGTGAATACTTCAGGTGATAAGTTGGTTAAGTGCATGTCCTGAAATGTGAGAAGCAAAACGTGACATGGATCAAAAAGCTTAGAGCACCTCCATAAGAAGCCTCCCAATCAGGACCCTCTACTTTTGATTTAGAGACTCCTCGTACTTTCAGATGGTTTTTTACTCAACTCCGGCTAGAGCCCAAAACTTAGCCCCCCCTACTTTTCTTACGTCACGTGTGGGACCTAGATGTCATTACATAACTTTTTTTATTTTTATTTATTTTGTTCTCTCTCTCTCTCTCCCTCCGTCGCTCCCATAGTGTTTGTTCGCTATTGTCTCCCTCCTCTTGCTCATCAGCGCAGAGGAGGTCGGAGTTTGTTGAGGATGTCGGGATAGGTGTGGTGGTAGTGGATGCGGTCGGGGTAGATGGAGGGGCACCAAGATAGGCACGACGATAGTGGATTCGGTCGTAGAGGGTGTAGATCTCAAACGGAGGTGGCTGAGCTAGGGAGGGTGCGGTGGAGGTTGATGCAGCCAGGGAGGGCAAATCTTGAGTGGAGGCGGCCTCTGAGGTGGAGGATGCTAGGGAGGGCAATGTGATTGTGGAGGTAGGCGATGCATTGGTGTGAGGCAGCATGTTCTTCCATGTAGGCGCGGGAGGGTAAGGACAGGGAAATTACTCAATAGAAAAGTAGGGGCATGTGGGCTTGAGGAGAAAATTAGGGACCCTCCATTTTTTGATGTTTGAGTATGGATCCTGCTTGAGTAAGTTTTTTATTATCTTTGGCACCAAGAAATAGAATAGGAGCCAAGTAGGGTAGGGTCATTGCCAAGATCCTCTTATTAGCTTTGGTTTGCTTTAACCGTTTTAAAAGTAAACTGGAAATTTTATACAAAGTACTCCCTCCGGTCTATTTTATCTGGCGCAAGTTAGAATGACACGGTATCCTAAATTATACTTTAACCATTTATTTGTTTTATATTATATTGTTTATGCTTATAAACTTATAATCATTGGATAGTATAATTCCTTACAAATCTAATCATATAAAGTTTGTATTATAATAGTTAAAAATTATTAACCTAATTATTGGTCAAAGTTTTTAAAGTTTGAATCTTGATATACGTGTGCACCAGATAAAATGGATCTACTTGTCAAAAATAATGGTGTAATTTATAAGTAGTTATGGTGTAACAAAAAATTCGGGTGAAGAACTCCTTAGAAATAGCCAGAGTTCTTTGTAAGAGGAAGTACCCGGATTTCTTTGGAAAAGGAAGTACCATGCATGCATGCTCACAAATTTGGGCACTAGGAGGCTAAAAAAATATCGGACTTGCTAGCGCCCGGACGCCCGATGCGGACGCTAGTGTTCGGACGCTACCCGCACAGGGAGCGAACAAACATCGTCGAGCTCACGAGGGAGCGCACTAGTAGTGGTCCCGTGCCACTTTGGACCTCGCCTAGGCCGCCTCAGATGTCACCCACGCCGCTGGCTGCTTCCAACACGTATCCCATGTGCAACACCCAATCTATTTTTGAAACATCCAGATGCAATAGTTGTAACATACAAAAGAAGATAGATGGAATACTTGAAATAAGCGTCTGAAACACTTATGAAAACGTCTGAAAAACATTTGAAACCATTGTAAACATATGCAACATCCAGACAAAACACTTGCAAACATACATACGAAGCACCTGAAAACACTTGAAATATATGCTTGCAACATCTAGATCTATTTTTGTAACATTCTGACAAAACACTTGCAACATTCGTAAGAAACAGATGAAACATTTGGAACATACACTTGAAACATACATATATAGCCATTACAACATGTGCAACATTCTGATCTACTTTTGCAACATCGATATATAACACTTGCAACATATCTCAAAAGCATCTGCTTGCTGTTTGGATGAATGGAGGCTCGTTGACGCGGAGCTCGACGCCGGCACAGAGCTCGAAGCCGCAGAGTGGCGCGGAGTTCGCCGGTGTGGAGCTCATCGGCGGCATGAACCTCGGCAGGGGCATGCGGATAGAGCATGGCCGTGACGGGAGGCACGAGTCTGGGAGCGAGCTAGCTAGCGCCTAGCACGTCGGGCGCGCCTAGTGCAGCACGGGCAGGCGGTAGGGGTGCGAGCGGGGGCGGAGCGGGCGAGGACGAGGCTCATCTCGCGAGCAGAGCAGGCGGGCGACACGGGCAAGGGTAGCGTGGGCCAGTGCGTGGTCCGTCGGTCCGTATATGGAGCGTTTCCAAAAAAAAAATATCCGGTGGTTGGGTACACTGCAGCTCCAGTTTTAAAACTAAGACACAATGAAAATGCTATCATGAACTGAATTGAAAGAGTAATTTAAAACACGTCTGAATTTTCACTCTTTATCTGGAACTAGTAGATATGCACGTGCGACACGCACGTGCGTATGAAAAAAGTCAAGATAGATGAGTATAAAAATCAAAGTATGTCATATACAAAATATTCCTAATCTACAATCTAGCTTTTTGTAATCCAGACTTGATTACAAACTCCTTTTTACAATATATGGTGCAAACAAAGGGTAAAAGGTCTTTGTGTAGTTGTTTTTATAGTGGCAGATGATGTGATCATAGAGAGTAAAATACCTCTTGTATTTCACTTATTGTAATGGTAGAGTTTGTGTGCCTGGGAGAGATTACATGTAGACTCTTTGTAGTTTTCTATCTATAATATATACCATTATACATATAAAAAGCTATTTGGAAAATAAGCTTCGAGGATCACTAAGAACTCCAACTATGTCGGTCAGCAGCTGTAGCCATAACAAGACATCATTAACATCCTGTCAGGAAACCTTCAAATAACAAATACGTGTTCTTTAACCTCCCAGTCGGAAAAATGTTGGGTTCCTCACACTATCAATGAGTGCTTCAACCATCTCAGGTACATAAAACGTCCTGTCAGGGAACCTTCAAATAACATCTACCTGTTCTTTAACCTCCCAGTCGAAAAATGTTGGGTTCCTCACACTATCAATGAGCGTTTCAACCATCTCATGTACATAAAACATCCTATCAGGGAACCTTCAAATAACATCTACCTGTTCTTTAACCTCCCAGTCGGAAAATGTTGGGTTCCTCACACTCTCAATGAGCACTTCAACCATCTCAGGTACATAAGCCTTGAATGCAGAAACACTCTCTCCAATGGCCTCTACTTCACAAACCAGCCGTAAATTACACCTATTTGTGGTGCTCTTGAAGAGCCATTAGCTCTAATAGATCTGCTGCTCCCGAGAACTCAAGGTATTTCATAGAATCACAGTTAATGTAAAGTCCCAATGACTATCGATGTCCTAACAAGCAAGTAAAATTAATGGATCATAATTATATACAGGTCATGATAGCAATAGTACAGGTATAGTTCACTTTTCCATAGTGGCTTTCGAGCGGAGTAGGTTAAAAAAATTCTTAACATGGTAGTATTTAACAATAATATATTTTCAAGGAGCAATACAACGTATTGATTTGATAATAAGAATAACTAAATGGTGTATGTTATCATCAATTTAGCGAGACGATGACCTTTCATGTCACTGGATCGTAAACAACACAGCTGTTAGTAGCATACTACTTTGTTGGCATATGCAATTCCTTCCCCATATATCAGTTTTGACAAAACCGTCAATCGTGGACACGGGCATTTACCAGGAAGTAGAGCACGGAGAAGACGACTCCAGCAGTGCCGGCAGTGACGCAGATGTAACTGAATGTGTAGAGCTGCTTCTTAAGTGGGATTGCTGCAAGGAAACGTGTAAAAGGCTGCTTGTTAAGCGAAATTCAGATGTGCTAATGCTAACTCATATGTCCCTCAAAAAAAATGCTAACTCAAATGGAAGATGACACTTCAGTCATCTGTATGCTTTTATCTATACCATGTGAAAAGTGTAGAATGATTCCGAGGACAAGAAGAGCTATGCCCATGGTAACCCACTGCCTCAGCCTGTCTGTATGACTCTGGAATTTCAGAAACAACAACACATGTCAGTAAGTGTGTTGCGGTCTCTGCTTTTCTGACATGACACAATAATACAGCTGAAAAAGATTGAGATGTCACCTTCATATGGACAAGCACATGCCTGTAGTGAACACCGATGATCGTACTTAACACCGCGGAAAGTGAGTTGCGTTATCAACAGAACCAATACTGTTAGCCTGAATTTGTAGATGACGAATCCCATGCAACAGGCCAACACAGGTAGAGTTTTACCTTTCACATTCAGCTAATTACTTACTACCGCTACTGTAAGAACTTAACTTTGAATATGCTACGGTGAACAGATGTATAATGAGTTAATGACGGGTACCTTGGCTATAAAAGTATTTTGTAACCAATCGTCTTAGATTTAAATATTTTCCATTTTTACTTAAATTCTAATCCCAATCTTATCTTGTAATAAAAGGAAATATATTTTTGACCATAATACATACCAAATAAATACTTTAGTTATCCTTGAAACACGGATTGGATATTGCACCAGGCCACTTGATTACTCATCATATAGTATTTAAGAAACAGAAAATGAAGATTCAAGAGATAACAGGTTTGGCTATTATGGCCAAAGGTTAAAATAGTACTCCATTTACCAAATTATAAGACGCTTTGCCTTTCTACGTACAAAGCTTTTGTTATGCATTTAGATATATATTATGTCCAGATACCTAGCAAAACAATGTATCTAGAAAACCAAAACTGTGATGCAAGCATTTCTTTCTGAGTTCAGTTACATGTTTCGATAATTCCATTGAGTGCAGATGTATGTATTACGGCAAAATGTGTCTTCGTATTTCAATTATAGCCCAGTAGACTTGACCAGAACAAGATAAATGACTTAGCAGTACCAAGTCAACTTGTTCAGTTTGTTTCTTTCAGAGTTGCAGCCACACTGAAAGAATAACGACCCTTTATACATCTAGGTTTCACCTCAGACATTAGCATATAGTCTTCCTTGGACCACCCACCTAAACAAAGAAAAAAGAAAAAGCAACTGATGATAGTGGCAAAAAAATTACACAGTAATATAAAAGCTCAAGAAGCTTTTGCTTTTCAGTTAGCTGGCGGCATTGACAGCCTGCTCAGGATGAGTGACATTGTTCCTAGGAGCTTTCCTAGCTGGCTTCAGGACGGGGCGCACGACTACAGGTTCAGCAGGGAGCTATGGCATTCTGTAGAACCACCAATCGGTATCAGATCAAGTCCACTGGCTCATAATTAATTGTGCAACATTAGTCATTGCAAAGTGAATATAAGAGATGTCTCAGACCTGAAGAATAAGCGCCACGACAGAGAAAATGTTCCCCATTGGGAATAGTTCAACAACTTGGTACTGACATTGAACACAATTACGAATGGTCTGATCTTAATTTTTTTCAAGCTATTGCTGAATAACTATAACAAAAGATCTATTTATTTGGAAAATTAATCTAAGTTCAGACAAAGTCTACCCCAACCATTGTTCTCTCACAATACCATCCTCAATCATTTATTGTAGTTACAAAAGCAAATGGTTTTAACCAGAGTAATGTATTTATATTAATCACTCAAATGCTGAACAACAAGGAACATATGGAACACCATTCTTTCCCGACGTGAATCATCAGGAGAGCACCACAAACTCAATCTATCAAGTAACAATTTCGAAAATATGCACTGAAGCGTTAGGATTCAGGCAGCACAAACACACCCAACAAATGGTGGTCAAGGACATACCAGAAAAAAGCATTGACGTCGCTCTTGATATCAAGTGGCAGAGTAGTACAACTTAGTGCTATCAAATTGCATCTAGTTAGACCCCTCAAGTACCAAAGAGAAGAGGTAATAGTATCAGATTTTCTATATCAAAAAATCATTTTGGTAGTGCACAAAGTTGTCTGCTTAATACTCACATAGGACAGGAAAATAACAGGCAATGCTACTGCCTATTGTCTGAAACTCTGAATACAAAGCTAGTGCAACTTACAAGAAATAAACAAAATATCAGACAATTTTAGAAACTTTTATCATCCAGTGAGTTTTCCATGCAGTCTTTTTTTAACACTGGGTTTCTTCTAGGACATATGTCTCTCTTGGAATGGATGAAGTCACTATAGAAATACCACTTTAGTTGTAGAATACAGGCCATGCTGGTTTGACGGTTCAATTGCTGGACTACCTCTACAAAAAAAATTGTGACACTTTTATTGTTGAGAAAACAAAAAAATACTAACACCTCTAAAAGGTGGGTCATTCTACACAAGTTCTATACTACCTCGCAGTATGAAGCTGTGGAGCATAAGAATAGGAAGGTAAAATGCAATGTTTTCACTTACAGGTTCCTGTCTAGGTCTATTAGTCTGTTGAATTGTGAAGTTCTTTTCTTTAGTCAACATGGAAATCAAAGGTGCAGCCTGAAACGCAAATCTGTTGAATTGTCAAGGGGTCAAACACCTGTGACGCTGCGCTAGGCTTTGATCTGACCACCTCCTCCTATGCCCATGTGTATCAGGCATTGGATAAAGGGGAGAGGCAAATCAATCAGGTCCGCACTGTGAAAAGCGAACCCATACCTATTTTTCATTCTCGTACTGTCAACAAAGCACTTGCTCTGAGTTTTTAATCCCTCAAACAGATCATGAAAATATGTGCAGCCAGTATAGCCAGATATCTAATATTAAATATATGAGAAAGCTTTGCTGATAAAGTATAAATTTAATAATAAGATATTATACCATCCGGCAAATACCCAGATTAAATATATATAAGAAAGTTTTGCTGATAAAATATAAATTTAATAATAAGATATTATACCTTCCGGTGTTTGAAATCAAATCTAAAAACAAAATGGAATTAGGAAACTTCTCCTGAGGCTATGGCATTAACAGCAGGTGCATTCCTTGGACCTGTTTGAGACCAATAATATTGTGTTAGAAATTCACAACGTAATATAATACAGACCATGGTGCTATCTTACAATCCGGGAGGTCTGCAAGTAATAATATATAGCGAACATTGCTTTCCATAGCCAAAATAAATACTGAATGTGTAGTTAAATGTTTAGTTTGCTAATTGTTTTGAGCGACTAAAATTTATGCAAAGGACATATTGTCTGGAAGCAAGATAAAAATGTATACAGTAGTACAACAAAAGGAATAATTCATGCCCCAGAACATATTGTTTCAAAAATCAGATCCCGTAAATAATTAATTATGGACAGAAAAAAAATAGGTTTGGTGAAATCGCTGGTTACGGGCAAGCATGACATCAGACACGCCTGAAAAAAAGCTTAGTCAATTTCAAGTGCGAGTAAATAAAACCAAAAAAATAAAATTCGAAAGGGGAAGAGGAGCAAGCAAGGAAGGAAACTAATAGAAAATTAGGGAGGCGTAACGCAGGGAGTAACACGGGCACACCCCGCCATGCCACCGCCGCCGAGGATGACGTACTTGGAGTGCTTTTCCGATGCCATGCCTCCCGCCGAATCGAACTGTATTAGGCCTACTCAGATTCGATCAAACTGGGAGAAGCAACCTTGGAAACACAAGATGACAGCGGGGCTCGGTGTTGGCACAGAGGCGGCGGGGTTTGTTGCCGACGGGACTCGAGTGGTGGTGAGCCCATTCATTGACGTTGCCGCCGTCGTTGGAGGGGAGGGGAGGGGAGGGGAGGGGAGGTGCCAATTGGGGGAGGAGGAGATAACCGTCCCAAGCGGTGGCGGCGCGGCCGCACGGGATGAGCGAGGAGGGATAGTCGATACAAGCGGGTTAGAGGGCGAGGCCGAGGAGAGACAGCCAAGAGAAGGCACCCGGGTCCCACTTGTCGGCGCACGAGTGCGAGTAGACGAGCGGGTAAGGAGGGCGGGTACAAAATTGTTCGGTGAAAAAAAATGACGCGCGAACCTGCGGCCGCAGAGACACACGCGTGTTTTGTCACAAAGTATCGTTCTTCCTGTCCTAGCGTCCGGCTGTCAGTTGTATATTAGACGTTAGATCTACAAATGGACACAGATCCGAGGGTGGAGAGTGTAGGTGGGTAGGAGGGTTTCAGGTGACGGTTATTTTACCATTTCTTCGCTCCTTTATAGTATAGATAATTGTAATCTTAAAATAGATGGGCAATGGGCCAGTCCTGATGTCTAGAATATGTACAAAAGGTGAAGCCGAAGGAAAGAAAACAAAATCATGAGGATGAGTAATAATAGACAACAACTCGTATTTATGCTGCTAAACGGTACTACCTATATATGTGGAAGAAATGCCACTTTCTTAAGAACACTAAGTAGAAACAAAAGTCAAAAGATGAATTAATTGTGTACAATAGGTACCTAAAAGATAAAGTGCCGTGAGATTGATTTACGTGCATCGTTCAACGAAAGCTTAGTTGAGGTGTCTTTTATGTGCCATAAGTGCTATTAGACGAAAGACTAGTCACTGTATATATTCATATTCAATTCATACAGTGACATCTTTATTTTATTATAATTTTTTTTCACGATCGGAGAATATAACCCGTGTTTCATTAAGAGGAGGAGAATTACACGACACAACTATGAAAGAGGCCTCGTAGTACAGATTACGAACCACCAAGCTAGTGACAAGTGGCTTGAAATAATGTTAACCAACAAGAAAAAAGAAAGATGGAAAAAGCGATCATCCTCAACACCAAGAACGTACCAACTGAATCTGCAAGAAAAGAATACATCGACATAATGGTTGCCTACAAAACGGACAATGCCATGGTGGTAAAGCATCCACCCATAGAAGACATATGAGCATTAGTAGAAACGGCGGCAAAGCCTCCGCCAGTGAAGACCAAACGGCCACGACGGCCAATTATCTGCCAAGCAGTGGGCCAGCACGCCCTCGGCAACAAAGCATCTACCAAGAGGGGACCAAAGAGACAACGGCAGCAAATCATTGGCCAGAGAATCACGACCATCGCACTCTTGGCAGCAAAGCATCTGTCAAAGAGGAGACAAGTGACAACGACGGCAAAGCATCCACTATGAGAATCCAGAGATGGCCAAGTATCCGCATGGGTAGAAACGATAGTGGCAAAGCATCCGCTACGGAAGCCAAATGACGGCGGCATGGTCAAGCACTGTAGGATAGACCATTACGAGGAATGAACATAGGCGCACACAGGCACAACGAGGAACTCCACAAGCAACATGGCAGGAACCACGGGAGGCGCCAACCACACAGCAGTAGATGCAAGTGATCAAGGGGCCAAGGTGAGCAAGGCACGAGCCAGAGGTGATTCTCCAGCGACGCCTTCAGGAAGGGGTTGACGCCCAAGGGTATCACCGTGGATGTCACCGCCGCTGGCCTTAATAAGGCGGACCGTTGACGTAGACTGAAGCATGGTGTTCTTCAGCGACACCTCGAAGGAGGTACATGGCGCTCAAGGCATCACCGTCGTCAGCTCGGCCAAAACCCGGTTGAGCTTTCGCCCAGAACCCATGCATCAGAGAGCAGGCCCCTAGCCACCACCCCCACAGGGAAGTAGGAGCCGACGCAGGGGCCGCCGTTCGTGTCCATGCCGGCTATGACGGGGGTGCCACCTCACGACGTCAGGTGACAGATCCGGCAGGTCCTCGCAGCTGTGTGTGTTGATGTCTATTTTATTCTCGCAGGCTCAATTTGTTTTGGGTGTTTATTAAGGTTGAGGGTCTCCCCCCCGCCCCCCAACTTTTTTCTTGATGCTCTACTTGTCCCAAGTCGTTTGTCACTGACACTAGTACACGGGCATACTATATAGGCGGTTGGTAACCTATTTCTACTGGCGTTTTCCAGCACCGCCTGCGCTGGAGGCCAGTAGAAATGGGCTAATTCCACAGGCGGCTCCTTGTGAGCCGCCTGTAGAAAACATTTCCATAGGCGGCTCTCTTAGGGAACCGCCTGTGTAAATGTGACATTTACACAGGCGGTTCCCTAAGAGAGCCGCATGTGGAAACGTATTTTAAAATTGTATTATTATACATTTATTTATTTATATTGTTATTATTTAAATATATTGATATTGGTTGGTGTTCAAACATAGCAACATGCAATTTAAATATTTCATTTCATACATACATTTATATACATCAAAGTTTGGTGCTCAAAGACATAAAATTAATTACAAGAGTATATACATCATCACACATTATATATACATCAAAGTTTGTTTATGTCCTCTAATAACCCTCTCTAGTAAGTTTGAACTTACTAATCTTTGTTAGCACCCGGAACTGTGACATGGATAATCGGCTTTCATCATCATGATATTTGCCTTCACATGGAATGACATGCTTCATGACGAACGAGCAGATGTCCTCAACTATGTTGTCTAAAGCACGTTCGTCCATGTGCTCCGCCGTCCCTTGCTTATATACCTGCAAAGAAAGTTTATAAACATCGTATATTGTATGACTTGCAACTTTAATGTCGGAACTGTATACAGGACTATTACTTATATTACCTTGGTAGGGTTCCTTTCATATCGTCCATTCTCTCTCATGTTCTCGCACAGTAGCCACAGAGGACAGATAAGGGTGGTTGCTTATGCACTGTATAACAGGAGAGTGGTTATTTATAGTTGCAAGCATGGTCCTATGTGTATGATTTGTATTCATAAGAGTAAATTTTCATACGTACCGGCAAGTTATGTATAACCTCCAATGGCTGCCCTGGTCTGTTGGACTCACAAGAGAGAGTGGTTATTCATAAGAGAGAGAGGAGAGGCATTATCCAACCATCTTGAGCAACCTCATCTAACCATCTTAAGAAATAAAGACAAGAAGCTAGCTATTCTTCTCCCACACTCATGGTGAAACCTTAGATCCAAAAAGTGGCTCTAATTGAGCATTAATGAGCAAATTGAGGCAATTGGGACATAAACTAACCTTTTTTGGCAACCTCCTTCCAAGAAATCAAGATCAAAACCTCCCCCTTGTATTTTGTAAAATCTGGACCTACAAAATCGCCTCCAATGGAAGGTGGCTGCGAGATACAGTGCTTCTCGGGGAGGAAGAAGTGGTATTTACACCCAGAGAAATCACAGGTAGTTGGATAAGCCAACCGCCTGTGGTAATGCATCTTCACAGGCCTTAAGCCAACAACCGCGGTTGGCTTAAGGCCTATGAAGATGCATTACCTGTGTAAATGAAACATTTACACAGCCTGTGGTAATGCATCTTCACAGGCGGTTGGCAGCTCTGAGACCGTTCTTTTTATTCCACAGGCGCGTGATAACTAAAATCGCCTGTGGTATAAAAAGGGGGCGTCGGTGTTGTACTCTTTTCTACTAGTGTGACTCAGTAGTTTGTAACTTGTACTACGAGCTTTTCTCATAGTTGTGTTGTGTGATTCTCTTTCTTTTAATGAAACACGTGCTATGGTATGTTTGCAGTTTTTTAAAATTTTCCCCATACTTGTGATGTTGAAATGGACATGCACGGGGAACTAAGGTTAGAGCAGTGAGTCCTGCTCAAGGAAATTAAAGCCGTCGATCACGATCGATAAGAATGTGATTGTGCGGAGACTGAAAAAGGCACTCAACTTTTGTGCAACCACCCACAACACAACTAACTATGACGTCTGCGGCTTATTAGCTGAGCTTTCCTGTCATGATCATGCATGGTACGTACTGTGATGCATCCATCCTTCAATTCCTCCCCGTGAAGTACAGCTGAATTTCTCCATTCGAAATCACTATGTATATTGTACTATCGGGAATTCGGGATTGCATGTGCTTAGTTCCGGACGTTTAGATATATATATAGTAGACTCTCCTAGCTAGTAGCTAGTGCATGTCGACCCATAATGTAGTTTTACAACATGTAAATCAAATATTATGAAATTAATTTTCATAATAAATCTAAAAACTTAAATCTTATATTACTAGCTTATATACTTTTTTTAACGAGGTGGTCAAAGATAGAAGTGTTGGACTTAAGACAAAGCTAATATTATATGTAAAAAACAAGAAGTATATGGTGATTTTGTTACCCGCGCACCATTTTGCCGGCGGTCAGATTCTAACCTTATGATGAGTCAATATGTTTTGTGCGATTTTGTGAGATAAAGGCGTTGTTTGGTTGTAGGATTATTATTGATAATGCAAACGTAAAGGAATCGAAGCTTTCGACGATATGGCAACACATATGATGTGATGATGTGATTTCATTTCCATTTGCGCTATTATTAATTGTACAAACCAAACAACATGTAAATGGGAGGACCTTAGCTACTTTCAAATGGGACCTTATTGGAGTGTCTTCAGCTATCAGAGCTAATGTGTGTGTGTGTGTGTGTGTGTGTGTTTTAAATATGTAATGTAACATTTAGGACAAACTAATCATATATATCATCATATTTAACAACGGAGATCGAGGGAGAGGGAGTACTTCTCTTGAGCTGTTCTACCTAATTGTACTGGTTGGCTGCTTTTGTTTCTTTTGTTTGTTGATTGAATGGTCTCTCCTGCCACGCAGGTACAAAGTGACGTACTACTACACGAGCATGCATGCAATTAATCACTTATACGGAGAGAGAGTATCAACGATCGTATCTGTTCCTTGGAACAGCGGATTATTGTCATCCACAGAGGGCATGCATGCGTAGCTAGAGAGGCTATATATACGTACATAATACATACATACATATATATATGTACGTATATAACCACGTATATATGTACGTGCGTACTGTCTATATGACAGACGGAAGTAAGTAGCTAGTCAAAGTACCTACTCCTACACAATAGCTATAGCTAGTAGTAGGCTAGTAGCTACGAGACAGGCTGATACACCTACTCATGCATAGTCTCATACATGATACTACACCAAGCGTCCAAGCGGCGACTCATCAGGATCGGATCGGAGCAGCATGTCATGTGCATGAATATTATCCTCTCTTTGCCTCACGTTGGACGTACTCTAACAGATGCTATTTCATTATTCGTTCTCCATTCTCATTCACACCGTACCTACCTTCGAAATTCTAGTCAGTCGTCTACACTGCTCCTGCACTGCGTGCCGTACCAGATGGACGATGGAGACACAAATAAAGCTGATTGCTGATACAAACAAACAAAAGATTAGTTCCTGGTATGACCAATCTCGAACAGAAGCCAAAGACTTTAGGGTCGTAACTGCTTATTAGTCCACACTCCACACAGTAGGTACAAGATTTTCTATAAGGTTGTGGGATTGATTGTAGTTTCACCTTTTCCCAACTTTTTACCTTGATGATTCCGCACTTCTTCTTCCACAAAAGCCATCTCACACAACACCTATATATGCAGACACATACATCTAGTTAGATAGATAGAATGATCCATGTTCCATGATGACCTCACCTTTGTTTTGGTCTTCTCTAGCTATCACTTCGTCTTCTGAGAGTTAGATCGATCGATCGGTGACGACCGCTATGATGCAATAGCAACAAGCAAAGACATGCATGTCACAAACTCACAAGAGAGAGTTGGACCTGCTCAGCTCATCGCCGTCTACTGCTGCTGCTGCCTTGTTCTTGACTTCTTGTTGATAGAGTTAGTCGCCAGCCGGCGGCGCTGGTGATCCACCGGCCGGTCGTGCATGGAGGGAGTTAGTAGCAAAGGCTTCGACGATGAGAGCTCTGCAGATCAGCTGCTGCCGTCCGTCGGCGAGGCCGGGGACAACGGGGAGGGTGATGATGCTGGTGGCGCCGATGTGCCTCGCGGGCACGACGGGAGCTCAAGCAATAGCAGCACGGTGGAGCTGGATGAAGCCGGCGGGGACAGCGGCAGGATGACCGCCGGCGCCTCGCCGTCGTCGGTGCGCCCCTACGTCCGCTCCAAGAACCCCCGCCTCCGCTGGACGCCGGAGCTCCACCTCTGCTTCCTCCGCGCCGTCGACAGGCTCGGCGGCCAAGACCGTAAGCAAAGCAACCACCTCATGTCCTGATTATTAGCTAGTTTCAGTAAATACCTCTCTCATGATTTCAGTTCATTTCATGCATGGTTGTGATTTATATATAGGTGCAACTCCAAAGCTCGTTCTTCAATTGATGAACGTTAAAGGGCTTAGTATAGGCCATGTCAAGAGCCATCTCCAAGTATATCTATGCAGATCTCTTCATCCCTTCTTATCCTAGTTTAATTTGGTTAAATTTCCTACTGATTAATTTCATCATCATGTGCCATATTTTCTATTTAATGATTTAATTTTCAGATGTATAGGAGCAAGAAGATCGACGACTCGGGCCAGGGTAATAAAGACTAGTTCTTGAACATCATCTCGTTTTTTTTTTCAGTTCTCGTAGAGACTCGGTTACCGTGTATATATACAATACAACTACCCCTTGGCATGGTAGATTACTTACTATACTCTTTCACAGTGATAGGTGCTGGTTCATGGAGAGATCTTCATCAGTTGCATGACGGGGGACAAGCGTACAACCTCGGCCATCTCTCCTTGCATCACGGCCAGACTGGTGCTAGTACCATATTGTCAGCAAGGTAGTTGGATGGATCCATGGCTGATCATGCATGGAACACTTACTTGCAAATAAAATCCCATTAAATTTCTACGCCTTTGTCTTGTCTCAACAATAAGCAGGCAGCACATGGTTCTCGAACTAATAATGTCATTAATTGGTTTATGTGGACTAGGTTTGGTGCATGGCCCCATTGGAACAATTTCCATGATCCATCATATTTGCTTCACAGTCACCATCTTCTTGGATCAAAACTCTACTACTCATCAACAGCTGAAGCCGACGCATTCCTTAGAACTCGTGCTCAGTATACTGCTAGAGCTACTAGCAGCACTCCAGCGTCGTCTACTCTTCAAAGGTGTTTATCATATCAAAATGATCAATTCATGAATCATCATCAACGACGACTGCCACGTAATGAGGATAATATCCACCATGATCCTATTGATCTCGAACTTGCATTGGATGTTGGTCCACGCCGGGATAAGAAAATAAAGAGATCAGGTTTTTGCTGGGGAAGAGATCAAGAAGAGGAGAATGACGGGGATCAAGAAGTCCAGAGTGCTACTGATGATACTAGGCTATCTCTTTCTTTGTTCCCATCTCCTCCTTGTGTGAGGACCAGTAGTGGTGGTCATCATAAAGTCCTAGGTATAAATATGGAAAAAGGGAAAGCGCATCCAACAAGGACAAGTACTCTTGATCTCACCATATGATCTAGCTAGTGCACTGTGGTGATATCTTGTGGTACTTATCCATTTATGTAGAGGAAGACACATATGAGTATGTGAATATGTCTGCATAAGTAGAGCTATTTATTCTAAATACATGCATATATCATCTTTTGAGTTTGGATATGTTTCTAAGAGGCTATGTCTGAAATTTTTGTTGGTGTTGTCTTTTAACCAAGCTGTCCAAATTACCATTTATGTCGAATGTAGTTAAGTATAGTGTGCATGTTTGATAAGTACATATAGCATTACTGCTTATTTAAAAACAGTAGTGCTATCAAGATTTCTTATACACTTAAGAATTATTTGGATATGATCATCATTTGTAACAGTGGACATATATAGAAGAGATGATATTTCATTTTTTATGATTAGAAGTACATATATAAAAAGGATATTTTAGCTTCCCCAACTTTATTAAGCATTATAGTCGTTTGTTGTAACAATGGACTTGAGATATATTGTATGGCTCGTTTTACAAGGTGTTCTTGATCATGCATATGTGTAGGTGAAGTTATCTCTTCATCGTTAATTAGTTGAGTTTGTGTTGTGTTTGTTTCAGTTCATTTTATCCTTTATTGTTTTTGCCTCTTCCCCTCCTTTCTCTCTTTAAATGTGCAACTTCTCCAGGGATCTACAAGGAGAAATTATATGAGGAGCCGTTTGGATCCATTCATTTTGGATGAATTGGAATCTACTTAATAGATTAGGCTATTTGGCTTAGACTTACATTCCACAACTTTCCCAAGTTCACATATAAGCCTATCTCAAATCCATAAGACAGGACATGGAAATTGATTCTATAGATCATCATCATGTTATGTTTCTACTCTCCAACTTATAGCACGCTCTTCAACTCGCTTCTCTACAGTGGAAATGCAACATATAAGTATCTCCTTTGTATGACTAATAATAATATACAAATATATTCTATTTTGAATCATATTAGCTTAATTAATTTGTGCCTATATTATAATTATTAGAATTAATTCAATTCCAAGGATCCAAATGGCCCTGAAAGTAATGATGCTTCAAGTTCAACAAAATGCCTAACTGGTTACCTAAGAGAAAGCTTTGCAAAAATAAAGGGTTACTACATAAGAGAAAATGAGACAGCTTGTAGTCATCTCCTTTAATTTCAACAAGTTAGAGTTACTGAATTTTTTTCCGTTCATGTCTCTGATTTTCTATACTACCTCCGCTCTTGTTTGCTAGGTGTATTAGGACTTGAAGAAATCTCCACTCATGCATGTTTGCTAGGTGTATTAGGAGTGGAAGAAGTCTTTAGAGGTATTTTGACCACCAATTTATCCTATCACAACATAATATAGAGCATGATTTTAGAAAAAAAATGTGTATTTTTTCAAGCGAAATTAATTTTAATATAAATTTTCTAAGATTAAATCAGACTTTAGGATTTTTAATGATTTTTTTATAAAAATTTTTGTATGATTGTTTTGATAAAGTCCAATTGACCCCTTTCAACTATCAATGTAGTCTAATTTGTTTGACATGGCACACCGCTCTCAAAACCATCTAGGGATCGGAGCAAATTCAGACGGTTTCAAAAGTTGGAGAAGGTTACAAAACCAAATTTTTTTAATTAGAAATCGGACTTTGATGAATGTTAGGAAATGTCAAATAAACTTTTTCCTTTTCTTTTTTGAGAATCCAAATAAACTTTTTCCTAACATCTATTCATATACGATTGGGCCTTTAATTTGTCAAAAGAGAAGAAGCCCATAAAAGAAAGAGAACAAGCTTATTAGAGTTTTTTTCCCCCTTAAACTCACGTATATCTTGTAATCCATAGATTGGAGTGCGAGCACAATCTATTTTGGCCCGTGCTGTAAATCAAACCTTTTCTTCTTAATAAAGAGATAAAAATATATTACCAACAATGCATCTCCATCCTAGGCTCCTAGCCCAAAACTTTGAAAGAAAAGGAAATGAAGCTAAATGATATATCCGATATGACAATGCTTTGTATACAACTACTTGAGCAGAACTTGCACACAAGTGATTTTAACCCAGGAATCATATGGAAATCCCACATGAATCAATTCATTTTCATATGAAAACACACTAAATATGAAAAAAATCTTGTATTCCAAAGGAGACCTAGTACTTAAATTGTTGTACGCTTGCCTCCGTTTTACTAAGGTTTCAAGTTTTGGTTATTTTGCAGAGGCTTTTAAGTGTCAATTTCTGATGTTCATGGACTCAAATAACTTTTTCCTGAATCCACTTTGGCTCCACGCTGCAGGAACGAACTTCAGATCCATGTTTTTTCCCAGTCAAATAAAGTAATATAACAGAGTACTATTAATATAGTGTACAAAGGAGTGCCACGCAAGGAGGAAATCACATCATCTTTGGGTCAATCGTTTAGGACGGGCACGTGGCCATATCCCATGAAAAATGTAAATTTTATAGGGAAAATCCATAAGAAGATATAACTAGGGAAAAAATGAAATCCTAAAAGAACATAAATTCGTTTTTTTTTGGCAACAAGGACAAGAGCTAAATGCATACTCCCTCCGTGAAAATTGTTATGGGATGCGTGTAGATCAATTTTTCTCACCTTTAATTAGGTTTGTAGAAAATACGTGCAACATTTACATTTTCAAATAATTTTATTATGGAAGTATATTTAATGATCTAACTAATAATACTAATTATGTATTATATAATATTAATATTCTTTTATATAGAATTGGTTAAAGTTAAAAAAAGTTGACTTCTCGAAAAACGAGAATGACTTTTTATGCTGATGTTTATGTTGATTTATTATAAAAGAAAAACATTGTTATCATTGAAGCAGTGGTGCAGAACGGGGCTATTTTAGAACAGAGGAGTAGTTAGCCAAGAGGATAGGTCTGAGACACCAGTGGTCAATGGAGTGTTACTATTGAGAATGATTTTCACAAGAGTGCTGGCTGGCTCAGTCCAGCTCAGAGAGCAGGCACTGAACTAAGTACTGATGAATGTTAAAGTTTAACTCTCATTACATCAATATTGCGGTAAATGCATGGTGTATTAAATGTAGACTAATTGCATATATGTTAACATAGATTAGGAGTAATTTACGAGACTAATCTATTAAGCCTAATTAGTCTAAAATTAGAAACTTTTTTGTCAAATAAGATGAAAGTACTACAGTGTTCGTTAAAATTTAACAACTCTAACCAATCGGACCCTCATATACAGTTTGGTCAACATAGTTCATGTGATTGTTTCAAAAAGAAATAATTTTCATGTGGAGTAAAACAGAACATGAAAGGGAGACAGCAGAGCCGGAACAGATCCATATCCATCGTGTCCAGCTCCAGCAGCAGGACCAGCGACAGTTATTAGCTGGGTACCTCCGCCTCGCCAGCCGGGACCATGTGGACGGACAGCCCGCTGCTCCGGGACGCCGGCGCCGCCGTGCTCACCGGAGTGGCCGCGGCTGTCGTGCTCCGCTTCTGGGAAGAGGTCGCCAACCGGGCGCTGCTGGACCAGGTCATGCCTCACCCCCTCTCTGCTTCCTTCCTCCCTTGCTGCTGCTTCTGCTTCCTCGCACTGATTAATTAGTACCACTACTAATTAAGCCGATTAACCAGAGCTTTTCCTTTGGGAGATTGACTTTGTTTTGTCCTTAAACGAAAACAGTTTCTGTGCTCCGTGTAAAATTTGGTATATGTTGCGTGTGCTAACAACAGATTCAATTCAAGTAGTGAACGAACTTTTGGTTTCGATTCGTTCCAAGTTGCCCTGAATGGCTGAACCCCCACCCTCAAAAGTCAACCACCAACCTCTAGTAGTACTGCAGCTTCACTAGTCATATTATGATTATGAATAATCAAAATTTTATTAGCTACAGTATCACTTTCGAAGCTTATTGATTTTTTTTCCCCTTTCAAGATAAATTTACTGATTGGTCTCTGTATGCCTTTTTCTGTGCATTCTAGAAACTCTGCAGGAAACTGGTGCACATCACTGTAGGATTAGTGTATTTCCTTATGTGGCCTTTGTTCAGGTAAAGTAAAAATTAGGCCACCAACAGAGTTCCTCTTCTTCTAGTCCTAGTCTACGACCTACCTTACTGCAAATGATCCCTTTCGTTGTTCATTTCGTTTTCAGTTCAGATGATGTGTTTGCTCCATTTCTTGCTCCCCTTATCATCATCGTCAACATCATAAAGGTGACAGTGATTGGACTTGGTTTGGTGAAAGATGAAGGTGTGGTTAACTCGATGACCAGGCATGGAGACCACAGGTATATTTTGTAGTGATCATATATTTGTTGCTGCCATGCTTCTTGAACTCATTGCAGAGGAGGCTGTGCTTTTGTTATGCATATATTTTGTTGCGCTTGTAGCTGTGCCCATCAGAATCATGTAGCTGCTGTATGTCGCCAATTGCATTGTGTAATACCGGATACTTGACCTTTGTAGCTGGCGTTTCGTAAGCTTAGGTTTACTGATGGTTTTTAGTTTTTTACTCCTCTTAACAAAAAACATGCCAAGGCAGTGCTCTGAATTTTTTTTTTTTTTTTGCTGAACCAAGTAGCATTTTTTTTCTGCTAACTCTGATGAAGAACTAACTATTCCAAGCTTTTGCCTCTTGATTGACTCCAGAGAACTACTCAAGGGCCCGTTGTATTATGCTTGTGCTATAACTCTGACAACAATAGTTTTCTGGAGGACATCACCCATCTCAATTGCCGTGATCTGCAACCTGTGCGCCGGAGACGGTATTAGCTCTGCTTCTTTCTACTATTGCAATTATAGTCTGTGCCTGAATGCCTGTTAGTTAGTAGCAGAAGAGATTGCTCTGTAGCCACAACTGCCTCTTTCTTTCTTCAGGTGAAACCTGAATCCAGCATGCTGTTTCTTTCAGGCGTTGCAGACATATTTGGGAGACGATTCGGGCATGTGAAGCTCCCTCACAACCGTGAAAAATCATATGCTGGAAGCATTGCCATGTTCTTGGCAGGTTTTATCGCATCAGTGCTGTAAGTAAACAGTCTATCTGGTATACCTTTTCTATTCAACACTATTGCTGAAACCTGAAGACTCTGCATACATAATCTGAACCTGAAACTGCTATGATATGTGTGTATATGAAACCAGGTTCATGTGCTACTTCAACATTTTCGGGTTTGTTGAGAAGAGCTGGACCATGGTCGCTGCCTTCGGTGTCATATCCCTGGTTGCAGCAGTTGTGGAGTCACTCCCGATCAGCACACGCCTTGACGACAATCTGACGGTTCCTGTGGCATCAGTGCTATTTGGCGCCCTGGTTTTCTATTCCATTGGAGCCAGAAACCTGTGCTGCATGAGTTGCGAAGACAGGAGAAGCATTTCAGCAACCGTTGGAATGGTGTTTGCAGGCGGCAGCAGCAGCATCTGAAACAAGTAGCCACAGTCCAGGGGCAGAGTTGAGCAGAAAGTGCGGAGAGAGGAGTGCTTTTCATCAATCCTGATGTGTGTGTGTGTGTGTATCTTGTCTTGTAACCATTTTTCTGTCTAAGCAGACATTCTTGTAATTTGAGAACTGTTAAGAAAAATAAAGAAAGAGGAAAAGCGGGAATAAGTTTATATTCAGGAAAAGAGAGCTGGAGCTCATAAGTAGGTGGGGAAACTACAGCAGAGTTGGCATTGCATTTTGTGATGCGTTCAGAAACTTGAAGACTTGGTGGTTTGCTGTGATGTACAGTGTGAGTAAAAGAAAACAAAATAACACATTCAATCACTAAGAATTTGTCAGAGTTCTCGTAAGGAAGAAAGTCATCTGATTGGCCAAGTTGAAAAAGGAATTGAAATTGAGAAAAAAAATCTCTCTGGAAAATAAAGGAAGAAGAGTTTGTCAGAGTTCTCGTAAGGAAGAAAGTCATGTGATTGGCCAAGTTGAAAAAGGAATTGAAATTGGGAAAACAAAATTCATTTCATTTGGCCCATGCAGGTCTCGAACCTGCGACAGCACGACGCTCTAACCAACTGAGCTAATAGGCCAATTTGTTTCACTTAGAATTGACTGAGTATTCATTGTCTAGCGTGTAGTATTAGTGCCTTGTGCCCTACACAGTGGCCAAATCACTTTTAGTCAAGATAGAGTTAATTAGGATCTTTATCCTCCATCTATAAGCACAAATGAGGAGGCTTTGCAAAAGGTAGTCCAGTAACGGTCTCACGGCAGGAAAGAAAACAAAGTAAGATACAGGCCTCGTTTACTTCCCGAATCGGCAGCGCCGAGTCTGCACAGTAAAACACTGTAGCACTGTAGCAATTTTTGTTTTTATTTGCTAATAATTGTCCAAATATTGATTAATTAGGCTCAAAATGTTCATCTCGTAAAGTACAACAAAACTGTGTAATTAGTTTTTAATTTCATCTACATTTAGTACTTCATACATGTGCCGACATTTTGATGTGACGGGGAATCTTCTTTTTGCATAGTGGAATTTGGGTGTTGGATTTGGGAACTAAACAAGGGCACAGATACAATTTGGTATCAATTATTCCAGCGATGCCACTAATGGTTTCAAGCAAAAATCAGCGCGGTACATAATTTAGTGTCTGTTATTCCCTTGGTGCCATTATCGAGTAGAAACACGATCATTTTCAAACCTGGTTGAGAACAAGAAAATTTTTTTAGTACCCAGACGTCCGGACACCCGCGTATGCTGATGCGCCTGACTGTGTGCTACTGCACCCCGCGCTTCCTCTGGCTGTTGCTGCGCTCCGCGCCTGCTACCGCGCCTGCACAGGAGAGCATATGCGTGGAGCCGTTGCATGCGAGAGAGAAGAGGGGGGAGTACAGCGTGTGTACCCATATGTTGACCCGGTTGCATGCTGCATAGTGGGGAGCCATGCCTAGAGGTGCAGGGCGTTTGGTTCTGTGTCCATTGGGTGTTGCCGTGCTGGCCCGATTCTGGCGATTTGCATGCGCGCATGTACTTTGATAAAGGGAGTGCTTGGCCGTTTGGGCACTGACCGCCCGTTGCGTGCGCTGTGTCCGACCGTTGGAGCTGTCCCGCATGACAGAGATAGGCAGCGCTAGGTGGGTGTATGCAGCGCGTGCGTGCTCACGAGTCATAGCGCATGGGGAGCAGCGCTTGCTGCAACATACTGGAACAAGGTGAAACAAATTGAAACATACACTTGCAACATATATATATATATATATATATATATATATATATATATATATATATATATATATATATATATATATATATAGCCGCTGCAACATATGTAACATTCAGATAAAAACACTCGCAACGTACGTCTGAATTGGGTGAAACATTTGGAATATACACTTGAAACATACGTATATAGCCACTGCAACATATACAACATTCAGATGAAAACATACATACAAGATCCAGATGAAACAGCTGAAACATTTGGAAGATACACCTGCAACATATGTGTATAGACATTGCAACATATGCAATATCTAGATGAAACACATGCAAAATTCGGATGAAAAACGTATGAAACATACACCTGAAACACATATGTCGCCTCGGAGCTCGAAGCCCACGGTCACCTGTTAGCAAAATGGCGCATGCAGATGCAGGCCCCGTGCTCCTCTCACGAACTCTCAGCGCCAGTCATTCTCTCTCTTTGGTCACCGTGTATGCACCATACGCCGAGCAAATGGTCAGGGCCCGTGACTACAACACGCGCCCCTCTTTTTTTTACTTGGTCATCACACCGCATGGGTCAGACGGATGGACACTCTTTTTTTTGAACAACACGTCAAGTCTATTTATTCGTGCACACAGGGTTCAGCGGAGTCGCGAACCAAAATATCAGATACAAAACTCGGAAGGGGATCAAGCCAAACATGAGGTTGATCCGGGTCCCAATCAAAACTCAAATGAGCGAGTTCGTGAGCACTCCTATTACAAAGATCTAGGAATATAAACAATCTGTACAGAAATAAAGGATGACAGGATCAGCTCCCGTGCTTCCTTGTAGAGGACGGATGCAGGACTAAAATCACGTTCGTCCGACTGGAGCGCTTTCACCATATTCACTGAATCAGACTCAAGTATAATTCTTCGTATGGCTCGACGCCGCTTGCAAACCACGCTCTTAACAAGCAATTACCGGGGTTTTTTTTTACCGTAGAAAGATTGTAAAGCCAAAGCCCAGAGAAAGGATGGATATCTCCGGCCTGATCTGGAGGCTGGGCTGTAACGCTTTTGCCTAGTGCACTGGAGTTGCTTTGAAGTTTGATGGGCCAAGGCCAAGGCCAAGCCCAAGCCCAGTTCAGGCACAAATAGGAGGGGAGCCATCATCTCGTTCTCGCTCTCAAGACAAGAACGCAAGCTTCCATCCAGGTCCTAAAACCCTAGAGGAGAGGAGCCGCCGCCGCCGCTTCCGTCTCCGCCGTTGCTTTCGCCGCCTCCGCAGCTCAGGAGTGGACGGGCGATGCCGAAATCCAAGCGCAACCGCCCAGGTGAGCTCCCATCCTTTCAGCTCCTCCTCCCCCTTCCGTCCCTTGAGCTCTCTCCTCAACACCACTGCGCTGTGTTTCATGGAGGGGATGCACCGTGTTATGGGCGCTAGTTCGTGTAACATTGTAGCGGTTCCTTGTACGTTCCTCGCTTGTGGGCTCGCCGATTGCTGTTGCCTGTACAAATTTGTGCTTTCTGAAAACAGTTGCCTTTTCTGTGCATTCGTTTTCGCACCAAATTTTGTTTGGTAATTTCCCCCTTTTGCATCTTTTTTTTTACTTCTCTATAGTGATTACGAGCAGAGCAAATACGTACAAGCTTTCAAACAACAATACTTCTTAGCTTGCACAACAGCCTTGCTGTAAACTATGCTAATGCACACTGACTCTCTGCTCGCTGGACGCAGTGACCTTATCAAAGACCAAGAAGAAGCCAGGCTTAGAGCGCAAGGGCAAAGTAGTCGCCGAGATCAAAGATGCTATCGACAAATACAGCAGCGCCTATGTTTTCACCTACGATAACATGAGGAATCAGAAGCTCAAGGACCTCAGGGAGCAGCTCAAATCCTCTAGCAGGTACGGCATCCACATGTCTTCTGCAATGTTGTTCCATCTGTCCGAATGCTGCAGTGGACAGGGCCTAATTTTGGTTCTGCATTGGTCATCCATTTTACCCTTCCAAGCAATATTCAACTGCTCCACACCCTACACGTATCAACAAACTTTGTTATATTATATGCTAAATAAATAGTGCACCCCTGGAATGGAACACATTGCTCCTATTACAAGGGCACTATGCTCGCTGAAACCTTTAAATTGCTAATAAGGCTTAGCTCCCACTTGTTTGATAGCTGCTGCATTTTCTGTTCCAGGATATTTCTCGCTGGAAAGAAGGTCATGCAGATAGCATTGGGGCGTTCACCTGCTGATGAAGCTAAAACAGGCCTCCACAAACTTTCCAAGGTGAGCTCCTCCTTTTCACAATTCAGTAGGAACTGTATGCCAATTTCCAGACCACTACTATGAGGTTTTGATGAAAGTAACTTCACTGTGTGTAGTTCCTTCAAGGTGACTCTGGTCTGTTCTTTACCAATCTTCCAAGGGATGATGTTGAGAGGTACTATCCGTATGCCATCACCATTACTTACATTTCTTGTTTTAGCCTACATAAATATTGATGCGGTTATATATCATACTGGCAGGATGTTTCGAGAATTTGAGGAGCATGATTTTGCAAGGACAGGAAGTACTGCGACAGAGATGGTATTCTAGTTTTGCTTTTCATGTATATCCCTGGTTTCTTCAAATAGACAGGGAGACCATGTTCATGTCATGACCAATGTCAAGTTTAGGCTCTTGGTGTTAATGTATTACCAATATATGCTGATCGTATCACTCACACCAGGGTAACAGTACTTTGACAATGAAACTTATTTGTAATCGCTCCTTAGCCTGCTTCAGGTGTTATTATTCTTGATGTTAATGCCATTTTTAGTTTCTTGTATAATGTGTTTCATCAAATTTACACCATTTTTTTAATAACATTTACAATGCCTCAGGTGGAGCTTAAGGAAGGTCCTCTGGAACTGTTCACACATGAGATGGAGCCCTTTCTACGGAAGCAAGGACTTCCAGTTCGCTTGAACAAAGGTTTGTAGTCTCCCCTGTGCTACACAAATGCTTGAAATCTGCCACGAAAAGTGTTATTAAAAAGTCTACCATTGTTGGTGCAGGTGTTGTAGAGTTGGTTGCAGACCATGTAGTTTGTGAGGAAGGAAAACCCCTTTCACCAGAAGCAGCACAGACTCTGGTATGAATTATTATGCGATGGTTGTCATATGTTTGATTTAGAATATATGTCATAATTCGCTATGTAACTTTGATCAATCTAAAGGAAGCATATTTTAATTTGCCCAGAATTACATTCCCACACCATTAAATTATGTCTGTTGCAATTTGCAAAACATATCGATTGACAAATTCACTATTCGCTCATTATTGAAATCTGCTGTGCATAAGGTGTTCCAGTAGTCCAGTATCATCTCTATTGCAACTTTTGGAAGGCATGTGGCCATTTTGCATTGAAACCAAAACCTGCCCCATTTTATGCTTTTCTATTTCATTGCATTGAGCCCCCTTTGATTTCTCTTTCTTGCAGCGGTTGCTTGGAATACAGATGGCAACATTCCGTCTATACCTTGTGTGCCACTGGTCGTGTGATGAGTTTGAAGTTTACAAAGAAGGCTTGATGCACCTAGGAGCTGATGATTCCTCTTAAGCTTGTGTTTTCTGTATACAAGGGCGCACTTTGCTGTCTTGACTGAGACTGTTTGGTAGTCTGCGTGTGGCCATGTACCAGTGAGGGTTGGAAATTAGGAAAGATGCTATCTGCAGAAATTTTGCTAGTGTAATTTCCTCATTCTGCCCCATCTTTACTCAACCGTTGAAAGGTGTAAGCTGATTCGTATATCATATCAACAAGGTGTCAGTTAAGAGGTTGATCGATTGGTAACCTACTCTTATAAGGAATTGATTCTCTCCATGCGATTGTTTCTGAGATTCAGTGGGTATTGTATGTGCGACGGAGGGTTAACCTAAAGTAATTGTCTGGTTTCACGTTTTAGTTTTCTGAATTTGGTTTACTTGTTGAAGCTGAATGTAGCTCAATGGCAAATGTTGAATCTGTGCCTGGTGGCTAGGGAGCCTATAATTGATTAGGCTCACTCCTGTGTGAGCATCTCCTGAAAAACTTGCAGTGTTCTGACTAATTGTAATTGCTCACCCAATGGGAACCTAGTCGGTTCTAGAACTGGTACGTTTTTTCATCATTAGACACAGGATAAGAGATTTGCTCATCGATAATAATCCAACTTTGGCGTACGTTTTTTCATCATTAGACACAGGATAAGAGATTTGCTCATCGATAATAATCCAACTTTGGCGTCCCTCTGTGACTCCCGTTTGGACACGGCTCCCTAAGAGCGGCCCCCAAACAAAAAAAACAAAATCCCCACTCCCTTGTGCTTATGCACCCGGCCCCCAACTCCTTCGTGCCACGAAGTAGCGTGGCTGCTCATTGTCTGCGCTCCTTCCCCTATCGCACACTTGTGGGTTGCCGCGCCATGCCTCACCGCCTTGAGCCCCATTGCCGGCCGCGCCGCTCGCCCGTCCCAAACACCTGTGCTGCTTGCTCCCTCGCCGTCCGTCCGTCTGTGTCCCATCATCGTTGCACACGCCGCTGACCACGCCATGGGTGCTGGGAAAATGTGCCGTGGCGTCTTAGGTCTTCTCCGGCCGAGCGAAGCGCACCCACAAGCGCGGGCGGTGTGGAGGTGCTCACGCACCGCAGCTCGCAGGCAGCTCTGACCCTAAGGGCCGGAATCGATCGACCCAGCCTTCTCCTCCCCTAATGTTACATATGTATGTTCAAGTGTTTGAAGCATTTCTAATGTATATTGCAATTGTTTCATCTTAATGTTGCAAAAGCGATCGAAGGATGTTGCACATGTTGCAGGTGTTTCAGAGGCATGTTGCAGGAGTTCGTTCAAAATGTTTCATCTATTTTCATATGTATGTTGCAATCGTTTTTTATCTAGATGTTGCATATGTTACAACAGAATGTTTCAAATATTTCAGTGTTTCAGTTTTATGTTGCAGCAAGTGGTTTCATGTTGCAAGTTGCAAGTGTTTTATTTTGGATGTTTCATGTGTTTCACACACATGTTGCAAGAGCATGTTTTCAAATGTTTAATCTGTGTTTGAGTCTTATGTTACATTCATATTGCAAGTGCGGGGCATGCGGCGCGGGGGTGGGGGGGTGGGGGTGGGGTGTGGTGGGGTGCAACGGACGGGGGTGCTAGGGCCGGCGGTCGAGGGTGCTGAAGGTCGGAGCGCGCTGGGGGCGTGCTCATCCTCAGCCGCTCATCTCGGCTGCCGTGTGTCGCCCGCGCGGAGAGTAGAGAGAGAGAGAGAGAGGAGGGGGTCAGGGGAAGGACCGGCGGGCGGAGCGCACTCATGGGCAGGGTGAAGGCGGACAGGGCGGGCTACGCGGGCGTCTGGACATCCGGGCGCTAGGCATGCCCTTTGCTCATTGGCCCTGGAACCCAAAGATACATATAGATGATTTTCAAATTACATGAATGAATCTTTTTAGTACTTCATTATCAGGAGGAAACACATGCAAAGGCCAACTGGCCTGGCAACTAAACACAGAGAGAACGTGAGCCTGCTAGTCTAGCAAGGTGTTCGATCACTAGTGTCAGAAACTCAGAATAGAATCAAATTGTATCCCCACGATGGGCAAATTATATCCTCACGATGGGCTGAAGATTTGGAACATTGCCAACAAAGTTCGTCCAGAGAAACTGTCATCATCACGTAGCAAATACTTCAAAACTTGCTATGCAACTTTTTCTTGGGACGGAGGTATAGTAAAACCAAGATGAGAATTTTTAGGAGACATGCACCAATACGTAAAAATTAACATTTCCTTTCACCCTAAACTTAGATCATTATCAGCTAGCAGAACGAAGTTACAAATTACAATTAATTCCCTAACTGAGAAGACAGACACTGTTTAATAATCCATATATATGAAAGGAAAAAAGGCAAAATTGTACAATTAATGCCTCTCTGCTCAACTATTTTTTATGCGTCTTAGTAACGAACTAATCTAGGCCTCATCTAAATCATCTGAAGCTTGGTGTTCACCAGGTTCCGATCCTTATCATGTCCTCCTGGCTCCTGCTCATAATCAATACATATCAGCAATTGTGCTATTGAAGTCATACTCTATCATTGCATCATACTAAGGAAATCACGTTCCTTCTAACCAAACTAAACATTATACTGATGCAGTCAGCATTTACCTTCCCAAAGTGGCAAGATGTAAAATAGTAGTAATATATTCTGCATTCATTTATGTTCATCGGTAGTTTCTCTCAATCTATTACACACTGCCCATTTCAACATGTACGATCGCAAAAAGAAAATTCACAAAACCATGTTCGCTTGAATGTATGGTAGTTTCAAATACAAATCCGCTAGTACCATCTGTATATAAAACTAGCTGCGCCTAGTGAGGCTAATAATTCGTAAAATATCACGAAGTTTGATCTTAATGCGTGCAACAGCTTAAGAGACAGGAAGAATGAAAGAGGGCTTGCAAAATAAATACCTCTACTTGGCATGCTTAGGCTTTAGAAATTTTGGCTTTACCCCTTTCCGCTTCAATATGTATCCTCTCGAACTCTTGCTTTATGACTTTATTAATGTTATCTTCCACTGCATCTACTCTGTCCCCCAATGCGTTAATTTTCGGCACAATCCAACAATAGGAGAGTATGCCACTGATCAACAAAATTCTATAAACATCGAATGCGGCTTTTATGGCTTCAACCTTTACCATTTGTTTAAAAGTATCCTTTCCACTGAAAATCACAAATACAAGTGAGGATATCTTAGCTGGCAGTGATCATTATTTTCTTTTGAAGCTCTCCTAGATCATTGGAATAATGCAGATATGAGTCTCTCGACAGTGGAAATTGATGATTTGTGACATCTTAATGACACGTGGGATGAGAAGTTGTACCATTTTCATATTCAATGTGAATTTCAATCGGAACATTGTCTATGTTCCGAGTAAGATCTTGGAGAAGAGTTAGGGAATGAATGAAAGGACATACCAAGAGAAATTGAATACATGATTGTCATAGTATATATATTTAAGTTACAAATACTTTCCGTCTTGTACAATGATACAATCTCTAATAATGTGTAGCTCTAATAATTAGTACTCACTGTATAGGTACATATTATAACATAGTTATTCAATCAAACAAGTTTATGATACATGCATAAGTAATTCTAATTAAAAGGACAAAGTATTTATACGCACATGTTTTTTAATGTCTAAAGAATAAATAGCTCAAAAGTTTTTTTTATGATAGTTGTGAAAGATTCAGAGATGTTTGAGTAGAACCATGTCCATGTATATCCGATGCAAAGACAAGTATTAGTGAGTGGAGGGAGTAAATTGTTAATGCAATTAGCAACGCTATTATCTGATTCAGCTAGCACCAGTAATAACTTGCCACGGTTTGGTTAGTATATTAGTAGCTAGCTAGTATATGTAGCTAGGTTTGAAATTTTGAATGAACTTTGAAGGAGGCTAATAATATATATAACAAATTGTATTAATTGGAGTAGTAGATCTATATATACATATAATATACCTGGATGCTGGTTGAGAGGAAGAAGAGGAGGAAAACGAAGCAGTAGTTGGTTGGGTCGGAGAAGGGCCGCCATGGACATGGCCACGGAGTGGAGGACGATACGGCGGCGGCATCATCATCTTGGTCGCCAGAGATCGAATCCCTGCTGCCCCTCGCGCGGCAGCCATTGATTACGTACGACTGCTGCTGCTGCTGCTAGCTAAGAAAGAAGGATCGGAACGGAGCAGGCCGCCGGCCGAGAGGGGATCGATATATATCGGAGGTGGACAAATTAAGGAAGCATGCTTTGATGATTGAAATAAAAAGCTAGAATGCTAGCTACATATATATAATATAATCGATCGTACGTTCGTATGTCGAGCGCATGCGCTTCATGCATTGCAATTGGAGTTCTTTTTCAAGTTCGTCATTGCAATTGGAGTTGGATTTACGTATGTACCCCTGGCGACTCTGTCCCCTGGGCCCTGGTGCTGGTGGTAAGTTTGCAATGCAATTGGCTTTTGGGACTCACAAGAGTTGGAGTCGCCTCAACCAGGGTCTGGGGACTGGGACCCAAATACACAATGCAATGCAATGCAATGCAATTGCACTCGCACGCCATGTCAGCGATTGTTTGGTTTGGTGCCCTGGAGTTTTCTCAACTCCATCGTCTTACTTGTTGTTGCTGCTGCTCGCTGGGCAGCGTATCCTTGATTGCACGTTTTCACTGCTATGAGGTGGTGAAAAATCTGCATTGCTTGGCTTTAATTTCACTGCCTAATTGCTTGCTGGAAAGAAGGTCATGCAGATCGCGTTGGGGCGTTCACCTGCTCATCAAGCTAAAACAAACAGGCCTTCATAGACTTTCCAATCCAAGGTGATTTGTTCTGTCAGAATTCAGCACCCTGTATTATTCCACGTCACTTATTTGAGGCTTCGATGAAAATGACTTCTCTGTTTTTAGTTCCTTCAAGGTGACTCTGGTCTGTTATTTACTAATCTTCCAAGGGATGACGTGGAGAGGTAGTATCTGTGTCCCAATATTTTATTTCTTATAATCACCCCTACCCTGTTTTAGATTATGATCATATATCATACATTCATACCCTTATCATGCTGCATCTCCTGGAAAATTTGCAGTGCTGCATAGGACGAGATTTTCTGAACCCCAAAGAAACATATAGATGATTCTCAAGTTACATGAATGGATCTTTTTGGTACTCGGCTATCAGTAGGAAACACATGCAGAGGCCAATTGGCCTGGCAATTCAACAAGTCCAGTAAGGTGATCTATCACTAGTTCAGTGACCTCAGGGCCATCCAAAAATGAACATGTATTCCGATCAACTCAAGGCACTTGGATTCATTCATCATGTCTAGAGCATTGGAAAGTATTTTTACTACAGCCGCACAGGTGATAGACGGGGGAGATACCCTTGTCACAAACCAGTTTCATCACCACTCAGCAAAAGGGGAGATACACTTGTCTTTGATAACCAATTTTATTATCACAAACAAAAACACAAAATCACACCTCGTCTTTGTCCTCCATGCATTGTCGGTTTCATAACCTTTCTTGTCTTCCTTATCCTTTCTTTCCAAGGGTAGCTCAACTCTTTTCTCCATTGCTCATCTTAAGCCACCTAAGCTTGGCATCACAGGTGCTCCTTACGTTGTCCTAGATGATGCACAGAACAATAAAAGTTAGCAATTGCACTGCTGAAAAGTGAAAGTTAACCGAGCGGCGTCAGGCGGGTTGAGGGGTGTCTTTGCTCAGTCGCGTTTATTGTTAGCTATGTAATATACAACCACGTGCGAGCTTGTTCTGGGGATGTTTTTCGGTAATCTAAGGATTACTGTGGATGTGTAACGCAACTCTTTTTCCTCTGCTTAATGAAATACGTGCCTTGCACGTTCTCGAAAAAAAAGAAACACAGCCTATGTAGTTGATGCACAGTAGCTAAAACGAAACCAATTGCGTTTCTAACCCAGTATAAACTTGCGCACCAGAACCATGCAATTGAACAAATTAATTAACATCTTACGCCACCAGACTAGATATGATAGTGTGTAGTACAATAGTAGTAGGTCATCTAATGACTAATATCCATTTGTACAAAAGCAGATAATCTAATATCATTTTCTGTTCAGCAGTAGTTTCCCTCGGATTATTGCTGCATCCATTTCAAAATGTAAGTGCAAACGAATTGCGAACACTGATTTGCTTATTTCATATTTATTATTCCTAACAGAATGATGGATCTAGGGAAGTAATTTCAAATTGCAAATGAATGGTAAACTTTTTGTGTTAGATTAGTCACTGATCAAAGATAACAATGTTTGAAACTCAATACGCGTATGGGCAGCAAGCAAAAATGAAGAGTATATAAGACTAATACCCGATGCTTGTATCCTTTGGCCTTTCGAAAACTCGCCTATTACATCTCTAGCTTCAATCTGACTTCCCATGGAATCGAGAGCTGCATGTCTCCTTTCATTTCGTAGCTGCTTCATCTCTTTAGTAAAGGCGTCCAATTTGGCGTCTATACGGTCCAGTGTCGGAATGACATAAAACTATATAAAAGTGAAGCCACCGATCACCAGGCCGTAAGCTGCCGTGGGTGCAGCATCTATGAAACCAGCTTTAAAACTGAAAGTGACAAATGCAAGTGACAATTCGTTCTAGAAGGAACACTTACCAGTTATTTCTTTATAGATAGATATCGAAATTGGAAGCAGAAGTCTTACCAGTCCCACTCATTGCCACTAGGAACTTTCTTGTTATAAGTTTGAGGACCCTAAAGAAACATGTAATAGAACAAAGAGCATCATCAATACCAGTAATATGAATGCTATCAAGATCACGATGTGTATCTAGGTTGGTCACATAGAGCTGGCATGACACAAGTCAATTTTATTTCATAATCATAAGTACAACAATAATCTCAAGTAAAGAATCAAATGTGAATGTGATACTGTGGTGTAATACCTAGGATCATGAATGTGATAACAAAATGTCAACATTGAAAACTAAATAGTAATTTAGGTTCTATGTATACTAGATAGATAGACATGACAACAGGGTGGGTGACTGTGAGACAGGGGGGATAAGATGATTTGTCTACTATTACTATCGTGTATGTATGTCGACCGAAAGACTACCAGATCAAATCAAAGAGGAGCAGCGAGCGCACCCTGAGGTTGGCTGACGGCGGCGTGGAACCAGTAGATGCAGAGAAGCTAGAAAACCAGAGGCGATTGGAGCTTGTTGGGAGTCGGCCATGGCGCTCCAGTGCAGATGGAAGGCGAGCCATCTTGGTGGCCACAGATCGAAGGAGCGCTGCTCCTGCCATTGCCATGCCTAGCAGCAGCAGCAACAGCGTTGGATGCTATTCGTCTTTCGTCCTGGCGATTAATGCTAGAGCGAGAGAGAGAAAAAAAATCCAATCGAGTCGAATCTGAACAAAGGGAATTGTGTATGATTTGGATGGATTTCCCCCTGGTCGGCTCCGGCACGGGATTTTTTTAAAGATTAATTGCATATCTAGCATCTGGGTTGCAAGAATTGCAAATATAGTATATTGTCGTCCGCTGGGGAGCCGATAGGCCCTATCGGTGGCCCAAAATCCGACTGCGCCCCCGACCAGCATGCTGGATAGCCGATAGGCCTCTGTTGGCTTTCGGTAGCCGCCCTGTCGGACGCTGGATTGCCGATATGCCGGCATATATGCGTGGAGAGGCTATACGTACATAATAATACGTACATACGATGCACTATGACTTTGTTGTGCGTACTGGCTATATGACAGACGAAAGTATGTAGCTAGTCAAAGCACCTACGTACACAGTAGCTAGTAGCTACGATACAGACTGATACACCTACCTACGCATACACCAAGCGGCGACTCATCAGGATCGGAGTATGTAGCAGCATGTCGTCTACACTGCTCCTGCGTGCCGTACCAGATGGATGGAGACACAAATAAAGCTGATTGCTGATACAAACAAACAAAAATATTAGTCACTGCTATGACCAATCTCGAACAGAAGCCAAAGACTTTAGGGTTCTAACTGCATGCTTATTAGTCCACACTCCACACAGTAGGTACTATCAATCTATAAGGTTGCCAGTTAGGATTATTGATTGTAGTTTCACCTTTTCCCAACCTTTTGCATTGATGATGCCGCACTTCTCTCGCTCCTCCCTCTCGCCGTCGCCCGCCGGCGTACCTCTACAGTAGGCACGGGACGGGATATGATAGGGCAGAACGGAACGGAACGGGTCATAGTCATTAGGAACATCGCGATGCCGATTCTTCAAGGAAAGCATGCCATGGCCCATCAACTGCCCATGGGCTTCTGATCTGGACTGGACGAGGCTGCCAACAGCGAGCGAGCCCTAGCACATGCAGGCTCACGGGAATGCTGTGCCTGAATCAGACTGTAAATAAATTGGAAATTTTGACTAGGTAAAGTATTGAATGTGTGTCAATTCAATTTGTCAACTTGACATCCAAGTTGTGTCTTATGCCATGGGATGACACATGGGATTTATTGGCTCTTGATGCACATGCTGCTGTCTTATGCCTCCGTCTGAATGTTATGATAGCTCAACAGTAAAAAGTCATGCTTACATGAACCATCACAAACATGTACTCTAATTTCTTACTTGCTCATTCTTGTGTGCCATTAGGGCCAACTAATAATAACTATAATAACATAGGAAACTAGCTAAACCAGATATAAGTTTACAAAGGCTCAATTCAATGAAGTCTCATATTTTCCAGTTACTCCTAATAAATAAATAATGTCTTGTGCTTATGTCTTGGAAATGAGAACACTGACTGAATAGCAAAAGACTTGCACAATTGCCAAAAGACGGAAGCTATTCTTCTCAAGTCTCAACACCAACATTCATGTACCAGTGTTGCTAAAATCAACAAATCACCAGTAAAAAAAGATCATGCAATTTTTTTATGCCTGTTGCAACGCATGGACCATCGCCTACATAGTCAGTGCAAAGATCATATATAACCTTGACAGGGTGAACCATCTTTTAGTGATACACATATATTAGTAAATTATTGACACCCTCGACAACTAACTAAAAACTACACGGTTCCTTAAACAACCAAACCAATTCTACTGCAAGACTCCTCTCATCTACACCTTTCCTTGAGAACGAGCTGAATCCAATGCAATCTTGAGCTTGGCGTTTTCAGCTTTCAAGTCCATGATGGTAGCTTTGAGCTCCTTGACATGATTTTCCTGGGAATGCATCTTCTTCACGGCTTCTTCTTCTTCGCCCAACTTGTCAATAACCCCTGTTCCCTTCTGGGTTTTGTTACCATGTCCTGCTGCATGATGATGATATAACAACAACATATAATTAGTAATTGTGCTGCCAAAGTCAAACACAACATCCAACTTACCAGTGGACAGAAGCTAAATGAAATGAAAGCAATTAAAACACCAAGTTAGAACGTTCCGACAACGCAGAGCATTATTTTTGTCTTTTCCTCTCAAATGAAATGGCAAGATGTAAAATAGTAGTAGTAATATATAATACATCATCAAAGGACTGAATCATCAAGTGTTCACTGATAGTAGTCTCTTACAAAATCATGGTAACACAAACAAACTGGGTGGTATCATTTCTGATATCAGAAAGAGTGCTGATTGTGTTGTCAAATAAAGTCTCAACGATGCTCAGATTTCAAACATGATGAAGAAAAAAGAAATTTTGATATAGTCTAATTAATATACCTGAGGCTAGCGCGGTTGGAGTTTCATGAGAAACGGAAGAGGCGTCCGTATTCTGGATATGGACAAGGTGCGAGATTTCCTTACGGAGATCCTCACACACGGTTGTCACCTCATCCACGTTTGGCTTGATCCAAAAATGCATGTAAATCGCGGCACTAACCAGCGCAATGTAAGCCATACCAGCTGTAGCCTTATCGAGTGCGGTAGTATCAAGAACCTGAATGCATGAAGATACAAATAAATACACAAATCAATCATCGCCGAATTAGAGATGGATCCGGAGGTAAAATAATAAAATTGAACAAAGAGCACCATGCATGAATGATTGACCTTTTGCGGCGTGGAAGGAATCGGATCAGGAGAGGTGCGGCTATGAATTCCACGGCCGTGGACAAGACGATGGTACAGGGGCGGCGGCGGCGGTGCGTGTGCAATCTTGGTCGTGAGCCGCCCTGCTACGGATGGAAGCCCGGTTGCTGCGGCCATGCCCGCTGACACCAATACGTCCGCCGTCCCTTGCTGGATCACATGCATCAATAGCAATAGTAAATAATACAGTTAGTTAGGTCTTAACCTCCCAGATTGAAGGCAGGGCGGGCATACCTGGACCTGGTTCTGGTTGCTGTTAGCAGGCCCTGAGCGAGCCCCGCCATGGAGTCCACGCGCGACAAGAGAACGATGATGCGTCGGGGCTGCGCCTGCGCGCGACATCTTGGTCGCGACAGATCGAAGAAGCGCTGCCGCGGCCATGATCACTACAACCAACCAATCGATGGATCTCTACTCTCTGTACCCTGTTCAATCTCAATTGCTGCTTCGTCTGCCCGTCCTCTAGCTCTAGCTGCTAATCTGATTTCACCTCACCTCCCACGATTGTTATATCGGTAATGTAGCCGTGCCCGGATCGGATCGGATCGGACGGAGACGGAAGGAGCCGGCGGCTCCCCGCTCCCTGCAGGAGGCCACGAGTGTATGGGCTTTGGGATTCTTTGATTGAGGCAGCCGGCCTAGGAGGAAACTCTTTCCTATATTTTCTGATGAGGTGGCAGGCCCAAGACTAGACTGATCGATCCACCTGTTCACCGTCATTCCACTCATCAAATAAAAAAAACTGTTCACCGTCATGGTGTATCACTGGGCTACCAGGCACGCTGCTAACATAAGCCGCAGCTGCTTCGTCGTATAATCATATCAACGCGATGTCCTAGTTGAGAGGTGGATGCTACGCTGGTAACCATATTCTGGTAAGGTACAGTAGTACATGGTTTCACACCGTGCGTTGAGTAGTAATTTCTAATTTGCATCTGCAACAATGGTTGAATCTTGAGCGATTGTTTTCCTTCTGCTTTCTGAGTTGGGTTTCGAGTGAAACTGAATGTACCTTAATGGAAAATGCTGAATCTGTGACTGGCATCCGTGGATTAGGTGTCTACTTGTTACATTTTCACTGCACGATGCTGCTGCATCTCATGAAACATATATATGCCTTGCTTGGCATTTCAGCGTGGCACATGGTGAGTGACCGGAGACTAATTACACTGGGCTCATTACTTGCCTAATGGAGGGAGATGTGTATGTACTAGAACTGGCGCAAGGGAAAAGGAGTCACAGAGATCAAAGATGCTGCTGAGCAGTACGCCAGTGCCTGTCTTCAGTGTTTACCACAGGGAGAGGGAGCAGGTCAAATCCTCTAGCAGGTATCCACTTGTCTTAGTCTGTTCCAAATGCTATAGCGCACATCAACTAATTTTGCTCCTGCTTTCGTCATCAACTAAATTTTACTTTTACCCTTCCAAGAAATACTCAATTTTGCACAGGTTACACATTTCAGTTATGTTGCATAATCCACTTGATACCCTGAAACACATTGTTCCTAAGAGAAGCGCACGTATTTTTATTAAAAATGAGCCTTACTGAACTAAGAGGAGCACCTTCCAACTTTTACTGTAGTTACACGTACCACATCATAATAAAGTGAATACGTTGATGAGTTTAAATTCAAAATTCTTCACTTTCTTAGGGTGTTTCACAGTAGTTCAGCTCAGCAGTAGCAATTGTATCCGGAGAGTTGGATGTGCCCATTTATGCTGGTCTAAGTTCCTTTCATATGAGATGAAATTAATTTTGGCCCTTGGGGTTTATTGGCTCTTGATGCACATGCTACTGTCTTATACCTCTGTCTGAATGTTATGTTAGCACAACAGTAAAAGTCGTGCTTACATGAGCCATCACATCCATGTACTCTAATTTTTCATTGCTTCATTCTGGTGTGCCATTAATTAGGACCAATTAATGATATATAATAATAACATATAACATAGGAAACTAGCCAAACCAGATACATAAGTTCACAAAGGCTCAATTCAGTAAAGTCTCACATTTTCCGGTCAGTGTTCCCAATGACAACACTGACTGAATAGTTCCATCAACATAAGAACACAGACTGAATAGCAAAACACTTGCACAAAGGCCAAAGGAAGCTATTCTTCTCAAGTCTCAACACCAACATTCTTGTATGGCTGCACTAAAACCAGTATTTCTAAAATCAACAAATCTCCAATAAAAAAAGATCATGCAAATTTTGTATGCCTGTTGCAACGCATGGACCATCACCTACATAGTCAGTGCAAATATCATATATAACCTTGATAGGGTGAACCATCTTTTAGGGATACACATATATACAAATATATTAGTGAATTACTGACACCCTCAACAACTAACTAACAACTACACGGTTCCTTCGTATCCGATCCGGTTTCTCAAAATAATAATAATAATAATAATAATAATAATAATAATAATAATAATAATAATAATAATAATAATAATAATAATAATAATAATAATAATAATAATAATAATAATAATAGCATCGGATCCTAAAATTTCACTGGTGGAAGTCTGGGTTACATCAACGGATGGCTTATAATAATAATAATAGCATCGGATCCTAAATCTTCGCTGAGAAGCCCAGACTTCCAAGTTGGGATTCTGGACGCTACGGCGTCCACCAACGGTTCCTCATCCGCCCGGCTCAACCTCCTCAGCGACAGAGGGATGCCCAAGTAGTTGTAGGGGAAAGGCAAGATAGTGCACGGGAACACGTGCTGAATTGCCGCGATAGCTTGGTCGTCGCAGCGAATCGAAGTTGCCACACATTTGTCGAAGTTAGTGATGAGTCCGGAGGCCCCTGCGAACAACTGTAGGATTTGGCTGAGACACTCCAAATCATCGGGCAGGGGAGCTGTTAAAACGATTAGATCATCGGCATATAGCGATGCTCGGTGTGCGATCCCCCGGCCCGGCAGCGGCGACTTAGCAGAGTGCCGGTCAGCCTCCCGAATCAATGAATTCAGCACCTCCATGACGATGACAAAGAGCATCTGCGAGATTGGGTCCCCCTGCCTGAGTCCACGGGCGTGCGCGATGTGTTGTCCAGGTCTCCCATTGACTAGGACCTTGGTATTTGACGTGGAAAGTAGAATGGAAACCTAATTCGTCCAGTGCCTGGAGAAGCCGATGTGTTGGAGAATCTCCAGCATGAACGGGCACGCTACGGAATCGAAGGCCTTGGCGATGTCGATCTTGATTAGCACCGAGGGGAAGCTCCTGGAGTGCAGCCATCGACACGCGAGCTGCACCGACCTGAAGTTGTCGTGGATGGCCCGGCCTTTGATGAAGGCGCTCTGATTGAAAGCAACAATGTCCTTGAGCTTGAGCGCTAGCCTGGTCGCCAGACATTTGGCGAACAATTTTCTAAAGCTGTGCATCAAGCTGATCGGACGAATGTCCTTGAGATGATTTGGCGTGGGGGGTCTTCCTTAGTAGAATCATGAGCGCATCATTGAGCAGATGAAAACTCCTAGCATCAGGCGACCATAGAGCGTTGAATGCATTGATGATGTCGTTCTTGATGATTGGCCATGCTACCCTGTAAAACAATCCATTGAACCCGTCAGGTCCCAGAGCACGGTCAGGCGGCAACTGCTTGATGTTGTCCCAAATTTCTTGCTCCGTGAAGCACGCATCAAGACTGGACATGTTGAGTTGCAGCAGCAGATCCTAGAGCTCGATGGAGTGCAGGCGCTGGAATGGCTTCTCCAGGATTCCATTAAAGTAACCAAAGATCAAGTTGGACTTGGCTTCATCCGCCGAGAACCAAGCACCGTCATGCTGGATCGACAGTACGTGGTTTTTGCGGTTTCTGTGACACGCCTGCAAATGGAAGAACTTGGTGTTCGCATCACCTTCTTCCAAGAATCTAATCCTTGATCGCTGACGCGCGATGGTTCTCGCAAGCGATGCTAGTCCGGGGCTTTCAAGCTTAAGCCCTTTTCGCAGCGACACCTCCTCGTCATAGAGCAATCTGGATTCCTGAGCGACGTCGAGCTATGCAATTAGCTCGCGAGCCATAAATAGCTGTGACCGCTCACTACCAATATTCTGCACGCTCTGGCTCTTGAGTGCCTTGGCTGTCTTCCGGAGCTTGTAGTCCACTACCCTGCATGCGTCTGCGGTGACCACGCTGCAGTCCTAGGCTTGCCTGACCACATGCTCGAAGTCGTCGAGCTTTACCTAGAAGGCCTCGAAGCGAAAACGCGGCTTTGCACACGGCACGGCGCACAGACGCGAACGCGCGGTCAAGCCCCTCGAAGGTCGGCCGGCGCCTCTCATTGCTCCACGTAAATAACCTACCGTGCAAGTAGAGCTCGTCAATCTGGCATGCGTCGAGCGTGCGACAGAAGCGACGCATGGATCTTAAGTTGAGACGATCATTGCTTTTGTCCGACACTTGGTAGATGAGGTTGAAGTCCCCACAGATCAGCAGACATTACATCAAGCTTAGTCTCCACTAAACAGAGCAAGGAGACGCGTTCTTTCAGCAAGAACTCGCGTACGACAGCGCGACGTGCCCGCATATATATTCAGGCCACGAGCGTTCCAGATCAACAAGTTTTGTCCTAACATAGGAAACCAGAGGTGCGACCTAGCAACATAGTAACTCAGGCGGCGCTAACAGCGCCAAGTGTCCGCTGCTTCCTGCCTGGGAATAGAACCTTCATCGCCTCACGCTCATAGTCACATAAAACGGGTTCACCACCTTCGACCCTCGACCCGGGTTCGTCGACCCCGACCCGGGTTCACGGGTTCATTTTCGACCCGAAGTGTAAAAATCTCTCACGAGTAGCGTACCACGTACCGCGACCCCGTATCTCGACCCCATCGACCCAGAAACTTTGTGACTATGCTCACGCTTGGACGACAACAGAGGTAGGGTGAACGCCGTCTGGAACTCATGAAAGGACGCCTCATCAGGTAGAGCAGTCTCGATCTCCAGCCCCAGGTGCTTCATCATGAATTTTCTCACCTGAGCTTCGGGTCTGTGGGCCCTGAACTTACTCTTCGTGGTCAGGTGTGCGCTCCGTTTCGGGATCCAATCGTCATCATCCATAGAGCGCGATAGCTTGGTGCAGCGCAGCCGCGGCGTCGTCGGTAGAATCGGCCGCGACAACGGTTTCCTGAAGGTGCCGATGAAGCTGTCAATAGTCATCGCTGCGGTAGGGGCACCATCGCTGGCACGCTGACCCTCGACCACGGTGACATCGTCGTCAACTGGCAGACCCATGTCTAACGAGTAGGGAGAGTTCGCCGCCATCGAAGGCGTGGGCGACCCGAGCGAAGACTGACCGGAGCAACATACTTCATCCCTAGAGAGGCAAACATCATCCACCTCGTGGACCATAGAGACCCCGGCTGGAGCAAATGCATGGTTGGCTCGAAAAGGAAGGTCGACCCATCTTCAGGCCTGTTGCCAAAACAGGCCGCTCGGCCCGCCACCGAACCTCATCGTCCTCGGCCACGACGGCCCGCCGTCGCCCTCCTAGAGCCCCAGCCAATAGCCATTGTACTTGCTGTCACTGCTACCACTGTCATCGCTGGCGACGAATTCATTGTCCGATGATGGTGACGGCGTATGCGAGTCTTGGAATTCCACGAGCCTGAGCCGCACCAAGTACCTGACGGCCGGCACCTCATCGTGGATAATCTCCTCCGGCCGAAGATAGAGCGGCGAGCCACCGTCGTGCTCCTCCTCGGGCTTCGGAATCGCCATAATCTTCTCATCAGGAACAAGGTCAGGGTGGGCAGACCAGATGGCCACGAAGAGCTCATGCTCGTCATCGGGGTCATTGAGGGCACCATCGTCTGCGATCTCCACCCGGGCGCATGACGAGCCTAGGATGGTCTGGGCCGTCTCCTTGGACCTCGCGTGCGCCGAGATGCCCATCAAGCCGACGAGTACCCTGAACCTGAAGGCCCCCAGGAGGCCATGGATAAGTGGCTCCACCTGCGCCAGCGGAGAGCGAACAGGGCGTTGTCCAGAGTGGGGTCCCCAGGACGAACTCCAAGTCCTCCCGACAACTGAAACGGACAATGAAATCCTCCGGCCTGGTTGGGCTCCTCTACCGCTATCCAACAGCAGGTTCTGCAGGCGTTTCATGCCAGCCCGGTTGGTGGGCATTCCGGCTTTCCAGTTACCTACAGCCGAATCAAGCAACTACTGTATTTTTTTTGGCCTGGTATGAAGTCTGCCATCCACTCTTTTGTTCAGTCCTGCTCGGTGTGCCTGCAAGCCAAGCCCGACCATGCTCGCTACCTAGGCCTTCTACAGCCTTTGCCCATGTTGTCTGCTTCCTGGGAGGTAATCACAATGGATTTTATTGAAGGCCTGCCTCAATCCGGTTCAGCCAACGCAATTCTCGTGGTGGTCGACAAATTTTTCAAGTTTGCCCACTTCATTCCCCTTCGCCATCCATTCACCGCTGCTGTCGTGGCTCGGGTATTCCTGGATACAGTTTACAGACTCCATGGTTGGCCTAAGACTATCATCCCTGATCGTGATAAAGTGTTCACCAGCAAGTTCCGGCAACTGCTATTCCGTACTGGTGCTAACCTTCACCTAAGCTCCTCCTATCATCCACAGACAGACGGACAGACCGAGCGCGTCAATCAGTGTCTGGAAACCTATCTCCGCTGCTTCGTGCATGCCTGTCCGTCTCACTGGAGTCGTTGGCTGTCCCTCGCCGAATACTTGTATAATTCCTCAACTCATTCATCCTTGGGCCATTCTCCCTTTGAGGCGCTCTACGGGTATCCGCCGCGGCATTTCGGATTGGATGTGGATGCTCTCTAGGAGGTGCCAGACCTCTAGACCTAGATGAAGAATCATGAGCTCATGCAAGCAGTTGTTAAGCAGCACCTCGTCCGTGCTACTGCCAGAATGAAAAGACAGGCAGACAAGCATTGCTCAGAAAGGCAATTTGCAATGGGTGACTCGGTGTTTTTGAAGCTTCAACCCTATGTGCAGTCTTCATTGGCTCACCGTTCCAACAACAAGCTCACCTCCAGCGTATTGGTGCCGTCGCCTATAAGCTCGAGTTGCCTGCATCAGTGGCCATTCACAATGTTTTCCATGTGTCCCAGTTGAACTCTTCACCAGGATCACAACAGGTGTCCCCTTCTCTTCCTTCTGATATGCAGGAGTTTTAGGTCCCAGCGCATATTCTTCAACGCCGCTGGACTGCTGTTGACCGGCCTGTGGAGCAGGGCCTGGTCCAGTGGTCGCAATCACCTCCGGAGCTTGCCACTTGGGAACCACTACTACCTCTTAGGCAGCAGTTTCCGAGGGCACCGGTCTGGGGACATGCCATTTCTGAAGAAGAGGGCGATGTCAGTGCCCCGACCACACTGGCTCCTGATCAAGACTCGGCGACAGGCTCCACTCTAGCTATGCCTGCGCCTCGGCCCAAGAGGGAGCGCCGGCCCAATGCTTGTGTTTACGGCCCAGCCTGGAACAACTAGGAGAGCTAGTATAAGAAGGGGAGAGAGAGGCATTCCAGGGCATGAACCCAGACTTGTAACAAATATTCGTTTTAATTACCAAGCACTCTACTTATCGTACACTATTGTTCTTCTTGTTCTTCTTTCCCCTCCCCCACGACAACTCCTCACAGAATCCGAGCAACAAAACACGTGGCTGCAAATTTACAGACTGAGTGACAATAACCTCCATTGCTTGAAAACTAAAGCCAACATTTGGTCAACCATTACTGAAAATGCAGACTCACAATGAGCACGACTGAAGCCCTCCTACTAAACTGAGTCTCATTCAGTTCTTAAGCCTGACTAACATGCTAAAAAAATGGAACCCATGTTTGCAGAGAGAATCCTAACAACGAAGCATAATAATGTACATACAGAACTAAAAGGAGGGCAGAAGCCACGCGTGCTATGAGAGAGGAAGAAAAAGTGATCAAAAGGAGCAGAACTCACTCAACATCGTCATTGGGTCCGGCCCGATAGTGCTTAGCAGTCCAGCATTGGTTGCACTTTTCAGAATCTGTTGTAGTGGATCCATCGCGAGGATGAACATCATTGGCGATAAAGGGTCGCCCTGCTAGAGTCCTCGTCAGTGATGAACTGGTCTGCCGGTCTGCCCGGTCTCCTATTCATTATGTAGTAGTCTTAGACCAGATAATGGACACCAGGTCACGCCATCTTTGGCCGAATCCCAACCTTTTCATCCCATCATACATACATTGTCAAATGCTTTGGCGATGTCAAGTTTTAGGAGTAGCATCGGCGTTTTGGCTCTATGATAGTGGTTGACACTTGACAGCACCTTGGATGTATTGGAAATTGTCAAGATGATTTGTTCTTTGTGAAGGCACTTTGGGCGTGAGACACCAGATCTTGCAAATGTGGAGCCAACTCTCTTGTTCCTGGATTGAGGAGGTTCCATTGATCCGCACGCTTCATGGTGTTTTGGAACATGTTAACTTTTGTCCTTGGTTTTGGTAGTCCCCACCCCTATTCATTATTTTGGTTTTGTCCTCCACATGAGTGATTATATTCTCCTCGTGTTGCAGCAAAGAAGGAAATACTGTGTATGTATCACATATGCTCATATCGTAATGCAGCAGCACAAAAGGACAACATAGTAGCAACACGGCAGGGCAGGGCAGGGCAGGGCAGGGCTGCAGAGTGTCTCTGGTTGCATTAGGGGAGAAACAGGACAACACCAGCAAGCAGGTGAAATCTCTGACTGCAACTCAGTTCGAGGTCGGACACCCATCGAAAATGCAGCTTCGGACGGACAGGATCCTTCCTGAATTTGGAGGGCCAGAAGAACAAATGAATGAATGAAACCTAGCACATATTTGCTGGAGTTTGTTAGTGTCCAATGCGTCAGTTTTTTCCCTTATATAATAATCTAAATAAGGGTGGTTTGGCTTGGCTTGGCACTTGGCAGGATGGATCTCTGAAACACTTGGGCCCAAATGCTACTGGCAAGCGTCACGTTGTGATGTGAGAGACCTGACCTGCTCCCAACTCACTGGACTAAGGCTAGGACATGTCAACACAGCACCAGACTGTTCTCTAACGCCCCAGCGATGAAGGCAGCATGGAGGCAACGCACTCAGACAAGGCCAACATCCTACTAGATGATAGTAGATTACTAGTTTACTACACAAACCTGTTCACTAACGCCCCAAGGAGGACAGCTTCAATAAATTGGGACCTACTACTGAATATCCAATCTCATGACTAGCAACACTTGGACAACCCGATCACCAAGTGAGAAAGCACCAGGCCCGGACGGATTCATAGGCCTGTTCTTCAAAGTCAGCTGGTATCAATAAAACCTCCTCAATCAACGCTCTATAGTCCTAATGAGCCTATTACTCAGCCATGTTCGAGACTTCGAGGCTACTACACTCAGCCAACGTGGATCCCACATGGCAATAGTCATTCACTCTTGGGTTCAGCTTCCATACAGCAGTCATTCACTCTTGGGTTCAGCTTCCGCCTTGGAACTCTCCTGGTATACAGTTGACATCCAGCTCTTTGAGAAACTTGAGCTCTCTTAGTTCAGTTTCCAGCTTTTGATGCTTCACCTCCGACTCCTCGCGGTACCTTGAGACGGACTCTACCGTGGCCTTGAGCTCAGAAAGCACCTTCTCACTCTCCTCTTGTATCTCAGCTTGGCGTGCTTCTATCTTGTCCTGCCTGTCCGAGATGGACCTCAGGTAGAGGAGATACCCATGGCCTGATGCCATAAGGATCACACATTTTCCCACTCCATCGATTATAACATTCTGAACTCTGCAGTCACAAATAGGGTGATGTTCAGATAACAGAAAACAAAATGACAGATAAACATGAAAATCAAGGTTATGTTGTTTTTCTAGTTATGTTTACAATTGCTTGTCTTGACATTTGTGAGTGCAGTCTACTATTTTTCGATATTGTTGTTTTGCAGGTTTTGTTTACAATTGCTTGTCTTGACAGGTGAAGAGGAACCCCAACCCCCATGACTGCAATAGTACAAGGAGGAGTGGGAAGGTAAAGCAAGCAACCAATTTCTGACAAAATTAAGGATTGGCTTGTTGAGGATCCTAGGCTGAAATCTAAGCAGCTTCAGAAGAAATTAAAAGATGAGAAATTCATTACAAAAGGGTTGGTGCAGGTAGGCAACTAGCTGTGGATCAACTGTTTGGGAAGTGGTTTGACAGTTTCAACAACTTGTATATGTTCAAAGCACAGATTGAAACATCTTGTCCTGGTAGCTTGGTTGCTATTGGTCATCACACTATCAATGAGAAGATTAGGTTCAATTGAATTTTCTTTGCAATGAAGCCATGTATTGATGGATTCCTTAGAGGATGTAGGCCATATCTTGCTGTAGATAGCACATTTCTTACTGGCAAATTCAGAGGCCAGTTATGCACTGGATGTACCCCGTTGCTCTAGGTGTAATAGATTCTGAGACAACAGAGAACTGGGTGTGGTTCATGGAGAGGCTGAAACAAGCTATAGGAACACCTCCTGGTATGACTTTTCCACTAAAATGCTGGACAAGCAGTGATGTCAGGTGTACAGACAGTATTCTCAACATGTGAACATAGGGAGTGCTTGCTCATATAAATTTGGTCAAACTTGAAATACATTTTTGAATTACTTATAATTTAGGATGGAGGGAGTAAGACTATCCGCACTCGTGGTACTCTAAATTCATCCTCTAAAAGGTCTGGTCATCAAGATTCTCTCCTCTATACTTAATTCTCCCGCACTCATCCATCCTCCATATCATCCTCTATCCACTGTGGGGCCTACTTGTCACTTTATCTAAATTGAGAGCAATTAGGTCTCAGGATTGATTGATTGATATTGAATACATGGGTTACATATATATAGGCAAGGATCAATAGGGTTTATAGAAACACCCAATCAACGGTGATCCTTGCCTAATCAATCATGTCTATCCTAATCAACTGGCAGCCCAGCATATGGGCTTGAGCGCCTGGCCCATGGCCTGCCCAGAGGGCGCCTATATTCTAACACTCCCCCTCAGTCGAAACGTCAGCCACTTTGCACGTTTAGACTGGACCTAAACTCCGTGAACACTGAAGAAGGCAGCCCTTTGGTGAAGATATCCGCATACTGTGAGGAAGTAGGGACATGCAGTACTCGAACATCACCAACGGCGACTCGTTCTCGGACGAAGTGAAGATCAATCTCGATGTGCTTGGTTCGCTGATGCTGAACTGGATTGGAGGTCATGTAGACTGCACTAGTGTTGTCACAATACACCAGTGTGGCGCGCCTGAGAGAGGCGTGTAGTTCCAGAAGTAGCTGACGCAGCCAGGTGGCCTCTGCAACTCCGTTGGCCACTACGCGATACTCGGCTTCAGCACTTGATCTTGACACGGTGTTCTGACGCTTGGAGGACCAGGAGATAAGGTTGTCACCAAGGAACACAGCATAGCCCGAGGTGGACTTGCGAGTGTCTGGACACCCAGCCCAGTCAGCATCAGTGTAGACGATGAGATCAGTCGAAGAAGACGGTCGCAGCAAGAGACCAAGATGGAGTGTGCCTCGAACGTAGCGAAGAATCCGCTTCAAGGCTGCAAGGTGAGGCTCACGTGGGTCATGCATGTGAAGACAGACCTGCTGGACTGCATACGCAATGTCTGGCCGAGTGAACGTTAGGTACTGGAGGGCGCCAGCAAGGCTGCGGAAGTCTGTAGCATCAGACACTGGGGCCCCCTCAGCTGCAGCAATCTTCAGATTGGTGTCAACTGGTGTGGAGCACGGCTTGCACTCTGTCATTCCAGCGCGATCCAGAATGTCCAGCATGTATTATCGCTGGGAGAGGAGGAGACCATCACCACTGCGCTGAACCTCCATGCCAAGGAAGTGATGCAATTCACCGAGATCTTTCATGGCAAACTCTCGCTGAAGGGCTGAGATAATCCGCCAAAGGAGATCAGGTGAGGACGCTGTGAGGACAATATCATCCACATAAAGCAACAGGTAGGCTGTGTCTGATCCACGCTGGTAGACGAACAGAGAGGTGTCTGACTTGGCTTCAACAAACCCGATGGACAGCAGGAAAGAGGCCATCCGGCTGTACCATGCACGAGGTGCCTGCTTCAGGCCATACAGGGACTTCTTCAAGAGGCAGACAAAGTCCGGATGGGCTGGATCTTCGAACCCAGATGGCTGCTGGCAATACACAGTCTCCGACAAATTGCCATGAAGGAAGGCGTTCTTCACATCTAGCTGGTGAATAGGCCACCTGCGGGAGAGAGCCAAGGAGAGCATCGTACGGACTGTGGCCGGTGAAAGCATCTAGGCCCCAAGGTTTGGTTTCGGTAATTAATGACAACACTTTATTACCATGACTAACGTGTGTTTTGCAGAAACATTGGTAAGTTAGGTCATGGAGGTGATAACTGCTTTGAGCACTGTGGCTTCGTGTCCCTTGATGGAAATCGTTTCGGTTTTCAAAAGAGTGACGTCAAGATTAAGGACGGTTAGTTCCGGATGACGAAGTGTTAAGACACATTCGGAATAGTCGTTAGGATCTTCGTTTTTCTCTTTTGGCCGTACTATAAAGGGGGGCATGAATGGGTAGCTTGACCTAGGCGAGTCCTATGTTTAGGTGTGGTGCACACTTGTTAAACTTGGCGCTAGGCAACCCTAGATTAGCTCAAGGTTCAGTTAGAAGCAACTTGGTTGAAGTTGCGACGCGTTTCGGGCTGTTTTCTAGGCACCGGACGCGGTCTTCGGGAACACCGGACGCGTCCGGTGTGTACGTTACCGCGACTAGGTTTCGGCCTTGACCACCGGACGCGGTCCTCGCGAGGACCGGACGCGGTGGTCAGCGACCGACACGTGTCATCCAGGAAGAACGCCCGTCGGACGCGACCTGGACTTGATCGGCGAGTCCGGTGCGAGTCCAGTAAGGTCCAGAGAGGACCGGACGCGTCCGGTCTTCAGGCATCGGACGCGGCCTCGCGTCCGGTGTGAGTCCAGTAAGCACCCTTGCACGTCAGACGCGTCCGGTGCTAACTGACTGGCGCGTCCGGTGGTTCGATTTCAAAATCGCGTTTTGACCGTTACGGGCGACCGGCGCGTCCGGTGTGTTGCACCGGCGCGTCCGGTGACCCCGTGTCAGAAAGTAACGGTTCGTTTTCTTTGAGGGGTGTATAAATACAACCCCTCCACCTCTTTTAGAGGTCTCTTGCTCATTCAAACATCTGAGAAAACCCTTTAGAGTGCAAGGGAGTGCAAGAGCTCTAGTGAGGATAGAGATTTGAGAATCAAAGTTTGAGTTTCCTCACTAGTGATTCGAGAGTAGCAAGTGTGCATCCACCTCCTCATTTGGGCTCGTTGTGGTCAAGTGAGAGTTCTAGCTTGTTACTCTTGGTGATCGCCATCACCTAGACGGCTTGGTGGTGATTGGGAGTTTGGTGATCATCCGGCGGAGCTTGTGGATGACCCAACTCAAGTTGTGAGCGGTTTTGGGTGATTCGCCGCGACGGAGTGTCGAAGAATCAACCCGTAGAGAGCACTTGATCCTTGCGCGGATCAAGGGGGAGCGACACCCTTGCGCGGGTGCTCCAACGAGGACTAGTGGGGAGTGGCGACTCTCCGATACCTCGGAAAAACATCGCCGTGTTCCTTGCCCCTTTACATTCAAGCAATTACTTTCTCGTATTTACTTTCATTGCTTGTTTTACATTCCTAGAATTGCCATGCTAGACTAGGATTGGAAACTAGGGTGCAAAACTTTTTAACGGTAGACTCTCTAGGAACACAAGTAGGCACTAGGGGTGAATTCCGGCTTGTAGGATTTAATTCCTGCAATTAATTTTTAGAAAAGCCCAATTCACCCCCCCTCTTGGGCATCTTGATCCTTTCAATTGGTATCGGAGCCGTGTTGCTCCTAATTTAGGCTTTACCGCCTAGAGCAAGATGTCTAACGGGGAAGGACCACCTCCCACCTTTGAGGGGGATGATTTTCCATATTGGAAAATCCGCATGGAGGCGTACCTCGAAGCCATAGATGCCGGGTGTCTTAGAGCCGCAACCGAAGGGCTTCCCGCTATCAAGGATCCCGCAAACCCCACGGGTGACGAGGAGAAGTACGACCGGTGGAATGCAAAGGCCAAAAATGCACTCTACCGGGGCTTAGGCAAAGATATCTTCAATCGTGTGCGTAATGCAAAGAACGCTCATGATTTGTGGCAAAATCTTTGTGCTCTCCATGAGGGAACTAAGAGTGAGCGTGAGGAACGCTATCATATTGCTTTAAAGAAAATTAATTCTTTTGAGATGCTTCCCAAAGAAAGTGCTAATGAAATGTACACTCGCTTGAATGTTCTTGTAGAGGACCTCAATGCTCTTGGGCTCACTCAAATGAGTCAATCGGATGTTGCAAGGAGGATCTTGAGTGTGCTTCCCGTTGAGAAGTATGGTCACATTGTCACCGTGCTTCATCAAAGTGATCTCTCCACCGCAACACCGACTCAAGTATTGGGGAAGATCAATGCTCATGAGATGTACATGCACATCACTCCGGAAGAGGGCTCATCATCTTCGAAGAAGAAAGACTTGGCCTTCAAGGCTAGCCATGACAAGAAGAAGAAGAAGGGCCAAGCCATGATCGTGCAAGAAAGCTCAAGTGAAAGTGATATCGATGATGAATCACTTGCACTCATGGTTAGGAAGACCACCAAGATGCTAAAGAAGCTCAACAAGAGTGGCATCAAGTTCGATGGCAAGAAAAAGAAATTCTTCACAAGTAGCAAGAGAAAGCCCATCTCGGAGATGGATTGCTACAATTGTGGTGAACTTGGCCACCTAGCTCATCAATGCCCTAGACCACCAAAAGACAAGTTCAAGAACAAGAACAAGGGCAAGAAAAATGATTCAAGTGATGAAGAAGATGAGAAGAAGAAGAACAAGCCATACAAGAAGAAGGATGGCAAGAAGGAGTTCTACAAGAAGAAGAAGGGTGGAAAGGCATATATTGTTGGTGATTGGCTCACCGACATTGAATCATCTTGTGACTCCTCCGGAGATGAGAGCGATGATGAGAAAGAGAAGATTGCCGCATTTGTGATGGGGCCATCATCTTCACCGACATCTTCACCACCACCTTCACCGCCTTCTTCACCATCATCGTCCACTACTCACCTATGCCTTATGGCCAAGGGTGAACGTAAGGTACAAAACCATGATAGTGATGATGATGATAGTGATAGTGATGATGAATTTGATGCACCTTCTTATGATGAACTTGTAAAATTGCTAAACAAATACACTAAAATCATAAGAAGGACAAGAAGTGAAAATGATGACCTTCAAAATGAAAATGAATCATTCTCATCTAAGCTTGAAAATGCTCAAAAGACTAGTGGTGAGCTTAGAGATCAAAATGAAATTATGTCTTCCACTCTCAAGGAGCTCAAAACCTCTAACAAAGAGCTTAAAGATCAACATGATAAACTTGAGAAGAAACATGATGAGCTCATCACTAGACATAGCTCTCTAAAAGACAAATACACCACATTAAAAATTGACTATGATAGTCTTGTGGTTGCTAATGAACTTGCTCTTGAGACACATGATGCTACTAACAATGTTGTTAAGTGTGATATAGCTACATCATGTGATGATTTGATCATTGAAAGCATTGAGCAAGGTTCTAGTAGCAAAGGCAAGAGTGTGGTTGAGTCATGCAACCATGATGATTATGCCAAGATCAAGTGTGAGAATGAGAAGCTTGCAAATGAGAACAAGAAGCTTAAAGGTTTGATGGCTCCTGAGAAGCAAACAACAAATGAGTCACTCATTGAAGAGAACAAGAAGCTCAAGCAAGAAAAAGAGCATCTCAAGACCGGCCTAAGCAAGTTCACAAGAGGCCAATATTTGCAAAGTGAGCTCCTCATGAACACCGTAATGAAGATGGATAGAAGTGGTATTGGGTACTTGGCAAATCAAGAGAAGAAAGCAAAAACTCAACAACAAAGCAAGTCAAAGCCCAAGCCAAAGAGATGTGTTGAGTGTGGTCAAGAAGGTCACTTTGCTCATGAATGCAAAACTCCACCACCACAACCCTTGCCCAAGCATGCTAGACCCTTTGCCTTCAATGCTCATTACATGCTAAGAAAAGATTCAAATGGAAAGATGAAAGTCATGTTTTTGGGTCCCCCAAACAAGAATAGGCCAAAGAAAATATGGGTTGCCAAGTCACTAGTTGAGAAAGTCAAGGGCCCCTCTCAAGTTTGGGTCCCTAAACAAAAAGCTTGATCTCTTGTGTGTAGGTGAACTACAAGACCGGTGGATCTCATTGGGTTATTGATAGTGGTTGCACTCAACATATGACCGGTGATCCTCGTATGTTCACCTCCATTGAAGAGAATGGGATATGTCAAGAGAAGATCACATTTGGGGATAATTCAAAGAGCAAAGTCAAGGGTATAGGCAAGATTGCAATATCAAATGATCACTCTCTCTCAAATGTGCTCTATGTTGCTTCATTGAGTTTCAACTTGTTATCCGTTGGGCAACTTTGTGACCTTGGCTTCCAATGCTTGTTCACACCAAATGAAGTTGAAGTTTCAAAGATAGATGACAAGCAAGTGATATTCAAGGGCTTTAGATATAACAATCTTTATCTTGTTGACTTCACCTCCGAAGATGCAAATTTGATGACATGTTTGTTCACCAAGACCTCACTTGGTTGGCTTTGGCATAGGAGGCTTGCACATGTTGGAATGAGCACTCTCAACAAGCTATTGAAGAAAGAACTAGTAAGAGGATTGAAGGATGTAAAGTTTGAAAAGGACAAACCTTGTAGTGCATGTCAAGCCGGCAAACAAGTTGCAAACACTCATCCCACCAAGGCTTTCATGTCAACCTCAAGAGTGCTAGAACTTCTACACATGGACTTGTTTGGGCCTACAACATACAAGAGCTTGGGTGGTAATCTCTATTGTCTTGTGATAGTGGATGACTACTCAAGATATACATGGACTTTCTTCCTTCATGACAAATCCGAAGTGGCAAGTTGCTTCAAGAAGTTTGCAAAGAGAGCTCAAAATGAATTTGAAGTCAAGATAAAGAAGATTAGAAGTGACAATGGCAAAGAGTTTGACAACACCAACATTGAAGCTTATTGTGATGAAATTGGAATCAAGCATGAGGTTTCTTCAACCTACACTCCTCAACAAAATGGTGTAGTTGAGAGAAAGAACCGGACTTTGATCACCCTTGCAAGAACAATGTTAGATGAGTACAACACTCCGGAAAAGTTTTGGGCCGAGGCAATCAACACCGCATGCTATGCTTCAAATCGCCTCTTCCTCCAAAAGTTTCTTGGCAAGACCCCCTATGAGTTGCTTAATGGGAAGAAGCCGGACGTCTCATTCTTCCGGGTGTTTGGTTGCAAATGCTACATCTACAAGAAGCGTCAACACCTAGGGAAGTTTCAAAGACGTTGTGATATTGGTTTTCTTGTTGGTTACTCATCAAAGTCCAAAGCATATAGAGTATTTAACCATACCACCGGTTTGGTTGAAGAAACATATGATGTGGAATTTGATGAATCTAACGGCTCCCAAGGAGCAATTGAGAACTGTGATGATGTAGGTGATGAACCCTTGAGGGAGGCCATGAAGAACATGCCCGTGGGAGACATCAAGCCAAAAGATGATGAAGACGATGTGCAAATCATTGATCCACCATCTTCATCACGTGTGCCTCAAGATGATGACAAGAATGAGAGAGTTGAAAATGAAGATACTTATGTCTCTCATGAACAAGCCGAGGCACAAGCTCAAGATGTTGATGCTCTCCATCCACCTCCTCAAGTGGTTGATAGAAGAAACTCACCTCTACTTCAAGCTCATCCACAAGAACTCATCATAGGGAGTCCTACAAAGGGAGTAATGACTCGATCTCAAAAGCTAGCTTCTTTTGTTGAACATCACTCTTTTGTCTCTTGTGTTGAACCTAAGAATGTAGAAGAAGCTCTTCAAGATCCGGATTGGGTGAATGCCATACATGAAGAATTGAACAACTTCACCCGCAACCAAGTATGGACACTTGAAGAGCATCCTAAAGGTGCAAGAGTCATTGGAACCAAGTGGGTGTTCCGAAACAAGCAAGATGACCAAGGCATAGTAGTGAGGAACAAGGCAAGACTAGTTGCAAAGGGGTTCTCTCAAGTTGAAGGCCTTGATTTTGGAGAGACCTTTGCACCCGTTGCAAGACTTGAAGCCATTCGTATCCTCCTTGCATATGCATCACATCATGATATGAAATTATATCAAATGGATGTGAAAAGTGCATTCTTAAATGGCTTTATAAATGAACTAGTCTATGTAAATCAACCTCCCGGGTTTGAAGACCCTAGATATCCTAATCATGTTTATAGGTTGTCCAAGGCGCTATATGGGCTCAAACAAGCCCCTAGAGCGTGGTATGAGCGCCTCCGGGACTTCCTCATTGAGAAGGGCTTCACCATCGGGAAGGTCGACACCACACTATTCACCAAGAAGCTTAATGGGGAGATCTTCATTTGTCAAGTGTATGTTGATGATATCATCTTCGGGTCAACAAATGAAGATTATTGCAAGGAGTTTGGTAAATTGATGTCGAAGGAGTTCGAGATGTCAATGATTGGTGAGCTCACATTCTTCCTTGGTTTTCAAGTCAAGCAAATGAGAGAAGGGATTTTCATCTCTCAAGAAAAGTATACCAAGGATCTTCTCAAAAGATTCAAGATGGAAGAATGCAAGCCAATCAAGACACCAATGCCATCAAATGGACATCTCGACCTAGATGAGGGAGGTAAACCGGTTGATCAAACTCTCTACCGTTCTATGATTGGTAGCTTGTTGTACCTTACCGCATCTAGGCCCGATATCATGTTTAGTGTGTGCATGTGTGCTCGCTTTCAAGCGTGCCCTAAAGAACCTCACTTAAGTGCTGTAAAAAGAATCCTAAGATATCTTAAGTACTCCCCAAGCATTGGTCTATGGTATCCCAAAGGAGCTAGATTCCAACTAGTTGGCTATTCCGACTCGGATTATGCCGGTTGCAAAATTGATAGAAAAAGCACATCCGGAGGGTGCCATTTGCTTGGAAGATCCTTAGTATCTTGGTCATCTAAAAAGCAAAATAGTGTGGCTTTGTCCACCGCCGAGGCGGAATACATTGCCGCGGGGGCTTGTTGTGCACAAATCTTATATATGAAACAAACCCTCCTAGACTACGGAGTTGTTCTTGAAAAGGTGCCACTTTTATGTGACAATGAAAGTGCCGTTAAAATTGCTAACAATCCGGTACAACACTCTCGCACCAAGCACATTGATATCCGCCATCACTTTCTAAGAGATCACGTTGCTAAAAATGACATATCACTAGAAGGTGTACGTAGTGAAAATCAATTAGCGGATATCTTCACTAAACCTTTGGACGAAGCTACCTTTTGTAGGCTAAGAAGTGAACTTAATGTGCTTGATTCAAGTAACTTTAAAAAATGAGCGTGTGTTGTCCCTTGCATTGCATTGTATCATATGTCACGTTTACTTTATCGCAATGCACTTAGGGCTTGGCTAACACGGTTACGATAACCCTCCTTTGGAGGAGTGAAGAAGCCTAACCGTGGATCAAACTTGACAAGCAACCTAGCTTTACTTTCTTGTATTGCATTGCATATGCATGGTTGTTTGTTTGTCGTTTCTTTTCGGTTTAGCTTTGAGCAACCTCTGTGTTCATCCATGAATAGAGAGAGCATTTGACGCTCCTAAAGGTCCAAAAACTCTATTGCATGGCCATACGTTGCTCCTCGGGTGTTTATTGCCTATTTTCGTAAAAATTATACTAGCCTAAGGCAAAATATTTTAAAAATTTGAGGGTTTGAGTGAGGTCACTCATATCAGGTTCCAATTGGTGTTTATTTGTGTCTCTTTGAATTGGAAACTGATTGGGAGAAGTCGCGTCGAAGTTCGGAACGAAGAATGGCGAAAAAACAGCGACCGGACGCTGCACCGGACGCAGTGTTGCTTCACCACCGCGTCCGGTCCCGGTGTCCACCAGCGCGTCCGGTTTTCCAGAAGACAAAGTCCAGATCTAGGCACCGGACGCTGCACCGGACGCGCCTCTGACCACCACCGCGTCCGGTCCCGGCTACCACCACCGCGTCCGGTGCTCCGCGATGAATTCCCGAGCACTCAGCCATCGGACTCTGACCGCGTCCGGTCTGTCCACACCGGACGCGTCCGGTCACTCCAGGCGCTTACTGGAGTGTCACCGGACGCTGCACCACCGCGTCCGGTGACTTTGACCACCGCGTCCGGTGCTACCGTATCGAGCGGATCTACGCCTCTCATAAATACCGATTCATCTTCATCGTTTTTCTTCACCCGCTCGCGAATCCGCCGCCGCCCGTGCTTTTCTCGCCGATTCGCCGCTCCCGCGCGTCTTCCTCCCGCCGGCGAGCCTCCACCGCGCCGCACCCTTGCTCTCCGGCGAGCTTTGCCGCCCTCTCGCACTGCCCGCGCTGCCCAGCCCCGCTGTGCCCGCGTCCGCGCCCGCTGCTCGCCACTCACCGCGCCGCCGCCAAAAATCGCCGCCTGCCATCGCCGCCGGCGAGCCACCACCCGCCAAGAGCCGCACCAGCTCCCCTGCAGTTGCCGCAGCACCCCCGTGCCAACTCGTGCCCTCGATTCCTCCTTTTTAGCCGCGGGTTTCACCTAGGGTTTGCTCCTAAACCCCAGCTTAGGGTTTGATAACCCTCGCTCGAGGTATTACCTTGTTCGACTTCTTTCGTTCTCGTCAATTCCTTTTCGTCGATAAGGCTTGTCGTTGACCATAATCACTTCATTGCTATCTCGATTGGTCGTTTCAGTGCTCAATCGCCGATCTCGGGGGTTCTCGCGAACTAGGTCACCTCGTCCCTTCACCGTCGTCTCGTCGATCCGAGGTAGCTTAGCGTCGTTTCACTTCGTATCTCACGTGCTTGCTATCTAGGGTTTCGTATCTTTAGATATATATGTGCTTATAGTATATCTCTCTATTCCATACGTGCAGCGAGTCAGTCGGTGTGCCGGGTCAGATCTGTTTGCTAAATCCGAGGCCAAGCCTGCGGATACGGATTGAGGCCAAGCCTCTCGAGTGTCAGTTCATCATCTCACAGAGGTTTTCAGGCAGTCAGTCAGCATGGTGCGTTGCAAGAACGCCGGTGGTGCTCCTGGTGACGGGGACAACAGTCCTCCCCGTCGTGATGAGATTGCGCGTGGTAAGCGCATCAAGATGATGGCCAGAAAGAAGAAGAGGACACTTTCAGATGCAGAGATTGCTCAGGCCGTGGCAGACGCCGCAGAGCAGGCAGAGAGAGGTGGCAGACGCAGTGGCTTGCACATAGGCGAGCGTCGCTTTCATCTTGAAGGTCGACAGCTCGGCACAGAGGCCACTGAGGGTACCGAGGCTACTGCACCTTCAGAGCAGATGTCAGTTGATCCACCCTCAGAGCAGACACAGGCTACAGAGACTACACCCGCTACTGAGGCTACCCAGACCACTGAGGCTCCACAGGCCACTAAGGATACAGAGGAGCAGGCAGCTCAGTCTCCACCACGTCGCCGCTCCACACGTGCTCGTTCACAGGTGACACCCAGGCCAGAGGGCCAGCGTCGTGGTGCACGACCTCCTCCCAGAGTTAGAGGGTCACCCCCGGTCGAGCACTTAGACCTGAGGGGTGCTTCTTCACGTCAGGTGAAGAGCTTGAGGTTTGTGGAGGTCAGCCGATGGTTTCCACCTGTCAGAGATGCCAGAGCTTCAGAGGGTTTCTATACCCCACTTCAGGAGGACTTCTACAGGGCCCTAGTTGACAGTGGCATTGCTTTCAGACCTCAGAGGGTATGTCGACTAGAGACATTGGTTGATGTTGTGGGAGAGCAGCTCCGTCCTCACCTGTCCTATCTGCCTGGCTTATCAGATCTACTTGGACGGACAGGTGCTTACTGCGGCACATGGGTCAGGGAGTTCTATGCTTCTTTGTGGATTGATCCTGCCCATGAGTTTATTCACTTCGCATTCAGAGGCCGCGATCACAGACTCTACAGCTCCAGAGCCCGAGAGATCCTCAGACTACCTGCTTCTGACACGAGGATCCACCAGTTGTGCTATGGTCAGACTCCACCTCCCAGACGCCCTCACGGCGGTTCAGTGCCACCCACCGACCTGGTTCGACCCTGTTTTCGCGAGCCTTTTGGCGAAGGGTCACGTCGTACACCTGCCAGCCTGACGCCTCTTGCCAGAGTCTTGGATGCTATACTCAGACGCACTCTACTGCCTCGACTTGGTTACAGAGAGGGACTGACGAGGATGCAGCTTTGGGTTGTTCACCACCTCGTGACACAGCGACAGTTTGATATCTGGGATCTTATCCTAAGTGAGATGGAGGACACCATTGCTGAGGGCTTCAAGGGTAACCGTCAGCTTCCCTATGCCCACTGGATTTGTTTCATCATCAGATCTGCTATCCAGATGCCACCAGAGATCAGGGCAGAGATTGCTAACACTACTACAGCATTCCCTGATTATGATATTCGACAGCTTTGGGCTTCAGTTACTAGAGAGCAGGCTCCAGCACCAGGACAGCGTGAGCGCCCTGATGTTCCTGAGACAGCAGCTGAGCAGGACGCTAGAGTTGACGAGCTTGCCGAGGCAGAGCTCGCAGACCTTGACACTCAGCCTGCTGAGATACCTGAGGATGTCACTTCAGACAGCACTGATGAGGACTACCAGCCCATCCCCAGGTACCGGTCTCCTCGGTCTCACGACCACGAGGCCGGTGGATCTGGCTCAGCCTCCCGCTCAGACCCAGCCATGGTGGCTATCCTTGAGAGGTTGACCCAGGCTCAGGAGCAGCAGCAGCAGCAGATACAGCGCCACGCACAGGATACAGCTGCAGCACTAGCACAGATTCAGGCTCGCCAGGACGAGTTTCAGCGACAGCAGCTAGAGATCCAGAGGCAGCAGGTTGAGATGCAGCGACAGAGTCAGCAGCAGTACATGGATCTTCTGCGGCATCTCATCACAGTTGGGGTTCCTCCGCCTGCATCTATCATGGCTCCGGCTTTGCATTCCAGCGGTCCATCGAGTCAGGGACAGCCGAGTTTTCAGTTTACATCTCCACAGCAGCAGGTTCCCCAGTCTTTTCAGTCCCCGAGCTTCACACCTATCCATACGGGGTTCACACCGTCAGACCAGCCTCGCCCGCATCTTCTGACAGGCACACCCATTGGTGATTTCAGTGCCACCTACAGCGAGTTGACTGGTCAGCCGACACCCTCGCACACGACTACGTTTCACACTTCGTCAGGGTTGTCAGCTCCCGAGGCAGTCGTTCCACCAGTGACAGGGACCGGGACTACAGAGACCCTCCCTTCTTCAGTTGCCTCGACAGATCCCCCAGCTACTGGCGCACTTCAGGCTCAGGTTACTCAGACAGATCCACTTGTTGCTACACAGTCAGTGCCTGTTCCTGCTCAGACCCAGACCGCTTCGCAGCCACGTGCTTCTTCAGAGGGTCAGCCAGATAGCTCCGACTCCGAGGGCGATTCACTTCACTTCGTGATTACTCCGCGCACCTCGGCACCCGACACGACTCCGTCGTCCCCCCGTCAGATTAGATTAGTTTTTTGGCGCTTGATGCCAAAGGGGGAGAGAGAGTAGTTTCAGGGGGAGTTTGTTAGTGGGTTTTCGTTTTTCGTGTGCTACATTCATGCATATCATGTTTATTTTCAGCACTGCATTCGTATGACATTGTCGTTGAGTCGTAAACTTTGAGTCTTAATGTGTTATCCGTCTCTGTGATTAATATATGTCACCGTTTTAGCTATAGCTCTAAGGTTGTGCTTCCGTGCCTTACTCCGATTACTTATGAGCTATATCTTTATGTGTACTAACGCTTTTTGTCTTATCTTATGAAGTACACTCTTTTGGCTTGGAGCACATAAGCAATTCCTAACCTTGTATGATTATTGTCTTTTGCTTATGTGAACCAAGCATGCTCGAAAACCTTCACTCTAATCCATTGAAACTTAGTGTTGTCATCAATCACCAAAAAGGGGGAGATTGAAAGCATCTAGGCCCCAAGGTTTGGTTTCGGTAATTAATGACAACACTTTATTACCATGACTAACGTGTGTTTTGCAGAAACATTGGTAAGTTAGGTCATGGAGGTGATAACTGCTTTGAGCACTGTGGCTTCGTGTCCCTTGATGGAAATCGTTTCGGTTTTCAAAAGAGTGACGTCAAGATTAAGGACGGTTAGTTCCGGATGACGAAGTGTTAAGACACATTCGGAATAGTCGTTAGGATCTTCGTTTTTCTCTTTTGGCCGTACTATAAAGGGGGGCATGAATGGGTAGCTTGACCTAGGCGAGTCCTATGTTTAGGTGTGGTGCACACTTGTTAAACTTGGCGCTAGGCAAACCTAGATTAGCTCAAGGTTCAGTTAGAAGCAACTTGGTTGAAGTTGCGACGCGTTTCGGGCTGTTTTCTAGGCACCGGACGCGGTCTTCGGGAACACCGGACGCGTCCGGTGTGTACGTTACCGCGACTAGGTTTCGGCCTTGACCACCGGACGCGGTCCTCGCGAGGACCGGACGCGGTGGTCAGCGACCGACACGTGTCATCCAGGAAGAACGCCCGTCGGACGCGACCTGGACTTGATCGGCGAGTCCGGTGCGAGTCTAGTAAGGTCCAGAGAGGACCGGACGCGTCCGGTCTTCAGGCATCGGACGCGGCCTCGCGTCCGGTGTGAGTCCAGTAAGCACCCTTGCACGTCGGACGCGTCCGGTGCTAACTGACCGGCGCGTCCGGTGGTTCGATTTCAAAATCGCGTTTTGACCGTTACGGGCGACCGGCGCGTCCGGTGTGTTGCACCGGCGCGTCCGGTGACCCCGTGTCAGAAAGTAACGGTTCGTTTTCTTTGAGGGGTGTATAAATACAACCCCTCCACCTCTTTTAGAGGTCTCTTGCTCATTCAAACATCTGAGAAAACCCTTTAGAGTGCAAGGGAGTGCAAGAGCTCTAGTGAGGATAGAGATTTGAGAATTAAAGTTTGAGTTTCCTCACTAGTGATTCGAGAGTAGCAAGTGTGCATCCACCTCCTCATTTGGGCTCGTTGTGGTCAAATGAGAGTTCTAGCTTGTTACTCTTGGTGATCGCCATCACCTAGACGGCTTGGTGGTGATTGGGAGTTTGGTGATCATCCGGCGGAGCTTGTGGATGACCCAACTCAAGTTGTGAGCGGTTTTGGGTGATTCGCCGTGACGGAGTGTCGAAGAATCAACCCGTAGAGAGCACTTGATCCTTGCGCGGATCAAGGGGGAGCGACACCCTTGCGCGGGTGCTCCAACGAGGACTAGTGGGGAGTGGCGACTCTCCGATACCTCGGAAAAACATCGCCGTGTTCCTTGCCCCTTTACATTCAAGCAATTACTTTCTCGTATTTACTTTCATTGCTTGTTTTACATTCCTAGAATTGCCATGCTAGACTAGGATTGGAAACTAGGGTGCAAAACTTTTTAACGGTAGACTCTCTAGGAACACAAGTAGGCACTAGGGGTGAATTCCGGCTTGTAGGATTTAATTCCTGCAATTAATTTTTAGAAAAGCCCAATTCACCCCCCTCTTGGGCATCTTGATCCTTTCAGCCGGCTTGACGACAGGACTGAACGTCTCATCGAAGTCAACACCGGGGCGCTAGGTAAAGCCACGAAGAACCCAGCGTGCCTTATACCTCTCAAGTGAACCATCAGACTGAAATTTGTGCTTGAAGATCCACTTCCCAGTCACGACGTTGGCTCGAGAAGGACGAGGCACGAGGTCCCAGGTGTGATTCTTCAGGAGAGCACTGTGTTCTTCTTCCATAGCCGCTCGCCAATTGGGGTCAGCGAGGGCGCTACAGAAGGTCTTCGGCACCGCAGAGAGAGGAGCGGCGTGATAGGCAGCAGGCATCCGATAGCCGCTCTTCGACCGAGTGCTCATGGCGTGCTGGTTCACAACTAGAGGAACAGCAATGGCACCCTTGGGTAGAGGTGCGGTTGGTGGAGCAGCAGCCACGGGAGGAGGTAGTCGTCGCGTGTAGTGCTGCGTGAAGAAGCGATCCGAGCATAGAGGTGGGAACCCGTGCGAGGGTCCCGCGCCTGCACGAAGGGCGGGCGGGATGTAGACCGGAGAGGCCTCTCCAGGCGCGCTGGGCAGCGCCGTGGCCGCGCGTGGCGCGGGAGAGGGAGTCCTGGTGGCCGCGCGTGGCGCGGTTGGTGACCCCGGCGCCCGTCGCGCAGGCGGGATGTAGAGCGCGGGCGCCGGTGGATCATCAGCATCTTCGGTAGGCGGTAGAGGCGCCCCAGGCACAATCGCTGAGGGACTGGCAGGGGCGCTGGTGGTGGTAGCCGGCAAGGGCGCCCCAGGCATAGTCTCGGAGGGACCGGTAGGGGCGCTGGTGGTGACGGCTGGTGTACCTGCAGACAAAAACTTGTGCATCGGTCCAATAGGAGGGAGCACAGAGTCAGTAGTATCATCATCTAGGAACTGGAAGTCTGCTGGAGCACGAGGACCATGTCGCTCAGCAAAGGGGAAGGCCGTTTCACCGAAGATGACGTGCCGGGAGACGATGACTCTATTGGTGGAGAGGTCAAGGCAGCGGTACCCTTTATGATGAGCGGAGTAGCCTAGGAAGACACAGAGGACAGACCTAGGGGCGAGTTTGTGGGGTACAATAGCCGACATGTTGGGGTAACATTTGCAACCAAAGACTCTTAGATGATCATATGTTGGTGGCTTGCCGAGCAGGGCAAGGTGGGGTGTAGAAACTGTAGAGTCTTGGTGGGCAATATGTTGAGTAGAATAGTGGCTGTAGAGAGAGCCTCAGCCCAGTAGGACGGAGGCATGGACGCCTGAAAAAGCAGGGAGCGAACAACATTATTGATGGAGCGAATAATGCGTTCAGCTTTACCATTTTGAGGCGAAGTGTAGGGGCAGGACATGCGAAGATGGATGCCCTGAGCGAGGAAGAATTGCCGGGAGCTAGAGTTGTCGAACTCGCGCTCGTTGTCGCACTGGACAGCCTTGACGCGTACGCCGAACTGGGTGGAGGCATAGGCGACGAAGTTAGTGAGCGTGTGGAATGTGTCAGATTTGAGGCGCAAGGGAAAAGTCCACAAATAATGAGTGCAATCATCAAGAATGACCAAATAATATTTATAACCAGAAATGCTGACAACTGGAGAGGTCCATAAATCACAATGGATAAGATCAAACTTATTAGACGCACGAGAGGTGGACTCATGAAAGGGCAAGCGAACATGGCGCCCTAACTGACAAGCATGACACAACTCTAAGCAGTCCTGAATATGACAAGAGACACTAGACGCAAGCTTCAACAAAGCCTCGTGACCAGGGTGGCCAAGACGCTGATGCCACAACGGGGAGGACGCCTGGGCGACAAGAGAGTGTGCTGGAGGTAGGCGCAAGGGGTATAGCGGCCCGGAGCTATTGCACCTGACGATCTCGGTCCGAGATGGAAGAACCTTCACAGAACAACCAGCGGGGTCAAACTCGATAGAACAATTATTGTCGACAGTAAATTGGCGAACAGAGATAAGGTTCTTAATAATCTATGGTGACACAAGAACATTATTAAGACGTAAATTGTGAGGTAACTCTGCGGAGCCAGTGGCAGTCACAGGAAGAAGAGAGCCATTACCGACGACAATAGATGGAGCAGGGTACCGCGGGAATAGAACATGTGAAAGAGAGGAGGACTGAGATGACATATGGAAAGTAGCACCTGAGTCGAAGTACCACTCGTTGGACGAAGGGGGGGTCAGCGACGTCGTGCTGAAGGCGGAGGCGAGTGTCGTCGGGTCCCAGGAGGGCAGGCCAGCCACCGGGTTGTAGTACCCAGGAGCAACCCACTGACTGGCAGCATCAGGAGCAGCGCCGGGCTGCTGCTGGGCGTAGTGTTGCTGCTGCTGCGCAAGCAGTGCGTGCTGCTGGGCCTGCTGTTGCGCCTGGTGCTGCGCCTGGAGGTGAGGAGGCACCGGGATTGGTGCCAGGGGCGGAGGTCGAGGGCCCCCGGGCCACATCTGGATCGAACCCATCCATGGGTTGTAGTAGCTGGGCCAGGGACGTCCTCCGGCGCCGGGCTGCTGGGCGCCAGCCGACGGTGGCTGCTGGAGCTGCGGACCGCCACCAAAGGGTGGGCGCTGGCCTCCAGAAGTGCTGCCGCTGCTGGACCCTCCTTTGCCACCGCCGCCACGCTTGCTGCGGCGGTTGGCGTTGGAGGACTTGGGGCCGCCGGTGCCCCCGGAGCCCGAGGTGGGCGTCGGTGGAGGGGCTGCTGCAGCAAGATCAGTGGCAGGGGCGTCCTTCTTGTTCTCCAGTGTGTGTTCCTCGAGGATGAGGTCGTCACGGGCCTCCAGGAAAGTGGGGAAGGGCCTGGTGCGACGAAGAAGAGCCCCGACGTGGCTGAAGCGCTCGTTGAGGCCGCGAATGACGTTGAGGACGAGGGTGCGGTCGGTGATCACCTCGCCAAGGGCCGTGAGGTCGTCGGCCATCTTCTTCAGGCGGCGGCAGTAGTCGGTGACGGAGAGGTCGCCCTGGACGAAGTTGCGAAACCGCGTCTCAAGGTGGATGGAACGAGCCTCCCGGTTGCCGAGGAACTGCGACTCGATGGCGAGCCAGGCATGTCGAGCGGTGGAGCCCTGGGCGGAGATGATCTCCGCAAGGTCGTCGGTGAGAGTGGCGACGATCCAGGACTTAACGACGCAATCCATCCGGGCCCAGTCAGGAGAGATCGGGGCCGGAGGGTCCTCGCGAACATGATCCTGAAGAGAGAACTTGCCGAGGATAAGCAAGAACTGATCGCGCCAACGGTTGAAATTACCGGAGTCGACGTCGAGGACAATAGTGACGTGGTGCCGGATGTTGTTGACAGCGACGGCCTGCGCGTGGAGTTGCAGCAGCGCCATGGCCTCGTGGAGAAGCATGGCAGAGGCGAGGTTGGGCGGCGGCGACGACGTGCTGGAAGATGCAACTCCAGGAGCAGCGGCCGCGGCAGCGGCGCGTTCCTTGGCTGCGCGGGCCAAGGCATCGCTGGCGCGGGCAGCTGCCGCGTCACGTTCCTTGGCGGCGGCCGCTGCTTCCGCCTCAGCTGCAGTCGCACGGGCCAGGGCAGCCTAACGCTCCTTTTCCTGGAGTTGGGCAGCAGCGGCGGCGGCGTTCGCCTGCTCCTTGGCGAAGCGGGCGGAAACCTCGTCATCGTGAACTCCCGTGGACTTGGGAGAGTCGGGGGGAGTGAGAGACATTGATGCGGCGCTGGAGGAGTCCTGCGCGCGAGGGGAGCGCTGCGCGGCGGAGGGCCGGCGCGCGGAGGAGCGGAAGCAAGGACCTAGACCTAAACTAGGCGGCTGATACCATGAGAGCAATTAGGTCTCAGGATTGATTGATTGATATTGAATACATGGGTTACATATATATAGGCAAGGATCAATAGGGTTTATAGAAACACCCAATCAACGGTGATCCTTGCCTAATCAATCATGTCTATCCTAATCAACTGGCAGCCTAACCATATGGGCTTGAGCGCCTGGCCCATGGCCTGCCCAGAGGGCGCCTATATTCTAACATAAATATATCCATGTGAGATCTTGTTTTGAAGTATTTATTGAAACGAATTCAATGGTGTAATCGGAATTTAATTTGGTTTTTTGGTTTGTGAGTTATAACATTTTTAGTTGCTTGAACAAGTGGGGCCCGCCATGCATGCACTCCCTCTCTCTCCTCGCATGCACTTTGTCTGCCTCTCTGCGTTTAGCGGACGTCCTGGACCGCGCTAGGAATAGCGGATCCGCTTGGATAGCGTTCCTTGTGGCGTACAGCGCTGCAGGAGTTTTTCTCTCTATATGCTCCGCTATATCTTTACCGGATGGCTGTACCGTACCCAGTGCGTTCAGTCTAAGTTTTATCACTGTTGGACATGCACATGCAAGCAGAGAATCCACAGCACCAGAACTGTCTGCAAATGCAAATGCTGCAGCTTTTTGCTTGTTTTCTATGGTGATTTTGGTGAGTGTGGTTGCTGACTTGCTGCAGCAGTCGCGGTGCTACTGCAGGCTGCAGCAGTCACTGCCGATCACACTCGTTTATTGGCATGCCTACGAGCTGATGGTTCCTCCCTCTCTCAACCAACTTTGTAGGTTGCAGACGCTTTTGGAGGCACATAACTATTCAATTTTACTCATACAAGTACTAACAAAGTATGTATATATGGTGCTAGCAGCTAGCCCCCTGTAGGCTCTAAAGCTCACTACTGGAAACCAAAAATTTCCTATTGCTAAAACACCGATTACCAACAGGGAAATAGTTTTTTTTTCCTGTCGGTTGGATTTTTTCCCTGTCAGTGGCTTTTATACCGACAGGAAATTTTTAGTTCTCCGGATCCATGGACTGCATCTATCTTACAGTATTGCCAATAAAACTTCATTCAAATAAGGTACACACCATCACTAAACCATAAATACTACGAGATTAGGGGCACTATGGGCTACCGCGGTGCCTGAGGTTTCGAGGCTGCGATTTTTTTTTTGTTTTTGCCAGAGGCCATAGGCGTGCAGCCTTCAAGCAACCAGGAGAGAGCAAACGCACGTGGAGACACGCACGAGGCACGTGGCAGCGCCCGATTGATGAACAGTAACTCTACAATAGCTGAAGCGCTCTCGTTACGCGGAGTAGTATGTATATATATACATATATACAATGCATCAACTCAACTACGCACTGCCACAGACTACAAATGGCCACAAAGAAAATATTCTCCCTGTTCGGTTGCTCTTATCAGCACGGCTTATCAGCTGTGGTACAGTGTTTTTCTCTCACAACAAAACAGCCACAGCCGGCTTATAAGCCGCAAAAACAGCCTGCCGAACAGGGTGATTAGGAACTGTGTCAGTAGCAAGAAACTGTGGCCTCAGGTGGACTTAGGATTCAAGCTATGGCCTCCAGTACTCAAAAGGGCAGCAGGTAGACTGAGGTCAAGGAGAATCAGAGGAGTTGATGAACTAGGAAAAGGAAGAAATGCAAAAATGTGGCCAATTTAGACACATGCAGCAAACATGCAATGAGACTGTGTATGACTCAGATACTCCTCCACCAGCACCACCAAAATCTAAGAAAAAGAGAACCAAGAAGCAGAATAAAGTCATAACACTAACAGAAGAACCAGTCATCTCAAGTTCACCAAAACCTAAGAAAAAAATCAAGAAGAACACGGAAATTATACCAGCCAGCTTAAGTACTCCACTTAGGTTGTGATCAAGCCCATTTGACCTTAACTATAGTCTTAGAACACTGACAAGAAGGTAAAATGCCAAGCTAAGAAACTTGCAATGGAGGAAGGTCAAAGATACTGCAGCTAAAAAGTCAGATTTGCATGGAAACAAGAAGGCTGAGGCACAATCAGAACAAGGGCGAGGAAGACCATAACTGATACCTCTTTTGGACTCAGCACATTTTCATTGTAAGCTGAAGAGAGCCAAATAAAGCTTCAACTCATTGAGAGCACATGTAATCTCTAGATATTTTTCATGGCTTGCCTGATCAAACTTCACAAACTGCTCCTCTGAATACTCTGACTCCATCTGGACCCGAATTTTCAATTCCTCCAATTCTTTATACGATTCTGCAACATGTGCCTCAAGCTTGCCTAGTCTGTCTAAAGTGGACTTCATGAGATACAGTCCACCACCACCAGTGAATGTATAGAGTGCAGACTTGGTGAGAAACTCAACTATCATTAATCGGACACTGCAGTCACAATCACAAACTAACATTAGTGATACCTATAATTGGCATTAACATAAGGAGTAAGCAAGACAGTGATGATGCACAGATTTAATTAGCTTGTTTAGCAAATTTGAACGTTCAAGACCACCTAACCAAAAAGATTTGGACAATCTAAGAAAGGATGGAGCTGGCAATGGCTCACCAAACTTACTCGATTGGTTTAAAGAAATGGTAAAATTTACATACCTAAGTTATAACAACATTCCTAAATTTAGTGCTTGATTATACTTTCTAACATTTGCAGTGCGACAAGGATGCTAAGCATAAATAATGAACCGCGCCGTTTATCACAAGGATAGTGCCGTACCTTTTATCTATCCCTTTCCAGCGGTTCTCGATGAAACTCATCACCTGCTCAGACCTACTAGCCTTTGGGGCCACGGAGGCAGGTACCCAGAGACCTGATTTTGCTTTGGAGTACAAGCTGTACGACCTGAATGGCTTCGAGTTAACCTGTATTATTATAGAAATATATTAAAGCAATAATATCTGATTCTGTTTCAAATTCCTTACTGCAAAATATTCTAACAACTTTGTGGTATTTATGGAAAGCAAGAAGAAATGACAAGAGATTTGCTAGGAAAAATTGAACTCATTGGCAGGTACACGACGCCGTGGCTGCACATATCACGGTGCCAAATTCAATTGCATCTGCAGGTGATGATCACGCACAGAACACACACCTACAGACACTAACTGATGAAGGAGCCTACGGTGCCAGAGGCACAGCAGAGACTTTGCACCCACAGCAACACAAACAGATCACACGGATGCGGAATCCGTGTAGAGGAAAGGAAAGGCAAGATTACCTTGGATAGTGGCGACGCCATCACTCTCGCCCCCGACGGCAGAGCCCGAGCCGCTGACGCCATCACCCTCGCACGCGATCAGCTCGGGAGAGGAGTTTGCGTCGCCAATGAGTTAGTAGAGCACGAACTCGCCTTGAATTGGAGGTAGGCACGACCAGGGGTTTAAGGGCAGGCGCCGAGAATGGGCCTAATGGGCCTGACTGATGGGTCAGGACCGCTTGAGCATTTTGCGTTTTGCAACAACAATGGTTGAATCTTGAATTCTTGATCAATTGTTTTGCTTCACTTTTCTGAGTTAGGTTTCGTCCTCAGACCTCAAAGTAGAGTGTAACTGAATGTACCTAGTCCACTTGTTATGCTTGCTTGGTTTGGTGCATGGTGGCTCGCAAGAGAGATTTGCTAATATAGATGACATGTACGTACCAATTAACCTGGCCATTGAACACTGTAAGTATACCTGCTACTGCTAGGCCAGTGAGTGATGGATCATTAGCACAAATTGTGTCCTCATGTCGGACTGAATCTCAGGAATAGTGACTAGTTAAGTTCGTCCAAAAAAAAATTCCATAATCAACTACAACAAACTTGTCGGAGTTCACTCCATCAGATACCTAAAAACTAGCTATGTAATCCATGAAACATAATCAGCAACAAACTTGTCAGAGTTCACTCCATTAGATACCTAAAACCTAGTTATACAAAAAATTAACATCATAATATAACCTTCCAAAACCCTAAAACCAGATCATTATAGCGCTACATACTACAATTCCCTAACCCAGAAGATGACATTGTTTAATCTTTATACGAAAACAAAAAGGCAAAAGTGCACAATTGAAGCCTCTCCTCAACCTTTATAGCAATATAAAAGTTAGTGCAGTTAAAAGCTAACACAACATATCCGTTATGAAAGTACAACAGATGAGATGGCAAGGCATGGAACAGTAAGATATTTTGCATTTGTTTATGTTCATTCATCGGTAGTTTCTCTCAATCTATTACTTCCTCTCCATTTAAACACGTACGATCACAAAATCATGTTGACAGGGAAGTAGTTTCGAATACAAATCCATCGAAATCAATAGCTTTTGGTACCCACCCCACAACTTCAAAAAATACACATAACATACATTTTGTTTGTCCTTCACTGTTCTGACAAGTATTAATACAACCAAAATGTGTCTACAAAGATTATCACACTATACAGATGGTACCAGCTTTCAACAGCTCATGCTCAACCATCCTAACCATCCTCATCCTATCCCATCGTACGGTATAACAGGTTGCAAATCTCAAACTCTGGCTAAGATTTCACTCCGCCAAAAATTTCCCAGTACCATAAAGAATATTGATTCCAAACAGTAATCATCTACAATTCCAAAGAAGTCCCACTTTTGCTTACACTTGGAACAATTCATATCATCATCTAAGCTCCCTGCAAAAATGACTCAGTAGCTTCCCATTGGCGGCATCCCAAATGCTGGCATCGGGCCAGGGCCCATTGGCGGCATACCCATTCCACCCATTGGAGGCATGCCCATTCCACCCATCGGAGGTGGAGGACCACCCATGCCAGGCATTGGCGGAGCGGGCAATGCAAGAGGAAGAAGTTGCGCGTACATGTTCTGCACAGCACAACGGAATGCAACTTGTCATGTCAATGCCTCAGCATGAGATGATTAATTACACAAAGAAAACATGTGAGAGCAGTTTTTAGGTTACCTGCTGAGCCACAAGATCTTTCTCCTCCTTCTCTTTGGCTCTTTCTTCCTTCTGCGACTCAATTTTGTCCTTCACTAAATCATCCACCTTGCTAGTGTATTCACGGATGAACTGCACACGCAGCACGGATGTCAGTTACTATAGTAAACTATATGCAAATAAACATCAGCAAAAAATGGACCAAAAAGTTACCTGCAACAGGTACGGGAAGGCAAAGTCCAACATGTTGTTCATCCATGCAAGCTCAAGAGCGACATCCGGCCGGATCAAGTCATAGCAAATGAAGAGGCAGGAAGCAAAGCATTCTTTCTTACCCTGCGTTACATGATTGGATGTGTTTACTAATCAGAATGCAATGCCAAGTAGACAGACTAGGCCTTATGGTGCATAGTACTGAATTAGCTTATCACTAGTCTCATATCACCAGTCAATAGAGTGGGTTTGAACCAAACCTGCTCAATGAAATAGACAAGCAAGTCCTCTGACAGTTCACGGTCACCAGATTGTGAGCATGTCTCCATGCAATCCTTGTACATGTTGTCTTTCTTTGATAGAGCAATGGATTGCTTCCACCTGCCAGCCTTCTTGTAAATGTAGGCAGCAATCCTCCTCATCTCAAGCAATTCATGCTTCTCAAGCTGCTCAAGAAATGAACACAGGTTATTAGATTCAAAGCAGTAACAATAGGCATTGCATGATTATCTGGCTATTTTTTACCTTCTGGGCAAGACCTATCTGGTCAAAGTTGTCATGCATGTCAACTGATTCCCGGAGTCTCTCATAGTCTTCCTCTTCAACGTAAAGCTCATTCAAGGCTTCATTCACAGCAGAGACATTGTTACTCTGAACTGCAATCATATATGGTTTCACAAGATGCAACTGGCCAGCCTGTCCAAAGAGCAACAAGACAATCAGAAATTTGGGGTGAAATCAAGACAGGGCTTCTATTCAAAGGGCACCAAGAAAGTTAATTTTCATTCAGATGCTAACCTTGCGCATTATGTCTACAACTCTGGTATGATCTAACCGAAGTGCAAGCACATTTAGCATATCATTAATGAGATCAGGATGCTCTTGCAAATAGAAGTGAACTGCCTTGTAATATAGCTCAACATTTGCAACTTTAACACAAACATCCTTGAACTGCATATGATCCCATGCATCTGGAGAGTGGTTCATAATAGTGGTGGCAGCATTGTCAAATTCATCATACTGTATGTACAGGTAGGTAAGTTCTTTCCAGTGCTGCTGTTCATCACAAGCTCGAATAAGCTTAGGAATATTGAGACGGGTGGAGAAAAGTTTGATGTGCTCCATAAGCTTCTCAGGGCGGTATCTAGCATATAGAACTCCCAATTCTGTGAAGATGCCCATGTGTGCACGTTCAAGTCCAAGACCACTCTCCATGAGAGCAATAAGTTCACTGAAGCATCCTCTATTCTGGTAGTATTCACTAACTTCTTCCAAGTCATCAACCTAAACAAAAATACAAAAGCAGGTATGTCAGAAAGAAATATATCATAGAAGCTTTGTTATACAGCAGAGTCTAGAAAAAGATATCAGTATGTGCTCCTACTTGTATACCTGAACAATAATATTGAGACCACATATTTGTGCAAGACGGAACTCCTCAGCGTCAACGCAAGCAAAGCAGACCTCCTTCCATGTTTTGGCACTGTTAGCCTTGCGAGCAGCATCCACAGCACCTTGGAACTGCTTCAGCTTAACCAGGGTAACAGCCAGCTTAGCCCAGTTCGAGATGAAAGCATAGATGATCTTTGCAGCTTCATATAGTTCTTCATCATACAGACGGTCACCGACATTTTGAAGGTTGGCAACATTTGGCATAAGAATGAATTCCTCAATGTCACTAAGCCTGTCAATCTTAGCATATGCAAAGATGAGTTCTCCATCGACTTTGGGTTCCCGTGCCTTTTGCCTTACCATCAGAAGGTACTTCACTAAATCATCGTACACATTAGCTTCCTCGGCAGCACGGATGACATCAAGGAAGTGTGCAGCATCATCTGCGCGAATGAAGGACTCAATTGCTTCACTAACCAGACCTTCACGTAACTGGGCTTTGGCAACCTGGCTCCAGACAGCATCTTCTTCAACACGGAAAGCAAATTCCTCAGCTCTTTCTATGCTCCGGATGTTGTCCAAGAGAACATTGACAGCCTGCACATTTAAGTTGAACTTCTTGAATATAGAAAAAGCCTCCTCGTACAGCTGTGCCTCGACAGCAACTTCTCCAACAGCAGGCCCATCAAAATTGTCTAGTCTGTTAACATAGTCCATGACTCTGGATGGATCTGCCTTGATGGCGGTCAAGATAAGTAGGTTCTGCAGGTTGAAGTTTCCACTGAATGCAGAATTCTGAAGAACAATCTTTTCAAGGAGCTCAATCAATTCGTGAGGAAGGTCAGCTGTCATGAATGCCTTAACAGCAGCAGAGACTTGCTCAGGGCTCTTGCTTTCAGGCAATGCGGTCGAAACCACTTGGTCAATGAGTTGCCTTCTATATTCATTCTCAGGCTGAAGAACTTTATCCCACAGATCACCATCCATTCTCTCAACCACATATCTGAAATTACAAATTTATTTGACATGAACATGTAAGCCATTGCTCAATATATAGAGGATTGGAGCAAACACAACGCATCAGTAACAAGAACAAAAATAATTATATACCTAGCTTGTAGCTTGAACAACGAGTTTTTGTTAGTGACATTAATAAGCTCATCGTCACATTGCCCACGTCTATAAGCAACAACAGCAAGTGTAGGATCTCGCTTTTCACAGTATTTACCCACAACACGAGAGTCATAATACGGGTTGGTAGTAAGGAAATGCTCAGGGTTATTGTTGCTGTCGATGATGATTTTCCCAAGAGCATTGTGGACATGCACATCTTGGCTACCCTCACTCACTAGATGCTCCAAGAATTGAGTAAGCAACCGTAGGCGGTTCCTGATTCACATATTCAAACAAATGTGATCCACTTAAAAAAGGGAATGTGAAACTTGTCACTTTGCAGACTAAAGGAACAAAGAATTCAAACCTCTTCTCGCATTCATCAACTAGTGGCTCAACAGGAAGGAGAGAACGAACAGAGAGAATCAAACCCTTAATGAAATCTTCCGGGCATTCATCATCCAGAAGTTGCCCAACTACCAAGGGAGCATTACCAGGATTCACCTGCATACAAGATAAAAGGAAACAATCAACGCATGCTTGACATACCAGATGAAGAATGACGCCCAAAATAACAGTGAGTTAAAAGATGTACATACTTTTTGTACATAGCCCTCAATATACCGAAGCATATTGTTTGTATATAGATAATGAGTCAGATCTGGAACAAATCCAAAGCGGTCACAAACATTAATCAGTGGGCGGGCATCAGGTAGCTTTGCTTCCATCAAAAAGTTCTTTGTCTTCTCAGCATCATAGAAATTAGACTCTCTGGTTACACGTTCAACTTCTTTGATCTGTCCAGTTCTTGCAGCTGCTTCTATGTATTTGAAATGGATATCTGGATCCTCACTATTGGATGTAAAGAAATTTAATATCAATGCATGCCAAAGAAATTTAATATTAAGGTATGCCACCTTAAGGAAATACCAACATCAGGAGTAACTACCTGGAGCTCAAATAGGATCCCAAGAAAAAGTAGAGGCCCTCATAAGATTTGAATTGTTCAAATAATTTTATGCAAGCATCAACTCCTAGTTGTTCAGAGTACTCTTTCGCAGCCTACAGATGTGCCACAGGTTTGACGAAAGTTATAAACCTGGAAAAAGAGGGTGGAAGCAGATGTGTGGCATAAAAATGTTTACAGGAACAGAGCAATATTACCTGCACAACAATCTGCAGATTTCCCCTCAGATTGACCAGTAGAAGGTCCTTCATGCACTCTAGTGCCCACTCCCTTGAAAGGGTGCCAAAGAACTCAACAAGTGCCTGTGCAAGGAAGTTGTTAATAGACAAGAAAATAACAGATACATTTCAAGAACGTAACTGAACACCACAAACCTGGGGCTCGATGGCATGGGTATTTACAATGACACGCTTGATATCAGGCAACTCTGAATAATGCTGCATCAGAAAACACGATATTAGTTTAACAGAGTGGTAAACAGAAGAGATCAGCCAAAACAATGCAAAGGTTACCGACCTGGAGGGCACGCAAGTACAATCCAGCCTTTTCACACAGCTGAGCAATACGAGGGCGGTCATAATGACTGAACATGCCATTCGCAAGAATGGCATCCGCAACATTTGGGTAAGTCACTAAGTTGATCTCCAACACCTACATCACAAAATCCAGCAGAGACCATTGAGTAGTTAAGCAGCATGCAGGTCTAAGGCAAATGTTCATATTGAAATGAACAAACAAATACTAACCTTGGTTTGAAGAAAAGCATGCTCTGGCAAGTTTGGCTTCAGAACATCCAGCAGAAAAGCTGTTGCCTCCCGTATCATATTTCTCTGTTAATAGAAGGATGTAAGCCAAAGCAAGAAACCAAATTACATAGTAAAGACTACAAAGACTGTATGGAGAGTTCCTAGACAACAAAGAATTTATATACTACTGCAGCAAAGAATTTATATGCTAATACTACAAAATATACCTGAAGGAAGAGATCAGTGATAGTGTTATAGTCTACTGGACAACCTCCCTCCATTTGTGACATCATCAGTGCAAAGTTGACAGCTCCCTGGTCAAGAAGATACAAATTGACAATGAAGAAAGGATTTCTGAGATAAAAGAAACATGTACCAAACATATGAAATGCCTCACATTAAGCCTAAGTTTGCTTAAATAACCAATTACCTGTGGATCTGTCCGCAAAATGGTCTGCAGGAGGAAGAGATAATCTGGGGTATATCCAACCTGGAAAATAAAAGTTCAAGGTCAATAGTACATTTCAAAGCTCAACTCAGGTATAACTAAAAAAGAACTACAACAAAAACAAAATAAACGTACCTGCTTTGAATATATAAGTATCTTATCAAACTCCCTCCTTTCAGCAAAAGCAGCAACAACTTTAGGGGTTGCCCTGGCCTTGATGTATATTTTCAATGCAAGATCATTGTCCACAGTCTATACATCAAAGGGTACAAGAAATGATTAGCGACAACCAAGACATACGAACGTAATTTGGCGAAGTACAGTAAAATCCATAAAATCAATAAAAACAGCATAGGACCCATCTTACCTTGACAAGATCTCCTAGTTCTTCACTGCACTCCAGCTTGTCTTCGGCCAACCAGTTTTCCAGAAGATTCTTTTTGTTCTGGTTGACAACAAGTCGAGATAGCTCAAGAGACTCAAAGGCATTGAGCTTCCCTCGAGTTAGCAATGTGCCAAAGTACTGCAAGAGTGGGGGTGTCTGCCCAGCTTGCACAGGAACACTCTGCAATTTCAATAAAGTGATAAACATAAGAATTACTCAGTCAAACAAAGGAACCTATAGACTGAACATTGATTAAATGTACATGAATCCTGATAGCAGGAGTGCATGTGAGAAAATTAACTGTAGTACTTATCATCTGCGTAAAATTAATAAAAAAACCGAGGAATGACCAGATCATCAAAGGTTTCTCTTGCAAACTACACAAAACTAAACAGCTTTAATCAACAAAACCCTGTGATTTTACCAAGATTCTAGCACCGTAATTAAATTTTCACTGAATTCACTATGGTTTATGAACACATGCAGAGGTCCATGAACCTCAGCAGCTTCATATGTCGAATTGAAATACCAGAAGCTCACCTGAAATTTCGCAACGGTCTCAGGTGTCCTCAAGAGGCCCTGCGGAGACTCCGCAGCCAGCTCAGCTGCTTCCTTGTATTTTGTTTGCGCAAACAGTTCCTGGAACCTTTGCACAACCTGCAGTGCATTTCAGAATTTCATGAAATCCTATTCAATATTAACGCATATAAGTTAAACTACACATAGTCTAACTTCCACAGAAAATATAAATAAAGCATCATTAGTTGCATGACTGTAAGGATAATGGTGCAAGTGATTTGGGAATAAGAAATGGTTTGTGCATGAAAAATAGCTTCTGTTAAGAGCTCATCAACGCCCAGCACATGATTTTGAAGCTCAATTTTTTTGGAGATACTTTACAAGTGATAGAAAAAGTCAGTTGTCTGTGCGTTTTTAAATCCCTCGGTGTGTACATGAATGTAGCTCTTTGGCATCACTAAAGTACAAGTGGCATATGCCGTAAGTGGTGCTGAGGCAGTGTCATTGACAGAAAACCCCCTAATATAACAAGCTCTAGGTGGAATATGGTGCCATATCAGCCAAACTATGTGGTGTCAATCAAACTATAAAAAAATCTGGGACTGAGAGAACTGATCAATCATACAATTTGACAAGATATGATATTCAAATAAATTAATGTCAGGAGAACTGGAGATTGGCTGGACTCCTTTACTTAATCATATTGGTTTTACTGATTTTTGCCTATACGCCAATCAATTGGGCATGTCCCTCCTGATATCTAAGAAAATTAGGGTCACACAGTTCAGTGATACAAAAAGGAACAGTACTGTAGTTCACAGGAGACAGACAAAAAGTGGTACAGGAAAACTAGGCGAATGAGTAAGCATCAACACAGCCAACATATGCATCCATACAAGTCATCTTCTAATGGAGCTTACCAAGTTCTCTGCACCAGGAAGATTAGCTCTCTTGGCAAGATTAACAGCAAGCTCAAGGTTGTTCAGCTGCATACCAAAATTGTGTTTAAAAAGAATTATTTAACAAACAGATCAGGAAAGTAGATCCAGAAGTGTAAAAGATAATACCTGACCACTAACAAAAGGCACAACCGTTGCATCATTAACTGTGGCATGTAAAACCTGTCCTCTTCTGTTGATGGCATAAAATCCACCAGTAGATGAAGATTCTGCTGTCAAGAATATAGGGTCTGGACTGATTCTATTTCTGTAAACTGCTGCAGCAGTTTCCAAGTCATATACAAACAAAAGGCCAAGCTTTGTAATTACATAGATAAGCCCATACTTTTGTGAAACCTGCCGCAACAATGGAATAAAAACATATTAGATACATCATGTGACGTTCTAAAAAATACTGATATTCCCCTATGAAGTGCACATTGTTCCCCCTAAGATGCTCACCTGCATAGCTACAGGAAAATCATCCTGGAAATCTGGTGGGAAGAAGAGGTCAGCTTGTTTCTTAGAAAAGCCAGGTTTCCCTACAACCAAACAATCAATAAGAAAAATGGTGATATCAGTATGGTGCATCGTCTTTCAAAAGAAAAGGGAAGCCCACATGAAAAAACAAAAACAACAATACAAGATGTTTGAAATGTACCACTAGAAAGAATAAAAAACAAAAACAATTTTATGATTTTTAAATACAAACCTGGCTGGGCACCCAGTTCAATAACATGCAACTTTGAAGTGATCTGTCCAGCATTAGTTGTCTTTGAGGCGAAACAAATAAGTGTTGATGGGTTCTCATTACCAACAACCTGGACAGATTAGAAAAAGGAAAAGTTGGCAGATTACAAACACAAGAAATAAAACAAGAATATAAAGTTATAAGCATTGCAAATAACTGAAAGGGTACCTTAAATGTTGCAAAAGACGCTGCATGGGCTTCAAGGGCCTGGCTACGCTGTTGATCAACAGAAAAAAGTTGCATATTTCCCTTCACCAGTTGTGGCCTCTGGTTGTGTGAAAAGGAGGGCATGCCAATATGAGAAGCACGTACAACAAAGTATTGCATAATTACTAATTACTACCTACAGTAACTGCTTTTAATTCAAGTTCAAAACAACTGATTTTTACAGAGACGGTGTTTGGAATCATACAAGAGGATTGGAATTTGGAACAAAATCAGCAGGACAGGGGGCAACAGTAATATTTGTTTATCAACACTCATTTGATATGTGATCTTTCTAATATCAGTAATGATGTAACTAGCAAAAGGAATCAGTAAGAGCGTACCTCTGGGGCACCCGGTGCAATTCCAATAAGCACAAGCCACTTCTCCGCTGGGTCACATCGATAGTTGATGATCTGATTGTTCGCCAAGTTAGCTGTCCTATCAAACATCTTGGTGGGCTCAGAATCACCTTCAATTGACCAATGGTAAACAGATGTTTGTGTTACTAGACCCAACAACTTGGGAGTGATCCATTTCCAGAATACAATCTGCAGTTGAAAAGCAAATATATGGAACACGTTACTTCAAGTACATCTCATTGACAGCTAGAAAAAAATGTAAGATGCAACAATATCGGAAAGTGTTTTGTACCTGCTCAGGCATCTGATGAGACTTGATCTTAGTCTTAGCCTCAATGTTAAATATTTGAAGGTGATCCTGTGTTGTTCCAGGTATTTGGGCTGCAAAATTTGAGCAGACATTGATTGTCGTTTCAACTATACTCAAACTACATGATAAGCAACTATATATAGGTAGCCAGATACTCAATGTCTGATCCAGTTCTTTGATTTGCAGCTGCGAGTGCTAGCATCAACCTGATGGTGGTAACGAAGCATGGTATGTAAAAAGTGAAGTGACTGAACTAAAACCCAATTCAATATCCAGAGTAAAGTACCCCAGCCAACAGCAATGCTGACAAGTAAGAAATCTATTTAACAAAACATGTACTCAAACATAAGTTAAACAAGCAATGGCCAGTAATTAGGTAGAGAGCCGTCAAACCAGTGTGAGCAGCAACACCAGAAACTAAAACAGACATGGGTCTTTTAGAGTCCTAATGGTTCCATGCTATGCTGAACTGACATGAATTTGACTCATTGCAGTGGCAACGATTATATGAATTACAGTGTATGGCAGGCTAGAATTATAGCACCCCCAGCATAATGTTGCCAGAGCCTTGTCCATTCTACATGACTTGCACAAGATCAGACAGACAGGGCAGTATACACGAAACTCTGTAAGCAGTTACTGCACAGATCTCAAGCTAAGCCTTGATGTCACTAACTAGTGCAAAATTCAGATGCCATATAGTAAGGAACCAGAAGCTTAGATCGCTGCCCAGTTCCTAGGGAGGCGGCGACTATTCAGCAAGGACTTTGACTAGTATGGGCGCAAGGGGAAACCCCCATGTGGGCAGTAGCATCTAGGTGGTAGGGCATGATGAGAATGAGATCCCGCGCTAGATCTAGGAGGCGCGGGCGGTAGGTAGAGAGGCAGCAAGTCGGAACCTTTGAGGGCGAGGATCCTGGCGTTGGGGTTCATGAGTGCGGAGTCGGCGGTGATGGGGCGGCGGAGCGGCTGCATGGGCATGGCCATGTCGATGATGACGACGCTGTTCTGCGGGGAGGTCTCGCGGACGCAGATGTACTTCTCCGACTCCATGGTGACGTGGGTGAAGGTGACGAACTGCGGCGCGATGCCCAGGCTGGTGAGCTGCGGAGAGACGAGCAACGAATAATATCAGTGAGTGGAGATCTGCGAGCGACGAGAGGGGAGGTGGCGGGGGTGTTACCGTGAGCGCCTCGCGCATGGCGATGGGGGCGTTGGCCGCTGCCATGGCGACGGGCGGCGGTGCCTAGATCTCTCCCGGCTAGTCTGGAGCGGGAAGGGGAGAGCGCGGAGGCGGCGACGCGCGGCGCGGTGCCTCCACTCGGGGGAGAAGGAGAGGGAGAGATCTGATCTGAATAGGGTCGCGACGGAACCAACCAGCACAGCCAGCGGTGCGGGGAGGAAGGGAAAAAGGAGAGAGCACGACTGCACGAGACGCCGTGGAATTTTAGTTTAGTGGGCGTCCCATGTGGACATGATGCTTTAGCTCATTACTCCTTCATTATTCCGCTAACCAATTTCCTCGTGTCAATTTATACCTCATCGAGTTCCTTCGCTACCAAGGTGAGATGTGGGGGTTTAAGTTTAACCACGCCCAAAACTTCCTCCTCTAATCAAGGGAGGGAGGGAGCTTCCTTCGTCATCAAGGTGGTTGAGTTTGGTAGTTATTATGATCAAAATATGCTTTCAAATTTTAAAGTTGAGATTTATAAGAGGTGATCTGCTCTTGTCATGCTATCTTTGGCTTATGTTAAAAGTCGAGTGATGCTAGAACCGTGCGTAATTATTAGCCGTAAAAGATCAAACGTACAGAAATCGTGTCAAATAGTTTGACATGGACTAGAGAAAAGCATCGATAAAACAAAAATGCAAGGAGAGTGACAAATGTGTTGCTCTCTTTTCACTCGGAGTCCTTCCTAATCATTTTGTCTTGTATAAATGTATCAAATGTTCACTTAGTTATAATTACTTTAGTTTTTATGAACGCGATGTAGGTTATGATCATAGAAAAACGTGAGAGTTCATGAGAATAAAGCAAAAACCCTAGATAAAATCAAATCGAACTATAAGCGAGCACTTTAAAACGTGTGTGTGCCTGTACTGAATTACATTTGTATCGTTACTTAACGTTTACCGCTAATTCATAATTTTAACAACATTACAACAAATTCATCCGGACTTGGGATAGAGGTAAGAATACAATGCTATTTCGGCTCATTCATCACACGGTTCTTTCTCAAATAGAGAGGTAGTGGACAAAACTAAATCATGAAGCCACTAAGTTATAGCACAATTTTTTATCGTGCATACTGAAGGCAGAGCCCATGGAGGCTAAATTGAAATGTTTATCTCAAAATAAAGTGACAGGCCATGTAGTTATGAAAGTTGTGAAGCCATTGATCATCTAGCATGAAATGACATGTTTCATTGTTATCATGGGGCTATGGTTCTTCACCCAAAAGAAAAATGTCTTTTGTTAACTCCTATGCCTCTCTCTCTCCTCTCCATTAGAGACTGCCATGACCTGTCACCACATCTTAGTTTTTTTTGCCACAATATGTGTTTCGATGGAAGTTTTTGCTTTTATCAAAACAAACATGTGTTACTTCTACAAGGTACTCCCACTTCGCAAAGTCACTATTCAAAGGTGAGCGTCGCGAACACTGAGACCCACAATTAGTGTGGAGCGCTAAGATGTTCTAGAGTAACTATAATGATTGCGTGCATTTCCCCAAAAATGATGTCTTAAACATTTACTTCCACAAGTGCGTGCTCCATTTTTTTACATTAATGCTAGAGTGGCATCAACTTCAGCGCATGTGTTATATGCACCATGCTAAAATGTTAAATTGGAAATTTGTCTTTCTTTATCTGCTTCAAACTAAGAGAAGTGTGTGGGAGCAATGTGCATAGGAGAAGTAAAACGTGTTCCACCATAACATGCTTATACATTGCAACATATTTACTTTGTTCAGTCTTTCATCTTGGTTTGTTATAGTCACTACAACTTTTTCATTATGACATAAACCGAACTATGACATGGCGTGGCTAGCTAATATGGCTATTAATTTATTATATTTTTCCTCAGAAATTAACCTCATAGCCCATGAATTACTGGACCAAGGATGAATAAATATTTGTAAACTACCTATTTCACTAATTGGGGACTATATCAAATATCATTGTCAACCTACCAACAGCGTGTGACGTTATCATTGGTGCAATCTATAGATATAGGTTCAAAGAAGCTATGTTCAATTATAAATACATGATAAATAATTTTTGCATATCTCAGTGTCAATGAAGAAGTGTCCACTTTGAGTAGGTCACACTCACACGAGTATATCAATAAATTCTTTTTATATAAATGATGTGAGATACTCTCTGCCAATTTTAGAGACACAACTCTTGTCCAACTCCATATAGTTACTGGAAGAATCAACTAAATTATATTATTTTGTACATAGATGTTTTCCCTTTGACGAAAAGCATTATATGTGATTATAATTATTTTGTTGAAAGGTTGGATCCTAAGTTGTTTAGAAACAATGGTTAGGGTGGTTTTGGAATACTTAAAGCAACAAGGGTGTATTCAGAAAAAAAAAATACTAAAAGAAAAGAAGAGCCGAGGCCAGTTGGGCTACAAAGCCTACATGGCTACAACCACCAAGTCATAGGAAAGAAAAGAAGTGTCGTGGCCAGTTGGGCTCCTGGCCTGAATTGGGCTTTTAACCCACGGATGACCAAAAGTTGCATAAGGCCGAAGAACAAATGATGGCCTTTTAGTTGCGTAGCATCACAACAGTTTTCATCATTTCAAGGAAAGAACACTGCTCTGATCTTTACAGCTCCTTGTTGGCTGTTGCAACAGAAAATTGAAAAGGAAGGAGATCATTCACGGAAGCTTTCGTCCATACTCCATAGCATCTCATTGGGAGAACTTAGATGAAGTTTACAGTCTGAAATCAAATGGCTCTGCAAAAGAAGATACACTTCTGTCATTGAAATGATCTTCCTCCTGTTCTATATGCTTCAATTACTCACACACATAAGGGGCCCAGGTAACGAATCGAAAAGGGATAACCTCTGTTTTTTATACCCATGTTATTTTCCTAAGCATTAAGAAGCAATAGGCACTTCAAAGAAGGAAAAAATAGGCACATAGTATCATCCAGCAGAAAAAAAGGTATATATATATATATATATATATATATATATATATATATATATATATATATATATATATATATATATATATATATATATATATATATGTAATTCTGTCTGTGAACTTGTGGTATATGTATATTATATCCAACTAATTTACACTTCAGCTGAACCTTCTTACATGCTATACCATCAGTAATCAGCGCATCCATTTTCCATTTTGCGCTAACCTTTACTCAATCTACCCAAAAAGAAAGAAAAAAGAATGAACAATCCTACATTCTCCAACAAATACCAAGCCCCCCCTTCTGATTCTCATTGGGGAGGAACAGGCAGGGACTGGGATGTAGGGGTGCTAAAATTAGAATGCCATGATGATTTCGAAAGAATCCTCGTGTAGAGTATTTGGTTCCACACGTCTGGCACGCCAGGAAGGCACCAGTGGATGCAGTCCGCAACCTTCTCTGGGTCTTCCTTCTGCTTAGACGTCAGCAGCTTCCCTTGCCGGAAGGTGTACAGACCCGTGTGGGCGTCCTTCCGGTAATCTGACATCTTTGTGATATCGATCACTGACACCGGAACCTTCTCCATGGACCTGGCCACATTGACCACTAGGTCATACAACCGCATGTCGTGGTAAAGATCCAGGGGTTGGCTGTAGTTCTGATACGGAAGCGTCTCCTTTACACATTTGATCCCATCCGGGTTTCCCCAATTCTGTGGGCTGTTATCACAAAAAAGTAAGCAAGTTTTAGCAAGACCAACACATAAAAAGGCATACTAAATATTGTGCTAATTTACAGCCCAAAGGAACAGAAACCAACGACATGATGCCGGATATATGTTGACGACATCTAAACACAATTGCTTTAAAATTCACTAGTTTTTTTAGCTGGTAAACAAATTTATCAATATAAATGTAGGAAACAAATACGATTTACAATTGATTACTGCCAAAATATGTGCAAGCCTATGGCTGTAACAAGTGAGAAAATAACTCAATTCCCAACATGCAGGGTGCCTGCTGCAGTGCTGCCTCTCATGCTGTTTAGTCTAGGACATGCCCAATTGCCCATGTGGAAGCATGTGGGTCAGATTCGTGTGGATTTCTTAGCATACTAGACACTGACACTAACTTTGCAAAATAATACTGCACAGGCTATGAGGCACTCAACACTCACAGGATATCTATATTTTACTCTGCTGGCTGTTCCAGACACTGACTATGACAATAAAAATGCACAAGACTCCAAGCCTAATGAGAGACGTTACCAATTTAAACATAGCTACGCCCCTGTTGGTTTTTATTTTTTTCTTCAACACGTAAGAGAACTGTGTATCAGTGTACTACAATGAAAAATGGGGCAAGAACCCATACAAAACCCACACACACTCACATCAGTAGGTTCTTATATAACCTCTGTTGTTTTAATACTCCTGCCACTATGTTTCTGTTCAGTTTTGAGTGAAATGAATTCTACAGTTTTACAAGATTCTTGCCCAGGTAGACAGGCAGGCAACATCGAAGTAGACGTCTCACAGATATTTTGAATACTCCTAGTATAAGTTTTTTTCATAACACTAGTATAAGTATTGAGTGTTTCATTGGAGTATGGACCTGTAGTTTTCTTTTTTTTTCATGTATCAATCTAATACCAAAGACTCCATGGTCGCGTGTTCAATTGACAATGGTACGTACCAGCTGCACAATAGTTTTACCAGGGTAAAAAGGAGCTTCTATTCATATCAGAAGCAGAATAGCAGAACACAGATGAGATGACAAATATTGGACCTTGACATTCACTTTACACAATAAATACTGCAAATAGAATTTTAGAAGGCGAGGGTTTTCTATCAGGCAAGTGACCATATCAAGACTTATTTAGGCATTAAAACAGATCAGCACCAAAGGGTGCTCACAATATCATAGCCTGTGTCTCAGGAATCAGGACAACTAGACATTCCAGTTAGGTACAGTGGGGCTCCTTTTTCTTTCTCCACTAGAGGTTGTTTACAGATCAAATCCTAGCTTGCAGGTTTCTTGTGATGCAAAAAAATGGCAAAGCAATCTCAGAACACCCACAACAGTGACACCCCACCCCACATAAAAAGGTACCCCTTTATTGTACCAAATGTTTCTTTTCTCATTCTATTTGAGCTGGACCCTCATACAAGTTTGTTGGCATCTAGGACACTCTGCACCCACAATTCCCATTTTTTCCCAGCTACTAGCCAACTTATGAGTATGGATTCTATTGTAATATTTTCTGCATGCTTTCCTTACTTTTGGCTTGAAACTTCGTCACTTTGAACAACACATGAATCAAGTACAATACCAAAACACCAGATTCCAAACCTAAGATTTTCATTTGACTGTAATACTGATCCTTAAACCCAAGTCAGTTACTGTTTAAATGTAATGTCGCCAGCAGTCTATAATCCCATACTTACTGACTGTGAACACTCAAGTGATACTCAAGGAGTCAAGGTCTACTAGTTGAAACCTGGGCTCATATAATTCAATGTGACGTGCTTCTAGGAATGTTGAATAGAAGGGACATAAGTTTGGCCTATTGTTTTGTTCCTACTTCCTAGTGGGTCCTGAGCCAAGGAAACAGCTGATCCACTGAGCACATAGTTTAGCGGATTGGACAATGACGTCAGACTAGGACAAGGGGAAGATTTCTTCTCTGGAAGGTGATATCAACTTTGCAAAACACTTCAATCAAGGTAAGTATGGTATCAAGCCTACAGTGCCATCCTTTTCTGATTGCAGAATGCAAATATGACAAATCATATAGAAATATAAATTGAGGTCTACTAGTGAGTAGTGACTGAAGCCCAGAAAATTGAACTAAATTTGGATTTTGCATCCATGCAAAAATGTTGACTAACAGACCCATAAGTTAGGCCGTCACTTTTCTTGTGGGTCATGATCAAACCTAAAAGCTGAGTTCCATGGTTTGGTGGAGTGGAGAAAGACATTGTGGTTAGCTGAATATAGAACAAGAGGAAGGTTGCTTCTCTAGAAGGCAATTTGGGCCTAACAAACCACTTGAATCAAGCCTATGTATGGCGTCCAGTCCAATTGAACCGACAGTGGTCCACAAAGTTCAAGGTTGCATTGCAAATCACTCATAAAGGAGCTAATTAAAGTCCACAACAAACCACCATTGATTGTACACCATATAGAGGGGAAAGAAAAGGAAATATAAATGCAGCAGCTTTCGGTCACCTGAGGTGAGAAGAAGAGATCGTCATGAAGAAGACGGACGTGCGGGCAGGATCGATGTTGTCATTGAGCCAATCAGACCACGTCTTGAACACTTGGCCATACGCCTCAATCCTGGGAACCTCGTCGTTCTCAGACCAAGATTTCGAATTCGGCCTCCTGCAAAAATCCACCCAGCGAGATCTCAGAACACGATCCCATTACTTGATTGCAGAAAGCCACAGAGAAAGAAACAATGCATTCCCAGTCCAGAACCCAGATGTCGTAGGTGTTGACCTGACTTTGATGTCGGCGTTGTTCATCCACCAGATATAGGTGTTGAAGATGAGGTAGTCAACATCCTTCCAGTTCTTAGCGTGGCTCTGGATCCGCTCGGGACTGATGATCCGTTCCTTGATGCTGTGGAAGTTGGGGTTGTCAGAGTTGGACTCGACGAGGAAGGGCGCCCAGTAGAACTCGAGCGTGGCGCGGTACTCCTTGGCGTAGAAGGTGTTGAAGGAGCCCCGCTTGACGATCTTCTTCCTGCCCTTGGACAGGATGGGCTGCACCAGGCACACCAGCGACTCCCACTGGTTCCGGTTCAGCGAGTCCCCCACGAACATGAGCCGCTTCCCGCGCATCGCCTCCATGAATCTCCGGGCGTCGAACCTGCCGTGCCGGGGGAAGGAGGGCATTCAATCCAATCATCGATTTGGGGAGCAAACCCAGATCATAAAGACGCAATCTTTAGCGCAATCAGGCAACTACGCAAGCAAGATGCGAGCTCGCAATGAGGTAATTGGTGGAGGTCTGGAAGATGATGAGTCCATACGTGGGGAGGGAGCAGTCGTTGGGCTGCCATCTCCAGTACTGCCACATATCGTCGGGGCGGCCGTTGGCGAGGCAGGTGACCTGCTTGGTGAGGAAGGTGCAGTCCTTCTCCCGGTACGCCGGGACGGAGACGTTGTCGAAGACCCAGCGGCCGCGGGAGAGGTCGCAGGTGGGCGGCGGCAGCGCGAGGGGCGGCAGGCCGGAGACGTTGTAGAGGTCGGCGTCCGGGTAGAGGTAGTCGTCGATGGAGAGCTCGGCGATGGTGCGCGCGTCCTCGCCGTACATGACGAGCGCGAGCAGGAAGAAGGCGCCGGCGAGCGTGGTCACCGGGGAGCGCCGCGCCGAGGCGAGGAGCGAGCGCGCGGAGGCGGCCAGCGGGTCCAGGAGGCGAGCGGCGGCGGGGCGGGACGACGACTTGGGGGCCGACGAGGTGGTGGTGGTTGGGAGCCCGGGGTCGGAGGTGGGCGGCGGTGGCTTGGCCATGGCGGCCGGAGACTGCAGCTGCTTTGCTGGTGGGAAAGGGGAAGGGGGTGGGTGGTGGTGGCGCCTGGCACGGGCAGCACCCAAGGAAGGTGAAGCCCGCCCAGCCCGATGTCCCGATCCCGCGGCGACGAACGCGGCTTGGATTTTTGTAGGCTTGCGGTGGGAGCGGAGGAGAGCAGGCAACTGTCGGCGTCAGTTGGGTGGGTCGCCATAGTCAAACTCACTGCTCTGCTAGAGTACAGTAGTACTAATGAGCATTTACCCAAGGTCAACGAATTTCAGGATCTACATCCCCGGTGGCCGGTAGCCGCATCGACGCCCATCCAGGTAGTACGTGTGGAGACTGGAGCGACAACAGACAAGAGTCGTAACCGTCGTGGCGGCGCCACCGCGTGCCCGCGCGTCGCCTGCTAGCCCGCAGATGTCGTATTTGCCGTACGACGTGTCGCAGATGGGCTTGGCGCGCGTGACATTGGCCCTAGTCATGTTTCGATTTGTTTCAGCTTATTTCAGCTTATTTTTTCTCACAGAATATTATTGAATCAGTCGAAACCAACCGGCTTTTATACCAGCCGAACCAGCCCATTACCCAAGCGGTAATGCTACGGCTCTTATGTCCGCGGGCACAAATAGTCAATGGCTCACCTCCTCGTTGCTTATGCTTTATCCCGTCGTTTGCTTTATCCGTGAGTTTATTAAAAAGAAATTACCTATTCTTATCTCTTCCGCTTCCTCCTCCTATGCCGTAGCGCCTTGCGGCTTCCCTGTTCTAGATACGGACGCGCACTCCTTCGCTGCTGTCACGGCCTCACCCGCCGTCGCTTGCTTGCCCCCATCGCGCGCCGCCTACCCGAGGCCCGGCTGAGCCAAGCCCAACGCTGGTGGCGCTAGTGGCGGTGATGCTCGCGCCGCCGCTGGTGTCGGATGCTAGTGGTAATCATGCGCCACCACTTGCCGCTGGCTCCCACTTCGACGGCCGGGATTGACTAACACAGGCACACTCTCTTCCATATGTTGCAAATATATGTTCCACGTGTTTCGTACATTTTAGAGGTATGTTGCAGTTGTTTTATATGGATGTTGCAAGTGTTTCAGAGACATGTTGCAACCGTTTGTTCAAAATGTTTTATATGTTGTGAATTATGTTGCAAGCGTTTTGATCTAGATGCTGTATATGTTTCACAATATGTTCCAAATATTTCATTTGTTCTAGTCTTCCGTTGCAGCAAATGTTTTCATGTTGCAAGTTTGCAAGTGTTCTATCTGAATGTTGCATATGTTTTCACACATATGTTACAAGTGTATGTTCTAGATGTTTCATTTGTTTCAGACATATGTTGTATTCAAGTGTTTCATGTTGAAATCATGAGGGCGGGGCGAGTGACGGTGGCATGGCATGGGCATCGGAGAATGGGGTGCGGCGAGCAGGTGGCCGGTAGACGTGGCGCGCGACGCTCTGGTGGCCGACGGTCGGGGGGCACGATGGGGGCGGGGTGCACTTGCGGGGCGAGGCAGACAGATGGGGACGAGGTGTACGGATGGGGGTGGGTCAAATCGAGGCGAACGGGGCGGATTGCGACAGTCATATGGACGTGTCGATGGCGCGATGCGCATGTGGACAGGACAAATTAGCGGACGACGTGTAAGATGTGCAGGCACGCGCGGGAAACGGCCATCCAATGAAACCCTGTCCTGTCGGACGTTTGGATGCCAGCACGTCCCTTATTGAAGTCATTCGTTCATGTTTCTCCTCCTGCTCACACAGCCACGATTTTTTGTTACAAGATGTATAGAGTATTAGTGTATGTAATGTGATCAAGATTTGGTTTAAAGGAGACATGTAATTAGGTAAACTTGTAATAAAGGCACAAATAAACCGAAGGACATGTAAGGCACAAATTCCGTACCGAATTTAGTGAATTCAACCACGTCCTTTTCCGTTGGGTGGTGTGTTTGGTTTCAATTGTCATAGTTTCTTTCGTTTGGCAACTAGAAGCATCAATTGTAGGTGTTCCTCTCGTTGAGCCATTGATTCTGTAGACAGCGGTGTGGCTTATGGCCTATTTGGTTCCATTAGTCCATGGAAATTTTAGTCCAGAAACTCTCTCGTTTGGTTCTAGGGACTAGACTAATGGGCACTAAACACGATGAGCAAAGACTAAAACATCCCTATTAAATGTATAGAATTTTGGTTCCCGGGTGCAATAATGAAGGACAGGGTCTGTCCTTTTGGGCCTTTAGTCACCACAAGAGAGTAACAGACTAAATGACTATGTCCTCTGTGCTTGAACTTATCAACCTGAGTTATCAGTCATGGTACAATGTTTTTCTCTCGCAACAAAACAGTATCAGCCGGCTTATTAACCGTAAAAACCATCAGCCGAATAGCTCGTAAATCACTTTAGTCACCTTTTTACTCAGTCTATTTGGCACTTTTAGGAACTAAAAATGGCTAAAATAGGATGACTAAACTTTAATCACCTCAAACAAATAGGCCCGTGTCGGCCTCCGCTAGTGCCGTAGTCAAAATTCAGTGAGAATTTGCTGTCTATGACCGTCTCACTGTGTGAGAGTCACACTCCACGTCCGCACACCTTAGGCATCCAGTCATCAGTCCATCACCGTGAGACTGTAGCTGCTGATGTCTGTCTGTCTCACTGTCAATGTGAGCTGAACTGGAGTTCCCAACACCCAACATGCATGTGTGTCATGTATGTGTTTACTTTTTGAGAGAATTATCTATTTGGCACTAAAACAAATCACTCTTTCGTACAAGGCATTAAAAATTTTGAACTTCCTTATCTAGCATCAACTTGAAATTTTCTTCTGTAAATGGCACTGCCGTCCATTTCAGCCATCCATCCATTAGTTAACTCCCTTGATCATGTTAGTTTTCCTTTAAAAGCACCAAAATGCCCCTCTTTGTTATTTGGTCACACGCAGCTGTTCTGCTGCCCTCTTTGGCCGGGTGAGGCTCGGCGCGCTCGGATTTGGACCCTAGCCATGGCCGTGATAGGAACAGGCTCGCCACCCCGGTCACCTCGGACACGAACACGACCGCATCGCCGGAGTCGTCCGCAAACTACCCGGTGCGGAGATGCCACCGTCGGAGTGCGGTCTCCCACGCGTCTTCGCTGGCTGCCGTCGTTGGTGTGCTTCGGGAGCACATGCGCGCTGGGTGAGAGCTCTGGCCACCGGACTGCACTCAGCGCCCCCACCCATCTAGCCATACAGCGCTATGCAAGGCAACGTCCAGGTGCAGCGTATAAGCTCAGGCTGTTTCGGCAACAACCTAGAATTAAGCTTTGTTTCTATCTTTTGCATGCACCTAGGATTAGTTGCCTTCTTTATCCCCTCGTTGGGTTACTTGTACTCAGCAAGGTGGCTGTCGTGGTGGACGTCGAGAACGAGGCCATTTTTGTCAGGCCGTGCGCAGCAACAACTTGTCGCAGTGCGGCAACTGGCTGCACGCGACAGTGCTGGGTGCCAACGGCGAGCTGGTGTTGACGGCATCGATGATGCTGGGCGTGGGCGCCATGAAGATGGACGCGCGCGCCATGTTGATCTCCAGGTTCGCGAGCCTCTTGGCGAGCGCGTGCAGCATGGACATCGCCGAGTTCATGTGGTAAGCGAGACCTCGGCGTGGCGCTCATGCGCCTACACATCTCTCCGTCGGCTGGGGCAGGAGCGGGAGTGGGAGCATGGAGCGGGTACGCAGATGGAGGTGACGCCGACACAGATCCCGTCATCGGCGTAGGTCACCTCGTGGTGGCTGTCGGCGTCGGCGTTCCGCGGCCATGTCCTGCTCCGCCTTTACGCTCTCTATCGATCGTGGGTGATGGGAGCATGGCGCAGCAGATGGAGCCAACACCGAGCAGCAGGATAGCACAGGCGAATCCGGATGCGCACGGCCCGTCGAGGACGCTGGTGGAGGAGAACTGCGCTGTAATTTAACAGCCTGCTCGCTTGGATCCATTGGCTTGCTTCGTCGCCGGTGACATTGATCCAACGAACGAACCCATCCTAACCTGGTTTGGTCCTTTTGAAGGTGATTGGTTTGTGTTTCTTTTTAGCCTAGCTCGTATCTCGAAGCCATGCCAGATTAGGCTCAGGTAGTGCAAACACGTCTTGTTTGGTTTCCTACGTTCGAGTAGCATGTCCGCGTGCCAACCCTATTTGGTCACTCGAACGGAGCATGTGGCTAGATAAATTGCTCCTCACAGCCAAACACGCGTGCATCGTGCCAACCACGTTCCGAGGAAACGTATCCGGCCAGCTAGGCTGAGGGTGCCTCTTGCATGCATGTGGCGGGACAAGCTTGACAACATAGGAGTACTCACCCAGCTGACTAATCAACCAAGTTCCATGCAGCAAACCAATCAGTATTTTCAGGAGCAGATCCGGTCCCATTCAAAAAAAAACGATGTTTTTTTTTTCTAATAATGCGATTTTCCATGTTCCATACACGGTGAACGATCGAGAGAACAAAATGACCAATTTTGTGCCAGATATACTTTTGTTTTTTAGAGATAATTCTGCCTTAAATTCTGTTTTTATTTGTACAACTTCTGTTTTTCTTAATAAATGACATAGGAGACACTATTTTGAGTGTTTTTAACTAAAAAGGAAAACTAGCGAGGCAGCTTCTTTTGTAAGAGTCATTCTTTTTTTTTTGTTATAAAGCAATGCTTTGATTAAAACCTCGGGCGTCTGCCCTATCGTTTAGTGCACGTGAGTACTAGTAGTGTGTGGGCTATCACTAGTTTACTATACTGATAACCATCTGAGTATGCATAATCCAAGTACAGCTCAAGCTCACAAGTGCATGGCATGGTTTGTATTCAACTAGTTATAGGCATATACTAATTTCCATTCACCCTGTTCACTGAATGGTGGCTGGTTCTGGTGCTGATGCTGATGCTGATGCTGATGTTGATGCTGATTTGTTGTGAGAGAAAAATACTGTTGAATGATTGGCTGATTTTGACTGATAAGTTTAATTGAACAAGGTGATTGTCACATATATGCTGGGAGTTTATTTATTATATACATATATATTATATTTTTTTCTAAAAGGAAACCTCCATTATCAGTATATCTTACTATTCCGTCCCATAAAAAGAGTCGCCGTGGGAAGCGTGCTGGTAAAACTTTCTCAACTTTGACTACGTTTGTAGAAAATACGTGCAACATTTATATCTCTAAATAAGTTTATTATGAAAGTATATTCAAAGATCTACCTAATAATACTAATTATGTACCATAAATATTAATATTTTGTTAAATATATTTGGTCAAAGTTAAAAGTTGTTGACTTTTTGGAAGCGAGAATGACTTTTTTTTTATGGAGGGAGTAATATACAAGTCATCCGTACCAGCACTCCACTAGCATGTCATTATGCGAGCTATCTCTAACACCATCCACTCACGTCTATTAGTGGTGCTCATTCATAATACGTACTAGTCTATCAACATCATCCGCTTTTTTATGCAAGCTACGTACCATCCAATTCTTATTCTAGACTATCCGTGATATATGCAGCAACGCGCTGGTATTTATTTTTCTACTAGGCCCGGGTATCCTTTTAGTTTTTCTTTAGAAACGAGGGAATTTTAGGCCCAGTTTAGTTCCCCCAAGAATTTTGCAAAATTTTTCACATTCCCCGTCACATCGAATCTTTAGACGCATGCATGAAGCATTAAATATAAATAAAAAATAAAACTAATTACACAGTTTAGACGAAATCCACGAGACGAATCTTTTAAGCCTAATTAGACTATGATTGGACACTAATTGCCAAATAACAACGAAAACGCTACAGTGTCCATTTTACCAAATTTTTAGCATCTAAACATGCCCTTAATAGAGCCAAATGATAGCGGCCTATGGGTACAAAGTACAAACTCTGCTGACAAGACAAATCCATAAGTTTTTTTTTCATGGCCGGTCCCTAAACTATTGGTGGGGTTTCATCCCGGTCCTGAAACTATCAAAAACGACCATTTAGGTCCCTAAACTATTACTGAGGTTTCATCCCGGTCCCCAAACTATTAAAACGATCATTTAGGTCCCTAAACTATTGGTGGGGTTTCATCCCAGTCCTCAAACTATCAAAACAGTCATTTAGGTCCCTAAACTATTGTTGCGGTTTCATCCAGGTCCCCGTTCATGCCCTGAGATGGACAGGAGAGAGGTGGAAGATGGAGCTGACATGTGGGCCCCACATGTCAGTGACCCATGGTCGTTTTGATATGTGGGGCTCACATGTCAGCTCCATCTCACTGACATGTGGGGCCCACATGTCAGCTCCATCTTCCACCTCTCTCCTGTCCATCTCAGGGCATGGACGGGGACCTGGATGAAACCGCAACAATAGTTTAGGGACCTAAATGACCGTTTTGATAGTTTGTGGACCGGGATGAAACCTCACCAATAGTTTAGGGACCTAAATGATCGTTTTGATAGTTTGGGGACCGAGATGAAACCTCAGTAATAGTTTAGGGACCTAAATGGTCGTTTTGATAGTTTAGGGACCGGGATGAAACCCTACCGATAGTTTAGGGACCGGTCACGTAATTTACTCGTTTTTTTAGAATCGACAAATCCATAAGTTGTCCGTTAGAGAAACAATTTGGGCCTGCGTCATGCAAGGCCGATGGCCTGAGGGGAAGCCCATGGTCCATATCGTGGACTGGACCTCCTTAGTCCTTTGCTAAGGACAAAGAGTCATTTGAGCCCACGCTGCTTGCGAGAAACGAGTGCATTGGGTCCATGAAGAAGAAGGGCAAGCCCTTGCTTTCTTCGGTCCGCTGCTAGGTTTTGGCCTCCTTCCTTTGTGTCGCTCGTGTGGTTTTAAGATCTCCATTATTTTGTTTCTTCATTTATTGATTGACTGTTCGATCGACTGTACTGTGTTTAGTTGACGCTTAAAATTGTAATACGTAGTATTTATTCACGGAATTTATCCTTATTTTATTCTGTGCTAATAACTAATAAGTTAAATCATCCGACAATAAGTTTAGCTTGAACCTTGTTTGTTTGTTTCTTTCTTTCTGGTTTCTTTATTAGTGTCTCTATTTTTGATAGTTTAATTTAAGTTAATTTATTTTGGGACCAAGGGAGTAACAAAATTCTTAAAACCCTATATGTTTTGACTCGGAACAACTTCGTGTGTTTTCGGTAGCCCAGACGGTGACTATGCTAATGAGTGTTAGTGTAATACTATATATCTATCTCTTGGTCATGAATTTGATACTCGGTGCATTTTAAATTATAAGAAGTTTTGGTTTTTCTAAAAGAGAGCTGCTAGTGCCCGGACGTTTGATCCAGGACGCTAGCATCGGACGTTGCCACAAGATGCACAGCTTTGCCGCAGGCTATAGCCGGATATGGAGAAAATTAATTCACGCACGCGTACGCAGGATTTGCTCGCACAGGCGGAGACTACCCTATTTCCCGTGCCACTCCTCTCTCGCATGCATGTATGCCCGCGCTTGCTCCGCTTCCCGTGCGCACGCGGGACCGCTTGCGCCCACGTGGGTCCCAATCACCTGCCCCGCCTGTGGATGAGCGCCTGTATGTGCCAGCCTCAGGCGCCCGCACGGTGACCCACGACAATGCCCCAACAGTTGCAGCAGGAGGCTACAGTAGGTGGGTTCTATGGCAATATGTGCAACACGAGATCTACTTTTGCAATGTCCAAATAAAATACTTGCAACATACGTCTAAAATAGGTGAAACACTTGCAACATATGTATGAAACAACCAAGAAAACACATGTGTAGCCATTGCAAAATATATGCAACATCCAAATAAAACACTTGCAATATATGTATGAAACACCTGAAACACTTGAAAACACACGCTTATAGCATGTATTTATATGCAACATCCAAATCCACTTTTCAACATCCAGATGAAACACTTACAACATATACGTTTGAAACATATGAAACGTTTGGAATATACATTTGAAACATACGTGTATAGCAATTTCAACATGTGCAACATCCCGATCTACTTTTGCAACACTGATATGGAACACTTGCAACGTACCTCTGAAACACTTGAAACATACGTTTACAACATGGGCTTTTAGCTCAACATCTTCTTGCTGCTTTGGAATGGAGGCTTGTCTCGTCGGTGCGTGGAGTTCACCGGTTTAGAGCTCATCGGTGGCATGAAGCTCACCGCTTTGGTGGAGAAGCTACGGCAGGTCCGGTGGATAAGGCGAACCGCGCGCTGGAGAAGGCTGTGAGGCGGAGTGGGGTGCACGCTGGAGAACGCCGCAGTAGGTCGCTTTGGTGGATGTGGTAGGGCGCGACAGCGACGATGGCGCAGAGGGCGAGTGGGTGCTGGAGCAGGAAGCTTGAATGGAAGAGGATCTATGGCGCTGCCCGACACGGACATGAGTGGACGTCGTGACAGGAGGTGGAGGGGTGGACGGCGCGGTGAACACCGTGACGGCGCAGAGTGTGGAAGTTACGGTCACAGTCTCGCAGAGATGAGGAAGCAGGGAAGCAGGCCGGTTGCTTGTTGGGCCGATCCGCGTGCAGGCCCAGAAAGATAGCGTTCGGTCGTCTGGACACCCTACAACAAGAATGACCGTTTCTAGAATTATAGCTTTTTCTATAAATTTAGATATACATTATCTCTATATACATAGCAAAAGTAATATATCTAGAAATAACCAAAATGTCTTATATAATTTAAAACCAAAGGGGTACAATTCTAGCTCGGGCCTCGTTTAGATTGAAAAAAATTTCAACACGATGAATAGTACTACTTTCGTCTTATTTGACAAATATTGTCCAATCGTGGACCAACTAGGCTCAAAAGATTCATCTCGTGATTTCCAACTAAACTGTGTAATTAGTTATTTTTTACCTACATTTACTACTTCATGCATAGGTCCAAAGATTGATATGATGGAGAGAGTAAAAAAATTTCAATTTTTGGCCTCGGTATCCACAGTCAAACTAGCTAAATTCGGTCTCATGCATTTTGGTTCATTGAACGTAGACACGCATGGCCAAATCATGCAGACTCCTCCCATATCCCAATGCATGCTTGGCTCCCAACCAATGCAGTAGTAGCAGTAGCCATGCATGGCGGCTGCCTCTGCTGCACATGGTAGGGTAGTTAACTCTTGCTCTCTGCCCGGTTTAAGTTCGTTGAACGTAGACACGTTCTTTCGCTCGCACAACTTGCAAATACCGGGAGATTGCATGAGTGTATCGCCAACAAAAAAACCGTCAGATGCATCGAGTGATCCATGTATGTTTTAGTTTTAGCTGCCTCATGTCCACATACATACATACCATTGAGCCATAGCCATAGCTCGGAGAGCTGGGAGACCTGTCATGAACACGATTAGAATCGGCAGGGACGACGACCGGAAAGAGTGACAGACAGTAGTCAGAGCATCTGGAGATCCTAAATTTCTGAATGAAACCAGGCCGAGGAGAGTTTTGGATAGAGGCGTGACTTGGGTGTTTGATACTCCGGCCTAAACTTTAGTCCCTCTCACATCAGATATTTAACATTAATTTAGAATATTAAATATAAATTAATTACAAAACTAATTACACAGATAGAGATTAATTTGTGATACGAATCTATTAAACCTAATTAGTTTATGATTTGACAATGTGTGCTACAGTAACCATGTGCTAATGATGGTTTAATTAGGCTTAATAGATTTATCTCGCAAACTAGTCTCCATCTGTGCAATTAGTTTTATAATTAGCTCATGTTTAATCCTTCTAATTAGCATTCGAATGTCCGAGGTGACAGGGACTGGACTTCGCTGGGGTGTGTTAAATTTCTACAGGTTGCACATATCAGAATTTTTCTTTCTTGCACGAGGGGCTATCGCATCAATATTATACTAGGAGGGTACGCGCGCTCCGCCGCGCGTGCAGTTGGGTTGCGCACTCGGTGCTGTTGTGAATCGGTGTTGTTTCTTTCAGCTTCGTCGGCTTTGTAGTGCTAATGGGCCTAAAGCTACGTATATGGTTGGGCTTTTTTTACCGCTGTGGATATGGTATTTTGACTCTAATAAGCCGCGGGAGCTCCCAGCCCGGTAAGGTAGGACACGTCACCCGAAAAAAAAAATAAACCGTCCGATCTCCGTGTCGCGGTCCGCGTTGCCTGCATCCGGCCCTCCTTAGCCCCCCACGTGCCCCACTACTAGACTGCACCGGCCCTCCCTTGGCCCCCCACGTGCCCCACTACTAGAAGCACCGGCTCAAATTCCCCCCTACTAGAAGCACCGGTACAAATAAAGAAATAGATAAAAGAAAAAAACGTCTCCACTCATTCCATCTCCATCCCTCTCCTGTCGGTGTCTTCCTTGTAGCCATCGTCGCCGTCGCCGTCGTCGCTCCGCTGCTGCCTGTGCCCGCCTCTAAGCCAAAACCCACACACCCACGTCCGAACACCCTTAGTCCGTGGCCCGACCTTTGCTGCGCCGCGCTCGTCGTTGCCGTCCCTGGACGGCCGCGCCGCAGCGGCACTAGGTACTGCACCAGCTCCGTACAGTCATCGGCCGTCTCGACCGCTTCTCGCCGCCGTCACCAAACATCCATTTACTTCTTAGGTATGTCATTGTTCTTCATATGGCCTCAATGCTGCATCAGTCCAGCTTTGGAAAAGATTAGGGGAAAAAACTCTATTTCCCTTTGTTCGCACTATTCAGTTTTCCCCTTTGCCGCCACCTCCCCTCCCCTTCCTTATTCATTCTGTCAATCTAATTCATTTTCATCATTTACTTCATACAACAATTACCAGTGCTTCATTAAAGACCTCCTATTTCATTCTTATATGGTTTCACAGGCTCCCTCATCGTGCACTTAGCAACAGCCCAGCTTCATTGAAAGGTACTTCCTACACCATACACCATATTTTCTTAATCATTAAGACCTTCTTTATGGTACCCATTTCCCTATGCTAACTTAATTTCGATTGATACTGTCCCCCCCCCCCCCCCCCCCGGAAATTGGTAGTCTGTTTAGTTCCTGGTTAGAAAAGAAAAATCTTACAGTGCTAAAAGCAGCTCGAGTGCGCCCATAAGAACATCACTGTTTATCTTACTACCAAGGCAAAATGCTTCTGTGCTTCGCCTTAGTATTTACGAAATTATGGTTGCCATAATTCCTATGTCAGCATAGTGTTTACAACAACCTAGACTCATACTGATTTATACTGACGGGGACCTTTTTACACTTTCTTCCTTCACAACTAAAGAAAAAAGAAAGGGATTAGTCTGTCGAAATAAAAAAAGCAGCCTCTGAAGAAGCAGGACAAGAGAAAAATACACAGTTATGTTCTATTGGTCTTATGTAGACTCCAGCTCTCAACATCCCTATGAAGACGCTTGTTTTCCAAGCTATTATTTTGTTGCAAAGTCTTTACCGTTTCACCGTTTTGGATTACAACTATCACTTAATGATGCGGCAATAACGACTCATAGGACAACTTTTCTCATTAGCGACCCAGGCTGCTCAGGCAGCAAAGATAGTCGTAGCTAAAGCAGATACTGAGACGACATCTACTACAAATGCATTACATGTAACAAACCGACTAATTGAGGAATTAGATACCATGTTAAATGCAGACTCTAATTAGAATTATTAAGACCATCATGTGCATTTTCAGTCATGTATTTGCAATGTTAAATTTGTCGATCTGTCATCAAACATGATTCAGCTGTGTGTTTCTGATATTTCGAACTATATATATATATATATATATATATATATATATATATATATATATATATATATATATATATATATATATATATATATATATATATATACACACACACACACACACATGAAACAACAAGCAATGAGGAGGTTTGGCCCAATGTTTCACTCTTCTACCATTCCCCATCCTCTCACTTACCTACATTTGCCTCTTACCTAAAATAGCCCAACTTTCTTAAACAAGTTCAACTTCACATATTAATTTTATGTTACTTTCAAGTATTACAGGTAAGCATCAGTGATACTGCTATCAATACTCATGATCCCTTCATCACTAACACAACCATATCATCTCATGTGCAAAGAGATGAAACCCGCAAAAGGTACACCACTTATCTTTATCCTTCCTATATATTCGGAAATGTAAAACCCAATGATGTAATCATCTACACTATGTAATTGCGCTTACTAATCACGAATAATCATTTACAGATCCACCATCGATCAATCCAGCGACCAGCCAAAAAACAGATCTCGAAAATCAAGTTCAGCAAAGAATCTGAAATAGGTACCCCATAACAAACTATACACACGTTCAATCTTATATAAATATATTGTGCTGCAACAAAATACAGCCTACAGCTCTCCATCTCATATTTTTCCAAATCTACATTAAATTCAGAATTCTCAGAATTATATACCCTTTACAAACATTTCTCAATGAGTTCTCTCTGTGTTACAACAGGTTGCGGTAAGCTTACCTACAACTTCATCTATATTATTCCTCCGCCAAGGTCATACCAGTACATTATCAAACTGTATTGGAAACCACTTCTTTTGTATCCTGTGCAAAAAAAAAACAGAGTATGTGTCGTCCGAACTATTGTAAACCTTGCACTGTCCTACTGCTACCTCTTCCGTACTCACGTCTAGCATTATCATGTTTAATTAGATGTCAAACTTATTAGCTATGTAAGAAACTACTGTATGCCCTGCTTCTCCGGTCTATCTACGAAATGGCGGCATTTGGACCAATAGATGGTCAAAATTTCACAAATATTCACACACACGCGACTTCGCCAAATGCATCAGTACAGACCAACTGCAGCATATTGCCTAAAGACACTGCATCATTGAAGGTTAAAAGAAAAAACGCAATTCTTTTAAATACAGCATGGTTGCTCACGATCGTGCCCCTCCCATCTCTGTTAGCTCAATCTAAGTTATATCTCTATACGTACAAACATATGTAACATATACTTATTTATTATCTATAAACATTAATTTTTTTATACTCCTTTCATTCCAAATTATAAGACATTCCAAGATTGATGGAGAGTCAAATGAACTCACCCTACCATTTCACGTCACGCCCCGAGTTCGGCGCGCAGGGCGCGCCGCCTCTACTAGTTGTATAGGAGTATGTATTTTTAGGATGGCATGGGGTATGTGGGAAGTACACCAGCGTTGTGAAAATATGTAGTAGGATGTATACGTGCAAAAGTTCTGCTGGAGTACCCGCCGCAGTTTGTTGTTCCAGGTCTCTCAATTTGTGAGGTCAAGCTTTCTCCTGGGGTTTTATCATAGATGCAGGGCTATATTAGGAACACATATTGTGAAAAATATTCAATGCAATATGTTGACCTGACTGTTGCCATGGCAAGGTGGAGCATAGTGTGCAAGGTGTTCATAGAGGCTATGATTATGTAAAAGTGATTACATATAAACGTGGTACCTAGATGATTTTGGGTTGTCCAGATCGCTGAGGTCATGAACCGGCCGGGCGCTTTTTTCCTTGCTGAGTTTGTTTGGCATGGTCCAATTCCTATAAGGGATATGCATGTAAACTCGTGGAAGAAATAAGGTAACGTAATGTTTTGCTGGTTTGTTATGGTATCAGTGTAGGCACTTGTAATGTTTCGGTGGTACCTGAGGCGGCGGTGTAGATTGCGCTGGTGGAGGTGGGATTACATCACTGGAAGTGGCAGGTACATCTTGCATCATGAGTCAGGTTTGTAGACATAAGACGAGTGCATTTTACGTAGTCCTCATGATGGCGCAGTGTGTAGCACTGCGTACCTGTGTGAGGAGCGAGGTTTTTTCCTTTTTTTTTTCTCTGGCCGGAAGGGCCTAGGAATCGTGCGGCCCGGAGACAGAGCACAGGGCACGCGGCCAACGGAGGAACGCAGCGCCGGCTGGACGAACGTGAACCACAACAAAACAGGGTCCCACAGGCGGCAGGGCCGTCCCTATAATTTTGAGGGCCTTTGGACGAATAAGACATAAGGGTCCTTTAAACTATTCTTTTTATATAATAGCTAAATTACATAGTAATATAACATGTAGTGTATATTTAGTTCATATAAAAGATACGATAACTATTATGATTATCTTAAATAAAACAATAATGCTTCAGTGATTTGTAAAAAATTGTCTTTGTGTATTTTTTTTATTCAAAATATTCAAGAATAGTATCAAGTATACTGTCCAAAATTTCCTTACCATGCTACACATAGTCAAGCCATTAAACCTGTCCTCGCATGATCTCGTATCGGGTGCCAATCTAAGTCGGCGTCTCGCAGTCTCTGCATTTGGCAATGGCAAGAGCTGAGAATGCGAGAGGAGTCGCGTCAAGGCAGAGCGTCGCCGCATGCCGCATCGGGCTCGGGCGATTAGATGTCGCGGCATGAAAAATAAAATGTCGATGCTTGCTAGCGTAGTACCTATAGGAATAGAAACCATCGGCAATGCACTAGGCGCTAATTGTTGAGCCTCCAAAATAAAATCTGCCTAATATATATCTTTTTAGTAGAACCTAATATATACCTAATATATGTTGATGGACCCCTCTGTCCCATGGACCTCCGGCGGTCGCACCAGCTGCCCCTCCCTAAAGCCGGCCCTGACAGGCGGGCTGACCCATGCTTATCTGGAATAGGCGTCGTGATGACCCAAAGAAAATTGAGCAACGGGCGCAGGCGTGGCAGCAGAGGAATGGTCCTGGAGGCCTAGTGTGCTAGAATCGCAGGATCCTTTCCGCGATCAGAACGTAGATATTTCCATGGGTGATTGGACAGTTGACTTAATCAACCCATGACCTTTTGCCTCACGTGACCCACTACACACACAATCATTTGCGACCAAGTATAACATAGCGTCCTTTTTTTATTAACTCATATATATAAATCTTGTATTAAATATTTTGGTCCCAAAATGATCTCAAATGAAAAAAAAAGTTTCAACCTCAAAGGTTTAGATCTTAGCAAGCCCTACAACTTTGGTATATGGTGTTTCTTTCAAAGTCGTTAGGAAATTTAAAACTTTGCATATGAAATTGTGAGAACCTAAAATGTAAATCTAGGGCCCTAACGATCTCAAATAAAAAGGTTGTCGATTTTTATATAAAGTTTGTCTGCATTTGACTTTATCTGAAAATGTTACGAATTTATTTGTTCGTCATCTATTTTTGGGGCGGTTGAATCTAGTTGTCCCTAAAAATCATTTTAAGGTCCTAGAAATACCTTTTTACATAGGTGGTTGACATAATAAAGTACCCTAAAAATATGATTATTTCCCTAAAATAAGGTTGTTTTGTGACAACCGCCCCTAAAAATATGTTGATTTTAAGGGGTGGTTTTATTAAGCATGTTCATAAACTACAGTGCATCACACCATTTATAGAGGCAACCACGAAGAAGAGAGACCATGGAATCACCTGTGCAATAGTGTGGTATATTCAATAAAACACAATAATAACACATACTCCCTCCGTTCCTAAATAATTGTCACCGTTGGTGTGCGTGCCACATGTTTGACTCAATTTGTAGAAAATCCGTGTAATATTTATATCTCCAAATAAATTTATTAAAAAACTAGATTCAAAGATCTTTCCAATGATACTAATTATATACCATAAATATTAATATTTTTCAATATATATTTAATTAAAGTTGTTTCTCGGGAAGCGAAAACGACATATATTTAGAGACATGGAAGTATATGTTTGTATTTATTACTAAGATTTATATTCCGTCTGGTACCAGCTAGAACTGTCAGTATATCGCGTTCCGGTGGGTGAACTGGTATCGAAATGTCTATCCCATACCAGTCTTTGGGCATGTTTAGATACAAAGGCCAATTGCTAAGCTAGCTAGCTAAAAATTAGCTTGAGTGTATCTAAACAGAGGGCTAATACGTGGGCTAATTTTTTAGTCAAGTCTTTAACTAGTTATTTGTCAACTAGCTAGCCAACCTTAGCTAATTTGAGCTAATTTTTAGCCCAACTAGTAGTTAGCCCTAACTCACCCGAGAGGCCCTCAATATGGTCAATACTCTGGCCAATACCAGTCATTCCGGCCATTTTGGTCGTAACAGTACTGGCTAGAAAACTTAAGTAACCCCTCATTTGATTTGCTATTTTATGAACTTGTTGAGCCATGTGCTATCCCCACCTAACTTTATTTATTTCTAGAAATGATAATGGCCAAGTTATATATAAATATATCACATACGATTATTTACATTAGATATATTTATATATCTCTATTTTATTGAAGTCTAAACAACATACAATTTACATACACCGGTGCCAAAATACTACTCCGTTCGAAAAGAAAAACCGAAATGACCTCTAGAATGGTATTTAGGCCAATTCCATTGATGAGTTTCGTGAAATAGTTATCAAGACTGTCATGTCAGTTTTTATGTTGGTAACTGTGACAATGGGTTTCATCCGGATGAAACTCTATATCTATCTCTCTTCATAATTAACCTGCTAAGTCATCAAATCTGTTGATGTATCATAATACTAAATGCAAATGAAACTCAGATAAAATCTCCACTGAGATTGGCCTTACAAGCATTCTTTGGTTGCAGTTAATTAATTTGTCATTCTACCTACTACCCTTGCTCTGAATATGATGACGCGAAACTTTACTTATCTTGTGAAAATAATGGAATTAGGGATATACCCTCAACAAGGGAACAAGAGAAGAACAAACAAACATCATGCATGTGCATGGGATAAGATAAGAACAGGACCCGCATGAGCTAGAGCATTATTGATTATTGACGTCGTGCATAATGGAGGAAGATATATATATGCAGGAACGTACACATACATGCACATATATGACCAACATTGCATATATGACGTGTAAGTAGATAAGACGTAGAGATGATACTGCCGCACCTAAATCAGGAAATTCCCCTCCTGGCTCACCGGAGCTGATTTGTACATTATTGCACCTTTTCTATTGACACTTATGGTCTCAGAAAACTTGATGTTCTAGGATTTAAAAAATATCTTTAAAAACATTTTTTTTCTCTTGGGTAATAGACTAGATCCATATCATCTTGAGAATATAGTCTACATGTCTCCATACAAACACACACATATGCTTATTCTTTAATTAGTATATGATGCACCTTTAATTAGGAGATGGGTACATGATTAGTTTCCGTTAAGCGCTACTTTATTCTAAAGATCAAGTTAAGTTTTTTTGGATGGAGGGAGTATATTTATTATTATTCTCTTCAAGAAAAAATGTGGATGTTTATACACACTCACTTCTTATAAACGTACCTATCAGCATCTCAGAGAGAATAAGAGTTAACAATTAACAGATTTTAAATTAATAATCAAGTTACCACATAAGCGTGTTTGTGCCAAGGTTAGAATTTCATGTGAAGAGGTTTGGCAACAAGAAACCTAGCTAACTGAGCTACATACATACTCTCTTGACGTGCAATTAATACAATATATAAATATTATATATATAATTTTAGTTGTGTGAATGAATATTTCGCCATATCCACTGGCGGAGCGTTGTTGGGACCAACCTGGGCCATGCCCCCCCTTGCTTTGGTCCATGAATACACGGCTGCTCACTGGAAGTCTGCATGTCACGGTATGTATATGCAACTGATTCCTAGCTCTCTTGTTGTCCTATGTTTGCTAGCTACTACACTTGCTGACGAGTGGATCGCAGCGCTTGCAAGTATGCAAATGCAAATCTGTGTACATAATTTCTCTTCAAGAAAAAATGTGGATGTTTATACACACTCACTTCTTATAAACGTACCTATCAGCATATCAGAGAGAATAAGAGTTAACAATTAACAGATTTTAAATTAATAATCAAGTTACCACATAAGCGTGTTTGTGCCAAGGTTAGAATTTCATGTGAAGAGGTTTGGCAACAAGAAACCTAGCTAACTGAGCTACATACATACTCTCTTGACGTGCAATTAATACAATATATAAATATTATATATATAATTTTAGTTGTGTGAATGAATATTTCGCCATATCCACTGGCGGAGCGTTGTTGGGACCAACCTGGGCCATGCCCTCCTTGCTTTGGTCCATGAATACACGGCTGCTCACTGGAAATCTGCATGTCACGGTATGCATATGCAACTGATTCCTAGCTCTCTTGTTGTCCTATGTTTGCTAGCTACTACACTTGCTGACGAGTGGATCGCAGCGCTTGCAAGTATGCAAATGCAAATCTGTGTACATAATCCGTTCTTCTTTGACATGGTTTTTAGTTGTTCATTGCAACTTACCTAGATAGAACTTGAAAAAAACAAAGATTTGAACAGAATTCCAGTTATTTGTACTACTATTGGTAATTACTGTAGCACTATAGCTTTGAATTGGCCCCCTATACGCTCAAGCACGCTCCGCCACTGGCCATATCGAAATGGTTTCAAAATAAATAAATAAACATATATTGTGATTACGTATTGAACGATATATTTCATGCATATGGATCCTTATCCACTTATCTAAATCTCGGTGACGACACACTTGCGTGGTTGGCCATGTCTGCTTTCCGGCCGGCCGTCCATGTGGTGACGTGGGCACGGGCAGGTACGAATAGCTTGGAGCCTTGGACACGTATATATGGCGAGATGCGGGGAATCGGCGACGCGGGCGTGATGAGTGATGGAGCTAGAATACGGTCACTTTCGAAGATAAGGACACTAGAGATTAGCACCCCACAATATGTACAGATAGACATCGACTCAGCTTGTTACAGTGACATCTAACCATCTTGGTTTATTTCCTCTTCTTTCTCTTATATATTCTCTCTGTATATCTTAAGAGTACTTTGAGATAAACAGAGAATACAAGGTATCAACAAAATTTAAAATGTTTATATAGGACAATGTAAGGTATCCAACCGTATGGAGATATCGTGCTTACACAATCTTAAATATGATGATTAGAATAACAATAGGCATTACTAGCAACTATTCCCTCCGTCCCAGAATAAGGCATTATTTAGTTCGCGAAATATTTTGGGAAATGTAACTGTAGCGCTACTGTAGCACTTTCGTTGTTATTTGGCAATTATTGTCCGATTATGGCCTAACTAGGCTTAAAAGATTCGTCTCGTCCATTTCGTCTAAACTGTATAATTAGTTTTATTTTTTATCTATATTTAATGCTTCATGCATGTGTTCAAAGATTCGATATGACGGGAATCTAAAATATTTTGGGAAATATTTTGGGAACTAAACAAGGGCTAAATACAAGCTTACAGTTCAAAATTTGTTCCAAGATCATTGTCAAAATAGGATCTGTACTAGTAGCTGACAGCTACAACCCTATGATTGTGGGACCACCTTGGAATCATCAACGAAATAAAAAAAGATGAAAAAAGTGGCAAGAGCTTATCCCTCCATACCACCTACTCAGGCTTTCAGAATTGCGCCAGTGCTTTTTCCCCACCCTTCCCATGCGCAGCACCTGTGCGAGTGTTTCATATGAACATTTTGTAGGGATAATTTCATCATTTTACTTGTCTTCTTGGTTTCTATGTCAGATCCTAGAATGCCAACTTATTTTGGGACAAAGGGAGTACGTGCATGGGTTGGGGTCTCCAGCAACTAACTTACTTAGAATCGTTTTGAAATTAAAGACAAAATTTAAATATTTGATACCATATATATATATATTAATTATAGGACGATATACTATTATATATATATATATATTAATTATAGGACGATATACTACATAGTGACACAGCAATTCATTTTCTCTTTTCGATATTTCTTCTAGGTTAGAAAATAAAACCAAAAATAAGATGATCTTGCTTTTCCAATCTGATCGTACCATTTGGTTTCGTAACGTGATATGCTACTTGTCGAAGCAACCTTCAAAAGATAAATTCCATTTTACTGCCTCTGACAATGATGTGACACCAAATTAAAGGGAGAGAAAAGCCGTCCCTAAGCCCAACTGCATTGAAAATTTTTCTTCCCTGACATATATAATATACTACTAGCTAGACTTTGTTCCTAGCCCAATCAAACGATTGTTACTTATTTTGGGATCATTGTTTACATTTTCAGAGTAAAATATGCATTTTGGCGTATACACATGATTGTTTTTATTATCACAAAAAGAAAAGCATGACTCAACCCAAAGGACCTACTTCCTCCTTCCCAGAAAAAGTGTTGTTTTAGGTTTTTCAGACATCGTGTTTGACTGTTTGTCTTATTCAAAAATTTTGTGTAAATTATAAAATAAATAAATCATTATTGAAGTATCTCTAATAATAAAATAAGTCATAACAAAATAAATAATATTTATTAAAAATTTTTGAATAAGACGAACGGTCAAACATGATGTCTGAAAAATCTAAAACAACACCTTTTCTAGAACGGAGGGAGTATGTATACCGGGTTTCATCGTTACATAACTTGGGAGGCTGGGGATATATACAGGCTACCAAGTGGAGGGTTATCCACATGGGCATGCCCAACCTAGTGGCTTCACTAGTGCTTTGGTCATGATTGATGCCTGGATAAAAGTTGCATGATCCAGCTCCATACATGACAGACACAATTTTTTTTGTTTTGTATGCCCTTAGGGGCATGTGCTTCCACCCATCCCAATGCAAATCCAACAGTAATAGGATGTGAGCACATGCCCTCAAGGGCACATATAACTTTTCCTACATTTTTCTTGAAACTTTCCCCACACATGCTAGAGAGCATGCAAAAGAGCTATATATATCACATCAAAATTTGGTAAGAGTGTTTGTGCTCTATATACTAGGCTTTAAGATACCTTCTTATATGTAGGATCTATTTAAGGTCACATATTAGATAATATTCTAGGCATGCATAACTATAAAATGTGGACAATCGGAAAGTTGTGTGGAATAATGCTCGCCGGGTTTTGAATATTATGATAATATATAGAGTATTTGGTAGACAAGAATGGAGGTTTACACATAGGTTATACTATTGAGATGTTGGGTCTCTATTTTACACTTCAATTTGTTCAGTGATTGCTAATAAGAAACGGCTAAAGCATTTTATGATGTAAAGGTTCGTATAATTCTATCTCATACGTTCATCATGTTAGTGCAGTGGCTTCCATGGCTTCTTATAGCATCTCCAACAGTACTACATAAATCAGACTACCTAAATATCTATTTGGGTAGCCGCCTATTTTTCTACTGCCTATATTTTGCTCTCAACTCCAATAGTGCTACCTAAAACAGGCTACCCAAATCCATCCCAATAGAGAATGAAAGATGGGTCCCACATGTCATACTGTATCAGCTTCTTCTTTCTATGGACGGAGCAGAGCAGAGCCAGGGCATCGCCGTCGGGAGATGCAGGTCGTCGGCTGGAGAGGAGGGGGCATCCCGCGGCTGTGCGTGGAGGTACAGCTCGCCGTCGGCCATCGTGGAGGTTGGCTCGCCCTCGGCCATCGTGCAGGCTGCGCACTGGAGAGCTCGCGCCAGGCGTAGGTTGCCGCGTCGTCAATCTCCGCCCGCGGGAGCGCGCGCCGGGGGAAGGACTCCATGGCCGAACCGGTGATCCGCGGCCACGCCGGGAGACCTACCGTGCCGGGGGGCGGCCGGATCCGGGTGGAGCGCCACCGGGAAGGCCGTCAGGGAGGGAAACGTCGCTAGGGAGGGCCGCCGGGGAAGGAATCGCCACTGCAGACGCTGTTCGAGCGGAGGAGAGAGAGAAGCGCGTGAGGGAGAAAAATAGGTAGCGTGATTTGTTGGCCTAACAGATGTAGGTAGTGGGAGGGGAAATTTGTTGGGCTAACAAATGTAGATAGTCAAGTAAGTATGCTGTTAGAGTATGTTTTTTTGGCCTCCACTATCCAAATATAGGATAGGTAGTCTATTAGAGATGTTCTTATCCTATCATATCATATATCCTAGCTATGTGCCCATTGATTGCTATAAAGTTGCTCTCACAATGAGCCACGTCATCAAAAATAAATCAACCGTTAGATAGCTAGGTTTCAGTCTAATCTGCCCGTCCATGTGTCCATCTGTGTCATGCACATCATTAACATCATCGTCGTGTGCTCCTCCTCCTCTTTCAATACTTAATTAATGATTCACTAAGCGTGTCATTCTTTTCCAATTCTTCTTCCACTCAGCAAGGGGCCCATATTAATGGCATCATTTCTCCACCAATTTACGTCAAGTTTAGATGAAAGCCAACAAAGAAGCGGTGTCTGTTGCATGTGTGAGTCCAAACACATGTTCCAAGTTTAGAGCGGTGTTATCATTTTATAGGTTACTACCCCTATTATTTTCCTGTGCTAGTCTTCATTTGTTCTAATATTTTAACCTCTCATATTTTGTAGAATGTATTGTGTGAGCCGATTTGGTATACCAATGCAATTTATTTCAAGCAGTTGCAGAACTACGGCAGATATATGAGTTGAACAAATTATAATTTGCATTTCTTAATAAATAATATAATATCCTAGAGATTACGCAGCAAGGCGCGGGGCACCACGTCATGCCGTGGTAAGTGCAACAAGGTTAGGCCCAACCTTTTTTTCAATAGAGAGCATGGGTTGATGAGGCAGCTTGTTGCATCAGCATATCCGATGGAATCATCGTATAAACCAGCCAAAAACGAGTCGGTCGGATCGGACCGGTACGTACGATCAAATGGGGCGCAAACATGTGGCCCGAAGAAAACAAAATGTTGTGATCCGTGTCAGATGCTGGATGAACTTGCCCTGTTTTTCTGCATGTGTACATGCCTGCCTGCCTCTGCCCTCCTTCGGTATCAAACATCGTCGTGTGAGCCGCAAACTCGAAGATATGGCCTTGTTTAGTTCGGCCGATTTGGCGCCGGCCGAATCACTGTGGAGCATTATAGTGCACTGTAGTATTTTGTTTGTATTTAGTAAAATTATCCAAACATTGACTAATTAGGTTTAAAACGTTCGTCTCGCAAAATATAAAAAACTATGCAATTAGTTTTTGATTTTATCTACATTTAGTACTCCATACATGTGCTAGTATTTTGATGTGATGGGAATCTTCTTTTTGCATAGTAAAATTTGGAGGAAAATTTAGGATCTAAACATGGCCATACTAGAATACATACTTGTAGAGCAGTAGACAAGGATGGGCACATCTGTACTCCAAGTGAATGAGGATAATGCACACTAATGGTATATACTCCTCAAAAAATAAAAAAAGAAAGAAAATAGATTGTGTATAAAGAAGTACACTATAATGTACAATATATATATATATATATATATATATATATATATAGTAAAAGCAGTGTACATATTTAAAAGAACTAAAACATCTTCTAATTTAGAACAAACGAAGTACTCAAGAAGGTACGACTGTTCCTGTAGCCGTGGTAACATGGTACTGTTCTCTCCCCCTAGGAAAGAAGTACGATTCTATATTTAAACGAAGCTAAATAAATTTATCAAATTTAACTAATTTCATAAGAAATAGTATTAGTATTTATATATCCTTTAAATTGGTTTGTCATAAAAATATATTTTTAATTAATTTAATGATACTTATTCCATATCATAAATTCATGTTGGTACTTTTATTTTATGTATTTAATCAAATTTAAAATTATTTGACTCCTTGATGGATGGGCTAGCTAGTTTTTAATTTTAAAAACATTGTCTATCTTTGTGTTTTGAAATTAAGTTTCGTGCATGCATATGCATATGGAATGCCCATGTTTCAAAAGCACGATTAAGTGGGTAGTACATAATAAAGTGTGATGGGATACGCAATTATAGCATTCTGAGTTTCTGACAGGTTACCTAGTTTTGTTTGCATTGAAGACAACGACACAAGATGAGGAGACGAGCATGCACCTGGGTAAGCCATGACAACTTGTGTCTATATTCTTGGTTCACTAATCACCATGCACACGGGTTAAGTGATTTTTCACTTTTGAATGTTTTTTCCTATTAGCCTCTGGCTTGGTTCAATAATTTCGACTTGATCTTCTGGGTCCAATTGAAAGAGGGACACCGATTATGTCATTACTGGGTTTCTCTCACTTTCCCCCGTATATAGTTGTATTGATTATCTTTTCCCCCCCTATAATACATCATCTCTCTAGTTTGATTGAGTGTCACGCCAATCATATTACGAGTTATGCTGATGAATGCATAAATAAATTGTCTATCTTTTTCTGTCAGCTTTAATTTTGAGCTCATCAGCTCCGTTTGTCCCAAAGCAATTGTGCATCTCACTTTATGAAGAGGCGTTTTTAAATTTAACTAGATTTATAAAAATATCAGCATTTGTATTTTCTAAAATATCTCTCACGAAAATATATTTCACTAGTGATCTGTAGTGATCCCTCCGTTCAGACTTATTTTTTTTTCTGGTCATGTATCTAGCTATTATGTCTAGATACATAGTATAGAAAAGACAAAACATATTATAATTTAGAATTGATGGAGTATTATTTTAGATGTATGATTTTCAGTATTTATTTTATGAAACTTTAAAAAATTTACAGGAAAACAAAATTGGTAGTCATCTTGAGACTGAGGGAGTACACGTCAAGAACCGTTCCTTTATTTTCTAGTAAGTCATAATATGTTTTGGTTTTTTTAATGCATATGGGGTGTTTGGGACTGTTCTGTTCCTATTTTTGCAGCTTCGCTCTAGCTCTACGTTGCCAAACACATTCAGCTCCAAGAAAAATATAGAGTTGAAGGCTAACTCCACGTTTTTTCTGAAGCACCTCAGGAGATCCTCCAGTTTTTAGAGTTTTATACTCCCACGTAAAGTTGAGAAGTAATTACCTAGTTGCCACTCATTAATCACCGATGCTTTCCCATCGGTTCGACTCCCTTCCTTCCTCCCTCGTACCCTTACTGGCTGCGACACGCGACCCTTTCTTCTTCGCAGCCGTGGCCCGTGACCCTAGCGCTGCCGTCGCGTCACCTGGGCGTCCACGTCTTGCGTCCTTGACACGCTCCACTTGCAGCCCAGCGATGATGGCTCGCGGCACCTTTGGCGAGGACAACACAAGTCCTGGATCCACCGCACTCATGAGCAAGTCTGGATGGAGTCGAAATGGTGACTTTTCATGACTTCAGACCATGAAATTTCTTTCTCCTTCCCGTTGATCCGCAGGATACACCTCAGAATATTCTCTGCATATGTGCAATGCAGTGTACAGATGTAATCAATTATTGTTTCTAATGTGTAATGTTTTTTTTACCGAGCCATGGATAATAGATTATCTAAAATAATAATAATAGATATGAGCACTCACGTTCCAAGGCTACGGATGGCCATCCCCATTGAAACCTCCTATTTCTGGAGCCGCAATCAGACTGTTCGCCAAATAGGTCTACTTGCTCCACAAACTCTATCGTGGAGCTGCTCTATGGTAGAATTGGTGGAGCAGAGCTGCAAAAAGAGATCGGAGCAGTCCTAAACACCCTCATAATTTAAAATGGAGGAGGTGCTATAGTAGTAGTGGTGTACAGTGGTAGAGAGGTGCTATGTAAATGTAACCGTGAAAAATACTGTTTTATGGCTGATTAATTTTGGCTGATATACTTAAACGAACGCAGCCATAAGCTAAGCGACAAGGAGCGTCGTCCGTCTGTGGCTCTATAAAACGGAGGCCGCAGAGCAGGGCAGCTACCAGCAGTTAAACCTCACTCAGGTTCAGCTCAACACAAGCACAAGCTAAGCTAGCTAGCTGATCGTCCTCGTCCAGTAAGGATGTGCGGCATACTTGCTGTGCTTGGGTACGCCGACGAGGCGTCTCATGGCAAGAACAAGAGAGCCCGGGTGCTGGAGCTGTCGCGGCGGCTCAAGCACCGTGGCCCCGACTGGAGCGGCCTCCGGCAGGTGGGCGACTGCTACCTCTCCCACCAGCGCCTCGCCATCATCGACCCGGCCTCCGGCGACCAGCCCCTCTACAACGAGGACCAGTCGGTGGTCGTCGCCGTCAACGGCGAGATCTACAACCACCAGGACCTCAGGACCCGCCTCGCCGGCGCCGGCCACAGCTTCAGGACCGGCAGCGACTGCGAGGTCATCGCGCACCTGGTATGACTCTTGGTTCAGTTTGTCAGTGTTCAGTGTTTCGGTTCATTCCTGATCATCGTCATGAACTTTTTCACGGGTGCGAAATGTTTGGTATGCATGCATATGTGTTTGTGTAGTACGAGGAGCATGGAGAGGAGTTTGTAGACATGCTGGACGGCGTCTTCTCCTTCGTGCTGCTGGACACACGCCATGGCGACCGTGCAAGCAGCTTCATGGCTGCCCGTGACGCCATCGGTGTGACGCCCCTCTACATCGGATGGGGAATCGATGGTATTAACTGTTTCCCTCTGTCCGTAACATACTACTCCCTCCGTCCATAAAAACATGCAATTCTCGTTTTTCGAGAAGTCAAACAGTTTCAACTTTGACTAAATTTATATAAAAAAATACTAATGTTTATGATACAAAATAAGTATCATTAGATTAGCTATAGGATATATTTTTATAATAAATTTATTTGGAGACATAAATGTTAATACTATTTGCTATAAATTTGGTTAAACTTGAGTCAGTTTGACTGGCACGCATCCCATAATTGCATCTTTTCTCGGACGGAGGAAGTAATAGCTAGTACTATCCACATCTGTCTCAGACAGTGCAGATACCAATGTAACTGAAACTGAACAAATACCATGTTCGTCTGGCTGGTTGCAGGGTCGGTGTGGATTTCGTCAGAGATGAAGGCCCTCAACGACGAGTGCGAGCACTTCGAAATTTTCCCTCCGGGACATCTCTACTCCAGCAAGACCGGCGGATTCAGCAGCTGGTACAACCCTCCTTGGTACGACGAGGCCATCATCCCATCGGTTCCCTATGACCCGATGGCGCTCAGGAAGGCCTTCGAAAAGGTGAAGAATGACTTTCAGTCAGTCAGTGTGTGCTTGGACTAACAACTGAACTGACAGCTATCAGATTTTGCTCAATTATGATAAAAAAAACACCTACAGTAGTACACGACTACTATTTCTGAAACCTGAGAATGTTACATGCAACTGTTTGCCCGTTCAGACGGCATAAAAAAATAAGCAAGAACTAGAATCTTCACTATATACACGACGACAAATATCCCATAAATTTACCTGAGATGAATGAAGCAAACTAAGCAGTCAAACGAACAAAACTAAGCACTCTGAAGTTTTTTTTCCCCAGAAAATTTGTAAGCACGGACAAGACAAATGAATGAGAACTCGCCATCACAAAAAAACGTTTGTTTTGCTTCATCACAGGCTGTGGTAAAGCGGCTGATGACAGACGTCCCCTTCGGCGTCCTGCTCTCCGGCGGGCTGGACTCGTCGCTGGTGGCAGCCGTCGCCGTGCGCCACCTCGCCGGGACAGAGGCGGCCAAGCGCTGGGGCACCAAGCTCCACTCCTTCTGTGTGGGGCTCGAGGGGTCCCCTGATCTGAAGGCGGCCAGGGAGGTGGCAGACTACCTGGGCACTCTGCACCATGAGTTCCACTTCACTGTTCAGGTACCATACCATTACCAATCGTGAACGTCCTTCTTTACCATAGGGGCCACAGCCTACAGGGCAATAACGCTGAATGAATAAAATGTTAATTGTTGCATCAGGACGGCATTGATGCAATTGAAGATGTAATCTATCATACCGAGACGTATGACGTGACGACGATCAGGGCAAGCACGCCCATGTTCCTCATGTCGCGCAAGATCAAGTCGCTTGGGGTGAAGATGGTCATCTCCGGCGAGGGCTCCGACGAGCTCTTCGGAGGCTACCTCTACTTCCACAAGGCACCCGACAAGGAGGAGTTCCACCGCGAGACCTGCAGGAAGGTCAGTGTCTGCCAGCGTCACTGCAATTTTTCGATCAGGAACCTTTATCAGAGAAAACAGAAGAGAGCAACCTGAGTGATTGAAGCGTGTTGTACTGAACATTTCTTCTACCTTAATATAAAGACGCACAAACCTTTTGCGTGTTCGAGAAAAAAACCTGACTGACTGACTGACTGACATGCATGATGATTCTTGCTCTGCAGGTTAAGGCTCTTCATCAGTTTGACTGCCTGAGAGCCAACAAGGCGACATCGGCTTGGGGCCTCGAGGCTCGCGTCCCTTTCTTGGACAAGGAGTTCATCAATCAGGCTATGAGCATTGATCCTGAGTGGAAGATGGTACTGACTGAAACCAGAACCAAGAGTTCACTACTCTGAAACAAAGTAATATATATGACCATTACTAAATACTAATTTCTTGAGGATCTTTACAGGTCCGGCCTGATCTTGGAAGAATTGAGAAGTGGGTGCTGAGGAAGGCATTTGACGATGAGGAGCAGCCATTCCTGCCCAAGGTGCTAGTTAACCAGCGTTCAGCTGCTTCTACTGAATTTCCCGTAGTAAATATTTTGACATTCAGACATCTGAATTTCGTGTGTGTCATGCACGCACTTGCCTTGCAGCATATCCTGTACAGACAGAAGGAGCAGTTCAGTGATGGCGTTGGGTACAGCTGGATCGATGGCCTCAAGGCTCATGCAGCATCAAATGTACATATTTCAATGGCAATTTCGATGTCCACATACATATATATACAAGGATAATTCTATTTCATGAATCATGATCCATACATATCTTCATGCAGGTGACTGACAAGATGCTGTCGAATGCAAAGTTCATCTTCCCACACAACACTCCGACCACAAAAGAGGCCTACTATTACAGGATGATCTTCGAGAGGTTCTTTCCACAGGTGAGCTAATCAACATTCTTCAGTCATAAACCATCAACATGGCAGCATGTAATGCATGGAACGGAACAAACATGCATAGGCTTAACAAATTAATTACTTGACCATGATGATCTTGATCTCTGCAGAAGTCTGCTATCCTGACCGTGCCGGGCGGGCCAAGCGTGGCGTGCAGCACGGCCAAGGCCATTGAGTGGGACGCGCAGTGGTCGGCAAACCTGGACCCCTCCGGGAGGGCGGCGCTGGGTGTCCATCTCGCAGCCTATGAGCACGAGCACGAACATGAACAAGATCCGAAGCATGTCCCGGACACCATCGCAGCAGGAGGCAGCAAGAAGCCGAGGACCGCCATCAGGGTGCCAGCGGCGGCGGCGCCGCCTGGCGTTGCCATCGAGGGATAGATAGCTTGCATGCATGGCATGCTATCATCGCTTCTCCGGCCGGCTTCCTCATCCGGCGTTGCCACTATCATTATCATTATCACTATCATTATCATGCAACAAATAATCAAGCGAGCGAACTGGCATTATATTTGTTGGGCGCCACATTGTACTCTAACTATTAGTTTCATATTTTCATATCGAGGAACAAATGCTTATTAGTTAATTGGGAATATAGGATCGATAATAATATGCTATGTGCGTCCGTCCCATGACTCCCGTTTGGACGCGCTCTAAAAAAAATCCCCACCACACCTCCATCCCATGCCATCTCCCGTGGCGCCTCCACCGACTAGCGCCCGCCGCTGGCCCCTTCTTCCCGTTACCACACCCCCCTCCCCGCGTTGCTGGCCTATCCCCGCTTCCCTCTCTGCCCGCCTGCGACGGCTACAACCCGCAGCGTGGCCAAAGCTCGCCGGCAGCCTGTCCCCGCACCCCCCTCTCCTCGCCTCCAAAAGGGGTCACGACGGTGTTGCCCTCCGCCTGCCCATCCCCCGCTCTGCGCTGCGTCGTAGGGAAGAAGAAGGGTGAAAAACACATGTTACGTATGTTTTAGATGTTTTAGAGGTATGTTGCAAGTGTTTCATACAGATGTTGTAAAAGTAGATCGAGATGTTGCATTTGTTGCAATAGTTGTACACGTATGTTACAAGCTTCTGTTCCCAATGTCGTTTCAGCTGTTTTTTCTAGACATATGTTGCAAGTGTGTTTATTTGGATGTTGCATATGTTTCACATATCTGTTGCAAGTGTTTTATCTAGATGTTGCATATGTTTTATAATGGTTTTCAAGTGTTTTTATGTGTTTTTGTAAATATTTCAGATGCATGTTTTAAGTGTTTCATCTGCCTTCAGACATATATTGCAAGTGTTGCATCTGGATGTCTCAAAAGTAGATCGGGTGTTGCATCTTTCTCCTCGCTTTCTGCTGCCTCACCTCGATGTCTCCTCCTCCTCTCGGCGCTGGCTGGGCATCCACCGCCTCCTCCCCCACTTCTCGAAGGTGACGTTCGGGGCGGCGCGGGGGGGGGGGGGGGGGGGGGCATGCGAAACTACGTAGGAAATAGACTATAGGCGCGGGTGCTCGAACGTTCGGACGCTAGCAAACCCGATATAGGATAGGATGTGCTACTTGAGCCACCCGTGGATCATGCCCCTGTGTTGGATGCTCTCTTGAATCAGGCTGACGTGCAGGTGGAGGATGTTAATCAGGATCATCAATTGGGCTTCTGTGAAGCTTTTAGAGCCATCAGTTGACCCAGTCTTTGCTTCATTGCCACCTATGGGCTGGGCTTTAAACAAAATCCAGATGTTGTGAGGCTTTGGACCAAGTTCTTTGCTGCTGGGCCTTCAAAACTCTCAGTAAGACATTTTAGTCCCCTGGGCTGATTTCTTCATGCATCTGCTCCTGCAACCTAAGAGCTTTTCGCTGTTCCAAACTTTTCCTTTCTTCAGAAGCTTGGAGTTTTTTTTTATCTTGATCCCTCAGCAAAGCAAGGCCATTTTCTGTCTACCTCCAATTTGTCCTTTACCCTCTAGCTCTTCTGACTTTTATCTTTGGTTGTGGCTTGTCACGGGCCACTCCTCCAAATTTGATTCATTTCTTCTCCCGTCCAGAGCTCAATACCATCCTCCCACACTTGGGAGTGTGGCCCTCCAGAGCGGTGTGGACTTTTACTTGGATCCCTTTGATGGTGGCTTGCTCACAGCTGTGGGGCCCCCACCATTGTATCCTGATCTAATAGATTTCTTCTAGGCCTCTTGTAACGATAGCTTGTCGTCTGATCCATTCCGCTCTGGATTGGGGTGGGGCTCGATGCTCGGGGAAGTGGCAACCTAGGGGCCTATGTCCTTCTTGTCCAATTTCCTGCCTCTTGATTAAATCCCCACTATGGACCATGAGATTGCCAGCAGCAACATTATTCACTTTGGGCCTAGAGTACAACCTCAGAGTGGTGATGGGTTGACCTTACGGAAAATATTGTGGCTTAGGCGGCAGATTTTAGATTTACAGAGAGGTAGAGTATAGTGGACCGTGCTTTCATTCCGTTGGTGTAGGATCAAGATTACCGACTAGCAGGGGAGTGAATAGTTATTTCTAAAAATTAATTGCACAAGTTAGCCAATTTAAATGTGGAAGATAACTAATGGTCTAGCCTCGACTACATTGCAAAGTGAATAGATGGTCACTTTTTCTTCAACATCAACATTGCCTCCAATTTATGCCTAACAGCCTCCAACACCAAGAGCTGAAAGAGCATTCAAAAAATAGATGGTCACTTTTTCTTCAACATCAACATTGCAAAGGACACAAGAATATGATTTGTGGACGGAGGGAGTACGATAGAAGAACATGATTTGTTTGATTGCACAATACATGTCACCTTAGTGCCGGGACAAAAGTCGGACCCTTACAGCTTAAGCCATGAGGAACAGAATCGTAATAAACACATCGAAGGCTTTATCATGAATGTTGTAGCTATTCTAAGCTAAGAAGACAGACGCTTAGCTCATGATAGAACCCGACCAAATAAATGTTATATCAAAACATATTTTATAGAAAATTTAATAATATTAATTTAGTCTTCTTGGAATTTTTCTTTATAAAATCTGATCGAAAGTTGGGAGTTTTGGTCACCACGCATATGTTTTGACTCTGCTTGTATACGTCACGGTGATCCTGTTACGGACTCATGGATGTCCTAGTCCATGGTGTAAGCAATATTGATAAGCTCCTTTGCATGCTTCTCCCAGAGTGCGACGAACACGTCCACCCCCACCCTCTTTCCGCAGGCTGGGTATCAGCACCACCACCCCGTGCAGCGGGACCTTCGCCGGCAGGATCCCGGCGAGCCGTCCGCCGCACCCAAAGTCCAGGAGGTGCAGGTCAAGGTGCAGCCAGCTGTCGGAGTCCACGTCCGGCAGCAGGACGTTGTCGTCGTCCTCGACCGACGACCGTGGGCTCCAGCTCCTCGCCGCCGTGCAGCTCCCCGAAGTCGCTGAACGACTGGAAGTCTGGAAGTACTGGCGGTCGCGCGCGCGCGCGCGGACCAGCGCCGCCGCGTCAGCGAGGGTGCCCCGGGCCAGGTCCCTGGCGCTCGACGTGAGCACCACGTTGCCGAAAAAGCCCCGCGCCACGGCGTCGACGCCGAGGCGCGTGCGGCCGTCCACCGAGGCGTAGAGCGCCATGCGCGACGCGTCGTCGGCGCGGCCGCGCGCCAGCGTGATCTTCCGCCACAGGTGCGCGGAAACGGTCTCGAAGGTCGTGTACCGGCTCTGCGCGGCGGCCTTGAGCCCCGCCACGAACTCGCTCGGGAGGTGCAGCAGCACGTTGGCGATCTCGGAAGGTCCACGCGGTGCGGCGCCGACCTGGTGGCGGTGGCGTCCTCGGGGCGCAGGAACTCGGTGCCGCTAGCTGTGCTCGAACTCGCACCGCGGTGGGCGGCGCGGCACGATGGCGCCCGGTCCGTACGGCCTCGGCGGCAGTAGACCGCCGTCGTCTTCGAGCGGCGGCGCCGGGGCGCCGTTGTTGGCGCGGACGGCGTCAGCCCACGCGTGGAAGAAGTTGGACATGGAGTAGCCGTCGGCGGCCTGGTGGTGCGCGGACGAGGCGATGACGAGGCCCCCGCACGTGAAGCGGTTGATCTGGAGCTGGAGCAGGTGCAGCGGCGGCGTCGCGTCGCCATCGGCCCCGCCGACCGGCACGTGCAGGCTCGCGAGCTCCGGCACGGGCTCGAGCGGGAGGTGGTCCGAGAGCGCGGACGGCACCGTGGCCTCGACCACGAGCGCGCCCGCGCGCCCGCGTCGCCCCTACCCGTCCCGTGACGAAGAACGGGTGGCGGCGTCGCTCGTCGTCGACGAGGCGCGCGGTGAGGAGCAGGAAGCGCGGGAGCGTGGCGGCTAGCGCGTCGAGGAGGACCGCGTTGGTGGGGTTGGGCGTGGCGTAGGCATACAGGTACAGCACAGTGACGTGGTAGGTGGGCGCGACGAGGTCGAACACCGTGAGCGGCACTTCCGTCGACGGCTGCTACGGCGGCGCCAGTATCACGAGGCTCCGCTGCACCTGCACGTCCATGCTTGCTAGCTCTTTTGCACTTGTGACTTGTGAATAGAGTGAAGCTGCTTCAATTTGGATCGATCGATCGACTCGTGAGAGTGCAACAGCTATCTATCTATACTGAACAACCTGCATGTTCCAATGCACATTTGCAAACCGACAGTCTGGTTTGGAGCGAGTGCGCGCGGTTCATCTCGATGGATGAAGTGGTGCGGTGCTCGGTGGTGAACGTTATGCACCATGGCGGCATGCGCGCGGTCGGTGGCACCATGCACGGTCTACAGTTCATCTTCCGAGCCTCCGTGAACCATCTTTTCCGCTTCCTATGAGTCTACACGGCTGTAGTCGACCAATTTTCAGCCCTGCCATACCATGGTTTGTGTTTTAGCCCTAGATATTACATCCGTCCCAAAAGACTCATGCTTTACTATTCAAAATTCATCTCACAAAACTTGATGTTTTTTATTAGCTCTATATGCGGTTCTAATCACCGTGTTCATGGATGAAATGAAATATTAAGTTATATCAACTCCGGTTGCATCTCTTTGTCACATTAGTTGTTGCAGTCTTTTTTAATCTTGTTAAGTTCGAACTCAATTTATTATTGTATCTTTTACTTACATTTTATTTTTATATCTTATTAAAAAAATGTATAATAGGTCATAGACATCACTCTTAGTTACTATAATAACATGAAAATTCACGTCACTTTGCACCGTAGCACTCAGTGTGTAAAAATTCATATATCAAATAATATATCTGTAGTAGTGTTGTCATTCTTTTCAGAAAATAGAGTGCCCAGTAATAAACAAGCAAGATTGATGTGTCATGATGTTTCAGTCAAAATGTATAAACTTATCTAAAGTAATGCCTTACAAAAATTATTATCGTAGAGATCTAATTCAATTTAAATAAATTATCATTGCCATTGGTATATGTTTGTTAAGGGAATATTTCCTTTCATGATCAATAAACTACAAGAAATATATGTAATTATTGCTAATGTAAGCATGTATAACTGCTATACATGGACACAGAACATTTATGTACATTTTTAAATTAATAGGATAATTTTGAAATATATATAGTGTACTTTATGTTTACTTAATTATTTTCATAATAGCTTATGTTGGTAATTGAGATGTAGACATGAGGGATACTTTAGTTTACATTTTACAATACCACATGTTGTTAATTTAGATGCAAATTTAAGGGATTACTTTTAGTTATCTTTTGCCATTACATAGGTTGGCTATTATTCTCTGTGATGATTATAGTTGACCGAATTACTGTCTAGACATTTTCTATTATTATTATGATTTTTTGTGGTTTACCATTTTTCTAATGTATCTTGTGAGTATTAATGTGAAGGCTCCATTAAGGTCATCTAGCTAGAAATATTACGATATGTGTTGTCATCTTTTTCACTATATCTATGTGAGTCTTCACTATGTATTTTGTTGAAACCTAAGTTTAGGTTATATTAGCTCTTGCAACACTCCTTTTTGTGACATCATGACTCTATATTTTGGTTTCTATCTTTGGGGATTTGGTGTTTTTGTCCGTACTCTAGGGTGCAATTGTGATTTTACCTCTACCTTTTCAACTTTGTGATTTTCACTCACGATTTTGAATTGAAGTGTCCATTTGCCTCTGGTTTGTAATACTGTTAAGTATGGTGGGGTTAAATGGCAAAAATAGAGAAAATAAAAGATACCCATGTGAAAGGACAAATATACCCTCAACTTATCTAGTCTCATGGCCGGTTCCCTAACCCTACCTGCATGTGGCAGCGGCGGTGTGTGGCCGATAGATTAGAGGGGTAACACATGTGATAAAGATTTATACTAGTTCCGATACGAGGTATGTTTAGTGTACATATGGGGTGTTTTATTGCTTGTGTGTCATACGCTTAGGTTGGTTGCGAGTAAGGGATTACGACTATTGGTTTATTGGGTGTTTCTATGGGTTGAGGTGCCGATGCAGTGCTCCCTACCTCTCCTTATATGTAGTCTAGGAGGTAGTGAAAGGTCCTTGTTTGGTTTTGGTACTTGAGTGACAACTTAGGTGGACTAATTATGTTTTATGTAAGATACATAGGTGATTAGTCCACAGGTACATGTGTGTAAGCAACATTTGCCATGGAGGTGGAAATGGCTTGGAGATGTTGCAAAGCTTTGCACATGTGATGATGGAGGAGCTTATTGCACGTGAGACATGACATTAAGACATATGACCAAGGTGGAGAAGATCAAGATGAGGCTTGGCTCGATGGAGCGGTTGCAAGTGTGAAGGGCAAGTCGGAGGCTTCGAAGCGAGGGACCACGTGTGATGGTGAAGCTTGAGCAAGACTTGGCGCCAATGGACCAACGCAACGGTGAAGAGCAAGTGAGGTCAAGATCGATGAACCAATACGGTCACATGATGATATGAAGTGGATCATATCATTTGGTGATTGGTTGGTGCATGTGTTGCATCAACATCGAAGGAGATGGAATGGAATACGCAAGGCAAAGGTATAACCTAGGGTATTTCATATCACCGGTCAAAAGTTGTGTAGAGAAGTGCATGATCGAGTTTAGGATAGATGGCCGTACTATCAAGAGGGGCAAACTTGTTTGCATATCGGTCATCTAGTGCCACTTGAGTGATCTAACTTTGTATCGTTGCTAGAATCGAATGGCGTGGCAAGTTGAGTGGCTAACTCCTTTGAAGAAAATGATTGTGAAAATGCTAACACACATGCACATGGTGATGTACACTTGGTGGTGTTAGCACATTTGCGAAGGAGGTGGAGTTTGAGCGGTAGAGATGGGTTTGGGGCCCTCTCTCCCTCCCGCCGAGCTTGTGAGGCGGGATTCGACGCTTTTGTGGAAGTAAAATGCATATTTTCCACTACGCCGGAGGCGAAGAATTTCTCTAAGTCATCATAGATAGAAACAGAGGCAAATGGAGGTCACTGGTAGTGACCGGACGCGGTCTCAGCATGACCGGACGCCCCCAGTTAGTGGCAGCAACAGTCGCGGGACGCTAGGGCTTTGCACCGGCGCGTCTAGTCTGTCGTGGGATCGGCGTGTCCGGTCTGGCGCCCAGAGGACAGCAGAACGTGAGGGGTTGATCGCACGTGGTGGCGTGTCCGATCAGTAACGATCGGACGCATCCGGTCGCAAAAAACCCTCTCTGGACCGTCTCTGGAACCGACCGGATGCTGGGTCACCGAAGGGCTATTGCGCTTCCGGTTGCTGGCTTGCTGGCGCATGGCTGTGCGTGATCAGACGCGACGTGGCGCGTCCGGGCGCTTGGTGACCGTTGGTGCATGGTGACCTTTGGAGGATCGAGCAGCCACGGTTGAATCCAGGGGACACGTGGACGACCACGGGTGACCGGACGCAGTGCAGCGCGTCCGGTCATATCGACCGGCACGTCCGGTCACTGCGTAAAACGCCCAATGAAGGGGTAATGACTATATTTGACTGTGGGGTTATAAATAGAAGTGGTGGCCGGCCTTGGCAGGGGCTGAGCACCTTGGGAATGTGTTGCCCTTGTGTGTGCTTGGTTTGAGAAGCCTCCAACTCACTTGTGCTTGCTAGATTGCGAATCAATAAGCGAGTGAGTCATTCTAGTGTGATTGCATCGTGAGGTTGCATCGAGTGGCACTAGGTGTTTGTGTTGTAAGCCGATGGTGCTTGTTACTCTTGGAGGTTGCCAACTCCTAGACGGCTTGGTGTCTTATGGCTCCGTCGAAGCTTGCAAGAAGATTGTGCGAGGCTCCGGAGAAGATTTGTGAGGGGGGATTATGCTCACCCCGCGGGGATGTAACAGCCCCAGGGACCAAGTGGGCCCAATTCACGGATGGGCTGATGGACTGTAGCTAGGGGGGCAGCGGGGCGAATACTGTAGCTACGGGTTATCGTACATCCGGACTCCAGCCTGTAGCAGCATGGTGTTGCAGCTCGGAACTGTAGCAGGCCGACACTGCAGCAGCGAATTGGACGGGATGAATCCGGTTTACTGTTGCTCGGGTACTGTTCACCGGTTACTGTAGCACTAAGAAACACTGTGCAACCGGTGTTTAGTACCCTACTGTGAATCCTGAGGGAGTTTGACCGACTTAAATACTAGGGCCAGGGACGCGTAGTAACCTTCGGTTAACCGTTTTGAGTGAAGCGAGGACCAAAGCTCAAGCGGGTTGCTACGCAGGTGGGACCACTCCTCGGCAGAGTGGGCCTGAATCATGTATGCCGGGACTGAATGTTACAGGGGATCACGAAGAGCAACTCTAGTAGAGCGTGTCATTGAGCTACCACACTTGCGGTAGGTTCTTGCGGCGCCTTTGGGAGGCTCGGTTGTGGATACCGATTAGCCGCCGAACCACGAGGTGTTGGTCGACACAACGGGGACTAGCTTGGTGGCAACCAAGTGAACCTCGATGAAAAATCATCGTGTCAACTTGTGTATTTCTTCACGGTGGTTTGCATCCTCTCTACGCAAGATTGCATTTACATTATATACATATTGCTTGTGTAGTTGCTCTTGTACTAGTTTGCTTGTGTAGCTAGCTAGTTACCTTCTTGCTTGTGTAGCTAGAAGTATCCCCTTTGCGTGACTAATTTGGTTTGTGTAACCTTGTTAGTAACATTACTTAGTTTGTGTAGCTAAGTATTTTGCGTTCTCTAATTTGGCATTGGTTGCCTTGTTACTGAGCATTGCTAGTGAGCTTAGGGGGTTTTGTGCTTTTGCTTCACTAGTTGTGTAGGAGCTTCCTTGGTTGGTAAAGTACTAGTGACATAGGTTTGTGTGACCTTACTCCTAGAATTGGATAGGTGAGCTCTTGCTAGTCCGACACCTTATTTGCTTGATTAGGATCTTTTATAAGGTGCTAAAGTTATAGATAGATGGGTGTAGTCTTGGCTAGACCGATAGTTTTAATTTCGCACTTATTTCAGTTAGCCGACACGATTAAGTTTTAGAAAGGATTATTCACCCCCCTCTAGTCCGACATCTTGACCTTTCAGGTAGGGATTTAGTTAGAATCTTGATCGATTTAAGGGTCGGTTCCCTAGTCGGTTCCTATGTACATATTTTCTATGCTTTGTCTGTCAAGTTGGTGGGCACCCCAAGTTGGATTCGTCCTGGGATAGAAATTCTAGCCCACCCCCTCTTTGGGCAATTATAGTCTCAATGAGAATACCCAGTGCCCATTTATTAGACAATGTGCTAAAGTTTTATTTTATTTTTAAAAGTTTATAAATATTTTGACAACAAAAACACTTGAGAACAAATCTATTTTATGATGAGTTACCTACACTTTATGTTGTTATAGATGAGGTTAGCATGGTTTCTTGTTGTTTTAATGGAACTAGTGATGTCAATTATTCCATAATCAAATTTATACCAAAATTCATGTTACTTCATTGATTGCCCCAAACTGCCAAAGACAACTATACTTCAAACTAGCAGTACCCAATTACTAAACAATTAGGAAGAACTAAAAACCATCATAATGAACCAATAAAATGCACTACTCTAATTTATAAAGAACTACAAAAAGAACAAGACAATCAATGTGTAGCAATATTTGCTAAATCTGACAAGAGAATCAAATGCCTCATGTACTTGCAATATCTCTATTTTCTAATAAAGCAATATTCCACTATCAATTGCTAGGAACCACAAGAATTAAAATGTATATGGGTTTAATGACGACTTCAATTGATAGAAATGATAAAACAAATTGATTGTGACTAAGTCAACATAATTCATCGATAACAAAAAATGACAATATTTTTTTCCTACATAATCCTTTGCTTAACTTCACCCTTTAAACCAGTGTTATGATGTCTGAGATCTTTTTTCTTCTTATGGCTATTATGTGAATAGCGGTGTCACCATTGTCTTCTGGTATTGGTTGAGAGCATCTAGTCCTGCAATATTTATGTAAAAGAAAATATCTTATCATATTAAAAATATGCATCACTTATTGTACATTTGGCATGAACACTAGAGCACTCTAATGCAACCGGTGAACTAAGATAATTACCTTTTTTGAGTTTGAATTTGATCATCCAATATTTCAATGACACCTTTACCACTAGACATCATGATTCCCTGTAGTAAAAAATAATTAGGTATATCCTTAATGTATGTAGAGCTAAGGTTGTCTACCTTATATTATTATATGTTTGTTAATCAACTCTCAATGACCCTTAATATTATACCATCATGCAAAAGGTACAAAACTTATAGTTGGATAGAACAATGTCCTCAATGCAAATAAGTATTAACACTATATGCATTTTTCTCATGAGGAAGTAAAAATTATCAAGACAAAGTCAATGAATAATTGGACAAGTTAACAGAAACTTCCAAATTTGTCATATAGTGAATCAAAATGCTACTTCAATATAGGCTCAGAAATTCTGTGGCAAATTGTGGGCATGTTAGGTAGTCGCTTAAGTGCTAATGAATGAGTTTCACATGAAAGATGGATTGTGAGGAGTGCATATGGGTGTGCTTCCTTATGTATCTAACATATAGTGATACAAAAGCATTAGACTGAATAGACATGTTTGGATACAATTAATTATAAAGTTCTAAATACACTACATAAACTCTACAACATTTTTAAACTATGTGTTGGTTGTTTTCCATCTCAAATTAGAGAACATATACATGAAGGTAGATTCCTTTTTATCTATAGTTTGTTATCCCACACATTTCTTCTTAGTCACATGGCACAACAATAACCATGAGCTTAAGGTATCTATTGTTTGTTATCCCAAATGTTTATGTTTGTCACTAAACAAACAACTTATATAAGGCATATATTATTTGATATAACAATAGAAGCAACAATTGACCTTGTTCATAAACCTATATAAGAAAATCCATTTAGTCATCATAAATAGTAGATAAATCCGATGGCAAAGTTTTTTTTACATTGATATCCTAGCTACAACCAAAACACATTGATTTTTTTTACTTTTCTCTTCCCGTACCTAAGCAATGCACTTCAAAGGACAATGTTTCCTTTGACAAACACACATGCAACACAATTATGATTGTTGATGCATGGCAACGAGTTATGACACAAAACAACAACATACATGTTTACCTAGAAAAAAGATAACAAAACAACTAAATTATATCTACCCACACTTTCATATTCTGCTTCACTATTGTCCATGGGCATGTGTGTAACCACAAATATGCATAACTATACCTACATGGGCATGTAGATACATTTTATTGGGCAAAAGTATAGTAACTAATCACTAAATTTAATGAAATCATCTGTGACATAATAAGTTTGTCAAAAAAATGAGAGATCAACATTGATATTTTAATACACATAGGAATAATTTGGTGAAACTAAGAGAAACATATAGTATTATCACCCTTACCCATTGATAATCATTTCCAACACAAACATAAGCACGATTTTCATGTAAAATTGCATATTTTCACAACAACTAATCAAATAGTTGAATCATAGTTTCCTCCATAGAAGGAGAAGAAAGTTATTAAGTAGTAAAAAAATCCAATTGGCATAAAGGGTAGTCACCTGTGAGGCAGTCACTTTCTCCTTCTCCTCCTCCTCCTCCTCCTCATAGGCATTCTCTTGTTTAGAGGCAACCATGGATTTTTTGTCAGCAACCTTCCATCCTCCCCTATAGATGAGTTTTTTGGTGGCTTTCCATCCATCAATACTAGTGTCAATGGTAGTGATATCAATGCTTCGGGACCTCTTCTTGTCTGCACTTGTCGTACACTCAATTTCATGATTATTCTTGACTTCTGTGCTCTTTTCCTTCTCATAGAAAAAAATCAATAAAATAATTAAATTATCCTAGAATCGGGTATCTTTATCTACACACAAACTTTTACATTTATGGTCCTTAAGGCATGTGCAACCTTCAATATGCATAGTTGAACATACATAGGCAAATAGGTACATGTATTTGAGCTTGAGCATACTAAATTCACAACTCAATGTTACATGCATAATAAATATGTCGAGCAATTAAATGAACACTATCATTTTACTGCACATAGGAAAAAATTGATGAACCTAAAATAAATGTATAATGTTTACATCCTTAACTAATTATGTCATTCCCAACACATCATTATACTATATACAAAATGCATTTCAAGTTGTGTACACACCAACAATTCAAACCACTCAATTTTAGTTTTCTTTATACAAGGAAAAAAGTTAATAAGTAAAAGTATTAGAAGGCATAAAAAATAGTTACCTGTAAAGTGGCTTCTTTCTCCTTCTCCTTCTCATAGTTTTCTTGCAGCTTGGAGATGAGACTAAACCTTCGCTTTCCCTTTATGATGGAATCATTTTGTTCAAAGGTCTCCTCAGGATTTTTGCTAGAGACCTTCCCGAAGTCATCGCTATAGATTGATTTTTTGGTGGTCTTGCATTTGTCGATACTGGTGTCGATGATGGTGTAATAAATATCCTTAGTTGTATCATGCTTGCCTTCATGATGACTTTTGGGTCTTGTGCTCCTTTTCTTATCTTTGTTAGGGTGTAGGGTATCCATTGGAGCAGAGGAGGGGATTGCTAAAGCATTGGTGGTACCAGTGCCACCGCCTCGCACCAGAGTCGCCATTGGTGGTGCAAGCTGCTCGAGCGCGAGCACCGACGAGGGAGGGAGGGAGGGAGAGAGAGAGTGGAGGGAGCGCCTCCTACTGGCCGGACCCGAGCACGGCAGCCGGCCTCCTCGCCAGATCTGGGTGCCGAGAGATGGAGAGGAGCTAGTGGTGGCGTGCGGACGGAGAGGTGATGGAGGTGGCATCGGAAGACAAAGTGGTGGTGGTGGTGGTGGGCAGCTGGCCTCCTCGCCAGATCTGGGAGCCTGGAGAGGGAGCGGTGGCGAGCGCTGGTGGAGAGAGGGAGAGGGAGTGGGAGATGGAGTCGTGAGGGAGAGGAGAGTGAGGGACGCAAGCGGCCGGGTGAGGGAGAGGAGATGGGCTAGGGTTTCATTCTTGTATATATACTGTGACGTGGGTGTCGGGTCAAGATGGGCTGAGATGGACTGTGAGTGGGCTCGGCCACATTAACGGAGGTCGGCCTTATAAGAGGCTCACCTCCGAAAATAGGGGTATTTTTGAGACCGTAAATAGATTTTAGGAAACCGCCTCCGTAAATCGATTTTGCGAGGTGGTTAATTGTGACAGCCTCGGTTAATGAAAATGACCACCTCCGTTAATTGCATGCATTAACCAAGGCGGTTGGATTTTACAAACGCCTCGGTTAATAAAAAAGCACCGCCTCGCAAAAGATTTTAAGTAGTAGTGTAAGGAATTTAGCAAACCTGCCTTAAGAGGTGGTTTGGATGGATACTGCAACGGTCTCCTTGGGCAGACAGTGGCACTCCAGTTATCCAATTTTGGACACCTAAGCTCAGGATCAGTTGCAGGCAATGCATGTCAAGCTTCCATCCAAACAAACTCTAAATCTCAGAGAGTATTGCATTTCACTTAAAAAGTGTTGGAAATTACTCTCCTTAGTCAACCATTAGCCTATTTTTCTAGCATGGATCTTGTAATTCTGAGCACGAATTACACAGAACATCATGTAATTGTGAGCAGAAACAGTACTCCTAACTCTCTCTCGCCGTCACCATGTCGATTGAGGAACGAAAGAAAAATAAATAAAATAACAAAAGTTTAGAACAGGCCACCAAGGCTGTTTTTGCAGGTGGGTCTAGCAGGCCAGCAGGTCGGCCCGCGCCTGCCTGCAACCTCTTGTTATGGGCCGAAACGAAGGTCGCATCCGAATCCGATCCGACTGACGGAACACCACCACCACTCGCCGCCGACGCCCCACCGTAGCAGCATCCGGTCCCCATGGCCATGGCTTCCACCGCCACCGCCGCTGCTTCTCCCCGCCTCGCCTTCCCTCTCCTCTCCGCGCCGGCCTCCTCCTCGTCGTCCTCCAATACGCTTCGCTTCCCTCTCCGCCGCCGCCGCGCCTCCCGCCCCCTCGCCGTAGCCGCCTTCAAGAAGCTCTCCGAGGCGTCCCCCGTGCCCATCCCTCAGGAGCCCACCCAGCCCCTGGTCGACGAGGACGCCCTGCCCCCCAAGCCCGGGGTCTACGGCGTCTACGACCCCGCCGGTGAGCTGCAGTTCGTCGGGATTTCGCGCAACGTCAGGGCCAGCGTCGAGGGCCACCGCCGGAAGGTGCCCGCCAACCTCTGCGCCTCCGTCAAGGTACGGCATCGACTAAGCATGTATATCATTGTATTGCAGTTTATATATGCTCCCAATTACATGCCTCGCTTTGGAACTAAACCAGTAGTTATCTTTGAGCTAGCTTTGGTATGGGATCGTTAATTTGGGCAACTGATACATGCTAATTTGGACCACTAAGTAAGGAATGGTTTAATCTTGTGTCCTCTCTTATTTTTGTTGGCGGCCGAAAGGAGGGAACAAAAGGGCACCAGTTTTCGTAGTTGTGAATAGTCGATATGCTTATCTTCTCCTTTCTCCCCAATCAATAATATTCTCATTGATTGGCCCTTGTATAAACATCTCTATCTAGTATCAGTCGGTTTATACTTTGCTTGATGTTGGAGTTTGCATTTCTCATTCGGTATGCTCACTTACTTTCTTTCTCACCGAAAGAAAATACGCTTGCCTACTTCATTGTCCCCCATCTGCAGTTAGATGGAGCCCAGTAATGTATTCTTCTTTCAGCCATCCATGAGCCTTGTTCTGATTGACAGAACATGACGTTCAACGTACTGTCTGCAAAACAATATGTGCGTATTGGTAGCTGATTTAGTATTTAGCATTGTATTTTTCATTGTAACCTCTGTAACTGATTAGCTTTTATTAGGACGGTAGCCAGTAGGTATGATATTACATTATTCACAAGCCCCTTCTTTATAGCAGGTCTGTGGACTTTAAACTCCTTATTGCTTCTATAGCATGTCAGCAACTATGGGCCTGCTCATGCAAGATCATGAATCTGGATATGTCTTCATATGATGTTTTAATGCCAAAGGATCTGCTGAAATAACATAAATTCAGTTCATAGTTTTAGCTAGTGGTTGTTCTACCCCATCCTGTGTCCCATTTTAGTCAGTTCTGTGAATTGAAGTTGTTATAACAGCCCTTCTGAATATCGCCCTGGTTCTCCTGGGCCTTAAAGACTTGGACACACCTGCTGCCTTAACTCCTCTTTTGCTTCATTACTTTTGTATTTACCGGTGCAATACTATTCTGCACAAACTAAGGCCCTGTTTGGTTTTTGAATCATTCAGTTTAACTCTCATCACATCAATGTTGCGGCAAATGCATGAAGTACTAAATGTAGACTAATTGCATGCATGTCGGCACAGATTAGGAGTAATTTACGAGACGAATCTATTAAGCCTAATTAGTCCAAAATTGGAAACTTTTTGTCAAATAAGACGAAAGTGCTACAGTGTTTGTTAAAATTTAACACCTCTAACCAAACAGGCCCTAAATCTGTCAAAAGGAAAAAAAAACTACTTTTTGCATGTTTATTAGTACTTGAATATCTGACTGCACTGACATTATGTCATGTGCAGGTCGCAGTATCAGATGAGGAGACCCCAGATCGAGCTGCCCTTAATAATGCCTGGAAATCATGGATGCAAGAACATATAGAAGCCACTGGCAAGGCGCCACCAGGGAATGTAGCAGGAAACAACACCTGGGTTGGTGCCCCTCAGAGGCCTCCAGACTTGCGGTTGACGCCTGGACGCCACGTCCAGCTGACTGTTCCACTAGAACAGTTGATAGATCGGTTGGTGAAGGAGAACAAAGTGGTAGCCTTCATCAAAGGATCAAGGAGTGCTCCTCAGTGCGGATTTTCACAAAGGGTGGTGGGTATCTTGGAAGCACATGGAGCGGATTTCGTAACTGTTGATGTGCTTGATGAGGAACACAACCATGGGCTAAGAGAGACCCTGAAGACGTACAGCAACTGGCCGACGTTCCCTCAGATTTTCATTGGAGGGGAGCTTGTGGGAGGCTGCGATATTATTTCATCCATGGCTGAAAAAGGGGAGCTTGCTGCCCTATTTCAGAAATAGTGCTTACGTGCTGGAAGATTAAGTTGCTTTTCATCCAGTTACAGAAGAAGAACGCCAAGCTTGTTTTGTACCCCCTACTGTCTATGCAACTGCAAGCATACTTGGGTGGTGGTTGTATGGAAAAAAAAATATTTGGCCTAAGAAAATGGTCGTTTGGACTTTCGTGAGTGCTACTGAGGTGAGATACCTGGTTATTACTGAGAGGAGATTCAGGGTTGGGGTGTTCTCTGTATTTTTGTCATTGCTTCAGATCATGTAAAAAAGTTTTAGGCTTGCATGTTCATGCCAAACAGTATGTTGTATACACAATGATTGCAGGTTACTGCAAGACTTGTTTTTGGTACAGTAATATTTTTTAGCTTCGTCCGGCGATGCTATACGGTGCTGAGTGTTGGCCTACAAAAAGGCGACATGTCCAGCAATTAAGTGTAGCAGAGATGCGTATGTTGCGTTGGTGTTGTGGGCACATAAGGAGGGATAGAGTCCGGAATGACGATATTCGGGATAGGGTTGGGGTGGCACCAATTGAGGAGAAATTGATTCAACATCGGTTGAGATGGTTTGGACATGTCCAACGGAGGCCTCCTGAGGCGCCGGTGCGTAGTGGAGTTCTAAAGCGGGCCGATAATGTAAAGAGCGGTAGAGGTCGACCTAAACTAACGTGGGACGAGTCCGTTAAGAGAGATCTTAAGGAGTGGAATATCCCCAAGAATTTAGCTATGGATAGGAGCGCTTAGAGATTGGCAATCAACGTGCCTGAACCGTGACCTTTTTTTTTCTTGTGCCCTTTTTGTCCCTTTATGTGTCTCTCTGTTTTCTTGTCTCTTTTGGGTTTCATCTCTAGCCTACCCCAACTTGCTTAGGACAAAAGACTATGTTGTTGTTGTTGTTGTTGTTGTTGTTGTTGTTGTAGATAAACTGGATTGTTAGATGAAACTAGGGAAGGTGAAGTTGTGGTTTTCAAGCACGCTGGAGAACTTCAATGTTTGATCAAGTATGGTGGGCAAAGGTGAAGTTGTGGTTTTCAAGCACGCTGCAGTTCAAGCACGCTGGAGGTGTACTAGCTTGTTTTCCTCTTCTTTTTCCCCTCTTTTGGTGGGAAAGCCTAGCAGCACGTTATAGGTTTGAGCAAGTATGATGGGCAAAGGTTCTTGGATAGTTTTCTTGATTATATTCATGATGACACTTTTTCTGATTGGAACTTAAACTGTACAGGCAATAAAATAAATAGGGAGGAAAAAAAACCTTGCGTGTACTGTTCTAATCCATAGATTTCGTTGTTTCATTAGCTGTTGTATGACACTATCAGAAGCTGTAACCTTAGCTTGTAAATGGGGTCATTTCTGACCAGCTGTGCATCCAATCCAAGAAAGGTAAGCAGTGATTTGATGCGTCCGGTACTCTTGACGCGTTGTTGCTCCTGCACGGATCATATATAGCACAATGAGGTGCATTTCGCTGTCATTTCTTTAATTTTCTCTCTCTCAGAAGAAAAAAAACGTGAAAATAAGCCCGACACAGTTGCTTTTTGTAGTGGTCCGATCCATTGCTTGCATGGGTTTCTAATACGTAGCATGCATCTCCAGCGAAAAGTTGTTATCTCTTGCTTTCGGCAAAGAAATAAAACGCTGATCGGGCTGGCCGGCCGGGGGATCCGAGTTGCATGAGTTGTTGCAACTGAACCGTACGTCGTGTGAACGCACGCCAAAAAAAGGTTCAAATCAACAGGGAAAAGATTGTTTAGTCGGTGGAGTATATATGGAATATATTCCGCCAACAATGCAATATAATGCCGTCCAAGAATAAGTTCCATCCATTCAGGCTATGTGAAGCTTAAGTTGTTATATATATATATATATATATATATATATATATATATATATATATATATATATATATATATATATATATATATATATATATATATATATATATATATATATATATATATATATATATATGTGTGTGTGTGTGTGTGTGTGTGTGTGTGTGTGTGTGTGTGTGTGTTCAGTTTGGACCATTTCATTTGTACTTGTGGTTGAATTATTACGTACGGATTCCAGCTTATAGTTTTCTCACCAGCCAGCTACTCTCTCCGAAGCGTGCTTAATCTGTTAAGAGTTTTTTCTCTCTAAAAACACGACTTCATGCACATTTCATTAAAAAGAAGAAAGAGTGCCGAAAGAACGGTTTACACAACCCAGCTACAGGACAACCCACAGTGCAGGTTACAGAACCATAAAGAAAGTGGTTAGGAACCTAAACGACAACAAAGCAGAAAGAAATGCGGTGAGGAGAGGCCCTCCACCACAAACCTAACCGACTGGACCTGCAAAGGAACATCAACGCAGGGTTGCCAACAAATGAAATGAAGCCGCGGTGGCAAAGCATCCACCGAGAAGAGACAAAACTATGGCATCAAAGTATTCGCTAGAATCAACGCAACAAAGTATCCGCAATCGGGGGAGAGGGGGGCATCACGCCCTCAACAGCATCTGCATGAGGGGGGAGGCCGAAGTGACGTCGGCATCAAAGCATCAGCCCGAGTAGCAATGACGGCAAAGCATTCGTCAAAGAAGAGTGACGACGGCAAAGTATTCGCTATGAAGAACCAATCGACTGCAGTGACACCAAGCAGGCTGGACAGACCATTGCAAAGAGGAGCTTGAAGCATACACAGGCATAACACAGGAAGGAGCAACTCCGATGACAGAAGTGGGAGATGGGCCGCATAAGTGCTCCAACGGTACCTTGAGAAAGGACATTGACGTCTCACATCTATAGATGCCAGCAATGCTAGTAGAAGCACATGAGTAGGTCTTTTGACCCTAGCCTGCCCCCGACGAGCACAAACTTCGAAGATGCCTCCAAAAGGTAGATGGCACAGGCTGCGCCACCACCGCTAGCCCAGAGGAACTGGGCAGGGTTTTCGCTCAGAGACTGAACGTCCATAGACGCAGGCCGCCTGTGGCACCCACTGCGGTGACACCGGTGGCAAGGGGCCGTAGTCGCCGGCATGGGCACCATGACCGTAGAAAACTCCACACCGTCACAACACCGACTAGAAACCCGCCCGCTGCTGCAACCCTAGCCACTGTGCGCCGGTAAGGAACATTAATTCTAGCTAGGGCACTGGTCGCCAGGTACCGGTTGTCCTAGGCCCTAACCGACCACTGCCTCCCCGGGCCCAGCCACCAATGGAGGGAGGCCGGCTGCATCCACAAGCAGACTGGGGGCCGGCCATGGCGCGGACTAGTTGGGGCACGGTCCTGGCCGCCAGCCACTGTAGGTGCGGGTAGCTGTCGCCGCAACCCACCAGATCCGACCGTTGGCAACCTAGCTAGCCAGATCCAGCCGCCTCGGCTCTACCCACCATAGCCGTCAGCCCTGGCCTAGCCAAATCCGATCGTCGATACCCCAACAGGCCACCGTGGCCCTGGTCGACCCGGCCGCCGTCCCAGGCTAGCCGGCCGAAGAAAGGCATGTTCACCACTGGCCATAAGCCGTAGCCGCCGTCGAGTGCGGCTTGAAGACACTCGATCCGGCCGGCCGACCGACCGACCGCGACTCCACGCCGGAGTTGGAGAGGGGGTGGGAGGTGGAGGAGTGAGGGCGTCGGGAGGAAGGGGTTGGCACGGACGGGAACCCTTTTTTGGGGGCCACACCACTGCACGCCAGAGGATGGCGACAACAACCGGAGGGGAGGCGGGGAGTGGGCTGCCCTGGTGGCACCGGCGAGGTTGCCCCCCGAGTCGCCCATTGGGGGAGCTCAGGGGAAGGAGTGTCCAAAAGGTACGTCTAAAGCGATCGACTACCTAATACGTTAAGAGTTTGAGACTAAAAATAACGGCTTAAACCATCTTAAGGCCTTGTTTGATCCCATAATCTAAAGTGTAACCACTAAATTTTGGACTACTTTAACTCTTGAGGATCCAAACAAGAAGTCCAAAGTTTAGCCAATTTCATTAAAAACTTTAGACCACACAAGTGAGCCTCAGTTTTAGCCGACTAAACTTTTGGACTTGAGAATCCAAACAGGCCCAGTTTGCCCACACAAAGCACTACAATTCATTTAAGCAACAACATACATGCAGTTGTTTGGTAAATGATAACCCTCTCTAGCTCTGTCCTCTCATCAATAATAAAAAATAGTACATTGCTTCCTCTGTTCTCTGCAAAGTGTATCATTCCCACTTCTTGAAAAATAAACATTTTCTATAATAATCTTATTTGGAGATAAAAATGTTGCTAATATTTATATAAACTTAATCAAAAATTTTTAAAAAGTTTAACCTGCACAAAACCGTAGGTGACTTTTTTAGCAATGACATATCATATATGACTCATATTCATGTGAGACTTTCTGAGACTTTCTGAGAAGTCGATCTCAAAACACGTCTACAACACACACCATGCATCCACACACACGTGCTCACTGGGGGATTTATCGATTCCAAGACCGGAAATGGCGGGAGCCCTCCGCGACACGTACTATCCATGTATTCATTGAAAGTACAGGAAAGATAGCACAAAAACATGGAAGGCGAGATCTAGAGTGCAAAGAAATAGTTCTTTTTAGGACAGACGATAGTATTTGGAATTAAATAATTTAATTTTATCGCCCTGTTCTGTAGCCCTAACGGTCTCTGCAGCGAACGAACGGTGTTTTCCTCTCACATATTTTAGTATAAACATCATCATAAGCCAAAATTTCAGCGAAACGAACAGGGATATGTTTAAATAAAACTTGTGCAGATGGAGTTCATAAATCATCATCATTATCATCACAGTGTTGCTACAATATAATGTCGTCAGCATTGTGCATGCTGTGGTACATGCTTGTGGTGTGCGTCGGGTGATTTGGAATGGATGGATCATGGATGGTTGCCTCTGCGCTCTGCCTGCCTGCTTGCCTCTGCCTGCTGGTAGCTTATAAGTAGCCGCAAGAGACGCCGCGGCCGGAGAGGGGACGACACATATTTTGTGTTGGGTTTATTTGTTTATTTGTGGGAGAGCGAGAGAGAGGCCCAGTCTCTTACGTTCCGCCTCCCGTTCATGTCTTAGCAAATCAAACCACCAATTACATCTCTCTCTCTCTCTGATCCGTCTTGTCCAACTCCGGCAGCCGCACCACCACCACCGATGCAGACGCAAACGCAGACGCATACCCAAACGACGACGCCACCGCCAAAGCAGCAGCACATGGCGGCGACACAGATGACGATGAGCCGGCCGGATCTGGTGGTCGTTCAGGAGGCGACGGCCAAGGCGACGGAGGACATGAAGAGCCGGGTGGACGGCTTCGACGCCGGGAAGCCTCCGCCGTTCCGCATCGGCGACGTGCGCGCGGCGGTGCCGGAGCACTGCTGGCGCAAGAGCCCCTGGCGGTCGCTGTGGTACGTGGCGCGCGACGTGGCGGTGGTGGCGGCGCTGGGCGCGGCGGCGGCGGGCATGGATAGCTGGGCGGTGTGGCCGTTCTACTGGGCGGCGCAGGGGACCATGTTCTGGGCGCTCTTCGTCCTGGGACACGACTGGTATGCCGTTCCATCCTCCAGGGAACCACTCATCGTCGTCTCTGTTTTTTTTTTTTTGGTTCCGACGACGGCGATGACCATCCTGACGACGATGCGTATAATGTATGTATTTTGCAGTGGTCACGGGAGCTTCTCGGACAACGCGACGCTCAACAGCGTGGTGGGGCATCTCCTCCACTCCTTCATCCTCGTCCCCTACCATGGATGGTATGCATGCATCTTCTTCAAGTCACATCCATCCCTTGATGCATGCATGCCTACATAGCTTTTTTTGTTTATGGAAGGCATCAACAATAAAGTAAGGCAGGCATGTTGTTTTTTTGTTTATGGATGGTATCGCTTTCGTTTGCATTATTTATGGAAGGCATCAACAACGACAACTATGGGTCTGAACGTAGTAATAAAGTAAGGCAGGCATGTTGTTTTTTCTTTTTCCTTCGTTCTCTCCGGCCAAAAATTCGATACGATACGATCTCGATCGGTGTCATAGATATTTACTCTATTTGGATGGTCTATGTAGGAGGAGCATAGAGCATATGTAGTCATGTCGCATATGCATGCATGCATGCATCCGTCGGCACTCGACACGTCACACACGTAGACGTAGGTGCAGCAGCAAGCAAGAAGATGCCGCGCGCATGCATACCTGGACCACACATAACATTATATTCCATTCCATGTCATCTGTCGGTCAGGGTGGTCAAAAGATGCTAGTCATTCAAACGAAACTTTACACACCATCACATCAAATATTTAAGCACATGCGCATACAGTATTAAATATAGATTAAAACAACTAATTATACAGATTGCAACTACTTTGCGAGACAAATCTTTTAAGCATAATTAGTCCATGATTTAACAATAAAGTGATACAGTAACACATGCGCTAATGACAGATTAATTAGGCTTAATAAATTCATCTCACGGTTTACTGACGGATTCTGTAATTTGTTTTTTATTAGCATCAAAACACCTATGCAACATCTCCACGTGACACTCGATATGACATCCTAAAACTTTACAACTTGGGCCCTGTTTAGTTCCCGAAAATTTTTGGAAAACGCTACTGTAGCAATTTCGTTGTTATTTGACAAATATTATTTAATTATGGACTAACTAGGCTTAAAAGATTCGTCTCGTCCATTTCATCTAAACTGTGTAATTAGTTTTATTTTTTATCTATATTTAATACTTCATGCATGTGTCTAAAGATTCGATGTGACGGGAAATCTGAAAAATTTTGCAAAATTTTTTGCAAACTAAACCGGGCCTTGGAACTAAATAAAGCCTCATTTCGAAAGGCTGCTTTGCTTGATTGATTAACATATATAGAGAATCTCTGCTGATATGATATGATGCACGCATACCAGTGTAGCATCCATGCAAGTACAGCTATGCTGCATAATTAAATTTAAATTTGTCCATATAAATCTATACTTGCATGCAGTGTCTTTGTCTTCATTCACCTCAGCAGTCAGCGGCAGAGCACAGCCTACTAGCTAGCTGTGTCATGTATGCACTGTATACAAAACATCTCATCATGTAAAAATTAAAGAAATCCATTGCCATGCACACTTATATCGTCATTAGCAGGCAGGTTTGATATCTGCTTATTTAACTGGTCTTTGATGAGACTGAGGAGTTCACTGGTTAATTATTGGTGGGCATGCATGAATAATGCAGGAGGATCAGCCACAGAACACACCATCAGAACCACGGCCACATCCACAGGGACGAGTCATGGCACCCGGTCAGTCATCACTTCATCTCTATTGTATCTAGCTGTATCAGTATACTAGCTTTCCATCTTATACCATGAATGAGCAACTATAGTAGTAGTATTAGCAAATCTCAGCCTAATTAATTTTTGTCCATCCTTTAATTTTGTGCTACTAACTGTCCGAGACACAGGACATCGTCCTGTATGCTTTATTTGCTTTCACGTGGGACGATGGACCAGCTTTCAGACTGCTGCAGTCTGCAGATCTAGCTAGCCGCTCGATCTGCAGTGTCAAATCCAGGCAGTCTCACATGGCATTGCAGGCTCTAGCTACTAATCAACAACAATTAGCTCTGACTGATGCAGAGATTAACTGAAACATATATGTGGTCCATGATTATGCATGCCTGAATAAGATGAATAATTACTGTGGCTCCTACACCACCACCACCACCAGCAGCTGGCATGCTGAGCTAGATGTGCATATGCATGTCACCACTACATGTTCACCAAGATAAAAGTAAAAAAGGACATGGTATTCTCAAACTTATGGCTACGAAATTACGTCTCCTTCACGTTCACACGCATTTGATTAATTACTGGTTTGAGCCACAGAAAATCGATGGTTGGAAGGATTACACAGTACCATCGTTTTGTGCACATTATATGTACATAATATAAGTGCATAATGCCTTGCTTCTTTTTTTTTCCCGGGGAACGCATATCTTCTTTGCTTTTGGTGTGAGATATATGCTGTAAAATAGTATTTGTATCTGAATAGTTAATGCAGTGTTTTCTGAAACTTTTAGATCAAAGGCTACTAGTGCCCTGCTTATACTGAAAGCAAATAGAACGTACTGGTGATACCAGGTTCACATGTTTTCTGAAACTCATTTGGAGCTGCCTGCCTGAATGCAACGCAGATCACGGAGGGGCTGTACCGGCAACTGGAACCACGCACCAAGAAGCTAAGATTCACTGTCCCCTTTCCGCTGCTCGCATTCCCCGTCTACCTCGTACGTATAATCTGAATACGATTATCATACACATGCATGGAGCATCTCTCGATCATAAATTTTTTTCAAATGTTCAGTCTCCAACTGATGAAAATAAACTCAATTATATAGTTGGTTGTGCTTGGATGCATGCAGTTGTACAGGAGCCCCGGCAAGACGGGCTCTCACTTTCTTCCCAGCAGCGAGCTGTTCACCCCCAAGGAGAAGGGCGACGTCATGGTCTCAACCACCTGCTGGTGCATCATGCTCGCCTCCCTCCTCGCCATGGCGTGCGCGTTCGGCCCAGTCCAGGTGCTCAAGATGTACGGCCTCCCATACCTTGTAAGAAAACCAATCAATCACTCTACTTGTACTGTCCTAGCTTATTGTCAATTTTATTATTAATTCCCCTCCACTAACTAACTAATGTTTGCTTATAAGCAACTAAGTATATACGTACTTGCATTGGAATCATCAGCTAGCAAGCAACTCAAACGAGTACCAAAATCAGTATTGATGATAGATGCATCCCTAACTGCATGTATGCAGGTGTTTGTGATGTGGCTTGACTTGGTGACGTACCTGCACCACCATGGCCACCAGGAGCGCCTCCCCTGGTACCGCGGCGAGGAGTGGAGCTACCTGCGCGGCGGGCTCACGACGGTGGACAGGGACTACGGCTGGATCAACAATATCCACCATGACATCGGCACCCATGTCATTCACCACCTCTTCCCGCAGATCCCGCACTACCATCTTGTCGAAGCTGTAAGCTGCTTTCAACCATGATCCATACTCTGCTGAATATATACTCCTTGCTACTGAATTACTTAGCTCATAGTGCTTATGAACATTCATTCAAAACAATTTTTTTTAAAAAAAATTTGATTTGGAAAACAACAGACCAAGGCAGCCAAGCCGGTGCTGGGGCGATACTACCGGGAGCCACAGAAGTCAGGGCCGCTGCCACTGCACCTCCTTGGCGTGCTCCTCAGGAGCCTCAGAGTCGACCACTTCGTCAGCGACCATGGGGATGTTGTCTACTACCAAACTGACCATGACTTGAACACTACTGCTGCTCACGGCTGGGCCGCCCAAAACCATCATAAGCAAAAATGATTCTCAAGGCAACACTGGCCGGAGTAACAATATATATATTTTGTTACAAGCCACAGCTCAAGAACTTCAACTCCATATATATGGAATTGAAGCCTGATAGATGATAGCATAGGCATGAGAAAGTCAAATAAGAGGCAAGCTAAGCTAGGGATCCTCTAGTTGAAGAACAGGTAATATTGTGACAGGCGGCCAGCCCTGCAACACCACAGGACTAGCTACTTACTACACATTGGTTCATTGATTGGGCGCCTCATCAGGTTCAGAAGATCATTCCGCCCACTAGAGTAGCTAAGCATTACTACCTAGATGTTGAGATGGAGCCTGGATTCGTGTAACGGTGGTTGCATATGGCCACTACTCTCTAAATTTGTATTTCCTACCTTTCAAAAAACGTTATTTTCTGTGATACAAATTGGGCTTCATCTGTACAATTTTAGTTGAAATTTAATTATATGGCTACTACTAATGATATATCACATTTAGACAGTTTAGGGTAGTCATCTCCCGTTTATATCCCTTCCATGTATACCGAAATACCAGAACATTCCCCGCAGATTGCTTTGCTAGCTGTTATTGAACGTACTCCTTGTTCCACTGCATATATATATAAAGATCTAACACAAGACACGGATTTTTATGCGGAAAACCCTTGTGAAAAATAAACCACGGGCACCAACCGATGATCTTCACTATATGAGAAGAGTTTATAGATCACAGAGAATACAATGAGTCCTCTGCTTTTCACGTGAGACTTGCAAGATGTATTTATAGAGTGGACAAACTATGTCTAATACGAAAACAAACCTGCTAATTAATATAAACCCGAATCGCGTGCTCTCTAGATGTCTCCACAAGACTCACGTTAGAATTCGGATTATATTCCAACGAACTCCTCTAGCACGCCGACGAGCCTCCATTCTCCCAAGCAGTAACGAGATGTTACGTTGAAAGCACATGTTGCAAGTGTTTCAGATATTTCAAAGGTATGTTGCAAGTGTCTCATATGAATGTTGCAAAGGTAGATCGAGGGATGTTGCATATGTTGCAATGGTTGTACACGTATGTTGCAAGTATCTGTTCCCAATGTTTCATCTGTGTTTTTTAGATATATGTTGCAAGTGTGTTTATCTGGATGTTGTATGTTTCACACATATGTTGTAAGTGTTTTATCTGTATGTTGCTTATGTTTGCAATGATTTTTAAGTGTTTTTCAGGTGTTTTTTGAAAGTGTTTCAGAAGTCTGTTTCAAGTGTTTCATCTGTCTTCAGACGTATGTTGTAACTGTTCATCTAGATGTTTTAAAAGTAGATCGGATGTTTGCACATGTTGCAATGTCACCCGCCTGTTGCAGCTACTAGAGGGGGCGCGAGGGTCCGGGCGGAGCACAGTCGCCAGGTGGGGTCGGTTAGGGGCGTCAACGCCACGTGGGGTCGTGTTGGGTGCATACGCGGGCTGGCACGAGGGTAGAGTGCAGACACGGGCGTCCGTCCAGATGTCCGGGAGCTAGCACTACCGCAGAAGTTAATGGGGATTGGGGTTGGGGCCACCCGGGCATCATCAATCAACTCGCAGGTTGCCACCACTGATGACTCGATGAGAGTGAAGACGACAGTGACATTCGCAGTCAAAGCTAAGCTACGGAGGAGCAATTCGACGGTAGCTAGAAATCATGCACTGCCTTTCAAGATGAGCGACGTGCGGGCGGCAGTGTGCGAACACAAGGTTGATATGTGCCCTTGTGGTTCAAATTTGTGATGAGTGATTGTCAACGTAATTCGTGTCTTAGGTTGAGTTTGTAAACTAACCACGGTGTGAGTTGGGTTGTGCAACATGTCTCTTGGCTTATAGTGCATAGGTGTGAAGCTTGGAGCGGTGGTCGACGGTGAGGTGAAGGTCAAGTAGGGGTGTGCTATGCCGATGAACTAGGAGCGGTGAAGGACAGGCGTGAGGCTTGTACCGAGGGATCAGGAGACCGGGTGACTAGCCGCGGCGATTGACATCTAGGGACATCGACAACTGTCAGGGACTTTTCTATTTCTAGTAGTGTTTGCTACTCACAAGACTAGTTTTGTAAAGGGCAATGGTCAGTTTTACAATAGATGCAAGCAAGCTGGGCACATAGAGCAATATTGCAAGAACAAGAACAAAAGTGCTAATGTATCCTCAATTCAATTTGATTATTGTTGTTTGCTTACTAAGGGTGCCAATGGTGTGAAGGCTAAGTTCATTGGTGCACCTATTGTGGGCTCAAAGAAGGAAACCATTTGGGTGCCCAAGAGCCTAGTTACTAACCTTCAAGGACCCAAAAAGGTTTGGATGCCTAAAAAGAATTGATCTTCTTTTGTAGGTCAACTATAAAGCCGGATGAATGCATTGAGTGCTTGATAGTGGGTGCACATAACACATGACCGGTGATGCAAGAATGTTCAATTCAATCAACACAAGTGGTAATGATGGATTTGATAGTATTACATTTGGTGACAATGGCAAAGGCAAGGTCGGTAAGATTACAATATCCAATGACATGAGCATATCCAATGTGTTGCTAGTTGAATCTCTCAATTTCAATCTATGTGATCTTGGTTTCAAATGCACATTTGGGGTAGATGATGTTGAGATCATAAGTGTTGATGGTTCGGACTTGATATTTAAAGTATTTAGATATGACAACTTATACTTGGTAGATTTCAATGCTACCGAGTCACAATTATCAACTTGTAGAACAACTGGCGTTACTCGGACACAGTGGGGTTCGGGCCCATACCATGTCGGATCTGCTGGGCGAGGACCTCGAGATCTACTCCCAAGAGGCCTGGCGGAGGAGATGACACTAGGGACTCGTTGTCCACCGGTGCGACCTCCTTAAGAGGGCGAAGCTCACTGTAGTAGTCGGCGACATAGCCCTGGCTCCCGAAGTTGAGGATATGGCCGGGGGCGAAGCCGCCGGCTATGACGGAGAACTCACCGGAGAGGTGGGTGGCTCCGGCCACCATAGAGCCTGAATCACACTTGACGCGCTCCCATAGCTACCTGGCTCCCCTACCTTTGATTTGAGCATGTGTGATCGTATACTTGATGTTTTGGTAGAGAAGAATTTTATTTGAATTTCTGATCACCATGTCTTGCCGTCCACACAAGAACGAATATATTGCAGGTTGCATAATTCGTTCAAACATAGCACCAAAGATTGCAACATGTTTCGCCAAATAGTACAATCAGCTATTGATAAGAGACGATTGACTTTGTTGAAACACATGTGAATAATGACCAGTTGAATTCAATTGGTCTTGATGACAGCAATCCATTGCATCGGCTACCCTAAGCCAATTCAATTCAAAGGTGAGAAGGTGAGTACAGGAGAGGATGGACTAAAGCCTTCAAGCGAAATTAGAGACATTGTTGAAGTGCATGTTGAAGACATTCTTGAAGGTGGAAAATCTATCCAAGTTGCAAGCAAGACATCAAGCACTGTGGGCAGCAAAAAGGTTCAAAGATTGATGCATACAAGATCAAAGAAGACAAAGGCCGCAATAAGCACAAGGGAAAGAAATCAAAGGTTATTTTTGAGCAGCTACTAGCGAAGTACAAGGAGAGTGAAGCAAAGCGTGCTTATCAGCCAAGTGCTTCAAAGAAGTCAAGATCACCTCCAAGGTGCAAGTTTGAAGACCGTGATTGCCGAAGGGAGGAGTTTATAGCAGCTCCATATCATCCTTTTGAGCCGCCAATGCCGACATCATGGATACCACCATATGCTGATTTTTCTTCACATCCATCATGGGACTGGTATGATTCAAGGCATAACTTTCATTGTATTTTAGACCATATTAAGTGGAATATGCTCTCCAAGAGGATCAACATTTGAAGGACGATCACAAGTCAAAGGCCGTTTCAATCAAAAGAATTAGGCTGGAGTTCATGGAGGGAAGAGAACGGTAATCAAGCAAGTTCACCGTGTTAAAAAAGATGGTCACAAGGATGAAAGTTCAGATTTGATTTCAAATGATAAAAGGCCGATTAAGGCATTGGAGACATCGCCTATTGATGGAAAAGTGGTAAGGCAAGCAAGTGATGATTGTCAAATTCCCAAATCTGAACAGAGGAGGTTGGAGGTGCCTAAGATCAAGAAAGAATTGCCACTACCAAAATAAAAAACAAAGCTGAGATGCCCACTCAGTTTATCAAGTTGGCAAGAGAAGAAATTACAAAGGCTTAGTGAGCGGGAGCTGAAAATGAAGAAGATGGCATGTGTTCCTAAGAAGAACATTTAAAATCAAGACAAGAGTGTTGTGCAAGCATCTAATGCCAACGGTGCAGTAAAGGAAAATAAAGACCGTCACATAGTATGGGTAACAGAAAGGGTGTGTCGGTCAACACAGTAGTGATTGGAAGTGCACCACAGGCCACTGGATCAAAAGGAACTAAATTTACAGGACCTGGTGTTATCTTTGTTCATGGCAATGAGGAAATCCGGCCGGTCAATGGTCAGCTGAGTTTTAGAGAAGGTGAAAAATTGATTAAAAGAGTTTATCAAGTGATGAAGCACAGTAGAAGGGCCACTGGAAATTTACAATCATATTAACTAAAGAGACAGGTAGCCACTAACAGAGATGAGGTGCAGGATGTGCAGTCTGAGAGGCCGATTGCTAGTGCTGCTTGCATTTCAGAAAGTGTGTTTCAAGGTAAAGACAATAAAACAGAGTTGACAGTTGACTGTAACAGTGCTGGAATATCATAAGAAAATAGTATCACAGGCAGGAGTGCTTTTGGTCAAGATAGGACAAACAAGATGGTTGATCTGAGTCTATACAACCAGGACATGAGCTCCACAGTTTTGTGTGATGATCATGTGAATAGCTCAGTTATGAAGATCAACGGTGTCAAATTAAGTGCAGCAGCGTCTATGAGTAGTTCATGTTTGAAGGACATATCAAAGATGCCAAACTTTGCAGTACCTCGTGAGAAGATAGATGCTCGAATAAATAAGAGAAGAGTTTCCCAGCTACCAGAAACAAAGCCCCAGCCGAGAATTCCGCATTCACAGTCAAGACATCAGGAGCTTGCATATAGACATCGACACCATTGGCGATCATCTCATCGGACTTCATATTCTACTCCGCCAGTGTGTGCGCCGTGGTCAGTTTCTCGAGGTACGAACAATTATAATGATCCATGGTTTTGGTATAGTCCTTGGATGTTTCATGATATTCCATATTCTAGTTTGGCTTTGCGAAAAGGATATAATATTTATGATCGATTATCATGGCCATTTCAAGAATATTGTTTTTGAGTATGCTTACGTGTTAAAATAGGCCAAAATATTTAATAAAAATAGCTATGTATCAAATAGTATAATTTATTTCGGCTACAATAGCATTACTCAAAAGAAATATATGGACTATACTTATGGCCGATGCTTCTTTATCATCGCCCTTAGAACATATATATGGCCGATAAATTGTTATAGTCCTTGGAACAATCATAACTATGGCCAATGGGTGTGTCGACATCGTCCTTAGTCTTAGAGCAAAGATTTTTTTTGGCATACAAGCTTTGCCAAAAAAGCAGGGGACATGCTTTCGGCAAAGAAATAAAACGTTGGTCTGGCCTGCCCTGTCAGGCCGGGGGATCGGAGCTGCATGTACGTCATATATATGCACGCACGCAACAAACAAAAAAAAAATCAAATCAACATGAAAAAGACTGTTTGGTCGGTGGAGTATCTATCTACACTAAAAAATACACGGAGCGGCAGAGGTATCGTCGTACTGCCCCGCTCTGCTCAGCCATTTTTTTTTGACTCGCTCCTCCAAATCTGAATCCGGATATCAAGCCAAATCAAATCGTCCTAGACCCGAACCGGAAAAAAGAAAGTATCAAACCAAATCAAATAAAATCAGAAAAAAATACAAGTCAAATATGCAGGGTATCCTCGTACCGCCCCATCCTCCTCAGCTCGCCCCCAGATTTTTTTTGACTCGCTCCTCCAAATCAGAACCGGTTATCAAATCAAATTAAATCGTTCTAAATCCAAATCAGAAAAAACAAAATATCAAACCAAATCAAATGAAATCAGAAAAAAGTACAAGTCAAATATGCAGGGTATCGTCGTACCGCCCCGTTCTGCTCTGCTTGTCCCCGGATTTTTTTTTGACTCGCTCCTCTGGATCAGAATTGGATATCAAATCAAATCAAATCGTTCCAAATCCAAATTGGAAAAAAGAAAATACCAAACCAAACCAAATCAAATGAAATAAAAAAAATAAGTTAGCGGCGGTGCTTGGCGCGCGGTGAGGAGGAGGCTGGGGTCTCCGCCCGATGCGGACGACGGCCTATTGCTGTAGCTGAATTGGAAATCGACCTCGTGGACTGCCAGGCTCGGGTCCAGCGCCACTGTAAAAATAATAAGATTAGGTATAATAACAGTTTGATTCGACTGCCATGTCAGCCATATGCACGTAAAAGAGGAGATAGAAAGCTATGCTTAGCGCTGGTTTTGTGCATCAGCTCGTCACGCATGTCAAGACGCTTTCGGCAAAGAAAACATTATTCGATCTGGCCGGCCTGGAGAGCTGAGTTGTTGCATTCTCATCTGGCACCGTATGCACACAAAAAAGAGCAAATTAAGCAACAGGAAAAACACTATGCGGTCGGTGTTGAGAATGAATATATTCCGCAATTGCAATGCCGTGCAAGAATAAGTCCATCCATTTAGGCTTTGTTATTTGTTAGAGAATCTCACCGAGCCGTTCTAAATTTTACTCTCTAAATCATCGTTTAGAGTAAAATTTGTTTTTTTATATTTTTTCTCCAATAATTTTTTATATCTTATACGTACTTTAGAGAGTCATCCTTGCTCTCTATACTTGCTAGCGAGAAATCTGGAATAGAAAATATCTATATTTGGAGATCCGATTAAAGAAGTATTGTTTTCACCAAAATTTACATTCCTATAAATTAGGAAGAGCCTGTTCTCGGTAATTATTTTTTTCCAGCGGCTGCTCGAGCCGTGGCTGCAGCTCTCTCTCTCTCTGACAGAAGTACTGTGCTAACAGCAGCTGCTGCTGAAATGAAGCTGCAGCGAATGCAGCCGAGGAATATAAAGTGTATCTTGCAGTTGCTCTTAAACATTTATATGTACTAGATAATACCTTGTGCATTGTTGCAGAAATTTTGTAATACTACAAAGAAGATAATTCTGTAATGCTAAATAGGAGAAAATGATTTTAAGTAAGACGCATAAAGCTACAAATCCTCAGGTACCAATAATGAAATAAACAGGCTCGGGCAAGCAAAATCGGGCAATCAAAAGTTCAATTTAATCCGTACTAATTAAAATTTGAAATTTGAAAGATTGATGAAACCATTTACCTGATGCAAAGCCAGCAAATAACATTCAATTGAAAAGGCAAATAAACAAATTTTAATACATACTTCGCTGCTGAGCTTGGTGACAAATTCTGGTGGCTTTCCTGACCGGACAAACGAATCGTGGAGCACCAGTGTGGACATCACCATTTATGGTGGAGAATACAGCCATAGATCCATAAAAGAAGGCCAAACGATGATCATTCGTATAAATATGCCCACATATAGTGTGAAGAGATCGACCAAATTAGTCATCTTTCAGGAGTTTTGGTTTCTTATACAAATTGAGTTTGTAATAAGGTTGCTCTCATGTTCTAGAGAAGCAGGTCACATGTACACATAGATCAGAGAAGTGGCATGTAAGTCCGGCTTGTGTAAGTGATCTTGTATTATATGAGGCTTTGGCCAAGTGAGTTAATGAAAGGCAAGTACGTCTAAAAAAAAGTGACAGAGGATGAAACAAAATTGAGATACGGAAAGTAAACAGTATAGACAATAATTTAACCAAGATTTCTAAATCAATTAGCAAATTAAACAAATGGTACGAAAGCTGTGATGAAAAATTTAAGCTCGTGCCTGATGCTACCTGAAAAAAAAATACAAACAGTAAAGCTATTATGCAACGAAAAAAATTAAAAGAACAAATAAACATTTAAAAAATCCGCCTACCTAATCGTGCTTCGAGCTCGGCACTTAGCTGCAAGCTGCTCTTGATCAGTTGAACCAAGATTTCTAAATCAATTAGCAAATTATAAACAGATGGTACAACAGCTGTGATGAAAAATATTAAGCTCGTGCTTGGTGCTACCTGAAAAGGAAATCCAAACAGTAAGCTATTATGTAAAATGAAAAAAATGAAAACAACAAATAAACAATTAAGAAATCCGCCTACCTGATCGAGCTTTGCGCTCGGCTACTAATGTACTTTTAAAAAATTGGAATTGGAATGGATGGATGGTTTTCCTCTGACTGCCTGCAGCTTATAAGTAGACGCAGACCCAAACGACGCCGCCACCGCAAAAGCAGCAAACTTCTTCACCACAACCGCCAGCCATGGCGACGATGCGGTGCCGGCGGGTCATCAGGTTGAGGAGGCGTTGGCGAAGGCGACGGAGGATGACAAGAGCCAGCATGTGGACGCCTTCGACGCCGGGAAGCCGCCGCCGTTCCGCGTCGGCGACGTGCGCGCGGCGGTGCCGGAGCACTGCTGGCGCAAGAGCCCCTGGCGGTCGCTGTGGTACGTGGCGCGGGACGTGGCGGTGGTGGCGGCGCTGGGCGCGGCGGCCGCGGCGACGGACAGCTGGGCGGTGTGGCCGCTGTACTGGGCGGCACAGGGGACCATGTTCTGGGCGCTCTTCGTCCTGGGACACGACTGGTACGTACGCCGCGCCGTCCGTTCGTCCTCAAGGCCGGGACCACTCATCGTGTGTTTCTTTCTTTTCTTGGTTGTACGACGACGACGACGATCGATGACCATGTGTATATATGTAATGTGTGTATTGGTGCAGTGGTCACGGGAGCTTCTCGGACAGCCGGACGCTCAACAGCGTGGTTGGTCATCTCCTCCACTCCTTCATCCTCATCCCTACCATGGATGGTATGTTCTTCAATTCGGTCGATTCCTCCCTTGCATGCAGTCTTGTCTTCATTCACCTCAGCACAGCCGCCTACTAGCTATTAGCTGTGTCATGTATCTACTGTATACAACACCTCATCATGTAAATGTAATAAAACATAAAGAAATCCGTTGCCATGCACATATATCGTCATTAGCAGGCAGGTTTAATATCTGCTTGGATCTTGTTTGGATGCGCATGTATTTATCTCAATCCATATGTGTTGAAGTGATTATTCTAATCCACAACAACACATGTGGATTGAAGTAGATATACATGCATCCAAACGAGGCCTTAGCTGGTCGGTCTTATTGATGGTACGTACGGTTCATGTAACATCGTCATGCATAATAATATTTAATAATGATATAATGCACGCAAGCAGGAGGATCAGCCACAGAATACATCATCAGAACCAGGCCCACGTCGACAGGGACGAGTCATGGCGCCCGGTCAGTCAGTACATCTCTATTGTATCACTCCCTCCGTCCCAGAATACATGTCGTTCAGCCATTAAAAAAATGTCTCAAAATAGATGTCGATTTAGGTCCATCCGTCACGTCCTAGGAGTCCCACCCTATAGAGGAGTACAGCACCCGGTCCATCCATCACGTATGTATCGTCCACTACATGAATAAGAAAATAAAAAAAACAGACGGTGGGAGGAAGCTTATCCTCTCCCTCCGTCCCTCTCGTTCCCTCCGTCCCTCCCGTGACGCTCAAGGGCGGCGGCGGCCTGCGGGTTCCCCTCCCGCCGTCCACCGGTTCTGCGCCACCCACCAGAGCCCAGCAGCCGCGCACGGGGAAGGAGCTTGGTGGCGGCGGCGGATCTCGGAGCTCGGCAGTGGAGGATCTGGGAGCTCGCGCGGGGAGGAGCCCGGCAGCGGAGCTTGAAGCGCGGAGTCGGCGACGCGTGGGGAGGCCGCCCTCCTCTACTCCTCCGATAGAGCCGCGCCCGGGATCCGGATCTGGAGCGGAGGTGGATCTCGTCGGCGCCGAGGCAGAGCACCCCCCTCCTTAGCGACCCCTTCTTCTTCTCCACCGGTGCCTGCCCTCCTCTACTCCTCCGACGGAGCCGCGCCCGGGTAGCAACTGGTGAGTGGGTCGGTGGTGCGCTCGATGTGGAGAACCGCTGCTGCGGGCCACGGCCTCCATGGCGGCGCTCGATGTGGAGAACCGCGGGGAGGAGGTGCGCAGGAGAGAGAATGAGTTGTGGGAACGAAGGGAATGAGTAGGGACATGCAGGTCTTTTGCCCTCGTCCTTGGTAGCAGTGTCCAGTCCCAGAACGACCAGTATTCTGGGACGGGGGGAGTATATCAGTATCGTACGTACTGTGCTAGCTTTCCATCTTATACCATGAATGAACAATGAACAACTATAGTACTAGTACGTAGTATTGCCAAATTTCAGCATTTTTTTTGCTTTGCTTTGCGGGGAACGAATATCTTCTTTGCTTTTGGTGTGAGATATACGATTGTATAAAATACTAGTATTTGTGTTTGAATAGATGATCGATGCCAGTGTTTTCCGAAACTTAATCGGAGCTACTGCTTGAAAAATGCAATGTAGCTGACGGAGGGGCAGTACCGGCAACTGAAACCACGCGCAAGGAAGATAAGATTCACGGCCCCCTTCCCGGCGCTGCTCTTATTCCCCCTCTACCTCGTACGTGTTATATAATCTGAATATAAGAATATAATGCATGCATGGAGATGGAGCATCTCTCATGCACCAAAATTATATACTTGGTTGTGCTTGGATGCAGTTCTACAGGGGCCCCGGCAAGCCGGGGCACTCACTTTCTTCCCAGCAGCGAGCTGTTCAGCCACAAGGAGAAGGGCGACGTCATGCTCTCAACCACCTGCTGGTGCGTCATGCTCGCCTCCCTCCTCGCCATGGCGTGCGCGTTCGGCCCACTCCAGGTGCTCAAGATGTACGGCCTCCCATACCTCGTAAGAAAACCAATCAATCACTACTAGTACAGTAGTACTGTCCTAGCTAGCTTATTGTCAATTTTATTATTAATTTCCCCCGCTAACTAACTAACTATAACTAACTAATGTTTTTTTCTCGATCACGCAAAAGGCTTGCACGTCTTTGTATTAAGATAGAAATAGTTGATTACAAGATGTTCAAATTGTGCTCAGGCTTTACATGATTTGCAACTACGCTTAAGTCCGTCCAAAGCTGAAGATGTCTATTGTATTACTCCGGCTAATAAACAACCTAGACCCCTTGCACCGGCCTATACCCAGAGATCAGCTTCATGCTTGAGCATCTCAAGTATTTGTGGCACTCGGGTGTTTGCTGTCCTGAAGCATCCTGCATTCCGCTCTTTCCATATCTCCCAAGCTAGAGGAGAAAGATAGAGTCAGCTCCCTTCTGCTCGGACCCATTCCAGTGTTACCTCCAGGTTGCCCACCATTCCAGGATGGATGCAGACGTCGCGGTCACCATCTGTTTCCGTAGCACTGTGGCGACATTCCACTAGATCTGCTGAGAGAAGGAGCAGGTGATAACTATGTGGTCGATGGTTTCAGCCTACTGGTCACAGAGGAAGCAATGGTCGTTTGCCTCGAGCCCATGCCGCCGTCGGCGGTCGGCTGTCCACTATCCTCCGCGTAGAGCAAGCCACGTGAAAAGCTTGACCCTGAGGGGCGCCCAAGTCTCCCAGACCAGGTCAAAGCCAGGAATTGGATGGCTCCCGTTGGGCAATGCGCCACAATAACTAACTAATGTTTGCTTATATATAAGCAACTAGTACTACTGCTTTTTCCTAGCTAGTATACGTACGTATACTTGCATTGTGGAATCATCATCAGCTAGCAAGCAACTCATCAAACGAGTACCAATATCAGTATTGATGATATATAGATGCATGCATCCCTAACTGCATGCATGTATGCAGGTGTTTGTGATGTGGCTTGACTTGGTGACGTACCTGCACCACCATGGCCACCAGGAGCGCCTCCCCTGGTACCGCGGCGAGGAGTGGAGCTACCTGCGCGGCAGCCTGACGACGGTGGACAGGGACTACGGCTGGATCAACAACATCCACCACGACATCGGCACCCATGCATGTCATCCATCACCTCTTCCCGCAGATCCCGCACTACCATCTTGTCGAAGCTGTAAGCTGCTAGCTCATAATTATAACACTTCTGATCAGTCAAAAGTTACAACTATTTTTGCTTCTTCTTTTGTTGCTTATTAAAATTGAATTTGAAAATAACAGACCAAGGCAGTGAAGCCGGTGCTGGGGCGATACTACCGGGAGCCACAGAAGTCAGGGCCGCTGCCACTTCGCCTCCTTGGCGTGTTCCTCAGGAGCATCAGAGTCAACCACTTCGTCAGCGACCATGGGGATGTTGTCTACTACCAAACTGACCATGAGCAAAACCATCATAAGCAAAAATGACTATGGAGGGAGGGATGCGCGCTTCGCTGCGCTTGCCTGGGATGCCCGTCGATCTGGATGGTTGATGTTGATGTTGAATACCTCTCGTATACGGAGTAGGTGAAGTTATTGGTGCAATGTATTCTGTTCGTGTTTGTGCTATTATGCAAAATGTCAGAATAAATTATGTGATTGTATAAATAACCAATTTCTCGGCGTGCACAAATCCTCCCGCGGGTATGAATTTATATGTATATATATATATATATATATATATATATATATATATATATATATATATATATATATATATATATATATATATATATATATATATATATATCACTACAGGAAAACGCCTCTTTGCCGACTGCTTGCCCTGGTCGGCAAAGGCATAAACCCAGTCGGCAAAGGCTTTGCCGACCGCAAAGCCACGTGGCAGTCGGCAAAGAGCAGTCGGCAAAGCCTGGGTCGGCAAAGGTGGCTTTGCCGACTGCCACGTGGCACACAGTCGGCAAAGGCTTTGCCAACTGCCACGCCAGCAGTCGGCAAAGCCACGTGGCGCCGTCAGCCCTAACGGCAGGCTTTGCCGACTGCTGGTTTCTCGGCAGTCGGCAAAGAATTTTTTTTCAAAAATTGTTTGCCGACTGGCCGCCAGCTCGGCAGTCGGCAAAGAAAGAGAAATTTTTTTTTTGAAATGTTCTTTGCCGACTGCTTTCGGAGTTGCAGTCGGCAAAGAAAGAATTTTTTTTTGAAATATTCTTTGCCGACTGCTTTTGGAGTTGCAGTCGGCAAAGAAAGAATTTTTTTTTTGAAATGTTCTTTGCCGACTGCTTTCGTAGTTGCAGTCGGCAAAGAAAGAAAAAATATTTTTTGAAATGTTCTTTGCCGACTGCTTTTGGAGTTGCAGTCGGCAAAGAAAGAAAAAATATTTTTTTGAAATGTTCTTTGCCGACTGCTTTCGGAGTTGCAGTCGGCAAAGGTTTGACCTCTTTGCAGACTGCCTCCCATTGCAGTCGGCAAAGACTCTGTCCGGGGTTTTTTTTGCCCAGCTTAAACAGTCGGCAAAGCTGGAATTTTTTTTTTGCTTTTGTTTTCTGTTTTCTCGCATCAAAACCCTGTAAAATCACAAATTATAATCCAATTTCACCAGAAGCACCGGTAGCACCATTTATATCATAATTTCATCACATTTGTCGCCAACATCACCACATATATCACAATAACGCACAACATCACATATATCTCACATATATGTCACAATAACAACCACACAAGTGCATTACAACCATCACATGAAGTCCAACACGTCGAACACCACAAGTCGACGTCCATCACACGAAGTTCAACATAACAAGTCTAGGTCCATAACGAAGAAAAGAAATACATGACAACAACTTCGACGATACGGTGGATACATGATAACAGAATCGACAAGTACCTAGCTCGTCGCGCCGTCCCCGGTCTCGTCGTCCGCTCCGCCCCCAGAGCCCCCAAGGTTATCCCACGGAAACCCCCTTAGACCAAACTGAGGCGCCTGCGCGTACTGCCACCCTCCGCGCACCGGCGGCCACGAGTACGTCGGAGGAGGGCCACGCGGAGGTGGATACGGTGGATAGGGTGCAGGTGGTGGATACGACATCATCTGATGGCCGGGACCTCCAGGAGACGGGTTCGAACCCGCCGACTGTACCCGCACAAGTTAAACGCCAAGTGATGTCATTAGTATCTGCAGCATGGACGCACAAGTTAAAGCAAGAGTCAATATACTCACCGGGGTCCCTCCAGGAGCGACAGGAGCAGGCACAGGAAAAAACTCTGGAGGAGGAGGCGGTGGAGCGAACATTGGAAGAGGAGGCGGTGTAGACGCCCCGGACGTCTGCATGGACTGGAAGAAGCTGGCCATGTTCTGCATCTGAGTGTTGTAGTGCTGCTGCAGGCTTTGCTGGTAAGCCATCTGTTGCGCCATCATCTGCGCGTGCAACGTGGCGATCCTCTCCTCCATCTTGGCCTCCATCTGGGCCTGCAATATTACATCCGCAGTGTTGATTGTATGTACAGGTGCGAAACGAGTGAACGACGAACGAAACGGCACTTACCTGTGACGCTGACTGCCGCCGGGGCGCTACGGGGATGTCGCTGGAGCTCGTGGGCGTGGATCGAACCTGGGTCAGCGTAGGAACCTGGGACGGGCCGAGGGCGCTGTGGGCCATGTAGTAGCGGCCGTGCTGCTTCCCTGGTCCCAACCTCTGCAGGAGGTCTGTGTCTAGGGGCTCGGCGGTGGGGTCGAACGTCTCCCCGTAGCGCTGGCGAGCCGCGACGGTGTACTCGGTGGCCTTCTCGTAGGCGGTGGGGGTTGGTGTACGCATCGGCCCCGTCCTCCGGGTTGTAGACGTTGTTCGGATCTGTCGCCTTGCCCTTGTGAGAGAGGAGGTACGCGGTGTACTCGTTGATTTCCTGCCCACCGTGCGTCTGCATCTGCATTGAAAACACAAACATGGTTACAAGTATTGACAATTGAGCGCAAGGATTGAGACATGAACGGATGCATACCCATCTTGTCACGAACTGGGGGAGGGGCTGATTCCCTTGGTGGTGTGACACCCCTCGCATCTGCACGCGGCGGCCCTGACGGTCGGCGCGCCTCGCGTACGCCTCATCCGTGCGCCACATGCGCACAATCTCCGTCCAGCATTCCCTGTGGTTGTCGCACCACGACGGACACACCTGCATGACATCAAGTATTTGACATGCGAGAAGATTAGTGTAATGTTTCACTGAAGGAATCTGAACGAATGTTGTCATACTTAATTACCTGCTCGTATTACGCTTGGGTGAGGTCGGCCTCCCTCGAGTTCATTCTCTGGCGGATTTGGGGCTTCTTGATGTTCTCTCCAAGCACGTTGGCATGGAAGTCGCGGATGGCCTGTATGCGCGCCTCATGGTACAGGTCCTTGAGACGATCTTTGCAGACCGCCTCCTGCACTCGTGCCGCCTGGGCCGCTTTACCCTCCTCGCACGTGAAGAAGTCCTGCACACAGACACATCATGTACCATTTCCTTTTTGCAAGAAGTCCGACGAATGCGTACTATTTAGCAATGCGGTGCGATGAAAGACTCACCCAAAACTCCCTCTTTATCTTTGCCGCGATGGTCTCGCCACCCTCCTCGACGAGGTAGAAGTGGGACCACTTGGTGGGCACCTTCATCTCGCCGTTGACGTTGACAAGGCCAGGGTAGTACTCCTTAATCAGGAGGCCCTGGATGCCATTGATATGGCGTGCTTGACCTGCTCCACTCACAATCTTCCAGGAACTGCACGAGTCATTAAGAACAATTGTTAGTCTTCAGTTCGATTTTTGACATGTCATATGAACAAGTAGTGAAATCAATAATGGTTACTTACGTCTGGCCCACGGGTGTGATCACCGGGCGCTGGTGGAATTGCGGCCGCACCCTAGGAAGCTGCGTGGGCCCGCGCGAGTACACCTTGGCCACGCCTGACGAAGTCGAAGCCGTCTCGCCTGGTGTAGGCGCGTCGTCGCCGTCGTCGTCGTCATCGTCGTCGTCGTCGTCGCCGCCGCGCTCGTCGTCACGCGACGTCGTCCCCCCTTGCGAGGACGAGAACGGCAGCCTCCTGGTCACCTGGCGACGTTCGCTGGGGGGCTGGGACCCCCTACTGGACGACCCGCGCACCAACACCTCCTCCTCCTCCTCCTCGTCGGTGGTCTCCTGCGGGGGGACCTGGTACGCCGAGCGTACTGCTCGATGCGGCCGCTGCCGCCGTCCGCCTGGCATTTTGCCGAGTGCCTGCAATGACAAAGAACAAAACTGTTAGCATAAATAAATGACAAGTACTTGTAAAGGAACATAATAATAACAATATAGTATTACATGGCCTCGTAATTATCTCCGCGAATGGCAATATCTCGGGCGTGGAGTCGTCATCTCTATCACTATCGTCGTCATCGCTATCAATATTGTCGAGCTCCCTTAAGTCATCACTGTCATCATCATCCTCATCGTCTCCATAGTCATCATCATGTACCTCCTCCTGGACAACTCCATCGCGCTGCATCTACCATCGCTCAAGCCTTCTTAAGTCCCTGGCATCCTGCACCTCCTCACCCTCGTCCTCATCGATTTCGTTGTCTACTTCCATGCCCATGAGCGAACCAATGTCGATCTCCAAGGTACCTTCTAGCCCCTCAGGTTGATAGAACTCATCGGTGCTTGGGTCAAAGTTGTAATCGTCGTCGTTTGGGAGAGGCGCTTTGCCGCGCGGCGACACCAAATGCACAAGGCTCCACCCCGCAAGCTTCTCGTCTTTTTGGCACGCCCATGGGAGGTAATAAACTTGCGTGGCGTCTCGGTTGGCCACAATGTAGACATCGTCTCCTTTATAGCTGGAGTCCTGTCGAATCTCGACTTGACCTATCGTAAGGTCTTTCCTTGTGATATCAGGATCGAACCAATGGCATTTGAATACCACCGGCGCTAAAGTCCCGGCACCCTTAAAGTTGAGCTCGTATATCTCTTCGACTATGCCGTAGTAGTCCTTCCCATCCGTGCTGGGCGTACGAACTCCGCAGCACATGGTTTTTAGGTTGGGTCGACTCTCCTCGTAGCTTCTCGTGCGAAAGCGATAGCCATTCACATCATAAACGGTGAATGACTTCACCCTACGGGAGAAGCCACGGCCCACCTGTTTCAATTCATCGCTCATTTCTGCATCCGTTCGGGCCTGCAAGGGTAGGAGATCGTTACATAACTCGCTCCGGGGAGCAAAGTGGAATCACAAAGTCGAAAAGAGGTTAGTTGGTTGGTACCTTTGTACAGAACCAGGAGATGAAATCAGGCACACCGTGTCTAAGAAGATTGTCTTCTTCTTGCTCGGTAGGAGCCCTATTGCCTCTCCAGTATTGACTAATAAATTCCCTGAAAGAAGGAAGAAACTAGAGGGTCTGACCATGATAGATGGAGGATAGTGACGGCGTAGGTAACAAGCTCATTGAGAACTTACTTCTGATAAGGAATCACTTCATCAAGGTTGATCAACAATGTGAACATGATAGTCTGCCACTCCTGATGGTTCAACTGCTTGTTGGTACCTGCGCTTCCACTCCCGAGATCCCCTTGGAAAAGGCTGAGTATCGATGAGTTCTCGTCAGCGTTGTAACGAGGGGTTGGATTGTGCATGCTGGGAAGCTTCTCAGTATAGTACGCCTGTGTGAAGGTCGACACCTCCTCTAGAACGGAGGCCTCTCCCACGGAAGCCTCAATCTTGGCTTTATTTCTACAATTTTTCCGAAGAAGCTTTAGACACCTCTCGATTGGATAGCACCAACGGGCCTGCACGGGACCCCCCAACCGTGCCTCGCGCGGTAGGTGCAAGATCAGATGCTGCATGGACAGAAAGAAGCCGGGTGGAAATATCATCTCCAACTTGCAGAGCAACAGAGGTGCAGCCTTCTCCAGTTCAACACAAACATCCCGAGACAACTCCTTGGCACAAAGCTGGCGGAAGAAGAAGCTCAACTCTGCTAGGACGCGCCACACATGCTCTGGGAGGTATCCCCGGGTCATCGCAGGAAGGATCCGCTCAATCCATATGTGGAAGTCATGGCTCTTCATCCCTAAGACTTTCATAGTCTGCAAGTTCACACCCCTGCTCAGATTCGCCGCATACCCATCGGGGAACTTCAACGTCTTGATCCACTGCAGAACTTCCTTCCTATCTGCCCTTTTCAGGATGTAATCGGCCGGCCCCCTTTTCCATTTCCTGCCGGGCGCAGGGGTCTTCATCACCAGGTTTGGTCTATCACAGATCATCTCCAGGTCCAGTCTAGCCTTGACGTTGTCCTTTGACTTTTTGCCAACGTCCATGAGTGTTGCCCAGAGTGCCTCGGCCACATTCTTTTCTGTGTGCATTACATCGATGTTGTGTGGAAGAAGAAGGTCCTTGAAGTAGGGGAGCCTAGTCAAGCCCGATATATGAGTCCACATGTGGTCCCGAGCATATCCCTTAAACCCACCTGTTTCCTCAGGTTCGAGAGCCTGTATGTCGGCAAGGACGGCGGCAGGGCTCTTAACCTGCGGAATGGGGCTGGTGACTTGAACGCCTTTGCTGAAGTGCTTTACATCTAGCCTGAATTCATGGTTCTCAGGCAGGAATTGGCGATGCTTGTCGAAAGAAGAAAACTTGCCGCCCTTGGCCAGCCAGGTGAACATCACATCTGCCTTGCATGTCGGGCAAGGGAACTTCCCGTGAACACACCACCCGCTGAATAAGCCATACGCCAGGAAGTCATGCATTGAATACTGGTACCACACATGCATTCTGAAGTTCCTCTTCGTAGCCCGGTCGTACGTGAGTACCCCCTCTTCCCAAGCAAGTTCCAATTCATCCCACACCGGCTGCATGAACACACCCATATTGTCGCCCGGGTGTCCAGGTATTATCAGCGTCAAGAGCACGTTCTTAGGTTCAAACATGACGCCGGGGGGGAGATTGAGGGGGATCACAAACACGGGCCAGCAAGTGTACGGGGCCGCCATCATTCCAAACGGGTTGAACCCATCTGTTGCCAGCGCTACGCGTACATTCCGAGCCTCCATAGCCTTGACAGGATTCATGTTATCGAAGTGCTTCCATGCATCACCGTCCGCCGGGTGTACCATCTTGTCAGGATGGTATCTTTTGCCATTCTTGTGCCACGTCATCTGTTTCGCGGACTCCTCCGTCATATACAGCCGTTGCAGCCTCGATAGGAAAGGAAGGTGCCGTACGACCTTCTCGGGGACCTTAGACTGTTTCATGCTGCCATCAGAGCCTTCTACCAACACAAACCTAGAGGCATCGCACTTCGGACAGGTTTTTGCTTCCTCGAGGTCTCCCCTGAACAGGACGCACCCCTTCGGACAAGCATGGATCCCCTCATACGGCATCTTAAGTGCACGAAGGAGCTTCTGTGTAGCGTAGGTGTTCGTCGGCAGGACATGATCTGCCGGAAGCAGTCCCCCAACAATGCTCAACACAAGATCGAAGCCGTCTCGACTAATGCCCAACTGCGACTTCAACCCTATCAGGCGTGAGACGGCATCCAGTTGCGTAAGCTTTGTCTTCTCGTGAAGGGGCTTCTGTGCCGACTCCATCATGTCGTAGAAGGCCTTCACGGTTTCCTCCGGATCTTCCTCCACATCCATTCCTTCGCCAAACCATGCTTCGTGGAAGTCTGCCATCATGTCTGCCATCCCGGCATCGCCATCATACTCCTCGAGGATGGGTCGCACCACCTCGTCCCTAATAGGATGGTATTCACCATGGTGGCGCCAACGGGTATAGTTTGGAACGAACCCGTGCTTGAACAGATCTCTCAACACTTGAGCCTTTACTTTCTTCTTCTTGTTCCTGCACTCGCTGCAGGGACACGGCATCCGAATCGACCCTTTAGCAGCTGGGCCAAATGCATGCTCCAGGAACTCAGTCGTCCCCCTGATCCATTCGTGGCTCTTACTTGCGAAGCCCGAGTACATCCACTCACGGTCACCCATGCTCTGTCATGCGGCAATGTTAACTTCCATGCTCCGCTCCTACCATCTAATAGGTGAAGGATAGGTCCTAATCCCACCCGAGCATGCGCAGACGAGGTTAGCTTCCATGCTCCACTCCCGTCCGAGACGAAATTTCGGCAGCACCTCCCCGCTGTTCTCCCGATTATATATATATATATATATATATATATATATATATATATATATAAGTTATTTTGTAACTCAAAGTGGCTACAGAATAAGTTATTTTGTAGCCATATATATATATATATATATATATATATATATATATAGTTACAACAAGCCAAAGATCAAAAACTTCAACTCCATATATATGGACGATAGCATAGGCATGAGAAAGCCAAATAAGAAGCAAGCTAGCTAAGGGATCCTCTAGTTGAAGAACAGGTATTAATTATATATTGTGACAGGCGGCCAGCCCTGCAACACACAGGACTAGCTACTTACACATTGGGGCCTTGTATAGTTGGAAGAAGTTAGAAAAATTTAGAACTGTAGCATTTCATTTGTATTTGATAAATATTGTTTAATCATGGGCTAACTAGTCTCAAAAAATTAGTTTCGTGATTTACAACTAAACTGTGCAATTAGTTATTTTTTATCTATATTTAATGTTATATGCATGCGTCCAAAGATTGATACGATGAAGGGAGTGAAAAAAATTCTAACTTTTGAGGTGATCCGCCTGGATCATTGATTGGGCGCGTCAGGTTCAGAAGGTCTTTCCGCCCACTAGTAGAGTAGCTAAGATTATTACTCCTACTATACTATACAATATAACTGTGGCTTGTACTACCTAGATGTTGAGTTGGAACCCTCGATTCGTGTAACGGTGGTTAGGCCCTGTTTAGTTGAAAAAAATTTGCAAAATTTTTTCATATTCCCCGTCACATCGAATCTTTAGACGCATGCATGAAGCATTAAATATAGATAAAAAAATAAAACTAATTACATAGTTTAGACGAAATGGACGAGACGAATCTTTTAAGCCTAATTAGACCATGATTAGACATTAATTGTCAAATAACAACGAAATTTGCTACAGTGTCATTTTGCAAAAAAAATTGCAACTAAACAAGGCCTTAGTTGCATGGCCACTACTCTCTGAAATTTGTATTTCCTACCTCTCAAAAACGTTAATTTGTGTGATACAAATTGGGTTTGATCTGTACCATTTTATTTGGAATTTAATTATATGCATGGCTACTAATGATATATCACATTTAGACAGTTTAGGATGATCATCTACCGTTTATATCCCTTCTATATATACTGCAGTACCAGAACATTCCCAGCAGATTGCTTAATTTGCTAGCTATTGTTGAATATACTCCTCCTCGTTCCACTGCATATATATCATGATTCATGTTTGTAGGTGTTAGCAAATAATGCAAATAAAGATATAATAACAAGAGACCCTGAGATACGGATATTTATGTGGAAAACCCTTGCGGGAAAAAACCACAAGCACCAACCAACAATCTTCACAGTGTGAGGATAGTTTATAGAACATAAGGAATGCAGCGAGTCCTCCGCTCTTCACGTGCGACTTACAAGATGTGTTTATAGAGTGGACACAGACTATGTCTAATACGAAAAAAATCCGCTAATTAATATAAACCCGAACCACGGTCCTCCAGGCGTCCCTACAAAACTCACGTTAGAATTCAGATTATATTCCAACGAATTCCACTTTGAGATGAATTACATCTTGTAGCAAATAAAGTATAAACAAAAGCAATAGTGGTAATAGGTGGATCCAATGGACAGAACACTATCGTGTCAATCTACAACTCGACAGTGATGTTGTGCTACCGCTACCGGGTCAAGCCATGACCCATCATTGGCATATCACTACCGGGTCATGGCTCCAACCGGCGGTGATATACCACTACCGGGACGAGGAATAATTCTTGTTTACCGGCAGGGACTAGCTTCTGGCTGTTAGATAAATGTTCAGGCGGCATGCGAGAATCCATCCTCCTGCTGCTATGGAGAATGTGGTTTGTGCATAACAATCTCACACAAAACACAGGCCCTACATCGGTGGATGAGTTGGTAGGCTTTCTACTAAACTATCGGGAAAGTCTGATGCTGTGTAGGGAAGCAATCGTGGATGATTCTAAAGGGAAGAAACCAATGCCAATAGGAGGGATGACATCTTTCATGCACCGCCGCCGCCCATGCCCTACCACCGCTGCACATCTGGTTCTCTCTATATATCATTAGTAGCGCATGATTCACACTTAGTTCTCTACTATCAGAGTTTTTCGCTCTGACTCTGGTGGTGAGGATTTATCTGATATTTTCTGTTAGTTTCTGACCTCTAAGGGCACTATTGCTCAAAATGGTTGTTGGAAGTGAAACATTTTTCTGAAGCAATTCAAATTCTTTCACCTTCCACGGCCATGTCTTGTTCGTTAAGGGGAATAACCACAGAAGCCCTGCACAACCCAACAGTCGGGACTAGCATCATGTCAGAATTCCTAGCAAAAAACCTTTTGGGTAACATGCTGCTAGCCCCGACCAACAAACTCTTCAAAAGTCCTTTGGGACTATTTTTTGAGTGTTGTGGCATTGCTAGGGCCGTGCCGGTCATCATTGACAAAATCGAGGTTTTCATAGATTTCCACATCTTTGCCATCATTGAGTTTGATCTACTCATAGGCTACCCTCTAGAAAAACTTTTTCAAGAAAAACCATCCCAGGGGAGCCTTAAGGAAAAGTTGGAAAAAAACTACTATCACCACTCCTATCTCTTGCCCCAAAAGCCCCATGGCGAAGCATAATCCCAGCCATGACCTGTTCGAGGAGGCGAAGTTCATTTCTCCATTCGTTTCACCTAGGCTTTCTAGTGAAATCGAACGTCCATCATCACCCTCGCTCGAACCTAAACCATGTCCCTCTGGCCATCCAAATGTTATTCTCGATTGTGGTCGAGATTAAATATTGATCATGCATGATGGATCTTTTGAAAAAGAAAACTTTTGTGCCATGGACATGCCCAAAGCACCGACTCTGGAGACCAAGAAAAATTACGCCAACGAGCATGAAAACTTTTCTTTTGAGATTACTCACGTTTCATGTTCACTTTCGGAGTCTCCAAAGTCCGTTTTGCTTAGTACCACTTGTACCCACGAGAACCACAACCTCTGTCTCATTCTTGTTCAAGAGCTTTTTAGAAAGGTGGTTGTGGATGCCTATGTTTATCACAAGTATTGCAAATCTCGTGGATGCACTATAGTACTAACCTTGCAGCTTGAATAAAAATGCTAAATGCTTGGTGATGAAGCAGGGAACTAAACCACCATTGTCAGCTACAAGATGAGTTCCCATGGTCAAGCTTAAGACCATAAATTAAGCACTACCGGGAGATACCCCGGATTATCATAAAAAAATATATCTATATGATTAACATGAAAAAAATATAATTTTATATTCTAATAATAATAATAATAATAAAACTTTTATTGTCAATAAAAGCAAGAGCATGTTATTCAGTTAGTATGCACCTTTGGGTATTCTTGGTTGCTAACCCTTTCAGGATGAGATCAAGATGAGCAAGGCGCATATGATGCTAAAGAACATGGGAGCTGCATCAACCATACACGTCGATGTTCTTTGGTAATAGAACGCACTCAAAGGGATACCCTTGACATTACACACTTGACTTTTACACGAAAGTCCAAGTGTGGGGGAGGGTGGTAAAAATCTCAATTCAAAGTTCCATCCACACCAAAGGTCATCTTGGGTTCAAAAGAAAAAAAATAATGTCAGCCCCACCTTGCTATAAAAAAGGTATTACAAAAAATGATGATAAAGAAAAGGAAGAAGAAAGGAAAAAATATATTTGAAAAAAAGAGAGAGCTGAAAGAAAAAGAGAGAGAGAGAAAAATATATATATAGAAAAAAAGAGGGAGAGAAAAGGAGGAAGCTCCTCCTAAAACCTTTGCTTACCACCATAATCAAGCCACCGCCGCAGGAGGTTAAAAGCTTCCATCTGCAAATGCTGCTGGTAAGAACACTCAGGTATGCAAAGGTAAATAAAATGTTCACCAACGCATTTACTCATCTTTGTCTCCTTAAGATCATACGAAATCGTGCCTCTCTTGTTTATGACATATGCTCTGGTTTGTATGTTTTCACTCGAGGTACATCCATAGGCATTTTATATTAAGCATGGTGCTTAGGTTAAAGTAGCCTTCTTTAATCAAAATTTGACATGGTGTAGAAATTTGATTAATGAACTTCGAGTATTTATTTTCATAAACAATGGAAGTAATCTTTAATGGAGATAAATCAAGGCTAGGTTTATTTTTCAAACTTTACATTAGCCTTGCTTGAGTATACAAAGTCTGGTGAACAATATATGAAAAAAATAAACATAAACATAACAGATTAATAGATAATAATTTTAATAATAATTTAATAAGAAAAAATAATAAAATTTATAATAAACTTTAGGCTCCCTGGTGTTCAAACTGGCAGAGCCCTTGTTTGTTTTCACTTTATTTCTTTTTTGTTTGAATAAAAGCAGGTACAAGAACAAGTGTGGGGAAGATCTCTCAAGCATGACGAACACTCATTTGAGATATCCCACCACCACGTTACACAAACATCGACTGTTCCAACATGCAGAAGGACAAGATAAATGGCTCAAGAGAGGGTTGGTTGAACTTTAGGTTTAACCAAACTACTTCTGACTCAACTCCTCTTCAACGGTGGTTTGTGCAAATCTACCCTCAACTCTCCCAAAATTTTAAAGTTTAAAACTATGAACAAATTGAAATGCAAAACAAATGTCGCTCCATGCAAATTTATAAACCACATTTCGTATAGAATTTCAAAGTGACATGTTCATAACATCCCGAGATAGAAGCTTGCACAAAGTTTGTTCCATATACATGTATTTATGCTTGTGGGAAAATATTCCAATAGAACAATCATGTTGACTAAGTTGTTGTAGGGTGTGATATAGTTCTGACTTAGAAATCCTACCATTTCTATTCAAAGGACTTGGAGAATTTGTTTTGATAAAAATGTTATAAAATCATAGCATCACATACTCCTCATTTAGTGAGAAATTCCTACCAAAGCCAAATATAACATCTAGCAAGTTTTAAACCTTCCACATATGCTGCTTGTTGTTGTATTGAGTTTGGTCAAGTCTTGTTGACTCTTATTGAGAGATTTATCATGCTCCCAAGATCAAGATCACGTACACCCATATACACTTGCTGCTTCTACACTAGGAGTACGCAAAAACATGTATCCATCCACCAAAACTCTGCTCCTACACTGGGAGTAGACAAAAAATATTTGTTAGGAAAATACTCCATATTTTACAAGATAATGATCTCTTTGAATATGTGGTTTAAGAGGCATGGACTACGTAAAAGTATGAAAAAGAAAAAATATATTTAGACACATGAAGGTCCAAGAAGAAAAAAAAAGAGGGACACATGAAGATCCCAAGGTATTGAAAAAAAGATGAGCACATGAAGGCATATATATATATAATGATAGCCATGTCTCAAAATAAAAAGTTAAAGAGAGATCATATCTACAAAAGGAGTATAGTTTTAGTTCATCTTATAGTTTTAGTTCACCTTTTTCCACACACATGCACATCTTGATCTAAGAGTATGGCACTTCTCTCCATGATCCTCGATTTGACTTTACAATATATGCAATGCAAGTATGCTATTTTGTTCATCCCTACCTAAAGCTCCACATAGGCCTTTTAGAAGTAGGAGAGAACAAAAGAAGGCAAAACTTTGCTATGCCTTGGTGAGGAAATATACACCACTGAGTGATCCGAGAGTGCCATTTGAGGAGTATAAAGTGGGCTATGATTTTGTTTGCAAAAACTTTCAAAACTCCAAGTTGCTAAGATGTGAAATTGGGAAGATGACTTTGTTTCAAGAACTGTTCCGCTTTTCAACAACCCAAGAAAACATGATAGCCAATGCCACATATCCCACTTGTGTAAAGAATGTGTTGGAATAACTTTCATGTATAGCTGTATATCTTGGGATGTTATGCTCATGATTTCTTTTTATCTCAAAGCTTTGCTCGAGGATGAGCAAAGAGCTAAGTGTGGGGGCTTATTGACGATCCTTAACTCCCAATTCTAACCGCCAATTCCCACATAAAATCATAGCATATAAACACCAAAACTAGAAATAGGACTTTAAATTAACGAATTTCACGAGTTTTGGTGATTTACTATTTGCAGGAGGGTATTTATGGAAATACACATAAAAGGGCCAAAAATATGCAAAAGAACAAGCACAAATACCATTCCACACAAGCTTGAAGGAGTGAGACCCATTACCAGATAAATTAGGGCCTAGACACAGGGGAGAATGAGGCCAAACCCAAACCAAATCACCGTATCCCCGCGAAGCACCACCATGGCCCATGTCAGGAAGCCCAGCGGAGCATGCTCACCAAAAGTGGGCGTGTTTGGGCTCACTGGTGGTGCAGCCGCACCCCCAACCAGCTCCGTTCAGCCCCATCTTTGGTCAGTTGATAGATACCACCTTGCCCATGACGGTTACGCTGGTTACGACCAGGTTCAGTGCACCTACAAGGCAGTTTGGAGGCAGTTTGGTGCTTTCCATGAGGAGAGCAGGCATTTTACAAGGACCCCCCCTCTTCACCTATAAAAGGTGGCCATCCCCTCCTCCATTGACAACAACACACAAAGGAGAAAAAGCTACACCACTAGAGCATCATTCCAATGGTCCTAGGCCCTAGCTACCTAGTAGAGTTAGTTGGGAGAGATGTGAGGTAAGAGTCACGGGGAAGAGCCAGGCTTGTCGGTGTCTCCCCGCCTTGTACCTCAACGGATAACGGGTTTTCCCGCTAAGTGAGTATTCGTGATTCTTATGATTCAAAGTCTTTAAATAGTTAAGCTTTACTTTTACTTGTTTGCGGGTTTGTCGTCCATCCCTATGGCGGATACTCTAGTAGAGGGCCCTAATAAAGACGGATAACCCTACCGGAACGCTAGAGTAGTAGTCGATTGCGTAGACATGGTGTCTATGCTAGAGGCTACCTTCGTTTGCCTCGTGCCCACCGGTTGAGGGGTAGGCGGCAGGTGGTGACAGCCCTGTCCATCGCTAGTAATCCCCCACGTTCGGGTATGACATAGAGCTACAGGCCGGTATCGATGGCAGACCAGTTGTACGCCGGTGTCTGAAGTAAGCAAGTAGGAGTAGAGTTTATCTATCCTTTGATCCAAAAGCCATAGGAATCTGTCTCTACCCTTTTCAACTTTACCCCTTGTGTTGTCCTTGGATGAATTAGCTAGAAGAAATACCTCTGCCCCTGTGGAAATACGATACCCTGAATACTTCCGGGTGAAAGCTACAACGGTAATTCCATACACTTGCGGATTCTTTCTGTAAACGTTAAGAAATACCAACAATACCTCTACAGAGTGTTGAAAGCTTGAAGTCCCTCAAGACGGAACCTTTTGGTTGTTCCTACTTTCTTTACCCATGGTAGAGTTAATAATGAAACTTGATGATGATATGAGAACAGCTGTTGATCACTTATATTGCTATCATGAACCTATAATTGCTAATATCCCTAACAATGAATTCATAGCATGTCATTTAAGAAACGCCATTGCTTTTCTACAAATGTACAAATGCCTGGTAATACCCTTACATCCACCAAATATTCATATGTTGGAATTAAGTTCTGCGAGTACGAAATGTACTCACGGTGCTGCCATTAAGTTGTTTTGCAGGTAAAGTTGATATGGTTTATTTGAGCCAATGCTCTATTCACCGCTGCATAGTAGACCCTGGAGTGGGCGACTCCAAGAGTGCTACAAGTTAACTCTGAAATTCTTGTATAAGTGATTTGAGACCTCAACCTTAGACAGGATAAACTTTATTTTGAATCCCTGCAATATTAAGATGATTCACTGGAAAATATTTCTAAATCCTTAAATGCGTGTACTATTCATGGAGTTATGTGTTAGTTTAATACTTGGATTGCTTTATGCCACTCAACTGCAAAAGATCCTAAAGAGGAGGTGTGGGTGGCACCCTCCTGAGGGGACTGTGTCAGTTGGGAGCGGCTTAGGTTGGTCAAGAGGATGACACATGTGTCTTCCCAACCGGTGCAGGAACCGCTCCCTTCGACCCAATTGATCAACTAAAGCCCAAACTCAAGAGCAACATCGGTTTCATTTGACCAAACTCAATGCTTCAGATACTCCGCTTCCTCTTGAGTTTGAAGGGTGCTAAGTGTAGATCAAGGCCCATTCTATAGGCCCATATAGCTCATGAGGCTCTCTCTATATATGGTCATCTCCACTAATGGAGGATCTATCTTTTGTACTCTCCAAGGTTACCATGTTGTCTGCTTCACAAGAGCCGCTCCATGACTTCACAAGTGTTGGATAACTAACCGTAGTAGCATGCTTGATTGCAATCAAGTCACAACACAACCATGGACTATTCTCTTTTATTCTTCTAGTAATAACCCTAACGTCCACTTTCATTTTTTTCTTTTTCACCAAGGACACATCTTTCTATTATGCTTGCTCTGAAAAATCTATAAAGCAAAGAGATGGAATATTTGCTGAAGAAAAATTTACTGAATGTTCTTCTCAAAAATTTGAAGAATACTTGGGAATGTGCATGCTGTATGGACTACTTATACGATAAGTCTTTGGTATTATCTTGGCCTTTTAAATTGTGCTACCTTTCAAGTTGTGCTAGTTTTCTACCTTGAACTTTGGCTAGAACTACGCATTTTCTTTCTACAACATATGCAAAGGGTCACTTTGCTGCTTTGTGTGCATGCGTTCCCGATTATGATCATTAAAGTGTTTATTTCTAGTCCAGGTGGATTACTTTTCTATAAAAGCTAGGTAAGAAAAGGAAAATAAACAATATAGTGAGTGATTGAGGATTCTTAGTTTTTTTAATATTTCAGATTTAGTTATTATTTCTAATTTTTCTCATTATTATGTGAGTACTCTACATCTATTATCATGTTTTTATGTAATCATTACATTTAAAAATGTTTCTCTTTTTTTTCTAATAGATATATAATATATATTTTTTATGTTGCCTAGGAACCTCTTCACGACAATCAAAATCAAAGGTGGGGGTGAGGGTGAAGATGAAGTATATGATGCGTCTGTTTTATCATCCCGGCAAGACTCTTATATATTATATCTTCATCTAAGTTTTGAGCTAAAATAGATAGCAATCTTATTAAGGTACAGTTTCTAAATAGTAAATTGATCACCATTAAAAGGGACTATTTGACATGGCAGCTCAGGATAGTGGTATTATTGGGATTAGGTGTACTAATCCCACACCTGGAGTTGAGTGTGGTTTTGGAGAGTTAGAGCCAATTGATATTTATGAACATCGTGTTAAAGAGCAGCAAGCAGTCTATATGTACAAACACCATTCTAAGGAGAGACTTCTTACACCTGGTTTGATTATACACGTAAACTTGTCAACTTTGTTAGCCATTTATTCAGTTCATTTCAGTGCTTAAATTTTTTGTTGTTGTCATAACCAGGTTAGTAGAGGAAGACTCATTTGATTATGATTGTGTACGATTCACCAAAACACACACATAAAGGAGCACCGGTAGTCAACACACAAAGGCATCTTGGTGGTTTTTGTTTCTCCAACAAGCGATACCTTACCTTACATAACATGAGAGGTAGCAACTAGGATAGAGAGAAATCAAGAAAGACAATTCACGATATTGTTGATATATAATGCTAAATAAATGACTTTGAATAAGAGGTTAGTTGCTACGTTTTTTTCTTGATGTGTAGAGAATTTCAATTACATTTCAGCACTTGCATTAGCAATATCGTGTGATTAAGTTTTGTTTCTGTGGTTGTGTTGCCTATGTCAAAATTTAGTGGAACTGTTGGCTATTAGCAGAACATGACAAGTGAGGGTGGAGAGAGAAATCAGAATGGATGAGGGGCCAAGTGAGTCCCCTCCATTGCCCCTCTACCCCTTTTATAGGGGAGGTGAGAGGAAAGCTTTCATTATTTCTCCTAGTGGAGTTCCTTTTTAAAAAAATTACTATGGGTTACAAATGAGCTCTAAATATTGTTTTGCAACCCCCTAGGCTATGTAATTGGGCTATGAACACAATAGCAGGGGTCCCCAACATATAATACGCCCCCAACACTCAGCTTCTTGGGAAAATCTGGAGGAGTTCTAGCAACAGCACTCCGCATTTTGAGTTAAGGAGGAGATTGAGCAACATATCCAGGGGGCAGTAGCCAATCCTTTGGCGGGACTCTATTATGTGTGAGATAGGCAACATAGGTGTTTTTAGGTGAGTACGTGCCCAACGGCTCGCTCTACGACCACCTGCATGGCCACAGTCAATTATCTTTGGCCTTGTTCGGCTAATGGTTTTTGCGGCTGATGCTGATTTGTTGTGAAAGAAAAACACTGCTGAATGGCTGGCTGATTCTGGCTGACAAGCTCAAGCGAACATGGCCTTCGTCGTCGCTGATGACTGTGTCATGGAAGACGCGTGTCTAGGCACGACGCTCGCCATCGTGCCCCTGCACTGTCACACGCTTGTTCGGCTTTGGCGTGTCGGTGTGGCGGGCCGCAGGTGTGGACTCCCAGGCCATGGACGATGTCACCGGCGTAGCATCGCAACATAGCGAGTATGTTGACCCGGAGTACTATAGCACCGGGCACATCAAGCCGGCCAACGATGTTTATGGCCTCGGCGTGGTGATGCTTAAGGTCCTAAACAGGGAGGTCCCCGTGGTGAGTGTTTGGGATGAGGCGAAGCAGGACGTGGTGGCCTTGACCACTAGTAGAGAATAGACCTTCGGTTCAGCACATTAGTCTTGGCGAATTGAGCCTGAAACTAATGTAAGCATTAGTCCTGGGTACCAGTTTATTGGATGTCGGAGAACCTTTAGTCCCAGTTAGTAACATCAACCTGGACTAAAGGGTCTACATTAGTCCTGGTCGGTGTTACGACCCCGGACTAAACTCGAAGGACCTGTAGTCCAGGTTTAAAGTAACCGGGACTAAAGAGTCATGCCCTTTTTAGGACAACCGGAACTAAAGGCCCTTGCCAACCGAAATTGAAGCCACGTTTTCTACTAGTGGAGCTTGGCATTGTTCATGCTAGTATATAGGCAAGCACCAATGAAACGAAACGTGTTTTCCAAGAAAACAACATATGTCGCATAACACGTGTCATGCGGATGCCACGTGCCACACAACGCATGACATGAAGATGCCACACATCGATCAATCAGTGATAAAAAATATTAATTTTTTTTCTGAACAGATAAAAATATTAAATCAATTTAATTAACAACGACAAAAATAATAACATTCCTGAAATTCGCAAATTGTTAAAATTTCGCAAGCGAGGGGACTACGCTCGACAACGAAGATAGGCCCCATCATGTTCGTAGTATTGCATTGGGTTCACAAACTCCCCCGCGAGGGGCTACTGTTGGATGCTTTGCGGGTTGAGCATATCTTCGCTGCGGCAGTAGAGTATGGAGAAATGGCCTGGGACATGCTTGACGATGCTGTGAAGCTATCATAGTGGCTGATCTCTTTTGCGGGATGCAAATGGACTCAACAGAAGTCCTCAAGGAGCCTAGGGGGTGTTTAGATGCAAATTTTTTTTGGATTTTGCTACCATAGCACTTTCGTTTGTATATGACAATTAGTGTTCAATCATGAACTAATTAGGCTCAAAAGATTCGTCTCGTGATTTACAACCAAACTGTGCAATTAGTTATTTTTTATCTATATTTAATGCTCCATACATATGTCTAAAGATTCGAAATGATGGAGAGATAGTGTAAAAATTTGGAAATTAGAAGGCATAGAGTAGCCGGCCAACCTCGCGGGACAATGCTATTCACATTGAAGTCGTGATCCCTGCGAATAGGGCCGGGGACTGACTTTGGATGGTCAAATTTGACTTTTGACTCTTAGGCCAGTCTCAATGGAGTTTCATCAGAGTTTTATGGGTATTAATTATGCTGATATGACACTATATTTATGAAGAGAGATGATAAGAGTTTTATGGGAGCAGAGAGAGTTTTATGGGGATAAAACTCTTTTGCACTGTTTCCAAAATTTAGATATGTTAAAAACAGTGATATAAAATCCTCATTGAGACTGGCCTTATATGCTGAAAGGATAGGAATATTCTTGGTTCGCCTACTGTAAAAAGAGCAATATAAATAGTGCTCCCTTATCAATAAATAGGCAGAGATCACTGTCGAGCAGTTTTCCACTCCACCATAGCGGCTTCGCTGCCTACTTCGCTATTCTCAGTTTGGGACCCAACCGTGCAAGACTGCGGTAACTGTTGTTGCCTCGTAAGGTACATAAGACCATCTCCAACGGTTTGTCATCCAGTTTTTTTATCCTTAATTTTTTAATAAAATAAGAAAAAACCGTCTCCAATAGTTTGACATCCTCCCTCTCCATCTTTTATCCGGAGTTTTCTGATCCGTCTAGTAAAAAGGAAGAAAGACAGGGTTCCAGGTGAGAAAAACGCAAAAGTGAAAGATCTGGTGGAACGGCTTTAACGCGTACAGAAATAAATTCAGAGTTCCTGATACAAACATGAGACCGGGTCGTAGGAAAAAGTGCCGAGAAAAAAACTTTTGAGATAAAAATATAGGAAATTCTTGGAGATAACTTCTTTTTTTCTTCCCATGCTAACATGACCCGTTAAGCGAACGAAGAGCCCCGTTAAGCGAACGAAGAGCCCTATTAAGTGAATGAAGAGCCCCGCTAAGCACGAGGAAACTACAATGCGCGGCCGGTGCCCCGCGCGCATATATGCGCGCAATCGACCGAGATTTGCCAGAGATGCCAAACCCAGATACCAAACTATTGGAGAAGTATTTTTCTCGTTTTTGCCAAAAATTTTAGGATACCAAACCTATATGCCAAACTCTTGGAGATGCTCGTAAACACCATATTTTAGAGAACAAAATACGAAGAACTCTTGGAGATGCTCTAATTATAATTATGTATGGATAATGGCCGACATAACGAACGGTGATGAACTTATATATTCTCTGCTATCCCATTGGCCAAATAAAAAAATCAGTCGACACCCCTTCACAATGCAAGTTGCTAATAATTAAGTTTATGAATGAATAATTCCATCTCTTGTTACAACGCATAGTAGGCTGGATGTCCACCTCGCAGCGCAGTCCATTGTCAAGTTACTATTCCCTCCCACTCCCTCATCAGTCCCTCTCCGTGGACTATAGCTACACGACAGCCATTATGGATGGGAAACCCGGATGCTATGCGGCCAGTAATATGCTCTCCGCTTATCCCGGTCCATTGACCAAATAAAAAATTAAGTCCACGCCCCCTTCACAAGTTGCTAAGCTTGTGAATGAATCTGTGCTTGCACTTAGCAGTATTTTATATCTTCTTGATATGCAAGAAATACGACAGTAGGCTGGATGTCAACGTCACAATCCATGTTAACAATTCCTCCCTGGCGGTGAGTTCTAGTGGATTATACGAGTAAAATCCATGGTTAATTAGTACTTGAACTTGTCCTACGATATCATTTAGGTATTTGAGCTCTCAAAATACATTTTTAATTCCGTAAACTTATCATGGGTGTCATGCTGCTTTAGAACTTTAAGTGTAATTTTTAGATTCGAACTTGTGATCCGGTTGCCCCAATTCGCTCTACACCTTGACGCCCATACCATGATGGATCTCAAGTGGCTCACTGGTAGATTCCACGAGAGAAAAAGGTCCACACGCTAGGCACTCCATCTCCGTGCATGCATATATCTACCCCCAGGTCATGTGTATTTCAATTAACCTAATAAATCTAACTTTTTATAGTACAAATAAGGCACCTACACTATATTTAGTGTAAAAACAGAATGGCCACTACTGCCCCATCCCAAGCGCAAGTAGCTAGTATTTTCTCTATTCCAAATTACAAGACGTATCAAGATATATGTTGTGTCTATATATGGTAAAAGCTATGAATCTAAAAATATCAAAACGTCTTATAATTTGGACAGAGGAAGTAACAAAGAAACGAAGAGAGAATGATATTAGAAGAAGATAACCAAGTGTTTTTCCGCGAGAAAAATACAGTCAAGTGTCGTTGCAACTGGGATAATCTCGACAGAATAATCCAGTTCATTAATAATAATAAGTGTAGGTTGTTAAACAGCTTAGCTTCTTGCGGCTACAAAGAAAAGTAAAGTCAATGGCGCAGCGACGACAGGTCAGATTGGATGCCCATTTGCACCGGGTGGCATGTCTCTATACCTAGAAGTTTTGTTTTCGTTTGAGATAACAGTACTACTAGCTAGATATATCATCTTCAATTCGTTTAACAATTTTCGTGTCTAATACATCTATCCGCTGCTTGTTGTCGCTAGACAGCTTGTTAGGCCAATTTTAGTAGAGGTTTTATATAACAGTTATTATGGACTTGCTAGCGTCCGGACGTCCGATCAGGAGGCGCGCTAGCGTCGGATGGTGCTCCCGTGCCCGCGCTTGACACACCCAACTCCCTTGTGCATGCACTCATCCTACTCCGGAGGCCACGCAGGCCCATGCATGCATGGGGACCACCCCGAGCTCGCTCCGTTTCATGCGCCTGCATGCACGCAGCAGCAGTAGCACTAGCAAGTGCGCATGGCGACCCATGGCGGCACGCTGGCACACTAGCAACAGCAGCATGTACTTCCCCGAGATCTACTTTTGAAACATCTAAATGAAACTCTTGCAACATATGTCTGAAACAAACGAAACACTTAAAACATGCATATATAGCCATAGCAACATGTGCAACACCAGATATACTTTTGAAAACATTCAAATAAAACATTTGCAACATAATAGATGAAATACTTGAAACATATGCTTGAATAATGCGTGTATAGCCATTGCAACATGTGCAACACCAAGATATACATTTGAAACATTCAGACGAAACATTGGCAACATACGTCTAAAACACCTAAAACATTTGAAACATACGTTTGCAATATGCGTATATAGCTATTGTAACATAGGCAACATCTAGCTGAAACACTTAAAAACGTACATCTGAAACATCTGAAATACTTGAAACACGACTCGCCGGCGATTATGTCCAACCTGGTGGGGAACTGCGGTAGCCTTCTCCTCGACAGGGACTTGGCGGCGACGGACTTTGGAGGCAGCGGCGAAGGCCTCGGCCTCGACGGCCACGGCGACACGCTCGGCATCGGGCTTCGGGATGACGGCGTCGTAGCACTGGGAGAGGACGTTGGGCGCCGTGAGCGTCTACACAAGGCGGCGCACCATGGCGTCGCGCATGCGCTGCAACGGCAGCTAGATGCTGAGCATTGGGAGCAGCACCTCCGTGGCCTTGGCGCTCGCGACAGCCACCGGGGCGGCGTCGGCAAATGGCTTGGGGGTCGCGGGCTGGCTGCCCTCGACGGCGGTGTTGCGGGCGTCCTCTGTCATGGCTGTGACCTGCGGGGGAGAGTTTGGTTGGACCAATCCTGAATCCATGGCAGCGCGGGCTCAGCGGCGAGCGGAGGTTGCATGAGTCGAGTGAAGCCAGGCTCCGAACGTTCTGGAGTGGATACTTTTTTTACAAACTTATGGAGTGGAATGTTGAGGGCAAGACACACTTGGCCGTTTGGGCTATCACGGCCCATGACAACGGGAGCATCCAAATGCCCTAGGCAGAGCATTTCCATAGTTATTATTAGCTAGCTAACAATTAGTTGATATTAGCTAAATTAGTCTAGCTAGTGAGATAGTTGCTAGCTAGATATCTAGCTAACAATTAGATGTAATTGTTTGTATCCAACCCAGCTACTATTAGCTCTATGGATCTAAACTGATCTTAGGCCCGTTATGGATTCATAAAGCTAATATTTAGCTGCTGATAATTACTATGTTCTTGATCCAAATAGATCTAGCTCATAGTTTAGCAAATTCTTAGCTGAATACCTAACTATCAACTATTTCATAAGTTGAATCCAACAAGCTAACAATAGATAATATTAGCTATGAACTATTAGCTAGCTAACTATTAGTAGCTAATGGATCAAAACAAGGTCTTAATAAGTGTGAACCACCTTTTAGTAACATATCAGTAGATGGATTCAAACAACCTCTACTAATAATTAAGCAGCTAATAGATATTAGTTATTAGCTAGCTATATTCGTACAGTGGACCAATCGGACCCAAGTGTAGGTCGCTAAATAATAAACAGCTTAGCGCTTCCTGTGGGTAGAAAAACGAAGTCAAGTCAACGGCGTAGCCACAGATCGGTTTGGTTGGCATGTCCCTGGAAAGGATTAATGGCGCGGCAGTGGTGGTCGTGGTGAGGATGAGGAACTGAGGACCTAGCCTCGTCGTCGTCACTCCGCTTCTTTTCTTGCTGTTGCTGCTAGGAGAAAACACACACTCTTATCGTCCTGGTCTACGGTGTGTCGCGATGTGGGACGGGCTGCAGAACGCAGCGACCGTGGCGCAGGCCGTCGGCCTCGACGTCGGCGGGCTCATCTCCATGATCGGGCAGGCGGCGCGGACGGCTCGGCAGAACACCAAGGATTGCGAGCACCTAGCGCGCCGCGTCGGCCTGCTCACCGAGCTGATCCCCTGCCTGCAGGACCCGGAGGCCAGGCGGGCGCTGGCCGGGCTGGACGGCACGCTCTTGGAGGCGCACAGCCTCGTCATGTCCTGCCAGAGGAAGGGGTTCGCGTCCCAGCTGTTCTCGGCGTCTAGGCAGGCCGACAGGTTCAGGGACATCGATCGCAAGATCGACACCTACCTCTCGATCATTCCTGTCATCAGCTACATCGGCATAGCACGCCGCCTCGATGGAAATCCCAGCTCCCGTTCCCAATCCCTGCTGGTACGTGTTCATCTATCCGTCGTCAAGTCAACTCTCTCTTTCTGTGCCATCGGGAAATGTAATATTGTCTTGGATCCCTACTAGGATGAGTCGGGCGGAGCTGAGGAGCGGGAGTTCACGCTGGCCGAGATCGTGGTGGCCACCAACAACTTCGCCGTCGTGCTCAACGACGACGCTGACTCTGGCACCAAGGTGTACAAGGGCAAGCTCCATAACGGGCCTGAGGTGGCCGTCAAGCGCCTAAACTGCGGGCGGCGAGGCGCGGAGGACGCCTTCTTCAAGGAACACCACATCCTGTCGCCGCTCCGCCACGACCACATCGTCCGCCTCTTGGGCACTTGTGCCGACGACGGCGAGCGCATGCTAGTCACCCAGCACATGCCCAACGGCTCGCTCTACGACCATCTGCATGGTCGCAGTCAACTGTCATCATCGTCGCCTGTGACTGCGTTGTGGAAGACGCGCGTGCAGGTGCTGCTGGGCGCGGCGCGCGCTGTCGAGCACCTGCACCGCCACGCCATGCCACTCATCATCCACGGCGACGTCACCTCCTCCAACATCCTCCTGGACGCCGCTTGGGCGCCACGCCTGTCCGGCTTCGGCACATCAGTGTGGCGGGCGGCGGGCATGACATCACAGGCCGTGGAGGTCGCCGGCGCCGCGTCGTGTGGTGGGTACGCAGACCCGGAGTACTACAGCACGGGCCACATCAAGCCAGCCAGCGATGTTTACGGCCTGGGCGTGGTGATGCTTGAGGTCCTGACAGGGCAGCCCCCCGTGGTGAGTGTCTGGGATGAGGCGAAGCAGGACGTGGTAGCCATGACCTTGGTGTCGTTCGCGCTACCGACCATCCAGGCCGGTAGGCTGGGGGACATGCTCGACAGACGTCCGGCGCCGCAGCCGACAACGTGGCAGCAGTTCCAGCCGCTGCAGCTGGTGGCCAACACAGCGGCTCGCTGTCTGTGCCTGCATGGGGATAACCGCCCCGCCATATCAGACGTCATCGCCAACCTCGAGCAGGCGCTCCACCTCCTATGAATGAAAACATGCATGGGCATTTTTAATTGTACAGTAAACTTCCTTGTTGTTCTGCTGTATGTGGAACATTGTTTGTTCAAACGTTGTGTTCCTGTGCAGCTGTGCTTCGTGAAGATTATTAGTTAGCTAAACTCAGTTAGATTCATTAGACAGAGTACTGAATATATTCAGTGAGAAACTGATAACAGAAAAGTAAACTAGTGACGGGAAAAGAAGTGTCTCCATAAATTTATGTCTACGATGTGGGCAACATGAGTGATGGGTTATTCACCGTCTCTTATATATGCGTAATAGTGGTGGTTAGTCTCTATATACACACAATAGAGCGGTTACTAGGAAAAACCGTCTTTGATATACCTAATACAGACGGTAGCAAACCGTCTCTGATATGTTCACAGTAGCGACGATTATCTATCTATACTATAAAGGAGTGAAAGAATTGGAAATTAAGTGTCACCATAAAAGCTTCCTACCCACTTTAGATCTCATCCCTTAGATTTTATATCTAAAGCTTACAATTAATTGACAAGTGGACCCAGAAGAGAAAGACTGCAGAAAGATATGAAGCATGCGTCTTTCCCATTGTGGAGGACTCGTTGTTCGCGTTTTTTCACTGGTAACTTTGCTACCATCCGCTTGTACCTGCCTGCAAAATTAAGTTCCTTCCTTCTTATCTTTTCCCAGCACTGCCAATCATCCTCCCATAACATCTCCCACCACCAGCCCACCCTTGCCTCACCTCCCTTCTCCCCCATCTCCAGCAAAGTCTCCACCTTTTCCTCAATTTCTCAGGAACCCTTCTAAGTGCATTAACCCCCAAGTGATTGTCAGATACTTGAATCCCCAAGTAAGTCATAGGCAAGCTCCTAATCTTATAGTTTAGCATGTTTGCAACTCTATCTTTCTCCCTATCAGACAGGCATAAAGTAAACACCTCGGATTTATGGAAGTTGATTTTGAGACATGTCATCCACTCAAAACAATACTAGAAGAACTTGAAGTTCATAATTGTCTTATCATCATAATCCATAAATAGGATAGTATCATCAGCATATTGCAACTGGGTTAAACCACCATCCACTAAGTGAGGAACCAACCCCTTAATGTGACCTTTTTGCTTAGCCTTGTTCAGGATATATATTGGCCAAAGCATCACCCACCAAGTTAAAAAGAAGAGGTGACAGGGGGTCACCCTGCCTCAAACCCCAATGTGTCTTGAAATATGGACCATCCTCCCCATTTATATTGATGCAAACTCTACCCCCTTAACAGTCCCCATTATCCAATTCACTAACTATAAGAGGCGTGGTGGGGGGAGGAGGCTGGCGGTGCTAGGGCAGAGGGACGGCGGCTAGGGTTGGCGGCGTGGGAGGGAGAGGGAGAGGCAGGCGTAGGGAGAGAGGGAGAGAGATAGAGAAGGATCAATCACTCGTCTATTGCTTAGTTTGATTGATTACATTCCCCTAGTCTCTATAGGACTTGGACTTCAAGCAACCTATGGGAGATCCTTATAGAATTGGATTCTCCCTTCCATACTAACCAAACTCTTATTCCATAACTAACCAAACTCTATCCAAACTCTAACGGCTCGATATGGTGACTTGAGATGACGATGGCGAGAGCGGCGGCGCCCTGCTCCTGCAGCGTGCGCGGCCTCTAAGGCGCGCTGGAGGCGCCCGGCGCCCCACCTTGGGCCTCCCTTGGCCCGTTTGCTGTAGGTTGGAGGGCCTCCATTAGACGTATGACACTAACTGATCTTCAAAACCTTTCCTTCTTAACACTTGTTCCACAAAGTCCCATTTAACACTGTCATAAACTTTTTCAAAGTCAATTTTCATAATCACCCCCTTTTTGTTTCCTTCTTTTCATCTCATGCAAAGTTTCATGTAGGATCACACCATCCCATGCATCTGGATATATCTACCTTTGATAAAAAGAGGTTTGACCCTTATCTACTAATTTATCTACCACTTTCTCCGGTCTGTTCATAAGCAAATTTGTAAAAATCTTGAAACTGACATTCAACGGACATATAGGTCTGAATTGTCTAACATTAAAAGCATCTTGCACCTTAGGTATTAGAGTAATAGTCCCATAATACCTACTTATTTCTAAAACACCCCTATAGAAATTCTGAACCATGTTCATGAAGTCTTCCCTAATGACCACCCAACAATGTTTTTAAAACATATAGCTGAACCCATCGGGTCCTGGAGCATAACTGACTTTTAACTCCCTAATAACCCGGTGAACCTCTTCTTCAATGAAAGGTCTACACAGTTCAACATTATCCTCCCTATTCAACCTCCCCTTTTCTGACCATATATCCTTAGCTAAGTGGACTTTTCTCTCAGGTTGTCGACCAAACAAACTTTTGTCAATAGCTGTTTTAGCGGTGAATACAAGTTTTTTTTATCGGCCGAAATTCATGGAAATTTCCGAAATTTCCGTTCTATCCATAGGGTCCGATAAAATTTGATATCGGCCAAATTTTTTCCTTCTTTCCTGCTCCCACACAGATAACCCAAATTCAGCCGCGCGACGGTCCCACACTTATAATGTTTTATTCTTGTTTTTTAGGGGAAAAGCGTTTCCATTACTGAAAAGACGCTGAATCATCAGCAATTAAATACAATATATGTGCCGGGATGGACTCCAAAACTGGTTCCTCAGCCAGATCACATGAACTCCCTAGAGACGCTAACTCATGAGCAACTCTATTACAACTTGTTTTTATCTGTGGACAAGTGATGTTTAATAGCTTAGGAATAGTTTCAAGTCAAATTCTATGAATATTTTTCAAAATAATTTGATTTTTTTTGAATTTGGTCCGATATTTTTGATATATTCTACTTATCCTATTTATCCATGACCACCAATAAATTCTTGTTTCCGATAGTGAAAACCTCGTGATCTTATCTTTTTTCCATCACCAACAGCTAAATCCTAATGATCGATCTTATCTTTTTTCCCGCTCCCGCCAATCCTCTACCGTTATTCTAGATTTCCCTGTCTACTCCTGCTGGTTGTACCAATCGCCAAATGATGTTCTTCTAGATCTCTCCCGCCGTCCATTCTTTTGCAGCCTCGGTCCAGCCAATCAAAAATGGAAAGGTGAGTACTAGTACGTACGTGACATGAAGCAACAACGTATGAGACTATGAGAGGCAAAGATATGGCCTATGACATGACCTCTGTGGGTTCTGCTAGAGCAATGATGACCTATGAGACTAGTATATGAGAGGCAAAGATAACGACGCGGCTGCAGCGCTTCTAGGCCGCGAGTTGACCAACCAATTCAAACAGCTACTAGCGTAGTATATAGCTCGATCGCTATGCACACAGCATGATGCATATATGCCAAGGTCCTCCCACAAAACCATCGAGCATCCATGGCCGCTCTCCTCCCCATGCTCTGCTGCATTGCTCATAGTATTACATCCACCCTAACATCGTCTTCATCCCCTGGCCCACGGCACGGCGGCAAACTAATCGTCTCGTCTCGGCAACGGTGGCGCGACGTAACCCTGCCCGTCGTCCATTGGTGGTGAGGGCGGAGGCAGCAACGACGGACTCCGGCCGGCTCCTCCTCCGGCGGCGGCAGCACTGCTAAGACTACCTGCACTGGGAGCCTCCATACCTCCCGGTAAAACATTTGGCGTACGAAAACGGCTGCAGCGGTGAACGCTAAACTGCCACGGCGGCCGGTATCGCACGCGACCTCCGCCAAATTTGGGGGCATAGCGGGCCTCCGCTACCGCCCGCGCCGGCCCCACCTCGCAACCGCCGAGGAGGAGAGAGAGACCGGAAGCCGCCCCGGCATCACGCCCTCGCCCCCGTCCCGCCCAGCCTCGCCGCGACAGAGCCCGACTCCGGTCACGCCGGGCGCCGCGAGTGCCCGCGCCGCGCTATGCGCGCTCGCCGGCAAACGCGAGTACTCGCCCGCGCCGCCTGGGATGAGGGAGCTCGCGCAGCCGGGGGAGGAGGAGCTCGCGATGGCCTCCGCCCGCACTCACGGGCCTCCGCCATGGAACCACCATGGCCGCCATGAATCCACCACTCCGGCGCGGCCTGTGGCATGTGGCTTGGGGAGGGTGCCGTCCGGGGCTTGGGGAGGGTGCTTTCCGCCGTCGATGACGATGCGCGGCGCTCGGTCTCGAGGATGATGCGCGAGCTCGACGAGGACCGCGGCGTCTCCTCCATGACTGCTCTTGGCCGGCGGCCTCCATCGGCGGCGGCGCCGAAGGGGGAGAAGAGGGCCCCGGCTCCGCGCCACCCGCCGCGCCCGGAGCAGAGCCTCGCTCGCCGCGGCACCGGCCTCCGCGCCGTCCCACCCGCTCTGGCCGACCTGGTGGCGGCGCTCCGCTCGCCGGGGCCGGGGCCGGGCGCCTTCACCACCGAGGGCGGAGGGGGAGGCGGAGGGAGCAGGGGAGGTGCCGGCGGAGGGAGCAAGGGAGGCGCGAGGGAGAAGGGGAAAGGATAAGGAGAGAGAATAGGGTGGGAGGGTGGCTGGTGGGAAATAAAAGAAAGAAAAAACTGACGCGTGGGTCCCACTGATATAGAGTAGAGATATAGAGGATGAATGGGTGCGGAAGAAAGTGATATAGAGGAGAGAATCTCGATGACCAGGACGGAATATTCCTTTTAGAGGATGGATTTAGAGTACGACGAGTGCGAGTAGTCTAATAACAAGCTCTCTGCATGGACCAGTGTCCGGCAAGAGCTGCCCGTTCTGCATGCATGTGCAGAACGGGACGTGGGCGACCACGCGTTCCACCACCTGTTCGACGGCTACGCTACGCTCATCCGCGTCTCCTCCCACACGGCCGCACCACGGGCGCACACCGGCAGATCGAGTCCGATGCCTCACGTCCGCCAGGGCCAACGGGCGCCCCATCCTGCGCGAGTTCTCGCAGTGCCCCACCAACAACAACCTGCTGGACCGCGTGAGCAACGTCGTCGGCACCCTCACCGGCGCGGCACTCACGGACAACCCCAACAGCGCCGTGCTGCCGCTCGGGGACACCCGGGTGCTGTGCCTCACTGACACCACCAAGAGCTCCGTCCTAATAGACCCCGACACGCTGAACACGGTGGGCAAGTTCAGGTACGCAGACAAGCTTGGCGGCATGATGATACAGTCCGCGCACCCGATTACGGTGACCACCGGCGACGAGCACGATGATGAGCTCCTGACGGTGCTCCCGGATCTGGCGCCCCGGCCGGGCTACCTGGTGGTGAGGATGGCGTCTGGGAGCAACGAGAGGAAGGTGATCGGCAGAGTGGACTGCCGTGGCGGGCACTCGTTCGCCGTCACGGACAGGTACGTGGTGGTGCCGGAGATGCCGCTCCGGTACTCGGCCAGCAGCCTCGTCAGGTCGGAGCTCGCCCCGTACTACGCCTTCGACTGGCTCCCGGCGTCCGGGAGCTACATGCACGTCGTGTGCAGGTCCACCGGGAACACGGTGGCCAGCGTCGAGGTGCCGCCCTTCGTGGCCAACCACTACATCAACGCGTATGAGGACGACGTCGACGGTGCCGCGGTCATCGTCGACTGCTGCGAGCACTACGGCAGATCGTCCTTCACCAGTGACTCAGATCGTCCTTCACCAGTGACAAGGACAAGGACCCGTTGCCAAACGCCAGGTACGTACACTACTACATGCATGCTTGTTGCACATTCTATTCTGGGCTTTCATTTGTGGACGGAAAAAAATCTTATGCGACAGTGTCGCTTGCAACCACCACCGTGCGACGTAGGTTCTACCTGCACATAACTAGACGGTGTGTATGCAGTCAGACTCCGTCCCCACATGCAGGTGTGGTGTGTTCTCAGTGGCGTAGCTAGGGTTTAGTGCAAGGGTGGTCCAACTAAATATAATGAGTCAAATAATAGTGTTCTAAATACAATATTCATTATATTATAGAACACATATACTCGAGTTTTAACATTAGTCCATATTCTAAGGTGGTCCATGGCACAACGTGCCACCTAGCTGGCTACGCCACTGTGTGTTCTTAGTGTCGCATAGGATTTTTTTCCCTTTGTGGACAGGCCATGTCAGCTAGCATTATATCAATTGAACTAATAAACGTACTATCATGCGTTGCAACGGACCCAACACATATGGAAATCAAACTCTGTATCATCACTAGATGTGAGTTATTCTAAGTTGTATGAGCGCGGGTTATGAATCCGAGTCACATACAAGATACTTATTGGAACCGACTCCGTATTCATCATTGCTAGACATGAGTTGTTCTAACTCGTATGAGTACGAGTCATGAATTTGTGTCACATACAAGATATAGAGAGCATGAATACAGTTTGGAAAGTAAAAAAACTAGACATATGATTTCAGCAATGATGGATGTGCTTATTAAACGATAAACGAGGGACTTGCTAGCGCCGGCCTGGATGTCCGTTCCAAGGTGCTAGCGCTCGGACGCTGCCTCGCTACACGTGGGGGGCCACGCTACTATATTTCTAGCGCCTGCGAGCGCCCACGCGGGACCGCATCTCGATCTGTGCCTTGCTCCGTTTTTTGCGCCTACCGCTCGTGCCCTCTCTGCTCCCAGGCACATGCACGCGGACCCAGTAGCTGTAGTAGGTGGCTATGACAGATGAGTCCCACTGCAACATGTGTAACACCAGGTCTACTTTTGTAACATCTAAATAAAATACTTACAACATACGTCCGAAACAGTTGAAACACTTGCAAAAACACCATAAAAACTTGAAACCACGTGTGTAGCCATTGCAAACATTATAGAGACTTTTCTGTGTGTGCCATTATAAAAGATCGCAATCCCCTGTGTGCCCCTGAAAAAATTCAGCAGTCTTCAGCGCCACTACTCCAACTTTTTCGTGTCCTCCATGCCACTTCCGTCTGTTTGGGTTCTAACGCCGTCAAACTGCACGTGTGAAAAGACGAAAATACCCTTAAGTCTAAATATGTTATTAATTATTTTGAGCATCTTAACGACTTCAAATGAAAAAAACTCAAAACTAGAAAGTTGTAGATCTTGTCGAGATCTATAATTTTCATATAAAATTTATTTTTATTTAATTCCGCAAAAAAATGATTTGATATGATTAATATATCTTAAAAAAATCATATTTTTTACAGAATTAAATAAAAATAAATTTTATATGAAAATTATAGATCTCGACAAGATCTACAATTTTCTAGTGTTGAGTTTTTTTTATTTGAAGTCGTTAAAATGCTCAAAAAAATTAATAACATATTTAGACATAAGGGTATTTTCGTCTTTTCACACGTGCAGTTTGACGGTGTTAGAGCCCAAACTGACGGAAGTGGCATGGAGGACACGAAAAAGTTGAAGTAGTGGCGCTGAAGACCGCTGAATTTTTCCAGGGGCACACAAAGGATTGCGATCTTTTATAATGGCACACAGGGAAAAGTCTCAACATTATAAACATTCAGATAACAACACTTGCAATATACGTATGAAAACATTTGCATATATATGCAACATCAAAACCTACTTTTGTAGCATCCAGATAAAACACTTGCAACATACATCTGAAACAGATGAAACATTTGGAACCTACACTTGAAACATACATGTATAATCATTATAATATGTGCAACACCCCGATCTACTTTTACAACATCGATATAAAATACTTGCAACGCACCTCTGAAATATCCAAAACACTTGAAACATATGCTTGCAACATGTGCTTTCAGTGCAATATGACCTTGCTGCTTGGACGAATGGCGGAGGCTCATCGTTGCGGAGCTCGACACTAGCGCGGAGGTCGGTGATAGCGCATGGAGCTTGCCGGTGCCCTAGCGGAGGCACTGCATTGGGCGAGCACCTGTGCGAGGCCGTGAGATCAGCACTGGGCGAGCACCTGCGTGAGAAGCAAAGTGGCGCGCACGGCGGCCTGCTCGGCGAGCACCACCGGCAACACCCCTGGCAAGCAGCTAGCAGCTAACGGGCACCCCTGCCTGCCGAGCAGGAGCAGGCTAGCAGCTGGCAAGCATCCCTGGCTGGCGAGCACTTGCACCACCTGCTACGCCAGTAGGCAAGCACATCCTGGTTGGCAAGCACGCGAATTTGAGATAGGAGGAGAGTCACAGGCTTGATGACATCCTCTTCCTGTCATTTTGAATGGAGAGACGGAGAACGAGAGAGAGAGGAGATGGAACCGGAGAGGATAAGTCTAGCCATCTGATAAGAGTACATATTTATGTGGTGAAAAAATACATGGACCATGTGAGACCACGTAGCGTCCGTCGTCCAGGCATGGAAAGGACGCTCGCGGTGGAGCATTAGAAAAAATAAAAGTTAGTAAATAACAATAGCGGCATTTTCCACGTACTTAACTATACCCAGCAGTCACGTCACATTGGTCTCATCACGTTTATTTCCCGCATTGCATTGGCATTTGTTGTAGTAATTATTGACGTGGCACTGCCGACGGCAGGGTGGGTCGGTTCAGGATACCGTTGGATGGCAGCCCGTTCGGCGAGCTGGAGACGGTGGTGGAGTCGGAGGGGCACGGCCGCGGCATGGACATGTGCAGCATCAACCTGCCCTTCCTCGGCAAGACATACCGATACGCCTACATCTATGGGGCCCGCCGGCAGTGCAACTTCCCCAACATGCTCACCAAGATAGACCTGCTCGAGAAGATGGCAAAGATGAAGTGGCACGAGGAGGGTGCCGTGCCCTCGGAGCCTTTCTTCGTGGCAAGGCCTGGAGCAATCCACGAAGATGGTGGTCAGTTTATTTAATTTATTTACTGTATGTACTATTTCTTTGTTCATTCATCACAACCCGAGTAACTAACATGTACACACATATATATATACACACACACACAATCGGTCTTTCTCGTTTTCCGGTGGCAGCAAGAAGAAGAAAGACATCAGAAAGAAGAAGTTTCTCAACTCCACCTACATGAATGTTGGCCGTCGTTCGTTGGGCATCCGTTCTCAAGCCTTTTGCCGAGTGTTTGTTTGTGTGGTCATCCATACTGCAAAACGTCATACAGGTTTGGTTTTGAGATTTGGAGCTATTCACAACGCGGGTATAATTTAGATGAAAATATGTTTCTGGATATTTGTGTAATCCGGAGTGCTTCTAATGTGGTGATGTACCCAGCTATTATCTAATATAATTCTTCTTTCGTCGTAAATATATATATATATACACACTACTATTTGGACTTGATTTGTTTCTTCATAATATATAACAAAAAATAAGAGTTAAATGCATTGATGTTCCATGAACTTGTTATTGTGTACCACTTAGGTCCATAAACTTCAAAAATGCATTTCTAGGCCATCTATCTTGTCAAGTAGTACATCACATGTCCATATTGCTTCGTCAACACTTTTTGGCTAACATGGCATGACAGCATGGCATGCAATTTTGCATTGTCACCCATGTCTTGCCTCCTTAGGCCGGCCACAGCGTACAAGCGCTGCCCTGAAAAAAAGCAGTGGCCATGTTGGAGAAGGGGCATCACTCGAGCACAGCTGCAGTGTGAGAATAAAACAAGCACCGCAGCCAACTGTGCCCTCTAAATAAAATAATCGCTGCATCCTCTTCTCTCTCCAAACTTGTGGAGACCAAGGGGTGTTTAGTTTACAAAATTTTTCAGGATTCTCCGTCACATCGAATGTTTGGACACATGCATAGAGTATTAAATGTAGACGAAAAAAATTAATTACACAGTTTGATAGAAAACCACGAGACAAATCTTTTAAGCCTAATTAGTCCATAATTAGACACTAATTGACAAATACAAACAAAATGCTACAGTAACCAAAGCCAAAAATTTTCAAAACTAAACACAACCCAAGTCCACTCCAGCAACCAAGATTCCTGACAGTCGTACCGACAAAACAGCTCTTTATTATGCAAGCACTACATCAACTACTTTCACCGCTCCTCGTTTTGTTGGCTTCCCTAAAAGTTAGCACTACCGGTTGCAGTGTTTGGAGCGGTTCCTAAACCTTCTCTCTTCCTTCTTAGCCTCACTCAGGCAACACATCTCTCCTTGTTTTCTCCCTCTCCCTCATCATCTGTTCTTGCCGATGCCAGCATCCAAGCACCGCAGGCACCCCTGCCTGGCGTCTCCAAACCCGACAGCCATGGCCCACCGCCCCAAGCCTGCGACGGCGAAGTAGACGGTGAAGGCGAAGGCCGACGGGGAGCGCAGCGTGGGAGGAAGAGTGGCGGGTGCAACTATGCTGCTGCTTCCCATGCGCAGTGGTGGAGCTCGCTGTCCTCGCGACGCAGGTGTCGGCCTCTGATCGAGTCTCTGACGCCTTGCTGCATGGTTGGTATGGAAGTACGAAGTTGCGCTCCAGCGCGTGGTCCAAGCCAAGGCAGAGCCGTTGATGGCGATGGCGAGAGGTACACGTGCTGCTCGTCATGGAGTTTGCTTCGCACCACCTCCGAAAGCAGCAGCAGTTGTGGAGTTGTGTGTGGCACTGTGCAAGCTGTGTGTCAGCCGCCGCTCATGGGGTCGCTAGAGCCGTGAGGTACTTCTGCAGTCAGCGGCCCATGGAATGCCGACTAGCCTATCGGCCTTCCGAGTGCTAATTTGGCATGTCGGCCACCCAGCAGCCGATATGTAGCGGATGCTGTATCTACAATTTTTATATAACAGCTACTAGGTTTGCAAAAAATTCGATCCGGAGGAGCATGGCCGCGGCATGGACATGTGCAGCATCAACCCGGCCTTCCTCGGCAAGACATACCGATACACCTACACCTGTGGGGCTCGCCGGTCGTGCAACTTCCCCAACACGCTCACCAAGATAGACATGCTCAAGAAGACGGCAGAGATGAGGTGGCACGAGGAGGGCACCGTGCCCTCGGAGCCTTTCTTCGTGGCCAGGCCCGGAGCAAGCCACGAAGATGATGGCCAGTTTATTTAATTTATTTATATTTATTTATTCATTCGTCACAACGGCCAGAGTATTTAACATATATATACTCCTATTAATTTGGAATTAATTTGTTTCTTTGTAATAACAAATAGATAAATATGTCTAATAAATAGCGGTGGTGATATCTATTGTAAGATGGCTATGCGCTGGTCCTGGACGCCACCACGTTCCAAGAGATTGCGCGTGTCAGGTTCCCATATGGCCTGCCCTACGGCTTCCACGGTCGCTGGATTCCTCATCATCAAAATTAAAAAGGGCCTATTTAGATGGCAAAATTTTTTTGGATAAATTTATGTAGCACTTTTCATTGTTATTTGGCAAAATTTATCAAATTATGGACTAACTAGACTCAAAAGATTCGTCTCGACATTTACAGACAAAATTATGCAATTTTATTTTTTATCTACATTTAATGCTCCATACATGCGTCCAAAGATTCGGTGTGACGGGTACTGCACAAACTTTTTTTTTGCTCTTTTTGCCAACTAAACATGCCCTAAATGGAGCTTTGAAAACCAGACCGTACGAACCATGTGATCTACTAGGTTATTTGGGATAATATGTATGTATGTTAAATATACAAATATACACAGAGTATATGGTTGTACTTATTTATTTATATATATATATATATGATAGCATTATAACAGCATATATATATATACTAAAAAAAATATGGGCTCCATTAAATTTTTTTCACATAGCGAGATTTGAAATATCTTAGAATAAGTATATAAACATAGGTCGACACAAGCAAAGGGAAGGCGACAGCCTCATTTCCTCGAGTTGGCCTTTGGGGCGTGCCTCTGCTGATGGGCCTGGTGCGTCTAGGCTGCTAATCTTCAGGTCCTTTAAAAAATTTGCTCTTCCTTTTTTTTTCCTTCCCACTCCTGGGCCACCAAGGTTCCCAAGCCCATCATCAATGTCCCTTGGGCGCTCCATGAGCCTATGACTGGTGGACCTATGGAATCCCAAACGGCGGACGTTAGTTTAGATCTTTCTTCTTGGACGCGTGCTCCCTCTTCATTGTCTTCCTCAACGGTGACTGTTGCACCAGTAGGATGCTTGTGACATGTAAGAAGCAGACGTTAAGAAAAGAAGAGAGATGGTAAGGTAGATCAAGATGAAGTTAAGGTTAGGGTTTCACTTACCTATGCAACTGGAGCACTAGAGATGCCATTGAAGACCAAGATCCACATATCTACGAGAAGAGGAGGGGGATGACCCTCTGTTTCCTTAATGGCGGCTACCGCGCCAACAAGATGCCTATGACGTGTGCAAGAACAACAAGACATTAAGATAGTAGAACTAGATCAAGATCCATGGATCAACAAGAGGAGAGAGTTCATAGGGATATAGGAAAAGATGACGTTAGGGTTCCACTTACGGCTTACCTGTGCAATTGGAGCACCGGAGTGTTGTTGAAGACTAGGTTTTGGGGGACGGATCTGATGATGAGCTCATGGATCAACTTATAGAGGAGAGATGAGAGAGGAGGTGACTATATATGGTCAAAACTGGTGGCTTCGGCAGTCACAGTGGTAGATCCAACGGCTAGAGATGAAGACGAAGGAAGGAGTCATAGCGAAGAGACAAATGGAGCTGTGAAGGCAAGAGTTGAACGAGTATGCAAGCAACTAGGACGATGGGGCGCTAGGTTAGGCAAGGGAGGGCAAGAGGGGACTAGGCTGCACGAGTTGGGATTTATTTAGCTATTGGGGTAGTAGGATGGGGTCATACCCACCATTAGCTCGGGCATGCCAACACGCCATGCCAAGGGAGTGGCCTAGGCACGACCGCGGCATTGTCAAGCTTGGCCATGCCTTGGCCGGGGCAAAACCCCGAGCCATGGGCCATGTTGTCGGGCCATGATACTTTTGTCCAACTATAGTGGACCCTAGGTTCCGCCATGGACTCCTTCGTCAGAGTGTGTGTGACCAAGGTTGCACACACCTTCGTTGAGATGAACCGTGATGGCAAGTCGAGGTGGAAAAACGTTGGCATGCCGCACAACATAAAGTGCGCAGGAGGTGAGGTCGGAAAAGGAGTGAATGAGAAACGGACTGGGGAGAGAATAAAAGAGGGAAAAAAAAGAAATTTTCATGAAGAGTAAGCTCAGTGTCCACGTCACACTTATGTACATCGCTTGATCGAGATGAAATGCAAAGTGTCTACAGAGGCATACATACATAATTGGTCATCTCTCTTTTACATATCTCTATAGTCTCTGACACAGTCCGTATGGAAGATGCTTGAAACATGTTTTAGGGGGGTGTTTGGTTTGAGGAGTTAAAGTTTAACAAATAATGTAGTACTTTCGTCTTTTTTGACAAAAAGTTTTCAATCTTAGATTAATTAGGCTTAATAGATTCGTCTCGTAAATTACTCCTAATCTGTGCCGACATGCATGCAATTAGTTTACATTTAGTACTCCATGTATTTGAGGGAACATTGATATGATGGAAGTTAAACTTTAACAAGTTGAAACCAAACAGGCCCTTAGTAGAAGGTGTCGTCTATGTATAGTCCAAAACACGTGTTTTAGTCTACGCGTCTATCTTTAGTCCATAACATATCGCTTGTGCAGGGAGTCGATGTCCATCATGGACTCTGAGAAGACAGCCAATTGCCAATAATGATAATGCAACTGGAAATGGGGGAATCTCCACTGTACGTTGTTAAACAACTCTTAGCAACTTGTGGGAAATGAAAGGATTAAATTAAAGTCAAGTCAATGGGGTTTGGATGCCCCCCATGGTGCCCGCTAGTTTGCTGGCGATAGATGCATGTGAGGATGTCCCTATTAGCTAGCCGCTGCCTTGGATTAGTGTCAGTCAGCAGAGATCGTACGTGGGCACAACCTGGTCGTCGATGTAGAGAGTTTTGTCTTGGATGAACAATTAGTCGTCGTTGTCGACTCGTCATCCCTCTTCCTCCTCTGATGTTTTGAGTGTCCTTGTTTTTTTTCTAGATCGGGTCTTCGCCCGTATTTCATTAAGAAGAAAGGCCAAAGAAAGGTCGGAACACGGATACAAAGGAATCACAAGTAATCTTAGGATTACCGGTGGAATCCCAACAACACAAACAAACAGTAAGAATACAAAAGGGAGTGGGGAAACCCCCACCTCCACACACCAACCAACTATGCCTGCCAAAGAGAAAGTACATCCATGCAAGGGTTGCCAATAAGGGGTGGGTCAAGCCGTGGTGGCAAAGCATCCACCGGTAGAAGCAACGCAACGGCAAAGTATCCGCCAGGACCGACGCGACAAAGCATCCGCGGGCAAGGGCATCACGCGCACAGCGGAGCCCAAACGACAATGGCGGCAAAGCATCCGCCAGGGCCAACGCGACAAAGCATCCGCGGCAAAGGGGCATCACACACACTGCGGAGCCCAAGCAACAACAGCGGCAAAGCATCCATGGGCAGGGGGCATCACGCACACGGCGGAGCCCAAGCGACAAGAAGATGACTGCGGCGACACCAACACCCTACGTGGACATACCAAGGCGAGGAGGAAGCTGAAGCGTCGATAGGCACAGTACAAACAAGGAGCAGCTTTGACGGACGGTGACCAGCAGCGAAGCCTCCAAGGAGGGCCTGACGTCCACAGACGCCAACAACACTTAGATGGCACAAGGTGTACTTTCGCCCAAGAACCACCCCAATGAACCGCGCGACAAGAAGGTGAATGATGCAAACAACGCTTAGACACCAACAACGCTTAGATGGCACAAGAAGGTGAATGATGCAAACTGCACCACTGCCGCCGGCCCAAATAATCGGGGCATGGTTTTCACCCAAGTGTTTGTTCGCCAACGGTCGCTGGGGTTTCCCTTGGCCCTGGTCACCAACCCGTCAACTCCACATGGGCAGAAAGCAGCCAAATCCGGCGAGAATGCACCGCCGACCCGGCCATAGCCACACCGCCACCCCGCAGCCCCACCCGCGCCGCCGCAGATCCGGCAGGCCGGACCAACCGGCCAGCAAACCGCGCGCTAGACCGCCCGCGAGGAGGGGGGTGGCCACGGCCAAAGTGTGAAGCCGCCCATGGTCGACGTCGAGGTGGGGGACCACCGGGGCCAGACCCGCCGTCGGCCCACAGCAGCCGCGCACATCCCCCGCCGGGGGCCGGATCCAGGGCGTGGCGTGCCGAATCCGCGCCGAGACAACTCGACCGCCGCCGGTAAGCGCGCCAGGGCCAGACCCGTTGCTGGCCCTCAGCTGAACGGCAGCCACGCACAGGTCTCGCCGGCGGCCAGTTCTTGGGCATGGGGCGCTGGATCCGCGCCGAGGCAACTCGGCCGCCACCGGCAAGCGCGCCAGGACTAGCCGCCAGCGTGCGCGCCTGGGACAGCCACCGGCCCGTGCACCTTGGCCAGCCACCGCCTGCCAGGCACCAAATCCGGGGCGGGCCTGGCTAGCTCCTTGCCCAGGGTGCTCGGATCTGAGGCCCTGGCCCACCGCTGGCCGTCCTTGCTCCATGGTTAACGTTGGAGGAAGAGGAGGGGAAAGGGGGAGAGAGAGGAAGGGGGGAGGAAGCTGTTGTGTGCAGCCACATTAGAGCGCCACAACTGGCCGCCGCCGCCGCAAGCGAGGACCGGCGGCGGCGGCGGCCAGGGGAAACACGCCGGTGGCTGAGGTGATGGAGGAGGAGGGGGGAGTCGCCCCCGTGTCGCCCTGTACGGAGAGCAACGCAGGGGGAGTCGCAGTCTATCGGAAGACAAAATCCTGTTCTGTTGGAGTTTAGCTGATATTAGGAATCTGTGTTGTGGTTTTTTTTAGTGTCCTTGTGGCTACAGCATATACTGAGCTAAGCTAGCTAGTCATTACGTACTATTGGGGTGGCGATGTGGGGCGTCCTGGGCAACGCGGCCACCGTTGCGCAGCTGGTCGGGCTCGACGCCGCCAGGCTCATCGCCAAGATCCGGCAGCGGCGCGGACGGCTCAGCAGAACAATAAGGACTGTGAGCTCCTAGCACGCCGCGTCGACATGCTTGGCGAGCTGCTCCCACGCCTGATGCGGCAGGACCCGGAGGCCGTCATGTCCTGCTCGGCGAGCTCGTCATGTCCTGCCAGGGGAGGGGCCGGACGTACAAGTTCTTCACGGCCTCTAGGATGGCTGACAGGTTCTGGGACGTCGAGAAGAAGATCGACTCCTACCTCTCGCTCATCCCAGCAATCAGCTACATCTGCAAAACCAGCCGTCTCGATGCAAATCACAACACCTCCCGTTCCCAATCCCAGCTGGTACTGAGTCCAATCGGCAGCTGGATGGCCGACAAGTATTTATCGGCCGCTCAGCTGCCGACAAGGTCCTGGCGTGGGGCTGGCTCTTACAACAAAGTGGACCGGGCCAGATCAGACCGATAAGGTCCTGTCGGTTTTCCGCTGACCGATAGGCCGTAAAATATGTCCTCCTTCCCTCTCCCTCGCGCTCGCTCCCTCTCTCTCCCAGCTGCGCCGCCGGCCGCCGCTGCTTGCCCGCCCTGCCGCGCCAGCGGCCTCCCTGCGGTGGCCGTCAAGCGCCTCAATGCTGCGCGCCAAGGCGCAGAGGACGCCTTCTTCAAGGAGCAGCACATCCTCTCACCGCTCTGCCACGACCACATCGTCTGCCTCCTAGGCACCTGCGCCGACAACGGCGAGCGCATGCTGGTCACCCAATACATGCCCAACGGCTCCCTCTACGACCGCTTGCATGGCCACAGGCACCAGTCGTGCGTCGGCGCGGCGCGCGCCGTTGAGCACACTGGGCATCCTGGGGATCCATGACCACTTGCATCCTGGGCGCGGCGCGCGCCGTCGAGCACCTGCACTGCCACGCCGTGCCGCTCATCATCCACGGCAACGTTTGCCTCCTCCAACGTGCTCCTGGACGCCGCCTGGGCGCCGCACCTGTCTGGCTTTGGCGCGTCCGTATGGGCGGCAGGCGTGGCGTCACAGGCCGTGGAGGTCGCCGGCGCCAGGTCGTGCAACGGGTACGCAGACCGGAGTACTGCAGCACGACGGGCCGCATCAAGCCGGCCAGCGATGTTTACGGCCTCGGTGTGGTGATGCTTGAGGTCCTGACGGCGCAGCCACCGGTGGTGAGTGTCTGGGACGAGGCAAAGCAGAGCGTGGTGCCCATGTCCTTGGCGTCGTTCGCGCTGCCGAGCATCCAGGCCGGTAGGCTCGGTGACGTGCCTGATAGGTGTCCGGCGCCGCAGCCGACGACGTGGCAGCAACTCCAGCCGCTGCAGCTGGTGGCCAACATGGTGGCACGATGTCTGTGCCTGCATGGGGATAACCGCCCTGCCATATCAGACGTCGTCGCCAACCTCGAGCAGGCACTCCGCCTCATATGAAAACATGGCCCTGTTCGGCAGGCTGTTTTTTGGCTTATAAGCCGGCTGTGGCTGATTTGCTATGAGAGAAAAACACTGTTCCACGGCTGATAAGCCGTGCTGATAAGCTCAGCCGAACATGGGGCATGTATGAATGGACATCTTGAGTTGTATACAATAGTAAACTTGCTTGTCATTCAGCTGTGTATGTGGAGCATTTGTTCAAACTGTGTTCGAGTGCTTGATGTACATTTGTTCAGCTGCTTGTCATTCAGTAGACTTAGTACCGATAGGTTGTATATATTCAGTGAGAAAAACAGCACTATAGCGGGTACTTCACTAGTTTTTAGTAAAACATAAGGCCCATATAAGTACTTTCAGCAAAATTACAGCCCACAAAGTAATTTATCTGTGGGCCGCTAGATGCAGACCAGGCAAATATACAAAACATTTTTAGTACTAATATACAAAACATCTAGCGGCCAGGCATAGAACGAGACTGAGTTATAATTCACTCAAAAATTAAAGGAACGAGATAGAGAACAAAAATAAAGTCAATGTTACCCTAAAAAATGTCTTATTCTTCTATTATAGCATACACAATCTTCTAATTTTTTGTTTGGTTCAAGCCTATTTTTTATATACACTCTTACATAAAACTTGCACTTTGACAAATGGAACTTTAAGTGCACATGACAGAGAGAGTAAGCTTCCTGTACAAGTGTATACAGTTAAAGAATTGTCGGTCTCAAATTTCTCTTCTTCGGTGGACAACTAGCTTGCATCACAAGACCTTAAATCTCTACAGCTAGATGAATTATCTGCATGTTGTTGCAGGATATTTGTGTAACATGGTCTCTGTCTCATTCTGTTTACCTCTCCATGTTGCCTCCCTAGGTGATGGGAGGGGTGAACACCGCTGCCCGTGTATAGAAGCTAAGCTTTGGTTGTCGCCGCTGCTATCTGGCGAACAACGGCGACATGTCTCCTCCTCCCCCTTCCCCTTCCTCTCCTAACCTCCTTGTCCCTGCTCGGAGGTGTACATCCATCAATCTATGGCCACAGCGTGCACCTCCCCTTTAATGGATCTGGCCTCTTGGGGATTGGGTTTGGCCCCTCCTCCTTGGAGTGGTTTGGGGAGGTGCCTGGAATGACTACTTCTTCTTCTCTGTCAAGCTGCAGTCACCCTTGGACAAGGATGGTCATGGTCGGGCCCTCCTATGATGGATCCTGTCATTTGGCACTGGTTTTCGGGTTCTCCTTCATGAGGGAGTCTCAGGGTTGCTATGGTCGTGTTGTCCTTGGCTCCAGTCCTCTCTGGCAATTGCATCTTGCTTGCGGACCTGCACGCGGCATTGACGTGCACTACTCCTCGCGCGAGACATCGAGGGATCAAGTAGTGGTGTGCGTAGCTTGTGCCTAGACCAACCCTATGATGCCTTACGGTGGTTTTGGTACATTTGGCATGCTTTGTAGGCAATATGCAACCCTAGGTGGTTTTGGGGCGTTCATCGCTCTATTACAATTGATTTTCATGTTTCCGGCATGTTCGGATCCACAGAGAGAGTAGCAGGACCTGTGACATAGCAACACGGGAACCCTACCAGCAGGGTCAACAGAGGTGTTATGATGTGCTCCTCCACTGGCCGGAGTAACCGCACCTTAACCACCATTGTCACTACTAGAGACAAAAAGGTCCTCCCCTTTGCCAACATTTAAGCATATAAGATGTCAAGTGGCTAATAGAACAATTGTCTGGCGCGGGCTGCTCGCGCCAGCCACCATCGCCTCATCCATGTCCACTGTCGAGGGCCACCGAGGGCGGCCATGCTGGGGGGAGGGGAGCGCCGGGGCTGCCGTGCCGGGGGGGCGCCCGTGCTGGGCCGCCCCCGCCGAGTGCCGCCGCGCCATCGCCTCATCCGCGTCGGGAGGGAGAGGGAGAGAGATCGAGTGAAGAGGGAGAGAGGAAGGGTGGAGAAGAATCTAGAAGGAGAAGCGGAAGCTGGGTATATATTTGCTTCTCTGGATTCAGATGTAAAGCCAAAGAAGGGTTCGTTTTGTTTTCTATGCCCATGAGCCTCTCGATTACCCAGGGTCAGATTTCTAGCATCCTCGGCCAACCATTTGCTTGGTTGTTGCACATCTAGCATGGCTTTATAGGCACTTTGCCACATCAGGTAGTTTTGGTGTGCACAATGCTTCAGGGCTAATTTTTATGTTTTAGCCATATTTCGTCAGCTATAGCTCATTTCATGGGTCTTGGGAGGTCCGAGACCAGCTGCCCACCAACCAACGGCTTGGATGCACCATTCTAGCATACAAAGATGTCTTGCAGCTAACAAAATAATTTTCTAGCCAATTTTGGATCTCTGATTATGCGTTCTTTGGTTTTCTACACCCCAGTCCTCTTGAAGAATGGGGGCCACGGACTTCACACTACCGGAACACATATGCTCATGGATAGGCAAAATGCATTATCAGAAGAAGGCAGAAACAACATGGTCACTGTTTGTACCCCCTTATTGTCGTTATGGCTCGTCCAACTTTGTTTTCTAGGCACTATATGAGGCCTCATGTAGTTCCAAGATGTCCAATGCTCTGGTGATCACATCTTTAGGTTTTCTATATGCCCCCTAGTCATGAATTTTTGGCGTTCCCAGGGCCGTTTCCACACCTTCTTTTTCTAGACGTCCAACATGGCTTCTAGTCTCTGCCGCCTCCGAGTGTAGTTTTGGGACGTCTAAGGCTCAATAGGCCAATTTTCACGTTTCTACCATGTTTCGTGAAATATATATATATATATATATATATATATATATATATATATATATATATATATATATATATATATATATATATCATCATGTGAGTTACACAATTGAAATCCAAACTAAAATATAGTTCCAAACTACACACCTGGACTTGTTATTGAATAGATACATGATTGTACATACATGGTTACCGCAATCAACCACACAAACTGAAATTCGTACAAACCAATCTATCGATGATTTGTAGCTAGTCACAACTTATATTAACACATGACTATCTGCAGTTCTGCACTACAGTCAAGCTACTAGCTGAGTAGCTGGTGTTATTCTGGCATCTCACAAACACGCTGCAAGCATATGCATACATGGGCAAACAATACTTAATAATAAGATACAGAAGATAGTTGCTATATAGATCAACTAGCTGCACTTTATTCTCATCGATCTCTTGCTCGCGTGCAGCTAGCTAGGTTAATTCATGGTGGTGATGCTGGTGTTGGTGCTGCTGAGGGAGAGGGACTCCACCTGCGCCCTGCCTTGGGCGCCCTTGGTGCGCACGTACTTGCGGTACTCGTTGAAGGTGATGGCCGGCTGACCGTACACCGCCGGCGAGTCTGGGCCCACCAGCTGGGCAGCTGGCGCGATGGGGAGGTCGCCGCAGGGGTTGCAGAAGAAGGCGATGGTGAGGCGGTCGTCGCCGGAGTTAGCCAGCGCGCGGTGCTCCACGCTCTTGTAAGCGCCGTTGCTCAAGATCTGTCCCATATCCATGCATGCATGCACCATGATCATGTATCATCATCCGTCCCATATATATTGCATCGAACGAAGTATATACAAAAATTTAGTAGTGCATGCTGCATTCATGATTATGTAACTGTGTACGCATGCATTTGAATTTTTGCAAAGCATATGCAGTACTATGGGTTACACGTAATATAATATTCAGTTTCTTTTGATTGTTTCACGGTCCAGCCTGATGCGTACGTCAGTTCCATGCTGCGTTCAACTCTTGCATTCTACCACACTACTTGATGTAAATAAAGATAATAAAGCTACTACTTCACGCAAAAACAACAATTTTCCCTCTAGTATATATATAAAAATATAAAGATAACAGGGATAATATAGTGTTAACCTGAATTTGATCTCCAACGTTTACAACAAAGGCGCCCGGGATTGGCTGCACCGTGACCCATGTGTTCCCCTTGCGTACCTGTGTCCCCTTGACATTTTCGTCAACAAGGAGCAAGGTGATACCACCAGGATCAGAGTGAGAGGAGAGGCCAAGGGTCAGCTCAGGCTCTGGGCACTTTGGATAGTAGTTCACACGCATGCTTGCTGAGATGCCCTCACTTCCACCAAAGGCCATGTGAAGGTAGTCCTCATCTAATCCTAAGGTGCTGGACATGGCCTTTAGCAATACTTCACTGAGATTCATTAGCTCAGATGCATAATTTTCTGTCACCTCCCTGCACATACATACACAAGAGATCAAGTTATCATTATTCACGATTCATATATAGTGTAAGGGCTTTCACTCATGCACATCATGTAGAAGTTAGTTCAATCTTTTTGTATTTCAAGCTTCATGACTTTGATCAAGTTAGATTATTGCACACCGATATGGTAGTAAGAAAAGAAGCAAAATACACTTGAATTCTAAGTTGGATCACACACAGTTAATATAGCAAATAAGCAAAAGATAAGACACCATGCATACAAAAACAAACGTGTGCATAATAAATAAAGTGCAGAAGAGAGTTTAATTAAGCTAGATATAAAATCGTCTCTTTCATGTATTACCTCAGGTGACGAGGCATCTCTGGCCACTTCTCAAGGTTCTTCATATCATTTGGCAAGAGGTTTAGGAAGTAATAGTCACTCCAATCCAAGGTTGCACCTTTCTCAACTCCAAGGCGGCTCCCATAGCCCTCGTATGTCACTGGTGAGTTTGCATATAGTTTTTTCTCTTCCATAGGCAGGTCAAAGAACTCCCTCCATGCCTCTCTCATCCTCTTTACTGAATCGATGCCCACACCATGATTCACTACTTGGAAGAATCCCCAGTTCTTGCATGCATCACCGATTGCTTCGAGCACTGCTTCGCGATGCCCAGGGATGTCGGAGAAGCATGCAAGATCAATGATAGGGATGCTAAGATCAGAACAATTCATGCTAGTTATGGTACCACTAGGACGCTCAGATGGAGGTTTGATGTATTGTTGTGGCACAGTGGGCACACCAGAGTTTGAAAGGGTTTGTACAGGTACAATGGGTTCTGGCCAGCAATGGTCATTGATAGTTGCCATGATGAGAAGTGATAGTTTCTGGTTGTATGGAGATGAATCAGTGGGGGGTATATATAGAGAGAGAAATTGTTTGGGATTATGAGGTTATAAGGTAATATGATAACATGCATTAACGACATGGGATTTGTGTGTACTACACAATGATAGAATATATTGGATATTCATTCATACCTATATATATACACACACAAAAAATAATAATAATAGTCTATTGTACTACTCGAAAAAATCATTTTATCCATTTAGACATTGTACAGAATATTTGCTCAATTTACTTCCAAACTATTCACATTTGTTTCACCCTCTAATGAAATCGATTGTCGCTTTCGATTTTTCCTCTTACATGTGTGTTTCAAGGTTCAAATTCCTTGGACGACATATGAGACCATAGGCTATGTTAGAAAATTATGTATAGGGTTTTTATTGTTATTTTCATGTGTATTTATATATCAAGGATTAAAGTAACATAAAATACTTCGAACTGCCAGAAAAATAATTGCAAAAATTCTTATTTTTGTAACATGGGGTAATATGACAACTATCAACCTCACAAATTGATTTCAATCGGACTACAAGTTCTACAACAAGACAAGAAAACACATTTCAGTAGGTATGATTTGATCTCATTTCAATGGACAAAAAAGGAACAGCTACGAGACTACTCCCTCCGTCCCTAAATAACTATCATTTTTCGTTTCCGTACCGTAAGTTTGACTAGATTTATAGAAAATATGTGCAATATTTGTATCTCCAAATAAATTTATTATAAAAATAAATTCAACGGTCTATCTAATGATATTAATTTTGTACCATAAATATTAATATTTTTATACAAAATTAGTCAAAGTTATTTCGCGGGAATTGAAAACGACAGTTATTTAGGGATGGAGGGAGTAGAATCTAAAGTGGACTTTTTTTCAAAAAAACATGCATGTCCATGTTTTTGCACTTGATGGAAGAGGCATTGCAAGAGTGGATTGTAAATGCACGCATCATCATTCTCCATAACTGCATGTATAGGGCTGGTTTTCTTGTACATGAAATTTGTGGAGAAAACGAAGAAAAATATTACAAGATTTAGAAACTACATGAAAAGTACAGATATTATTCCTATGGCAACCTTTTCTTTCCTTTAACTTATAATAAGGAAATTCAAAATTCCCCTATACAGAAGCATATCTCTTCAGATAGATATGACGACCCATTTACAAGCTATAAACATAAATGTTAGTAGATGAGTTTTTCTATATCAATAGAGGCTGAATATATATGTTGTGCAAGCAAGCCAAAACATTCACGCCAATCTTTAAAATGGAAATATTTGCTATCTTAATCAATAGAAGAGGTAAAAACACAACAATGAAACCTTTTAGTCTCCCAACATGAACCATCATCAAAAAGGAAATAAAAATGAAAAAGGACTATATATATATTAGGAGACCTAAAGACTACTATTCTTGTTTAGATACGTAAATCGCTTATTTCCATGAATTTCCCACACTTCTTAAGCCCCTTTTTTACCAACTCCTCCAAATATTTGTTTAAGAGTAAGGTGCACCAGCGGTCCTTAAACCTGTGCTGCTGTGTCATCCCGGTCTCTAAACTCGCAAATCGACCATTCAGGTCCTCAAACTTGTTCATCTGTATCATCTCGGTCCCTAAACTTATTCGACTGTGTCATCCCGGTCTCTAAACTTGCAAATCGACCGTTTAGGTCCTCAAACTGGTTCAGTTGTGTCATCCCGGTCCCTAAACTTGGTTTTGGATCTCATCTGGGTCCAAACTGGACGATTTAAAAACTCGATATCAAACAATAATTCATAACTTTTTCATATGAACTCAAATGAGGACAAACTTTATATCAAAATTATAGCCCTCGACGCGATATATAACTTTATAGTTGAAAAGTTTTTGAATTAAAACTGTCTAGAGTTCCAAAATATTATTGTATGTTTATAGATTTTGAAATTTTAAATTATTAAACAATCTTGGATATTGATATGGTCTATATGAAAGTTGTAGTTCTCAATATTATCTACAACTTTGTAGTTGAAATTTTTTTATTTGAAGTCGTTTAGTATTCTAAAATATTATTGTAAGTTTACAGATATTGAAATTTAAAATCCAAATAAAAAACTTACAATAATATTTTAGAATACTAAATGACTTTAAATAAAAAAAATTCAACTAAAAAGTTGTAGATAATATTGAGAACTACAACTTTCATATAGACCATATTAATATCCAAGATTGTTTGATAATTTAAAATTTGAAATTTCAAAATCTATAAACATACAACAATATTTTGGAACTCTAAACAGTTTTAATTTAAAAACTTTTCAACTACAAAGTTGTAGATCGCGTCGAGGGCTACAATTTTGATATAAAGTTTGTCCTCATTTGAGTTCATATGAAAAAGTTATGAATTATTGTTTGATATCAAGTTTTTAGATTGTCCAGTTTGGACCCAGATGAGACCCAAAACCAAGTTTAAGGACCGGGATGACATAACTGAAAGTTTGAGGACCTAAACGGTCGATTTGCAAGTTTAGGGACCGAGATGACACAACCGAATAAGTTTAGGGACCGAGATGGCACAGATGAACAAGTTTGAGGACCTAAATAGTCGATTTGCGAGTTTAGGGACCGGGATGACACAGCAGTGCAAGTTTAGGGACCGCCGATGCACTTTACTCTTTGTTTAATACACTAGATATTAATGACAATATTTTCATATATGTTAAACAAATATAAGCTATATTACTGTTATTGTTTCAAAACTAATGAAAAAATTCTAAATTGTTAAATCAAATGTGTCCTAGCTTGTTGGGAATCATACATATCGATATACACAATAGCATGTCAGCAAAACAAACATCATATGGCATTATATGTTTGTAATCTATATTATGACCTTAATGGAGCTTTAGCACTCAAGATGGTATATGTAAGCTTAACTTCAAGTGATGATGCGGACACTCTTGATTTGAAATCATTATAGACATGTGATGAATTGACCATTTCATACAATGCTTGGATTGATACAATTCAATTGATAGGGATGTCAAACTTGACCATTATTACCAGCTATTATGATCAAGAATGGATTAAATTTTCATGTACTTGATTTCTTCATAACCACATACCAATTAATTGATTGAACATTTTGATGTTAACATATATTACAAAGTAATATATACAAGAGCATAGCAGACATGTACATATCTCTCTGAAGCTTTTTGATATGTAAAGAATAAAGTTGTCTAAATTTTCAGCAACAAACCGGAACCCCTTACTTTGTTTGTTGAGATTGAAAGTTAGCATCAGCATATAATTAACGTGCAGTTCCATTATTCCACTATTTGTATCTCAAACTATTGTGCATGAACTAAGTATGAAAAATGATCAGAATGAGAAGAGTTAGGAATATGTACCTGATGTGGAACACCGACAAAAATGGTATGGTGGCGTAATTTAACTCTGGCCATTGATCACCAAAGAAAACCAGTGTGATTGATCGTTCTTAACTTTGAACTGATTAATAGTGTAGCTGACAGGATGCTAGCTAGAGATTATGAAGTAATGAATACAAGATTGTTGCATCAATTTTAAAGGTAGTTACCTGTTTCACATAAGGAGCCATACGCATAGCCTAGAGGAAAATATTGGATATACTACTACGGGCAGGATTTGTAGAAGCGGCTGGCCCAGCCACCTCTACTTTTTTTATTTCTACAAATCGATGATTTGTGGAGATGGCTGTCATTCTCCAGAAATCACAAATCCAGACCCACCAAAAATAGCAAAAAATTATACGGGGAGACCCCACCAGGCAGCCACAAGTCAGACGATTTTTTGCGCAAAAAATGTGACCACAGGAGATCAAAACCCACAACCTACAGCATATCTCCCATAATCACTCCACCCATAAGTTACTTGTGTCCATACGAGGTATTCATTCTCCTCGTATTCATCTAATTTTAAAATGAGTATATAAGACACTAAATGAATGCAAATGAAAAAGTTTTCAACTGCAAAGTTGTAGCTATCGTCGAGATCTATAACTTTGTTTTTTATCGTTTCTCCATCTAAAAGCATTTGAAAATTTTGAATTTCAAATATGAGAAATTCAAACGTAATTTTTCATGGTTAGATGATTTCAAAAGAGAAAAGTTATCAACTACAAAGTTGTATAACTCTTCGAGATCTAAACTTTTTTTTTGAACTAATTTGAGATCTAAACTTTGGTTTTGATCATTTTTTCATCTGAGGTCATTTTAAAAATTCAAATTTTATGGTGTTGCACCTATTTTTAGAGATGACTCTATATTCAGCCACCTCTACAAATTAATTTTTAGAGGAGCTCTTAGATCCAACCCCCTCTAGAAATTCATTTGTAGAGGCGGCTGCATCTAGAACCACCTCTAAAAAATAGAGCATTTTTAGATGTGGCTGAAAGATTTCTAGAGGCGGTTTGTTTCGGAAATCATTTTTAGAGACGGCTCCTAGCTAATTGCCTGCCGCTGCTACAGATCATATTTGTAGTAGTGTGATATGAAAAACGCAATGTTGATTGAGCCTCGAGTATTTTTTACATAACACTGCTACTAGTTTAGCAATTGCTTTCTTCGCACCAAAAAAAAAAAAAGCTTGCCACCACTATCACAAAGAGTCTACCAAAGCTGGTAACCCATCCCTAACTTGCATCTGTCCATGGCGCAGGAATCAGGATTAGACAGGCCAAATAAGAAAACTGATGGTATACATATACTGCACGTGGTCGAAATCAAGGTCAAGCCACTTGCAGTAATGATACGTATGCACTAACACATCATCGAAGTTAATTGTAGACGACTATATGTAATGTAATGTATAATAGTCACAGGAGAAGAAAAAAATGGTAGTACTATCTTGCTTTGCTACCCAACGTGCGTGTATGCAGTTGGAGCTAGTGAGACAGCTGGTTTAGTTACTTGAATGGATCCTCCTATCTATCGATCGATGCATGCATTTGCATTGCATGGCGGTCCGGTGTCAGGGCGACAGCAAGTCTCGGTGACTCGAGACTGGTTTAATTTGCGAGGCAAGCAAGTGGGCGGAGCACCGATCTTGATCTTGCACGCAAGTGTGCTGCGAAAACGATACATAAATTTGTAATCTAGTCTAATGTCAGTAATCCATCCACTACTGCAACATAGACAGACGAGTCCTTTTGTTTCGTCAATGTGCACGTTGTGCATTGAAAAGACGAGGCCTAGGAAAAATGATCCATCCATCAAATAAAATGGCCATGTAGATTTTCGACACATGCATGTGTTTTTCTCTTTTTGATGCGGCGTGCGATGCCTTTGAAAACGCGTGCGTCTGCTAGCTAATAACAGCTAATAACGTATGGACTTACGTCACTCCATCTGCTGAATAAAAGTATAAATAAACTTGTAGCGACCATCCCGAACGACTCAACTACTGTACCTTCCCCTTCTTTTTTTCCCCTTGTTATAAGATGTGTAACCAGTTACCCAACGACGTCATCATTTTTGCAAAAAAAGAAAGAAAAAGAAAGAAAAAGAAAATAGATAATATTTACCTTGTGTAGCCCTATCCGCCAAAAGGACGGTGCAATTGTTGGCCGGCGCCGAGCCAAATTACACTTCCTGTGTTGCAAGGCTGCTCTCCATCTCCAACGCCACAGGCCCACAGCCACACTATCTGGCCGCCAGCACATGGTGGGTCTGTGAGACCATAGCACTTCCCACACGTTTTCCTGTATTTTCACAACATTATCTCCCAACGTCCAATTGTCCATGCATGAGAAGAACCAGGCCATTGGCAAATTCATCACAACTACTGCCAAGCAACGGGCACAGCAAGCACAACACGAGACCGACCACCAGCGGCGACCATATGCATAGGGATCAAAGAGGGTTTATTGTTCAGAAGAGTCGACGGGGTGATTCCTGTCCTTAGGGCATACATACACCGATCCATACATTCCCACCGGCTTACACCACTGCTACAACCACACGCATACATGGAACCGGCCGGGAATCATCACATGTACAGAGCAAGGATCCGATCCAACGGGAACCATGCAGTTTTTAGTAACACCGCTGCTACTGCTCTAACGCCCGCAATTCTCTCGCAGAGTTGATAGGGCGATAAGGGCGCTCGCTGCCCCAGTAACATGGCTGCTAGCATCAAGGCCTGCAACAGATGATTTACCCTGCGAGCCAGTTACCGCAGCCTGTTCTTTCTTTGGCTCCGCAGTTCCTGCAGCCACCACACACCAGGCATTGGCGTTAGTAGTAGAAGCAATGAAATGAAGCACTAAAGCTAGTCAGTTTCATATTCCAGAGCAAGAGTTTTCAGGCACCGCACTTGGTTTAGGAGCACCATAGGCCTTTGTGACGACACTCTCGCCTTGAGAGCGACTGCTTTCTGGCATTGTATCAACCATCGCAGATTCATGGCGCTTTGGAGTTTTATTACTTGATGCTGGACCATCATGGCCATTTGGTGTGATACTCAGTGCTAGAGAATCACAGCCCTTGATGCTTGTATCAGCTATCACAGGTTCATGCAACTTTAGCGCTTTACTTGGTGCTAGACTTGGCTTGACACTCGGCACCAGAGAATCATGGCCCTCGATCTTCATGGATGGTGATTTTCCATGGCCTGCACATAAATGACAACCTTAATCATCCATACATGGTAGGCAGCAATGGTATTGCACAGAGCTTACCTGGTGCAAGAACTGGAGGTATGGCAACCAGTGTCGAACTGCCCTGGCATTTTACTAAATCACGAGGTGCTGGACTTCGTGATGCAATACCCAGTGAAAGGAATTTCTGGCCTTCAGGTGTCATTCTCGGTGCAGAATTGAGTTGTTTCACACCTGTACTTTTGGAATTTCCAAGTGACAAGCTTGGTACAGCAGATTCATAGCCCTTAGGAGCAACGCCTGGAGCAGAAATTCCATGGGTTTGGGAGGTATTAGCTTGTCCTAGAGAAGCATAACCAGGACATCCTGTGGTTGGTGTGGCAGATTTGCATACTTCCCGGACAGGAGATGAAGAGCTTCCAGAAATGGTCCTCAAAAGGCCTTCATGAACTATAGGTGCCACTCTTCCTACAAAGGAATCTTGGTTTTTGGCACACGAGGTTGCAGAGTTTCCAGGTGGCACCATCTGTACAGGAGGACCTCTGCACTTGGGTTCTGCACTTGTAGAAGCCCCACACATGGCAACAGCAGAACTAGATGTTTCTGGCACACCACTTGGTGCCGGACAATCTTGACCTTTGGGCACCATATCCGCTGCAAGGGTATCACATCTTTTGGTGCTAAGAATTGTGGCATGTTCAGACACAGCATTTGGTGCATGTGAATCAGCATGGTTAACCCTCAGAGTTAATGAACAATCTCCACCTGCCTTATCCAAGGATAATTGTTCTGGTGCTGCCATTACAGAATCGCTAGACACTGCTTCAACAGAAGGCTTGTACCATAATGATGGCTGCAACAGAAGCCAAAAACAAAGTGACGCTAGATGCCATTAAGAAAAAAGGTACTGCACATTACTTATTTGGAACACTTAAGATCATGCCTGAGAAGAGTAAAGAAAATACTATACAACGGCTGGACAAACAGGTTATTTCAAACCATTACAGACTGCACACTCATCAAGTCCAAGCAAGTGGAGCAGGGGATGAAAGGAAGGATAAACATGCAAGTAAACTAAACTCTGAGGAAGGAAAGGTTTTCACCAGACTGGGTTGAACACCCCTAATTGTAACAATCTCTCTTTGCACATAACCACTAGTGCTCAGGAGGCATGAAGCTGTTTGATAATTTCCTATCAATCTCTCTTACCATGTACCATCAAACAATTCAACTATAGAAATGTTAAAAGTAGATTAAGCACATAAAAGCCTTGTTATGACTAACTTGTATGGTAACAGTTGCATATCCATACTATTCATGAGACACAGATCAATTGCTTTTGCTTCAAAAAAGATACAGGTTTGGGTTTGGAAACTGAAAAGAAGCCCTCTGTTATGCAGCCAGGCTCATGCAATCAGCATTTAGTAAAACAACCTTTAACAGGTTATTATGGTGAAATTGGGAAACAAAATGTGTTACGAAGTCCCTCCTATAAAAGCTTGAACTTGCAAAGAGAACCAACACAACCCTTGAAAGGTTCCTCAGGTTTGACATGAAAGAAAATGCATGCAACTATGAACTTACACAGTAATGAAGCTTCTTCAAGGCCTCCAAAAGTACTTTCTCTCCAACTATTATTATCATTTTCTTCACCATTTCTTCACGAGTTATTATGCTTTCCTGTCAGGTGGAAAGATTGAAACAGTGGTTCAGCACACACCAACAAACCACAATAAATACCTACCTTATAACATAACTTTTCAAGCTGATAGTACCTTCAGCTCTTCATAATGATGGAAGAGAAGCTCCCTTGACACAGATGATATATTGTCTTGAATAACTGCAAACAGAACTCTGAATGATATCCACGGGGAAGTTGGTCCTTCTTCACCTGTTTCACACATTACCTGCAAACAGATTGTTTGGTTGGATAAATGGAATACTACCAGTCTACCATACACCAAAGCTAAAATTGTTTGCCGTTGTAAGATGCACAGAGGGGGGATCACTGAACAGCAGAGTTGATATGAGAGCAAGTTTCTGTTGTCCCATGGTAATCAATATTCAATAGACATGCATCTAACAGTAAAACCAGTGTGCCGATGGTGAACAAATAACAAGATTCAGGTTGCCTCACAGGTCGAAGTGTAGAAATATCCATTCCAACTTCCTTTAGTGATGGGTTAAACCATAAACCCTTCAAGTCAAGCAAATAATCTGAAAATAAGGGCACCAAATAGAATGTTAAGACTAGCCTTCTCAATATGACATGATAAAGGTCTTATTAATCATCTTACTTCGAACTTTTGGGACAAGCTTGAAACTAACAAGATATTCTAAACGGATATGAGTGCTCAGATGTGATGGCCACATCACATAACACTTTGGGTTTGAACAATCATCAACACCAGAATCATATATCTCACTGCTTGGAAAAGACTCTTGTGATCCAGGTTCAACAGCTTCCACATTCCCCAATATCACACGGCACAGCAACATATACTGCACTCCTTTTTCGTCAACATCACAAAGACCGACGCTGAAACAAATTAACATGTGACATAAATATAATATTATATTAAGCAAATACAAAACCGTAATCACAAAAACAGGGTTAAGGAAAACACACCTGGTAAAGGCTCGGTTTTCTGGTGAAAGATATACACCAGCACTCAAACCTGCTTTCTCAACAGTATTTGCAGTGGTACCCAAACCATTAATAAGAATCCTAACTATGTCACTCTTCCTAGATCCTAGCCATCCATACTTAACATTTGCATCACCACGTGCTTCTTTAGTTGACTTCATCTGTCTTTCAAAAGCTTCAAATCTACATTGTGCAGTGATATCGTTTGGAGAGTAGCGGTGGACATGAAGTATGTTATTTGGTGCTGCAAACGGGCCCATACCAGAGAGGAAAAGTTTCTGGACAAATAGAAAGCTTTCACTGCCTCTTTCCACAGATGTGATCTTCTTGCGCAAGACATCCACAGTCGAAGGTTTTTGAGGGACTGGTGGACTAGATTCAAGAACAACTTGCTTGACCACTTCAGGTGGAGAATTTGCAACCTTATCTAACATTATTCCCTGTGCAGTGCTATCAACATTGCTAGAATCCCGTTTGTCCATTTCATCACTTTCCTCATCAAAGAACAGAGAAGGAAAGAAACGCTTGCCAGTGTCATCAAACCAGGCAACAGACCGCTGCTTTCTAGTTTTTAGGTTGACCAAGGTCATTGACAAGAAATCAACAAGAATTGGTTCATCATCCATCACAGACACAACACTTGATTTATTTCCTTTGAATTCATCAATGAGGGACTTCATTATTTGCTCTGGAAAATTGAGCCACGAACCTTTTTTGTAATACATGACACGGCTAGGCGTTCCACTCTTCAGAAAATTGACACAATCATTGGCAAGGTTAGGTCGAGTGCAGCAACAGTTGCAGCGTTTAGCTAATGAATCGAATGAGGGCCCATTCTCAGATTTGACACGGCGAGATTTGCAGTCTTTTGACAGGCAGTCATCAACAAGCTTTCGCTTCAAGCACAGGGAATTGGATTCTTGTGGAGATGCCATGAGAAGCCTTGCTTCTAACTCCAAACAAATATGGAAAGAAGAAAACTAAGCCCTAGTATATATACAAGTTATGGGTCTCCCTTCATATCGACATCTCGAAGGCCCTGTATAAGATAATGAATGAATTTATCTCAAGCAGAAAACACAGTTCACTATTCTAGAAGTTGGTGAAATAATAATGGAACATTAGTAACAGTGACACTAGCATTCATAACACAACAAACTAAGTGGACAAGGAAAAAATAAAGGGTCTAATTAAGTTGTTTTTTAAACAATGAATATCACGATCTATGAGCATCAGGCAGTGTGTCTATGATTCTTTTCTCCTAAAAATGATCCCAAGCAGGTATATCAGCTCCACAATCAGTTGTTGAAGCTTGGCCCAGAAACAAGTTGACAGCAGGAGCACAAACTTTTCATGAGCAGGGTCTGGGTTACCACTCTATGGTAACACTTTCAAATATTTATGCATTACCGTTTTCCAGCCTTTAGAATTTAAAAAATAACACAACTAATTGAAGTACTAAGGATGTCGAATTTCAATTCCCATAGACACAAAAGCATCTTGAGTTGAAATTGAAGATGATAGACTAACCTAAACTTCTCACCCGCTAGAAACATGAAGATTTGGTGCTGTTTACTTACACTCCTGTCCACACAGTGTGCCAATCTAACCTGCCTCTCAGTTGATGCTTGCAAGATTACATCCTGAAACTGCAAGGGTGGTATTGGTGGCTAGACAGTGCTTGCAGACTGCAAATCAATAAGGATCGGCAAACAACTCATAGTAGCCCAACTAGTCAACAAATCCTACACCTATGTGGCTAATGTGAGTGAACAACGTGCGCGCGGGGGGGGGGGGGGGGGGGGGGGGGGGGGGGGGGGGGGGGGGGGGCTATGAGACCACCTCACCTTTAGACCATATTTGGACTATTCCAAACACCCGACATGTGGTAGAATGAATCGACCATCTTATCTATTTGCCATTTGTCATGTTTTGAAGAAAGTATATCAAGGGCCTAAAAGGTGAGGAGGTCCCATATGATTTATTTCTTGGGCGATATTTGATAACTGACCCATTTTTTCTGGCACTCGAGTGCAAAAGCACAACGTAGTAATAAAATCCTCTTAGTGCTAGCATAAATAGTTTTACCAATAGGGGAAAGCTTGATGATTCAATCTCTGCGTGCCATATTAAGCCATGCCAATAGAAAGCTCATATGGCATTTCATTATGAGTGATTTCTTCAACAAAATTAAAAGTTTTAAGAACATATGGTGCACGTACCAATAACTGCTTCCAGTTCCAGTGCAATAATTCATTTTCCATGTGCTAAACATAACACGACAAGCGGTTTAAAACTGATCATCAAAGGATCAAATCCACTCTGATGATACACACAGCATTTACTGTCAACTCAATAAGTGGAACATGTGAACAAAATTGGAGCTAATAGAAGTAACACACAGAAATGACAAGTCTAGCAGTTTTTTTGGTGCACCCGTTGCATGATATTATGCAGACTCTACAGTATCCATCTGTGCACAAACAAATCAAACGAAATTCTGAAGGAAATGACACCTCCACCAAATGGGTAAAAACAAAGGCATTTTGAACAATATCTAATGCTGTAGCTTGCGACAAGTGGATAAACCTTACTCTGCCATCTCAACTACAGAATATAAGGTTTTGAACAAATATCTACATGACTTTCAGTTTGGCCAATGTCATGTGAAATAATTGCCCATGCAATTACTTGCGGCCCAAGAAATCCTTTTCCCATAGATTGACAACAGCAACCATCGAGGTAATCAAATTAAGTCCCAAATTGTAAGAGACAGAGATAGAAGTGCACAAGACATTAATCATTACCAGATCAGGTGAAATGGAGAAGAGACCGCTGGCATTTCAGCCTTGATTCTCCTCTCAGGGCCTAAAAAAACAGACGGAAGGGTTTCCTTTTTGTACTGACTGCACGTTTAAGTGAATATATACAGACACACGAGGAGAAGTCTATTTTTCAAGCAAAGTTTCAGTGCTGCAAGCATCCAAGTGATAAAAAAGTCATCACCATACACATAACTCTTCATACATGGAACTCCAAAGGATATGCCACCTTCAAGGACCCAGCCTAGTGATCCAAATAATCGAATAATAACAGATTTATCCCCATAAATGGGAATGCTAAATCTGTGATTACGCGATTTGAACTAGAAACCCATCTGGGGTAACCAAAACCAGCAGCACCAATGCACACACATGTATAATTGAATATTATTCGACTGGACAGGAACAAATGGGAAGAGAAGTTGGCGGTGGAGCATATGCTTTGTACAGTAAGAAGAAGAGACAAGAAGCCAAGTTTCGCTGAGACTGGTACAACAACAAGTGGCAATACTCTGGAACACTACAGAAGAACATGGATTTCGCAGATGGCATGGGAGAAGTGAGTGGGCGGGTGCTTACGAAGGGAGTGAGGTGGGATTCGAGATGCCCATTTTCGTCGGAGGGAGTGGAAGAAGCGGGAGGAGGTCTCGAGGGCTGGCGACTCCCTCTCTCACGGCCCCAGTGCTCTTCTACACCCGACCGAGCCCAGGATGCTAGGGTTTGGGGGTACCGGCTGCCTAACCTGCGGAGCGCGGAGCAAGGCGGGAAGGCGAGGCGACGTTCCAGGGTTCTGGCTGCTGGGGCAGCTAGGCGACGTGAATCCGGCGTTGACGTGGCAGCGGGGGGCAAGGTTAGGGTCGGCGGCGGCGAGGGAGACGGTGGCAAAGGGGATTTGGGGTTTTTTTCTGCGTCAATCGAGGTGGGTTGGGTCGCCGTCGCCGACGAGGACGGGGGACCCGGAGGAGGAGGCGGCGCATGGGCTGGGCCGTTGGTTTGTTGGGCTGAAAATGCCCCCTCTCTCAGCCTTGTGGGCCGCCCACCGCCGCCAGGGACATTCCTCAACTTACTACAGAAACACAAACAAAAACTCATGCTGCTCCAATTTACAGCCCTTTTTTGTTAGGAATCTGGTCCTTTTAAATTCCACCATCATTTAGAGTTTGCCTATCTGATTCGCACTGGTAAACATCGAATCTGGCGCCCTTTCTGCTATATAAGCACAAACATAAAAACAGTCACCCTGTTCGGCTGCTCTTATCAGCACGGCTTATCAGCCGTGGAACAGTATTTTTCTCTCACAACAAAACAGCCACAGCCGGCTTATAAGCCGCAGAAACAGCCTGCCGAACAGGGTGAGTAAGAGGCCTGAGTCGATTATCTGTGTAAACTGCAAGGTGAATTTAAAATGGTTAAGGCCAAGTCTCCAAAAGTTCAGACAGATTGTAGCAAGTAGTAGTAGTTTTTTAACAAGTGAACCAGTCTCCTCACCTATAGAAGCTTAATTAAAATACCAATCAATCAAAACTCTAAAAATACCAATCAATCATAGTCAATTTAACCGTAAACTGATTCTCTTATTTTCCCTCACTAAGTCAATCACAACCCAAAGAAGATATCATAATCTTTCGAGAGCAACAATCATGCGAGGTTAGAACAAATTGAAGATAATGAGCAGCAGAAAGTGAAGCATTGGCGGAGGGAAACCACATATTGTCTCAGAAGGAGAAGAGACAAAAAAAAATCTTGAAATTTGCAAGTTCACCAAATTACAGAAATTCTGTATGTATGTCTTGATAAAATTCTTCATAACTTTGTTCGATCTTTTCATCTGTAAACTGAACAATGTTAATAATTATTTATTAGCCTGTGTCCAAGCAATTGAAGAAAATAAGCATCTTACTGCAAGTTCCGTTATCATCGAAGACGTCCGATACAACAGATATTCAATAGTTCAAAGCTACAAATTTCCAGATACTATCGAAGCCGCTAATTAATAGATGATAGCCAAGACATATTCCAATTTTCAAATATTGGGCGCACTTTTAACAGTTATGACGCAAACATCAAAAAGTTCTGCAACATCAGCAAGACCATGATAATTTAGGATACATGAGCAGATCTAAGTTCCAGGCGTCCAGCGTCCTCAATCAAGTGGAACCAGCTGTGTATACCTCCAGTAGTTCTGAAGAACATGATAGAACGTGCAACCTGTGGCAGGTCTGAGAGTAGAGAGTTAGCTCATCTATACATAACTCTTAAAGTCGAGGCTCCCTATTCAGTTAGCAATTGAGTTAACTCAGCGTGGATCAAATAGTTCACTCAGAGGAGCACACATTTATGTGAAAAAAAAAATCCCATCTTCATTTTATATTTCTGAAACTTTGGTGTTTTGTTTCTCAGAGACCTGTAATTCCTCACATTTTGCATTTTCCTAATGCAGTGGGCACTTTGTATGTGCAACGTGGCTATCAGTAGGAGTGTAGCACACACTTGCAGAAGCCAATTGGCCTGGCAATTAAACACTGAGTATACCTGCTAGTTGACAACAATTTCACAAGGTCTCTAATGCATACGTACTTCTAAACTTAGCTTAGCTTGTACTGTTCACCTCTTCAGAGGAGTGCGTCACAAAGAGGCTTGACCAGCCTAGCTAATCAGCACCCAAACAATGCAAGTTGTCGGCCAGTTTGAATGCATCAGCATATGGAATTTCACATGAAAGGCCGTCACGGCCTTACAAATACATTAACAAATATACACACGTACGAGCAACAATACAATTTATTGAGAGCCATCAATCAGAGGGATGAGCCATGATCATTGATCACAATACATCATGTGACGCTTCGAAGCAGCCAAGGCCCCAGGACGTCATGATCTGATGGCAGACCCTACCAAATCTGTGCTGCCCCAAGTCATCGACTTCAACGAGTAGCTTGCTAGACTACATACGTACACATATACAGCTTAGCTACATTATTTTTAAGCGACCAAATAATGATATGATGCTATACTAGTACACTACAATATGCTACTATGCACTATGGTGGGTGGGGTGGGCTAACCAGTACTATATGCTAACCAATACTTACAGCTAGCAATAATGCAAACCCTATACAGACACATATCACCATCACCAATCCAGAATTATTCTCGAGGGAAGGAAAAGTCCAAAACCGCCTTCTTTCACCGGCGTTTCATGCTCACAGGCAACCAATCTCAGAGTACAGCTGCTCAAATTCTTACACCTGACCTTCAGCTGCTCAAGGCTCCTGGCAAACACCTGCTCCACCCATGTCCGCACAGGCCTCTTCTCATGTGAATCGGATGCCCATGCCGCTGCCGCCACTACTTGCTCCATAGCCACAGTGTCAATCTCCAGCCTGCACCTGGAGCCTAGAGTCTTGCTCATAGTATTGCTAAACTCCTGCAGGATATCCTCACAAAGTTTGCCAAAGTCAAATGGCTTGAAATTGATTGACTCGTCCACTGATCGTAAGAGGTTGCCCACAGATCCCTCTGGATCACCAGACGAGTTCCCGTGGCTGCTACTGCTGTCGTCATCACCATCCTGGACTTCGACCTCGTCGCCTGGGAGGTTCAAGTCGAATGGAACGCTTGATGTTCTATGCAGTCGCTTTGAAGTGCTTGGTGATTCTGCTGTCTTTTCTTGCTCATAAGAGATCTGGAGCTTCCGCTTACTGAAAGAACTGGAGTACAAAGATGCTTGATTGTTTCTCAAGGAATGCCTTGAGGAAACTACAACTTTGCCTCCAGGGCCTCCACTGATGTTGGCTGTGCCTGGCTCAACTATGATCTTCAGTTGATTTCCACGAGCTGCCACAACCTTTTCTTCTGAAAAAACATTGCCCTCTTCCATCCCAAGAGAGGCATCTTGACATCCTTGGATCATTCTTGTAGACAACACCACAATCGAGTCATTAAGGTCAGCCACCCGTCCCCCATGCAAGTCTTTGTACCTGCCAGTCTCCATGGCATGAATCAGGCTCTCCTGAACAAGGCAGTCAGCTTTGTCAACATTGTCAAGGAAGATAACTGATCGCCGCTTCCTTCTCAACTCTTCAGAGATACAGTCGGTGGCATGCTTTCCTCTGAAATTGGGGTTACCCCAGTCATGGAGGCTTAGGTCCAGATATATCAGATTCTCTGAGCTATCGTGCATCAGCTCAGCAAGTGCAACACCAACTCTCCGTTTGGCAATGCTATCCGGACCATAAAAACTAAACCATATGTCATTCTTCTTGTTTGCACCACGACGCCTCTCTGTTGACCTGCACCGCACAATGGATGCACAAATAGCACTCAAGGCTTCCTCCTGCCTCCCAACAGCCTTAAACAGTCGTTCCATGAGTAGCTTGTGATTGCTCAAATCATAACTTTGTGCTGCGAGGGGTGAAGGCCTCTGCCACTGGCCAAAGGCAGAAGCACCTCCTGAAGCTGCTGAATGCAGAGCACTAGGTGAAGTTTGATCCCAATTTGAGGAACTCCTGAAGCAAGTGTAAGGCTGTGCAGAGAAGTGAGAAGGCTTAAGATTCAGATCATCAACCTTCTTGGGCATCAGCTGGATAGACCCTTCAGCATCCTCTACATGTTTACACAGTGCATTACTTGAATCCTTGGAAGAAGATCCACGAGGGGTGGCCAACACCAAGTCAGTGGCCACAGGTGCAGCAGATGATGGGGACGCATGATCTTCAGGGTTGTCACAATTTGATGAGTTGCTATGTTGGGATGGCACAGCCCTATCTTGGAGGGGTTCATCACTCTTTGATTTCCTGACTTGAAGGTTCAATACAAGGTCTGCATTCATTTGGGTGGAAATAGATGGCGCTGAAATACTCTTTGCAGCTGTGTTGGTATGCGGATAAGACACTGCAGAAGGCCTAATAACCTCCCTTTGAAGTGCAACTGACTGTGAACTTTGGTTTGGATTTGCACATCTTTCCCTGTCAACTCGAACATCAATTTGATGTGGAAATAACTGGCAAGGATCTCTGTTGATCCTATTGCAACCTTGGTGGATTCGTAGGCAGTACTCATTCCACTTCTTCTTTAGATTCAGTATTTTTGTACTCAATACCATCTGATCATCTCTAACCTGCACTGAAGAAAAACTGTACATCTTTTATACCAATCAAATCCAAAAGTATTCATCTATCAGCAAGCTGTACAAGTTGCATTCACTATTTAACTTCAAAATTCTAGAAGATAGAAGTAGCCTCACACCTTGAGTGCATCAAACCCATTGTTAGGACCCATCATGCTGCCATTCTGCAGCATGGAAGGTAGACCTTCTTGGTGAGCTTCAGCTGTAATGCCACTTCCTCTAATGATAGTAACTTCTTGCTCATATCTATCGTTGCACTGTTGGCATCGCAGGGCCTGAGGGCAGGAATTTGCTGTGAGGCTATTTGCTTCATAGGTATCGCACATAAAACCTCCAAAAGGAACAAACGACTCCATGAAACTGCAAATTACAAGTTTGAACTGTTAGATCCTGCCGATGCTAATGAGCATAACTTGAAAAATCATAAACAGGAGCTATCTGGTGGCTATGTCACTTTGTAGCAAACAGCACATGTTACCCCTTGTTATTAATTTCTTCCACAAGAGAAAGAAATTTTGCACAAGACTCAAACTGTAAGATGTCCAAATTCAAGCATATCTGGAGTTTACTAACCAAAATTATCTACTACTAAAATTTGTAGTACTACACTGACTGAGGCCATCAGACATGTGTGGAAACACCCATACTACAAAGGGCAAGCACACAACTCCAGTACTCCATAATCCACACTCCTCCAAAATATTAAACAAGTCAAGAACAGCATCATAAAGTAATCACAGTACTCGTGGTGACAAGCAGACAAAAAAGAAACGTTCATCCTTCTTGTGATAGACTAAGCACAGCAAGTCAGCAATCACCGCACATGGATGCACAATAAATAAAATCTCTACAACTAAAAAGAACTGTGTGTTATCATTTTCGTCTCGCTAATGACCCCCGCCCCGCGCTAATGTTTCACCACGCCCCCTTCGTCAGTCGTTTCACCACCAAAAAAACAAAAAAAAACTGCGAAAAAAAGATCCCCAGCCGGAAAAAAAAAACTCCAAAAATCCTCTCCATCCCCACGCGGCCATGACTCCCACGCGCTGCCGCCTCCTCTCCCTCCCTGCCGCGAAGCCACTCGTCGCACATGCGCCGTCGACCTCGCCGTTCACGCCCGCGCCATCGTCCTCGCCCCTACCCCACCGAGGACGACGCCGCCCGCCCCGGTCCCGTCAAACCGCCGCCACAGACCGCCCCGCCCCTATTGCCGAGGCATCCGCCGTCGACCTAACCCCTGCCCCTGCAACGCCCTGTTTGCGGAGGCATCAGGTGCTCCCACCGACGGCTGCTGCGTCGATCTGCTCGAGTGCCTAACCTCCGCCTGCCGCTGCCGAGGCATCCGGTGCTCCCACCACCAGCGGCTGCTGCGTTGATCTCCTCGAGTGCCCAACCTCCGCCTGCCGCCGCCGAGGGAGAGACTGCCTCGTCCAGATCAATGTGTACTCTGAACTTCAGACTAAATTCACAGCCACTCAGACAGATGTGCTTACCTTCACCTAGCAGTCCCTGTTCAGCTGCTATTGTGCATCACAACATGTTTGCTGCTGTCATGATTATGCTGGTTGTTGATTAACTCCGAAGCTTTTTTGTAACTAACCTGCGCTGGAGTGTCTACACTTCCTATATAGCAGCCAGTCTCATCTGGTAATAACTTGATGTCTATATCATTGCTCACACTTGCTTGCATTTCTCCTGTTATTAGTTTGGCAATTATTCTTGTTTATCAAAGCTGAATAGTGTGTGTGTTTTTTTATGTGTGTGCAAACTGAATGTAGGATATCAGAGTGATTATTGCAAATATTAGTACAAGAACCATTGCACAGGAAGTGCATCCCTTGGGAACACATAATCTACTGTCTGAATACATGTTTGAATGGGTGTATCTACATCTCTTTTTTCCTTTGAAATGCTTGTTTGAACGGGTGTATCTGCATCTGTGAGAAAGTTAGTGTCCTGAGACTTCAGGTTAAGGAACCAAGGTTTTTGATCGCCATGGAGGAATAAATTTGCCATCTGAAAAACTATTGTTGCCAACCAGGCAAAATATTGTTTGTATCTAGGCAAATAATTTATAGTGTTCAGTTTAACAAAAAAAAAATACTAGGCATGCTTGTATAGTTTTCAGTTTGGGAAATTTACTGTTTTCAGTCAAGGAAAATGCATATCCTGATGCAAGACATTTTTAAAGTCTAAATCTTTGAAACATCAAACTGAATTATAAAAGCCTGCTACATATAACTAAATGGCCAAACTGCAGATTATCTGATGGCTAAACTGAACAATTGTTTGATGGCAAAACTGAACAATTGTTTAATAAACTAAACATGTTAATACATAAAACTATCTGAGACTGAAACTATAAATGACTAAAGCTCAATAGATTGGCCACAGAAAAATGAAACTGAAGATTTGTCTTATGGATAAACAGCAGTTGCAAGTCAAAGATCTCCTGGCTGCTGCCTGCTGAAGGCAGCCGCTGGCCCTGGCCGCTAGCCCTTAGAATCTGGTTTCATAATTTTGACTATTTCTTTTGCCTACATCTTCATTCAGTACTACGCAATTAGCATTAAGAAACAATAATCCACTTATGGTGCTTCTTTAGCATGAGCAGATATGCATTAGTTTGAATTTTTTTGGAAAGTATGGTGCTTCTTTAGCCTGGGCAAATAAGCTACTGAAAAGTTGTCAGAAACCGTAAACCATACTTTTCGGATGATGAATAGCACACACTGAATTTTTTTCAATAGCTTTGATCTGGAAAATTCATCTAACATAATAGTATCTCCTAAGTTAACAGCCAATAGAAGAGTGGATTGAAGATTTGGAGCAACTCATATTCCAACAACCTAGCACATATCCAGGGTACGAACCAATCTGAAATGAACAAATATTCAGAGTACTATTGCAATTATCTAGGGCAGTATGGGGTCCAAATTATCTGTTGCCGGTGGAGCTTAAACGGAAGCTCCTGTTCTAGGGATTATAACCGATGATTCTATGTATGGGACTATAACTGATGATTCTACGTATTCCCATAGCGACGCACAGGCACTCAACTAGCAGTAAAATAAAAGAAATAAACAAGTGATCTGGCGATGGATAGAAAAGGAGTACCTTGTAGTAGCAGGCATGGACAAGGCAGCGACCGTGGTGGCTGGAGCTGGAGGAGGCACGAGTCCGGGTGCAGGGCCGGCGTCGCGCACGGCGGTGATTGGCAGCAGCTGGAGTTCCCAGTCCTTGTCGACGAGCGGGAACTTGGAAAGGAAGGCGAGGTAGGTCTCGTAGGTGGCCGACCAGCCCATGACCCAGACCGTCTGGCGGCCGGCGGCTCTGCGCGTCTCGAGCAGGCGCGTGACCTCCGCCACCACCCGGCGAGCCGCGTCCTGCAGGTCGGCCTCGTCGGGCACCAGGTCCTTGAGGTCACCGATGCTGAAGATGAGGCCAGAACCGGGCATCGCCGGTGCCGCCGCCGCGACGGCGAGGAGGTCCGTTTGATGAGTGACGGGGAGGATGCGGTACGGCGACGCGTTGGCGAAGTCAGCGGCGGCGGACGCGGCCCCGACGCCGACGAGCATGGGGTTGCGTCCGCGGGCGAGGATGTCGGTGATGCGGCGGCAGTTGTCCTCCCCCGGCGCGGCCCCCGCGAGCGCGGGCGCGGGCGAGGGGACGTCGGCGTCGTCGGCGGCCGCGAAGCTGCAGAGGAAGAGCGGCGGCGGGCGCGCGCGCGTGGGGAGGCCGCGGGCGAGCAGCGGGACGGGCGGCGCGGGGCGGAGGATGGCGAGCTTGATCTCGTTGCTGCGGAAGCCGGCGTCGGCGAAGACGCGGCTGACGAGCGGGTCATCGAGGATGGCGAGCACGAGGTGGGAGAGGTCGACCTTGACGGCGTTGGGGAAGGTGGACGGCTGGTGGTGGTAGAAGTGGAACGTGTCCGGGTTCCGGCGCTGGTTGGCCTGGGAGCGCTTGATGGCGGCCATGAGGGAGTTGGCGACGGGGGGCTCGTGCTGGTCATTGCTGCTGGTGGCGGTGGTGGAGGCAGAGGAGGTGGGGGTGGAGGGGAGGCGGTCGAGGGAGACGGCGAAGCAGAGGTCGAGCGCCTTGAGCTGGAGGCGCGGGGAGTAGGCGGCGCTGCGGGCGCGGGCGAGCGCGTCGCGGAGCAGCGGCGCGGCGGTGGGCGCGAGCAGCGAGGCGATGAGGTGGAGGGAGGTGGTCTGCGCGTGCGCCCGGCGGCGCGCGGAGGCGACGGCGGCGTCGAGCGCCGTGACGGCGGGCGGGGCGAGGCACTGCCGCGCGGCGGGCACCGGCGTCGGCATGGGCGGATTGGATTGGGATTAGATTTGACGGGGCATGGGCATGGGGGCCAAGCGTAAAAACGCGAGGAGTGAAACGGGAATTGACGGCAAAGGCAGAGGGCGGGGGAATGGATGGCCGAATGGGAATGGGAAAGCGGGTGCTGCTGCTGTACTCTATTTTATATCGCCACCATTTTCTATTCACCTTTTCTTCTGGTTTTTCCAGTGGAGTTTGATGAGTAGAGAAAGGAAAAAAAAATGCTGTGCGCAGAAGGCTCTGCCGCTGCTGATGCTTTTGGAAGATGTCGTTGCTGCGGCTGATGTGGGCCCCACGCGTCACTCTCACGGCACGCTCTTTTGGGCCGGGGTGAGGAGGGTGATGCGGCAGTGGGCCCACGCGCCGGGTATTCGTGGGAAATTCGGTGGACAGCACTGCACTGCTCTGCTCTGGTCTGTTCTTTCCTCCACTGTGACAGACTCGTGATCTTTCTGAAAGATCAGCACATATAGATATAGGCTGCGTTTAGATGCAAAATTTTTTGTAAAACGGCACTGTAGCTCTTTTTGTTATTATTTGGCAAATATTATCCAATTATTGTCTAATTAGGCTTAAAAGATTCGTCTCGTCCATTTCGTCTAAACTGTATAATTAGTTTTATTTTTTATCTATATTTAATGTTTCATACATGTGTCTAAAGATTCGATGTAACGAAGAATCTAAAAAATTTTGTAAAATTTCTGAGAACTAAACAGGGCCATAGATTCTCGCCCAAATCGCAACAGGTACACCGCGCCCAGTTGCTTCAACAGAATCACATGTATTCCACCCACCGTCTAATTCGGCTTTGGCACTTTTGATTATTGTAGTAGTGTTATAACATGGAGCTAGTGGAGCTACAAATCACATGTTATAACATGTAGCCTGAGTCAATTCGGACAACAATAACGGTCATTTGGTGCCACTCTCGTCTGATTCAGCTTTGGCACTTTTGATTGTTGTAGTAGTGTTACAGCATGGAGCTAGAAATCATGACTTTATCGGCTTCTTTTCTTCTTAGTTCATTTTTTACATCGGAAACCAAAATGACTCCAGGCTACTGCAGTTTTTTTCTTTCGAGAGGTTGCCAAGGCACCCAAAAGCTATACCAAACAAGGCATTTAGAGAACATATCAGGCCATGTAGTAGTAAGAGTAACATGGATCATAACTTTATGTGCAAATGTTAGTCTGCAGCTATCCAATATCGTTTTGCTACAGCTCTTACTCAGTTCGCGGAAGATTGTACTCCAAGCATGCAATGATATCAGTGCCACACCGATTAATTTAGTTGCATCTAACTACTCTACATGCTTTGTTGCTGGTAATATATCGCTTTCGTATCTTGATTGAAAGTTGCATAACAATTCTTTTCCTTCGGGGTGAAACTTTTCTAGACACAAGTTGTTATTCTTTTAGTATTGTCTTAACTTTGAAAAGTAGACCTCTCATCTTTAGTAAAAAAGAGGGTAGAGGCTGGGGTGCCCTCCGGCTTCGAGGAAGCTTAATGTAGGGGACCAGATTCTAGTCTGGCCGGTGACGTCACTCGGTCCCAGCGAGCGCGCCACCCGGGGCTCGAACCCGGGACCTCCCGCTAAGGAGTTTGGTCACTTGACCATCCCGGCTGAGCACCCTCCACACTCATATTTAGTAAGATATAGACACGTGTTAGTCTTAGTACGTACACATGTCTTGTTCTATTATCAATTTCTTTTCTTGTAAAGATGTGTACTTAAAGATATCGATGTATATAGACAACACTTTATTAAAATATAATTGTATTAACTCCGGTCAATTCAGCGACTACATACGTCAAAGAACTACATACGTCTTAACTTTCCTTAGCCAAGGACGTCTTGGTGAGTGGACGTAGCAATATGCAGCGTTGTGTGGTGCTTGGTGGGTGTGGTGTGGGGTGGGAGCCAGAAGATAGTGAACGTGAAAGAGCAAACAAGTAGTGCGGTGGCTGCTGCTGATTGCCGAGTGCTCTGGTCGACTTTTGTCCGAAAGGCGCCCCGGCCCTTTTCACGGATAAGCATATTTTTGTCTTTTCCTTGCTCCTGCTCCATTTTATTCCTACTAACATATCGAACAATCTAGAGACAAAGTAGTATAGACAAAAGTCTCACACAGATTAGCGAATTTTTTTTATAAGTTATAATAGCTAGAGCAAACTAGCTATTATTTTTTATAATCTGAGTGATTAAATATTTTACAATAGGCTGTCTCTAAACTGTAAGCTAAGCTATGGATTAGCTAATTAAAGTTTTTTACTATTACCCCCTTCACTCCAAATCATAAGTGGTCCTGACTTTTTTTTAGATGCTTAGTTTTCATTATAGTATAATATAGTCTAAATCTAGATGCATAGAAAAACAATGTATCTGAAAAATTAAAATAATTTATAATTTAGAATGGAGGGGTAGTAATTTATTTTAATCAATCTAAACAGGGTCGTAGTCGGCTAAGCTCAAAACGTATCTTTGTGGACCCCAACACGATCTAGCACACCAGCATAGAACATATCATCACCTTTGAGGCATTGACAGGTACCACTCATCCATCCTTCTGGACAAAACTTATACTGTTTGCATATTATTGTGTGCAGTACAATTGCTAACCAATCACATCTAAGGGGAGATATTCTTCAATTAATCCAAACATGTTGCCCTTGAGGTTTTTCTCCTTTCATCACCTGATACATATGTATGGTCTTTTCTTTCAAATAATCATGCATGGAAGAGTCTAAAAAACGACCACTCATGACAGGAATATGTGATGCAAGCATCTCTATTACATACATGTGCTCATCAATAACATCCTTCGTGCAATATATATGCACAGGGGACATAGCCCCTTGCCCATTAGATCCTAGCAGCGCTCCGGTGGGGTGCGGGAGCCAAGGAGGGAAGAGAAGAGTGAGCACAGGAGTGAGGAAAGCAAGTTGACTGTCAGATAAGGGCCGAGGTTGACGCCCGCAGGATTAAGGGCCGGAGGGTGAGATTTGAGGGCAACCTTTGTTTATGATTGAGCCCTCGAAATTTAGTTTCAAAATAATTATTTCAAAGCCTTGCTAGAGTTGCTCTAAGTGTATAGACATAGGTCTCATCTAGATCAGCTTAATTTTTTATAAGTTGTAATAGCTAGAGCGAACTAGCTAATATTTTTAATAATTTGAGTGGTTAAATAGTTGAACTATTTGGATTAACTAGAGTTTTTTATCTAGAAAAGTCAAAATGACTTATAATTTGAAGTGGAAAGAGTAATAATTTATTTCAATCAATCTAAACAGGGTCATATATGGTAGGCTAAGCTCAAAACATATCTCTATGGGCCCCTACACGATCTATCGTAATGTGTACTAGCATAAAACACATCATCACCATTGATAACTACCACTCATCCATCCATCTGGACAAAGCTTACACTATTTGCTTATTATTGTGTGAAATAGAGCTGCTAACCAATCACATCTAAGGGAACATATTCTTCAATTAATAATCCAAACAGGTTGGTCATGAGGTTTTCCTCCTTTCATCACCTGGTATACATATATGGTTTTCTTTCAAATAGTCATGCATGGAAGAGTCTAAAAAAAATGAAACGACGACTCATGGATGGAAGGAATATGTAGTGCGCAAGCATCTCTATTATGTATAGTTGTGCTGATCGGTAGCATCGTCCTTCCTCCCTCCAATATATATGCACAGGGAACAGGGACCTACTTTCTAGTCATTATCAGGATGCAAATACGAAAAAAAAAGATTGGAGTTGGACGTGCACCAGCATCCAGCAGGCAGCACCCGTCGACCGATGGATGCTGTGTTGCGTGTCCACGCACCTGGCCAACCACCATGCATTCCAATGCTTTTGTGCTTGTGCTTGTCAGCTTGTGTGCTTTCCATGGATCCCGGCCGATCCTTCCTTTCATCTCATCAAAATGCATGACACACCATGCATACGAGTTGCTTTCACACGTACCATCCTCTCCTCTTCTCTTCTCTTGGTATACATATATACACTTGTTCAAATAATGCTATTTCGACAATAATGACTTATTAGCTTGTTGATGCACAAAGTTATATTACTGCCACGCAACACACTTTATTGCCTAATATGTTGTAGTAAGATTAAAGCTACTAGATAGATAGATATAGATAACCATGCGCATGCATTGTAATAACTTCTTTGTTTTTTGGTGACACACCACAAAAGCACTATGTGTATATCGTGCCCATGCAATTATTACTTACATACACGTCAACAGAAAGAAGAAGAAAAGATCTGTGCAACTTGACAAATCTATCACGACCAATTCCTTTTAGTCAAAATCGATCGATCGCATAAAGATAAAGACGATGATAGATGGCCTCATAAAAACAAAAACAAAAACTCAGTTGGTGGATCGGAAAGAAAAATGGCCAACTTCCATCAATGTTACACCACAAACATCACGCTCCTAGCTTTACAATTCAAAAGCTGTCAAAAGTGACATCTGGGTCCTTACCACCGTATAAGTGTAGTGCTTGAAATTATTGTTCTCACATGCTCTTCCAAAATAGCATTGGAGGGTCCAAACGTTCATGTACAACTTATTGACTTCTTAGGGCGCCGCTTAAGCGTGGTATATTGAACATTTCTCTACCTTTAATACAAAGATGTACAAATCTTTTGCGTGTTCGAGAAAAAAATAGCATTGGATTATATTGGTAAAAATATCGCACATGCTTTGCCCAAATTATAGACACTATATATAGACTAATGTTGATTGCTGACCATTAAGATAAAAATGGACTATATATCTTTCATTCATGGGATTCCAAGTTTAATTATTGTGTGTTGCTGCATGTTAATGTTAGGAATATGAATTATATATTAGTTACATTAGCACCAATTTAATATGTAGTATCATATGAGCAATCTAACAATATAAAATTTGAAATACTATAGACTCATGGTAGCATGGTTATCTACCAATACTCCAATAGGTAGTCTACATAAATTAAAGCCTTTTTTCTCAAATACGTAAAAGGTTTGTGCATCACTGTTATAAGGTAGAAGAGTTTGAGCTACAACGATGCACTTCGGACACCCTAGGCAGTCTAGAGTTATAACAACAGTCGAACCTCCCTAGTTTCTAGGTTCACACTAATTTATTATTCATGGGCTAAATAACCGAAGTAGCAACGGTAAAGTGGCCTAAGAAGTGCCTTGCGTCACCGCCGCTCGCTACGATACTACCCGTATAAGCCTTCTTTTTGCTGGCGTGCTTGGCGTTGTGGTCATGTATACCTATACGCTGCATGATTACGAACGACTTCATCTTGCTTGGACGCTAGCACCGGAAAGAGGCTCTGTGCCGCTAGGCACTCGCTCTGCATCGGTAATATCGGCAGGTTAGTGGTTGCTACACAACTTGGATATGCACCGGGAGTATTTTTTTTACCATCTCCGTAAATCCATTTTGAAAGACGGACACTTTGTAATTGCCTCCATAAATAAAATAACAGTCTCCGAAAGTCCTCAGGTATTGTAGGAGACGGGTGAGTTTTGTGACTATCCCTGTTAAGGATTGGGTTGTGTCTCGTGAAATCATTTATGTATTAGCGATTCTTGTTTTTGAAAGCTATTCTTGTTTTTGAAACTTCTTTTGCTAAATGAGAGTTGACATAGATATACCCTTTTTGTCTCTTGTCATCTATGTACCGTGCCACTGTTTAGTCATATAAATGAACATTTAGGACCCTGGGGCTCATTACACTGTAGGTAGGGACTATATGGGTGTGTGGTCACCAGACAAGTTGTGCATTATTGGTGAACAAGGTGGGTCAGTATACTTGCCCTCCTCTGGAGCTGATGATATTTAATGTAACGTGCTATAGCCGTCAAATTTATTTACAACTAAAATCGTTCCTGAAATCAATTTTTCCAAAGCAACCCCCGCCGCTTCACTCAACTGAACTAGAAAACCAGGCGCGGCTTTGCCGCGCCGGTCTTTTAGCACCTGGCCGGTATGACTCGCAGTTGTTAAGGTTAATTTCATACCGCCCAGTATGACTCGTAGTTGTTACGGTTAATTTCACGTAGAAAATGGTTCGCCGGTGGACTTGCGTATCTAGCTAGTTACATTATAAGTTGCAGCAAAAGAGTGTAACTAATATATGGATATTTGTATATTTGCAAAAGGATCCACTTATAACATTACTGAATGTAACAAAAGAGCAAGGACTTTGTGTCATCTTGGTTCAAAATGGTAAGTGAAAAGGCAGTTTCTTCTTATACAATCCCTGAAATATAAGGATAGTAGCAAAATATGTTTTTCTCGTTTGTTTAATATATGTTTCCTGTGTATAAATTGTGCATATGAAAACCTTATATTTACCTCAATGACCACTTTTGCTTCTTTGATTTGCCACATTGGTAAGGTTGTTATCAACAAATATTTGCCAATGATAGCTGTTTACATAATATGAAGAAGTTTGTTTTTGTAAGAGCAGGGAAATTATAGAGGACAAAACTTGTACTTAAAATACAAGTTAGAGTGCAATTAATTTGCTCGTGCTTATTAAAATTGATATAGTTTTTCGAGTCTCATAAACAGGAGATGTGAAAGTGAAATGATTTTATGATGCTAGCATTGTTTATCATTGAAGATGATATATCTGAGAACTGTGAGGCTCGAAACTTCGCTTTATTTCTTCCTGATCCATTGTAATGTAGAAAGTGAGAACGGGCACTATATCCAAATCAATCAACAACTAACGTCTTGTTCACTTGAGCTTATCAGCCAAATCAGCTAACCATTCAGCAGTGTTTTTCTCTCACAACAAGTCAGCGAACAGTACATTCAGCCATGACTTATCAGCCAAGCGACAAATATACTCTCCATCTAGCATGTCTTCTTTCATATCTGGTTTACCTAAACTTAACTAAATAAGAGCCGTAGTAGATAATTGCTAAGCATCACTTGGAGCAGGCAAAATAGATATCAGACCAATTGGACAGCTAAGCATGGATCAATTTGACAGCTGAAAAGAGGTGCACATCATTAGAAAATAATCCAAGAGGTGAACTGCGACTACAACTGGTTGAAAAGGCATAAAATTGTTATCCATGAAATTAAAAGATACTATATTATTATTGAGGCGGTAGATATATTGGGCACACAATATCGCTAAAATAATAATATATCCATTCATCTATTGAATACTTCATGTGGCTAGAAACCTTGTGGAAAAGCTATCATGATACAACTGCATCAAATGCATAAGGAAAAAAAGGGGGTCATGGAGAAGAGGATAATAATTTGTGTTAAATCAAAGTAGAATATTTGTTAGGCCGCAAACCTGCATCTGTGGTATAACTGATTAATCATGATTACTTGGAAGGAAGGACCAATAGCGTCAGCACTCTTGTTTGCTGAAATACAGACAGCAAATGTAAACTTATATGACTATCTTTTTTAAAATTGTGTCCAATTGTAGCTACTTGTATGGATTTCAGAAGTTTTTTTATTTGAAAGAGGAATCAAAACTGAGAGGAACAGGGATACAGAAACTAAAGCGGCTACTGCAAGGAGGTAGCAACCTAAAAAAAACTGCATTGGTAATCTAGGATTTTTAGATTTGTTTAACCCAATCTTACAATAGCAAACGCAGGGATATATTAGATTGGTAAGAAGTCTCAATTCGAAATTCTCTATCTAGAAAAATGGCTCTCAATTTGAAATCTTGTATCTAGATTTTCTGCTAATCTAATTCGAACGCAGATGTTGAGGCCAGCATCGAAGAGAAGCAGCTTCTAAAATTCAAGTCAAGGATGCAAAGAAGAGTGAAGATAAACAACGCGCACCTTATGGTTTGCAGCTTGCTGGCTCCACGCGGATAACTACAAAGCCGGCCGACTAACCATGGAGCGAGTAGAAGTGTCGGAGCAAGGCCCCTTTTGCGGCGAGATAAAGACAGACAGTGGATCGGGTAGCAATGGATTAACATATGTGCTGCATTTAAATAGAAAAAAAATTGAGTAGTGGAACTGTGCACATATTTGGTAATAGATGAAGCTGTATTCTGAGGAAAGAACAGACCATACTTCTCTATTTGCTTTTGTGTTATATTTATTTCAAACTGAATTTGTCACAAAAAGTAGAAAAATAGTTGTGCAAAATGATTAAGTCGCTGATTAAATTTTGTATTTGTAATCTTGAAAGTTTGAGAAGATGTATGACTAATATGAAATCTGAATAACTTAGGAATAATGAGATTTATCTATCTATATCATGATTTATGAGATATATATTTTATATAAATTCGGCTCAGAATCATGGCATTAAAAAAGTCCCATTCTCTAAGCAGAGGAGGAGAATGTACCTGGGGCAAGCTATAAGTCGATCTAATTCAAATTGCAATAAGGATAACTTGCATATAAACAATTTCTTCCAAGTTGTACATAACAAATGACACCACACCTAAGTATGCCAGATTTTGAATCATAGTTAGCACTGAGAAATAGGGGAATTGGTTGTGATAATATATCCAAGTAAACCTAACACACATTGAGAATTATAAGGAAGTGTATACTCACTGGAATGAATCATTATCTGCAGCTAATCAAATTAATCAAGAGGCTACCAAAGCTGGTGTCTCCTGTCAAAAGGTGAAAGCAAAATCGTGAAATAAGATCATTTGCCAAACTCACTGGGAGAATATCAGTGCAAGTATGGCTGTACGGGAGGGCAAAGATCAAACTGGAACCACTTGATATGATGATTACCTCACCTGCTCGATTGATGCCGACATCCTGTTCTTCATAGCCACACTACAAGCACGGAGATTTGCCAGTTCTAAAAAAGGATGCAGGCACCAGAGCAAGATATCTAGAAAGCTCCCCTCCTCTAAACTCACATTTCCCTTTCCAATTGGTGCTAAACAAGCCAAGAGAAAGGAACATAGAGAGGTCCTCACCGAGCATCGACTTTGAAATATCATAGCCAATCCAGTGGTGGCCATGCGCATCAAATGTCTCACCACTAAGCCCAGAACCACATCCTGGTAATCACAGCACACAAAGTCATCGTAGGTAAACATATCTATAAACATAGATATCTTTCGGTTGCCAGAACTGATTGTAATTAAGAGGTCTCACAGCATGTATTTTTGCCCCCATCAAAGCAGAATACTTTCTGTTGTTCTAGCCAACGCGATATGCCATGATTCATGAAGGAGAGCTGTAGAAGAGAGTAAGCTGACCTATGTCGAGAAGCAGCTTGGGGACGCCATCGTTGAGAAGAGCGAGCAGCTGCAGCGCCCTCTCGAAAATCCTAGACTGAAAGAAGGCATGTGACTTCGCGTCAGCGCCGAAAAATCGGCAAAGCTCAAATCAAATGGGGGGAGGCGCTTCACTTGCTCACTTGGATTTCGATGATACGGGAGAGGGAGGTGTACTTCAGGGCCTCCTACTCGTTGTAGGACACATCCGGCGCCGCCTGGAACTCCGACAGAGGGATTCTCACTGCCCTTTGAGTGTGCGGCGGTATACCGGATTGGGAGGGGGAGCCGGGGCTGGAGAGCTCATGCCCCATGCCCGCGCCGGGGTGGCCGTACCCGCTGTGCCTGCGTTCGTCGCCCGCTCTGAGGTCGCCGGAGCCGTCACACCCGCACCGCCGGCCGCGTCGGGGTCGCAGGCGCAGCTAGGGCCCCCGCCGGCGCCGGGATGGCCGGGGCCGCCGTGCCCGCGCCCCGCCTGCGTCGGTGTCGCCGGGGACGCTGGGTCCCCCACCCGCGCCGGGATGGCCGGGAAGGCGGCGCGGCAAGCGGAGGGTCGAGTCGAGGGAAGGGGCGACGGAGCAGGCAGAGAAGAGAGGCGCAGAAGCGGCGCATCGGCCCGCGAAGGTTCGTGAGATGTCGGGTAGATGACAAAGCGGATCTCAGACCCGAACCGATCCATATCGGACGGACCAGATCGTGAGCTGGCCTGATCCAACGATCAGAGGGCTAACGGGCGACGTGGCCCTATCCACTGCCCGCGGTTTCTCCTGCAGATTCGTTATTAGAAGATAAATGGTGGTCTAGCCAGCTAAGCGTATTTTATTTGACAAATTTACTATGTTTTATTTTAATAAAATATCAAAAGTAGTAATTGATTTTGATATCAGGAACTAGCCTTGGCAACATGATAAAAGCATGGAGACAGTAGTAAAATTTGTCTTTCTCGGATGGACATGGACTAGCTCGTGGTGGTTGTTTCAGCTGATAGTACGTAGATTTCACCTATAGCTAGGTATATAATATATGGTGTAAAAAAAGGTATATAATATATAAAAAAAATGAAAAGCAGAAACGAGTTTGTCATGGAGGTGTGGCCACTTTATAACGACAACAACTAGTGAGCTACCACAGCCCATCCAGGTGAAGGTGAAGGAGTTGGCCCTTGGTCGCTGGAACGGAGGGGTCGAGACCAACCTGCATCCGCTTCGCCCCACGGGTAACATGTCAACGTTTGACGAAGAGGAGGCCAAAGCATGGAAACATCGAAACCGAGCTGGCAAGACATTCAGATCAAGCCCAGTAGTGGAGCTAAATGTTTGGCTATAAATCAAGTAGTAAAAGTCAACTTATATACAATAGTTGTCTCTTATTTATCTACAAAACTGTTTTGTTACTACTTTTATCTATATCTCACATTTTCTTTCCTACTCCCTCTTCGGTTTCCTAAAGGATGTTGTTTTCGGTTGTCTTAAGTCAAACATTTTCAAACTTATAACTACAAATAAATTCTTTTGGGTTGAGTTTGAAAATATGAAAGTGATGTAAGTAGATTCATTTCAAAATGTACTTTCATACAAGTATATATTGACTATATTTTATAAATATTTTATTGCAAAAAGTAACGGTTAAAGTTGTTTTTGAGACCGTGTCGCTATCCAAAATGACATTTTAAACTTTAACCACCGCCGGTTCCCCGTCGATGCCCTCCCACCAGGGCTGCCGCTCCCCTTTCCCGCCACTCCCTCCAGTGTATCTCCCCTACTCCATCGGGCTACCTCACCACTGAGCATGCCTCCTCCTCAGCCAACCTCTGTCACGGTGTGTTCTCCCAACCGCCGTCGCCCTGTGCCTGACCACAGGCAAATCCCCCCTGGTGTCCTCTTTGTCTAATTCCCTTGTTTGTCCGACCATTTTCTTGTTGGATTTCTTTGTCGGCACCCATAAACACTGGGCCCATACTTAGCGACGACTTTCTGCCGAGGTCGCCTCCCTCCATCAGGGATAATCCCTTGCTCGGTCGACTCCCTTTTCGATGAGGACCCTCCCAAAGACGAACTCGCCTCCCACATCAGGGATAATCCCCTAGTCGGTCGACTCCCTTTTTGACGAGGACCCTCCCGTGATGAACTCGCCTCCCTCGCCGAGCAACCTCACCATCAGTTGTTTATTGGGCATCAAACACGGGCATAGGAAAGGAGATAAAAAAGGACATGCCGACATATGGGTTCACAAAATGTCATTGTGTATACACATGAAGGAAGGGGCCTAATTTAGGTAGTGCTATTGGAGATGATAGTAGAAACCAGGTGTGGCAGAACCGCCTAATTTAATACCCTCCCAAGAGTACTTGTCTTCCATTAGACACTAAGTACCCAAGGGAGAGCACTAAACTCTGCGATTCCGTCAAGCACACCCGAGGGAGAACTCGAAAATCCACATTTTTACCTCAGGATCATAAATGAGAGATAAAGCTTACAACATCTTTACCATTTCTTACATCACTTTTAGTACAACATCAGGGTAATCCATTGTTTAATTATAACAGCAGAAAATAAAAATGTTATCAGAGTTCAGCGGGAATGAAATCATTTGATGATGAGTTAAATATTATCATGATGCACATTTATATACAAGAATTCATAATAGGTGGTAAATCTTCTCTTTGTAAAATATTTTTGGTGAGAGTTATAAATCAACTCTATATCCGCAACGTAAGGGAAATCCTCACTGAGCCCACCAGGAGGTTTCCACACATAGAAGTCAGCTTCAAGAACACCTGTCACCTGCAACAGGGTAGAACAAACCCTGAGTACTCAATTGTACTCTGCAAGACTTACCCGTCAGAAGAAAAGAAAAGACTCCAAGGATATGCAAGGCTATCTGGCGTGTGGGTCATTGCAACTGCAGGAAGCATTACTAAAGGTGCATCCTTATATTTAACTTTTATTAGCAGTCATCGGTAGTTCATTAACCCACCATTCTAGTAAGCACCTGTTCTACTTTCAAGCAAAGGTTGAGCCATCAGAACCATTTTTCCATCTTTCATCTTTCATTTCTTACTACGGTGCCAGAGTGCAGTCAAGTCGTACCGTCACGTAGAAACGGCGATTCGCGAATCAATGTGCCCAGCTGGGTACCCCGAAAAACACACGCCTCGCTCGTACCCTAGGCACGAGCGAGACCAACCCGTTCCACTCCTGTCACAGGTTCCAGGTCCCCGTCCAAACTTGGACTCCAAGCCCCCACACTTGAGGCCCGGCCTCAAAGTGATGCTTAGACCTCCACCTATCCCCGCCTCCAATCAGTCGGTCCGGAAAGAGCCGGAGCCCATGACAAGAGAGTAACCAGTCTTCCTAGCCCCCATCCGCTAGTATATGCTCGGGATAATAAATCTGTGACTTGACCGGGGATCCAGTGCAACGAACGGTCCTTAATCGACACAGGTGGGACAAATGCAACCAGAGCCTCGCTCGGATTGCCCAACCAAGTCCATATCCAATTCCAAGTATAGTCCCGCCCGGTCTCCAATTATTATCTATATATAATCCATGTGATAGTAACATGATAATAGTAGCAATAATATATTTCCTATCTCTCGCGAGTGACAGGTAATCACTCGACTTCTACCGGAGTCCTGTAGCATAGCAATCTACACGATCTTGACATACTAGTAAGACTCATGGGATCAGGATATATATATGCAAGTGGGTTTCATTCAACTCCTTAAAACTTAATGCACAAGCATAAATAAAGTGCAGCATAATAGAGGTTATGCACCGGGGCTTGCCTGGGTAAAAATATAACCAAATGTTAGTATGCCATCTCCGGGGTACGATCACCATGGCATCATCTTTTGGGTCAACGCCAAGTCCTCCGGTTGATCCATCGATCCATCATCGTTCCTATTATGATTTACGCGAATGCAATGCAGAGACATAAGTAAAAGACAGCAATCGCAACTCTCGTCGTACGACTACGTCTCGCAAGCTAACGAGCTAGCCACACAGAAACTCACTAGGCCACGTATCCACGTTGTCGATTCAAACGTTATTTCTTAACAAGTGTTTTAGTTATATAAACCCGAGATGTCACGTTATTCATTTTATCGATTTACTACATATTCAAACCAGAGCTTATTAATTATCCTAACAACTAATTATTTTGGAACTACAAAAATTACAGTGGACACCTAGTAGTACTAGAAGTTTACTATAAAATTTCTAGGATTAATGCTATCACTGATTATTCATAACACTGCTTACAAGTTTATGTTTGATAATATTAAATATCTCGAAGTAATTAAAGCAAGCCTAAAAAATATTATAAAACTACGTGAACTAATTACACCTTTATCTAGATCATGATTTTTATTTGATTTATTACGGATTTACTATGAATTTCTAAAGGTTCAATACATTTAAGAAAAGACAAGAAACTAATAACATAATTAACTAATCACATAATTTCAAATGAGCTTTAAAAATTATGAAATTAATATGGAAGATAGAGTTTGATTTTAGATGAATTTAGGAAGAAGAATTCCTGGAATCCGAGTTGATATGATGGAGATATAAAATTCGCAAGATAGCTGTTCAGGTAAATAAACACGAACTTTGAAAGAGACGTACATGGGCTTGCACGTGAAGCTGAGTTTCGTGCTCGCGAGGCACGTCCGCCATGGATGACCGCTCGAGCTAGTGGATGCAAGTAATTAGAGGGAGGTGAGTGGCAGCTCGGAGTTCTGCTCGACCATAGCGGCCATGGCAGCGTGCTCTCTGGCGCGGAAAAACCAGACGAGCGCGTACTGGACATGGAGAGAAAGCGAGGCAGGACGGTGGTGCCGGTGGTCGAGCATGGGAAGGGACCGAGTGGAGGAACGACGGTAGCCGAGCTCGAGCCCGACGATGGCCATGGCTGGCGCTTGCGTTTAGCGAGCAGAGCGAGAGAGAGGGCCGAGGACAGAGAGACAGCGAGGACGAATGAGGAGTTGTGCGCATAAGCCTCCTCCTATAGCTAGGTGCAGCAGCTCTTAATGCTCGGATGAACAGTGTTTTCTGCATGCTACAGTAACCTCCGTGCTGCTACAGTACATGTCTGCGGCGCTACAGTAACCTCTGCGCTGCTACAGTGCACTTCTGCGTCGCTACAGTAACCTCTGTGCTGCTACAGTGCACTTCTGCGGCGCTACAGTAACCTCTGCACTGCTACAGTGCGCTTCTGCGTCGCTACAGTAGCTCTGCTCTGCTACAGTACCCCCTGCAGTGACATTGCGTGCTCTCTGGTTCTGGAATTCCTAGACCGCCTGCATCACGTCTGCCTTAACGGGCTCAAGGATGCGTGCCTCGATGCGAGCGAGATCAGGTTCAATGCATATCACAAAGCGATTTGTCAAGTTCAGTTATAATGCAGACCATTCAAACATCCAGAAAAACCAGCCTGCAGATCATGCTTTGGTTGGTTTGCATGATTAGATAAATTAAAGCTTTGGACTGACCAATAAGTATTTCACGTAATCGTCCCTACTACGTACTGACCCATAGGAATAAATATTAAGCACTATTTAATTATTTTGCTCAATATAATTTGTTAAAAATAGCACTCTTAGTCCTAAGTTCATTCCCTTGCCAAAGCAACGAAAGGACTCATTTTTAATTTTTGGATTTGGTTTCTTGCAACCACAAACATGCGTCACATAAGAGTCGGGTATCATTTCATGAGCGATTAAAATTTTAAAACCCGAGAACTCGTTCTGCTAATTTCTTTTAGGCCTTAATCGCATGCTAAGTAAGTTAGTAACACCAGGGATGTTACACCAGGCCTCAAGAGACGAAACAAGGGGGGCTCTATACTCATGAAAGTAGGGGTCATCTTTAGGGAAACAATTTCTCTGACTACAGTTGACCTGCAGTTGATGAAGGAAGGGTTACTAGTAAGTGGGTCCCACATGGCAATGACGGAAGAGATTCGTCACTTTTTTAACTAGATAGTACCCCTTGAGATGCTTTGGAGAACAGTTTAAACATCAAAAATGACACTAGCCTATGTATATTTTTCACCAGTTATTAATCCATATTTGTGTTGTGTTAGTCATCACTACTTTTCTTTGAAGGTGACTTGTGACCTGCATAGTTTGCTGCTGGACTGCTAGTATATATAGATACATAAAGTTGGAGATCCTCCCCCTCACATATCATTGTACATTACTGTTCTAAGCACAGTACCGGTTTCCATGAATAGTCCCCGCCCGTTATATACAGTACCGAGTCTCTAGAACAGTGCCCACCGTTATAAACAGTACCAGGTCTCATAAATAGTCCCTGTCCACCAACGAGCTCATGAACAGCCCCTAGCCCATTACTGTTTTCCATTTCCCCTTTCCTTTCTCCCCTCCTCCTTCCATTAGAAAAAAAACAAAAAAAACACTCCCCGTGCTTTGCAGGGGGCCCTGCTAGTTTGTCATATGCCTGTCTAGCCCGTCTCTTTTCTCCGAAACAATATTTTTATGGACACCTACATGTACATGCGCCGGCAGGCACCGTCCATCCATCTGTTGATTCACCGGTATATATGAAGCCGAAAGGAAATTTCTTGGGTTTTAACCACGCATATATATTCTCTCCAACAATTAAAAAAACACTTCTCCTATATTTCAAGTGTCTAAATTTTAAGTTGATTTCATGCAACACTCTTGTACTACCAACTAATACAAATAAATTGTTACTTTTGTTATTTGTTATGTGTCTCTATGTCATAACATATTAAATTTCTGTCCTTGTCTTCCTATACAAATAATTACAAATTATTAATTGTCTTTGTATAAACACAAATAAGATTTTGTTGGATTTATAGTTTTGTCTAACGGTTTTTTATTCTCGGTACCAAAAAAATTACGGATTGCGCCTACAAAAATTACAATAAACGGAATCTGCGATTTTGGTAGCAAATCCCTAAAAAAAATATGGAGGCCTTTCGGCTGCGTATCATGCCAGATGGTAGTGTTGCAGAAAAGGTGGTGGTAACAGCAGAAAGATCACCTTTTGGTGCTAGTTGATGGATGTGCCATGGATAATCTTTCTCGCGCACAAATGCCGGCCTGACTAGCTCCTTTCTAAGCAAAGGCAAAGCAAAGCTTGCTTTTCCCATCTTCATATCTCTTGAGGGCGTCAAAGGGACATATGCTTTTTTTGCCAAAAAAAAAGGGGACATATGCTTTCACACGTACTACTCAGACTATTCGTAGCTAGCTACAATTAATCCTTTTTCTGTGTATAGCTAGTGCGATCTAATTAAAACTTGTGGACTCTTTGTATTACCAAACCTTTCCTTCATATGCCAGTATCAGTGCAAGATTTTATATCTCAGTTTCCGAGTATTCATTTGTTAGAAACAGAGCAGATAAGTTTCATTCCCATAAAACTCATTTTGTCCCATCAAACTTTTTTCAATCTTTCTCTTCATCTATTCGGAAACGCTCAGTCATGGGCGTCCATCTCCTTGGACCGGCCTCTCAAAAAAATTCCCCACTCCGCTCATCCACCCGTCAAGGCATGGCTAGCATTTCCGGGCCGCTCATCCTCTGCCCCGTTGCGCCCCTTCCCCCATCACGGCATCGCGCCGTGCCCTTCCCCCACCGCACCGCACCCTATCACCAGTTGTGCCGCGCCCCGTCCCATGCGAGCAGTGGCGCTGGACTAGCAGCAACAGGGCTGCGCAGATGGGCGCGAGCCTGGGCCACGAGCAGGCGTTGGAGAATCGCAGGAGGGCCGCACCACTGCTGCACCGGTGAGCTCCATGCGCCACCGCCAACCTCCGTGGCGGCATCAAGCTCCACAACGACGAGGGTCCATTTGTCGAAGCAGCAAGGTGACATTGTGCTGTGCACGCGTATGTTTCGAGTGTTTCCGTGTTTCAAATGTATATTGCAAGTGTTTCATACGGATATTGCAAAAGTAGATCAAGATGTTGCAATAGATGTACACGTATGTTACAAGATTCTGTTCCTAATGTTTCATTTGTTTTTTCCATACATATGTTAGAAGCATGTTTATTTGGATGTTGCATATGTTTTACACACATGTTGCTCGTTTTATTTGGATGTTGTGTATGTTTTACAATGGTTTATTTTCAAGTGTTATTATGTATTTTTGCTAGTGTTTCAGATGCATATTTTTAAGTGTTTCATCTGTTTTTAGACGTATATTGCAAGTGTTGCATCTGGATGTTTCAAAAGTAGATCGGGTGTTGTATCTCCCTCCTTATTTTCTGCTGCCTTGTCTCGGTGTCTCCTCCTCCTTCCCAGCGTCGGCTGGGCATCCGCCGCCGCCTCCCCCTCTTTTTGATGTTAGTGACGTTTGAAGTGGTGCGGGCTCCACGTGGGCGTGCGAAACAGTGCGGGAAACGGCTGCAGGCGTAGACGTCCGGACGTCCGGGCGCTAGCAAGCCAGTTATGTATTTTATGCTTTGTCACCATGAAACCCTCATAAAAAATCCTCAGGCTGGGCATTCAGTTTAAACCGACACTTCGGTTCGGTTTAATCTGTTCCTCAATATTCAGGCTGGGCATTCGGGTTACCCGAAAATTTCGGGTCGGGTAATTCGGATAGTTGGAAATTCGGGTATTAAAAATTGCTACCCGATTTTTATCTTGAAAAAGCATTACCCGAAATTTCGGGTACCCGATAATTTGGATTCAGGTTCGGGTTTTACCCGATATATCCGAAATTAACAAAACCAACCATTTTTTAAGAATTCAAGTACCATTTTAAAGCAATAAACAATAGTCCTTTAAATCACATCATGTCTTCGTATCGATTACCAACAAATCACTTATCAAGTTACCATAAATCTACATTAATTCATGCCAAATAATATATTTATTTGGCATTGAACTACCTCATGTCTTCATATTAAGAATAGAAGAGCAAATATTTGAGATATTTCGGGTACCGGAAAATATTACCCGAATTACCCAAACTAATTTTGGGTTTTTACAATCACTATCCGAAATTGTGATCGGGTAATTCGGGTTCGGGTACTTCGGGTCTAAGTTCGGGTAATTCGGGTTTGAGAATTGGGTATCAGGTATTTTGCCACCCTTACTCAATATTTCGGTTTTCAAGAATGAGAAGCCGATCGGTTCATTAGAGAATACAAACCGGCCATTTCGATTTCGGTTTTTTACTTTGGTTTTTCGGTTTAAACCGAGAAAACCGAGCCTACCTCCATTGTCGCAGTCGCTTGCATCTGCAACGCGCGGAACTCCACCTCCAGCAGCAGATGCGTGGCCGGTGGCGCATCCTTCCACTCATGCAACACCGCCGCCGCCGCCTGCTCGCATCTGCGACACGCCATTGCCGTTGTGCCGTGGAGCAGCCGCGTGGCGCAGCCACCAAGCATGCCTCCGCGGCTCCTCCTCGTGTCGCGCCCGCGCCTCGCCTCGCCCGCTGCCGCTTTCGCGCTCCACCAGACCGCCTCCCAGTCGCGCTGCCGTCGCCAGGTTTTAGGGTTTCAGATGGGGAGTCGCTGTGTCGAGTGGGAGAGAGAGATGGACTCGGATGGGAGACGAGGTGAGGGAGCCAAAGGGGGTCGGACAAGAGGAGACTGGGAGAGGTCTCAGGCCTGCCCAGAACGGTGCGTTGTGGGCCTTGGTGGGTTGCATCCAAGATTGGGGAATTGGAGATTGCTGCTAATCGGTTCCGCAATTGTTCGGTTCCACTTGAGTTAAAAACCGACACCGTAACCGAACATTGAAGTTCCCAGGATCCAAAACCGAAGGGAAAAAGTCTACATGACCCCCTCAACTATCATACTTGGTCTACTTCACCCCCTCAACTATGAAACCGTCTGTTTTACCCCCTGAACTATCTAAAACCGTCTGATTTACCCCCTGGGGCGGTTTTCAGCGGCGGTTTTGCTACAGTAACAGCGGATTTGCTACAGTAACGGTGGGTTGCTACAGTACCCGCGGTTTTGAATTTTCTTTTTTTTATTTATTTTCGGTGAATTTTTGAAAAATCATAGTAAATCATAGAAAAATCATAAAATGAAAAATCTAATTTTATTGGACTTCACATGAGTAGATCTACATAGTGAATATATAATATGGTATACTTTAGTATAAAATTTTTACTGTAGCCTTAGATTAATTGGAAAATCCAATTTTGTCTGTAATTAATTAGAATTTATCTATAACTAAGTTATACATAGTTCAATGAGTACGAAATTTTTACTATAGTTCAAGCATACAATAATTAGCGTACCATAAAAATTTCACCACAATTGAACCATAGAAGCTGCAGCTATGAATTATTCTAATTAATTACAGACAAAATTAGATTTTCCAATTAATCTAAGGCTACAGTAAAAAATTTTTGTACTAAAGTATACCGTATTATATATTCACTATGTAGATCTACTCATGTGGAGTCCAATAAAATTAGATTTTTCATTTTATGATTTTTCTATGATTTACTATGATTTTTCAAAAATTCACCGAAAATAAATAAAAAAAAAGAAAATTCAAAACCGCGGGTACTGTAGCAACCCGCCGTCACTGTAGCAAATCCGCTGTTACTGTAGCAAAACCGCCGCTGAAAACCGCCCCAGGGGGTAAATCAGACGGTTTTAGATAGTTCAGGGGGTAAAACAGACGGTTTCATAGTTGAGGGGGTGAAGTAGACCAAGTATGATAGTTGAGGGGGTCAGATAGACTTTTTCCAAACCGAAGCCGAACCGAAAAACCTAAAAACCGACAGTTCGGTTCGGTGTTCGGTTTTCGGTCTCAACGTGTCCCGGCTGAAAAAATCCATTGAAACCGACCATATAATAGAAAAGGTGAGTACTGAGTACTGACACATGCAGATCTCTAGCTTTTCCCACAAAATGTTTTTCGTTGACGACAATCAGGCACATATAGTATCATGTGGAGTAGTATTAACATGGGCAGACGATGTAGAGGAATTATTTATATGCATACTCGTACAACCTACTCCTAGCTTCCATTCATGGATGAATGGAACCTCTTCGTCAAGTCAACCTCTAGCAGCTCTAGAATGCATGCATATGCATATACATAACACGAGAGCGAGGGAGGGTGTAGTAGTAGTGCGGCAGTGCGCCCACTAGCCTGTTGGCACTAGTTGCTGCCATTTTCGGGTCTAGATGAAGATGCTTCTTTACTATATTTCCCATCTACCCGGCCGGTCTGGCCCTAGCCCTGAGATAGAGAGATGGAGACTTGGAGAGGACCGCGTGGATGCATGCACACGCATCTTTATTTATTTGTCAACGTCCAGCTATAATTAAACTGTTGTATGATGTATAATTAAACTGTTGTATGATGAATTTTCAACTCCTGTTTGCATTGGTATACCGTATAGGAGGACACCTACATCACGTACATACGGTCAGCAGATAGACAGCGCATATCCTTGTATCAAAATAATTGAAGGCCAATGGAGCCCATGTACAGTATGCATGCACTTAGTAGTATGATATGACGACAGAAAGTAAAATGCACGTCCAAGAGGATGCCAAACCCTAACTGACACGCCATATGATCCTCGGACCCTTTTCTGATGAAAAAGGGTCATCGTCGGATCGTCTTGTGAAGATTTTTATCAGTACGTGACCATAATAAAGTAAGTCAACAGCTGGCGTCAGGACCTATATTACTATATATTCTAGTGAAAGATTTCTGAACAAACTCTCCTACATGCACAATGTATAAATAGCTGAACAAGGAAACAAGTCAATACAAATGAGCATATAAGATGAGAGATGGTCATCAAGGTGGTGGCGATGGGCTATATGTGTATCATTTATCACAATGATTCACTCCTAAACCACCTAGGGCACCTGCAATGGTACAAGCTCTATATTTTCTAGCTCTAAGCCAACTTCTTTAATAATGCTAACTTTTAGCATATAGCTCATAACATTGATAGTCTCACATGACATCCTCACATGATATTAGAGTGTGTGTACGAGCCTATAGCTCTTGATCAAGAGCTAGTTTTTGTCTCTCTTCTATTAAAATATAAAAAAATACTTAGAACAACTCCCTCCGTCCAAATTATAAGTCACTTTGACTTTTTTGGTTCATCTATTTTATTATGTATCTTATCTAGATGTATAGCAAAATGAATATACTAAATAAGTCAAAACGACTTATAATTTGGAACGAATGGAATAGCTTACAAGTCACCTTTGATGTGGGTGCCCCTACTGTAACTATAGCTATCAATCACCAGCCAACACTTACCCTTGTGTGCTGTGCTGCCGCCACCAGCCCACCACCACTTTCAAGCTTTTTACTAACAAGTGGAGAGGGAAAAATGAATGAAAAAGGAATAACGGTGACTGTAAAGGATAATATGAGTGGAGGGAATAATGATCTCAATGGTTGACCGAAACACTATAACATACAATTTATTATATGCTACCATGCAAGCAGGTACCTGCTACGTGCATGAAAAGAACCGAATCATAATATTATGCATATATAGTATATGGGAGAATAGGTAATGGTTGTTTGCTTGGTGACTATAATCTCAGACCAGGCTCCAGATAGCCACCTTCAACCTTTGGTTGCCTGTTTAGAGCCCGAAGCCAGGCTCCAGAAAGCCAACCATGGGAGCCAGGCTTGGCCAACGCTTCATCTCAAATCCCGTCACCTCCTGGTCGCACGCGGAAAGTCAGAGAAGGCACCTGAGCTCCGCCTGTTCGTCCTCCTCGCCGGACGCCGAGCTCCCCACTCGATCTCCCTCCCTCCCACCCAGCGCCAGAACGCGGCCGCGTCGCCATGGCCGCGGAGTAGAGCTCCCCCAGCCGTAGAGCAGGTTCCGCTCGCAACCGTCAAGCGCGGGTGACCTCGCCGCAGAGCGTGACTACGGCCTGGATCCTCCAGCGGTCCTCCGTGCCGCCTCCACGGGCACCCTCACCGAGCGCGACCCCCGACGGCGGGCTCCCGAGCGTGAACATCTTCCTCGAGTCCAGCGGGCTCCTGAGCGCGAACATCGATCTTCCTCGAGTCCGGCGGACTCCCAGATCCGGTGTCGCCCTCCCCTGCTTGACCTCTATCGCCGGTAGGTCCATCCCCTCCCTCCTCTGGCCAGCCGGCGGCGCTGGATGCACGGGTGCAGCACATCCCTTCCCTGACCGGCCATATCTCGCGCGGACTCTGCTCCCCTCCTGACCGGTGGCGCGTGGCCATCCCTTCCCCGATCGGCGGCGCGCGGCCACCGCGCGAGCTCCCAGGCTAATACTACCAAACATCCAGGAGTTGGCTCGATAAGCGCAGGCTAATACTACCCCATACTAGAATTTGGCCATGAAACTAAACAGGCCCTAATTGAAGATGATGGTGTTGCATACAGTACATCTTTTTTTTTTAAGGAAAGGTTGCATACAGTACATGGTTAGCTGTTAGATGGAGAACTGAACAATAGCCAAGGCCCAAGGCCCAAGGCTCAAGGCGCTCGAACAGAAGACGAACGTGATGGGGCTATCACACCAAGGCCTGCTTGGGCTAGTTTGGGCCGAAGCACTTAGGCAGCCCAAGAACGCAATAACCTGTTGTCGGCAGGGCCACACAGCTTCGGGCGTGCCTTCGTCTTCCTCCACTCGACGCACACGCACGCACGCACGCATGCACACCGCCGCCGCCAGCGCTGCCACCCGGTTATCGCTGCAAAAATTAGGGGCCAGGGCTCCTTTGCTGCCGAGGTAGGTAGGGCGGCCCGCCACTGCTTCTCTCCAAGACCCGATTCCACTCCGCCGCCCGCCCGCCCGCCGTACTTGGAGGAACAAGGCCTTGCTTCCTTGCCAACATGGCGTCGCCGGACGACCCCGTGCTCGCCGCTTGCAAGGTACGGACTCCCTTCCATCTCCTTTCGCTCTCGTTGAGCTACCTAGAGCCCTCGATCGGCTTGATTCATTCCCTCCCATACCCTAGTGCCACTCGCGTGCTCATTAGTCATTACCTATACCACTCCCCAAATTCACTTTCCTCAACGCTGCCTCACTGTTTTGCCCAGAATCTAGTAATGTACTAGCTGCTTAGTGTCCGCCAAACTGTTTCACCGTGTCATTTACAGTTGCCATGTTTTGTTTCGTCCTAATCAACTGCTGGTATCTAAGGCTATCTCCAAATTGCTTGCTGGTCGGATAGGATTTGGTTGATTCCAATACTACGTTGCTATTTCTTGATCCTGTGAGATAATGTGCCCTGCTAACATTTGCTCTACTCATGCTTCATTGCAGCACAAATTGAGCCACTTCAGAATAAAGGAGCTCAAGGATGTCCTTGATCAGCTTGGACTTTCAAAGCAAGGAAAGAAGCAGGTTTGCCCACTGCAAGCTTCTCTACAGACTGTATTCACAATCGACATCCATTGCCCAGTGCTCCATGTTATTGCGTTAAAAACGTCGGAATGGCATCGGTTTCTTAAGGCCACTATCTTTAATAGCTTAAGCACATGCTGAAATTCACCAACACAATCATCTATGTGCCTTTTAGTATTCTTTCTTGGGGGATTTGGAAGTTATCACTTATTATGACCCTGGTGGTCTTGGTGTTTCCGGTTTGGTTTGCAGGATCTAGTGGACAGAGTTATGGCAGTATTGATCAGTCAGCAAGATCAAGGTACGTTCCATTCTTTGTCTCCAAAACTTATTGTTTTGCATTACTATTTTTCAAGCATGAGAAATAATTTCAGCTTTATTCTTGTAGCCTCAGAAACAAATGGTTTACCAAAAGCAAAAATGGTGGTGAAAATAGTGGAGGACACTTTTAGGTAAGTCCATATTTTTTTTGTTCACGTTGACTTGCCTGTACAACTATAGATTACCTGATTGGCTCTAATGTAACCTTGGCAAACTATCGCTTTTTGTTTCCTGTTTCAAGAAAAATGCAAGAGCCTACAGATACTGTAACACCCTCAAGGAGCCACGGATCAGGACACAGTGTTAAGCATAAAAAGAAACCAGATGAGTCTGCTCAGGCAGTTAAGGTTCGTTGCCCTTGTGGTGACTCCAAGCCAAATGATTCCATGATTAAGGTAAAATTCTCATGATAAATTTGCCTTTCTAACTCTTCTACAGTATTTGATGTCCTGCAGCCAAACCATAAAGGTTTCAGATATTTGTTGTTGGTCCATTCTGAATCACCAAAGCATCTCACTGTTTATATTCTGAAACTTCAAAGCAGTTTGATGGTCTAGCTCACTCTCAGCCTTTCACTTTTATACTGGAAGCCTATAGCTTTTATTATGAAATGTAGCATTACTTGCTTTGTTCGGAGACTTTTGTAGCTCTTGTGCTTGATGAGATGTGCTACACTACATATTTCTGTTTCATTGATCATTTGTTTGCTCCTTGTAGTGTATTGATCCACAATGCAACATGTGGCAACATGTTGGCTGTGTTATCATACCCGATGCTGAGAAGTCTGCAGACAATATTTCTCCTGAATTACCTTCCTGCTTTTATTGTGAAGTGTGCCGACTTAGCAGGGCTGATCCGTAAGTTGTTTTCAACTTCAATATTGTCCTCAACTCAAAGAGACCATGTGATTAACTGCTTTTAATTCGCAACCTTATGCCATTTGTCTGTGCTGGTTATTCTGTGGCATCAATCACTTACGAAAATCTTCTTGCCTAAATTTAAAATCTGATCAATATGTATCCTTTGCACGTTCTTTTTCGACCTTTTTGTGTGCTTCCTTGTTCTACTTGTTTAGGTAACAAGCATTATTTTCTTAGTCCTAATATTAGGTGACCTATTATTTCTGACATACTTTCCTACTGTAACATGCAGTTTTTGGGTCACCGTGAACCATCTGTTACTCCCTGTCTTAATAGAACCCTCTACCGTAGCAGCAGACGGGTGAGCTATCCATTCTTTCATCACAAAGCACACTTATTTATGTTTTTGGATGGTACAAATCAGTTCTGTCTTGCGTCCTCTGAATTATCTGTTGAAACCTTTTTGATCGTTACTGCTAGACCCCCATACAACAACAACATAGCCTTTTGTCCCAAGCAAGTTGGGGTAGGCTAGAGATGAAACCCAAAAGAGACGAGAAAACAGGGAGACACATAAAGGGACAAAAAGGGCACAAGACAAAAAGAGGTCACGGTTCAGGCACGTTAATTGCCAATCTCCAAGCGCTCCTATCCATAGCTAAATCCTTGGGGATATTCCATTCCTTAAGATCTCTCTTAACGGACCATAGTCACAAAGTTTTTGGGTCGATGGGGTCGAGGTACGGGGTCGCGGTATGTGGTACGCTACTCATGATAGATTTTTACACTTCAAGTCGAAAATGAACCCGTGAATCCGGGTCGGGGTCGACGAACCCGAGTCAAGGGTCGAAGGTGGTGAACCTGTTTTATGTGACTATGTAACGGACTCGTCCCAAGTTAGTTTAGGTCGATCTCTACCGCTCTTTACATTATCGGCCCGCTTTAGAACTTAAAATAACTTCCTTTGATAAATTTACTCTGATACAATACAACATGAAAAAGGTATTGTGTCATGATTGGGCATTTTGCTGTAATTGCAACTCTTTGCTCTGAGTACTCTTTCCCCAACAAGCCTTACATGTGTTGCTTTAGAGCATCTCCAGCAGCTCACCATTCATCCCCCCAATAGGATGGTATTGGTGATCACCAATACTGTTTTTTCAGACTATTGGGGAAGATGCTCCAGCAGATTACCAATAATCTCCCCCAATATATGGGACCCACATGTCATTACAATTTTTTTCTTTCTTTTTCTCCCTCGCGTCGTCTTCTTCCCACACGCGTAGAGGCGCTCGTGCGGTCGAACTCCTTCCTGCTCGCGCGTAGAGGCGCTCACCGGCCCCGGTCACCGTGCCGCCCGGCCGCGCCACCCCCAGCCCTGCCCCCGGCCGGATTTCTCAAGCGCCATGGCTGTGCAGAGAGGAAGAACCGAAGAAGTGACAGTTATTGTGGGCCCCACTGTATTGGGGGAGATCCAACTCCCCCTTTATTTGAGGGGAGAAGAGGAGTTTATTGCTAACTACCAAAAAAATGGGGCCATGCTGGGGAGCTGCTGGAGCAACAAATCAACCACATCTCCCCCAATATGGCAGTTTTATGTGGATGAGGGATGAGATTGGGGAACTGCTGGAGATGCTCTTACATCTGTAAAATGCATGAATACATGTGAATGATGTGAGCTTTACTTTTGTTTGCTGGATGACATAAAATGAACAGCCTCCTCCATTATGTGTTGCTTCTGTAGCTTACATGATTTGTGCAGTCATCTTTACTCCTTGTTATTTATAGGAAGAAACGTGAGGTAATTGTACTTTGGATAACAATGTTGATATATGAGTCCCGAGCAACAAAATGGTTGAACAAATTGCTTCATTTTGTTATAAAAGTTAAGTAGGAATATGCATAGCCTTTTGTGATTCTTGCTTATGTCCAGGTCATATACTGTACAGTATACCACAAAAAGCTTTCAGCTTTCAAGAGCTAATAGAGAAATGCTACAGCAAGCTGAATGCGATATTCAGGTTAATTCCACCTCTTTTTCTTTTCATTCTCCTTGGGCCATTACGTTTGTTTAGGATCATCATGGAATAATCACCATTACCTGCGTGTATTGATTTCCTACCTTGGGTTTCATGTGCAGCCACTATGTTCAACCTTTTCGTATCAGTTATTTACTTAGAGTTTGAATCGATTTTTTTTTCTTATGCAGGTTTGGTGTATCCTTCTCAGCGACAAAGTACCTTTTAGGATGCACTGGCCTTTACACTCTGACATGCAAGTTAATGGTATATGTAGTGGCTTATTATGTATAGTGAGTCATATTTTCGAATTGGTTTTTGGTACATGTTTATTGAGTTAAAAAAAACTTAGTTAAGTGCCACCTGTTTGATTTTTCACAATGTGTACAACAAAAGAATGGAAGATACTCTTTATTGTTTTTTTTCTTCTTTAGGAGTTGATATGTTGTGTAAATTGTTGAATATTTGTATAACACCTGGTTGGTTTTACTATGTTGCCACTACTTGGACGTTTGAGCCTAAACCTATGCTTCTGGCAGCTGTGTTGCTTGGATGCCAAGTGCTATTTTCTGTATAACAAAAGGAAAAAGCAGAAACACCCCAGTCTGAATCAGATTAAGTCCAAATAACAGCTGATTCATCTTTTGTTGCACCGTCAGTGATGCTTTTCTCCTTTTCTTGGGGGGCTTATTATGGGTTGATTTGTATATGCACCTCAGTCTATGGTTTATGACTTGTGCTTGTACTTGTACTTATACCTGCAGTTTAGCAAAAATAATATTTTACATCCTTCTAGCTGTAGTTATGATATAGGCTCTGGTAGCTATTCTGACAGTAAGTTCAATTATACTGTATCTGAACTATTCCTGTTGGTAATTCTTACTTTGTCAGGTATTTATGTTAGGGTGGTTAACAGGCAACCCCAACAAAAGTTAGGGGCCAATGGTAGAGACGATGGTCCACTAGTAAGTCTTTTTTGTTTTGAAGCTTGTTATTATGTTTGTTTTTTGCTAAGGCACTGGACGTTTTTTTACATCATCTTCCTGCATTCATCAGCTACAGTTTTCTATTGTATATTATATCTCCTTTTGACCCTGAACATTTCTATGTTCCCAGTTAACAGATTACCTGAAGGAGGGACCTAACAAGATTTCTCTATCGAGAAATGACTCTCGTACTTTCTGTTTGGGTATCAGAATTGCCAAGAGGAGATCTCTAGAACAGGTGGGATTTTTAGTATATAGTCCATTGTTAAGCACTGCACTCTCAAGATTCAAGACACACATATTTTACTGGGCAAGGATATGTGAATCAGCCGTGCTTCATGTGCGCCTTTTAAGAAAATGGATAGGCATCGGCAAACACTTTCAGATGGCTTTTATTGTTCTTAGGCATGTCCAGTGCTTTTTAATATATTAGAAGTTTTATTTTACCCTCCTCTATCTACCACAAATATTGAGATGCTTTTCTTTCTGTTCTTTTTTTATTCTTACCATGTTTAGAGTCTTAGACTTTTGATTATCTTTCAAGTGAATTCCATTGTAAGGCCTTGCCACCTTGGGTGGATAGCTGTTTTATATGCCCAAAAAGATTCTATGTGGAACTTTCACGTTTGGTGTTATAGCAAAATTCCAATTTCCTGTTACCCTTTGTTAGGATCTGTGTTTTGTAGTGAAAAAACTAATCAGAGGATGATCACCCACCCATGCATCCCAAAAAAAAGCAGGAAAAGACTATAAACTGACTGGTTGTACTACTACTACAGTACTACTGCCACAAGCTGGTACCTAGAAAGTGCTGAACACCTGAATCTTGAATCCTGTTTCATTTTTATTGTTTCTAGTTTTTGAAACTTTGATAGTGGGCAGGTCCTAAATTTGGTGCCAAAGGAACAAGATGGTGAAAATTTTGATGATGCCCTTGCTCGTGTGCGTCGCTGTGTTGGTGGTGGAGCTGAGGCAAATAATGCAGACAGTGATAGTGATATCGAAGTTGTGGCTGATTCTGTCTCTGTGAATCTTCGGTGTCCTGTAAGCAGTCTGGCTATTACTGTGGATGCTTTAGATCCTTAATGGACTGCTTATAAAAATGGCCAATTGCTCTGATATGTCTATTACACCTGACAAAATTGAAAGCGAGATTGATGGAATTAGTAGGTATGGGAAAACATGATACATGTTCATATAGGCAAGGATAACTAGGGTTGGCTTATATAGAATCTGAACCAATCACCAATATCATTGCCTGTTTCGACTCAACCTATAGGTGTGCGCTGGACTCAGGGTCCACTGCAGCACAAGCCCGTGAATACTGGGCTCTAGGCCCCATCTGCCTGTCTAACACATTGTAATGTTGTTCAAGCCAAAATTTTGTTCAATTATTAGTATTTGCCACCAGAAGTTATTCTCTATGCTGCAGCTGTGAGCTGATGACTTTTTAGGCTTAGGGTTACTTATCCTAAGATCACCATATATGTTATATTTTTGTTAACGCACATGCTTTTTCCGTGACCACCATATTTGGAGCAATATGTTTGATGGTAGGCCCTGTGTGGCAACAGCGCTTCTCATAAAAAAGCCGCTTCTCTTCACAAATGCAAAACTTTTCAGGGCAGCGCTTCTCCATTGCTTTTGTTACATGTAAAAGCCCGATTCTCCTTGCCATGGTTTGCGAGCAGCTTGCAGAAAAAGTATACCTGCTTCTTCCACCACCCCCTGCCCCCCTGCTACGCATCCACTTCCTCTTGGCCGCCTTGCTCCTTCTTCCCCTCTGCACCTCCCCTCTACCACCTCTACACATTGCCACTCCTCCAGTGTTGAGGTTCAACCAGCAGCTCAGAGGTGCGTCCCAACCATAAAGTGGCGCAGCGGCTTGAAGGGGGCACCTTGGAACTCTGGCTGCTGTGGTCCAGGTGCAGGAGCTGGTGCCTGGGGCTGAAGCTTGGATTGGAGGGAGGAGAAGTTGAGAGGAGCTTGTGCTCAAGTTGTGGGTTGGTGTTTGTGGTGTCGATCTGCAGATTTGGAAGAAGAAAGGAGCAAAGATTGGAAGGATCTAGCTTGTATGAGACTGGGAGTGGAGTCGGACTTGATTTGGGTGCATCTCACCCTGGTACTTTGCCTATCTGGGTGAGAAAGCAATGAAGTGGTGGAGTTGCTGCTTGAATCGATGGGAAAGAAACAGAGATGCAGAGGCTGGTGGTCTTGATCTGGTTTGGTCGATGGAGAACAAGGAGCAGAGGTGAATTCCAGGTGGATGGTGACAGCAGTTCTGTAGCAGAGGAAGGCACTTGTTTTGTGAGTTTATGGTGGACGGTTGGACAAGCTACTTGCTAGCATGAAGAAGCTGAGCTGAGGCATGCCTGTTCGCTGCTGGCCACCATAGGGCATGCTGTGTCAGGGTGGCTGTGCACAGCAGAGGCCAAGGTTGAGCGAGAGGGACGGGCAAGAGCAGCGACGAGGATGAGCTCTCCCCTTCTACTAAAGTCAATATGTGGGTCCCATAGGAAAGTATCAGTGAAAAGGTTGCCAAACATTTAGTTTTTTCCCCAGCAGTTGCTTCTCATAGCTTTTTCCATAAACCAACTTGTGCATGAGTTTAAGCTTGTGCCAAACAGGGCCTTCACAGAAAGTCACCCATTTTTTTTTCTTTTAATCTGTTTTTTTTAATCTTGTGACAGATGACTGCTTCAAGGATCCAGATTGCTGGTAGGTTCAAGCCCTGTGCTCACATGGGTTGTTTTGATTTAGAAGCTTTTATTCAAATAAACCAACGTTCCCGGAAGGTTTGACTATTTGGACTCAATACAACTTTACCTCATCTTCTTGACCATATTGATTGAATCTTGTTTCATCTTTATCTAAATCAAACTTCGTTTCCTTGCTTGCAGTGGCAATGTCCAATTTGCCTGAAGAATTACTCTCTAGAGAACATAATAATTGATCCTTACTTCAATCGCATCACTTCTTTGGTGAGTTTATAGTGGTGACGAAATAATGTTTTCAACTTTTCATGTCTACGTTTTCAGGTGTGTATCGTTGCTGATTTGTTGCTTATTGGTGATACAGATCAAAAGCTGCGGAGATGATACGTCTGAAATTGATGTCAAGCCTGATGGTTCCTGGAGAGTTAAGGGCAGAGCTGAACTGAAGGACCTTATACAGTGGCATCAACCAGATGGTACTCTCTCTGTGGCCACAGATACAGCAGCCAAACCTGAAATTTGCATTGTAAAGCATGAGGTTAAAGAAGAGCTGCTGTCTGAAGAGGTCGGATGTCTTAAGTTGGGACTTAGGAAAAAAAGCAACGGCCGGTGGGAAATTAGCAAGATAGGGGATGCTGATGTGGTGCCATCTTCTGGTAATGACCATTCAAGATACAATGAAAACAAAAACTGCATCACTCTCTCAAGCAATATTGGTGATACAAACATTGCAAATGAAGGTTATAATTTAGAGCCAGCAACAAATGGTGATCCTACGACCCATGTCCATGATCTTGATTCTTCATCCTCAGATCAAAATGGTCCTCCAGCATCAACAGGGCAGGATATAATAGTTTTGAGTGACTCAGACGATGATGATGTCATGGTGTTGTCTCCTGGTGCTGTGAACTGTGGCTCAACGCATGACACTGGAAGTCTGTTTCCACTCAACACACCTGAAAATTTAGGAGTGTGTAGCGAACAAACTGGTGTATGCCCAAAGGAAAGCTCATTTGTTGCATTAAGAGAAGGTTTTGGTGACCTGGGATTGTCCTTTTGGGAATGTCCTGGGAGTCTCCGAGATGATCCTACTTCCCAGATACTTGATACCAGTACAAAGGCGACAGATAATCCAGGTGAAGTGGAAAACTACCCTGCCAATGATCAACCTAAGCAAGGCCCAGTTTCTGGGGCGGTAGCAGCAAACCCGGTGCCAGTGGAAGATGGACATGATAGCGCATTGCAACCTTGTTCATCAAATGAAAGAGATAGTGCCATGGGTCTTGCTAACCTGGGAGCGGACACTCAAACATGTGTTGATGTCCATTCTGACGGACAGACAGATGCCAGCACTAGTGGCTCTGATGAAGATTTAACTACTGCCAAAATTGCATCTAAGAAAAGGAGCGATCCTGGAGACAGAATAACAGCTTTAGATGGTATGGAAGAAGTCTTCACTCCTTTTGGTTTTGTGTGATTTGTTGTTATAATCTGTTCATTACAATGCTTTTTCTTGATATATGCTTGTGCTTAGATGATTTGAATTGCGGCGTTGTTGCTACAATTTTATCACCACCACTTTGCCACTGCCAAACGTATTGGAATCTGTGGCTTGTGGCACTTTTGAGTTGCTAATTTATTTGGTAACCATGCCTCTTCTTTTGTCCCTATAAGAAGATGTAAAATTTAATTCCTTGTGTGCAGGTTCACTTGTGGGAAGCTCAAACGAAGATGAGCGCGCCGGAGAGAGACGTGGTCCTTTCTCACCACCGCAGCAGTGGCGTTCAGTTCGACCAAGATTGATACTAGACATTGCCTCAGATTCTGATTAGCATACATTTGTGTTGGCTGCTGATGCCCGTTATAGAATATATGTAGCGGTCTCCTACCTGCTTTGTGTGTGGCTTGGAGAAAAGGAAGGTGTAGAGTGTGGATGGATGTCTAACGCATTAGGTCAGCGAGCTGGCGAGCAGTAATAGGCAGAGGCATCTCCTGTATTTGGAGATCATCTTCAAGAGATTTTCTCCATATTCATCCTAAATGCTAGGAACAAAGGTTTTGATGAAAAATTACCCTTCAACAAAAATGGTCATCCAAATATAGCTATCTTTTATTTCAGATTTTTCGCTAGCTAAAAATAGAAGATGAGAATGACTCTCTAGAGTGCGCATGAAATATAGAAAAGTTGTCGGAGAGTGGAAAGATATAGAAATCGATTTTTATGCAAAGGGCTCTCTAAATGTTGATTTAGAGAGTGAGATTTAGAAAGGCTCTTGGAGATGCTTAAGTGGTAGAATGTGATGACAGGAGCAATATAGAGTAACTCAAAAAATGCAAAGACCAAGGAGCACCTTAATTACTGCACGTTTCCAGGATAGTTCGGTTTCCGCTTCTGAATAACTGCGTTTCACGCTTTCTCAGGCATGCACATGCAAATCTGCCCTTCCAGTTTCCAGCATGCGCACGCAAAACTTCTCCCGCCAGCGGGGCCCGCGCCATGCAGCCCCCGCTAACTGATGCGCTATTTTCTCTCTGAAAATTTTATCTTGTGCCAAACTGATTTTTTTTCCTCTTCGCGCGCGTGGAAAATTTTATCAACTGGGATAACATTGAGGAATTTGAGGGAGGCGTACTTGATTTGAACAACGATTTTGGCTTGGTTTAGATACCAAATTTTCCCTTAAATTTCACTATGCAAAAAGAAGATTCCCCATCACATCAAAATGCCTGCATATGCATAGAGTACTAAATGTGGATGAAATAAAAAACTAATTGCACAGTTTAGTTGTACTTTGCGAGACGAATCTTTTGAGCCTAATTAGTCAATGTTTGGACAAAAATTCACAAATACAAACGAAATGCTACAGTGCGGAATCTTACACTGTGCAGATTTTGGACATCCAAAATTGGGCCAACTAAACACGGCCTTTGTTTGGGAGAGATGGAAGCAACCAAGTTGAACGACGTTGTTTTCAATAGTCTAACGGACCACGAGCCGTCCGAGGAGCTCGGCCGCCAGCCATAAATGACCATCAATGACTTAGGCAAGTCTTCGTGGGTTTCATCAGAGTTTCATGAGCATTAAATAGGCTGATGTGACATCGTATTGATGAAGAGAGATAATCAGAGTTTTAGAACATGTACAACCCGCAGACGGGGGTCCGTCTCTAAGCACCTCGATTCTATCATACAGACTGGTATAAAGACAGACCATACAACCCATAGCTAGAGTGTTCGTCTCTAAGCTGTTTAATGTTTTGCATGTAGCTAGCATCAACTATAAATGAACTTTTGTATACCATTGTGTGGCACATCTATTCACATTCAAAAAATAGTGGAGCACCAGTAACACGGAAGCCTTCATTTCTGAAAATGTAACTGATACTAGTGGAGCAGTAGTCACATGCATGGACACATTAACATTTAGCAAGTGCCTGGACACATTCACATGATAACAAGCAAGTTCCTGGATGCATTCAGATTTAGCAAGTGCCTGGAAACGTTCAGATGCACTAATCACATGAGCACTAATCACATGCATGGACACATTCACATTTAGCAAAGTGCCTGGAAACGTTCAGATAACAAGCAAACTCAGGTTCACACTCAGATAACATCTACCAAAGTTCTGTTCACTAACAGATAGGATAAAATTTCACTAACAAATAGGATAAAATTTCACTAATAGGTAGGATCAAGTTCATATCAGCAAGTCGTCATAGCCCAGGTCTGCCAAAAAAAACCTACACAAAATAGTGCATATACGTATGAAGTTGGCAATACATGAAAGTGATTGTAACATGTACATTGCTCAACTTACCTGTTCAGGCAGTTTCAAGAAAAAGGGCCTTCCTAAGACACTTCATGGCAGCAACTCGCTCTGCCTTTTCTGCATCGGACATTGAACTTGTATCTTGTGAGATGAGGTTATTATAAACTTCCATCATCTTTGATTCTTTCTCAAGCTTCTTTCCCTCTTTGGTCTCTTGTGCAGTGAGGTGGGCAAGTTTTGTGGTCTCAAGCTTCTCAGATGATAGCTTCTTCTGCAGTTCCAATATCTTCATGCGTTTTGCATTTGTTACCTCATGGAATTTGCTAAATCTACCTAATTTGTCCACATCAATAGCAGATTCCTTTGAGTTACCATCATCATCAGAGCTGGAGCCTTTTGACTTGCCTTTCGCAGCTAGCGCTGCCTTTTTAGCTGCCTTCTGACCCATTGGTCGCTTTGACATCTCTTTCAAATTTTCATCATTTTCCTCCCTTTCTTCTTCAAGGTGAAATGATTTCCTTTTACGTGCATTTTTCAACTCTTCATTGTATGTTTTCCACTTTGACACTTTTCGGCAAATTTTCCAAACCTCAATCCCAACAAAGGGTCCTAACTTTACATCTTTGTTGTCCTCCACATAGAACTTGTGGGCTGCATCAATCCACATTTGATTGGAATATCCACATGTAAATAATCTGCGAGCCTTTACATAAGCACATTCGAAGAGATCCGTCCACCTGTTAATCTTGTGCCATCTATTCTTGCATTGCTTCAGATTTCTTTTACGAAGTGCCGGAGTAGTCTTGTTGTAAGATTCAACAACTTCACTCCAATATTCTTTACCACCCTTATCAGCTCCACAGGTAGAGTCTGCAGAATGTTCTATCCAAGCGCTCATCAATCTAACATCCGCATCCTCTGTCCATAGAATCTTCTCAGTTCTAATATTGTCATCGTCGTTATAAGGATGCGGAAGCAAGATTTCCACTTCAGGCGGTGAACTTGCAGGGCTGTTGTGAATAGGTGCATCAACCAAATGAAAGTTCTGTGGCTGATTACCAAAGTAGCTCATGAAACCACCAGGTGGACGTGGGTCTTTATCCCTGCAGCACATAGGAAGTATTAGTAGCATGCAGTTTTCAGAATGACTGACATTATTAGGAGCAAACATAGATAGTTACTGTAAATCAAGGAATACAAGCTGAATTTTTTTTTGAAACTAAAGTAATTTACTATAGAGACTAATCTTGAGGTTGCTAACACAAAGAGACTGAAAAGTGCACATATACTGATATATCATTATACCAAGCAGACTAATATCATCCACAACCTGAGTTTCCCCCTCTTTACATGCTATCCACAACCAGCCATGTTTTACTGATCGAGGATTCTTTTATTTGATCTTATGTTAAACAGCCAGCCCATTTGTGCATGGTACAGTGAATTCTGATCCTATAGCATCCATTCCTATCAGGCCAAGGCAGAGAATGGAAAAGCGCCATGGGAAGGGGTAAGCTAACTAACAATTACTAATTTTACATATTTTGCACTTTTCATACTGTTTGTCGTGGGAATGCATAAAGGATTTTATCTTTCTGTTTTGTCTGTTCCAAGTTAGAGCACGCTGTCGTAAAGAATGGGGGATATTTCAAACAAGGTTGACAGATGCTGAGAAAGCATATTACTTAGCATTCAGAGTTTTCAGAAAAAATTCAGACTTGGCATATTACTATCAGGCATATGACACATGAGTAATTCTGCATTCAGAAAAAATTCAGACTTGGCATATTACTATCAGGCATATTACACATGAGCAATTCTGCATTCAGAAAAAAAAAATCAAACTTGGCATATTACTATCAGGCATATTACACGAGCAATTCTGTATTCAGAAAAAATTCAGACTTGGTATCATTCAGAAAAAATTCAGACTTGGCATATTACTATCAGGCATATTACACATGAGCAATGCATTCAGAAACAATTCAGAAACAAGTCGACTTGGCATATTACACATCAGGCATATTACTACCATCGTGATTACAGTCTTGGCATTCAGAAAAAATTCAGACTTACCATCGTGATTACAGACTTGGCATTCTTCTACTACATCTTAAACAGGTTTATAAATTGAAATAATCCCAAACTATAGTCACACATCTAGGAGTCTAGGAGTTTTGAGTGATTACCATGATACATCCCAAGCTGTTGAACGCCCAAATCCAGGAGACGAGAGATCACCGCTGGCCGCATCGCACCAAGCTAGAGACGATGAAGGGGGGAACGCAAACCCATCCATAGACAACGAAGAGCTGGGGAAGGCACCTACGCTGGATCCATCGATGGAGGATGGTGCAGTCGTCGCGCCCTTGCCGAGACCGCCGATGGAGCGGGCCGTCGGCGCTGAGCCCCTACCACGACTGAGGGAGAGAGCTGTCGGTGCCGAGCCGCCACCACGACCGAGGGAGAGAGCTGCCGGTGCCGAGAAACCACCGCGACCGAGGGTACGGGCTGGGGCCGCCGCCGCAGCATCCAAACCCGACGGTGTCGAGCCCTTCTTCTTCCTAGTTGCAGCCAACGTCGACATCTCGGGCAAACTAGAAATTGGAGACGAGAGTGGAGATGGATTTGGGGAAGTGAGGAGGCGCTGATATATGAAGGTGGAGATGGATTTGGCGCGGAAAACTCCCGCGCGCGCCAAATCGATTGCTGCTGCGCATGCGGCTTCTGCCCGCGTGGGATCCGAGCGCGCCGTCGCCTCGAGGAGACGAGCCCGTACAACGGAGTCGCGGTCGTCTGTTCCGCATCGGAGCACGGGACAGGGTCATCGCCTCGCGACGCGACGATGCTCCCGTCTCTTGGCTGAGCTTTGGGGTTTTCTGAAAAACGGTCATCACGGAGACGAGAAAAAGACGGCCGTTGTACGTGCCCTTATGGGAGTAGAAAGAGTTTCATGGGATGAAACTCTTCTGCACTGTTTTTAAAATATAGATACATTGGTAACAGGGTTATAAAATTCTCACTGAGACTGGCCTTATTAAAGTATACTCTGTGCGTACCATCTCAAAAAACTAACTTTTCGAGGTTTAAAATTTATATATCTAAAAGAATAGTATCCTAATAGTGAAGCTAATCACAGGTGCATGCAAACCATACTACCAAATCCAGGAGATATCCTCTGAAAAAATAAAAAAGATGGGGGCACATGTGTCTTTTCTCAATCCCAACATCCTTAATCTATCTAAAAATTTGTAGAAATTTATTTATTTTTGGACTAAGGGAGTACATGCTTCCTATACATGCATGCGCAGCGTTTGTTTGTATCCAGATATGGCAGGTGCCTTTAGAATGTTCAGCTTTTCGTTGACTATGATTGAAGGGTGATGCTCCAACGGTGGCTATTGGCGTCACGAAGTTTCGACATATTGGAACCAGGAAATCATCGAGTCCATAGATCGGAAGTAAAGAATGTTGTTGGAGGGCTCTAGATTTACTATAGTGCATCTTTTTTATACTATCCAGAAGGTTAAGTTTTTCTACTGGCTTGCTCTACACGGCCGGGTCGTGGACAGCAGAGCGCAGGATGCACCATGGTCTTACTATCCAGAAGGTTAAGTTTTTCGACTGGCTTGCTCTATACGGCCGGTTGTGGATAGCAGAGCACAGGATGTGCCATGGTCTTCAGGATAGTGTTGCCTGCGCACTGTGCAACCAGGAAGATGAGACTACAGATCACCTATTTGTATCCTGTGTGTAACACGAGGTATGGCACCGCGTACTCCTCCCGGCAAATATCCAACACCTGGCGCCGGAGGTCAATGCGGCGCTGCTTACCAGATGGCAAGAAGCAAGATCACACATTCCACAGGCTTTCAGGAGAGGTTTTGACTCCATGGTTCTGCTGTTAGCATGGAGTCTGTGGAAGGAACGCAACGGCACGAATCTTTGAGGGCCTGTCCCTGACGACAAATCAGCTGTTTGCGGCCATTGTTGACAAAGGGGACTCTTGGATGTGGGCCAGTCGGTTACGCGACAATGTCGGTGATCGCTAGCGCAAGTTAGTGCTGCTTCGTCGGGCTTCCTGGAAATCGCAAAAAAATATATGTAATAATCAGTTGTTTTAGCTCCTTATTGTCCACCGCCTAGTGGCGGTGTGTTTTCTGGGCCTTCCTTTCACCACCAGGCATCTCGTCGATGGTCAATTTTGGACGTTTGTAAGTTCTATTCTCTCCTTAATGAAATACATGCTAAACATGTTCTAGAAAAAAAATAAGGGTCAGCTATAATTGACCGGCAGAGACGTAGTCGTCGGCGTCTCTGCATCAGCTGCTGCTGCTGCGTCCTCCTTCTCGTGATCATATCATCCTGCAGATCATCAGGACGATCGGCCAAAGGCTTGAGGCAGATGGCACAGTAGTCCTCGTCAGAGTACGTTGTTGTCGTCGGTCACCACCTGCTTGAGCCCTAGGATGGCCTTGCTGGAAGCAGGGATGCAAGCACGCTTGTTGTTCCGGTAGCGTCATCGTGTGGGGATGACGGGATCGAGATGAGATCAGCGGCGGCCACCGAGGCCGGTAATAGTGAGGAGCACCATAATAATAAGGATCAAGTGCCTCGTCTTGGGTTTTTCAGTAGTTGAGTTCAGTAGTTTTTCCGGTTCTTTTTCTTTGTTGAGAGTTGCTTTCAGTGGGGTGGACGGTCTGCGTGCCGTGTTAGTGGTTTTCCCAAGCTCTCCTATTCAGTTGTAATTATTTTGTTGTTGTTTTTTTTTCCTCGTCTAATAAAATTCCGGCAAAGGTTTTGCAGTCTTTCTAAAAAAAATAAGGATCAACATAGTGGGGCCAAGGCCATGGGATCCTCAACGTCGTCAGGTTCCAGCCGACGGCCGCTGCCCATGTACGCCGTTCCCGTCCCCGTCCCGTCAAAGTAGTCGCATGCAGAGCGTGTCGTACGTGGCACGCGACCACCGCAACCGACATGCGTGGGTTCTTAATTAGGCTGTGTTTAGCTGGTGCTGTAAAATTTTTGAAAGTACAATAACTCTTTCGTTTGTATTTGGTAATTAGTGTCCAATCATGAACTAATTAGGTTCGAAAAATTCGTCTCGTGATTTACAACTAAACTGTATAATTAGTTATTTTTTTACCTATATTTAATGCTCCATGTATGCGTTCAAAGATTTGATGTGACGAAGAATTTTGTAAATTTTTTAGAAGTTTAAAGTATCTAAACACACCCTTAGTCCGACTCGAACGGTTGATGCGACCCGATTGGTATTACGTCCGGCAACTAACACCGGGATGATCGAGGCGCCGGCCGATCGATGGAGCAAGAGGATCGGATGATGGCTCGGCCATGCATCGGATCCATCGCTCCCGGCCTTCTTTCTTGCATGCATTGTCCGAGTCCAACACGATCCACATGGAACAACGTGGAACCTGCAACTGCAAAGCAGCGTTTAAGAGCAACCTCCTTTCTCCTATCTCGACTTCGTCGTTCCCCATCTCCACTCCCACCCCCATCCTAACCCCCGCACCACCAAGCCAAGCGTGCTTGCATCGCCGCCTCCAGCAAGGCCATCCTTGGTCTCAAAGAGGTGGTGCTCACCAAGGACGATGACTCATCGGACAACGACTGTGCCATCTGCCTCAAGGCGTTGGCTGACCGATATCAGGAGGAGGATGCAGCCAGCACAGAGCCGACTATGTCGTCGACACTCCGGGCCATGCCCTGCTCCCACGTCTTCCATCAGCACTGCCTCTTCCAGTGGCTCTATCGTAATGCCGCCTGTCCTCTCTCGCCACAAGCTGCCCACTACGGATGATGATGACGAGGAGGAAGACTATGAGTAATGAATATAATATTTCTTTAATGAATCAGGCGGGTTGCATTATATCATGTATACGTATAGTTTACGTTGATGACCAAATTTGACATAGTTTTATTGGATCCCGCAAGGCCATGAATTAGCACGTTTGACATAATATGGATACACTCGGCAAATTTTTTAGTTGCAGTTCAACCCATAAGATTGGGAGCTCAAGTGCCTTGGTGTAGAAGGTATGCAGAGCCAATGAACGCATAAAATAGATTCAGCCTATGCCTAATTTTAGGACAACGTCTTAAATCATATCTGGTCTTACTTTGGGCTAAATCATAAAAGCACATACATACAGATATTTGGAGAACAAGGAACCATGTTTGTTAAAATATAAAGTGAATTGCTCGTCTTTCCTATTAGTTAAAGTTTTCGGTAATCCTCCTTATAGCCCGCGTCGCCCGCTCGCTCTATGCGCTGCGCACCCTCGCAGGACGGACCATGCCCTTGCCTACGCCGTCCCTCCCGTGTCGCCCGCTCGATTGCTCTGATCGGGGGATGGACCCTGCCCTCGCTCGCACCGTCCCCTGCTCGCGCCGCGTAAGCCCGCCTGTGCCCTCACCGCCCGCCCGCGCCGCATGCTCCCGCCTCGACCTGTCGCGGCCGCGCTCCGTCTGCCTGCCCCAGCCCCTGCCGAGGTCCGTGCCGCCGCCGAGCTCTACACCAACGACCTCCGCGCCACTCCGCAGCATCGAGCTCCACGTCGACGAGCCTCCATTCGTCCGAGCAGCTAGCAGATGCTACACTGAAAGCCTAAAAGCATATGTTGCAAGAGTATGTTTCAAGTGTTTCAGATGTTTAAGTATGTTGCAAGTGTTGCATCTCGATGTTGCAAAAGTAGATATGATGTTGCACATGTTGTAATGGCTATACATATATGTTTCAAGTGTATGTTCTAAATGTTTCATCTGTTCCATATGAGTATTGCAAGTGTATTATCTGGATGTCGTAAAAGTAGATCTGAATGTTGCATACATGCCTATTGCGAGCTTATATTTTAAGTGTTTTAAGAGGTTTCGTACGTATGTTTGCAAGTGTTTCGTTTGGATATTGCATATGTTTGCAATGATTTTTAAATTTTTTTCAATAATTTTTGCAAGTATTTTATACACTTGTTTCGAGTGTTTCATCTGTCTTCTTTTATATATTGCAACTGTTGCATCTGAATATTTTAAAAGTAGATCGGGTGTTCCATATGGGATACGTGTGGGAAGCGGCTGGTGGCACAAGACAATGTCAGGAGTGGCATGGGCGATGTCCGGGGCTGCGCATCGCTGGACGCTAGCGTCCGAATTGGACGCCCGGTAGCTAGCAAGTCCGTTAAGCTTTTGGGTTGAACTAGCTGGTGCATGTAATTCATAAGTCAAATATGACATATATCAGGGCTAGAGATATTGAATTCCAATCCTGGCTAAAGCAATTACATAAAACAATTGTTGCGTGTTCCTATTCCATTGTAAGGCCTAAGGAAGCCTCCATGTAAGGGGCAATTCATGTGTCCACATCTCCTTTATATCAGCTTAAGCTTTTGGATGAATGATTGATGCAAGCAACTCAATAAAATCTTGACACTCCCCTGCGTGGACTATCTTATGTCTGCTATCTCCTCATCCTGCAATCGATCTCAACCATGCTAGATAGAATTTCCATGGGTAGTGCCAGATTCGGTCATCACTGGCAGCCTCATCACTGCTGGATTTGTGAGAACCGGCAGTGATGTAACTTCATTGTCGGTTCTGAGCTTAAAAATGAGAAAATGATTGGGGCTGGGCTAAAACCGGTAGTGAAGGACCACATCACTACCGGTTTGTGGCTTGCACCGGCAGTGATTTGGCGGCCACTTATCACTGCCGGTTCTAGCCAAAAAAATGACAGTAAAAAAGCCGGCACCGTCCTCTCCTTCCTCCTCTCTTCCATCCCGAGCACAGAGACGCGCGTTTGGGCCGCTCCCTCCATTGTTGGGGCCGCTCTTCCTCGTGAAGCTAGCTCTTGGATTTAGAAGAATGGCTTGATCATTTTGCTTTAAGGTTAGTAACAAGCGTCCACTCCTTTGTTTTGTTGCTTAATTAGCGTTGTTTTGATGGCTATATTGCTTGATTCTCATTCTAGTTCTTTATCCATTCTAGAGAGCACTTTTCTAATTGGACTTTGTGCAAGGCTTCCAAGCAAGTTGTGGTGAATCCTTCATCCAAAAGGTTGGTGTCTATGAACACATTTAAATTCCTAGCTAATTATTACATGGTGGTCAAGATCATTGTTAGTATGTGATGCTATAATTAGTTCTGGTTAGGAGTAGAGTAGAAATGGGATATTCTCCCTTTATTAGGCTAAGACCAAGGACAACAAGGTATATGCAAGAGCTGCCACCGATAGATTGCTGTAATAGGGAATTTTGATGGACTTGTGATCATGTCATTGTCTTTTATTAGTGCTTTTTCATTATAACGTGTCATTTGTAATAAATCACATTGGATTTGTAATATTTAATGTTGACGGATTTGATGGATTTGTAATGTTTCATTTGTAATATAAATCACGATAACTCAATTCCACCAAAAAAATATATAATAAATTATATAACACAATAAAATGCAAAAAATAGATCATTGCCGGCTAGTACCAAACCAGCAGTGATGGCTTCAGCAACATTGCCGGTTTGAGCTACGATCCGGCAGTGTTGCTGAACCTATCACTGCCGGTTTGCATGTTAAGTCGACAGTGATGGCTTGAGCAACACTGCCGACTCGAGCCACAAGCCGGTAGCGTTGGCTTGAGCATCACTGCCGGCTCAGACCACAATGCAAGCCAGAAGTGTTGGCTTGAGCCTCACTGCCGGCTCAAGCCACAAGCCGGCAGTGTTGGCTTGAGCATCACTGTCGGCTCGTGCCACAAGTTGGCAGTGTTGGCTTGAGCATCACTGTCAGCTCGTTCCACGAGCCAGCAGTGTTGGCTTGAGCATCACTGCCGGCTCGAGCCATAAGCCGGCAGTGTTTGCTTGAGCATCACTGTTGGCTGGTGCCATAAGCCGGCAGTGTTGGCTTAGCTGACACTGCCGGGTGGTGCCAGGAACCGACAGTCTTGCCTGCACATCACTAGTGGTTCTAAGTACCGGCAGTGATGTGAACCCCTCATCACTGCCGATATGCCACTGCTAGTTCAAAATCCGGCAGTGAAGGGGGATTTTGAACCGACAGTGATGTCCTGATCGGGGTAGTGGCAGCTAGATGGTGCCGGTCAAGGGACAAGTGAAACATGTAATTACCATGAATTAGGAAGAGATAATCCGACAATAGAAAAAACGGGCCAAAGCTCATAATGATCAACAAAATAATTAATTTGAATTTTAGAAAGGAAAAGTTACTCACTATACAAGGACTTTATAGTTTTTGAGTGAGTAAATAAAATCATGAAAATGCTATAAATAAAATAGAAGTACTTCTTATGGCGTGTATTGTGGGAGTGACGTCAACTGTCTACAAGAGGTGCCATGCATGTATGACTTCATGAGTGCGTTTGTTTTCCTGCACAAGGGTGGCCTCTCCCATGTGGAGTGGCAGGTTGAATGGGTGAGACTAATTAACTGTGTTTTGGTCCACTTGCATCAAACGAGCGTGGACAAACACACCCTTTGTTTGTTTGCTACTTGGCATGGATCCTACCTTTCTACACTCGTAGCTGTCCTTTCACGAAGTCGGATGTTGCAGTATGCAAGCCGAGCTGGAGAGAAACGAAGGTGAGTTTCGTTTCTTGGATGCAGCCTTTCCTTTGCTTTGAGGTCCGTGCGAGGCTGGCCCATGATGTTGTCCACAGGATCGAGCTGGACCAACTTTATCACCTGGTCTCGGCCCATATGACCTGGAGGAATGAATATGCCCTCAGTAATTAACATATGGTCTGAAAGCATGTGAGAAAACTCTAATAGACCTCATATTTTTCATTATACAAGTGCCAACTATTATTTAGGGAATTTGATGTTTCTACCCCTACTTCAAACTTCAATGATGATTGTACCCTCAATTTTTTAACTATGTCCTTCTCCTCGTGATTTTGGAATAAAGGTGTCATTTACCCCTACTTTCTCACACTGATTAAATGCCAAAAAAAGAAAAAGAAAAAGACACCCACATGAAAAGACAACAATACCCACAGCAAAAGCTTTCCTCGGGCACCCTCTCCCTCTTTTCGCTCGACCGTACAGATAGCTAGTCGCTCGGGCTTCGTCACGGCATTATTGGTTTCTCACTGCCCCAATGAGTGGTTCCAACGACCTCGGCAACCCCTCCCCTTGCTGGCCAACTCACCACCCCATTGGGCATTGGCTAGGGAGCCGTGTGGCGAGCCACAGGGAATTCGTTCTGGCCCAACCACTCACTCCCCCGGCCGGCGGCAGCTAGCCCCACCTGGGTCATGCGTGCGGCTAGCCATTAGGGCACCTCAGCCCCGTGGCCCGCTCCCCCGGCCTGTGGCGGCTGGCCCCGCCTAGGTCGCGCATGCGGGTGGCCGTGAGGGCACCAGGCTGCTCATGGGTCGATCCTCAGCTTCCTCTGCCCTCCATGTTGGCGACTGCACTCTGGTTGGTCCTCTGCTTCCTCCCCACACCACACCGGCCAACTCCGGAACCTCCATGGAAGATCCCAGGTATCTGCTTTCTCTTCAATCTTTGAAACAATGCTTATTCACTGCTGTGTGGAATATCATCAATGTCTAAATTAACCTACTGCTGTGATTTGTAGGCCAAATCACATGGAGTTGAAAGTTGTAGCAGCCATGCCCAAATCAATGATTTTGATGTACTGCAAGTAGAAGGGGAAGAGGAAGGGGAAGGGGTTTAGGAGAGGGTAACAATGAGCCAATGTATGTGATTGATGTATTTTGTCCATTACTATTTTTTCTGCAAATTTTAGTGTTGCTAACTATATTAACATGCTTTTACTCTCTTCCTGTGGAGTGCAAGTGGTACAGGAAAGGGAAGGGGAAGGGAAAGAGGGTTAGGAGAGGCCAGCAATGAGACAAAGTATACGACATAAAAATATTGCTTCTCAATACTAAATATTTTGGTAACTTTATAAGATAATTATGCTATTTTCATATAAAATACAAGTGCAAGTGCTCTTAGGGCGTCCCCAGCGGTACGGGCGACGTCGCCAGCTGATGTAGCAGTGTAAACGAATATAAAAATGAAAGCCTGAACTCACGGATGAGAAAAATGAACGGACCCCACAACTGCAGAGACTGATGATTTTTGGAACTTGTGCGAGACCAACGATGAAACAATCGCTAGCTATTTGTTTTTCCAGGCTTCTCTCTCCACCATGTCAGATCTTGAGTACAGTCAGCAATCAAAAAGCTAGCTCAAATCTGCTCGTTGGGGACGCCCTTAGAAGGGGATCAACAGGAAGGAAGAGAAGGAACTTCTGGGAGGCTGACTAGTTAGCTTCTAATTTTGTTTGACATGTCATTTGGACCTATATGCTAGTGTTTGGCATGTCATTTGGACCTCTATACTGTTGAATTTTTCTAAAAATTGTTGAATTGTGCATTGATTGAATGGTCTAATTTTACCAATATTGCAAAAATGTTGATATGAAAATAGGAGTAAAAGCACAAATAAATAAAATAGGGATAAAAATGCATGGGCAAACTTGTACTCTTGTCCAAAAATAAACACCGTTAAGTAGACTTCACAGAATAGGGGCAAAGTCTCCCTCCATTTTGAAATTGCAGGTGTAATAAAATCACAAAGTTAAAAAAGCGAGGACAAAATCACCATTTTGCTTCAAAACAGGGGGCACGAACGCTTAAGCCCTATATTATTTATGGCCACATGTCATCAACCGTTAGGTGCTATTTAGATTATTGTTGACAGCTCACACGATGACTGGTCTATTGTATTATCCAGATTAATATGAAAGCGTATTACAGACATCAGTTATATAGAGCACGGTACATGCCCTTAGATAGACATGCCATGCAAACTGCTTGTCAGCTTGCTTTTGCTGGCTCGATCTCCCTACCTAATATAGCATCCCCAAAACTCACCACTTGCTTCTCGTTGGCCAATAAGGTATATAGTTAGTTTTTTGCATGCAATGGGCATCTATGTCGACGCAGATGCAAGCATGAGTTTTCTCTGGCAGTAAGCCATTAATAGATGGACCAAATTTAGCGACTATCAAACTATATCCTCCATGCATATCCTCCCTGAAAAAGCCTCTTCCGACCGATCCACTAGGGTCTTTCTCTCACACACACCTTTGTTCTTCGATTCTTCGTTCATTCCCCACGCACGAACATCAACCATCCCTTGCTTCTATTCATTATAGGCAAGGCGAAACCAATCATTCGAATAATTCATCCATTGACCAGTGAATTGCATATAAGCAGCAACAAGATGCTAAGTTGGCTCCGACGCTTCCCTAACGATGTGGTCCATAGGAAGGGCAATGGCACCACGGGCCGGAGGACCTCCTCCTCCACCTCTTGGAGGAACAAGAGCAACAACTTCACCGCACGGATCATCCGTTGTGCCTCCTCCGTCGTCGACACAGCATGCCGCCACCGCGACGACGAAGACGATGAAGATGACGATTGTCGTCTACCGTCATCGCCGCCTCCTCCAGCACCCCCAAATCATTACAATGACGATAACAACAGAAACACCAGTGTTATCTCGGCCAAAGCCTTCTCGTTCCGTGAGCTAGCTGACGTCGCAGGAAACTTTCGCCAAGCCAGCTTCCTCGGTGAGGGGGGATTCGGTCGCGTCTACAAGGCCCGCCTGCGCATTGCTGGTGAGGATGACCTTCCAGTGGCCATCAAGCAGCTGGACCGCAATGGCTTCCAGGGGAACAATGAGTTCATGGTGGAGGTGCTCATGCTCAGCATGCTGCACCACCCCAACCTCGTCAGCCTCGTTGGTTACTGTGCCGAGGGCGACCAACGTCTGCTCGTCTATGAGTACATGGCACTAGGATCCCTCGAGGACCACCTGTTGCTGCTGTGTGGTGATGATGGTGATGATGGCAGCCAACAGCAGCATGCCCCTTTGCCTTGGCGCACGAGGATGAAGATCGCGCTCGGCGCGGCGCGGGGATTAGAGTACCTACATAAAAACACTGTCATCTACCGAGATCTCAAGTCCTCCAACATCCTCCTCGATGAAGACTACAATCCCAAGCTCTCCGACTTCGGCCTTGCCAAGCTCCTCCCCGCCCCACGCACTGACTCATCCTCCTCATCGTCGTCGTCCTCCTCCTCATCAAGCAGCAACAAGGTGATGGGCACGTATGGGTACTGTGCACCGGAGTACTTGCGGACAGGAAAGCTCAGCGCCAAGTCAGACGTCTATAGCTTTGGGGTTCTACTGCTGGAGCTCATCACCGGCCGACGAGCCATCGACGCCAGCCGGCCAGATGGCGAGCAAAGCCTTGTGGGATGGGCGGCACGGATATTTGGTGACCCCAAGAGGTTCCATGAGTTGGTGGACCCTCGGTTGGTGATGTCAATGCAAGGGCCTACAACATCAGAGTTGAAGCAGGCCGTGGGTGTGGCATCCATGTGCTTGCAGGAACACTGCGCCCTGCGTCCCGTCATGACCGACGTCGTCATGGCCCTTTCCTTCCTCGCCACTGATTCTCCCCCGTGCTAGCTCAAAAATCACAATCTCTCATTTCTCTGTGTAAGTAAGTTTTGGTTGTTTTATGTAAAAAAATATTGGAAGAAGAATTACATCACAACATAGTTAGTTTTCATGGATTAGAATGTCAATGCATACGTGCACAAGTTAGCCTACCATCCTATAGAGCAGTGTGTCTTGGCTCATATATATGGGTCATCACTCATCATAGTTTGTGAGCTTTCAATAGCATAGTAGTTTGTTCACTAATGGGCCATCAGTCCTTTACAATTTTTTCTCGGACAGGGAGGGAGGCAGCTTCGGCTCTAATAGGATCCGCCCCGTAAAGTAGGGGATTAGTGCGTAATTCAAGAGGAAAACAAGACAAAATTGGGTTAGTAGGACTAGACAATGGTGGAGAGCCGTCGAAGTCGGAGACGAGCTAGAGGGTTTCGGGGAGACGATCTGTTGATTTGTTTTCTGAAACAAGCTAGCAAGGAGAAGCCAAAAGTGTCTTTACAAACTAATAATATAGTTAAACGAGCTATCGTTCACTAAAAAACATGGAAGGTGAGCTTGTTTTCAATGATTATACTCCCTCTGGTGCTAATGCAAATATATTTAACTTCAATTTAAAATGCAACATATATATGTTGACACATAAGGGATTCTAAGTTTATCTAATTGAGAACCTATTTGTTTGGATCGAAGTTTTGGAGCTTTTAGATGGAAGGATGTTTTTATACCTTTTGCCTTTTTTATTCGTTTTAAAATAAATATTGACCTTTTCATCTTTCCAAAGCTAGAATACACCTCTCAATCAACTTTTCAGGTTTTGGTTAACTTTCTTAGGATATGGCTTTTTAAAATTCAGCTTAAAGACCGGGATATTTGTTTCTACTTCGGACTTCTTCCTAGTAAAAACTGAAACAAATGGGCTTAAGTTAAATGATCTCAAATCCAACCAAGTTTATGAAGAAGAGTATTAATATGTCCTATATAAAAAAGAGATAAATTATGAAAATATATTCGATAATGTATTTAGTTATGGTCATCCGATATCGCAAAAGTCCTTCTAACAAACTTTGTGAAAATTATTACTTTTTTTCTAACTTTTTTCTATGAATTCTAACTTGCTTGGTGGTCTTAGGAAGAATATGTATTTATACAAAATTATTACTTTGAGTGATCTCAATTAGATTTTGCAATGGATGAATGAAATCCTACAAGCCAACTTAATGACGCCCTTTCTATTTGTTCTTCCCTTGAGAGTTACCACTTCTAGATAAAAATAAGATTTATTTCTAACTTATTCTAATTCTGTTTGTGAGTCGACTACATGCGCATCGTCCTAACCACAATGTGCTCCATTGTCTATTGTTGCATTAATACTTGCTACACCTGCTTGTTACTTAGTATTATTACCAAATTGGAGAATCGATTGTTTGCTCTGCCCTAGTGATTAAGCCCCGTAATTCTTGCTTCACCTTAGATCTCCCTTTATTATGATTATTTTGTTTGTTGGGTTTAATCATGCTTCTTTTTTCTGGTATTAGACATCAAAGATGTTATTATGATTGTTTTGCCCTCTTTAGTTACTGTGATCTATCCTATATATTCTAGTTATCTGCTAATATACGTACAACAATTTAGCTCTCCCTTGATTTGGCATTGGGTGCATCAATGTTGAAATTATTGTGTTTGTATTTTGACTTGTGAAGCAGATACATTGAGTGCAGATGGCGTGATTGTGCATAAATAATTTTTACTCGTAGAGAGATGTGAAGTAGTAGGTGCGTGAATGCTGGAAAATGTCACATTGAGCAGAGGATTTGAAGCGTTCTGTTGATTTCACAGGAGAGGAGAGGGTTGGTGCACTTGAGAAAACATAATAAGTCTAGAAGGGAAATTTTGCAGGAACGATTTTTTGTTTAAACTTTGGCTTCAATTGCTCATGCTGTTGGAACAAACAACAAACAAACAAAATTTTTGGTGAACAAAAACAAGAAACAACTAATTAAATACACTTATACTTATTATGGTATCTATATACACAATTAGCATATATATAGCATGTTTAATGTCATTTGCCAAATAAGCACTTTATTTTTCTCCCTACACGTGTTGTCTATACATTTCAGTGGCAACTCTATATACTAGTGCATATTATTAGTGCTAGAGAAATGACAGAGTGCATGAATTATTATTGCACCTTGTCCTTTGTTGTCCTTTGATGGGGTAGTACACGAAAAATGGTTGGAGTGCATGCCTGACCTGTTCCCTCCCATCTCTCTAGGTAGTCCTGGCCTAGTGAATTTCACGGTGAAATGTGAATGGCTAAACAAACTAATTAAAAGGTGATCCAAGTATATATATCATCTACAAAAGATGATCCAAGAACCGTGTTGATTGATTAAACAAATGGAATGTATTGATATATATCCATGTGTGAAACTAAAAATATTACATTCATACATGGCATAAGCATATATACATGTGTATATCCATACAAATACCATGCTCCATGGTTGGGGGAGGAACATGTTGCTCGGAAATTCTTAAGTAGCAGCACAATAACATCATATATGTATATATTAAGTAGCAGCACAATAACATCGTATATGTATATATTCTTTGCGCGCTATGGTTGTTTTAGGTGGAAATTTCTGCTCTTTTTTTGGTGCCTTTGTATCTGATTTGTACTTTGCCGTGTTTTGTAATCTTTTCAGGTTTCATAAACATACGGTGTTTAGGACATATTTTTAACTAATTAATTTGTTCAATCTAAATGTTTATATGCACCATTACTATATGTTAGCTGACTATACATACATATATATATGAAGAAGAAGAAGCAGAAGCGTAAAGTTTTGTTTTTTTATTTTTCTAGGACTTTGACTTGACCTTCCCCATCCACCTTTGAAACATGGCGTCCCTCAATTCAACATGACATGGATAGCTTGACAAAGGTAATGAACATAACATTTATGTATGCAATTAAAAAATAGCCGGTAAAATCATCATGCACACGACTCCCTCCATCCTATAAAGAATATAATTCTCGGTGTGATTCATGTCAAAACTATCTTAAATTTAGCTAAGTTCATAAAATTATTATTAATATTATGATTTTAAATAGATATACTATAAAAATGTATTGAATTACGTATCTTATGATATATATTGAGCATGATAAATATAATAAATAGGTATACAAATTTGGTCAAACTTAACACTCTTTCAGGGACCAAGAGGTAGTACCACGCATGCAGAGCCAAACAGGCCTGGGTGTTCGGGTTACCCGATTTTTTCGGGTCGGGTAATTCCGGTAATTCAAAATTTGGGTAATGAAAACTACTACTCGATATTAGTTCTGGAAAAACACTACCTGTAATTTCGGGTACCCGATAATTTAGGTTCGGGTATTCCCGATATACCCGAATTTACAAAAAATAACAAACTACACAAATATTTAGTAGCAATTTATATATAATTTCAACAACAATTTATATAGAATTTCAATAGCATTTTATATAGAATAATGTATTACAGTCACTTGTTCAAACAGAGAGAATTATATTCTAATAAAGTGATAAGTTCAAGTGTTCAACTAACAACATATGATAAATACAAAAACAGTGACAAATGTTTGGGTAGTTCGGATAGTTTGGGTACCGGGGGATATTATCCAAATTACCCAAAATAATTTTGGGTAATCAAAATCGCTATCCGAATTTGGGATCGGGTACCTCGGGTTCAGGTAATTCGGGTATGGGTAATGGGTATCGGGTATTTTGCCCAGGCTTCGAACCCAACACCAATGGATTTGAGTTTCTTCCTTTCATTTGACAGGTTGCTTCATCAATCATCCCAAGTCTCGCTGCAATGCAAAGCCATTAATTAACTTCTCTATTCGTTGGCTGAGCTGATTATATATTGTATAACGCGTTGCAGCTGTATGTCATGAAGCATCTATCAAGTTATATACTGTAGCTAGGCTTGCAAATTAAAGCCAGGGGCATACAAGATACAACAAGGTTCTGCATTTGCATTGGCTCCACCATCTCAAGATGCATGGTTCAGAAAGTGAGTCTCTACTTTTTTTTTAAAAAAAAAGGTGGACACTACTTTTATGTGTGTCCTTAAACGAATACTCCATTATATGCAAGTTTGACTTCAATTTGGCCCTTCATCTCTATTACACTAATGCCGATTTAATGGAGCCTTCAAGTGTCTCGGTCGCACTGTATATCAATATATAGTATATACCACGTGTTTTTGACCCTGTCCTCAAGCTGAAACCTCTCTCTATATATTATAGGTGTAGCTTTCACCATTTTTACACCCACCTTAATTATATTAGGTGATTTCGGTATTGATAGGAGTCATTTTCTTTTACCAGTACTTTATCCTCTGTTCTAAAATATATGTATCTAGAAAAAAAACGATAGAACTATTTACAAAAGGAACCGTGGAAGGAATATCATTGAAGCTTATGGGTGCACCAAACTCATCTGTCCGCAGCTGGCCGCCATGTTCTGCAACGATGCGTGTTAGGATTTGTTAACTTGCTTGTGTTTCCATGCTTCTGTAGATAAGTAGAGAGTGGCATTTTTTTACCAAACATACAGGCTTGTCTGCTTTTGCCTAAGTATCTGACCGAGGGAAGAAGCAGCGGAAAGAATAAAGGAAGTGCTGCGAACCTTTTTTTTAAACCCCAAAAAGCACAGTGTTTGCTTTTAATTGGATATATATCTCTGTCTCTGATATGTGTTCCTGTCTAACATATTTGTAGCTACAATTATTGATCAAAACTATGATTTCACTTCAAGACATATATATGTCAAATATATATAATACTACTTACTCGTTTATGGAGCCTCTCTAGCCTACCTCAACTTGTTTGCAACAAAAGGCTACGTTGTTGTTGTACTCCTTTATGGAGCTATTGGGATGAGTAAATTAAAGTTGGTTATTAAATGCATGTTTGTATCCTCCAGACACTAAACAATACTCCCTCCGTCTTAATATATAAGGCGTAACTATTTTTTATTCATGTCCCATAATATAAGGCGTGTTCTCTCTAGACGCACGTACGTCCTAGTGTTGATAGAGAAAATTAAATATGTTCCTTGGTCTTTGAATCAGAGGTGGTTACGCCTTATATACTGGGTCGGAGGGAGTAATACCGTATAATAGATCTTTTTTCACGATCGTATCATGAATCACGTTTTTCATGAAGAGAAAGTAGAGTTTGAAAAGGTACAAGAATTGGTAAGTAATATTCAGATTACCACAGCAGCTAGAGAGAAGGTACAAAGATCTGCCTCAATATCCCAACAGATTGAAACTGTGACAAAAAGAGAAGACAACAACACAGTGGTAGCTGTGGTTAATTATAAAAAGAAATAATAGCACGTTTGGACCAGTATGAACAACCTGTGTCCATGGTGATCCTTAATTGGTGGTTGGAATTGGGTTCCATCTTATCGCCGCGGTGCGGTCCCCAGCTAGTTAGTCACGTCAAGGCTGTTCACATTACCAACGCTTGGAAACAAAATAGAAAAACGAATCAATAAAGAAGATCCTTGGTTGGTGAAGAAACGATCTGGTCGAATATTTAACAAACTAAAAGCTGTATGAATAAAGGTCCTGTAGGACGGCCACTAAGTAAGATCCAATATTGCTGTTTACCACTAGTATACCGCACTCAATGCAAGTAATAGGTTGGCAACCGGAGTCATCATGATATTATAGTTAGTTAATGTTGATTTTCCCTCCGGACGTACAATTCTTGTCATTTTCGTAAGGTTCTAGTTAAAAATTTAAAATTTTAATTATCAATGAATCCAAAATAAATAGTTTGACCACACTGAGATTTGTATGCATTGATTATAGTCTTGAGATTTGCATATTATATGACACAGATGTATGAACAAATCTTTTTTAGGGACCATCTCGATTTGTCCAAAATAAAAGAATTATGAAACCCAACAGAGTATAATTTTGGGGTGGCTAGCGCAGCAGCGCCCAGACGTTCGGACGCTAGCCCCATCCGAACACCCACGCCTATAGATGCCCATCGGGCCGGGCCGGCCCAGCATGGCACGGGCCCATGCTAGGCACGGCCCGATGGTGGTCGGGCCAGCCCGGCATGTCGTGCCTCCTGGGCCGTGCCGGAGAGGGCTTCGTGCCTGGCCATCGGCCCAAGCATTGCCCTGTGGGCCGATTTTTGGGCCGTGCTGGCCCTTTGAGCACGGCACATCCAGCGTGCCGGGCCAGCCCGTAGCCCACTACAGAGCCAGAGAGCTGAGAGAGGTGGAGGCAGTGGCGGCGCTCGACACCGAATCCGATGAGAAGAGAAGCGGATGGAGAGGATTCGGCGGGCCATGGGGAATCAGGAGCTCGAGGCTTCAGCGGCCGGTGGGGCGGAGCTGAAGCACGCCGCGCTCGCACCCAAGGCGTGGCCTCGCGGAGGGGAGGAAGGAGAGGAACCCGCAGCGGAGTGGCTTCACTGGGGCAGCGCACCACGTCGGTGAGCGAAGCTCGGGGCCAGGCCACCTCGCCGGTCGAGCTCGAGGCTGGGGAACGGCTGGGCAACCTTCATGGCTTGATCTCGAGCGACGGAGCGAGAGGAGTCGGGGCTTAACTCACTCCCGCGCGTGTGCGCGTCGAGCGAGAGGCCAAGAGGATAGAGGAGTCGGGGGAGCAAGGGTCGAGTGGTGGCGTTGGGATGGGGATTGGGGAGTTTGGGGTTAGGGTTTGGTTGGTTTTATATATACCTGGCCTTTTGTCAGGCCGTAAGAAAATAACGGGCCGGACAGGGCCATGCTCGTGCTGGGCCAAAAAGCGGGCTTTGTGTCGTGCTGTCGTCGGACCACGGGCTGCATGGACATCTATCCCCGCGTCGGCCCCGCCTACTGCGTGTGCTCTTGCGCTTGCCTCACCTACTGCGCCTGCCAACCCACGCCTGTCGTTGCTACGCGTGCCTGCCTGCAGCTACTTCGCATGCTGCATGCTACTGCACGCCACGCCTGTAGCCGCGCATGCACGTGTGGACCGCGCACACCAGCGGGGACCGCTTTCGCCTACGCTCGCTTCCTGCTTCTGACACCGAGGCGAGACAATAGAAGGCGAGGAGTGATATGCAATACCTGATCTACTTTTGAAACATTCCGATGCAACACTTCCAACATACGTCTAAGAACAAATAAAATATTTGAATATTTGAAGCATGCGTCTGAAACATTTGCAAAACACCTGAAAAACACTTAAAACCATTATAAACATAGCAACATCCAAATAAAACACTTGTAATATATGTGTGAAACATATGCAACATCCAGATAAACATATTTGCAACATATGTTTGAAAAAAATAGATGAAACATTGGGAACAGAAGTTTACAACATACGAGTACAAGCATTGTAGCATTTGCAACATCCTGATCTAATTTTGCAACAACACCGTACGAAACACCTACAGCATATCTATGAAACATCTGAAACACTTTAGACATGCGTTTTGCAATATGAGAGAGACCGGGGCTGGTCGATTCCAGCCATCGGGGTCGGAGCCGGGGCAAGCGGTAGCGCACGAGCACCACCAGCACCAGCACCACCGCCACCGCCACCAGCACCGATCTTGGCTCGGCCTGGTGGGATGTGCACATGACGGGCGGAGTGAGCACCAGTGCCAGCGACGGGAGGGAGCGGCCAGCGCGCGCGACAAGTGGGGGCGAGAGGCGCGGGATAGGGCGCGCAGTAGCAGCGAGGTGGAGTGGATGCACGGCGTCCGGAGGAGACGGATGCCCACGTCCTATTAATAGCGTATAATTTTAGGGGACTCAGATGGTTCGGTCGTCTCGAGTCATGATATTTGTATTTTGTGTTCATTTCCCACTTCAATGCAATATTGTTTCCGTTGGTCTAGTTGACCTTCATCATTTCTTAAGGATTAGTAGTATCTTTGCAAATCAGTCCCTCACGGAACGAAATTGCAACATCACTACAACTTTTATTTTTCTCGGACCATTTGCATCTAGCTTTGCGACTGCCACATGTTGATAAGTATTCCTTTCGTTCGTTTTTACATGTCGTATTAGGCTTATGCTAAATCAAATATTTTTAACTTTAACTATTATTTTTAAAAATTATATAGGTTAATAACATAAGATTTATGCTTTAGATTGACTATGAAAAATAGTTTTATAATATATAGTTCATATGTTATGAAACTATATGGATTTTTAAAAAAATTGATAGTTAAAATTAGAAATGTTTGACTTAGGACAAACCTAGTACGACATGTAAAAGCAAAAGGAGAGCGTACTCCCTGTATCGAAAAGAGTGTCGCATAGGGTTTTGTGTAGATCAAATTTCTTTAGTTTAACTAGGTTTGTTAAAAATATATCATCAATATTTGTATATATTCAACAATTAATTAAATAATATTTATTATGCACCATAGATATTAATAATCTTTTGTGTATATTTCATTAAAGTTAAAAATATTGACTTTTTGAAAAGTAAAAGGCTTGTTGCTGCAGGCCTGCAGCTTGCATCAGTTGTCTTCTATAGTGTTTTTAGTTCACAAATTGCAGCATCCCTTTGAAACGTAGGAATTTCACACGAATCAAATAAGAGTTTTACAAGAATTAGTTAGTTTTTACAGGAAAAACGTAGGAATAAGGAAAATTTTCTACAATCCAAAAGGGCCTTAATTTGATGGGATGAAACCTTTAAACACTGAAAATGCGCAACTTTAAACTTTGAGCACAGTACTTACGTTTTGAACTTAACATTGAACAGGAACAGGCCAACGTGTCCACGCTCTCATCTGATGGTGATGGTTGATTTGGCTGTGCATCCGAGGTCAGGTCAAGTTTGTTCACATTGTATTAATTATGTTGTGTACCTCGGTGGAGTTATAAAATAAAATAAATTAAATGGTTAAGTCTTCAACGCGGAAGGAAAGCGCCGCTCCTCTGTCTGGCCACGCGTCCTTCGGCTACAGGTGTATACTGTAGTGCTGACACGGGTACTGTTCATTCGAGATTTTTAAATGCAGGTGCTGTTCATACAAAATTTTAAAATGCTCCTTGAACCCTGTTCAGCATTTTTAGACCCCGTTCATGTCGCTTTTACTGTTCACACAAATACACAGCCGGGCGCGACAGAGCGCGCCTTAGGGTAGTCCCAATGGTGCATTGATGATGGTTTCTATCCTCATTAAATGACTTGCCACGTAGGCAAAATGCTGACATGGCAACGTAATTAATGAAGAAAGAGAGCAAAAATCATAGAAATGGTTTCTTCATGAAGAAATCAGGTCTACTCTTGACCCAATGCACCAAGAAACCATAAAATCATCATTAGGGAGAAACCACCAGTTTCTAGGGAGCTCGTGTCGCACTCCCATTAGAGGAAGAAAATAGAGTTGGGAGGAGAAAGAGAAAATAATTATTACTCATAGAAACTATGGATTAAAAAGCAGTACTTTTTTGGTGCAATATCCTATGTTATAGAAACTACTAGTTTTTTTCATTGGGACTACCCTTACCGTCAAGTAAATTCTCATATGATGTATAAACTGACGCCAGCTGCGTTGGTGTCATCCGCCTCGTCCACGTCTTGTGTTAATTTTGTTTTCATTCGTAGCACAAGTTGTTGCATCATAGTACCTATTTGTTAATTTTGTTTTCATTCCCAAGACCTTTACGCGTAAAAATAAGCTTTTCCCCATATGTCTAGCTCACCTGTGCTGTATTTGTATGTATATGTTGAAAAGACTAAACTTACCATCACCATTGCACATGAACCCCTCATTTGTGGTGTAATGACATATAGGGTACTGAGTTATTTAGAACCACCGAATGTCATTTGTTGTCAATCTTTTCTTTTTTGTGGGTGGGTTAACTTAACCTTTGTCTTTTTGAGACGACAAACACATATACAATACAACATACTATAGCTATGACTCTTTTTGGTACGTGGGAATTTATCATGTATCTTTCTTGTGGAAATGAACTGATTTCGGTTAAAGTTCTATCTTTTAAAGAGGCCGTAGCTATATTTTTATGGGTGTGGGTGGAGTAGAGAGATGCTCCCTCCGTATGGTCCAGCAAAATGGCTAGGAATATATGAGATTGCGGTATAGAATATCACACAATAAAAAATGAATAGATAGTTGGAGTTTAAACTTTTATCACAGTTACAAAATTAGATGCATGAACGAATATGCATGGTTAGTGCGTTGCCGTGGTTCCCAGAAAATGCTATGCCCTAAAGTCAAAATTTGGGTATGTCATCCCGATAAATTTAGCCTTACTCTTGGCCACTGACATCATAATATTATTATATTAGCCTTACTTTTGGTTAGAGAGTTACTTTAATTAACACTACGAATAAAGTGCCATGAGTGAATGGAAAATCACCTAGGTGGAGGCGTGGAGCCGCTCACTCCTCTGTGTTCTTATCAAAAAGGAAAAAAAAACTCAGCCAAGCTTTCAATTGTAAAAAAATATTATATTAGCTGCATATGCACATGCTTAATGAGTCTAGTTAGTGCATTTCTTTACTTAAAACAACTAATAAAGTGCCATGAATGAATGGATATTAGTAATTATACATGGGTTGTCTTGGGTTTCATATATGTCATGTGTGTTAAAGTCTCGAGGACTCGATTTACAATTACTACCCTTGACCTTGGCGTCCAATAAAAATTAGAATTGGCTAGCACTAGAAGGATAATGAACCAAACCGTTGTCACAGGGACGCAACATTTAGAGAACTTTTCAATGGAAGGAACATACATGGTACACTGACTACGTACACAAGTTGTTTTTTCTTCTATAACTCCTCCGTAGAGTAAAAGGGAGATAAAAGTTGTTGTTTTCCATTCATGGAGTATATAAATAAATTAAGAAAAGAATCATGTTTATGATGATAAGTACAAGGAAAAATTGAGCATGCAACAGGCAAAGTAAGTTTGGTGGGGAAAAAACCTTATTTTTGTGTTGTGCGCGACCCTACTTGTAGCTAGGAGTTGGAATAGTTTATTTGTGATACTAATGAGGGGTTTTGTGAGAAACGTCCCCGCCTTTTGAAGTGGTGCCTTTGCGGTCTACACTGCTTCTTCGTCTTCGGGCTCGGGCTTGTTTAGTTGGTGAAAAAGTTTGGGTTCGGCTACTGTATTATTTTTTATTTTATTTAGTAATTTATGTCCAATCATGGATTAATTATGCTCAAAAGATTTGTCTCGTGATTTATAACTAAACTATGTAATTAGTTTTTTCTTTCGTCTACATTTAATACTCCATGCATGTGCCGTAAGATTTGATGTGACAGGTACTGTAGTACTTTTTAGGTTCACTTTTTTGAACTGTTTCTTCATTTTCTTTCCATTTTCCATGCGGTTGCTTTGCTTGAGTAATAGGCTGGTCGTTTCAGCTTTCAGCCGCTTATTTTTAGCTAGTTAGCAGTATTTTTTTTTATAATTTTTAGTCAAATGAACATGCTGAAAATAAACACTATATTCGGCTGCTCTTATCAGCACGGCTTATCAGTCATGGTATAGTGTTTTTCTCTCACAATAAAACAGTCATAACCGGCTTATAAGCCGCAAAAACGACCAGCCGAACAGGTAAAGCTTTTCACTCCTGTGTCTGTCGTCTCCTCGCCTCCATTCCAATTCCCTTCCTCTTCCTTCCTCCCACTTTGATTCTAGTATTCTATTCTATTCCACCATTACTCCCTTCTCCCGAATCTCCTCGTCAAGGTCAAGGCAACGCCCAACGCGGCCTCCACGCGAAGAGAGAAATGCCCAGCGCTGCCTAATAAAGCTTCTCACTCGTCGTCAGGCAGATTAGATTCGGAGCAACCAAGCGAGCTCAACAAATCACCACTGTACTACCAGCAGAGGAGGAGTAAGGATCCATCCTCCATCACCCATGGGCAGCTACAAGTACAAGTACTGCATGTGCTTCACGCGCAAGTTCCGATCCCCCGACGCCCAGCCGCCGCCCGACGTCAGCGCCGCCTACCACTCCTTCAACTCCGACGTCCACGCCCTCCGCCGCTTCCTCTCCCAGGCGCAGGCCGAGCACCCCGCCGAGGTCGACCGCATCCACGCCCTGCTCACGGCCGCCTCGGGCGGACATGGCATCGCCCGGCTCGTCACCAGGTCGCCGGCGCCGGCGATGCCCACGCTCGAGGACTTCTTCGCCTTCCTCTTCTCGCCGGAACTCAACCCGCCCATGGCTCACCAGGTTGGTTGCCTCTTGCCTGGCGCCTGCTGGCTCCTGCCTCTCCCTCATCTCCACCTAATCCCACGACTAAGTAATCACTGCTTACTTGATACTGTACCTCCATTTTTATCAATAATCATCGATGCTGATTGATTGCCTGCTACTGCTACATGATTAATTAGCTACCTCCATCTCCATGCTCATGATTCCATTTCTGTCTGCTGTTAAGCTACTCTTAACAGTCTTGCAACACTAATGGTTGACTGCAATTGCAGTACCTTGTCCCGAGGTCAACTGTCAACTCTCCCCTCCCACCCACCTCAAAAAAATTACAATTTTCTTCGAAAATTGCTGGCAGGACTTCTGCCAGGCAAATATATTAATAGAGGTGATAAAAAGATTCCAATTTTACCTGTCTCTGTCTTTCAATCCATGGAATTGTTGGAGGACATGCCCAGCTTCATTCAGGCCTTGTTCGGATGCCAAATTTTTCCTCAAATTCCACTATGCAAAAAGAAGATTTCCCATCACATCAAAATGCCGGCATATGCATGGAGTACTAAATGTAGATGAAATAAAAAACTAATTGCACAGTTTAGTTGTACTTTGCGAGACGAATCTTTTGAACCTAATTAGTCAATGTTTAGACAAAAATTCATAAATACAAACGAAATGCTACAGTGCGGAATCTTGCACTGTGCAGATTTTGGACATCCAAAATCGGGCCAACTAAACACGGCCTCAGTTCCCCGAACATATTCAGTCATTGCCTGTCTTTTTCTCCAACACCGGTCATTGCCTGTCACTCTCCTCCTCTCTCTATAGGGGCGCTGCTATCCAATTCAATTTTGGACGCTACTGCTGCATTTCCTACTATTTGTTGTACTCTGCCTTGTGCCTTCACATTGCAGCCACCAAATACTAGTAATAGATAGCCGAGTAGAAATAATATGGCCAAGCCATCAGTAGAGAGTAAAATACCAACAGTCTTCTTCTCAAAATGGTACAAAAGATGCGCCTTTGGATTACTTACTACTACTAACAATTGTTGATTTGATTTCGAAGTTCCTAAATCACAACTCTTTGCACTGTTTGTGAATGTGATGTGCTTTATCCTATTGTACAAAAGACATGCAAAATATTGTTCATCAATACCAATAAATTGGTTTTTGCCTCTTGTCTCACCATTACCTAAATTCTTTGTTCAGGTTCACCAGGACATGTCTGCTCCGTTCTCTCATTATTTCGTATTCACCGGACATAATTCCTACCTAACTGGGAACCAGCTCAATAGCGACTCCAGTGACATCCCAATTATTAAAGCATTGCAGAGAGGTGTTAGAGTCATTGAACTCGATATGTGGCCAAATTCTTCAAAGACCAATGTCGATATTCTTCATGGAGGGTATGAATTCTGTTTTCCAAACACATTCACTATTTTTATCCCATGGAATTATTGCAACGTAACTGCATGTGAATACAACTGCTTATGTCTGAGGATGGTATTCTCAAAAAAAAAAAAGGTGCGGTGTGACCAGTACTCAAAGCTCCCAAAACAAGATGGTATTATGGGTACACATGAAGAAAACACGTATTTATGCATAAGTAGCATGATATTCCTAGCATCACCCTTTTTCCAAGAGGAAGGATGCATTCAGTTCTTTTATTCCCTTTGATAACAATGTAGCAAGAAGCATATTTCCCCTGAAATATCACTGCATAGTTCTATATTTGTATAGGCCAGTTTGTCCACGCTTCTTGAATTTGCAACCATCCTTTTTGTTCTCTCTGGCTTTGCAAAAATTGTCTCCCTGATTCTTCTTTTTTCTTGGCATTTTAAAGGACATTGACTGCGCCGGTAGAAATGATCAGGTGTTTGAAGTCCATTAAAGAATATGCCTTTTGTGCATCAACATATCCGCTTGTCATCACTCTTGAGGATCACCTTACACCAGATCTCCAAGCCAAAGTAGCTAAGGTAAAGTTTGCTTAGTATATCAACTCCTTGCAGTTTTCCTGTTTAGAATCTCAATTCTGACTTTAAGTTATCATAGATGCTCACTGAAACATTCGGAGATCTACTTTTCATACCTAGTTCAGACCCAATGAAAGAGTTCCCCTCTCCAGCAGCTCTGATGAAGAGAATAATCATCTCGACTAAACCCCCACAAGAGTACAAGGAGTTCCTCAAAGTTAAGGATAAACAAAATGGCAGTGGAAATATAGCTGATTTGCCAGACACAGGAAGCCTAAAAAGAATAGATTCAAATGCTGATAACCAAAATGGCAGTGGAAATCTAGCTGCAGACACAGGAAGCCTAAGAAGAATAGATTCAAATGCTGATGATTCTGATGGAAAGGTCTGCAATATCACTATCTTTTCTATACACGCACCCATGATTTAACACAAATGAGATAAACTTATATTTCCATAAACAGGATGAACTGGATGAGCAAGATGAGGAAGATTCCGACGAGGATGATCCCAAATTTCAGCAGGACACTGCCTTTTTTTTAGAAAAGGAGCAGGACACTGCCTGTGAGTATAGGAGACTGATCACCATCCAAGCTGGAAAACCAAAAGGCCATTTGCGGGATGCACTAAAGGTGGATCCAGAAAAAGTCAGGCGGCTTTCGTTGAGTGAGACACAGTTAGCTAAAGCGACAACTTCTCATGGTGCTGAAGTCATAAGGTAATTTGTGTCATTCATTTCAGTGCACAGGAATACTAGAAGATTTGGTATTGAGTTGTCATAAGATCGCTTTTATGAGTTTTATAATCTCAATTTTTGCTTGTCATTGAATGCTATTCCTCTATTTTTATCCATAGGGTTCAGCACGTTTATATTGTAGTCTTACAGTATGTAATGTGAAAAACATGGTGGGGAAAAAAGAAAATACCAGTGTTGCCAAGGTTACAGGACACATGATATAATTTAATAAAAGGCTGAATTCAGTAGCTCCGTAGAAAAGATAGGCAACACATGCTATCTGTTAGTTGAAAATACAAAATCATTTATCCTATCAACATTAACCAATCGTCCAATCATAATATTGCATCTCTTCAAGGTGGTTACCAACTTACCATAGTCACACACTTGCTCAGGAAAATTTAATTTCTGTTCAGGTTCACCCAGAACAATATACTCCGTGTGTATCCAAAGGGCATGAGGGTTAGTTCTTCGAACTATGATCCAATGGATGCCTGGACTCATGGTGCTCAGATGGTTGCATTCAACATGCAGGTGAGATTTCAGTTCTTAACTGTCATGAACCAGTAAGTTCCACTTGCTTTGATGCTTTTATACTTGCGTAGTATTAAGATGTGCGACTGCTGAGAGCAGTAAGGCATAATATGTTTGCATTTGTTTTTCAGGGGCATGATAAAGCACTCCGGCTGATGCAAGGATTTTTCAGAGCCAATGGGGGCTGTGGGTATGTTAAAAAACCTGACTTCTTGCTAACGACAGGTCCAAAGGGGGAAGTATTCAACCCCAAAAGTAGTTTGCCAGTGAAGAAAACTCTCAAGGTAGGTGTATGTTTCCCAGACTTTGACAACTGAGTTTGTTCAAAATGTTGCAATCGAGCTAGTCCTGCATATAGCTAAATCTGGTGTGATGTCCAAGCAGGTAAAAGTATATATGGGAGATGGATGGCGCATGGATTTCAGCAAGACTCATTTCGATGCCTTTTCACCTCCAGATTTCTATACAAGGGTAAGGCAACAAAGGTGTTCATTTGGGGCTTACTGTGGTTAGCACTTAAAACTAGCGACATGAAAATCACATGCTAGGATGAAAAACGTGCAGATAGGGATCGCGGGAGTAAGGGCGGACACTGTGATGAAGAAGACAAGGGTGATCGAAGACCAGTGGGTGCCGGTGTGGGACGAGGAGTTCACGTTCCCTCTGAGGGTGCCGGAGCTGGCCCTTCTGAGGATAGAGGTGCAGGAGTACGACATGTCGGAGAAGCACGACTTTGGGGGGCAGACGTGCCTGCCGGTGTGGGAGCTGAAGCAGGGCATCCGTGCTGTGCCCCTGCACGATCGCAAGGGCAACAGGTACAAGTCTGTCAGGCTCCTCATGCGCTTCGATTTTGTCTAGCTAGTGTCGACCTGCACAAAAAACATTCAGATTCAGTCAGTCGGCCATTCAGTCAGACAGAGTGTTCTTCTTATTCTTCTTTTACATCTACTTGTGTGAGTGTGTTTATTACAGGGAAATCAAGCTAGTACTATGTAGTATGAGTTAGCAGTAGTGTGTGTGTATGTATGTATGGTATAGACTAGAGAGTGCACCCATTATATTCCTGCCTTACGCCCATCTTCAATTCTTGCGTACATCAATCAATGTGTATGTATGTACTGATTTTGTCTTGTCTGAATAAAAAGCTGTATGGAAATCTGAAATATTTTTCGGTGGATGAACAGTGTTTTCCTGTCACAACGAATCAGCATGAGCATCAGTATAAGTCAAATTTTAGCGAAACGAATAGGGCACGACTGTTTGTTACTTGTGGAATTCTGGAGATGATTTTGCTACTGCTTGTAGCTTATCCGCAGGAATGAATCTGAATAAAGCTTGGGTTGGGTTCAGAGTTGATACTCAAATTCTTTAATTTTCCTTTAGATAGAAGAACTCTGGAGGAGGACACGAAACATGCGTGCGTGTTATCACCATGCTTGAATTATCCATATCGTTGATGTGGCTCCATTCTTTTCTTTTCTTTCAGGCCCACTTAATAACCGGTGGTAGTAGTAGTATTTTAAATGTAAAATTTAAATTATTATTACTACTATGATTAATGTTAGCAAAAATTACTGATTGATACAGATGATCCAAATCATGTGCCTGTGTTTACTACCTAGTGTTGTAGCATGAATAAGTCTGATGCAAATGCAATGTATGCATCGGCTGCGGCAGCCACAGCCGAGTTGCCCAAGCCACCCCACCGTTTCTCTTCTCTCCCCAATCCCCCTCCCATCTCCGCCCGCCCACCCCCGCTCCTACTAGTTGTCGCGGGTGGGGCGTCTCCTCCCTCCCTGTTGCTTGACCTCGGGCTCGCTGATCAGGCAATGGATGGGGAGGGCGCAGTAGCGGAACAGAGGGGGGGCAGGGGCCGCCCCCCACCCCCACCACAACCACACTGAATTTTTTTAATACCTATAAAAAAATCAATTACGTAGAAAAAAGGTATTTTTATAAAAAGTATAAAATACTTATAATATCAAATAGTGTCATGTTTTAATACTTGTAACAATGTCATGTTTTAGTATATCAAGTTTGACTAATTATAGATAAAAAAATATAAATATTTATAATATCAAATAAATACTATTATATTAGTTATAAAATATATTTTCATAATAAATTGATTTGGTGTCATAAATGTGAATACTATTTACTAGAAATTTAATCACTAGTAAAGCACTTAAACTAGCACGCATAACGTAGTTACGTCCTTTTTGAGGATAAAGGTAGTAATTCACGAGACCTACTTATTTTCGGTAAGCAGATAGATGATGCATGCATACTTATGGTCAGGGTGTGTGTGCATGGTTCTTTGGATTTCCTCCTCCAGGCTCCAGCTGAGCTGACATGACACCCTGCCTGCTTTTTCAAAAAGTAAATAAAATTCCCCAGCGCAGACGCAGAGCTTCACGTCTTCTACGTTCCTCTCTGCTTTCTTTCTTTCTCATCTAGTGTATCACATTCATTCTCCACTGCCGTCGCCCATCATAGGAGCCTCCACTAGTCAGTGCTCTCTTTTCTCCCCTAAAAGATTACCGACTCCGCTGTCTCTCCGATACATCCCGATCAGCTGCGAGCTCGCTGCCCTCCTCCCCAGTGCCGACGCACTCCTCTCCACCATCTCCCTCGTCTTTCTCTCAACTCGGCGCTGAAGCTCCGACCCGTCCTCGCCTCCTCGGGACCTCTCCGATGTCTCCACCAGTGGCGGAACCAGCACTTTTTATTAAGGGGACTGAACAAATATGATGACATATTTAAGTGTGATAAAATATATATATATATATATATATGTATTCTCAAAAACTTTTAAATTTTTTTACACTATTTATAACCAAAATAACAATATTTTAATAAAAAATAGGTGAATTTGTACTTTTACTATACTGTAAATCCTAGTATTTGTAGAGGGGACGTGCCCTTCTGGTTCCGCCACTGGCCTCCACTTCGCAGGTGCCTCTGGTAAGCTTGTCGAGGTCCATTGTTCCTGGTGCAGTGTGCTTTTCCCTTTTTCTTGTTTGCCCTTGAGGCGTTTGATGGAATGTGTGAGCAAAAGACATCATGCTGGTTTCAGTTCTTAGGCATTTGTCCAAATTTGCAGTGTATTATGGGGGGAAAAACATGTCGGTGGTCATAGTTGTGATTGTCTTTCAGTAAAAATATTTGGGCAGCTTCAGTAAAAAAAAATGTGGGTGCTCATAGTTGTGGGTGGTCTCCGAACTGCAGAACAATTAAGTTAGATCAACATAGTTCTGCCAAAATCTAAAGCAAGCATACCAGATAAAAATCTCTGAAATGTTTGCCTTTCAATTTAATAGAGGGGGTTGAGAGAAAGGCCCGCACATGGGTTTTAAGGCATTTGTGCGCGCTAGATATAGCAGCCTGACTGGTTTTAAGGCCGGTAATAATTTGCTCATCAGGAAGTGGTAAAATGTCAATTATTGTTTCAAGTACTAGCTATTTTCTTGTGTATGTGATCAGACTAACACTAACATGTCTTTATTTTTCCTGTAAAACTATGTATGAAACCATAATATGACTATATTGGCTGACCTTACCTTGTTTCGTATTTAATACACTTATCGTTGTACAAGCAATATGTTGAAACACAATTCCTTCCACATGACAATTATCATTTTTCTTTCTAGAATATTGACAGATTGTTTGATCATTAATTTTCTGAGCAATAATCATGGCTACTCTTATTGAGGTTTTGTAGCGTCGCACAAATAGACCTTTTGCCTTTCGCAATTTTACTCTACTAGCAGCTGCCCGTGCGTTGCTTCGGGAATCTTTAAATTTTCGACGCAAAAAAATAGTGGGTCAAAATCAACAGACAAATAAATTTCTACTCAACTTGAAATCATACTATTCTGAGAGACTGAGACATATTTGAATAAATAAGCATCAATTTTAGTAAGAGTGACAAGTTCTCATAACTGTATCTTTCATAGTTTTTTTTTTCTCGTGATGCGGCTAAGATATTATCGTACCCATGCAGAAATCATACACTGCTATGAATTCCCAGCATTTTCAAATTCATCAATTCAGTTCTTATCATGAGTTGTATGCAAAATAAGTTGTATGCTAATAAAAGCATCCACACACATAGCATTTTTCAAATTCATCAATTCAGCAAAAAATATAGTATAGAACCCTCAGATTGCAGTATAGAAGCTCTTATCATTAGTTCAGTGTGGATAAATTTTAGTGTAAATGGACTAAAATTTTTCTTATCAAGCTTCTTCCTTTTTATCTGTTCCTTTTGCTGCAATATAATTAGAAATACTATTTAGTACTGAATATGAGCAGTGTTTATATTTCTTTTTTTTTGGGGGGTACTGCTGCAATCTGAACAGATCCGTTGTCTCTGAACCAATATTTCTTTTTTTTTGCTACTGCTGCAATCTGAATCAATCTGTTATATTGAATCATAGCTGTTGTCTCTGAACCAATCTGTACACATCAATGTAACTTGGGAGGACTAATTCTTTAGTTAGTTTTATGCCTCTCACCCTCTCAGTACCTATCCAAGACAGTAATGAAGCTTTTTTTGAAAATAAACTTGTATTTTTTATATGCATGTCCAAAGTTTCATTTCAGCACAATGTCATTCTCTGCAGTTCGGTGCACTTCGTGCAATAGCAACCAGAGCATCTATGTGGTGGGTCAGGTTAATTTGAAGGTTTTTTAAAAATTTCCTGTCGGCATCCTGACTTGGAGTCCGACTTCAACTTGTAACTGATGCGAGCAGTTTAGTATGGATGTAGTCTGCCCAGTCACATAAATGAATACATGATGGGTCCGTGAGGGCACCCAGTAGTCTACACAGACATAATCATGCTTTGCTTCTCCTGCTCCGATGTCATACCATGCCGGGTACTCAGTGTCAAGTAGTTCTTGTACAGCCTTAATACTGCGTTGCTCTTTCCCTGTCAGAGGCCAGCAACGTAGCTTCATTTTCTCCTTATCTTCCCTGCTTCATTAACCTTTCTACCTTCTGATGGTGTTTCCATCCCCTAATGCTAGCTATGCTTGAATTCTAAACATGTACTAGGTGGTTCATAAGCCATGCTGAGAATCTCCTGTTTGTCAGTACACTTAATGGGTGGAAAATGCAGTAGCCCGCCAAACCCTATTGATTCAACAAGCTTGGATCTGCTTGGTTAATTCCATTGAATCGCGAAATAACGGTGGCATGCACAGACCTCAGAGAGGATCGGGCTTGAATTCAAGGTGGGATCCTGTACGTTATATCTCCCTTGTACTCTGTCCCCTTGGAATACTGCTTTTTAATTTGTAACAACATATCCTGAATGAATGTAAGATACTTGAAACGTTAGTGATGAAGTCAGTGCCGAACTGCCAATAGATGTATGTAACCAGAGCAAGACAAATGCGTTTCCAGCAGCAGCAGCAGCAGCAGCAGTATGGGACTAGAGGTCGGTTCTTTAGCAAATTGTTGTATTGAATTCTGACTAGCAAGCAGTAGTAAGAAATCGCAGCAGTATGCTGGGCACAGTGCTGGACTGACTGGAGCAGCACTGTAATAATTATATATATATGGTAATTTCCAAAATGGAAAAGTACCTGCTGCTGTCTCCATCCTCCAGCAATTTGGCCTGCGCTGTTAAAGCAGCTGACCCTTCCCTGAGAATCTGTCCAGCAATCTGGCCTGCGCTGTTGGTGATGCAACTGAGTTGCATCCATTTCGAGCTCCCTAGCTCCTCCGAGTATTTTGTAGTCTTTTACTAAAATCCACAAGGGGTCCGATCATTTTGCGGCTCCGATCCATGCACGGCAACCACGTTTTGAAGATCGTCTCGTCGGAGTTGCATCATCGCTGCCCCCGTGAAGAAGACGGCATCAGAGGTGTCAATGATTAATTTTTTTCCAAAAGAAGCTTAGATGTTACACATCACTGTCTAGAGCTAAGCCGAGAGTTCAGCCTAAAGCCGAGAAGGATGAGTTTAATTATACTTCTAGTTGTCTAGAGCTACACATCATTGTTCACGTGTCCTGCCTCTCACAGGTCACACCAGAATGATAATGGTAGACATACTTCTTTTAGTACGTACATAAATACAGAGTAGCACGAGCTAAGCCGAGAAGTTCAGCCTAAAGCCGAGAAGGATGAGTTTAATTATACTTCTAGTTGTCTAGAGCTACACATCATTGTTCACGTGTCCTGCCTCTCACAGGTCACACCAGAATGATAATGGTAGACATACTTCTTTTAGTACGTACATAAATACAGAGTAGCACAATATGAATATGTACAGAGTAAACAACATGCACAATGTTTATACACAGACTAAAGACAACACATTTACACATGCAGCATGCATGGGCTACCTGGCTGCAAAGCAAAGAAATTTCTAGAGCTCGTCAGGTCAGCCAAATGTCTTCTCGTTGCTGTAGCACATGTAAAGGAAGCCGTCTTTGTCCTTGTACGAGTCATAAACACTTCCCATCAGGCTAGCTGTGGGAAAAAATTGCATCATCACTTATCAATTCAGCTCAACCCATTTCTACTTATGCGAAATGTCTAGTTTCGACCTTCTGCGTCTTAAAGTTTTAGCTCCTAATACCTTTTACAACATCGATCCTACCGTAATACAAGCCGTAACCAATGGACAAAATGTCTAAAGCTTCAGCAGGGATCAGAGAGTTATCAAAAGGACATACAGCATATTATATTGATGAACAACAATCTCACCTGTTTGGGGCAAAGTGTTGTTTACAAACACAAAGAGAGCTGTTCCTGGAGATAGGTGCAGCCTGGAGCGTAGTATGAAAACAAACTGCCCAACCGGCATGTCACAGGGAACCAGGTACCTGCACCAAAAATAAATTTGTATTGCTACATTTCAATCTTCAATCAAAGAAGGGAGTTACGAGCAAGCATGTAATCAATGCCAATGAAACACACAATCCATATCTAGTAATGTATAATGGGCAAAAGGGAGTAACAACTTACTTTCTCTTCTCCATTTGTGGTAAATTACTCCTTGAAAACCTTTCAACAACGACCTGCAAATAGAAGCTACTAATTCAGGACTGCCATGTTCATCAAGCAAGAGATGCCAAACAGAGATTAAGGGCAAAAGGGGAATGCAGAGAAAAATGTAGGTGATAATTTAGGTTGATATATATGATCAATTTCAGTTCGGTTGTTCTGAGTACCCAAAACTTATCAATGATTTTAGATTAGAAATTACAACGTTCCAAGACACTCGTGAATGAATGTAAGAACCCTTGAGCATCAGAAAATTGATTTGCAGGCGTATGGTGGACATAACTGAAACCCTGAATAGACTAGCACAATTATAAACAAAATAAGATGAAACCCTGAAGGAACCCCCAGGCCCCAGCATGAGAAAGACATGAATTTCTTTTAGAATTCCAAAATCCGAAAGGCTAGGAATTGCGTGAGCAACAAAGGAGGAATTCTCTGTATCCTAAAATCAGCTGTGCTGTTTGGTTCTGTAAATCAATATCCACATACACATGATGATGGTTGATTATCGTGTAGAGGATGAATGGATGTGGAAAAGGAGAGGACAGAGCAGTATCAACTAAGACTACGAGTAGTAATCCTATATAGATGGAACCCACTAAGGGTATACTTCTATTTCTTTGTAACCATGTTGATCCACGTCGTCACCTAGGATCACTTCTCCAGCCCAATGCAGCGATGCCGCCCTCATCTTCTTCTGCTTCCCAGCACTTCTGTCTATATTGATTCATTCAAATCGTCTCCTCACTTTTCATTTTGCCAATTCATCCACTAAATTTACAAGCTAAAGTGCACTTCTAATCCAATAGCTAACTGATGCATGCATGTTATGGTTTACCGCCTGACGTTCACTGTCTCCGCCGTTATTGTCAACGTCTTTATTCTTTTGTGGTAGATTATTGATGAGTTTCTTAGTAATTAATTAATCTACATTCTATTACATTAAGACTCAATCGTAAGATCAGTGGACGCACACGCTGCCATGCTGTGGCATCAGAGGTCTAGCGTTCTCTCTCCCTCTCTAGCGTGTTCTCTCTCAGTTGCTAAGATCATGTATCAAACTCAACAGGGGGCTACTTGAGTACTAATGTCTATCTATTGTAAAATCAGTTAGCTCTTTCTTTGCAGGGTCCATGCAGCTTTTTTTAGTGATAGTTATTATTGGTTCTTTTTATCCTATTACACTGTCCTGTTTTTCTTTCCCAGGTGAAGTAAAAAAAAATGTAACGAGAGTTGGACTAAGTAGGCTGCTATACTATGCTGAATATAAGAAGCACATTTTAGTTATATAGCCAGTGTGTACGAACTCTGCTCATTGATGTACGATGGTTGGCATAATTATGTGGTATAATACCATAATTTTTAATTGTATTATAATTTATTATATGTCATGCAATTTATTTCATCCAAAAACATTTCCCATTTTAATTTGTTCATCAAACATATAAAATTCTCGCAGCAAAGCGCGAGGTATCACCTAGTGTATAGTATAGTAGTAATAGCAATAATTGATTAGCGACGCGAACAAAAAGGAGAGAAGCAGAGTCAGGCTCAGGCCCTGCCCGCCTAGGGTTTGGAAGGCAGAGGCAAGCAAGCTGAGAGAGGAGAAAGGAAAGGGAATAGAGAGACTCGACATACGGGGATCCTGGCGGGGTAGTTGGCGATCATGGCAGCGGATTCCTGGAGCCTCTCATCTGCACCCCGACATCAGGAATTACTCAATTGAGTAAACTGCGGAGTTAGATGTGGACTGAGAGCTACTGACCGAAGTTGAATTCTTGCTTGAAGGGCTTCATGGAGGATCAGATCGAATCGAATCGTCGATCGCTTTGGCCTCCGTCTCCGTCAATGAAATCTCCTCCGCTCTCCGTCTCCAATCGGCCGCCGCTATAGTTTTTCATTGGGCCGTGCCGGCCCGGCCCGGCACGGGCTCGGGCCGTGCCCAGCCCGCATTGCTCGGGCCGACACGTGCCGCCGTACCTCACCGGGCCGTGCCTTAGCGTGCCTCGTGCTTGACTGGCAGCCCAGGCACGGCCCATCGGGCCAAAAATCGTGCCGGGCTGTACGTGCTGGCCCGGCTGCAAAGTCGTGCCGGGCCAACCCACAGCCCGCTCAGGCTCAAACCACAGTCCACATATCAAGAAACACAGAAATCATTTCACAGCCACAGATCAAGAAACATATAAAACAAAGATTAAGCTAAAATGAGCTGTGTGCAATGCTGCCTCATTAAAAACCTTTCTAGGTAAAACTCACCCTTGTGAGAAACCCTAGAAAGGAAAAGAGTACAGCACAGCTCTTAAAGTCTTAATTAAGTTCAAATGTTCAAAGTCAAGTCACAGTCTCTCAGTCTCACAGATTATCTGTGACAGATACAATAGAACAGAACAAAAGGTGATGCAAAAAACAAGGGTATCTTCTCAAGCTTCAAGCACCAGCACCAGCACGACGCCTAGACTGAACCCCAGTAGCAGCTGCACCCCTTGATGGACCAGCAACAGAAGCACCCCTTGATGTTGATGGACCAGTAGCAGTTTCGCCTGATCCATGTTCCATTAACAAGTAAGCACCATGCAAATGAAATGAGGAGCAATATCAAATAAAGGTGATGCAAAAACAGTGGACTACCTGATGTTCCAGTTCCATCTCCTTCTCCAGGTTCATCGAGATACAACTTCTCATAGGATTCCTCCAACTCTTTATTCTCAGCATCATGTTGCAGCCTCTTGTCTCCCAGCTCCCAATCCTTGATGCAGCACAACATCTCCACATGTTCAGGCAACAAACGCCGTCGCCGCTCCTCGATTATCTTTTCTGCTAAGCTGAAATATGATTCTGAAGACACAGTAGAGATAGGAACTGACATAACATCTCTAGCCATGATGGATAGGATTGGATAGGTTAGTTTATGGTCACGCCACCACAGGAGTAAATCAAAATCATCCCCATATGCAGTGACATTGTCACTGTCAAGATAAGCTGAGAGCTCACACAGAGAACCAGATGAAGTGGAGCCAGGGCCAGGGGAAGGACCAGGACCAGCTGCACCAGTTCCAGTTCCAGGCCCTCCAAATATCAATCCCCATGCCTGCTTTCTTTTACCTGTAATGCTTGAAGGCTGTGTAGGCCTTTGAGACCTAGATGCACCAAATTTTCTCTCATACTTGGCAAATAATTTATGAAGTTCAGTTCTCACATCAGCATAGTAAGAAGAGTAATCAAAACCAGTGTAGCCTTTAAGCAAATGCAGAACATTAAATAGACCACTCATCTTAGCTCTAGGATCAAGAACAAAAGCAAGTGAATATAGCATAGGTATGTTCTTCCAATATTTAAGGAATTTAAGCTTCATAGGATAAACAATTGTCCCCATACTTTCATCTTTTTCAGCCTCATGCAAATGAGCAGCAATATCAAGAATATGATGCAGAATTAGTGGACTTGTTGGATAGTACACCCCAGACAGAACAACAGTTGATTCATAAAATATTTCCAGAAACTCTAATATCTTACCAGCAACATACCAATGCCTTGAAGACAACAACTCAGAACCATAGTTGGAATTAATGAACACATGGAAAACATTGGAATAAGGAAGCAAGTGCTTGAGCATAAGGTATGTAGCATTCCATCTAACATCCATATCTAAGCCAAACTTTCGAGGTCTAACTGCCTGAGCATTACAATAGTTCTTGAACATAGCAATTCTTTGATTAGAAGAATTCAAAAAGTTAATAGCAGTTCTGAAATCTTCTAAGTATGGTTTGAACCTTTTTAAACCAGATTTCACAATCAGATTGATGATATGACAAGCACAACGCTGATGAACAAGACTGTACTTAATTTTAGAAGGATCATTAGCATCAGGTGAAGGATCAGCACCCAAATAACCAGCAAACATAGGTGTTAATGTATCCATAGCCTTAGAATTAGAAGAAGCATTATCTAATGTAACAGAGAAAACCTTGTCAATCATATCAAATTCCTGAATGACACAAGCAACTTTTTCAGCAATATTTTCACCAGTATGTTTGCAATCAATCAATCTAAAACCAATCACCTTTTTCTGTAACTCCCAATCAGTAGAAACAAAATGAGCAACAACAGTTATGTAGTCTTCCTTAGCATTTCCAGACCAAATGTCTGAAGTCAGAGCAACAGAGGAAGCACCAGCCAACACATGATTCTTAAGTATTTTCCTACGTTCATTAAAGAGCTTAGCAAGATCTCTAGTGGTGGTATTGTTAGACACGCGCACAAATCTAGGATTGTGAGCACGCTGAATGTACTCCTCAAAGGCATCTGTATCACCAATACTTAACGGCAGATCAAGCCTAGCAATCAAGCGACACAATTCAGTTCTAGCAACATCAGGATTATAGTCCCAGTTATGCAAACCATCAGGATTAAGCGCAAGCCTAGACTGAACCCTAGCACGTTGACACATTTTCTCTTTACAGGCTTTCTGGTGCCTCTTCAAGTGGCCAGTGCCGGCAGCAGTTCGCGCAGACAAAGTTGACTTACACATTTTACAAGTAGCTTCAGTTAAAAGGTGTTTGCCATCAACAGTCTCGAAGATCTTGTCAAAATCATCCCAGACAGGAGATGTGCGCTTACCACCGCTGGTACAATTACCAGCATCAGATGGAGTGCTGTTGGAGCCGATCGTGGTCCCTGTCGCCGTCGCCCCTGCACCACCGCCACCGTCCAGATCGATCGGAGCATGATCGTCTCCGACCTGGATACCGAACAAGGCGGCAGCGTCCTCACGGATGTCGTCGTCATTCTCGCCCTCTGGAGCCAAGCCAAGCGGAAGGACATCATCGTCGTCTCCCGCCATGGCCACGGCCTCTCCAGCACCGTTCCTCAACGGTGCGGGTGGCCGCCGAGCTCGGTCTACGCCGTAGCTAGACGACGACGCATCGGCTACCGACCTGCGCAAAAAAATAGAGGATGTCAGATCCCGGTTGCTGGAGAAGACGAGAGGAGAACCCAAGAAAAGCTAGGGTTAGGGTTTACCTGCGCAGCCGGAGCCCGGTGCCGGAGAAGGCGAGCCCCCAAGAGAAGACGACGCACCATTAGAGAGGACGGCGAGCGGTGGAAGAGGGAGGACGGGAGCAGGAACACGAAACCGCGAACTCACATCACCAAGAGCAAGAGAAAAAGGGAAAGGGAGGAGAAAGGAGAGGTCGAGAGGATGGCCGGCGCCCGGCGGTCGGCGGATCGAGATCACCGGAGTGGAAGAGGACGGCGAGCGGCGACGGATTAGGTTAGGGTTTGGTGAGACACGGCGAGCGGGCGAGCGCCGAGCGGTTGCGCGGTTGCGACGGGTGGGGTGGCTGGTGCGGTGGAATGTGGATTAGGTTAGGGTTTGGTGGAGGGGCCGGGAGAGGGGGGTTTATATATAGGGGTTGGGCCGGTTGGGGGTGGCCGTGAGGCTCATGGGCCGTTGCCCGTTGGTGGCTTAGCGGGCCGCCTCGGGCCGCCCCTACAGATTTCGTGCCGGGCCGTGCTGGCCCGCGTGCCTGAGTTTCGGCCCAAGCACGGCCTGAATAGCCGGGCCGGGCCAGCACGGGCCCGAACTTCGTCGTGCCGGGCCGGGCTCTTGTCGGGCCGAAAAATCGTGCTTGGGCCGGGCCGTCGTGCTTCGGGCTGCATGAAAAATTATAGCCGCCGCGATGTGGGGGAACGGGGAAGAAGAGGAGGAACCGAGGAGGAAGCTAACCAGGAAGGGGCGTTGAAGCTGTAGCTGGGCTGGGCTGGGCTGTCTGGTTCCCGAAAAAAGAAGACCAGGCCCAACTGAGCCATGGGGCCCATTCCAACAACTTACATCAGGCAGCAGCCCACGCACGCAACTAGGTTGTCTGTCTCTCGTCGCGGCTCATCTCCCTCCCTCCCTCCTACTCCCGCCGCCCTGCTCCTGCCGCCGCCGCCGCCGCCGCCGCGGGAGAAGAGAGAGACAGAGAGCATGGCCGACGCCCTCGACATGTCTCTCGACGACCTCATCTCCAAGAGCAGGAGCACCCACCAACACCCCGGCGGGAGACGCCCTGCCTCCAGAGGCGGAGTCCCCGCACCCACGGCGCCGCGACGCCGCTTCAACACCCGCGCTGCAGCAGCACCTTACCTCCGCCGCGCAACCTTCTCTTTCAAGGTGAGTGTCGGAGATCCCTTCCTCCTCACCCTCTCCATGCCGCTGCTCCTAATCGATTCAACTTGAACGAACCAACCAACCCTAATCATCACTTGAACTGATTAACCGAATCGTAGCCACTTGTGCGACCTATGGATTATGCTGGATATAGGGCCGCCCAGCCCCGGCCGCCGATGGTGTCCGCCCTCGACGAGCCCACCAAGCTCTACATCTCCAACCTCGACTACGGCGTCTCCAACGACGACATCAAGGTCACTCTTCTTCTCTTGCTATAAACAGTGCTGCTACATCTGATTCATCACTTGATAGTACGGTGTTGCTCATTACGGCAAGGAAACAAACGAATTTCTGTATTGATTTTTTTTCCTCCTCCTATTTTGCTATGCTGCATCATTCTGTATTCTTTTCTATTCCTACCCAGGCACCATTCTCATCCTCCCTTTCCTGATCAGGAGCTCTTTTCTGATGTTGGTGATATCAAGCGTTCCTCTATCAACTATGACAGGAGTGGAAGATCAAAGGTAGATTACTTCTGAATTTTCATGCCCATCCTCTTTACTCTTTTCTGTCTCATCAGCCTCAAATGCTCATTAATTACTGTGGCTCAACGTTGGCAGGGAACTGCAGAGGTTGTCTTCTCAAGAAGGTCTGATGCTCTAGCTGCCGTTAAGAGGTACAACAATGTGCAGCTTGATGGCAAACCTATGAAGATTGAGATCATTGGGACAAACATTGAGGCGCCACCGCCACCAACTGCCATCTTCTCCTTCAATCCGCCAGCTGGAAACTTCAATTTGCCTTTCAAAAGGTCAGTTAGTACCATCGTTCTTTGCCATATGCACTGTATTTTTCTCCCCTGATGAAATAGCACCTGCAAAACATTGCTTTTCCAAGACTACTGTGTTGCTTTTCAGTCATTAGCTTCACTATCATTCCACAAATGCATGCTCTGTTAGAATTTCAACTCTGCAGCATTGTTTCTACAGTACACAGGTGTGCTGATAGTGCAAGCAGGGCAGGGATTATTTGTCTTTTATCTGGGGACTCATATAAGACTCCCGGGGGGACAAACAAAAAGCTACATCTCTTTTATGTCATGTGGGGAATAACTAGATATAAGTCACATGCTCAGATTAGTGACAGAAGTATATATAGGACCCATAATACTAAAGGCTTTTTGTTGACATTTGACAATCTCCTGGAAACTAATGCTTATAAATGTTGCCTCCTCATGATAAACGAGTGGTTTGGGAGTGTATGCGAAATCTGTCAAACATGTGATGGAATCGGAACTGAGTCTTAGTTACTGTGATTGCTAAATCTAAGATTGCATTGTCATGTGAATCAACAGTTTTGACTATGCTTTGCACCCTAGTGTGTTTTTTCCTCTCTTCTATAAAGATCTGGAGGAGTAAGAAACCAGCATTGAAATTTTGCAGTGGGCCTGGAATAGGTGGTGCTGGAGGATGGCCTCAGAGCAGAGGTGGATTTGTTGGGCGTGGGCAAGGGCGTGGTGGGCGTGGGAGGGGGAGGGGGAGGGGAGAGGGTCGTGGTGAGAAAGTTTCTGCTGAAGATCTGGACGCAGACTTGGACAAGTACCATGCTGCAGCAATGGAAACCAGCTAAATGATTCTGGCACAACATTCGTGGTGGGCAGTGGCCAGTATGTCTTCCTGTGTCTCATTTTGTAGGAATAGATGCTGACCAAAGTATAATGTATTGGATCATGAGTGGGTGTATTAATCTGGAAGGTCAATTTGCATTTTGAACATGTTGGGTGATGAAATGGAGAGGATGGAAGCAATTGTGAGATGATGTGTTTTTGTGAGGAGTCTGACTCTTGTTCCATTGTAGGTTTGGTTGCTTCTTAGTTACAAACTTGTAGATGGTAATGTAATATATACAACATGGTTCTGATATTCTGTCACATTTCATGTTGGATGTCGCCGCTGTGCTGTTCAACTGTGTGATTGTTGTGTTAGCCTGGACACAAGTCAGTTGGGTCTCGCGATAGTTGGCAGGATTTGTGGCGTTGTTGGTTGCTTGATAACCTGTCTCTGTTTTTCAACTCGGAGATAGTCCCCTGAGCTGAAGGAGTATTTGTGAGATTTCACTATGTATTCTGTAGAAGAATGCATGTGTATGTGTATGGATCTACCAATTAAAATCTATATCAGCGAGTGCTGAGTTGCAGGTTGTTGAGGTCTAGGATGTGCGCCTCCAGCAGCTGGGCCTCCTTGAGGATCTCTCCCATGCACAGGGCAATGGAGCCCAGGCAGCACAATAGCAACAATGTCTCCTCTGGTTGCTGCACGCTGTCGTCGTCGTCGCCATTCAGCAGCAGCAGCTTTGCCTCTCGTGCCTACGCTAGGAAGGAGCCCACCACCTCATCATCCTTGTAGCAGCAGCTGCAGCCGGCGCCACCAGCCGCAGTCCCAGCCTCAAGATCGACGACCTGGCCCTTGGCCTCTTTGCGTGGTTCCAGCATGTGGAGGCAGTGGTTGAGGGAGGTGGAGGCGAGGCTGCTGAAGCGCCGCCGCTGGACGGTGTTGGCGTTGGTGTCATCGTCCACGACTCCACGTCCACCTGCTGGTGCCGGCGTGCCTGGTGGTAGAGCTGCTGCAGCTGCACCATCCTGCCGAGGCTGCCCTTGATCTTGTCGTAGCAGGCCGCTGGGAACGGCGGCAGCCGCAGGTAGGTGGGCTCGCTGCCAGCCTCCGCTGAATACTTCCTCAAGAGGGCCAGCTCTTGCTGCACCTTCTTCAATAATTCTGATGAAGGCTCAGCAACTAGGCAGCAGCAGTCTGCCAGCGCGGCGATGCAGCGGGTGAGCTTGTTCGTTTGGGCTGAAAATAAGCGGCTGAAAGTACTGCTGGCTAATTTATGTGAGAAAAAAACACTGCTGACTGGCTGAAAATAAGCGGCTGAAAGCTCAAGCGAACAGGCTGGGCCTTGCTCCTGGCTGGAACACAAGGTCCGCCAGGACAGCACAGGAGATGCCTATGAAGGTCTCCACCAGGCGCGCGATGGTGAAGGCCATGGGAGCCTCGTCGTAGGGGCGCCCCATGATGATGACGACCGACAGCACATGAGAATTGATATATATGCTTTAAAACCATCACAAATGTCGGCAAGTATGCCCCTCCTACTAACTTATGTCGTCAACTTGTCGGAGTTGTAGACATGGTCTGTGTATGTTGCATTTTCAGTTCCTTGGACGAAACTGCAATAAGCACGGTTAAGCTTGTTCATCTTGCAAGTGATTGCAAGTTTGCAACAAGCCGCTGCCTGCTGGTAGCAAATGCGGAAGTAAGTAATATAATACAAATTTTATCTTTATACATTTAAAAATCCACCACTTTATGTTAGTACGACATGATAATTGTTGAAGCTGTTTTTTTATAGTTTCACTGTGTAATGTGAACAAGATAATATGATTCAAACTGTACTCGTCAGGTTGGACTGTGCCTCGACCACTGTCTGCAGTGTATATGTGAGAATTCCTGAAGAAATGTGGCCAAAGGAGAAGAATAATTGTGTTCTAGTAGAGTTTCAGGTCCCTAGTATCCTGTGATGCTAAATTGTTAATTGTCTTTGTGTCAATATATATTAGATTTCGTCAGGTTTATAGTTTTGTCTGTCGGTGCACTATCCGTTCTTGCCCTCGCCAATGGAGTAAATGGATCTCAGTTACTGAATTTTGGTATAATACTTCTATTCATTCAGCTTTGGGCAAATCACCATTTGAGGTGCTCTATGGCTATACACCTCGTCAGTTGGGAATATCCAATCTTCAGCTATGCAACATACCTGATTTGGAGCAGTGGCTTACTGACCGGGAGTTCCTCTCTCAATTGATCAAGTAGCAGTTGCAGAGGGCTCAGCAACGCATTAAGTCTCAAGCCGAAAAACACAGGACTGAAAGGGAGTTTGCTGTTGGCGATTCAGGGTTTCTGAAGCTCCAACCGTATGTTCAGTCGACGGTGGCTTCAATGTCCAGTCAGAAATTGTCTTTCAGATTCTATGGACCGTTCAAGATCATTCAGCGCGTCGGTCAGGTGGCCTACAAGCTTGATTTGCCGACTGGTGCCAAGATACATCCCGTGGTTCACGTGTCTCAGCTTAAGCAGCACATTCCAGCTACTGCGTCAGTAAGTTCAGATCTCTCCTCTGTTAGTTCTGATCCTACGCAGTATATGTGGCCACGGCGGATTCTGGAGAAGCGGTGATTCGGTGGTCCCTCAGTATCTCATCCAATGGAGTGACTTGCCATCTGAGATGGTGACTTGGGGGGACTTCACGATGCCAGCGGACAACTTGTTGTCGATGCAAGTGTGATGGTGTCGGATCTGCTATAGCTTGAGGACAAGCTGTTGTTCAAGCGAGGAGGAGTGTTATAGCTCATGGGCCTTGGGCTGGTATAGTGTAGTTGGCCGCGTATGTGCGTGTTGGTGTAAGCGTGGAGTCGGTGATTGGCCAGCGGTGCTTATAAGCTGAGCCACAGAACAATCAACGAAGAACAGCTGAATCCGTCCTAACCACCCGTCCCACGGATTCTGCCGTGTTTCTTCATGTTCTTCCCAACTTCTTGCTACATTTCCCCCTCGTACTCCTTTCAGCTAATGCGTACATCATTGTGTATGTACGTACTCATTTTGTCTCAATAAAAGCTGTATGGGAAAGGAGCAGATCGACCGAGCAAGGTGTGTTGGAATTTGATTTTTGTTCTCTCCTTCTGGAACTCTGAAATTGTTCATCAATACGGGTAACATCCGTCTCATCACCATGCTTATCCATATCGTTGATGTGGGTCCATTCTTTTTCTTAGAAACAAGGCCCACTTAACTAGTAGTGGTATTTTTATGTAAAAATATTATATTATTTATTACCATTAATGTGCTTGTTACGAAGTTCTTTGTTTAGTTGAGGGAGTCATTATTTGACGTTTTACGGACTATAATATCATGTTTTATATTTGAGGGAGTCATCTAGTCGACCCTTGATATGTTAGGGGGTTATATAGACTTTTTAATATGCCACGTCAGCAAAACCACTTTCAAAACCGTCTCAGGGTTACTAAGAAGGTTTTCAATGGTTTGAGAGGTACAATACCTGATTTTATAGGTGAGATGTGAAGTAAACAACCACTAATAGTTGAAGGGATTGGGAATTAAGTAGACTTTTTCCTTTTACTTAACATCAATCAACTTTGATGCATGCATCCTTGTAACAGCAAGGAGATATATATTTTCTTCATGATCAACATGGCCATGTACTCTTACCCTAATAATAAATCTATTGATGGCGCATAATAAGCCTCAAATTATTTCTAATGTAATAAATGTTTGATATATCTTTACATAGTATAAACCTTAAAAACAAGCTCTCCTAATACAGCTTTGAAGAGAGACCTTTATTTTTTGTAAAAATAAAAGCTAGACCTTTATTTTTGGTCACCAATTGGCAGTGCTGCGGTCAATTAGGTAGCATAACAAGATTTTTCTCAATTTAAAAATATTTAGAAATTTTCTAAAATGTTTCTTAAAAGTACTCTATCTTTTCAAAAATAAAGCAAAGCACATTCTCCCAGTTATCCTCAACAAGTGAACACAAACAAATACCAAAAAAGCAGATCCATCTGAATATCGTAATTCATTTCAATTTCCCTCAAGAAATTAATTTAATTCTGCAGTTTCCTCAATTTCTCATGGTCTCGGCTCGCCGCTCCTCCACCTCCCGTCTCGTCTGCAACTGCTACAGCTCCACCTCGGCCCTCTCCTCGTCATCACCGTCCACGGCCGGCCTCCACCGCCGCCCGCCAACCGCTCGCTGCTCTCGTCTCCCTCACTGGAAGAAGAACCCGGCTGTCGCCCACTCAGAACTCCTCTGAGTGAGGCGAGCCTCACTCGCCTTGCTGGTTGCTGCTATGCCTTCCCCGCCGCTCGCCGGAGTCCACCGCCACCGGACAGGAACCACCACCTAGTGTCTGTTCCTGATGCCCATGGCGCCCGACCGGCCCTTAGAGGCCTTCGTCACCGCCGCCCGTGGCGCCATCGCGCACCTTCACCTTCCCGTCATCCACGTCCCCGGATCCAATTCCAGTCCCAATCCCAACCCCAAGCAGCAGGAGGAACCCGAGGCCGACTGCCTGCTCCACCTCCACGTCGTCGTCACCAACTTCCTCCACAAGCCCCTCAAGTCATTCACCAGGTGCTTCAAGCCCAAGCGGCGGGGAGGCAAACACTCCCCGCCGCTCCACTGGGATCACAGCAATGGCGCCACCCCGCAGCAGCAGCTGGAGCTCCTGCTCTGCATTGCGTTCGACGCCTTCTCCCACAACCTGCACTTGCTGGAGAATGCCTGCAGGCAGAAAGGTGAAGAATTTGGTGTGGCTACCCGACAGTTGGAGCAATTTGTGGTTCTCAGGAAGATAATCGATGGGAAGAGGGCCGATTTCGATGGGTTCCTTTCCAACCTGGGCTTTGCAAAGGTTGGGGCACCGCCACCACGAGCAAGGATCATGGGTGGTGCGTCCCCTGTCCCAGCACCAGCACCAGTAAGCGACCAGGAGGATGGTGCTGGAATTGGGGACAGCGACCAGGAGGATGCTGCTGGAATTGGGGACAGCGAGGCGGTGGACAATGCTAGTGGTACACAGCAGCCAGCACAGAAATTGCCTGCCCGGCTGCTTAACATTCCTTTGTCGAATGTGGAGCGTCTGCGGTCTACGCTGTTGGCAGTTTCACTGACAGAACTCATTGAATTAGTCCCGCAGCTGGTGAGCAGATCATCAACATCGGCAGATGCACATCCTGACAAGAAGAAGCTTTTCTCAGTGCAAGACTTCTTCAGATATGCAGAAATTGAAGGTAACATCATTTTTCATTTTCCAACAGAGAGGTGTCCTCATTTCTACTTCTTCAGTATGTAGGCTCATCAGCTCATGCTCTGCAATTTCCAATCATGCATTCATTTTACCATATGGCACCAGTAGGGAAATCAAAAAATTGGATCAGTCACTGTTAGTCCTCTACAGAAGGCTCAAATGCCAGTTTTAGAGTCAAAGCAATTATATTATGTACAATTTAATCACTAAACTTCTTCAAATATTCAGATTCAGGATATGGCATTCATATCTACAATTTACAGCATAAAATATGTTTTCATGTTATACATTATTTTACCACTGTATCTAGAAAATTTAGGTGAGCTACTATCAAAGATATGCCTATTAGACATTTTAATTGACCCATGCAACAACAGGGCGGTACAATCCTGTTATTTTTCCTGTTAGTACATTTTTAGTCAAGCTATGCTATATCCATCATACAATTTTCAAACTACAGTTCTAATTGGTACCTTAGCAACTCAGCATTCTGCATAACATAATGTAATGATACCTATGAAAAGGTTGCTCTTTTTATGTACTAGTTGAATCATAAGGTGATATTGTAACTGATGTGATGTTCTGCTGCTGCAGGGAAGCGGTTCTTTGAAGAGTTAGACAGAGATGGTGATGGCGAAGTCACTCTAGAAGATCTCGAAATTGCAATGAGGAAGAGGCGGTTACCAAGGAGGTATGCTCGAGAATTGTTCCGCCATACAAGAAGCAACTTTTTTTCGAAATCAATTGGGTGGAAGCAATTTTTATCCTTGATGGAACAGAAGGAGGCAACCATTCTCCGAGCATATACCACGTTGTGTTTGAGCAAGTCTGGAACACTTCACAAGAATCAAATTTTGACTTCCTTGAAAGGTGCTGGACTTCCGGCCAATGAAGATAATGCTGCTGCCATGCTACGGTATTTAAATTCTGATTCAGAAGGATCAATCTCATATGGCCATTTCCGGAACTTCATGCTTCTACTTCCTTCAGAACGCCTTGAGGATGATCCTCGGTATGTCTGATGTATCCTGTTAGTAGAAACTATGCTTGAATTGGCTTTAGTGAATACTGACTCTTCAATTATCACCAATTCTGACTACCTTTCATCATTATATGTGCTCTCTTTTCCATCTTATATTTTTTATTTACTTACAAATGCATCCAGGAACATATGGTTTGAAGCTGCTACTGTTGTTGCTGTTCCTCCACCTATAGAAATATCCACAGGAAGTGTTTTGAAGTCTGCTTTAGCTGGAGGTCTTGCAAGTGCGCTCTCTACCTCTCTGCTGCATCCTATTGATTCAATGAAGGTACAGTAGCATGCTTGTTTATACCATTTTAGTTCAAACTAGTGATTCAATAAAGCATGTTACATTGAATTAGAAGCTTTCTATGTATAGTATCCCTTTTGAGATTTTCCTTTATTATGATCCTGATTACGCTTCACAAATCAATATGTATGTGGTATGCTAAGGCATTATCTGTAACCTCATGGACTAGTATAAGATTTAAGTTCAATCTGCCGACCAAAATACCCAAATTCAATGGATTTACCTTTTTTGTGTATCAGACACGTCTCCAAGCATCTGCACTCTCATTTCCAGAGCTCATTTCAAAGCTTCCACAAATTGGGCTTCGGGGATTGTATCGAGGTTCTATCCCAGCAATTCTTGGCCAGTTTTCAAGGTCTGTACTATTTCACTGGTTTATATGCAAAACTTTTGTAGGCTACAAATTCAAATCCTATCATTTGCAGCCATGGTTTGAGGACAGGAATCTTTGAAGCAAGCAAGCTTGTATTAATTAATGTTGCTCCAACACTTCCAGAGATTCAGGTACGATTAACTACTCCAGTACTTCTTGTGCAAACTCTATATTCTCTACAATAAAGGGACTTGGAGCCCACCTTGAAGAATAGAACTTTGTATTGGTAATAGAAACTTTCTGGTTTCTGCAATAATTGTTGTGCTTCGTGGAATTGCTTGATGATATGCTTTTTGTTCCATAGGTGCAATCAATGGCTTCCTTCTGCAGCACAGTCCTAGGGACTGCAGTCCGTATCCCTTGTGAGGTTCTTAAGCAGCGTTTGCAGGCTGGAATCTTCAACAATGTAGGGGAGGCAATTGTTGGCACCATGAGACAAGATGGTCCAAAGGGATTTTTCCGTGGCACTGGGGCCACACTCTGTCGCGAGGTTCCTTTCTATGTTGCTGGAATGTGCCTCTATGCAGAAGCTAAGAAGGTATCCTCAGTTTGTATTGATTCTATGTTTTCACTGGACCTTCAATGTGGCATTCTCAAGTCCCTATGTTGTTAACAAGTCAGCTACCTTTCTTAACTACCTTTGGCTGATTTTGAGCTTATTATCAGTGCTACAATTTGGAAACAAAAAAATGTCGTTCTTCTGACTCCGAAAAGGCAGCCTTGATGGTAGTTTATTACATTTATATGTAAATACCTGAATGACTTGATTTATTTCTTTATTTTGACACATGAAAGTTGGTACCAAATGGAGCTGTGTTAGGGGTAGAAATTTTCTCATTTCGTCAATTACCACTTACTAGTGCTACTGTCTGTCATAAATTGTAAATGATAGCTACATCTGTCATATTAGTACTGCTATGCCTTGCACATTGACATATCTAATGATGACCGCCTTGGTTTTGCAGGCAGCACAACATGTTCTGAAGAGAGACTTGGAAGCATGGGAAACAGTGGCAGTTGGGGCATTGTCTGGAGGACTTGCGGCAATAGTGACCACTCCCTTTGATGTGATGAAGACTAGGATGATGACTGCCCCTCCAGGCACACCAGTGTCTATGCAGATGATAATCTTCTCCATCCTTCGAAACGAAGGTCCACTTGGACTCTTTAAGGGCGCAATCCCTCGCTTCTTCTGGATTGCTCCTCTTGGAGCAATGAACTTTGCAGGCTATGAGCTTGCCAAGCAGGCGATGATCAAAGATGATAACAAGTCCAGTGACTCAACACAAGAGAACTTGCCAAGAAAGCAGTGATCAAAGATGAGAGTGAATCCAGGGCGTCAATACAGGAGAAGAAAACCATGGTGGGTTCCACAGGATAATCTAACGTTTACCTGGTTTACACCTATGGAGCAAACAAACTTGAAACCATGTAACACATTTTTTTCTGTTCATGTTGCAGAGAAGCAACAGAACATCTTCCTTTTTGATATTTGAATCCAATTTTAGGTTGCCACGTCTTTTGCCCCTCTGGGAAATTTGCCGAATTTCCATTCCCGTAGGCCTTGAGATGGCTGTATAGTACAGTAGATGAGAAAAGTACTAGAGGATAGAGGCACATGCTGGAGCTGTTGTTCTTTTGTTGGATAGGACAGCTCGCTTCTTGTTTGTTATTTAACGATGATCCATAGCCTTCCTTATAAACATGATGTAAAGACTGATAGAGTGACGAGGAAAATAAAGAACAAAGAAAGGATACTGTAATGTTGAAGATGGTCCTTGCACTGTTGGAGAGAACACACAGGTCATCTCAGAAAAGCTATGTATGCTGGTGTCACACCCGTGGCCACCGGCGAGGTGAGCTCGCCGCCGACGTGAGAGATCGAGGTGGCTCAGGGAACAGCTTGCTTGGGTCAGGTCCTCGCGTTTTCTATTGTGTTTCGTGTTCTGGTTCTCTTCCTTACAAGTCTTGGCTTATAAGCCATCTCTTACAATAGCTAGCACGCAGGCCCACCAGTCATACTCAGAAATAGAAAGCTACTCGTACTACTACATTTACGCCTTCGCTGTGTCCGGCGTGACACCTGGAGACCTGCATTGCACAAGTTCTGGAAGATGGGGGGTGGGGTGGGGTGGGGTGATGTCCTAGTGAACAGCCCTTCCATGAAAAGGGAGGTGAACCACGTTATAGCGAAGGCCTCGTCCTCCTCCATAGTAAGCATCTTCTTCATCGTAGTAATCCTCGTCCTCGTCCTCGTCGTCATCATCCTCATTATCATACCTGATGATATTGCGTTCCTCCCACAGTGGGCAGGTGCAAGTTGCTTTCTTCTTCTTCCATTCACTCCCACATGTGTAGCAGAATTCATAGCCGCACCTGCAACAACCAATGTGCGTAGCAGCAGACATGTCAGCAAGATTTTATAAGAAACAAACCTAAGCAGCAACATATAGATTGGCATCAGCATAAGACTTACACACAAGTCATATGGTAGCAACCTTCTGCGAATTCAATCATGTGCCTGCATCTCACACATTGCCGCCACAGCCGCTGTTGTGCAAGGTTCTGTAACCTGGCATCTTCTGGACATCCATGCGGGTACCTTCTCTTGTATTCATTGCAAGTCATCCTATCATGCCAGGGGACCTTACATCTGAAGCAAAAAGAGCCTCTGCATTTCACACACTTCCTCAATGTGGCAACATCAGCAACAGTGTACTTTGAGCAAGTTCCTTGCATTGGCTTCATCAGCTCACTCAAGGACATCAAGGCTGAACACTTGGGATAAGGGCAGTAAATCTTCTGGGTTGGAGGGATTTGCTCTTCACTGATACGCTGTACCATGATCTCTAATAGTTGAGGTGATAGGAATACCTTGGAACCCTCCACAGTTAACTTGGAAGTGCAGCCATCTTGTGGGCAAGATGGGAGTGTTCCATGGAGCAGCTTAATTCTCACATGTTCCTTCATGCACGACAAGCAAAAGCGATGTGCACAGCCTTCAACAGCATGAATCTTAGAAACTTCAGTGTCTTCCAAGCAGATGTTGCATCTCTCGCTTCTCTCAGCAAGAGCCTTGGCGATCTGAGCATCTATGTAATCTCTTGCTAATTTGAACACATAGCTGACCTGGCTGTGCTCGACAAGTGTTATTTCACATCTGTCGAATTGCCTTCGCAGTGACATAACCTGATCGATCATGTCTGCCAGCTTTTTCTTTGGACACCAAAATCCAAGCATCTGCAGTCCCAATGATATCATCTCAGGAATAATCATAAATTTTTTTATTATATTTTGACAAGCGGATGAGTGGATAAGTCACCACAAGACTAGTACAAAAAAAACTTGACAGCTGAATTTACATGTAAACCAAATATTCACACAAACGACAGCTGATGCAGAAGGTGAAAGAACTAATACATGTACAACTCACAGCAACAGTGGCACTAAGCTCAACATGTAACTATACTATATCAGCCTCAAGGTCTACAACTCTTGCAGAGCAAATAATGATATTGAGGACCTTATGTAAAAAAATGATCTTGAGGACATCACAAGGTTGTCTTACTACAGATGCACCGTTTTAGTCTTTGACCTCACAAAGAAGTGTCTATCAACTGAACAAGAGCATTTTCTGTTGAGCAAAAGAGAAAGCTCTTGTTCAATTTCTAATGTAATGGTCAAAGATGGGGATGTTTAACCTCTGTACCACAGAAAAATTGATGGGCATTACTTTTTTTTTGCAGTACAGCAAACAAAAACAGGCAATGAACACAAATTGAAGTCGAGATCATCCTGCAATGCATGGAACAATGACCTCCCTTGCCGTCGTGCATACAAAATGGCGCATTTATCCTCTCCTCTCAGACAAAGTTTAAGGAAAGACACATCAAAACATAATAAAAATAATAAGAGATAAATTCACATATGAAAACAGCACGACAGGATGAAATAAAAGAGGATACGTTTTTGTGTTGGATGGGGCAACTAAAAGACAAGATGCATATTACATACATGGTTGTGCAGGAGCATGTAGTCGGTGAGGATGGTGGCGCTCCGGATGCCGAGCCTGAGTGCGGCGTGGAGGCCCTCCATGAGCGCCATGACCTCAATTGTCTTGCGACCTCCTACGAACCCCTGCACCGGCTTCTGGACCCTGAAAAGCACGTCCCCCAGCGGGCCAACCACTGCCGCCGCAAGCACCGCCACCGCCACACCAGGGTCCTGATCCCTCGGCCCCAACACCTCCATGCTCGTCATGCCCTTGAAGAGGATGCGGTAGTGCGGGACGGAGGCGCTGGACCGGCAGGGGCGAGCAGCAGCTTGCGATGACGACGAAGAGGAGGATGAGGTGCCAGTGTCGCATGCAAGTACCTTCTCTTGTAACTTGGCATCTTCTGGACCAACATGCGGGTACCTTCTCTTGTAGTCATTGCAAGTCATCCTATCATGCCAGGGGACCTTACATCTGAAGCAAAAAGAGCCTCTGCATTTCACACACTTCCTCAATGTGACAACATCAGCAACAGTGTAGTTTGAGCAAGTCCCTTGCATTGGCTTCATCAGCTCACTCAAGGACATCAAGGCTGAACACTTGGGATAAGGGCAGTAAATCTTTTGGGTTGGAGGGATTTGCTCTTCCCTGATACACTGTTCCATGATCTCTAATAGTTGAGGTGATAGGAATACCTTGGAACCCTCTACAGTTAGCTTGGAAGTGCAGCCATCTCGTGGGCAAGATGGGAGTGTTCCATGGAGCAGCTTAATTCTCACATGTTCCTTCATGCACGACAAGCAAAAGCGATGTGCACAGCCTTCAACAGCATGAATCTTAGAAACTTCAGTGGCTTCCAAGCAGATGGTGCATCTCTCCCTTCTCTCAGCAAGAGCCTTGGTGATCTGAGCATCTATGTAATCTCTTGCTAATTTTAACACATAGCTGACCTCGCTGTGCTCGACAAGTGTTATTTCACATCTGTCAAAAAATTGCCTTCGCAGTGACATAACCTGATCGATCATGTCTGCCAGCTTCTTCTTTGGACGCCAAATTCCAAGCATCTGCAATCCCAATGATATCATCCCAGGAATAATCATAAGAAATTTTTTTAATTAGATTTTGACAAGCGGATGAGTGGATAAGTCACCGCAAGATTAGTACCAAAGAAGAGATTCAAAACTTGACAGCTGAATTTACATGATTGTAAACCAAATATTCATGCATAAGACATCTGACGCAGAAGGTGATGTACAACTAACACCAACAGCGGCGCCTGAAACTCAACATGTGTAACTATAATATATCAGCCTCAAGGTCTACAACTCTTGCAGAACAAATAATGAGATTCAGGACATCACAAGGTTGTCTTACTACAGATGCACCGTTTTAATCTTTGACCTACAAAGAAGTGTTTATCAACAGAACAAGAGCATTTTCTGTTTTTTTTATAACTTTTTTTTAATAACTGAGCATTTTCTGTTGCGCAAAAGAGAAAGTTCTTGTTCAATTTCTTGTGAAAAAAAAATCTATGATCTGACCAATCCAAATAGCTTTGTACATCTAAATCTAATGGGCAAATATGTGGATGTTTAACCTCTGTATATCACAGAAAAATAAGCAAAAACAAGTGATGAACACAAAATTAAAGTAGAGATCATGCTGGCATGGAACAATGACCTCCCAAATCCCAATTGCCGTCCTGCATACCAAATGGTGCATTTATCCTCTCCACTTCTCTCCTCTCAGACGAAGTTTAAAGAAAGACTAATAAAAATAATAAAAGAGATAAATACACATACACATATGAAAACAGCACAATGGATGGGATGTCAGAAAAGAGAAGTTTATGAATTGAACAATAGCATGCGTTTCTGTGTTGGATGGGGCAAGTGGGCAACTAAAAGACAAGAGGCTTATTACATGGTTGTGCAGGAGCATGTAGTCGGTGAGGATGGTGGCGTTCCGGATGCCCAGCCTGAGCGCGGCGTGGAGGCCCTCCATGAGCGCCATGACCTCAATCGTCTTGCGGCCTCCTACGAACCCCTCTACCGGCTTCTGGGTCATGAAAAGCACGTCCCCCAGCGGGCCGACCACTGCAGCCGCGAGCACCGCCACCGCCACGCCGGGGTCCCGATCCATCGGCCCCAACACCTCCTTGCTCGTCATGCCCTTGAAGAGGATGCGGTAGTGCGGGACGGAGGCGCCGGACCAGCAGGGGCGCGCGGCGGCTTGCGACGACGACGGAGAAGACGAGGACGAGGCGGCGGCATCGCGGGAAGGTCGGGCGCGGAGGGAGGCTTGGATGGCCTCGGCTACCTGGAGTCGGTAGGCGAGGTCAGCGTCAGAGTGGAGGCTCGCCTGGCGGCGGAGGAGGGCGGCGAGGTGGTCGCCGTCGCCGTCGCCGGCGGCCATCATCGCCGGAATCAATCTGCTTTGTGATTCGGGCAGGATGGATTGGGGTGCATCCCTTCCTCTGTTTTCCAGTTTTTTCCTCTTAAATTAATTATGATGTCTTTACTCTATTTTTAATTTTGAGTTGTTGTCACACTTGCGAATTGGGCCAAATACTTTTATGGACATTTCTTCTCATAAAAACATTATTATTATATAAATGGAATTACAAGAATAATAACAAAACTAGTACTAATTAAGGAAAAAATTTGTCGTCGAGAACCATGTAAGAGCACGACTGCCCCAATGGGGCGTGACGTACTTGATGAACGATGTTGAATTCCTCTTTTTCGGTTCTAAATTATAAAATGTTTTAGTTTTTTAAGCAAATAACTTTTGTTATATGTCTAGTTATACATTACATATAGTTTAAAAGTGGGGACTTGCTAGCATCCGGTGGTCCGATCTGGACACTCCGCACAAGGAGGGAGGGAGCGAGCGCCTAGTTGCGCACACCAGTAGTGGGCCCCGCGCTGCCACGGACGTTGTCCACGTCGCCCCAAACGTAGTCCGTATCGCTAGCCGCTTACCACATGCATCCTATGTGCAACACCTGATCTAATTTTAAAACACCCCGATGCAACAGTTGAAACATATAAAAAAGATAGATGAAACACTTGAAACAAGCGTCTGAAACACTTATAAAAACGCCTGAAAAACATTTGAAAACCATTGCAACACATATGCAACATGAAGATGAAACACTTTCAAACATACGTATGAAACTCCTGAAACCACTTGAAATATATGCTTGCAACATGCATGTATATGCGATATCCATTGCAAACATTCAGATAAAACACTTGCAACATACGTCTGGATCAGATGAAATATTTAGAACATACTCTTGAAACATATGCATAGTCATTCTAATATGTGCAACATCACTATACAATACTTGCAACATACCTCTGAAATATCTGAAACACTTGGAACGTTACTCTTGCAACATGCGGTTTTCACACTTCTTCTTCAGTAAGATGCCACACAGAGCGGGGAATGGCCGATTCCGGCAAAGCCGATAGTCGAGGATGGTGATGTGGCTTGGCAGGGGCCAGCTGTGCCTCCGCCTAGCCTAGGCTCGGCCAACGATGATCCCCTCTCCTGAACGTCTGGCCAAACACGGTGGCTGAAAGGAGCTACCGATCTCAGCAAGGTCAGAGAGGATGTCGCGAGGAGCGACGGGGAGCAGCGCGTGCGGCGGCGGCAGGGAGTCGATGTGGGCCAAGTTGAGGAGCGGGTGCAGGAAGGAGCACTCATGCTCTTGTACGAGCAGGCAGCGGCTGCGTTTCCTGTGTGGAGGAAGGAGAAAAGGAGCTAATGTTCAGGCCCGCATGTAAGAGAGAGGAAGGGAATAAGTGGGGTGGCCGGTTGGGCTGCTGACCATTCGGCCCAGGCAGAGGATCGAGCGCGGAGCTAAGCGTCCAATTTTTTTTAAGATTTTGGACGTTTGTTATATAGGATTACCGTTAAAAGTAAGAGTGTAATATATTATTTAGGACCTATACCAAATTGCTGAGCAAATTTATATAATTATATAACCGAATTGCTTAATGGAGATATGTGCTCGTAAAAATTAGTTCTGTAAAATTCTATGTGCACAACTGTTAAAAATACACTATTACTATAGTGGAACCTCTTTTGATCTTTCTAATACTGAGTTTTTTTTTACAAACCTGACTTGTACTCCCTCTGTTCCCCTTTCTCTGTCGTTCTAGGAGCAACAGTAAGTGTCTAGATTCACTTAATCATCAATGCACCTGTACTCAGAATATGACCAGATTCATATAACTATTGCTGTATCCGATTAAAAGCCAAAACGACTTAAATACAAGGACAGAGGGAGTAGAAAGCAAGGCAATAGGGCAAAAGCCAAGGGCATTTTAAAAGCCGCTGGCTGGTTTTGTTTGAATGAAAAAGCCAAAAAGCCAAACCCCCAACCACAAGTGGCCAGGTGGACGAGGTCGCCGTGGACACAAGAGAAGGCGCAGGCCAAGATTGATCGTGAACTTGTCGACTCTTCAATTGCCATCCTTTCGAACCAATTGCCATCATCTCTCTCTCGGGAAACTCCGGCCGGCCGCCATCCAACTTCCATTCCCAATTCCAGTTGGATGGAGACGAAATCGATCCAGCTCCACTGCATCCTTTCGATCCAGCTCCACTGCATTCCTTTCCTCCCTGCGTCTCCGTCGACTCAGATTTGGATTGGATTCCCCTGCAGCTGCAGGCTTCGCTTCGCCTGCTCTGGTCAATCCAACCATTCACCGACGACCATCTCATCTCCTTCTTGGCTCCCGGTGTGCTCAGCTCAGCTTCGTCTATCCCAAATCCCTTCCATCAGGTAGGTCACCAAAATAATTCCTACCCTTCAAGAATAACCCCGCCTGATTTATTTATTGTTCTAATGACTATTCTTCCTAGCTAAATTACTATCCAGGCTTAAGCTTGCTTCTTCTTCTCCTATAAATAAAATCTACAGAGTATTTATGTAGGAGTATGTGTGTAGCCTTTCATTTAGTTCCTAACTACTAGATATTACGATGATTTTTTTTTGAAGCGGAGAGATCCCCATTCCCATTCATTTGAACGGAAATACCCTGGGAGAGCGATTCGCTCGTTCCCAGTGCGAGACCGGGGTTCGAACCTCGGCCGGTGGGCACTACCACGAGCAGCCACACCACCTGAGCTATTGCCAGGTTCGCTATTACGATGAAAATTAACCTCGTAATCCTTGTGTTAGCATGACACTGAACTTCTGAATGGAATCCATGTGGTTACTTCAGCTATTATATATACTGCATATATATGCACCTTTTCTTTTGCAAAATTTGTCCATGCACCACAAATTCAGAAGGAAGGCTTTTTCTTCTCTGCCATCCTTCAACTAATAATTTAAATAATTGTGTTAATCCTTGATTATGTAACACGAAACAGAGAGTTACAAAGTGAACGTCTTGTAACATCACAACGCAGCACTAGCCATTTCATTTCACGAAACTCGATTCAGGCCAACTAATAATTACTCCCTCCATCCCAAATTATAAGACGTTTGACTTTTTTGACACCAAGTTTGACCACTCGTCTTATTCAAAAATTTGTGCAAAATATCAATTCTTTTATCGTGGCTTGGTATATTAATAAAAGTTCCTCAAGAATGACTTAAATTTGACTATGTTTGCACAAATTTTTTGAATAAGACGAATGGTCAAACTTGAGATCAAAAAAGTCAAACGTCTTATAATTTGGGATGGAGGGAGTACAAGTTAGCTAGTGCTTTCCTGTATGTACGGTGCGGTATAGATGTACGTATTCTACTGTACTGACACTGATTATTCATTATTTGGCAATTTACTTGTAGATTAAGGCTATGAGCTGCTGCTGCTTCCATCCATCAGAGCTCCTCATCATCAGTGAGTTGGTACAAGATGGTCGTTTTGGGTGGCGCCGATGATCCGAGGCACAAAATTGGTGACAGTGGTGATCATTCACGCCAACAACATCCAGCAGGATTACCGGAGAAACCCATTTGACAACATGCAGAATTCAGTCTCGGATGCATACAAGTACTAGTACGATCCACCATCCGAATCTGAGTGGCAGTCCACCTCATCACCATCCTCCACTCGACAAATGCTTGGAGATGAGCACAGAAATATTGGCTCGTCTTTCCGGTCGTCAGTAGGATCGTCATCTCATCAGAGACCATCACCTTCAACATCAAGACGTTTCACGGTGCCCTTTGTGAAGAAGATCGACTGGAGCTCCCTGTGGGACAAGTTCAAGGAGTGGATTCGAAACCCCATGAACATGGCTCTGTCCGTCTGGATCCTCGCCGTCGGCGTCTCAGGCGCCATCCTCTTCATGGTGATGACGGGGATGCTCAACCGCGTGCTGCCAAGCAAGTCCCAGAGAGACACGTGGTTCGAGGTGAACAACCAGATCCTGAACGCGCTCTTCACCCTCATGTGCCTCTACCACCTCGCCTTGCTGTGCCGGTGGAGAGCCGGCGACATGGCTCAGCTCCGGCAAGTATACTGCAAGGACGGCACCTGCAAGCCCAACGAGAGGAAGCATATGATGGTTGTCATCCTGCTGCTCCACTTGAACTGCTTTGCGGCCTCAACCTAGCGTCCGGTGATCATATCGGAGTGGCCCTCACTATATCGGTTGCCATCTGCGCGCCGGCTGTCGCCGGGCTGTACAACAACCTCAGCCCTCTTGGCAAAGAGTACGAGGCACAAGTCCCACCGGAGGTAGACGAAGAGTCACAGCTCCAACGGAAAACGCCCGAGACCGAGAGGAGGTACTCATTGGCGAGGCCGGCAGATCGCCGCAGTGGATCGGCGGGCTGTTCGAGGATCTGTAGGAGGACATGTCGCTGGCCGGCGTACCTGTCGGTATTCTGCACCTGCTGCGTGCGTGTTCGGGTGGAACATGAGCAGGCTCTTGTGCCTGGCGCCCTTCTTCATCTTGGACTTGGCGCGCGGCCATCAGCGTGGACGACGAGGCCGTCAGGGACGCGCTGGGGCTGGCCGGCGTCTTCCTCTGCGTGCTCGGCCTGCTCTGCGGCGGCTTCTGGAGGATCTCCGACTGCATGCTGTGGCTCTGCTGCTACTCGTGCGCAGCACTGGCGTGCCGGAGTCCCTGACGTGGAAGATGGGGCGCGCCGAGGAACATTCTGTTTATCCCCTTGTTTAGTTCCCTCAATTCTCCCCCAAATTTCACTATACAAAAAGAAGATTTCCCGTCACATCAAAATATCGGCAAATGCATGAAGTACTAAATGTTGATGAAATCAAAAATTAATTGCACAGTTTTGTTGTACTTTGTGAGACGAACATTTTAAGCCTAGTTAGTCAAAATTTGGATAATTTTTACCAAATACAAACGAAATGCTACAGGAATTCTGATACAGTGTTTTTCTCCCCAATTCACCGAACTAAACGAGGCCTATATATAGTAAAAAGAAAAGGCAGGCTCCGATCCGCCTACATACTCGCTCAATCAATGCCCGGCCACGGCGGTATGCGCAGATCGCGACGTGCAGCGCCAGAGCCAACATGCCATGCATGAACAGAGCCCCTGCATGCTCTGCTCGATTTTTTGTTTCCTACTTCTCTTTACTTTTTTTTTAAAAAAAATAAACAAATAAATAAATACAACCAAAAAAGAGATATCCGTCTAAAAAAACCATGAGATAAAGCTGAAATTTAATAGAGTACAAAAGATATAAGTATAAATATAATTTGTTTTACAGTTTCGTTGACAAGGGTGCAGTGCACGACAATTCTAAATCAAATGGAAACGAAGCCTTATATTAATTGGATTGGAGAAACTTTTTTTAAATAATAGATGTCTGCACCGCAATTTGGATACAAGCAATGCATGTACCTGTGAGTTTAGACAACACAAGGCCATGCCACAGCGTCCGGTGATCGGAGTTGCCGGCCCTCACCATATCGGTTGCCATCTGCCCGCCGGCCGTCGCCGGACTGCTCAACAACCTCAGCCCTCCCTCTTGGGAAAGACTACGAGACTGAGAGGAGGTACTCGCTGGCAGCTCCCCGGAGCCGCATGCACTGGGTCGGCGGGCTGTTCGAGGATATGTGGGACGACATCTGCAACTGCTGCGTGTTCGGGTGGAACATGAGCAGGGCTTTTGCAACATGTACGTGCACGTCGCAACCTTCGTGCTCTTGTGCCTGCCTGGCGCCCTTCTTCATCTTCGACCTGGCGACCATCAGTGCTGCCCGGCGTCTTCCTCTGCCTGCTCTACGACGGGACGGCTTCTGGAGGACCCAGATGCACAGACAGTTTGGCCTCCCCGAGAACCGCATCTGCTGCTACTCCCGCACTGCACCCTGGCCTGGCTCAGGAAGTCCGCACTGCCGACGCCTACGAGGTGGTGCAGGACACGCTCCGATGCCGATGCCGATGCATACCAAGCACCATCCCCTCAGGTTTGCAGGTGTCTTCGCTTCACCTTAACTCCAACAGCTGCTACTGCTGCAAGATCAGTGAATGACGGCGTCACTGTGCCCCCTCCGTCACGCCTCCAAGGAGCAACCGCGGAACTAGAGAGCTCAGCACGCCGGCGATCCCCTGCCTGCATCGCGCCCGCCCCCCGCCGCCGCCCTCCGGCGCGGTGCACCACTCCGGCCGCGCACCTCCCGCCTGTGCAGCACGCTCCTTCGGCCTGCCGCCCGCCTCCTCCAACTGCCTGCCCGCCTACGAGCACAGCGCAAGCGCAAGCACCCGCCAACGCGCGCCTGAGAGCCACTGGCCACCGCGCGCTTAGCCGGCTGACTGAGGACCGACGCTGCTCGTTAGAACGTGTCAACGGCTAAGTCCGCAGGCTAAGTACTACAGACGAGCGTAAGGAACGAGCGGGACGTGACTGCTCTAAGTACAAACACTAGAGACACGTGTCTATAACATGTGATATTATTACAGACGCGTCTACCGTACGCGCGTATGTAAGTTAACACGCAGATACAGACGCGTGTTACGTACGCGCGTCTGTAGAATTTGAACCCGTTATCCGAGACTTGGAAAACACAACACGCGTCTCCGTTACATTTGACGTAGCTACGAACGCGTTTTACTTACGCGCACACGTCCGACACGCGTCTATAGTAAGTGCTTATTATAGACGCGTGTTGACCTCGTCGGACCGGCAACCCCCGCCAGCGACTTACTATAGACGCGCGTCTGTAGACTTGTACTACGTTTATACTGGCGTCTGTAGGTGACGCGGTGGATATGTGGCTTTTTTATATAGTGTGGAGTACAAAACCATGAGATACATTTGTTTTACAGCTTTATTATATTGACAAGGGTGCAGAGTGCACGACAAATCTTCTAAATCAAATGGAAACAAAACCTTAATAATTCCATACATCAACGGACACAGAATCTTCCGTGAAGAGTGAGGAGTTCACCGAACCATATATAATAACAACCACACACGTACGAAGCGATATATAGATTGACAGGGTGTAGCTACTTTTTTTTTCCCCTCTCATCCAAGTACAGTTGTAGTATCTGTTCGAATATAGACACACACCACCACACACACGCACACCCAGTATATAAACAAACCTACAGCTATATTTAGACAATGAACGCAGCTGAGATGTACTCAAAGATCACTAGACTCCGAGCGTGGCTTGCAGCAGTAGGAGTACTGCTTTTTATTCAACAGAACTGCATAGTGTAACTAACATAGCATTAATTGGAGAAACTTTGGTTTTTACCGCAATTTGGAATTGGATACATCCGATGCAATCCAAGCACCTGAGTTTAGACATGATCGAGGCCGGCCGGCCGGGACACCATCGGTTGTGTGTATATTACTGAAATGCCACTATAATATATATAAAATAAGTATAACCATATACTCTACGAATACTTACATACTTGACATACATACTACCGTAGTGTGATCGTATACTTCATCTACATATACTTCGTCGGGTCATATATACCCTGAATTAGAGATATACACATAGGAGTAGCTACACGCGTATATATATATATATATATATATATATATATATATATATATATATATATATATATATATATATATATATATATATATATATATATATATATATATATATATATATATATATATATATATATATATATATATAAAACAAATTAGAAAATAGATAATATCTGATCGAATGATAACATGTACAATAATAATAAGATAGAGAAACAAGAATACTCACATTGGATTTCTTATATATATTAGACCAGCTCACACACAGGCTGTCGCCGCCGTATCGTCTTTACGAATTAAATCATTTTCATGTACATCATGAGAAGGGTAATGATGGAGATGACCTCACCACCGTCGGCTAGGAGTTTGGCATGATAATTCCCGTTGCACAAGTAGGCCGTACATCTCAGCATCTCAGCCCACACTTCCAATACCATGTTCAGGACGACTTCACCATTAATAGTACCCTCTGCTTGTTTCATGATGTCTTCTTTTGTCTGTACCAAACGAAAATCTCTTTGTTCTCTCTGCTTCTTCCTGCGTGATGATGATGCCTGTACCATCGACTTTTCTCTTTTTTCCCGCCGTGATGTGGATCAGCTTTGCGGCAAGTTGACATCCTCTGTCCAGTGTAGTATCCAGTGTAGTATTATTCATCGACTCTTCTCCTCTGTTCCCCTGTCGTCGTCCAATGCCTTTATCTGGTTGAAGTGGAGCTCCATTCAGCAAAGCCTCCTTCTAATTCAGGATGGCATTGAGCAAGTCCCCGACGTTGCAATACCTCAATGGAGTGACGGCATCATGGAACAGCTGGAGATACGCCGGGCGACTAACAGGGTAAGGCAGCATGCAGGGGACGGGCGGCCAGCAGGAAAAACATGTAATTGGCGACAGCCATTGCTGCTTTTGGTACTGCCGATGTAGCGCCGGCCTCTCGTCTGTGCAACTCTAGATAGACATGAGTGGCGATGTGCCACACAAGGATTCTCTCCTCCAGTTTCAACTCCAGATCCAGTCGGGTTCGTCGCTATTCATACGTCTAAATAGGACATCCCTACCCTGTAGGCTTTTGATGAGTAATCCTCAGTTGTGGATGACACTAGTTCCAACACCTTTGTAATGGCAAGTATCGGTACCTCGGTGGACCAGGAGTAGACATTGGAGTCCCACCAGTTGTGGCGAAACAGAGCGTGCGGTGGCGGTGAAAGGCAGCGAGATGAGGACACGGCTGCACAAGGCGTACCATGCATGTGTGCACCACAGCAGCCTTTGTGTAGAACAGGTCGTACATCATCGACGGCTGCATCTCCACCCCTCTACATCATCAGAATCCTTATAGGCAACGTAGCTTGTGGGCCACTCCAACATTTGCTTGGGAACATCCAACAGTAAGTAAGCTACGATTAGTTCTTCGTTGATCGCTCTTGCTAAGTTGAACTGAGCAGCAGTGCGAGAAACCGGAACCTTGTCGTCATAGCTTATGCCGGATAATAGGCTGCTACGGGCACACTTGAGGGCCCATATCCTTTCCCCGTGCTTGAGAACCCCCAACCACAAACATGAGCATGGCGGCCCGGCCCAACTGAGCTTGGACGGGTGGGAGAGGATGGGGATGCTGCGACCTGCACCACCGAAGTCTGCAGATGACGCAACCACAGCCGGTTGTCCTCAATGGCATAGGCAGTGATATTGTCCTGCCCACCGAGGTGCACCTGCCCACCGAGGTGACAAATACCACATCCGCTCAGCGGCGTTTCCAAGCGTTTGCCAGTGCTGCTGCTACCGCTGCTACGGTCCATGAGGAGTTGGAGGCCTTGGTTTGCCTACCGCTGCAGTCACCACTCATCCGTGAGAGACCGCGACTGCGCCGCTCTAGGACACCGGTCTCCATCCGCTGCGACGCAGTGGCCGCATTGCTGCCCAGCCGTGAGCGGCGAACTCCAGCAGACAGGCCCAGAACGTGCTGTCGAAGAAGCTTGGCATAGCCGTCGACGAGGATGTTGTTGACTCGGCGATCGAAAGCCAGTTCAAGGCCGCCTTCTGTCACATGACGGAAAGGAAGTAGCGGGCCTTGCAGATCCTTTTCAACAGTGATTTCGATCCAGTAATCTTGGATCTTGACATGGCTAAGTCGGACATTGTCGAGTCTTAGACTCCGATACTCTAGGTCCTTTCGTCGTACCGAATATTCAGTGTAATTACAATCACGTGCGAGTTGTGGTGGCAAGGGATTCGGTAACCTCGCGTTTACCGTAGCTCCTTAATTGTGTAACAAACTCCGTTCCTGCTTAATGAAAAACGTGCCTAGCTACGATCACCAAAAAAACATAAAGGAAAGGAATTGCAACAGCTTTTCTACTAATAAAGATCATCTTCGTCTTCCTCGTAGTCATCATCGTCTTCATCTCTGATGATGTTGCGTTCATCCCACAGCGGGCAGGAGCAGCTTGCTTTCTTGTTCTTCCATTCTTTCCCACACGTGTAGCAGAACTCATAGCCGCACCTGCAATGCAAGAAGCAGCAACACACGTACAACAAAGGTTTTTAGCACTGGCAAACATAATAAGCGCGTTTTTTTACGGTACTTGCATTGTGCAATATAGTATGGAATAAAGAGAATGGGCCTTACACGCAGATCATGTGGTAGCAGCCCTCTGCAAGTTCGATCATGTGCTTGCATTTCACACATTGGCGCCACAGCCTCTGCCTTGCCAGGTTCTGTAACTTTGCATCTTCTGGGCGAGCGTGGGGGTACCTCATCTTGTACTCATAGCAACTCATGCCATCATGCCATGGGACTTTACAGCTCAAGCAAAAGGAGCCTCTGCATTTGACACACTTCCTCAATGTGGCAGCATCAGCCGCTGTGTACCTTGAGGAAGACTCTTGCATTGGAAGAATCACTTCCCCCAAAGACATCAAGGCTGAACACTTGGGATATGGGCAGTAAATCTTTTGGCTTGGAGGGATCTGTCCTTCCCTCATGCGTTGCACCATGATCTCTAACAGCCGCGGCGAAAGAAACACCCTTGAGCCCTCCACACTTAGCTTTGTGGCGCATCCCTCTTGTGGGCAAGCTGGGAGAGTTCCATTCAGCAACTTAACTTTCACATGCTCCTTCATGCATGATAAGCAGAAGCGATGTGCACAACCTTCAACCACATGGATTTTGGTAATGTCAGTGTCTTCCAAGCAGATGGTGCAGCTCTCTCTTTTCTCCTTGATAGCATTAGCAGCAAGAGCTTTGGCAATCTGAACAGTTAGTGAATCTGTTGCTAATTTTACCACATAGCTGACTTGGCTTGGCTCAACAAGTGAGACTTCACATTGATCAAACTTCCTTCGGACTGACAGAACCTGATTCATCATATCTGCCAGCTTCTTCCCTGATGGGCGCCAAATGCCAAGCATCTAGAAATGCAAAGATATTAGGAAATAATGATCAGAAGAATGTATTATTATGATTTCTCAAGCACATACAGGGTAGGCAGGTGTCATCATAAGACCAGAACAAAAGAAAATTCTTAAGAAGTTTTCTACTTAGCAATGCACACAACAGCAAAACTGGCACTGAACTAGATCCATATCATCCTCCAGATTTACACTTCTTGCTGAACAAATGACTCAAACAATATGCAGTTGTATAACAACAAAAGCTGCAGTTTAGGGTTTACAAAAACACCTTAGTGTTTGTAAGTAACGGAATTACGGAATTATAGACTGACATCTTAGTAACTACCCATTGACTGGAGTGAAACCACAAAGTTTGGCATCTCAAATTCTAACACCTTTTTATGTTACTTATGAATAGGAGAGTAGCAAAAAAACAATACTATGTTTTCAGTTCAAACTGGTAGCAGAAAGAAAGAATCATCAAGTACAGAAACTCTTGAGAACTGGCTATCAATGGAATAGTCTGATCCATCATATTCATATATCATTTCCCCCCTGCAATGCAGTAAGCAAGACAACCAATGCATGTTCAGACAAGTTGGGATCATGGCGCCACAGAATACTCATTTCAAGAATAGGATAGGGCCTAATGTTCAACCAAATCCTGTCCAGTAGACACTGCAGTGCTGCTACCTTGTCCACTCACATAAGTATCCAGTAAGACTTAGAACTTAACAGACATTGAACCAGTGAAATACCCTAAGCACATGCAAACAGCAGCACCAAATATAACTAAAACTAATTTTCTCTTGGGCGACTCAATCAACTAGTATAAATATCTCTTGGCGGCCTACGCCTAAGATCTAAGCACATGGAATGGAAGAAGATGTGTAAAGCACAAAGATTGGCACCGAACCAGATGCGTATCACCCTTCAAGTTAAGTTCTTGCTGAACAAATGACTTGAAACATCTAACACCATGGAGTTGTGCTGCAACAAATACTCCATTCTAAATTTCTAATGTTACATGCAGTGGAGTGTTTTTTAATACTATTTTTGAACGAAAATGGCAGGAGCTCTGCCTTTGAATTAAGAGAGAAAATAGAGTTCAAAAAACACATTACAGGTTGATCCCAGGTCCCAAAGGATCCAGTAACAAATCCCCCTAGAAAACCATCTGGGGACTAAAACCTGAGTCCGAAATGCAGGGAACAGGAAAGGGAAACACAGGGAAGTGTGTGTGGAGTACTGGATAATTTTAGACTGGCATCTTAGTTAACTGCCCATTGACTGAAAGCATGGTGTATTGATCAATATATGAGTAAAGAAATACGTTCAAACCACAAAAGGTTAAGGAAGTTTGACATATCAAATTCTAACACTCTTATGTTTTTGTTTTTCTAAACGAACCGAGCAGGAGAGACTTTCCTATGTTTCTGATGAATAGGAGGGTAGCAAAAACAGTACAATGTTTTTCAGTTCGAACTGGTAACTGAAAGGAGGAATCATCAATAGTACAGAAACTGTTGAGAACTGACTGTCAATGAAAAAATCTGATGGCTTATATCCTTTTTTTTCCGCTGCGGTGCAATAAGGACGGCAACCAGTGCAAGTTTATAGATAAATAGTTCAAGCATTTCTGAAGTAAAGAACCAAATCCTATCCAGCAGACAGTACAGTTCTGCTAGCTTCTCCACTCAGATTCAGAACTGAACAGGCACTAGAAAAGGGGAAATATCCTAAGCACATGGGAACAACAGCACCAAATCTACTAAAAGTAGCTTTTTTTATTGATTCAATTAGACTGACCAAATCTTAGGCAACTCAATCAACTAGAATAAAATAGGTGAAGGTGGAGAGGTAAAGAGTTGTCATGACATACATGATTGTAGAGCGGGCGGTAACCAGTGACGACGGTGACACTGCGGATGCCCAACCCCAGGGCGGCGTCGAGGCCCTCCATCAGCGCCATCACCTCCACAATCATGCGACCGCCCACAAAGCGCTCCACCGGCTTCTGTATCCTGAGCACCACCCCACCCTGCGTCCTGCAGACAGCCACCGCGAGCACGGCGATGCTGGGGTCCCGGTCCCGCGGGCCCACGACGTCCCTGCTCGGCATACCCTTGGAGAAGACGCGGAACAGCGGGCGGGGCGAGGAGTCGACGGGGCGCTCGAAGTAGTCGCCGTCGTGGGCCCATTGTTCCTCGGGGATGGCGGCGAGGTCGCGGGCGAAGAGGGCGTCGTGCGCGGCGATGCGGGCGGAGGCGGCGGCCCGGGCTTGGGCGGCTCGGCAGGCCTCGGCGTCGCGGCGGTCCTGCTCGGCGCGCGCGAGATCGGCGGCCTGGACCGCGAAGGCGTAGGCGGCGTCGGAGGAGGGCTCGGGGACGGGGAGGACGGGGGCGGCCTGCGAAGACGATGACGGGGCGGCGGCATTGGGCGAGCGGAGCGAGGCTTGGATGGCCTCGGCGACCTGGAGCTGGAAGGCAAGGTCGAGGTCGGAGGCGGAGATGGCGGCGGAGGATGCGAGGGCGACCTGCTCGTGCAGGGCGGCCAGGTCGTCGCCGCCGGCCATCATCGGAATCGCACGAACCAGTCCACAGGCGGCCTCGCGGATCGAACAATTACAAATCTCTCTCTCTCTCTCCAACTTCCCTCTGCAGCGAAGGGCTGAACCTGAACGTTTTCTTTCCACTTCCACACACACAACAAAAAAAAAACGTTTTCTTTCCTGGTCACCGGCTCACCGCAATAACCAGATTTCTAGGGAAATTGGATATAATTTTTCGACTGAAAAAAGTTGAACAAAATTTAAATGAATAATATCCAGATTAAGTCTACCTTTTGTATTCTTTTATTAGAGAATCTTCCATATTATAAAATTGCAATAAAAGAGCAGCTTTTTTGGCCATAATATCCGAGAGCCTTCTATTACCGATTTCATGCAAAAAAAAAAGCCATATTTGCAGCATTTTATCTTTTAAATCTACAACCAGAGCTGGCATTTAGAAAAAAAAATATAAACCTGTAAATGATTGGATGCTTGTCAGAATGTTCTATTAAGTTAATGATTTGAAATAATTTAGGAAGAAGAGAGGATAAAGGATGAAGGTTGGCATTTGGCAGATCAATATCAAGAAAAAAGCACCATGGAAGACCACAAACTTAAGTGAAAGAGTCTTGAAGTCTTGTGATCTAATCATTTGTTTGTGCACGGCATTTCCACATGGGAATTTCATTAAGCACAAATCATCCTTTGTAATAAATAGATTGAAATAAATCAATAACGAAGGTATTCTCATGGATTTTCCGTCATGTTAGATTCTTTGTATCAGATTTCTATGTATGATGATAACCTCATTGCCAGTTTAGTGCTGATTGAAAATACTTTGGTGTTGCCCAATCGAATAGAAAACACATATTTGGAGAGAACTTAATAGTATTATTATATTATTAACACGTTAGCTGTGCGTGTACTATATATATAGAGAGAGAGTGCATAACTCGTCTCTGCCATAGACTATATAGTATAATATGAAGCAAATAGCGGTGGTTATGTATCATGCACATATGTAAGACAGTAAAGATCCATGCTTATACTCCTATATATCAAGGCTTGTTAATTTGTCTCATTGAAAGCTGAAACAAAACTCGCTGAAATTTGGCTGATGTTGATGCTGATGCTGATTTGTTGTTAGAGAAAAACATTGTTCTTTCGGAGAAAAATATTGTTCTTTCGCTGAAAAAGTACTGCCGATAAGTTCAAGCGAACAGGGTAGCCTGCTTCATCCATTCAAATTAAGTACTAAACTTGAAAAAGCTATAGACTAGTTAAGAAATTAAAGAATCGGAGAAATGAAGAAAATATCCACCGGAATTGATGATCCAAACAAATGATTAATTGTCCAATAATATATAGATTACTGCAAATGAACTCTCATCCAAGCATGCAAATAAACAAAAAGGGTGATTCATGATAACTTGCAATCATGACCAAAACTAAATAAATCAAAATGCATGCGTCCTAGGCTACTAGACTCTCCTAATTTCACTGGTACTACTACCCTTGTATTGTTTGCCGCAGCAGCACTTCCGCACCCTGGCACACTACCCCTGCTGCCCCTTGTTGTTGGCACTGTTGTTGTTGTTGTTGTTGTTGTTGTTGTTGTTGTTGTTGTTGTTGTTGTTGTTGTTGGGCTTGATCCAGTAGCGGTCCAATAATGACCCACCATTGTTGTTCTTGCCGCTCTTCACCATGGCCTTGTTATCCCCCTCCTCCTCATCCTCCTCCCCCTGCACCCCAGCTAATCCTGCAAAACCACCGTCGGTGTTCACTCCCTGTTGAGTCCCCACCAGCTGCCTGACATCATTTGTGGTTGAGCCACTCAACCCATGCCCATGCATTGCACCATATGATGGCAGCGGAAATGGCATGTCCATTCCATTCATCGTGAGACCTGCGTCATAGCTGCTGCTACCATGAAGAAGCCCTCTTCTCAACATCTCCAAGAAAGATGGCGTTGTCCCACTCCCTCCTGTAGCTAACACTGGCATTGACGCTTGGTTGGATAGATACATTGGCGTGAAGGGCAGGGAGACCTGCTGGTTTTCCATGGTAAAGTCAAAGTTGCCGCCTCCACCTGTCGACATAAGTGTCGGGAGCACATTGGGGAATAAGCCCATCGTCATTGGGGCGGCCATCGTCGTGTTAGGCACCATCATCAGCTGTGTGTTGATGCTCATCTTGCTAGAGCTGGTGTTGGTGCCGGGGGATAACGGTGCATAGGCAGCGGATGAGGACGATGAGGTGCTAGAGCCTGAGAAGGATCCAGAGGCGCGCTTGTTCTTGTGGCACCTACCGCCAATGGGGACATTGCGGAGGGCGCCGCCATGTGTCCAATAGCGGCGACAGGCCTTGCAGAAGTAGCGCGGTTGCGTCGTGCTATAGTTGTTGTAGTAGCAAAATTTGGTGTTGTTAGAGTTGCAGCGTGGGCACTTGAGCGCCTCAGGTAGCTGCGGCCGTGGCTTACGCTCCCCACTGCCACTTGACTGTTGCGGGTCCTGTGCCTGCTTTGGGCTCCTAGCTTCCTCCTTTATAACAGGGGATGACACAATCGCCTCCTACACCAAATTTGTGGATACACAAATTATTAACATGTGTGAGAGCCATATTCAAGCAAAAAGAAATAATGATACAGTATTACATTTATCACCCAACTTCATGATTTAACAAATTAAATAATCATGAAGCACAAGCTTGCTCAAAACCAGAGAATGAAATTTTTACTACCTTTTTAGATGGAAATAAAGTGGCAATTTTCTATACTGGCTAGAATGTGTGATAACCACAGTCATACCGTTTTAGGGTAGATTATTTGTATTTTGTGCTAGTACATATGTATGACACATCAAAACTAAATATGTATTTTATAGGTCCCACTTTTGTCGTGTCTGATCTCATCATCCCATAGGGCCTATATCCCTAGCCCACTTGTGTATTTCATGAAACGTGGCACCAAAATCTTGGACACCAATTAATTTAATCTATTAGTCCATTTGCAACCCCTTTTAACCCTAATCACCCCTCGAGTCACCTCCTTTCCACCTCCTAATAGTCACCTACAGTGTTGTCACTACCATAACACACTCCTGCCCTCACCCAACCCCAGAATAGTGTCAATTCCTTGCTCACTAGTGTTGGATACTGAGAGACACCCTACCACGCCTAAGCCCCCATCTTAGATATGCTAATGTATGCGTCTCACCTTCATCACTTTCAGAAACCAGTCACTCCAACGTGCCTCATCCTCTCTATCCCCACTAAAGTGTACGACGGTCAGGGGCATGGGATACGTATAATGGCCCATTTTCCTACTTTGTCTTGACCAATCCCCATCCATTACCTATTTGGCATTAGGAAGCCCAATACCTGAATATTAGTCGCCAATCAGTGTGATCCAATGCCTCATTTTTCTACCCTATTTAAGCCTAATTCTATAAGTTAGACCCTACTTGTTACCCACGCCACCACCAGTATTGTACCCAACACACTCTTGTGCCCCCTACTACCTGCTCACCTGCGTTGGATGATGGGTTCATCCTGGCATGCTTGAGCCCCCATGCTCGATATGCTGATGTTCGTCTCACCTGCATCGCATTTGACGCCAACCAGACACCATACCCTCGCAGACTTAATCCCCTCCATCCCACCACCAGTGTCTTATTCACCTTCTCCACCATGCCCTCATCCTTGCACATCATCGCCCTTCCTCATCTCTGGCGGTGCTCCATATCATCGCTACATCTAGTGCGATATTAACATGGATTTTCTGGGATCTCGTTATGTTGTCACCCTCTAGCCTTTGTCCTATCGCATCCTCCACCACCACTCTGCCACCATAGGATTTCCCTCAAGGCTCACGGGACTATGGTGAGCACCAACCCTGAACCTTAATCTCATTAGTGTCGCCAAAGTCAGAGAAGAAGATACATGGTGTAAATATCCTATCGCCCCAAAAATGCAGTGACAACTTTGTTTAACTAAATTCCAGATACTTGTTAACGATGCACGCTGAGACTAACAAATCAAGAGGCTGAAATAAATAAAAAAGTTTTGGAAACTTCGAATTAATTTGGAAGGTTATCCAACAATTGATTCATGGAGAATATTCATGCCTTATCTAACGAGTACTTGCACACATACCAATATATTTGTACGCCTTGATTCTAGCAGTGAGCTAGCCTGCTAGCTACTTGAAATCAAGAGAAAGAAACGAGCTTGTATCGTTGATTTTGAAGAAAAAGAAACATATATAAAGGTTAACAAATATGTTCGTGTCTCACCTGCATATCGATCTATATATGGAAAGAAAGTAGCCAACATGAAAGGGAGGATCGAGCGCAAGGAGGCGATCACCAAGTTACCTGCTGGTGGTTGTGGGGAGCCGATGCTGCTGCAGTGCCGCTGGTGGTGCTGGAGCTCATGTCCATGGATCTTTCCTTCCGCTAAGCTGTAGCAAATATAGCATAGATACACAAGAACTTACATACATGCACCCGCCCACCAAATAAAGGATCGATCGATCCTACCAAGTAAAGCAAAGAGACCCATCAAAATCTCTGAAAATCAACACATCTATCAACCAACCTGTATCAAAACACCAAGAAGGATCACAGAGTACACGGGACGGACTGGATGTTGTGCCGGCCTTCCTCTTGTCGCTGGGGAGGAGGGAGAGAAAGAGAGATGATGCTTTGAGAGTGCCTCCTTTAGTACTTTTTATAGAGAGGAAAGGGAGTGAGCGAGGCAAACGGATGGATGGATGGATGGTGTGAGAGGCCAGTATACATACAGTGGGCTGGACAGATGGAAAGCCAGCTAGCAGCAGACAGTGCGCAGTGGAAACGGCGGCGGGTTTCCGTGAAAGCGAACTTGCGGCGCGTCTGCTAGCTGATGACGCATCACGCATGCATGGCACACACCGAGATGCCTTGCAGGTCTTCTCTTCCGTTCGCATACAACAGAAACGGCGGCAGAGAGTCTGACAATCATGACAAGCTTGACGGTGCAGTGCTCGCACTCATCTTGAACTACAAGCCTCTCATTCTTGCATGGTCGTTTCCCCCTTTCCTACCTAGAAAACAAACTGAGGTGACAGTCGCATCAGTGATGGTCGGTGCTAGAACACGCCATCAGACGAGCACACACAACATGTATCTCTCACATACACACTTTTGTGGCTCGCCACTTCGCCATATTTAGAAACTAGCTTAGCCGGTTTCGACAAACTAGGTCCATCAGTAGACCCGTCGAACGCTCACCTGAGAGGGTTCCCGCTGAGCAAGCTCGCTCCAATGTTCCCTAGGCTCAGATTCCCTCTTATATATGCCATGGAGATGAGATAAGAACATCAGATGGGTTTGAAAAAGTAGGCTTATGGGATAAAATACAAAAAGGTGATAAAATATAAAAATGTTGATAGATGCGGTTCGAGGCCATCAAGTGGTGGTGACCCTTTATATTTATTGGGTGGGGAGGTCTACCTGGGAACAAGTCATAATAATTTACACAATCGTGCTAAATTACAACTTTAACTGCTCAGACTTTCCTAAAATCTAGCTTTGCCAACTTTAAAAAAGGTTTAGCTGGTTTTCACAAGTATGGACTTTCAATAGCCATCTTGCTCCCACCCGAATTCAACATATACATTTTACTCAGGTCAATGAGTGCTACACAATGGTGATGTCCAATCTATGATCTAGCTCAGCTGGCTTAGGGAACCAGCTAAGCTAGACCTAAAGGCTAGATCTCTAGTTGTTCTAAGGTTATCAGAAGGCATTTTCAAGTTTTGAAGGATTTTTTTTGTGTTGAATGTGTGATTTTTTAGGAATATGATTGCTTGAGTGTAAGTGTAACCACCAAGCAACTTGATGCATGGTCTTGCTCCTCGATCAGTCTTTGACTCTTGACCGATGCAAGTATAGCAACGATGTCGATAGTTACCAGAATTATAGTTATAGACGTGATCCATCCCATCCAATTCCTACAACAACAATATTTTTTTTTGGGGTCCATCATCGCTCGCAAGCAGAGTGCAGTTTGAGGAACCGAAATTCATATTGATGCGTGATCCTACCATGGACCATTCTCAAAACATACTCGGCAAGAATAGTTGCAGCTACAAATCAAATAGATCCTGGGATGGATTATCAGAACTCTTTGTAGATGAAACTGGAGAAGAATGTTGATGCACAAACACATGGGTTTTGAACTATACAATTTCTCCATTTACTTTTTGCAAACTACCACAGGAGCTTTCGGTTTCAAATAAAAGCTCATTTTCAAATATAAAAGGAATGGCGTTCTGTCCCAAAGCCGCCCAACAAAGACACCATATCAGATCACCCAACAAAGACACCATATGTTTCTGAGACTATATCAATACTCCACAGCTATCCAATTGCCTTCCGTGTTCTGCTTCCGAAAAGTGAGGCCTGTCTTACAGTGTCTCACCATATAAAACAGTTGCTTCCAAAAAACACAGAGACAGTTCTGTGGCTCTATTCATATCCAATGCTTATGATCAGATCTGGACTTTTGCTTGTAACTACAGCCAGAGTTTAGAACAGAGACTGGTAAAAATCAGGGAAATATCAACCTTATCAAGCAAAACCACCATGGCCAGAGACAGTTCTTAGCTGCCTCTATTCATACCCGATGACTGTCAGGCGTTAATTAACAATCAATATGTAACGCCTCTAACATGGGTTAGCTGAAGCGGTGCAGAATATGATTGTGCCTCAAAACATCGTCAGAGGACCTGATGAAGGTCTATGCAATGGAAGTCTTGCCTCATCAGGTGAATCATTCGCAGCCCTGAGAATAATAAGAAGAATCTACGCCTTCACATGTTCACGGATGAATTGCTCGACAGCTGAAACATTACCGGTCGAACCGGCACCCTCAGCAACAGCCACCTTGTTCTGGCACTGGCTGAAGTTAAATACCTCTCCAGGGACCCCGAGCTGGACTTCATCAGAGATGTCAGCTGATGATATGGCATTCCTTGATTCTCGAAGCTTGTTTCTACAACATGGGAAAGAAGGCCAGGCATTAGAAACCTTGTGAATCTAATATTTCACATCAGTTGGAGACTGGTGCACATGTTTTTTGCATGCTCCCTTAAAGGTGTCTACGAGTTATATCGGGACCATAGATCTGTTTGGGATCAGAACAGGGGATATGCAAGACCTGCTGCTACTACTCCCCAAGCCAAATAAATTCCATTTATATTTGCAGCTTAATATCATGTAAAAGTCATTGGATACATTCGTGCTGCACATCAGATCTAGGAATAAGCCCCATAATCACAGCATTTATGCACTACTGGGTTTGAGTCATTCAAATTCTAATTACGCAAACGCAAGTACAATAAATGTTGGGACGAGAGAGCTGTCCTTACATTTCTTTCTCCAACTGCTTCTTGATGAACTCCTTTGAGTGGGCCGTAACTTTATCTGTCTTGTTGCAGAATATAAGCACAGGAACCTTTTTCTTCACTACAGTTGCCTTTGTCAGAATGTCATATAGATACCTGCCAGAAGGATGGTAATATTGTTATGCAATTGTAATAGCATTAACAAATGATCAAACAGAGTATTTTTTCTGCGATTTTAACAACATTAACAAATGATCAAAAAAGAGTAATGTTTCTGCAATTTTTAGAATATGGAGAAGGCTGCTAGTCACACGATGTTAACTAAAATAAGGAAATAATCAAACACAACAATTTCTGCAATCTTGGGATATGAAGAAGGCTCCTAATCACACTTCTAGTTTCAATCCAGCACAAAAGCAAGTAAAAGTAGATGATATAGAGTTATAGACACCGAAGGCATTTCATAAAAACTAAAACAGAGGGCACAAAAATTACTCCGCAGCAGCTTGCATGCTAGACAAGAAATCTTGAGCATCAACAATGAAAACAACCCCAGCTGCTTTAGGCAGGACTTCATCAAGCTTAGGCTTGAGCCTTGCATGGCCAGGCACATCAACAACATGCACAGGTTTTACTTTGCCTTTCTGAAAAAAGGAAATAGGATGGTTTAGCAAAAATATTGCAGTCAAGAAATGCATGTTTCTTCGTAAGAAACTATGCTATCCATTTTATTTTTTATCTCAATATGTTGGAAAAAGAATTAACTCTAGAAGCTTCTTACCCTTTCTTGCTCCGAATGTAGCACAAATGTGTCATCGTTTTCTTCCATTGAAGTCACAGTTCCTTGATGTGATGATCCATCCCGAAGCTGACAGGCAGACACGGAATTAGCAGAGAAATAAAAGATAGTATAACCCACCTACTTGTTACAAAGGTATTGATATGAATACCAAATGGTCTGATAGACAAAAGGAATAAAAGAATATAATCCTGGTTATTAATGGTATTGCAATGCAGTACTTCTAGAACCAGATATGAGCATAGACAAGTCCAACCAAACCAACTATATACTATATAGAAAAACAAAATCCAACCAAATAAGAAAGAGATGTCCTGCTAGAATTTAACGCGCGAAATGATGTTCAGACTTCAGAAAAGATTATTTTGCAAACTAGATACTACAACCTTGTCCTTCACTTGTAAAACCCTACACCCCACAGACAAAAAGAACAGCAGTTACCTGGTAGAAAATAGTAGTTTTGCCACTGCCACTGAGCCCAGATAGCACTATAGTATTTGGCTTTGAGGATTTCAGACAAGATGCTGTGGAAATAGAAAGGCAGACAAAGTAATTGCTTAGCAATCACCATTCTAATGTAATGAATTGTATGATAAAGCATAGATCTTGACACGCAACATGGTGGAATCAGATAATATGTAGAGCATGACACATGACACCTCATGTATAGCATTCCAAACTATAAGTCGTTTTGGCTTTTCTAGGTACGTAGCAAAAGCTATGTATCTAGAAAAGGCAGAACAACTTATAATTTGGAACCGAGGGAGTAGATCATAAGGTATCTCTGAACAAAAAGCAAAAACCCTTCTTCACTTCATAACATAAACATGCCATCATCAGAGACCTCATGTTCAAGAACTTGTAAATACTAAATCATCGAGCCAGGACAATTTACAATGCACACTAACTATTGCTAATAAAACCATGGGCCTACTTTTTAATTATTTAATCTTTATTACTACATGATAACAACCTTGTCGAAGTCTTCAAACTTGTGGCACAATGACACCTCAGAGTCTGAATGAACCAAGGCTCAAAATTTCCGCTACGTGCTTCCTTTCTAAGCACAACTATAATTTGCAAAACTAACAAATGTTCACAAACTCCGCAGATTGGCTAATTTATACAGCTATAAATGATACTGTTTGTCCCCTCACAAATTTGGTAACTGTGGCTTGCTCTCCTGTAGTTGTTTAATTTAATCAGAGTATAGCCTCTTCCTCCACTGCCCAAATCAGCTCCCATATGATCCAGGGCATGGAGTCGGTGACATCTTATTTTACCCAGATATATGAAGCAGACAGCACATTAGAGCTAAATATGCAATTCTAGATCCACAACTAGTTTATTCTCCAGTGAATGAAATAAATCAAGGACAAACAAAAAAAAAACCTTAACCAGTAACAACTCTGGCGGGCGAGAATGTTTCTCCAGGGATCCCAGCCGAGCCCTGCCGCAAAACTGAAGTCTAGGTTTGGCAGCGCACGCACCTACGATAAGCAGCAGGATTGTGAGGGCAACCACCACGGCCGCGATATAGATCTGCTCCGGGGGCTGCTGGCGGATCCAGCTCTCGGCTTGGCGAATCCACTCGTCCATGGCTGCTTGGAGAAGGGCGACGGCGGCGAGAGAAGAGAATGCAGCTGCGAGGAGGTGAGGATGACGCTTATCAGATTCTCACTTTTAGGATGGCACTTACATCTTTAGCATTCTTGTTTTTCACATCTTTTATTTTTACCACATTTGCGTACGTGGCACGCCACGGCGGCGTGACACGCTGGGGCACAGTCAGCACGTGTAGGTGAAATGTCGTCGCTACCCCTGCTCTCTTCCTCTCTCCCCCTCTCCGACAGCTGGGTCCCATAGCTCCTTTCACTGCCAGGTGGGTCCCACACGTCAGCATCTTCCACCTCCCGCAGGAGCAGGTCCACCGCGGCTGGCAGCTCCTCCCTGTCTGGCAGCAGCCCCAGCCCAGTGACGGTGCTCCCTCCTGTTCGTGAGCACGAGCAGTCGAGCACAGGAAGCAGCAGCTCTGCCGCGGCCTCGCCGGCGTGCGCGCGAGCAGCAGCTCCGCCAACGCCTCACCGACGCGCGCGCGAGCAGCAGCTCCCCCGTGGCCTCGCCGGCGCGCGCGAGCGCGAGCAGCAGCTCCACCGCGGCCTCGCGGGCACGCGCGGGAGCAACTGCTCCGCCACGGCCTCGCCGGCACGAGCAACTCCGCCGCTGCCTCGCGGGCACGTGCGCGAGCAGCAGCTCTGCCACGGCCTCGCCGGCACGACGCGAGCAGCGCCCCCGCGGCCTCGCCGCCGGGGAAGTCGCATGGGGAGCAGGTGCTCCGGCGAGCTGGGCGTGAAGGCCGTGCCGAGCCAGCAGTGCGTGCCACATCCAGGCGCTGGGCGATGGAGCTCCGGCCATGGTGAGCGGCGGCCGCGGGCTTTGGCTCCCGACGCCCCTGCTCTGGTCTGCTCTGGTTGGGAATGAGGTAGGAGATAAAGCTGACGAGTGGGTCCCACCTGGCGGTGAAAGGAGCCGTGGGACCCAGCTGTCGGAGAGGGAGAGAGAGGAAGAGAGCAGGGGCAGCGACGACATTTCGCCTACCCGTGCTGACTGTATCCGAGCGTGTCATGCAGTCGTGGCATGCCACGTACGCAAATGTGGTAAAAATGAAAGATGTGTGAACAAGAATGCTAAAAATGTAAGTGTCATCCTAAGAGTGAGAATCTGATGAGCGCCATCCGTTATAATGGTAAAAATGTAAAAGTCCCCTGCGAGGAGAGGAGAGCGGTCGCTGTGGGCCGGCCGTTGCTGTCTAGTGGGCGTGGGCTTGGCAGACCGGGCCGGCCTATGTGAGTCGTGGGCTTTGGGCTTTGCTCATCTTGTACTTGGGCGTTAACGTTATGAGAGATGCAGATTTCCTTCCTTCGGAGCAAATTCACTCACTATTTTGCCTGGTTGGTTGGTTATAAACTAGAGTATATATACTAGTTTGATTTGATGATTTCATTTGAGGAACCCGAATCCATTCATCCATTCATATTCATATTCACGATGCCCACCATCCTCAGAACATACACATACACGGCAAACAGATCAGATTAATTAGTTGCAGCTACAGATCAAAAGGGACTCCGACAGTTAGCTGAATCTGATCCATACTCATAATAAACATGCATGGGATCATTCCATCATTGTATTGTATTCATGTATCCGAGACAGACAATTAATTCCTCAAATCAACTATATATACAATTTCTCCTCTACCCTTTTTGCAGAGGAAGGAACTATCCCAGGACCTTTGGCTTTCAAATCCCTACCCGGCTATGATTGGCCGCCCGACCAATAGACTATCCCCATCCGGACTCCAACGTCCAACGCTATCCACCACTCGCCTTCCTCTTCTGCTTCCCAGAGGTGAGGCCTGTTTTGGTTAGCCAACAAATAAAGCGCAGAGCAGCCAAAATGTCTGAGTTATCCACACACAAAAAAAAAAACCACAGTGTTACAATATCATCTCAACAGAGATGTAATTAACTACCAACTTATTGCCATAGTAGCATTATTGACCCCTCAATTGAATCAACAACGACGCTCATAGCTCAAAGGAGACTGTTAATGTCGTACTCCTCTCTTGCTGCTCTCTTCAGTATTTCCCTCTGCATGATGAGTAAGCTAGTCACAAGTTTGCAGTAAAGAACATTTTCTGAATCTTGAGAAGAACTAACCTGAATTTGTGTCGTAATGCATCCAGCACCCTAGTTTTGAATTTTGGCAAGTTTACAAACAGGCTTTAATATTACCAAAAGAAGGGGAAAAAAAAAGGTGGAAACACGCTATAAGCATTGCATACCTGAAACTTCTTCACCGCCCAAGGTACATCACTCCAGGTTTTAGATTGTATGGCCTCCCAAAATAAAGGTACTTGAACTGACTCTACATGCTGGATAAGCCTTAAACTACCTGTTACAGTTATGATGTATATGGTACACCAAATAGCAGATTAGCAGCAGCCAATGCTCAAAATAAGGTCATCATGTACCAGCAGGTTGTGTTATCCGAGAGGGAAAAATTCTTACTTGTAACAAATGCTTCTTTCCAAATTTCATTATTGGACCACGATGGAGACATCTCTCGTACTGGGATTCCAATATCATGGCACACCCTGGTCCAAAGAAATACAACTTCTGTTACAAGGCATCAGCATTTGGTATTATCTCTAGCTCATAATATCTCAGTCAGGATTCCAGCGTCAATCACTCCCTGTTGCGCAACCCCTTTAGTATGCAACTATTATGTCCACTGGACCTAGTGCAGAGAGTACAGAGTGCAAAACTGTGAGATGAAAGAAGGTCATATCATAGCAGGCATAAGGTCCCTCCCAGCTTCTTTTATCAGTATCCTGAAATTTGTTTCACTCTCTCCAAAACCGTACAAGATGATAAAGCCAAAGCATGTGGAGTTCAGAGTAGCCAAAGAATATTTACTCTATCACTATCTGACGTATAATCCCAGGGAGGACTCCATCACTCAGTGGCGCTGTTTGCACTTCAAACTTAGTAGAGAATTGTCCATTCCTCTCACCTTCCTCCTATGGAGAAATACATCAGTTATTGTACAGAAGAAAAACTGTAGTCAAAATTCCAACATGACAATGCACTCGTTTAAGTTCAAAAATTGTAGTGTACACCGCCGATAGTGAAGATCCATGTGGCTGACAATATGTTGCGGCTTGCGGGTGCTTTTAGAGAGATCAGATCAGACAAATACAAAAACAAAATCTGAAAAGTGTAAAGATATCTGGTCATTCCTTGGAGGCTTGGACATCGTAGAATCCATGATCATAGGAAGGCACCAAGGATTGTCATTTTAGCCCAAACTCTAATCAATACGTGCATTTATATGAATATGATGACAGCAGACATAAAAGGTAGAGTAGAACTGACCAGAAATGGTGAAACGAAAATTTGTGAACGGAAATGCATATGACTTTCACTTGTTGTGATGAACAAAAATAACATAAGACTAGTTAAGTGATGAGTATTGGGAACTCTACAATACATATCATTGGCATTCAGTGTAAGTGTTAAGTGTTAGTGCAGAAGGATTCTTGTTGCATATTATCTGTAAAAATCACAACATAGATGCCATTCATTCATAGACAGGAAAGAAATTGGACTTGCCTGTTGGCAGACAACAAAGAAGTTTGTGACAGCGCCTTCAAGAATGTGATCCCCGTCGTTAGTCAACAAGAGCTCTGTGACCCCAGGAGGCCTCATCTTTTCCAAACTCTTCCGGATCCTGCGTGCGTTCAGTTCAGGATTAAGATAAGGAATACTAGCTCAGCTCACGCAGCAACCAAAACTTGCAGAAATTAAGATTGCAGTACAGCCACCCACCTGGCCCAAGACGCGTACTTGGCGGCGGCAGCGTCCCTTCCCCTGCCGGCAACGGCAAGTCTGGCCCCCGACTCTCCGAAGACCGGCGGGGCATACGTCCCTACGTGGACGAAGACGTGGAGGCCATCCCCAGAACCAGAAATGGAATCGGCGGCTCCTGCTCCACTAACCAGGGCCGTGAGCGCCAAATCCTCGTGCTTGGTCATGGGCAGCCGAGTGCGCATCTCGTGGATGGCGACCCGCACGGAGGGGTTGACGAGGGAATGGATGGAGAAGAAGTCGAGGTCGAGGGCGCGCGATCGGGGGAGGGGGAGGGGGAGGCCGAGCAGGTGAGGGTGGGAACGGGCGAGGAGCGTGGCGGATTCGGCGAGGCGGCGGAGGTGGCGTGGCCACCAGAGGAGGGTGCCGCTGCAGCGGGCGGTGGTGTAGGCGCCCGGCGTGGAGTCCAGGAAGGCGGCGGCGGATGGGGGAGCGTGTGGGGCGATGGCGCCGTTGCTGACGAGCACGGCCGCCGGCGCCGGCGACGGCATGCTCAACTGAACGAGTGGGACGGGAGGATGAGTGAGATCGGACGGCCGTGGACACCATTGAGGATCCGACGGTCTACATATACATAAACTCTATGGATTTCTCAACTTCTATGCCACACATACGATACTTGAAATTGTTCATATATAATATATATACATTCATAATAAAACTATGTAAAAAAATATAATTGTTGATACTATTTTTTAAATCTAGTTAAACTTGGAATTGAATGACTTCTAAAAAAATGAGATGACTGGTCCCTTTTTATTAGACAGAGTAAATGTAGCGGCTGAAAGTACGTTGGCTGATTCGTTGTGAGAGAAAAACATTGCTGACTGACTGAAAATAAGCGGCTGAAAGTTCAGACGAACAGGCTGCACACTAGTTGGTCCAAAAAAGCATGATAAGGAGGGTACATTTTAAGTGGATGATTGATTCCTCCCTCTTGATAACAAAGCAACAAGTCTTGGCTTACAAGAGCACGTTGTACCCGATCATTATTACTTGTTCATTGCCACAAGCAAAGGTAGCTGTACCAAATTGCCGATGCCCTTGATCGATTACTTGTCAAACGATGGACACGTACGACATCACATCACATGACAACATGCAGATGCAGCACGGACCAGTTGATGGTTTCAGAAGCGCTAATATAAAGGCACGACCGCACATCAGGATGCAAGCCAATCGGAGGCCCAGAGCACACTAGCTGCTGTCACACTAGTTTTTTTACTTATGCAATTATACGAACATGCTTTTGCGATCCATTAATTAAAAATAAAGTTGTCCTAATTGGTAGAGCAAGTAATTGGCCATAAATTCTGGCCTATCTAGAGCATCTGGGCAGGGATGATCCCAGTTCAACATCATTCGTAAAAAATTATCTTCATATATTGATGTACCTCAACAGATAGCAGATATGAACTGCAGATAGGGATGCTGCGAGCTTACAAATAGACTAATTTTTGTAGATAGAGATGTAAGCAAGCTTTCTGTATCTCATATAAGATTAATGTGGAATATATAAACCTAGTTAATTTTGAGCCACCTTCTAACTCCCTGCAGCTTCCATTCCAACGTGATTTGCCCCCATTCCCCTCGCGTCAACCTTGCTCATTGGTTGTGCTCCACCTTTTTGCCACCGCCTCCATGCCTTTCCACATGTCGAAATGCCAAAGACATCATCAGGTCGATGGCCGCCTCCGGCCATCCCTCTAAGGCCAGAGGATATTGGAGCAAGAGCCCTAAATCCCAAAGTGAAACCCTAATCGTAACCCTCCGCCTGTCAACGGGCGCCCATGGTTGGTGGGTGGTGGTGAGCACGCTGCTCTGCCTACACCTCGCCCACCCCTATACGGTGTCACATGGCAAAGACAACGATACGGTTCGGCTCTCTCAATCACTGCTCGACATATGTCCGCGTGTTGCTCGTAGGCAGGGCAGGCTCCGCACCCACGCCGAATAAGGATTTTGGTCATATATGTGGCCCAGATGCCTAGAGTAAAAGAGACCGAGTCAAATAAAAAACTAGCTAGCGATCAACGCAATAATGAAATGCGCGGGCAAAAAAGGAGCAGGAGGACACGATCGAATGAGCATTGCGCAGCACTGGCAATAGCCGTGCAAATAGCAATGGCTGGCTGGCATCTCGTGTCAAACTGTCAATATATACCAGGTGCCCGCGCACAACCAAAGAAAAGAAGAATGCTTCTAGCTTAAGACTTGATGGATGTGATTGTTGGTATTACAGCACTTGCTTTTAGCTTTTAGCTTTTAGCTACGCGCTTCCTCGGTCGCTAAATATCTATCATTTTCATTTTTCAAGAAATAGTTTTGACTAAATATATATTAAAAATATTAATATTTATGGTACATAATTAGTATTATTAGAAAGGTTTTTGAATCTAGTTTTTTAATAAATTTATTTAGAAATACAAATGTTGCACGTATTTTCTATAAATCAAGTTAAACTTGTGGCACGCACACCAATAATAATAAATATTTAGGGACCGAGTCGTCGCTCGCTTTAATTTGTGCTCGATTGTCCCACCCATCCAAATCACCTTTTGACACACTGCATGCGGCTACAATGATGCATCATGGAGGAGTACTACTGTCTGAAGTGATGATGCAGGGCCTGCTAGCTTTTGGTACACTGCTGGAGCTGGTGTGTGTGCATCTCTCACTCTCAGTCCAGCTAGGCAGCAAAGGAACATCTGGAACTGGTGCCTACCTAGTTGCGTCTCAAACTGGCAAATCAGCCAGCGAGGAAACATAACAATGCAGTGATGTCAGGAGGCAAATTAGCTGACATGCATGTAGATCCATCCATGACCCATTGGTCATTGCCTTCTGGTGCAATTAAACTAACAACAGTCACTGGCAGAGCTCGACAAGGATCACATTACCAATAAAGAGAGGGGTCATATTAGGGCCTGTTTGGATTCATTAATTAGCTGCTACTCCCATTGCTTTGAGTAATAGTTAGCTGACTAATAGGTCAAAACTAATATTATTAACTGCTATTAGCTAGTTTGGTCAATCAACTAGTAAAATAGTTGTTTGTTAGGTACTCAACTAACAGTTAGCTAAATCTTTTGATCCAAGGAGATAGTAATTATTAGCAGGATTCAAACAGGGCCTTAGTATCTTCATGGATGACAGGGCCTTAGTCTTTTTTTTTGTCACTTGAGTGTTACCCCCTCCATTTCAAATTATAAGAGCTTTGACGTTTTAAAATACATAACTTTTGCTAGGTATCTACGTGCATAACAAAAGCTATGTATCTAAAAATAGCAAAATAATTTGGAATGGAGGGAGTACTTGAGTGGTGGAATCAAGTACTTATTCATAATTACGTCTTACTCCCTCTGTCCAGAAATTATAGGAGTATTAGGCTAGAGGAAAAGTCAAATTTTACAAAGTTTGACCAACACTTAGTCAAATTATGTGTAAGTTTAGAGCATAAAACTTACATCAATAGATTTGTGTTCAAAGTGGCTCTAAGATGATATTGATTCTTTGGCAATTGACTACATACTATAAGAGAAATTGTGGATCAAAATTAATTTTGCATATTTTTTCCTATGGTCAAATACACCTATCAAGAAATTATTTAGATGAGACGAAGCCATGGCCCATTTGGCCCTATATATAGAAGGTCTGCCTCTGCAGTTATTACACGTGTTTCCGTTACTAGAACATAAACCTACAACTATGGCCTTGCTTCGTTTCACGTCAGCGACGTGTTTGAGCGTAGAATGCGGAAAAAACCCGTCGAATGGTTTGCGTTCGACGCGCGTTGGTTGACCGCGCGCGATGTGAAACACAGTAAAATGAACTGTGCGATGGGAAGTCGCAAACGCAGCGTTAGAGCCACGTTTGCTTTTCTCGGTTGCACGATGGGTTGTCGTAGAAACATATAGGCCCTATGTTCATGTACCATAACATATTTTCCTTTTTTGTAAAAGTTCCAATGACTAGTCTTTTTATAGACGCTTTTGTCATGCCCAAAAACTATCGTATCGGATAGCATACACATACATAATATGATATATATTGTTGTTCGTAAATTTATAATTTTTTTAAAAGGAATAATGGTCTTCTGTATATTACCCATCCCCCGAGCAATTTCAACCTGCTCCAAGACTCAATTTTGAAACCGTCTGATGAGTACAGTGATTTGTAATTTAGGAACCTAGATGACATCCCAAACGAGCGAGCTAAAATATTTCACTTTGTATTGCAATAAAGTAAATAAGGAAGATATAAAGGTGTTAATTTAATATGTAGTAGGTCCTGATATCCCATTTGAGCGTTGCACTTCTATATGATTTGCAACTAGAAAAAAATTGTAGTATCTGCAGATTGATGTTTTGTTTGAAAGCAAAATATATTTGGTAAAGGCAATGCATGTGCACGTTAGCAACCCAGACAAAAGGATTAGCTGAAACAGAAGTGGGCGGTTGGTGACGAAAGCGGGGCGTTTTGTGTTGTGTCACAAGGAGTGTTGAGTTGGCACCAAAACTCGGTTGGATTTTGATTTGTGTTGCACGGATAGACAGGAAATTCGTGACCCCACCCACCCCACCCAAAGTCCCAAAATCCCAAACCAATCTTTTCTTTTGTCCTCCGGTTCCGGTTTGTACTGCGCAGACAGTCACAGTCCCACACTCCAACACATTCTCTCTCTTTAACGACCAATTAATGTCTGCCTGCCTGCCTACCTCGATTTGTTTAATTATAAATTACTCCTGCTTTGCAATCAGTCACTTTATCACTAGTTAAAGACGAGCGCCGCATGGAGACGGAGTGGTAGAAAAGATGGATTTCCATCTCATCTCCTTGTTGTTCAGTTGTTGATTGAGATTAGGGAGTAGAGTAGAGTGAGCAGGTGGAATTGTCCTCCAACCATATCCTCCACCACACTAATCTGCCTGCTCGTAACAGCTGCAGCAGAAGCAGCGCAGCGGCTTTGGTTGAAAAGGAGCCAGCTGCTGCCTTGCTCTTGCTCCGTCCCCTCCCTGCGCCTGCGAGAGAGGAGGACGGTGGACGGAACACCTCGCAAGCCAACTTCCATGGCTTCCGGCCTCGCCGCCGCCGCTGCTCTCCTCCTCCACTTGCACTTCCACCTGCTGCTCCTCCTCTCGCCGTCCGCTGCGCAGCCTGGTGAGCCACCCTGCCCTTCCATCCCGGCCCCCATTCTCATCTCCAAAGATTCCCTTTTTTTTGTTCTTCTGTTTACGTCAGTGTCATAGTAGGGGAGAGATTTGCGAAATTGCAAGCCCAGGAATGTGCATATCCACACTGACCCCCTGTTCGATTTTGGGGTCCCCCTAATTAGTTAGTTTGCATTCCATAAATTGGTAGTAAATCTAAGCTAACGGAGTAAGCAGCTAGCTTGGACTGTGTGTGTTCTACTAAATCTAAACCTCACCATCTCATCCTTAATTTGCCCCTCCCCATCCTGCTCCTGCAGGTTTCATCAGCTTGGACTGCGGGGGAGCTCGCGATCACACGGATGCCATCGGGATCCAATGGACCTCCGACGCCACCTTCGTCTCCAGCGGCGGCCAGGCCGCGCAGCTGCTGGTCCAGAACGCCCAGCAGCAGCTCACCACCGTGCGCTACTTCCCCGCAGACAACAGGAAGTACTGCTACACCATGAACGTCAGGAACCGGACGCGCTACCTCGTCAGGGCCACTTTCCTCTACGGCAACTTCGACAACAGCAACGTCTACCCCAAGTTCGACATCTCCATCGGCGCGTCCCCCTGGTCCACCATTGTCGTCGACGACGCCACCACCCCCGTCGTCGAGGAAGCCATTATCTTGGCTGCTGCTCCCACGCTCAGTGTTTGTCTCTCCAATGCTAGCACGGGACAGCCATTCATCTCTACTCTCGAGCTTCGACAGTTTAACGGATCGCTCTACTACACCACTGACGAGACGCGCTTCTTTCTTGGACTGTCTGCGAGGATAAATTTTGGCGCAGCAAGCAATGATTCAGTGAGGTACTAACTAGTGCATACTCGTGCCTTTTACATTATACATAGGCTTCACACCTGGCCAAAGATATTATAAACTAGAATTCTATGTTAAAAAATATAAAAATAAGTTATAACCAGAACTGCATTATGTCTCATGCAAACAAATGACAGAAGATTGTTCCTTTTCTTGTTCCACAGATACCCTGATGATCCATTTGATAGAATCTGGGAATCCGATTCTGTGAAGAGAGCAAATTACCTTGTTGATGTTGCTCCAGGGACTGAAAGAATATCAACTACCAAATCCATATTCGTCGGTACCAACGAAGAACCACCTGAAAAGGTCATGCAAACAGCAGTAGTTGGCCAGGATGGGTCCTTGAACTACCGCCTTGATTTGGAAGGTTTCCCAGCAAATGCTTGGGGAGTCTCATATTTTGCAGAAATTGAAGATCTGGCACCAAATGAAACGAGGAAATTTAAGTTAGAGGTCCCTGGCATGCCAGCACTCAGTAAACCAACTGTTGATGTGGAGGAGAATGCTCAAGGGAAATACCGTTTGTATGAACCAGGCTACACGAATTTGACACTTCCGTTTGTTTTCTCGTTTGGGTTCAGGAAGACGAATGATTCTTCAAAGGGGCCTATTTTGAACGCCCTGGAGATTTACAAATATGTCCAAATTACTATGGGATCACAAGATGGTAAGCAAATTGTGCACGGTTCTGCTACCTTTTCTTTTTCCTAGCTGCAACAACCCCTTATGTTTCTGAATAAGAAATCCACTTTGGGACTGAATTGGTTTATGCAACATCGACAGCAAATATCATGGCCAGCATGGTATCACGATATCCACAGGAAGGTTGGGCACAAGAGGGTGGTGATCCGTGCTTACCAGCATCATGGTCCTGGGTGCAATGTAGTTCAGAAGCTTCTCCAAGGGTATTCTCAATGTATGATAACCATGTCAATTCTGCCTTCAATTTTTTGCCTTCCTTAATGAAATAGTATTTGGCACCTAATAATTTTTTTTTCTTGCAGCACATTGTCTGGGAAGAACATTACAGGAAGTATCCCGGTAGAACTGACAAAGTTATCAGGGCTGGTTGAGCTGTAAGGACTGAATACTTTATCTTTCTCTTGTCTAAGTATTTGGCTTCTATTGTCTGATTGACTCGTTTCTGCTAATGCAGAAGACTTGATGGTAATTCATTTTCTGGCCAAATTCCTGATTTCAGCGAATGCCATAATTTGCAGTATATGTGAGTTTCCGCTATTTTGGTAATACGTTATTCTGAAATGATTGTACTAATATATGGTGCTTTTCTTCATTGTAGTCACCTAGAGAATAATCAATTAACTGGCGAATTGCCATCTTCTTTGGGAGACCTACCTAACCTGAAAGAGTTGTAAGTTGAACGTCCTTGTGTGCACCTTGTCTTAATTTCCAGACTTTGGAGATCATAGTATAGTATTTCTTCAATTTATTTTCCTTTGTCTTTTTTTTATTTGTATTCATTTCTTACATTTTCTCTGCTCAAGACACCAAAAGACAAATTGATGTTAGTGATTTAGGCTTTTTGATATGAGCACATCTGTGTAAGGATCTTTATGGAAAAAAGGACCGCTCTTATTATGAACTAAAACTTTTGCAGGTATGTTCAAAACAACAGGCTGTCTGGGCAGGTTCCAAAAGCACTTTTCAAGAGAAGCATTATTTTGAAGTTAGTATCCTGTCCTTAAAGCAGACTATTAATTTCAGATCATGCTTTTGAACACTAGTGGCTTGACAGCCTTCACTCTTCAGTGCCATCAAAATGCTTACATATGTAGATCAAATAGCTATGTTGTTCTTAGAATGGTCGCATGACTCCCAAATGTTCTAAATTGTTATGCCTGCAGCTTCTCAGGCAACAGTGGCCTTCACATAGTAAGCAATGGCATTAGCCACACCATAATTGTTATATGTGCGGTGATTGGAGCCATTGTCTTACTGGGTGTTGCTATTGGATGCTATTTCATTACATGTAGGAGAAAGAAGAAATCTCATGAAGGTACACACTCTTTAGCTCAATTGGCATATCTGATATTATGCTAGGGCATGCAGTGATTCTTTTGCCATCTCCAGACATTGTTGTTATTGCAGCACCAGCGAAAAAACTTGGTTCATATTTTAGTGAAGTAGCTACAGAATCAGCACATAGATTTTCTTTATCTGAAATTGAAGATGCTACTGACAAATTTGAGAGAAGAATTGGCTCTGGAGGCTTTGGCATAGTGTACTACGGAAAGTTGGCTGATGGGAGAGAGATTGCAGTTAAGCTTCTCACAAATGACTCCTATCAGGGAATCCGAGAATTCTTGAATGAGGTTTGTTCCCATACTCGCCACATTAGTTTTCAAAACAGTTGCATAACCCTTCTGTATATTTTTATGCAATTTTCAATTTTGGCAGCATGAAATACAGAACGTAGAGTGTTCCTGCATATATGTATCTGGCTAACATCTTGTTTCAGGTGACATTGCTTTCCAGAATACATCACAGACACCTGGTTACATTCCTTGGTTACAGTCAACAAGATGGCAAAAACATATTAGTGTATGAGTTCATGCATAATGGGACACTAAAAGAGCACCTCCGTGGTAAGTCCACATCCAACTGATGGTAAATCTACAATGTAAGACCAATGACAAACTGTCAGTAGGTGGATAGTTATTCTTCCAGAAGCAGACAAGCTAAATGTTTCTGGTATATAACTTAACTAAAAGAATGCTCCTACTGTTGATTTTACATCTTTTGGAACTGCAGAGCATTCGCGCGTTCTTAATTAACTGAACTCAAACATGAAGTTAGATCAGATTCTCTTTAATGATAGACAGGCTTTTGTGTATGCCAGATATCTCTAGTTTAGCTCTCAATTGTGATTCAACCCTAGCAGCAACATGAAACCCCATGGTCAATAGAGAACATGTACAAATGAGGGTAAACTTTTGGTGGTGTTTCGCAGGAGCTGATAATGTAAAGATAACTAGCTGGCTGAAGCGTCTTGAGATTGCAGAAGATTCTGCGAAAGGTTTGTGGTCTGCTGGTTTGACAATTCACTACCTGTATATTGAATATGGAGAAATTAGCCACCACGGTTCTGATTCTGAATGTGAAATGGAAAAAATCAGGTATAGAGTATCTCCACACAGGATGCTCCCCAACAATCATCCATAGAGACCTGAAGAGCAGCAACATTCTCCTAGACAAAAACATGAGAGCAAAAGTTGCAGACTTTGGTCTATCGAAACCTGCAGTGGATGGGTCTCATGTGTCAAGTATAGTTCGAGGAACAGTGGGATACCTGGACCCAGAGTAAGGCCAAGCAATCTGACTGAGGTGTTTTGTACCATTCTGTCTCATCTTGTCTAAGAATCGATTATGTTTTGGTGTGGATAGGTACTATATCTCGCAGCAGCTGACAGAGAAGAGCGACATCTACAGCTTCGGTGTGATTTTGCTGGAGCTCATCTCCGGCCATGAACCAATCTCGAATGACAACTTTGGGCTCAACTGCCGTAACATTGTTGCGTGGGTAAGAAGAGAAATACTAGCATCAGTTTTGCTTCCTGTTCCTATATCTATACCTAATAATAAAGAGGCAAAATTTCCGCGTAAGATGTAAGTAAGACTCCTACTCAACTAAGATTACATGTAAGACTAGGTTGATACTAATCCAAATAGATTAAACTCTGTGTAAGATATAAGACTCCTCATGAACCAAAATTACATGTAGTACTAGAGAAGGAGATCAGTTACAACGCTTATACGCCTCATATATGCATCAGATACGTATCTAGGCCGTACTGCAAATTTTGGATACGTACGGGTCCGAACATAGCTGGATCAATTGGATATGATCCATGAAAGCAAAACGGCCCAACTTTCCTCCCACGCGTGAGTTAGAGTTACCCCGTAATCTATCCTTCCCCTGGCCGCTGGCAGAACCAAGCCGCATCTCGCGACTCCCGATCCAACTCCCATTGGCGACTGGTGGCCGGAGGGTGGCGAATGTCGGCGAAGCCCAGCGGTGGGGCAGGGAGCTGCTGGCAGCAAACCGGCGAGTCGATGACACAGTCGAGCGACGAGCGGCTGCTGCTCCACCCTCTCCGGCTCTCCCAGCTCCTAGCCCGGTGGCCCCTACTTTGGCTCCTCTCTTTACTGTATGCATGCACGTCCATTCGTTTGTTGGTCGGTGGACCACACGACTACGGGCGTTATGTGAGGGTATCGACGGCGAGAGATGGATATATTGTTACGGGTTCTCAAACAACGTCGTGAAACCCCATATTTTACTAGCAACACATGGGCAATATGAAAAATAAAGTTATGATATATTTATAAGTAAATATTTCTATGTTTTGCAATGGCAGAAAAATCTATCAAGATTGTATTTTAGTTTAATACATAGGTTTAATATGACATTACCATTTTATTGTTAACATTAATTTACAATATGGGAGAAATGGTCATAAAAAATATAGCTTTTAAATAAATTTATAGAAAGGGTATAACATAAATACTATATATCATTCCTGTTGTCTAATATTTTTTTTTCTTTCGTTGTTGCATACAAACAAAAAAAAAATTGCCCCAATTTTACTCCTATACCAATTACAGAGTCCGTATAGGGCTATTATGGTCCTTGTCCAAATAGGACTACATACAACTTCTATACCAATTGCGGAGTCCGTATAGGACTATGGTCCTTGTCCAAATAGGACTATGTACAACGATTCTGCCACTATATAATGAAATCAAATACTGCCCTAGGGAACACTCCTCCAATTTTCATCGTCAAACTGTAGTAGACGCAAAGAAATCAACATCATGAATATCAACGTTGATCATATGATGAAGAGCGACAGACCAATTGCTCTCAATGAAGCCCATACTCTACATCAGGAAGACGCCAGGATTGATGCCCGTGAAGATATGATGTACATGCAAGTGGTGGCATAGAGGCACTTGAAAACCAGATTACAAACATTGATGCACTCGGTGAAAAAAAGAATTGCATGTAGGTAAAATTACTTCAATATTGCTTTTTTTCTCTATTGCATCCAGGGAAAACATGGCACTATTCTTATTATACAATCTTTTTAATCTACAGATCCAAGGAAAAAAGGAAGAGAGAGAGAGAGCGCGCGGTATGCATAGATGACCAATGAAAAAAAGCAGGAAAAACTAAAAAGGCACCGTGAAGCAAAACATGGATGTCATGGTGATCGTATAATAAACTATAGTTTTTAAATTTTATAGAAAGAGTAAAACATAAATAGACATGTATGATTCTTATCTATGTTTTTCATTAGCATTTGATAGCTTTTTTCTCCCGTTGCAACGCACGGGCATATTTTGCTAGTAAAAACTAAATTAAACGAATGAACCTGGCAGGCCCGATCGCACATCGAGAGCGGGAACATCCACGCCATCGTTGACGAATCGTTGGACAGAGGCTATGACCTGCAGTCGGTATGGAAGATCGCAGAGGTGGCCATAATGTGTGTGAAGCCCAAGGGTGCACAGAGGCCTCCCATCTCGGAGGTGCTCAAGGAGATCCAGGACGCCATTGCCATCGAGCGGGGACCCCAGGAGATGCAGCGCTCTACCATCCAGCAGCAGCTGCTCGTGTCCAACAGCAACAGGTCCATGGGTGGTGCCTCGTCGTCCGCGAACAACAATTCAGGTAGTGTGGCGGTGGACTTGGAGCAGAACGGAGCATCCTTCGACGAGCTGCTCATGCGGCCGGGTCTCAGATGAGATGAGAATATTGCAGCAGTCCTCAGCTTTATTTGTATGTATATGCACCTACGTATGTATGGTACTACGGGTTCGTTTCATTCAGGTAGCTCCTAGTCTATCCCTGAGCTGTATGTAATGCGTAAGGATTTATTATGTTTAGCTAACTGGGGACTCAGGGAACAAAGTTTTGGCAGGCAAATCGAAGCGTAGTGTTTGTTTTTAAGAAATGTTAAGGGATCTTTTTGTTGTTGATTGAAACAAATGAAGTAATGCTAGCAAAGAAACCAGTGCAGTATCGTATATTATTATAACATGGGTAACACCGACAGATTATGACTTTCCTGTAAACCGTCACCTCAATTCCCTTAATTAACATAAACTCAATTCCCTGTGCAAAACGCATGTACTCGCCAGGCAACAGGAAGGAGCAAGAGCAACCACTACAAGTTAATACAGCCACCGATCACCAAGTTACTACAAACACCGACCAAAATCATCATGTACAGACACGAGAAATCAAACTGCCATCAAGCCAAGCCCACCTAAGCTTCTTTTCACTCACAAGTCACACTACACCACATTATAGACATATCTCTATCTATTTCAGCTTCAGCTGCTTTCTTCTTCTCGGCACATAATCTTTCTTTTCACTCAAGCTTCTCAAATCACAGAGGAGAATGAACCTGATCATCAACAAATAAACCAAAAGGAAGCTCGGTTTTCAACTTGTTTGTGCACCAGTACATAAAACACCTGCTCTCACTAACAAAAAAAAAACTAAATGGCATGCATACCTGGTATAATTTCAAATGGCTGGACCAAAACTCAGGTTCATTTTGGTCAATTCCAATAGCAATAAATACTCGTGTACCAGCTCATAAGCACAACACCGTTATCCACCTCATGTATACTATGTGTTGTGCAATCAGTTACTTCCACAAAATGCCCAAGTTAGAACATGTCAGCTCAAAGTCAAACATTATCCCAGGAGACAATCACATTCCAAAGGCTCTGTTATAGATATCATTTGAACCCAGCATGTGCAACTTGTTCGCTTCACTTGGATATAATATCCTCGACATGTCTGACATAGGGGTGTTATTCCCTTGTCTCGAATCACTCCACCCATCCCAGTGACCATTTCTAACCTGCGAGTTTCTGGGTTGTTGAGGAATTTGCACATAAGGGGATACAGGACCATGGTTCTGAGCTAAAAATCTGGATACCAGGTAATTATCATTCATATGGTTCAAGCCATCCTGCATAGGGTCTGTGAATCTCAGGTTTTGATGAGACTGCACATTTGGCTGTACATGTAACTGAAACCTTGGATCGCTACTTGCTGGTTGCGACTGTGCTTCAAAAGCAGGAGAATTTTTCATCTCCAGCCCTGAATCGCCAATTCCAGGCATCAGCCCTTTGCCCACAGCCAATATAGCAGGATCATCAAACTCCATATCACTTGCGTGCCTTCCAAACTGAGATTGGTAATGATTACTGTTGCCACCCAAAACAGTATCCCGGAGAAGATTGTCTGTGAAGAACCGCAAAAGGCATGAGAAATCAAACTAGTTATAGGAAAATAAGAAAAAAATACTGGGACAGGAAACAAACCTTGGTATGTTGAGCCATATGACTGATTAGACCCATCCTGTGATGAAAATCCAGAAGAAAATGCGGAAGGAAATCTAGAAGGGGGATTAGGGCCATCCTGTGACGGAAGTCCAGAAGAAAATGCAGAAGGGAACCTAGAAGAGGTATTAGGTCCATCCTGAGATGAAAATCCAGAAGAAAATGGAGAAGGCAGTCTAGTAGGGGGCTTAGACACTTCCTGAGCTGAAATTCCAGAAGAAAATGCAGAAGGGAATCTAGGAAGGGGGACAGACCCATCATGAGACGAAATTCCAGAAGGAAACCCAGGAGTGGGGTTCAAACTATCCTGGGATGGAAATGAAGAAAATCCAGGAGGGGGGACTCTTGCTGGTGCTGAAAATCCTGGGGGGGCAGATATTTTAGGCCTCGATGTACCTGAGAAAGCAAATTCTACGTAAGCACATAAACTTATCACTGGTAAACATAAAAATCACATAATAAGCACCGACAGATCAACAATCTATTTGCATGAGTCAGAATATCTTTACCAATACTGAATGAAAAATAAGTGCAGCACACAGAAATAAGTTCATTCAATTACAGTACCTATCATTCTTCTTTTTTTTTTTGCGATTTACAGTACCTATCATTCTGCTCAGTCAGGCAAAGTAGTGAAAAGGTATCATAGTACTCACCGGCAGTTGCCATATCCAATACACCAAGAGAGTTGCTATTGGAAAAATCATTTTCCAGAGATTGGAATGCAAGGCCATTCTGGTAAATATTTCCTCGAGAATTCTGGGGCAGCAAACTGAAATTCTGCTCAGTACCAGTACCACAGTTTCTGAGAGATGAATCTAACAAGTTTCCTTGATTATCCTGTCTAGCAAATGAAAATCTGGACTCTTTGCTCCCAGTTCCTGATTTCCATGAAGGCACAGTGAAATGGACATCATTATTTTCAGATTCCCTAAGCATCCTAACAAAATTGTTAGCAGTCGAATATGAATCATCCCACGGATTAAACTCTGACGACAACATATCAGAAATTATTCTGCTCTCATCCTTATTTACGCTTATGGTCTTGCCAAAACTTCCTATACTATCTGAACCCATTGCTCTATGCTGATGACTTCCTATTCCAGGATGTCCAGAAACATTACCATGTGTATATACAGCCCCTAGCCCATCTTGACCTCCATTTGGCAAGACATAAGTGTTATTTATTGAAGAAGAAAAGCCCGTCTGTGAAGAAGCTCTAGTGCCAATTGTCAATGCAGGGTTACTTTCTGTATCATTCCACAACAAATTATCCAGTGTACTAGGAAATTGGGCAAATGACGAATATGATGGTTGCTTTGAACCATCCAGTAGTATACTATGAAGTTTGTTAGTGAGCATTGTAGAATCTACTATATCATTTAAAGGAGTCACACTACAATTTTGCAGTTCTGAACTCCAATCAAGACGCTTATCAGAACTATATTGACAAGATAGAACAGTATCCTTATTTTCTGAAGGTAAGAAGAGCTCATCAAGATTGATATGAGATTGGTCTTTGTCAAAATTCTGATCCATGGGCACATCAACAGATGTGCATGGCGTTACATCTGATTGTTGATTTCCTGCCATACTCTGAATATCATTGTTTCCACCTAATTTTACTGAAGATATCTGAGCAGATAGCTTCTCCATGTCAGTGTTCCTGGATCCAATATCCTCCAATATTTTCTCCCCAGCAGCATGACTAGATTGGCAGTCTACGACATTTGAAGTAAGGCTTTTGGGAGTAATATTGGTAAATGAGTGGTCACCATCACTCGTACTAACATCTGATTTAGATATTGCTATACTTGATACAAAATCTGAAGGACTTTTGCTGGTAATGTTGTTCATTGTTATGTCTTTCTTAGATAAAACCAGTGGCTTAGATGCTGGATGGGTTAGCTCGCCATTTTCATTTGCAACTTGATTTTCATCGCTTCCTTTTGACATCCCGTCTGATACTACAATGTCATCGTCATTCCAAGCTGAAGGTATTGTCGAGAAATCTATGTCCAGTGATGACTCCAGTGATGATAGAGCTTGTGTTTCCTTTGAAATACCAGGCTTATACGGCTGCAAGGTTTTAGACTCTTTTTCTGACACTTGCTGTCCTTCAGACATTTTTGTTGCTGTACTTGTATCATCATTCCACGAAGAAGGTGTTTTTGTACTGGAAATTACTGAAGAACATGAAAATGGATTACTCTGTGATTCTGATTTAGGTTTTGTATGAGATTGTGATGATGTCGCCCCAGTAGCTGTTGTCCTGGCATTCAAATCACGCTGCCCCCTGCACATAAAAAAGGGGGAAAATCAGTAACACAGTCCTCAGCTTCAATGCATAGCAAAAAGGTAGCAGAAGACTTTTAGAGGTACCATACCATGAGGCAGCTGGTGGAAGTGTGGACCTCCCAGAACTACTGTTTGGAGGTGAAAGTCTCGGCTGGTTGGTGGTATTCTGCACAGATGGTGGCCAGTTAAGAGTATGCAAGCCAAAACATGATGAAATATCAGCGATTAAACCTAGACTAGAAAGCAGCATTAAGTTTTAAAAAATGGCACGTCTTCCAATGCACTTTGAATTTTCAGCATAGAGAACATACAAGTGTTCCATTCTTGAATGTATGCTTGGCTGAAACCACCGCACTGTAAGAGAAATCATCTCCTGGAGGAGGCAACACAGTGCCTGTACGTTTTTGTGAAACACTAGATGCCATCTGGGGGACTCTAGTCCTGACAGGAATGTAGAAGAGTGAATGAAAAGTAGCAATTGAAACTGTCAAAATTGTTTTAACACAAAGTTCATCAAAGCAGTACTTTAATAATATAATAAAACATCCACATTGAAGCACACATACTTTTTTCTAAATCAACTTACAAAGAACACCAACAGCTTATACATAGGGGGTGTTTAGTTGGGGAGAAGAAAATTTTTGGGTGTCACATTGGATGTGTTGGAAGGATGTCGGGAGGAGTTTTCGGATACTAATAAAAAAAACAAATTATAGAACCCGTCAGGAAACTGCGAGACGAATCTAATGATACTAATTAATCTGTCATTAGCACATGCGGGTTACTGTAGCACTTAAGGCTTTTCATGGCCTAATTAGGCTAAAAAGATTCGTCTCGCGATTTCCCCGAGAACTGTGCAATTAGTTTTTTTTCATCTACATTTAGTACTCCATGCATGTGTCCAAAGATGCTCTTTTACTGCTGAAGGCAAAAATTTTTGGGAACTAAACACTACCATAATAAAATTTGACATAGGGATGAGTTCATCAAAGCAACACTTAATATAACACGCATCCACATTGAAGAAGACACACTTTTGTAAATAAACCCACAGAGAACACCAACAGCTTATACATAGTAAGACTTTGCTTGTATGGCTTCAAGGGACTAACTATTATATCCAAAAGTGGAAAATAAATGGTGTTTTCAAAAAGGCAACGTGAGTACAAGTAGTTTAGACAAAGAAGGACAGTGATAGCCAGGACTAGCACATGACTTAGGGCTAAAATGGATAAGGAAGCAGAACAAGAAACTAAGGTTCCACAATAAGGAAGCAGAACAAGAAACTAAGGTTCCACAACATATGTTAATATAGCTCAGTACTACCTCGTATATGCTGAGATGATCTCATCTTTAGTAAAACTATCCTCCTGACTGCCTACATCATGCAAATAGAGACAATCTGGATTCCCACATGTCTGAGAAAAGACAAGAAACATTCAGGATAAGTGAATAGGGTAGTAGAGTAAGTACCAAGTAAATGAAGATATCAGAACGAAGCAACAATTGTACCATGTTTCGCAGCCATGCATGGCAATACTTCGTAGTACCAAAGCATGCCCTGCAACAGTCAACAACCATTTGAGTTACTATGTTGTGCAAAACTTAAAGAAGAGAACAAAGTATAGAAACTCACCTTAACACTTTCCCTTCCAAGACAAAATTGTGTACAGCTTGAATACACCGGATGGCCTCGTCTTCTTTGGCATAAGTAATATACCTGTACACATTTGACAAGAATCCATCATTGCTTAAGCAAGAGCAGAAATTTTGTATCTAACTCTTACACAAACAGAACACTCCCTACCGTCACAAATAAGACGTCCACAGTCATTAACGTATACCTTTGACTGCTAGTTTCAATTGCTTGCAATAATTACAAAGTACAGAAATATCATAACATTATGCAAATACTATTCAAGACAGATATGCTCATATCATTTTCACATATTCAATCTAACTATGTCAAGAGGTGTTGATCATCAATGTTTAAATACTTAAGACTGCACACAGCGCAAAAGGTCACTTATCTGTGACTCGAGGGAATAACTTGTTGCGACAACATGCAAATAACACCAATGGTTCTTAAACAGTTTAGGACCATGATTACTAGATCCTCAACAAATCAGTAGGTAGCATAATCTCTTCAGGGGAAAACTAATTGGTTCATGTAACAGCATGTACATATAAGGATAGCTAAACCAAGGAGTAACAGCAACATATCAACACATGCAAGAATTATGTAGAGAAAGTAAAGATGAGGAACAGTGTGTGTTCTAGAAGACTAGAACTCTAATTTCACATGTTCTTTAACAAAGAGACCACTCAAATACAATCCATATTAGACGTGTTGCAAGCATGCAAATTTTAATATACACAGCAATTTCTACACTAGAAAAAAAGGCACCCTAACTCCATTTTGGTTAATGCCTTAATGACAATCCCTAACTCAGTTCTGTTTAATTATAAACAATGCATGTTTCTGGCATAACACAGTTTCTCTTCTTCTTTTCTTCTTTTTGAGGCATGCATAACACAGTTTCAGAATACATCCAGACACTTTCTTGGGATTTCCAAGAGAAATCACCCAGAAACAAAAAAGCACATCCCAGGAAAACAATATAAAGTACTCAAACTAAGAAAATTAGGCACTTTATTAAGAGATGAATTTCATCTATATCTGCACATGCAGGATTGGGTTCCGAGCTTAGCCCAGAAACAGATACCTTGCATCTACATGATTCTTTGAATTTCACGCCAATAATACAATACATATCCTAATGTTGGCCATGAGGATACAAATGTTACTTTCAAGCAGTTATGCAAATCAGTAAATCACACTGCTAAGTAATTCAGATTAAACTTAAATGACTGAGCTACTTGCAAGGATATGGACATAATATCACATTTTCACCAAGTTCACTAGAAAACCACATAATAACAAGATTGAAGTCTGAATTTACTTTCTTATAATACCAATGGTCCAGTATTACAAGGAAGCATTAGAAACTTGAAACATGCGATTGCATAGAAAGTGGATAATTATTTGATATATACCATTAGGCTAATTGACCAGTACTGAAAGTAGAAATCTAACTGTATATGAAGTATGAACAGATCATGCATGTACAACGGTTCAGAGAGACATACACACTAATATTGCTGTTTGCTGATGCCTGAGAGGGAGGCCCAGTCGGACGGGAAACTGAAACCTTCAAAACTTTCCCATATTGACCAAAGTATTCCCTGCGCTCAAGTACCTAAACAAGAAATAATAGTAGAGTTGGTATGAGAAGTAAAATTTAAACATATCACACACGACTTGGACAAATCTGGATGTGAACTCACGCTCTCGTTGCATAAATGCGCAGGTAGCCCAATTATGTACACCAGATTTCTCTGGATAACCCTGACACTAGCCAGATGCTTCTTAGATTCTACGGTTGACATTGCTGTTGTTGGTGGTGCTGCCTTTGGCTTAACCTTTTGGGCCTTGTGCTTCTTCTCTGCATTTTTCTCTGCCACCGTCCTGCTTCCATCATCAATGTAAAGGTAAGTTTGAGATACCTAGTGGCAAGGTCAACTTTCACAGATGGGTCTAGTTAACTAACTATTCCTAATAAAAGGGTAATCGATCGCGAATGTTGTAGTCTGCAGAGGGTAATCATCGCAAATGTTGTAGTCTGCTGAAGTACTACAGAAATTGATTGGTAAGACGAGAAGATTTGCGACGGACCTGTCACAAGTGGCAGCCATCTTGACGATCCTGTCCTTGTCATAGCGTGTGCGGCATGCAGGGCAGCGGCCCTCTGTTTCCTCCTTCTCAGCCATGTCTATGATGTGGTGCCAGCACCAAACACAAATCTGCAGAGTTAAGTGGCAGTTATAATTAGATGATGATGCAGAGCGCAGGCAAGGCGGGCTGCAATCTGATTGATATGATATGATAGGATAGGAGGAGGATCGGTAGACATACATCGTATCCGCATTTGCATGGCTTGAGCTGCTGGTCAGTGATGTCCATCTCCTCGGCACAGAGCGGGCAGGTGCGGTCGCCATCGTCGCTCATGGTCGTCCTGGTGGATTGGAAGTCAGCCAGCGTGAGGAGAAACGAGCACCCAAGTCCCAAGTATTATGCATGTGGAAGAATAAGAAGACGGCCCAGACTCGAAAAATCAATCAATCCTTAAGGTACAGTACAGTATATCATGAAGTTGAGATCCCAAATATTTTGGGCAGGATAAACTGATACATGGGAGACTGATTGAAGACACATAGGGCATCGAACGTTGCCCGATTCTATGAAATCAGCCATCCAACTTTAAATCTATCGGCAGAAACATATGACAGTCCGTCCTAAATTCCACCGGATTGCTCTGCTACGGGGACACACGACGGACTAATATTAACAAGAGCAATAATTACAGAAGAAGAGGACGGGGCGGCGAAATCGCCATGAGACTGTAGTGAATCGAGCCAAAAAGAGGAAGTGGAGTAGCGGGAAGGAGAGGAACTCACATTGGAGGGCGGGCCGGGGGTCTCCGATTGCACGATTCGCGGGAGCGGTAGGGAACCCTAGAGGGAGAGGGAGGAGTGGGCGGTTGAGGCGGCGGCGGGATCCAGCAGGAGGGCGAGCGGGGGGGAGGGGATTCAAGGTCGGATGGCTGGACTCCGACTTGTTCCTTGTGGTTGGGGGGGCAGGGCAGGGAGGGGGACGATAGTAGAAGAAAGAAGAAAAGGGAGGGAGGGAGGGCTGCACCTGCGTGGTGGGGATTCTCTGTGGCCTTCTTCCTTGTGCTGTGACCGCACCACACCCATCCAACATGCATATATAACCCATGTAATAATTTCTTTTGCGTTGATGAAGAGTGATTCAAACATATCTCTCTATATTATCGATCTCATCTCAATCTCAAGCTCGACCTATGATATGCCATGAGAGCTCCCCGGAAGAACCAGGGTTCCATGGCGATGGAGAGGGTGGATTTTGTGAAGATAACTTGGAAGACGAGAGAAAGGATAGAGAAAAGACCATAATTGGGTTGGCCCAATAGGCCGGGGCGGGCCTCAATATCGAAGAGTTGTTTACCCAATTCATACACGCTAGCCTCAACTCCTCGGACACAAGTATAGATGGACAACGGGCCGGCCCGGCCCGGCAGGGCCCGGCGTGCCACCGGGCCATGCCACCCTGGGCTTCGTGCCTGGCCGATGGCCCAAGCATGGCCTGTTGGGCCCTTTTCCGTGTCGGGATGGCCTAGACAGCACAACCTTTTTAGTAGGTCGGGACGGCCCGAGGCCCACCAAATGAGAACAGAGAGGAGGGGAAGGTGAGGCCTGGAGGTGACAGCGGTCGCCGGTGAGCTCGCCCCCGGGAGGATGCGGCGGAGGAGGGGAGGGCGCTCCGGCTCCGTGGAGAACGCGAAGTAGCTGGCGGTTCCGCCGTGGTCCGGCCGAATCCATGGAGGACGCACTGGCTCTCCTTTAGCTCGGTGGAGGGCGACGCGCTTGAAGCTCGAGGGTCGGGGCTGGGGCGGCGGCGCTCTGAATCTCCGACCCGAGCCTTCGTCGCGGAGGAGGCGCCGGAGCCGCTTGAGCCGGCGGTGCGCCCGCGTCCGGCATCCGCAGCTAGGCGCGGAGGAGGTGGCGGTCTGGCGGCGTTGGGAGAGAGAAGGGCGTGAGCGCATCGCTGTCTGCATGTCTCGCGCGGCTCGCATTGCAAGTGAGAGAGTGTTGCGCGGGAAGGGGTGGATTGGTGAAAAGAAGTTAGGGTTAGGGGGGAAGGAGGGTGGTGGACTCTTAGTAGGCTAAGGTGGTCACCGGGCCTCTCACCAAATTGCAGGCCGTGCTGGGCCAGCTTGCGTGCCTGGGGTGTGGCCCAGGCACGGCCTTGTATACCGGGCCATGCTAGCCCGGGCCCACTCGCCACCGGGTTGGGCCGTGCTTGTGCCGGGCCAAAAATGCACACTGGCCCAATAGGCCAAGGCAGGCCTCAATATCGAAGAGTTGTTTGCCCAATTCATACACACCAACCTCAACTCCTCGGACGCAAACGCAAAGCTTCCTGGTCCGCACCCTCTCCCTCCCATCGATGGAAGGAGCATTATTAGGAAAGAGAGATTGGAGAGGGAGCCTAGGATGGGTTAGCTAGAGCACAAACTGGGACCAAACGTGAGTCTTCTGCTTGTACTAGGTGAATGCCCGTGCGTTGCAATGATATAATGTTTAGTTGATGCTATATGAATTGTTTCGATCATAAACAATCCATTCAAATTTCTGGTGAATCTTTCACTAATGCCTTCCTCAAAAGTATCTTTATCTTTTATATAACATCAAACAAATCAATGTCTGTATAAAGACAAGAAAGACAACCCTTTGAATTTAGAGCACGTATAGTTTTATTATCAAATACAAAGATACTCCAATACGACTGTACATGTAGACCGAGAAGTTTTTGCATGTAAACTTGGTCATGGTAACCATATGCAAAGATAATACAACGTGATCAAGTAATAAGGTGACTAAATAAACAGCACTTTGCAATTGCTTCGTCATGTTCAGCTTGTTCACATTGGGCACGTCAGTGAGTTGTCTTGTGGCTGCCGAAGGTTCCTGAAACCCCTCATTCAGGAGCTTCATTGGATAAGTCTTGGAATTTAGCATCTTTGTGAGTTGTGACACACCTATCAACACAAACACTCCAGCTCTGTATTAAAATCAAAGCAAATAATAGCAAGAAAGCACATGACACATGTTTGTTGATGGCTTACATCACCCATTTGTTGTTGCTTAATACTTATGCTATCCAAACTGACACACCATATGACTTGAGTTACAATGTAGAAACTAGATTTTTTTAGAAGACCAGTCCCTACTACCTAATGCCATGCTAATTTAACCTTGATGCAAACTTTGAGCAACCTGTAATGTTTGCATTTAAGTAAAGTTTAGCACCTCAATGCATTCATCCTTGATCAGAAAAGGCTATAGGCAGAGAGAGGTAGAACACATGATAATGGAGCCAAACGAAATCAGAGATATCAAAATAGGGAATCACAATGAAGGGTGCTAAAAAGGCCACTGACACTGAACTCTAGAGACCATTTGTCCGTGGCATATGTGCATGGTCATCCATATAAACGAAGAAGGTTACCCCTGCACATACTTGTCCAAAATGCAGGGTTCAGTTCATTGCTGATATCAGAAGCTGCAAAGCAAGTTTATGCATGCACATTTTTTTTCTCAAATATTTGAATCAGTGCATTCTACCTGAAATTTTGAAGCTTCAACTTGCACATCGCTTCGAACTCTTAAACTCTGAACCCCATTGCTTAGAACTCTAAAATCCTGAACTCTTAACTCTTAACCTGAACTATCTCCCTGCACATGACTACTGTTCATGGCCAGGGGCATCTCTGAATTGAGATTCATGATTTGCAGCAAGATCCAAAAGAAGAAACTACAATGCTTTGATAGAAACACAAATTTTGTCTTTCTTCTGCACTATAATGATTTGTCGTTAAAGAATATTGCGAACAATGGTCATACAAATGCAGATATACAAACATACTAACTTAGACTCCTTGTAAACTCCAATATTGTCCATGTCAACAAAAAAACATGCAGTCCAACAAGAAATAATATGATGGACTGGTTTCCTTACCTATTGTTGTTATCTTCAGCATAAGAGAGGACATCTAGAATCGGAAGGCTGGAAGAAATAGAAATATGGACATGTGTCATAGATAAAACAGTAGCAAATGCAATTGCTCCTGCTTAAAGAAATTGAGTTTCCCCTGCTTAAGTTTTTGTTCATATCCACTTGTCTAACCCTTTGTAATGCGAAATTAAGGGGGATTTCAGCAAACACTCCCATCCAGTACTACATAAGCTTCCCTCCCCTCTAAGCTATCATATGCAACCATCTGTGGTTCAAAATTGACAGGTACCTTCATTCTACTGGATTTCGGCTGATATAGCCAAATCACACCAAGCATTGCATTTAAGTTTGCAATTATGTAATTCATCCAAATGATAACTCACAACTTGAAAGCCCAAGTTTGGTTTTGGTAATTAATGACACCAAGTTGCTAATGCTATTGTATCAAGTGTGATTAAGCTAGGCATAAGCAACATGTGATGGAGGTAGAAATGGCATGGAGAGATGGCCACAAGACCACATGATTTGGTGCATGAAATGATGAGCAAGATCATGGTGGAGACGCACATAATATGATGGACATGATGATCAAGTGGAAGAGAAGGATCTAAGAGCGCAAGGCAAAGGTATAACCATAGGGTTTTCCTTTTGCCGGTCTAAGATGAGTAGAGAAGTGATTGACCGGATTTAGGATACATAGCCGACTATCAAGAGGGGCAATCATGGTTAACTCGGGAATCAAGTGCCACTAGATCAATGTCTTGAGCATATGCATTAGGATCTAGTTGAGAGCCAACATAACACCTTGAAAAATGTTTGTGAAATGCTAACACACATGCACATTGATGGTGTACACTTGGTGGTGTTAGCACATTTACGAAGGCGGTGGTGTTTGAACGGTAGTATGGGGTTTGGGGTTCGCTCTCCCTCCCGCCGAGCGTGCGAGCGCGGGATTCAGGCGTTTTTGAGGAAATGAAATGCCTATTTTCCACTGTGCCGGAAGTCGGAAAAGTAACGGAGGCGAACGGCGGTCACTGCGTTGACCGGACGCTGCACCGGACGCGGTCACGTTATGACCGGACGCGTCCGGTCAGTTCATCGCGGCGCGGGTGCTAGGGTTTGTGACCGGACGCGGGTCTGGCCTGACCAGCGCGTCCGATCAGTTCAACTGAGCGTAAAAGTTAAGCGCGCGACCGGCGCATCCGGTGTCTCACGGAACCGGAGCGTCCGGTCAAGTGTCCAGAAAAGCAGAGCGCAGCGGAAGTGACGATCGGACGCGCGGCACGTCCGGTCACGGCGGGAGCTTACTGGAACGCGACCGGACGCTGGCACTATCGCGTCCGGTCATTCGCAGGAGCGCGTCCGGTCAGGGCAACGACTAGTTCTGACGCGCACTGTTCACGGTTGTCGTGTAGTGACCGGACGCGTCCGGTCACTCTGACCGGAGCGTCCGGTCAACGCGATTTCAACTGCGCCGTCCGGTAACGGCTAGCTGCGTACCCCTTCGTTATAAATAGATGGTGGCCGGGGTTTGAGGGTATCTCTTGCACATTTTGAGACCTAGAAACATCCTTTGAGCTAGAGAACAACCCCTCCACTCATCTCTTTGCATAGTTGCACATCTTGAGTGAGATTGAGTGAGATTCAAGTGCATTGCTTGAGAGTTGCATTCTAGAGGCACTTGATTTTCGAGTTGCTGCGGATTTCTTGTTACTCTTCCGTGTTTCCCGACACGGTAGACGGCTTGGAGCAGCGGAGGTGATTGAGCTCGCAATTGGAGATTGTTGGAGCCCTCACCAAGTGTTGTAAGGGGTTCTTGATCCTTCCCCGCGGGAGTTCGCAAATTGGATACTCTAGTGGAGCTCATGGCTTGGAGGATCCCCATCTTGTGTGCGGTTGTGCGGTGCCTGCCGAGGGCTCGACTCTTGATAGTCGATTAGCTCGCGAACCGACAAGTGGGTGTATCGCCACAACGAGGAGTAGCTTGCCGGAAAGCAAGTGAACCTCGGGATAAATTCTTGTGTCATTCTCTTCCCGAGGATTTCTCTTGTGTGATTGATTGATTGGTACTTCTCATCTCTACACGGCGGTATAATCACTCGAAGCTCTTCTCTCGTATTACATCTTGTATCTAGCTTGTTGTTGTTGTGTTTAGTGGATAGCCTTGTACTAGACTTGTGTAGGTGACTTGCTTAATTAGTTAGAGCTAGTGCATTTTGCTCCGCCACCTTTTGTACTAACTTGTGGTTAAGTATTTATTGTAGAAGTTTTAGTTAGGCTATTCACCCCCCCTCTAGCCTATTTGGACCTTACACAACTAAGAACAACTTCTCACCTGGCTAGTGTGCGCATGGACAGGTGGGTTTCAAACTGACCATGCTGATCGTCATGGAAGTGCGGGTGCTGCAGTGACAGGAATCGAGTGGCAGGCTGAAACAGCAGCGCTGGGGTGAGGGGTTCCAAGGACGCCTCCTATTTGGGCACTAGTACCACGAGCGAGAGGAACTGCTCCTTGCTGCATTGGACGCAACAACAAACACCAATCATACATGCTGAGTAGATCATATGTTTTTTTATAAAACAATAGCAACATAATTGTCAGGTACTTACATCGTGTTTGAGAGAGGATGAAGGTGCACAAGATTCTTTATTTGCTATTCTATAAGACAAGCAACATAAAAATGGCATGTGTTAGGCATTTCATCAAATGCAAAGAAGACATAGGACCTTGAGTCATGGATGAACAAATAATTAAACAATTTATATATTCACAAATCACAATGTGTAGAAAACATGGTCTATTTCTATGGAAAAATTAATAATATGCGGAGAGCCCTTCCATCGACCACCGGTAGATTTGTAGATTTCACAACTTCAAATCACAATTATCCTATGCCGGCATGCATCCACAGGACCTTCATAGAAGTGTTTCAAACAAATCGGAGAGCCCTTCCATTTACACTCCTGGTGTGCGCACAGATTCTAAGAGGATCAGAATTAATGTATCTCACAAGACGATACATTAAACAAATAATTGTTGCATAGGCTAAGACTGGCAATAGGAATCAGTGACACGATTCAACAAACAGGTAGTGGGCATAGTATATGAGACTTAATTGGAACAGAGCAGGAGAGCACCCAACCTTACAAGGCGAGCACGAGGTCGTGGAAGCCAACAACGTATGTGTGCACTTGTCAAGCTGCTCCATCTTCTCCAGCGCGGTCAACTCCTTGTCCTCGTCGTTGTCATCCGCCTTGCTGTTTCGGGTCACCAAAGACATGAGCGTCGCTGGCATCCGCCTTGCTGTTTCGGGTCACCAAAGACATGAGCGTCGCTGTTGCTGTTGGTTTCTTGGAGGAAGCAGACACGGCGATGGCAGACGAGACGGCCTCGCGGAAGTGGACGCGGATGCCGATGCCGCGATGGCCACGGCCTCGCCGAGCACCCTGGATACCTCGACCTCGCTGCGGTGGCCGCGCGGAGGACGTGAGCGGGCGAGGTCCTTCTCGGCCTGGCGTTGGGCGTGGACTGCGGACGTAGGCGGGCGGCGTTGGCGACGGAGGGGCGCTCGTTGGAGCGGCAAAGCCGAGTGCCGCTGCCGTGTCGAGGAGCCGCGACCGTGCCGCCTTGGCAGAACGGGCCCGAGGTGCGATAGGGCAGAGCAGCGGAGGCGGTGGGGAAGGGACGGGGTGCGGCTGTGCGAGCGGCGCATGGAGAAGATGGGGGAAGGATTGTGGGCGTGCGGTTTCGCGGGCGCCGCGCGGGGAGGAGGATGGTAGGGCGGGGCGATTAGGATCGGGGTGAAGCGATTAGTTACTGATCTGACGATAACATCTGGGTCTTTTTAGTCGTAGAGAAGAGATTTATTAAGCTTCACACTTCTGCTTGCATTGTATAATGCTTCACACTTCTGCTTGTATTAACCTCATGCTTCACACTAAATAAAAGTGGCCTAATTACAGGTCCTCACCAATATTAGAATGCCGAGCAACCCACTCCATAATTAGAGGTGAAAAGAATGGGAGAAAACATGATGTCAAAATTTGGGCGGAAAAAACTGAAAAGATTCAAGTGCACCGGACGGACGGGTGTGAAATTGTAGATCTACTATAATGCATGCCTGTTTGCTGCTGCCTAATCTGAACTCAGGCACACCAGGCAGGCAGGCACACAGCACAGTCAGTAAAAGTACAGTAGCATGAATCTCGATACACTGTATCTTGCGGTGAAAATTTTACTGTCCCGGGTGGCACAGCCGGCCTCACTGTCACGTCACCGCTAGGCTAGACGGCGCCTCCTGGCACTGACTCTCCTGTCGGCACCTTGAGTGGGAGTGGAGGTGGGAATGGGAATGGGAATGGGATGAGCGGTGGCACCGGCGGTGCCTCTCCTTCCTTCACCACCGGCTGTGGCGCGAACAACGGAGGCGGAGGAGGCTGTGCCACCACCTGCTGCTGCACTTGACCGGCCTCGGCGTCCACTGGGGCCGGGGCTGGGGCTGGGGCTGGGACCTGGGGCCAGTGGGGCATGCTGATCCACTGCTCTTCAACCACGGGTATCGCAGCTGGAACTTCAGAATCAAATCAAAGCGTCAGTCAGTTTGCATGCATTACGTGTATATATTGCTGATGACTACTGAAACAGGTTGCGAGAACATGTATGCATGCATCTTGACGGTCGATCGGTCAAGAGGATGAGGATGATTGATGCTAACGTTGCAATCAATATACAAATGCAGCACAGACAGAGACAGACAGTGCAGTAAGTACGTACCTCTGGACTTCTTGGCCTTGACCACCAGGAGTACAGCGAGGCTTAGAAGAAATACGATACCGGACACGACCGCCACCCCTAGCAAGAAGGCTGTCACAGCTGACGCCGCCTTGGAGTTGGATGGCCTCTTGGGTGGTGACCTGCTGGGTGGGCGGGGCGGAGAAGGTGGCGGCGGCGGCGGCGGCGGGGGCGCAGGAGCAGGGGCGTGCTCGCACGCGTCAGTGTCCTTAGGAGGTCGCTGCTGACGCCCCCCGCAAGCTCTGTAATAGCCCCAGACAGCGGAAACACTCAGGTAGGATTTGGTGAACTCAGCTTCATCCACGACCATGCACAGACAGTCTGTGTGCTGGTCATCGATTATGGCTAACACCACCGTGCAGCACCGTCTTGAAGGCCGGATGTTGCCGATGTTGCAGTGCTGAACCAATTGTGCTGCCATGGGGGTGGAGTCACAGGATGATGGTTCCACGTGCTCTCGTCCTTGCATTGCATTATATCCATGAATGAATGAATTGTAATCAATCAGTAAATTAAATCACCTCTGGCCAAATTAACTGGAATAATGCCTATATATATATATATATATACCTCTGGCTTTGGGTTGTTGGTTGGCATCTGAAACTGAAAGCATCAGTGGTGAGTGGACAGTAGTGGCTACTGATGTCACAAAGGAGCGAGCGGTGCTCAAGCACACCTGCGCTCAATTTATCAATCAAAGTAACTAAAGTAAATACATAAGAATCTATACTGTAAGTAGCTAGACGTGTGATACGGAAATGAAAGACCAACCCAGCACATCGAAATATATCTGTCAATTCAATGCAAGGAACAGTGGCGGAGCCTCATGGAGGCTATATATACTGGGCAGCAGCAGCCCCCCTTGATCTAATTTTTTTTAACACCAAGTTTACCAGTTAATAATAATTTATCAATTTGTAGGCTTGCAGCGCTCACAGTGAAATGCTAATTGCCAAGTTAAAACGCCAGAAGCTAATTAATGGCCTATGATCAAAACGGCACAAGCTAATTGGCCAGTTCAATAGGCACAAGCGATTCGCCCCCGCGCGCTTGGCATGGAAATCGCACGCACGCTAACAACAGCGAGAGACGGTGGCAGTGGCAGCACATCCAATCCAAATGTAATCGAAGGAATGCGAGACGGTGGGATGGGAGGTTGAAGGAGGATAGCGACCGCGTGATTACCTAGGCAGGCAGCGCTGGCGAGGTAGCCGGCGCCGGCGCCGCGCAGGCGTAGCCGTCCTCGGCAACTGCTGTAAAGGGCGACGATGCGGGAGGCGTTGAGGAAGAGCGAGTGATCCACCGGGTGCTGGACGGCGACGCGGCAGACGCATGGAACTGTGGCGATGACCGACTCGCAGCAGGACGCGGTGGGCGTGCCAGCGGCCGAGCATGACTCCGCCACCCGTCGGCTGGCACTCGCGAGGGCGAGGTGGCCTGCCCCGCACGCGTCATCGGCGCCTGTGGCCGTCGCCGCTCCGCCGACGAAGAGTAGTCCGAGCGCGATCACCAGGAGAAGGTTCCCCATGGGTCCGGCGGGGTGGGGTTTCTCCCCTTCTCGGCCGTGACAACGGAACGGAGAGAGAGAGAGAGAGAGAGAGAGCGGAGGTGATGGAGTGCCTTGTAGGAGAAGAAGAAGAGGACGGTCGGGCCGTCCAGAGTCCAGACCGAGGTGGTTGGCTGGGATGGGCTTAGCCCAATGGCCCAATACGCAGCGCAAGACACTCACACGAGGAAAAAGGATATAATATATATATTATTTTTGCCAGAATTTATCTATCTAATATAAGTTAAAACTAGCAAAAGTGCCCGTGCGTTGCAAGTTTTGTGTGTTGTTTTGTCTTGAAAGCTATAATATTTCATTTACATCATTATATTTTTATTGTACTTGACATTATGCTAGAAACATATATATAAATAATTTTGACTTCATATATTTTCTTCTACTTAAGTAATTAATTACATCTATGCCATAGCGCAGGCGAACACGAAGGGCCAGGGGTGCACGTTTTCACCTCCACTTCCAATTATAGCATCAAAGAATCAATAAATGTGCCAGTGAATTTACAGTGTGATTAATTTTTGTTAAAGTCGAGACCAATAACACACAATTAATCAATGAGGAATATCACCAGTGAAGTAGCCTTTTTATCTCAGCTTCATGAGCAGCTCCAGTGATGGAGATGAAGCTGTTTTGGTGAAACGTTTGATTAAACGACTCCTTATGATAGTTAAAAACTATAAAATACCTACAATACCCTATCTTTTATTTTCTCTTTTTCTTTTTTCTCTTCTTTCTCATCCATATCTGCTAGCTTGGACTCAGAGTCACGTGGACTCATCCACTCGCACCTCGGGGCCTCCAACTTCGTTCACCTGAAGTCTTGTCAAGGCGGCCATGAAGCCCTGATGGGCTGATGATCATAGCACCCCAGCGGCCATAAAGCCCGACACGACCATGCCCCAGTAGCTCCATGCGATGGCGTCCCGGCAGCCTAGCAGGTCCATGTGATGGAGCCCTGGCGGCGGCACGCCCTCCTCTCTCCTCGACCTCGCCTTGCATCGTCGCCGTCGCACATCCTCGCCTCGGTCTCGCTCACGTCTCGCCGTCTCGTCAGGTTGCTCCTCTGTTGCCCGACCTCGCCATCGTTTCCACGCCTCGTGCCATCATCGTTCGAGCCTCAACATCTTTTTGCGCCGCCTCACCTGCGCGATATGGTGTCTTGCTTATATGGTTTAATTAGTGTTCAATTTAACCCTTGTATTCAGTTTATTTACTGACTCGATTTCTCCTATTGGATTCATATGGAAGTCCATCACGTTGGAGGTGGGGACATAAACCAAGGAAAGAAAAACTATTAAAGATTAGATACAAACTGAACGGGACTTTGAAAAGAGGATTACCGGAAAAAAAACCAGAATCTAAATAGAGATCGGAGTTGGACGAAAAAAAATTGTGGTAGAAATTTTACCTCTTTATTATTAGATACAGAGAAATACAAATATACGTACCTTTGAATTCACACCAATACATCGGGGTAAGAGCTACAGCCAGCTGAAAATTGGCGGAAGGGGGCTTCGCACCATAATTTACCGTCCGTTGACAAGGCAATAATAGCTCTCCCTATGTTGCTTTTTGAATCTTCCCCCTGTTCGGCTGAGCTTATTAGCACGGCTTATCAGCCGTGAAACAGTGTTTTTCTCTCACAGCAAATCAGTCATAGCCGGCTTATAAGCCAAAAAAAACAGCCTGCCGAACAGGGCCTTCTTTTTATCCACAACGAATGACTAGGAGCCTTCAGAAATATTGTAATCTTTTAAATATCTATATCTATATCTATATTTATATCTATATCTATATCTATATCTATATCTATATCTATATCTCTATATACCTAATAATAAAGAGGCAAAATTTCTCACTCTTATTTTTTTTATCCGGCCCTCTCCTAACTACTCGGCATCACTCTCTTAGTTTGAAATTAAAAAACCACTACTCAACATCACACTTCTTAGTTGAGAATTGAAAAAATTATTCGCATTGTCTCTTTATGATTAGGTATAGATTTACAACAGATATAGACAAACCACCTAATTAAACCGAGTCAATCTCTCCTTGATTTTTCATACGGAATAATAGCCACCTAATTAAACCGAGTCGATCTCTCCTTGATTTTTCATATGAGACAAATAATATAGTGCATATATTATTTATTATGGACCTTATTAGTGTTTAATTGAAACACGATTGAGCTAAGCCCAAATATTCTAGCCCATGCATGCCGAACAACGTCTGTTTTAAAGAGGCAAAATTTCTCTCCTCAATTTTTTGGTCCGGCCCATCCATCCGTGTCCAACTCCACTTAGTATGTATAAAGCAATCCACTTCAACGCGATTTAGAATAGTTTCTTATGTCAAAACTGAGCAGTATTTTCGTCAAGTCAAACTCCATCTCTTGTCCGAATCAAACTCCACCGCCGCTTGCAATCTTGGTCCCAAGTAGATATACAACCTCTCGTGACTCTCCCTGACCAAACATCCATAAATAAAAGACACGAGTAATGCTAATAATGCATTAATGCTTAATATATGCTGAGTATAGATTGTTGTTTCGGGTTTAACAAGATGCACATGCGGTTTATTACGCTGACCGTTTCTTTTTTTTGGAGTTCCTTTCTTCCACGTTGTTTTTTGAACGGGCTTGCTTGCACACGAGTCTGCTCTACGCTGCTCTCTTGGAGTAATTTTGGGCCAAAATAAGTTAGCATTGAGAAGGTGAAAATCACCAATAATTCCACACTGACTGCTACCAAATTCTAACAATAAATATAATATTTTAAATATTGATGTTTATCTATAATAAACATATATTTTATTAATAAATTGTTTAGGAATAAAAAAATTATTACTATAAGATGAATCGACTGGTGGCCTAACTAATCAAACCGTAAACTTAAATCTTGAACACTTTGTCATCCAATTTAATAAAAATAAATGTTTCTTCAAACTATATGCACATGTCAGTGCAAATCTCTAAGATGTATGTATATATAATGAGAAATTTACATATTTAGGACTTCAATCGTCGCGCTTCACAATCTTAATCCTAAACATCGACTTCGTTAAAATAGGTTGTACTGACTTTAATTAGAGACTATAGTCATAATTTACTATAAGCGTTTGATAGTTTCTCCCGTTGCAACGCACGGACATGTTTGCTAGTCTATATCTATACATAATAATAAAGAGGCAAAATTTCTCACCCTCATTTTTTTATCCGGCCCTCCCCTAACTACTTGGCATCACTCTTCTTAGTTTGGAATTAAAAAACCACTATTCAACATCACTCTTTTTAGTTTAGAATTGAAAAACATTATTCGCATTGTCTCTTTATTATTAGGTATTGATTTACACCAGATATAGACAAGCCACATAATTAAACCGAGTCAATTTCTCCTTGATTTTTCATATGGGATAATGGCCACTTAATTAAACCGAGTCAATCTCTCCTTAATTTTTCATACGGGATAATAGCCACCTAATTAAACCGAGTCAATCTCTCCTTGATTTTCCATATGAGACAAATAATTTAGTGCAGATATTATTTATTATGGGCCTTATTAATATCTAAGAAAAAAATAGAGGAGATCGATCTGATCCAACGCAGTGGCCGCTGGCATCGTATTGGCATGAACTTGAGCCGGGGAAGGTGTTGCAGAGTCCGACTAAGTGAGGGCACAGTATGTTAAAGAATTAGGCAATTTTCAGATTAAAAGCATGATTAAATCTAGAACATAAATCATGATAAATATAAGAACTAGATTAAACATGTATGGCATACTAGTATAACAGATCAGCATATTTCACAGCATCACAGCATCAACATGACAAGCATTGATAGTCCAGCAGATAGATTAGATTGTACGAACGTCAAAATTAGATCAAGAGAATTATACCTTTCAGTTGTAGTAGTAGATGGTGTTGAAGATGTAGCTGGCGGTGGTGATGGAGCGAGATCGCTGATGTCGATGTCGTCGATGTTGAAGTCGTCGTCAAAGTCGTCGATGAGAGGCGGAGGAGTATTCTTGATGACGACCCTGCGAGCTTTAGCACGACGAAGCCGACGCGCCGATGCACCCTTCGGAAGACGAGCCGTTGTGGAAGGTTTGGGAGCAGTCGCGCGAAGAACGCTTCCCAAAAACCTTATTCGTCTTCTCCCGGTGCAGGATCGCAAAGACGAGGGTTCCGGAGATCTACTCACCCGGTCGCTGGTGCACGTAAGCGATCGGACTGGAGTAGCTACAGCGGCGGCGCAATAGCGAGTAGAGGCAAAAACCCTAGGATTAACTGGATGCGTTTTGGCGTGGCCGGCAGGTTGCTTATATAGTCCTGTCCAACCAATCTCGTGTCGCGATCACGATCTAAATTGATTTAGGACTCTTAGTTTGTAACCGATTAGGACTCATGCAACTTGAAGGCCAAGAAACCAAAAACGAAAACAGCAAAAGGAGACCGCGCTCCCGCAAGACGAGGAGCCGGATTTCGGTGGACCATTCACGCAGGTGCCGCGCACCCGCGCCCTTCGCCCCGCCCCGCCCGGCCCGGCGAGCGAGCGCGCGCGTGTGGACTTCTCTTACTCCTCCTCACACTAGCTTGAGGAAGTAGGGAGGACTTCCATATTTAAGTATGACTACCTCCACTTCCACAAGCAAGGTGGTACTAAAGAGTTCCCACATCCCCTCTTGCTCACATGAATGGGCCTTTGAGATTTATTAGGAATTTCACAATTGGTTATTGGGCTAAGCCCATATAAATTCCAACAATCCCCCACCAGATCTCAAATACCCATTTAGAGATTTGCCTGTTCTCACTACTGTTTGATATACTAGTGTTTCGGCAGAGACTGTGAAGTTGAACTTCCGCCTAGAATCTCAAGCTACACTCATCCACAACTTGAACAATGGACTATGCCTTGAATTGCAAGTTTTGTGTGAATAAGCTTTGCTCAAAATCAAACTAGTACTTGGCTACTAATAGCCTTACTCCGTGGGTGGAGCATATACGTCGTACTCCCTGGTCTCTTCATGATCTTCCTAGAGACCACCCAAGTCTCATAGACTGCGACGTTCTACAGTCAAAATCATATAGGCATGTTCTTTCAAGAATGCTCTGTAGGACAGCATCTTCGCTTGTTAAAGCCAATAAAACATGTTAAGGCATTAGCCAACCTACCATACAGTGCCTCAACGCTTTGAGAGTATTGCATCTTCACATAGAGAGGGTTATAATTATACTCTCCTCAGTTTACTAATAGTTTGTTCTTCCCAGATCCTAAGTCACGGGATCTCCGATCAAAAAGGTTGGGTTACTACTACTGTAAACTCATATGGGTCTCAAACCCATCTCCCTTGATGCTATTTCTATCACATTCCGTGATAGTCCTTTGGTAAAAGGATCTGCCAGGTTCTTGTCTGTTTGCACATAAGCCACAGTGATTACTCCGGAGTTTCTCAACTTCCTGACAGACTTCAAACGTCTTTTAACGTGTCTTGTTGACTTCGCATTATCCTTAGCACTATTTACTTTAGTGATCACTGTTTGGTTATCACAGTTCATAAGGATAGTCGGTATTGGTTTTTCAACCACCGGCAAGTCTGACAAGAGCTCACGCAGCCACTCTGCCTCTGCAGAAGCTGTATCCAAAGCAGTAAGTTCTGCTTCCATGGTAGATTTAGTCAAAATAGTCTGTTTACTAGACCTCCATGACACTACGCCACCTCCAAGAGTAAACACATACCCACTAGTAGCATAGATTTGATCAATATCAGAAATCCAGTTCGCATCACTATATCCCTCTAGCACAGCTGGGTGCCCAGAATAGTGAATCCCAAAACTCATTGTACCTTTGAGATAACGCAAGACCCTCTCAAGTGCATGCCAATGATTTTCACCCAGATTGGACATGTACCTACTCAACTTGCACACGACAAAAGAGATATCTGGTCTGGTTGCACTAGCTAGATACATGAGTGAACCAATTATCTGAGAATATCTCAATTGATCTCTAGCAATCTTCTTATTCTTTCTCAATGTCACACTAGGATCATAAGGTGTTGAAGTAGGCTTGCTATCCATAAAGCCAAAACGGCTCAAGACCTTCTCAACATAGTGAGATTATGACAAGGTAATCCCACTATCTTCCTTAATCAGCTTAATGTTTAGAATTACATCAGCTTCTCCTAGATCTTTCATGTCAAAACTCTTTGACAAAAAAGACTTGACCTCATTAATAATATCAATGTTTGTTCCAAAGATTAGAATATCATCAACATATAAACATAATATAACAGATTGGCCCCCACCATGTCGATAATACACACACCTATCAGCTTCATTAACAGCAAAGCCCGCACCAGTTAAAGTAGTGTCAAACTTCTCATGCCATTGTTTAGGTGCTTGTTTTAAGCCATACAAAGACTTCAGTAATTTACACACCTTCTGCTCTTCACCTTTTACCACAAATCCATCTGGCTGATCCATATAAATCTCCTCATCCAACTCTCCATTAAGGAAAGCTGTCTTCACGTCCATTTGATGAACGAGAAGACCATACGAGGCAGCCAGAGAAAGTAACACTCGAATAGTGGTCATTCTAGCAACAGGTGAATAAGTATCAAAGAAATCCTCGCCTTTCTTCTGGGTATAACCCTTAGCCACAAGCCGAGCCTTGTACTTGTCAATAGTACCATCAGGACTAAGCTTCTTTGTGAACACCCACTTACATCCAATTGGTTTACAACTAAAAGGTAGCTCAGATAACTCCCAAGTTCTATTAGAAAGAATTGAGTCCATCTCACTACGAACAGCTTCTTTCCAATCATCTGCATCTGGAGATGCATATGCCTCTGTAATAGAAGTAGGAATATCGTCCACAAGATACACAATGAAATCATCACCAAAGGATTTTGCAATCCTTCGTCTCTTGTTCCTCGCAGGAACTTCATTGTCATTCTCCTCAAAGACTTCTTCAGGTGGTTGCTCAAATGATTCAATAGAAGACTCAATAGGTACCGTAAAATCAGGAGCTATCTCAGAGGAAAATCTAACATTGCTACACATATCTTTCATAGAGAATATATTTTCAAAAAATGTAGCATCACGAGATTCAAATATTGTATCAACATGCATATCAGGAACTTCAGATTTTACTACTAAAAATCTATAGGCAATGCTATGGTGAGCATATCCTAGAAAGACACAATCCACAGTCTTCGGTCCAAGCTTACGCTTCTTAGAAATTGGAACATTGACTTTCGCCAAACATCCCCACGTGCGCAAGTATGAAAGTGATGGTTTCCTTCCAATCCAATTCTCATATGGAGTTGTCTCTTTATTTCTGTTTGGAATTCTATTCAGGACATGACTCGCAGTCAATAGAGCTTCCCCCACCATGCCTTAGATAGACCAGCAGTGTCTAACATGGCGTTCACCAAGTCAGTCAGCGTGCGGTTTTTCCTCTCGGCAATCCCGTTAGATTCGGGCGAATAGAGAGCTGTCCTCTCATGAATAATACCATGTTCCGCACAGAACTCATCAAATAATATAGAAAAATATTCACCACCACGATCTGACCTTAGATGTTTAATTTTTCTCTCTAGTTGATTTTCAACTTCAGCCTTATAGATTTTAAAGTAGTCTAGCGTTTCATCTTTAGTTTTAAGCAAGTAAACATAGCAAAATCTAGTTGCATCATCAATTAAAGTCATGAAATATTTCTTTCCACCTTTTATCAACACACCATTCATCTCGCAAAGATCAGAATGTATGAGTTTTAGAGGTGCCAAGTTTCTCTCCTCTGCTGCCCTATGAGGCTTTCGAGGTTGCTTAGATTGCACACAGCTATGACACTTAGAACCTTTGACAATAGTGAGATCTGGAATTAAATTCAGACTAGACAAACGTGACATCAATCCAAAGTTAACATGACATAAGCGAGAATGCCAAACACTCAAATTATCATTAATCATGCCACAAATATGATTCATTGACTTATTACAAAAATCTGCCAAAGATAGGCGGAACAAGCCTCCGCAATCATAGTCTTTACCAATAAATTGTCCATGCTTAGACATGACTACTTTATTAGACTCTAACACTACCTTAAACCCATCTCTCAATAAAAGGGAGACGCTAACAAGGTTCTTGCGAATAGTAGGGACATGCTGTACGTTCTTCAGCTGCACGATCTTTCCCGAAGTAAACTTCAGATCTACCGTGCCAACACCACGAACAGAAGCATGTGACCCATTCCCCATCAGGACGGAGGAACCTTGGAGCCCCTGGTAAGAAGAAAACAAAGAGATATCAGCACACACGTGAATATTAGCACCTGTATCAACCCACCAACTTGGAGATTGAAACACTGAAAGTACAGTAGGAAAATTACCATACCCGTCATCAGCACTGCTAGCAGTCACGAGGTGAATTTTCTTTTTCTCTTTCTTGTCCGCTCGCTCCGGATAATCTTTAGCAAAATGACCAAGCTCTCCACACGCGAAGCAAGGTAGCTCTGCTTTGTCTTTCTTCTTCTTCTTGAAGGCAGTATTTTGTTTGGCATTGAAAGCAGGTTGCTTAGACTTTCCCTTGTTCTTGCCATGGTTTCTCTGGACAAAGTGGGCACTAGATTTTTCCTCGTTCCCCTTCTCAATGTTATCTTTAGCCCGAGCTTTTTCCTCGACATCAAGAGATGCTATCAGGTTTTCAACTGATATTTTCTGTCTCTTGTGTTTGAGGCTTGTGGCGAAATTCCTCCATGAAGAAGGCAATTTAGCAATAATGCACCCAGCCACAAACTCATCGGGTAAGACACATTTAAGGAGTTCAAGTTCCTTAGCCAGGCGCTGGATCTCATGAGCTTGCTCGACTACTGATTTGTTAGCAACCATCTTGTAGTCATTAAAGCTCTCCATGGTATACAGCTCTTTGCCTGCATCTGAAGCACCATAAGTAGCATTCAGATGATCCCATAAAGCCTTTGCGTCTCTTAAGTGCATCATAGTATCAAATAGATAATCTGAAAGCACATTACGCATAGCTCCCACAAAGATATCATTAGCTTCCTAAAATTTTCTCTGATCTTCATCAGAGATGTTTCCCTCAGGCATGCCATCTTTGACCCAGAAAACTTTCATGGCAGTAAGCCAATCAGTGACCTTGACAGACCACCTTTTAAAATGCGCACCAGAAAACTTTTCCGGCCTCAGCGCGTCAACAAAACTAGCCATAGATAATTCTGGAAACAGCCTATAATAAGGTTTTTGGATTATTAAAGAATTAGGCAATTTCCAGATTAAAAGTATGATTAAATCTAGAACATAAATCATGATAAATATAAGAACTAGATTAAACATGTATGGCATACTAGTATGGCAGATCAGCATATTTCACAGCATCAACATGACAAGCATTGATAGTCCAACAGATAGATTAGATTTTACGAACGTCAAAATTAGATTAAGAGAATTATACCTTTCAGTTGTAGTAGTAGTAGATGGTGTTGAAGATGTAGCTGGCGGTGGTGATGGAGCGAGATCGCTGATGTCGATGTCGTCGATGTTGAAGTCGTCGTCAAAGTCGTCGATGAGAGGCGGAGGAGTATTCTTGATGACGACCCCGCGAGCTTTAGCACGACGAAGCCGACGCGCCGATGCACCCTTCGAAGACGAGCCGTTGTGGAAGGTTTGGGAGCAGTCGCGCGAAGAACGCTTCCCAAAAACCTTATTCGTCTTCTCCCGGTGCAGGATCGCAAAGATGAGGGTTCCGGAGACCTGCTCACCCGGTCGCTGGTGCACGCAAGCGATCGGACTGGAGTAGCTACAGCGGCGGCGCAATAGCGAGTAGAGGCAAAAACCCTAGGATTAACTGGATGCGTTTTGGCGTGGCCGGCAGGTTGCTTATATAGTCCTGTCCAACCAATCTCGTGTCGCGATCACGATCTAAATTGATTTAGGACTCTTAGTTTGTAACCGATTAGGACTCATGCAACTTGAAGGCTGTTGGGCATTCTTAACGTCACTACCAAAAGTAGACTTAGTTTTCTAATTCTGATAACGGCGCCAAAAATGCCAAACCTATCCCTCATGCCACTTAAGCCAAGTTGTCATCCCCAGCATGACACGAGAGACGCGGTATTGAAATATGCAATTGCTCATCAAGATAAATAATAAAAGGGATCAACGAAGCTGTCACTATCGCGAACTACCCCACAATCCGGCATATAGGGTGCAATCGCAGATAAATACGGTATAGACACCACGTCTACACAATAGTTATCATTCACCCACTGTACACATGGATAAACGCTATACGATCCTAGGCATGTATATAATTCCAATCTAACTAAGCCAAGCATATAACTATGATAAACTAAGAACAATATAATTGCAAATATAATCAAGTAGAGCAAAGTCATAATTAATATATTAAAATAGAACAAAGTCATATTCATAATATTGAAGAACAATGATGAACAATTGAAGAACAAGAGAGGAATTACCAAGAATCCTCTTGACAGATCCGGGAACCAATCGAAGATTGACTCCTTCTAGTTCTAATCCTATGTAGCTATGCTAACTAGAGATCTAGTTGATGTGGTGGCTCTAGGGCTTGATCAGAGGCTCTCCTCCTGAATTAGGGTTTGAAGTATGAGACGAGGGCCTCTCCTCCAGGAGCAGGGGCCTTGCTTATATAGCCCTTTCGGATGAATCTGGGCCGTCGGATCAAACCGACATTGAACGGACGGTTTTCCTTGATCCTCTAGGTCGGTGGAGCATAATCCTCGAGGCGGAGCCTGATTGGTCCACAGGAGGGGGCGGGCGCCCTGGGGACTAGGGCGGGCGCCCTGTCTCCGGCCCCGTTACGTCTCCCGTTCGTTCCCGTGGCTTCTGGAGTCTTCTAGATGCAAGATAATTACGTGTTCGGTTAATATCCCGTTATTAATCCGACATGTGGGCTTTTCTTCCGTATTTCCTGATAACCCCCTGCAGAAATAGATAAACAGCAAAACTCGTGGAATTCTGTCAGATAAAACCCTAAGTCTAGGTGTTGGTTTCATTTGGATCCTTTTCTCTATTTATTTGATAGTTATAATTGATACTTAAGGACCGTCAACAAACTCCCCCAAGCTTACCTCTTGTTCGTCCCTGAGCAAGGAGAGACTCAGTAGTTACTGAAATGCCTTTGAATTTTGACGGTACACATGCTTTCAAATAGAGTCTCATCTCTGAGTTAAAGTAAACTGTCAAGACTTAAAACTTACTCGTTATACCTTTCACCATGGGGCTTGCAACCGTCACCTTTGTCTTGAGAGGTTAAAAGATAGAACAGTCTAGTCAAGCGCCATGTCTCTTATTCTTGATTAGCTATAGCTCTTGGAGTTTTTTGCAGATTTTCAAATAAAACTCAGAGATTCCTTGTATGACTCTCTCAGGTCTCTCTTTTGTGGTATTTCTGGATCCTCACCAAGGTAGTAATGATGTCTGCCTTCTCTCAAAGCAAAGTATGTAGTATTTGTGGTATAAGGCAGAGTGACATTGCCTTCTCTCTCATCCTATTCTAATAAGGCTTTTGATATCTGGAGCTCATAGGTGGGAGATAAAGTATACATACTTACAAGACATTTATTGCATAGTCAAACCATGGATCCAGAGAAACAAGCCAATAAGTCAAATCAAGATGTGCATGTGTGGCGAATAAATGGAGTATGGTGGTAGTGATGATAACAATGATAAAAGTCTAATTCTACTTTTGCTCTTTTTGAGGGGATACGTACCTTTCTTGCTTTTAAAGCTCTTGAGGAGAATGAGGTGCTCTATATTTTCTTCTTCTTTTTTTTCCTCTCAGGTGGGTATCTTGTACCCCTAATTCTACTATCGGACACTTGTCCATTTTTACCTCTCTTCTCACACTTTTTCTTTTTTTTTCATCGAGGTTCCGAGCACTTGCTCCTTTTTATTTCCTCGTATCTTTTTCTTTTCGAGGTTCCGGGCACTTGCCCCTTTTTATTTCCTCGTATAGAGCACTCATCTCCTTAGAACAATATAGCAAGTGGTAGTAACCAAAATAGCTTGAGCATTTATTTCACAGGGGATAACAAGAATGGGAAAATATTTTTGGCTATTCTCTCCCGGATTAGGAGTAGAATAATTTTATGTGGATCTGGAGATGAGAATGAGTGGATATATGTGGATGCGTACTTCCGGAGTAGAAGCAGCATGTATGAGTGATCGTGCAAGTGAATCTTGATTTTAACCGCATGACAAGCTCCTAAGGGTCTACACAGCTTGACTACACTCAATGCTCATAAGCAGTAAAAAGTAAATGTATGGCTTAAAGTCTAGCAAGCATGTATGTATGGTTGTGGTAGGAACTTAAACTCTCATCATACAGGAACTCATCATGTAGCATTTTAAGATTTTCAAAGATAAAATTCTCCAGAATTCTAGCATCTCTAGGAATAGATAAACAGCAACTCAACCTTCCCATATCATATCCGTTAACAACTTAGACTTTAGATAAGTTCTCTTCCCACAAGTTCAGGTTTAGAGCAAGCTTTAAATGATAACAGTTATGTCTAAACTTAGAGAGAGGACTTCAAATTTGAAAGTTAGGCAAAGCAACTATTCATCATATCCATGCTAGAGTTTTATTATTATTTAGATTCAGTTTAGCATAGCCACTTTATTTATTTATTAAAACACACTAAGCAAAAGATATAGGTATATATATATAAGCACAAAATCTTTATTTGGTTTTTTTATAGTTATGTATATTTTTATTTTTATAGGGTAGAAGTATATATAAATATAAAGATAAAGATAGAAATACTTAGCAAGATAATGGAGGTGCTCTCCCCCAAGCTGGATCTTGACATAATCTCTTCTGATGTAGCTAGCAGATGGCGGAGATGTATTTGAAAGTCGGCAGCACCCTGACAGCGATTAGAATGTCCTCCGTCTGCTAGTCTCCTTGAATTCTGTGAAGCTCAAATAGACAACAAAGCTTTGTGGAACTGATTAAGTGTTAGCATAAATATCTAGCCTTTATCATGCTGAGCCTCCTTGATTTTTTTATGTTTTTTTCTTTTATAAAGCAGAAGAAAATATTTATGTATTTATTATATATATATTTTTTATGCCACCACAGTGAATGTACTTATGGGTTTTATGCCACTCGCATACTCACATGGGGCTTTAGGGTTTTTAACATTTTTATTTTCTTTTTTAAGATAGTATGAATATGATTAACTAAGCAAACTATTTAAGATAAAGTAAATAATTAAAAGGAAAGGATAACTACCAAGTTACCTCTTGGCAAGGCGTTCGGTGTTTTTAAGTCCTCCGAACGGGACTCTTATTCGTTCAGTCGTCCTGGGACTTGGTGGATAGCGTAGTCGGTGTTTTCGGCAGCGCCTCCTCTTCATGTACAACTGTCTTTTCTTTCCATACCTGTCTCGGTGCTTTGGTCTCCTCAGGACAGTGTTGGTTGAGTGGTATGTCTTCAGATCTTACCACTTCTCCTTCATAATCTGCCCATCCGTCCTTGATGACCTGTTGCTTCTGATTGTGGTTACGCCGCCTTCTTCTTGTCCTGACCTGCTTGGATTCTTCAAATACATAGTTAGGGTCAGTAAAGTAAAGACGTACCTTCTCAGAGGGGAAGTGCATGTGGACTTCTCCAGTTCCAATGTAAATGATTGCTTTGACAGTACTAAGGAATGGTCTTCCAAGGATGATGGGTGGACCATATTCATCTTCTCCCATATCAATAACCTGAAAGTCTGTATGGACAAAGTGATCGTCTATCTTGACAGGGACGTCAGTTACTGTACCTTCGACCTGTCGGAATGTCTGATCTGCCATCTGGAGCTGAATATATGTTGGGTTTAAGGGCATGGTTCCGAACAGAAGTTCATAGGTGACCTTAGCCATTATGTTGACGCCCGACCCAGTGTCGCAAAGTGTCTTGTAGAAGTGGGACCCATTAATGGAGCAATAAATGCTTGGCATACCTGGGTCGTCCTTCTTAGGCAAGAACGGTGACTTGAGTTGGCGATCTTGACCTTTGTGCACGGCAGTGACCATCTTAGCTGTCTCGGTCCATACTTGCTTCTTGCTCTTGTTCCTCCTGTTGGTCCTCTTCCTTGGTTCATATTGGGGTTGCTCTGGGATTTGTGTGGTCTTGTTCTTGAAGGAAAACGTTTCCTTCCTCCCCTTGATGTAGAAACTGATCTTGGCAGCACTAGCATAGATGACAGCTCCCGCGGTGTTCAGGAATGGTCTTCCTAGGATGACGGGAGCCCTCTCATCAGAACCGGTCTCTATCACTACGAAGTCTGCTGGAGCGTACGAGGAACTCACTCGGACACAGATGTTCTTCAATATTCCTCTCGGGAAACTCAGTGTCCTATCTGCAAGCTGCAAACACATGGTTGTTTCTAATAATGGTTGTGAAAAGAGTTTTTCATAGAGTACCCTGGACATGATGTTGATGCTGGAGCCAAAGTCACAGAGTGCTTCTGGGAAGTCTCGCATACCGATGGAGATCGGGATGACGGGGCGTCCTGGATCGCCTCTCTTGACCGGCAGACGGTCAGTACTTACTTCCACGATAGGGTTACTCCAGTAATCTCCTGCATCAAACATGTCTACAAGATTTGCAGATTCTAGTCCTTCCGGTTGTGATGGTATACCGGGGTTAGTAGCAGGAACAGCAGCAGCTATTTGATTCAACTGAGATTCAATCATTTTATTAAAGCTAATCTGGTTCTTGATGGCAGTAGAGAAATTATCCATTCTATTATTTATATTTTTCTAGTATTTTATCATTAGATGCCAATTTCTTAGACAGGTTATCCATTAGCTTTCCTTGGTTGGACACTAACTCTCTGAAAGGTGGATAATTATTATTATTATTGAAAGAATTGTTACCTTGGTAATTACCTGAGTAGTTAGGCCTCTGTTGATTCCAACCTTGATTCTGCTGAGGACGGTTGTAGTAGTAGTAGTTGTTGTTGATGTAGTTCACGTCCTCCAGCAACTCAGGACAGTGATTGCCCGAGTGTCCAGTACCTCCACACTCCTCACAAGTCATGTGGGAGTCGTAGACGTGCATGACTTCTTTCTTTTCTCCAGCTCGATCATCGAGCTTCTTCATGAGTAGGTCTAGCTTGGCAGACAACATGTCTACCTCCTTGAGCTGGTGCATACCTCCACCTCTCTTGCGTGTCTGAGTTCTTTCTTCATTCCAACCTTGGTTGGATGCCATCTTCTCCACAAGAGCTATGGCTTGAGGTATGGTGAGTGATAGGAATGCTCCTCCAGCTGCAGCATCTATGGTTTCACGGGCACTGTTAATGAGCCCATGATAAAATGTCTGCATCAACAGCCAGCTTTCCATTCCATGATGGGGACATTCTAGGATGTAGTCTTGGAAGCGCTCCCATGCTTCTGGAACGGATTCATTATGTTGTTGCTGAAAACTTGTAATCTTCCCACGGAGAGCATTGGTCTTGCCCATGGGAAAGAATTTGGCCAGAAAGTTCGTAGAGCAGAGTGCCCACGTAGTGTTCTTCTCCTTTGTAGCGTAGAACCACTGCTTCGCTCTCCCCAACAGTGAGAATGGGAAAAGGCGAAGTAGTATGGCGTCTCTGGGGACTTCAGCCATGGTGAAAGTGCTGCAGATCTCCAGGAAGTGTTGAAGATGAGCACTAGCGTCTTCATGTGGCTTCCCACAGAACTGGTTAGCTTGCACCATGTTGATGAGCCCTGGCTTGAGCTCAAAGTTCTTGTCGATGGCCGCGGCAGGTCTAGTGCGGATGTTGTCCGTAGTGGGAGCTGAGAATTCGCGGATCGTCTTGTTCGCCATGGCTTCGAATTCAGTCGACAAATTCCGGATGAAACTTCGGCGGTTTTCGGATTTGGATGAAGCTTTGTGCTGAAGTGTTGACGATGTCTTCTTGAGCTTAGCTCTTGTTCTTCTGAATAAGGCTTCGGGATCGTCAACAAAGTTTTCTGGAAGATGTCTTCTATTCATGCATCACCCTGCAATAAATAATCAAAATGGAAAATACAGGGGTAAAACTGTATAAGAGAATTGATAAGCTCGATCAGATTAGTGATGCAAATGATGACTCAAAGTTCCATATTCATTCCTACTTAGTAATCAACCTTCCCCGGCAACGGCGCCAAAAATGCTTGTTGGGCATTCTTAACGTCACTACCAAAAGTAGACTTAGTTTTCTAATTCTGATAACGGCGCCAAAAATGCCAAACCTATCCCTCATGCCACTTAAGCCAAGTTGTCATCCCCAGCATGACACGAGAGACGCGGTATTGAAATATGCAATTGCTCATCAAGATAAATAATAAAAGGGATCTGCAAGCGCACAGATTAATACCGATGTAGCATTTTAACCGGGAAGTATTTCAGGTATCGTTATTTATATTTTTACCACTGGAAAGTGATTTCTAAGTATCATGGTTGATAATGGAATGAGAATATGGAACTGAGTACACATCATTGCATGTATAACCGAGAGTATTTATCAATCTCTTTATACAGGTATAAATGTCACATTAAGTAAAGGTAAAGTGATAATGGTGACAAAGATAATTAATCTGATCAGCTAGCCACATATAATAATGATAAGCACCTCAACAGATATTCTAGCAAGTCATTAGCATGGAATTAGGATGAACTACAAAGATATTCCCTAAGTTATTATTAACTATAAAGTCTAGCATATCATAGTTAGTGCAATTATACTTGGCAATCATGGTGAGAAAAGACTATATCCATGCATAGTGAATATTAGCAAGGAAGATGAAGAACATAGCAATCACTCCCCTGTAATAGTGTTGCTCTGCCTGCCCTATACACGAGAGGGGGACTATATAAGAATCAACGAAGCTGTCACTATCGCGAACTACCCCACAATCCGGCATATAGGGTGCAATCGCAGATAAATACGGTATAGACACCACGTCTACACAATAGTTATCATTCACCCACTGTACACATGGATAAACGCTATACGATCCTAGGCATGTATATAATTCCAATCTAACTAAGCCAAGCATATAACTATGATAAACTAAGAACAATATAATTGCAAATATAATCAAGTAGAGCAAAGTCATAATTAATATATTGAAATAGAACAAAGTCATATTCATAATATTGAAGAACAATGATGAACAATTGAAGAACAAGAGAGGAATTACCAAGAATCCTCTTGACAGATCCGGGAACCAATCGAAGATTGACTCCTTCTAGTTCTAATCCTATGTAGCTATGCTAACTAGAGATCTAGTTGATGTGGTGGCTCTAGGGCTTGATCAGAGGCTCTCCTCCTGAATTAGGGTTTGAAGTATGAGACGAGGGCCTCTCCTCCAGGAGCAGGGGCCTTGCTTATATAGCCCTTTCGGATGAATCTGGGCCGTCGGATCAAACCGACATTGAACGGACGGTTTTCCTTGATCCTCTAGGTCGGTGGAGCATAATCCTCGAGGCGGAGCCTGATTGGTCCACAGGAGGGGGCGGGCGCCCTGGGGACTAGGGCGGGCGCCCTGTCTCCGGCCCCGTTACGCCTCCCGTTCGTTCCCGTGGCTTCTGGAGTCTTCTAGATGCAAGATAATTACGTGTTCGGTTAATATCCCGTCATTAATTCGACATGTGGGCTTTTCTTCCGTATTTCCTGATAACCCCCTACAGAAATAGATAAACAGCAAAACTCGTGGAATTCTGTCAGATAAAACCCTAAGTCTAGGTGTTGGTTTCATTTAGATCCTTTTCTCTATTTATTTGATAGTTATAATTGATACTTAAGGACCGTCAACAAAGGCCAAGAAACCAAAAACGAAAACAGCAAAAGGAGACCGCGCTCCCGCAAGGCGAGGAGCCGGATTTCGGCGGACCATTCACGCAGGTGCCGCGCACCCGCGCCCTTCGCCCCGCCCGGCCCGGCGAGGCGAGCACGTGTGGACTTCTCTTACTCCTCCTCACACTAGACTTGAGGAAGTGGGAAGGACTTTCATATTTAAGTATGACTACCTCCACTTCCACAAGTAAGGTGGTACTAAAGAGTTCCCATATCCCCTCTTGCTCACATGAATGGGCCTTTGAGATTTATTAGGAATTTCACAATTGGTTTTTGGGCCAAGCCCATATAAATTCCAACACAGTACGTGCTGCCGCAGGAGGCCCGGAGACATAGCGTATCTTCTCGATGGTGAAGCCTCCCACAAGCCACTAAACCTGCAACAGGCATGGCGAAGCACGCAATGGCCAAAATTTAGTTTGAGGTTACCTTTAGATTAAAATTAACAAAGACACAGCTACATGCATACCACCAGTAATCTAAAGCGGAGGAACAGCGTGGACGTTCCGAGTTGGTGGGGAATCCGCGTGTGGCAAGGACGACATCTTGGGCCGTCAGCCCGTCAATCATGACGACGACGTGGAGAGGAGCTATGGAAGGAGGAGCCGATGAGGAAGTGAGGAACTGTGGTGATGTTACGGCCGTCCACACAGCTCACGAGCGTTGTCCCGCTGACAGTGACAATGGACAAGTTTCTGCCGCTCTTAGGCCATGTTTAGAACAGTTTAGTTTCAAACGGCCGTCCACACAGCTCACGAGCGCTGTCCCGCTGACAGTGACAATGGACAAGTTTCTGCCGCTCTTAGGCCATGTTTAGAACAGTTTAGTTTCTGCCGCTCTTAGGCCATGTTTAGAACAGTTTAATTCCAAGCTAAGATTTCTTGATAAGCTGATTTTCAAATAAGCAAAGCGGGAAGAAGCTAATCTTTTGGCATTCTGATTCTCGCCCACGACATGGCCGACGGGGAAGATGACGAGGCCCGGGCCAAGGGTGCGGAGGCAGCCGGACTTCTCCGTGCCGTCGCCACCGCAGTGCCCTCTCATCGGATCTCATAAATTCTAGAGCATCTTGATGAATGCGATTTCTTATTTTAACATTATTGTAAATAAGATAACAGATAGATGATAGAAATAAAAACTTTGCAAAATTCAATAGAAAACAACATAATTGGTATTTTACCATAGTAACGCACGGGCATTTGTGTTAGTCTATACCTAATAATAAAGAGGCAAAATTTCTCACCTCTTTTTTTATCCGTCCATTTTCTTGGTCCGTATCCCTCTAACTAACAGAAAATGGAGAGTTTCTTCCATCCGGACTTGTATATATAATAACCCGTGCTTATACAAATTAGAATAGTTCTTGTCTAGCACAATACGGAGTCTGATTCCAAACCACTCATATAGATTGGAATCCTAATCTAAATAGATCTATCTCTCTGATTAAACCTGAATAGGAATCCTAATTCAAATTCCTTTTCAATTCCTTTTTCAATTTTCTTTTATGTTCTTTTATTGCTATCTTTTCCGTCATACATCCAGCACCTGTCCAATTCTATTTTCTCGTTTTTACTTTTTAGGTCCGAACGGGATCCTATCCTACTCCTATTCGGCCATTAAACTAAAAATACTTTTCTAATTTTATTGTTTATCATGTCCGAACGATCCCCGTCCAACTCCAATTTGGCTATTGACTAAAAAAGAGTTTCTATTCTGTTTTTTTATTTTATTTTTTTATCCAAGTTATATCATATTTTTTTTTCCGATTTCACCTCTACGTCCCAACGTCCGAGTTCTAATTCTGATTTTTGTTTCCAATTTCGTGTTGTTGGTCCGAACATCCAAGTTTCTATTCTGATTTTTTTTCTAATTTTACGTTGTTGTTCCGATGGTTGGAGTTAGTTTTTTTTTTGCGATTTCAGGTCTGAAAGTTCTGAGTTCCTACTCATGTTTCTTTTTACCAGTTTTGCCTCTCCTGTTCTGACGGATCAAGTTCGGACTTTGTTTTTTTTTACGTCCCATATTCCAAAACGGTTCTGGCCGTTGTTTTCTTTTTACGTCCCATATTCCAAAACGATTCCGGTCCGTATATATATATGTGGAAAACAAACAAAAAGATATATCTCTATCCATCCGTGTAGTTATCTAACCTATTATATGTTGTTTTTTAACATATTATAAAAAGGCACAATTCCTCTTCACCCGAATTTCCATCCATTTCTCACTCTAATAGGCTCCACTGATCGTCATATGCTCCTCCAATCCAGACCCCTCTTTCGTACAGACATCACATGGCAAAAAGTAGCCCCATGAAACCACATATCTTCATAAGACGTAGCCAGTAGGAGCCTAGGACACAATTCAAAACAACAAACAAAATTCGAACTCAAGTGCTAGCACGCCTTTGTCTTAAACGTGTTGGGTTTTTGTCGAAACTCTGCCCCGATTCATATTAGCTATCGCAATAGTCTTCTCATTCCCTAACACCAGCCCTATGGCCTGTGCTCTGATTGGCCTTCGGCTACTGCTAACAAGTTTTTTTACTTGAGCACACAACATGGTCATGCATGAAAGTATATATTCGACATGAAAGCATGGCCTACGACATGCTATCAGTGACGCACCAGGAAGCCACAACTGCCACTATCGCGCACCCGATGTGGAAGGAAGAAGCAATGTTCCGCTTCTGACAGACAGTAGAGATGATGATATAATGCCACCTTCATCGGCAGCTACGCAACCCTCAATAGCTCGGCTGCCACCGCATCAGGATGCTACGCAGCCGCCGCCACAATGACCAAGTTGGGCACAGGTCGTACAAACTCCTCAGCGAGCTCTTACGCCAAGCAATCTCGACGTGTAGTAACCGGCAATGCCAGTGAAGCCATATTGTCATTTCTTCCCTTTTGCTTGTCCTGCGGATCCTATGTAAATGTAGCATGAGAATGTTTTGAGAAGATTATATATATTTTTTCCTCCGTTCCAAGCCATATTGTCATTTCTTTCCTTTTTGCTTGTCCTACGCATCATACGTAAATATAGCATGAGAATGTTTCTGGAATATTATATTTTTTTTCTAGTATCTATACCTAATAATAAAGAGGCAAAATTTCCGCCAAGATTTTTTTTCACCTCTTTTTCTTCCACTCCGGGTTCTATTAATCTATATTATACCTAATAATAAAGAGACAAAATTTCCGCCAAATTTTTTTTCCACCTAGATACCTAGATGTAAGATGTAAGACTTCTGCTAAACCAAGATTACATGTAAGATGTAAGACTCCTTCTAAGGCAAGATTCAATCTTAAATACGTCTATTTTAGGAACATGACTCTCCCTCTATAATAACCGTTCGATCTAGACGCCGTGCTATACGACCTCTCCATCATCCGTGATCTTACATGGGCAAGATTCAATCTTAAATACGTCTATTTTAGGAACATGACTCTCCCTCTATAATAACCGTTCGATCTAGACGCCGTGCTATACGACCTCTCCATCATCCGTGATCTTACATGTTTTTTTTTTAGAAAAGACCGTGATCTTACATGTAAGATATAAGACTTCTAACGTGATACGTTAAGCACGATGGAGATCGAGTAAAAAGTTGCTTTCAAACCCAACCAAAAATCGGATGCAAGACGAACATGGAAAAAAAAACTAATTTTCCTTTCCTTCGGAGAGCAGTTTTTGGGCGGTGAAAAACGGGAGGCTCTTCCCGCAAGGACGAGAGTCCTGTTAGGAAAGTGCTGCCTCCCTCCCGTAATGCCCTTGCTGTGAATTTTTTTCCTGATAAAATAACTCTGATTTTTCTTATAAAGATAAAGATAAATAGTAATATAATATTATGAGTTTTTAAAGTTTGATATTTACTTAATATAAACAAATATTTCTACTCCCTCCATGTTGGTAAAAGAAGTCGTTTTAGACAACGACACGGTTTCCAAAGCATAACTTTGACTTTATTTTTCTATAAAAATATTTATTTAAAAGTGATATATGTATACTTTTACGAAAGTATATTTGAAGACAAATCTATTCATATAGTTTTTACATTTCCAAACTCAATAACTTAAAAGTTATTCATAATTTATATTCTCAATGTTTGACCCAAACCTTGTCCAAAACGACTTCTTTTACCAACATGGAGGGAGTATCAAGTTGTTGATTTTAATTATAAATAAATTATTAATATGACATGAATTAGTCGATGATCTAACTAATCAATCTGTAAACTCAAATCTTGAGCGGTTTCATGCTCAATCTAATCAAAACAAATGTTTCTCCAAGTTGTCTGCACATACCAATGCAAATCTCTAAAATGTCTACATATACCAGTACGACTTTCAACAAAGACTGACATGTGGAAACTGAAACACGACAACTAAATGTTAAAGTTACATATTTTTATGGATTCTTAAAAAAATCACATAACTTGATATCTAAATCTATAAACACATGAACAGTAAGTATAAAAACTAAAGTTATGATACTTTGCAGGTAAATATTTCGTTCTTTACAATGGAAAAAATGTATCAAGGTTGTATTTTAATTCAATACATAATTCATAGGATATTATCAATATTAACTTATATTGTAGATATCAAAATCATCATAAAATAAATAATTTATATTATAGATATCATGATCATCATAAAATAAATAACAGCTTTAATTATATAAAAAGATAAATAGTAAATAGATATGTAACATTGTCATCCTTGTTTTTATTAACGAGCCGTTTGTGACTGTTGCAGCAACCACTCGCAACATCAAAAGTAACCACTATAGAAATTAAGTTATTGCGGCCGTTGTAGTTGTGCAAAGAGATAAAGCAAACAAGTTAAACGTTTGATAGCTTTTTTTCCCGTTGCAACGCACGGGCATGTTTACTAGTCTATACCTAATAATAAAGAGGCAAAATTTCCGCGTAAGATGTAAGTAAGACTCCTACTCAACTAAGATTTACATGTAAGACTAGGTTGATACTAATCCAAATAGATCAAACTCTAACTCGCTTTATTGCTGCCGTAAAGTCTCATATTTTTCACACGTCCTTTTTTAAATAGAGTTCTCTCTTTTGCCATGGACTTTAATTTTTTCCTTGTATGCCCACATGCATCTAAGGCACTAATCCAATCCATTGATGAAGAAGCCAAGGTATGCCGGGCAAGCCAAAGAAAGCTCTCGTCTGCCGGGTTGCCGGGTTGGTGCGGCGTCGCCCTCGCTCCGTCGTTGCAGCGGCCGCCCCCATCAACAAATGCGACTCACGGTCTCAGCACAGTTCCGATCCCCACTCCCCCCGCGTGCATTTGCTTGCACGGTTTGCCGAGTCGCTGTCGCGTCCCGCCGTCGTGCAGCCGAAAGCGCCTCGCCATCGATGCTTTCGGCCGCCGGCTAACGGCAACTGCAACTCCACGTACTGACATGAGGCATGCAAGGTGTTGGCCATGGGCCGTGGCCCATCCAGGTCCAGGAGGCAGGAGGCGAGCGTCCGAGCGAGAGCGCCCCCGGCCGGCCGTCCCGGCGGCCACATCAACGGAATCGAATCCCCCTGTCCCCAGAACGGAAATAAAGCGTCGGCGTCAGATCAAACGTGCGCGCTAATACTAATCCAAATAGATCAAACTCCAACTCACTTTATTGCTACCGTGAAGTCTCATATTTTTCATACGTCCTTTTTTTGATAGAGCTCTCTCTGTTGCCATGGACTTCAATTTTTTCCTCGTATGCCCATATGCATCTGAGGCACTAATCCAATCCCAAGATAATTAGGATGCAAAACATATATCACGTACATAAAGTCCTTGTTGTTTACGTGAGAAAAGACAATCCTATGCATGATACTTTTTCAATCTCACGTGAGTTCTTTCCTGGTTGTTCAGACCCTCGATCAGCAAAGCAAACACCGCTAGGCTACCACGCTGCTCAACCAACACAGGGCGCCGTCAGGCTGCCAACCGCCCATCACAAACACATCGCCGTCCGGCTGCACTCCTGCATCGTCAAGTCATACGCGGAAGGCCCCTCGCAGGACCGGCCAGCAAAAGCAGCTACGCTCGTTCGTTGGTGCCCTGAACTAGGTGGGAACTCAGTTCTTCTCGGACTTGTTGTCTGGTCTATAGAGACGAATCAAGTAGCCCCGCTCCTATTTCTCTACTTTCTTTCCTGATCTGCGGCAACTTAGTCGACAGAGAAGGCTAAAGCAAATAAGGTTTCAGGCAATCCCATGTTCAATCAGGAAAAAAAACCACAATCATTTTCCAGCAACCTAAATGAACGTAAAAAAAACCCGTAGCAACGCACGGGCATATTTATTTACTTCTATACCTAATAATAAAGAGGCAAAATTTCCGCGTAAGATGTAAGTAAGACTCCTACTCAACTAAGATTACATGTAAGACTAGGTTGATACTAATCCAAATAGATCAACTCGAGTAAGACTCATACTCAACTAAGATTACATGTAAGACTAAGTTGATACTAATCCAAATAGATCAAACTCCAACTCACTTTGTTACTGCCGTGAAGTCCCATATTTTCCACACATCATTTTTTTGGATATATTAACTAAAATTGTACATGTATATAAGTGCAATTCTTGACATGACTCTTACTCAAAACGTGTGGTAATAAAATTAAAATAAATCGTGTCTAGGAGCAATGGCGCAGAGTCTGACTCCAAAATAGATCTTTAGGAACCAAAGCTGAGTCCTCGCCAGTTACATATTTTTTTCCAATTTGTTTTCATATTAGGATGTATTAGTAGCAAGGTTCCCCGCATTATAACCTTGTTTTACACGTATTTGTTTTCCCTCTTCCGCCCTCTTTCTCCGTAGAGACGTACGGGTCCTTTTTTTCTGGTTTCCCTTTTCGTGAATGTCCATGTCTCTATTCTCCATTCCATTTCATCCCCGTTCTATACTTCTTTTTGTTTTTTTCCTTCTCTGGAGTATTTTATTTGTTCATCGCAAAAAAAGAGTATCTTATTTTTTCTTATATCTCTACCTCTACCTATATATATCTATATCTATACATATACATATTATAAATTATAAATCTATATATAATAATAAAGAGGAAAAATTTCTCACCTCATGTTTTTGGTTTCTCTCCCCTTAATTTGGTCCGGCCCTTTTTTTTGCCCAAACGTCTGATAAAATAAAAGTCTTGCCGAGTCCGACAACAATACAAATGTACGTCTCTCTACATACATATACAAAGTCTTATTTTCTCGTTTTCTCATGTAATGTGTTTGTCCCCAACTCTGCCAGGTACCAGAGTCCTAATTGGTTTTAAGTAGATAACAGTTTAAACTTGGATAGGTGTACCAAGGTTGGGTACGTGTGCTTTGAATTGTGCAGAGGTGTACCAAGGCCATGTACAAGAGTCCTAACAGGAGTCGTGCATCAATCAAATCAAATCAAATCCAATCCAAAACGAAATCATGTACGACTCCTCAGGCATTGAACTTGCCTCTATACAAAAGCATACGCTTTTTCTGTTGCCGGTTGCCGCTGCTATAGCAAGGCATAGCAAGGCGCGATAATATTGGCTTTGGGTTTGCTCGCAACCGGTGGGGTGCTGTATCCATATTAGGAAAGTCCATTTAGTATTGGCACGGTCGGTGGCACGCGGTATGCATAGGAGTAGTTTAAATCCACGCTCCTTTGTGCATATATGGTTTATTATTTTTTTATACTGAACATGTCTGGTATGTATCATCTGGATGGCCATACTATTTAGATTGAGAAGATACATGGCACACAAAAATGTGAATAACCACTGAGTACGTTTTCTCGTAACACACGCATGCACTAGCATTTATTGCTTTGGAATTTATTGATATATGGTTAGGCCAAGTCCAATTAAGTCAAATAAAAATAGCTAGCTCTTACGCATCCCGTTGCAACGCACGGGCATGTTTACTAGTCTATACCTAATAATAAAGAGGCAAAATTTCCGCGTAAGATGTAAGTAAGACTCCTACTCAACTAAGATTACATGTAAGACTAGGTTGATACTAATCCAAATAGATTAAACTCTGTGTAAGATATAAGACTCCTCATGAACCAAAATTACATGTAGTACTAGAGAAGGAGATCAGTTACAACGCTTATACGCCTCATATATGCATCAGATACGTATCTAGGCCGTACTGCAAATTTTGGATACGTACGGGTCCGAACATAGCTGGATCAATTGGATATGATCCATGAAAGCAAAACGGCCCAACTTTCCTCCCACGCGTGAGTTAGAGTTACCCCGTAATCTATCCTTCCCCTGGCCGCTGGCAGAACCAAGCCGCATCTCGCGACTCCCGATCCAACTCCCATTGGCGACTGGTGGCCGGAGGGTGGCGAATGTCGGCGAAGCCCAGCGGTGGGGCAGGGAGCTGCTGGCAGCAAACCGGCGAGTCGATGACACAGTCGAGCGACGAGCGGCTGCTGCTCCACCCTCTCCGGCTCTCCCAGCTCCTAGCCCGGTGGCCCCTACTTTGGCTCCTCTCTTTACTGTATGCATGCACGTCCATTCGTTTGTTGGTCGGTGGACCACACGACTACGGGCGTTATGTGAGGGTATCGACGGCGAGAGATGGATATATTGTTACGGGTTCTCAAACAACGTCGTGAAACCCCATATTTTACTAGCAACACATGGGCAATATGAAAAATAAAGTTATGATATATTTATAAGTAAATATTTCTATGTTTTGCAATGGCAGAAAAATCTATCAAGATTGTATTTTAGTTTAATACATAGGTTTAATATGACATTACCATTTTATTGTTAACATTAATTTACAATATGGGAGAAATGGTCATAAAAAATATAGCTTTTAAATAAATTTATAGAAAGGGTATAACATAAATACTATATATCATTCCTGTTGTCTAATATTTTTTTTTCTTTCGTTGTTGCATAGAAACAAAAAAAAAATTGCCCCAATTTTACTCCTATACCAATTACAGAGTCCGTATAGGGCTATTATGGTCCTTGTCCAAATAGGACTACATACAACTTCTATACCAATTGCGGAGTCCGTATAGGACTATGGTCCTTGTCCAAATAGGACTATGTACAACGATTCTGCCACTATATAATGAAATCAAATACTGCCCTAGGGAACACTCCTCCAATTTTCATCGTCAAACTGTAGTAGACGCAAAGAAATCAACATCATGAATATCAACGTTGATCATATGATGAAGAGCGACAGACCAATTGCTCTCAATGAAGCCCATACTCTACATCAGGAAGACGCCAGGATTGATGCCCGTGAAGATATGATGTACATGCAAGTGGTGGCATAGAGGCACTTGAAAACCAGATTACAAACATTGATGCACTCGGTGAAAAAAAGAATTGCATGTAGGTAAAATTACTTCAATATTGCTTTTTTTCTCTATTGCATCCAGGGAAAACATGGCACTATTCTTATTATACAATCTTTTTAATCTACAGATCCAAGGAAAAAAGGAAGAGAGAGAGAGAGCGCGCGGTATGCATAGATGACCAATGAAAAAAAGCAGGAAAAACTAAAAGGCACCGTGAAGCAAAACATGGATGTCATGGTGATCGTATAATAAACTATAGTTTTTAAATTTTATAGAAAGAGTAAAACATAAATAGACATGTATGATTCTTATCTATGTTTTTCATTAGCATTTGATAGCTTTTTTCTCCCGTTGCAACGCACGGGCATATTTTGCTAGTAATAATAAAGAGGCAAAATTTCTCACCTCTATTTTTTTTTGTCTGTCTTCTCCCTAACAACCGGACAGATGATTGATACGGAGTATGATTTTAAGACATATTGGGATATACTACTGCTGTCCGAAGTCTAATCTAAATCCAAACTCAACCAAATCACTTACGTACGTGTTCGATCAGGACATTGGATTTGTTAACCGAATTAAAAAGCACTCCTCCGTGCATCTCAATAAAATAAGAACCAACACCTTCCTGTGAGGCCGTGACAAGTTTACAAGCACATCTACGCCGCCATCACCTGTTGTCTTCATCGCCGATGGCAAGGCACATGTCGACATCGACGACGGTGACGATGTCTACGTGCACCCATGTCATAAAGCATGGCTTGCATGTGTTCGATATCTTGGGGGTACATCGTACACAAGGCCAAGGGTGTGCGGCAGCGGTTTCTCCATCACGTCCGGCACCTTCTCGATCTATCAGCGGCCACGACTGGAACATCAGCTTCCTTCCCAACGCCATCTTAAGCGTTTACGACGGAGGAGCCGTCCAGCACTGCATCTCGGTCTATTTGGCTCTCATGAGCAAGGGCACCAAGGTACGGGCCTCCTGCGAGCTCGGCCTGGTCGACAAGACCATGGGGCCGCCGTCGCCCGTGCATAGGACACTGGAGCCAAGGGAGTTCCGGTACAGCGACCACAGCATGTTCTTGCTTCTTCCCGCAGACTTCTCATTGTCCACTGCAACATCGACGTCATCAAAGAAACACCGGGTACGTGTCCACGAACATATATGTGTTGGAATTGATCTTCCACCAAGATGGCCCAACGGCCACTTAGGCTTTGACTCGTGCCCTGATCGGGGGCGTCCAGCCCAAGCACGACTGGTGGGCCCCCGTCGCACAGTGCCATATAAGAGGGGGTGGGAGCCACTGGCTCAAAGCGAGAGGTTCACTGCTACTGCCGTCACCCACCGTCCTAACCCTAGCCGATCCCGAGGGTGGCACTGTCAGCGACGGGATGTTCTATCGTCGACTGCGACGTCCACTCCGCTTCCGGGGACGTCACTGCCATTCCAGCTCCGTCAAGCCCGAAGGTATGCACCACTGTCTTCTCCATCCTTCTCTCTATCTCTCCAGTGAATGTTCCATGAGGACTATTCCAAATAGAACAGTTTTCTCCACTGATCCACTACCCTAGATGTATCCAAAGGTAACTACCCGCTAGATCTACCACTGGACGATCTTAAAAGCACTAACAATGGTACCGGAGCTTGGTTGCTAGTGTGTAGATCTAGATGGGGGCAAAGAAAAGAAGAAAGAAAAGTACGACGGATCTCGATCCGGACAGAAGAGCAAACCCTAACCCTAACTGGAAAAGGAAAGGGGTCCTACTTGGGCTCCGCCCGGCCCCCTTAACACCGCCGGACGTCACCTAGACGCCGTGCGGAAAGTACAAACCCTAACCCTAGATTAAAGTGGAAGGGACCTACCGGTTCCTCACCGCTGGCTGTCGTCAATAGACGCCGTGCGGGAAGAAGTGCCTACGGGCTCAAAGGGCACCGACACGCAGACGTTCGACGACGGCATGCTCAGCCTCGGCGAGCATGCGCGCCGGCGAGAGCCCTCGCGACGGCGCCATCTCCTTCCTCCGGACATCTCGGGCACCTTGGGTGGCTGCAGCTCTTTGCTGTGAGAGAGGATGGGAAGGGGAAAAAGTTAAGAAAGACAGGGAGCCGGCGGGACTCCGGCGGCTCCATACGCTCGCCACCGCCGGCGGCCTCGGGCGGCCACCACCACCGCGAGCTCCGGCGTTTTCCTTCTGTGGTGCAGGAAAGAGAAAAGAAAAGGAGGGGGAGCCGACCGGCCTTGCACCGGCGGTGGCCTTCCTCACCGGCGCCGACGGCCATGGAGGCCGCCGCCGTTGTGCTGTGCTCGGCGGTGAAGAAAGAGAAAGGAGAAGTGAAATGTCTAGGGTTTTGGTTGAGCCGGCGACGAGCTTGTTTTTGTTACTCCGAGTTGGAAGCCTGACCGTCGGATGGTGTTGAACGGTTGGGATCAACCAGCAGAGGCTTGGGCCAGATCCGGCCCAGGCGGAGGGACGCTTTCCGGGCCCAGGCCCAGGTTGCCTGGGCGCGGGGCGCCGCGCTCTGCCGCGTCATAGGCCGCATGCCACTGGGCCGTGTGCGCTGCTGCGCGAGCAGGAGAAGAGAGAGCCGCGCGCACTGGGCCGCGTCTCCAGGCTGAACAGAGTGCTGGGCCTTCGGGCCGAAATGGCCAGTTGAACAAGGATGTTTTGAATTTAGTTTTATCCTTTTTGTCAGAAGTATATTTGAATGACATTTTGATGAAATTTGTATAGAATTTTGATCTCTATTCAATTTTGCACCAATGTGCACATTGTTTAGAGAATAGATAAGTAAAGAATGCTTCTGAAAAGTAGATAATTATTGTTGATTCACGTTTTCTGCCGCAAAGTTAAAGTTTATAGTCTTCTCATTAAATCCGAATCAACGCCGATGGAGGATTTAATTTGAAGAGTAATTATAGCAATTCAATGAATGATGAAAAGTTGATCCTCCAGTTAAAGTTGGAACCAACGGAAATTTTAAATTGGAGGAATAATCAGTTTATAGTTAAGATGAATTATAATATTGTTATTTTCTGACCAACGTTGATGATAACAATATTATAAGTTTATTTATGAGTTTAAGGTTAAAAGAAATTATGATATTGTTATTTTCTGACCAACGTTGATGATAACAATATTATAATTCTATGAGTTTTATGTTTAAAGTTTAAATCTCTGATGAATTTTGCATCAAAGTGAATAATTTTTCAGAGAATAGATGAGAGACAAAAGATGCTCCAAGAGCGAGCAGAATGTAATGTATTTTCATGTTTCCGCTGCAATGATGATGATGATCTTCATAATTAAATTCGAACCAATGGGATAATTTAATTTTGAAGAGGGTTATAAAATAATTGAGTTTTCATATGTTATTTCCATTTGTGCCCAACGGTGATGTGGAATTAATGTAGAAGAATGTTGTTTTATTCTCTTTCTGCCCAACGGTGATATAGAATAGAACATAAAGATTTAAAAGTTTAATGTGCATGTCTTTAACCAGACCAATGTAGGGTTATTTTCATGCTTATTATTGTTGATTATTGATTAATGTTTTCAGACAAAGAACTTCGTGCCTTTATTCTTGAAGGGTGAAAAGGAAATGAGCTGGGTACTTGTGACTCAGAAGATAAAAGTACAATTTTTATAGAAAGAAGGCCATTGTATAAGGGACTGCGGTCTCTTTAAAGAATGGCTTCAAAAGAAAAATGATTCTAGAATTTTGATCCAAGAAAGAAATAGAACAATAAGAGCTTAGTTTAAAAAGATGTATTTTATATACTCTTTAAAATAATAATAATAAGTAATATAATTTTAGTCTTAATCATCATGATTTGAAATGTAATAAGTGACATGCATGTTTAATTTGACCAACGTCGGATTAAGCATGTGTGACAAAGAGTATTTGGATTTATTTCTAAATTTGTTGATTGAATATGAGCCAATATTGACATTTATGTCCCTTCAAGAAAATTATCTCGCATGACGGGAAAAAGTTTGTGATAGTACCCGTATGACGGGAAAAGTTTGAGAAAATACCCGCATGGCGGGGTAAAGTTGGCATAGTACTTATGTTAATCAATCCTGCATGGCGGGAGAAATTTGACATAGTATTTATCCTGCATGGCGGGAGAAAGTTGTGATGACTCATGTGCTTTGAGTGTATTCCGCACAGGGAGAAAAGTTTAGGGTAGCTCTTATGCTATCCTAGTATAAGCTTAAGAAGAACAGAAAGTTACAGACGAACCTCAAGATAAGAATGACATGCAAGCATGACTTGCGAAAGTATTAATGATAAAAGACTCTGTTGAGTTCTTGAAGTGAAATGAGGAAAAAGTACTCCCAACTCTTGAAGTGAAATGAGGAAAAAGTACTCCCAATGAATTAAGAAATAATTTTATTTGCATGATGTAATCATGTGGATGAAGAAAGTAATCAAAGTTTTCTCATTCACAAGAGTTCTGGATATTTTTCGAAATTGTGGTAGAAAAGTTCGTACCACATTTCGAGGGGAGAAAGGTGAGATAAATTAAGAAAGGCAATTAAGAAAGATACTTCCCCATAATTCAGACATTGTGATGCATACTAAAGTGATCTTTAAAAGATGAATATGATCGTCGGGGATTAAGACGGTCATAATATCGATACCCCTAAAGTAAAGATATAGCTAAATTCATGGACCTTTTACAGTTCCAACAGAAAGATAGCATAGTCAGCCAGTATTTATACTGGACGTGTTCAGAGTTATTAAGACGGTGCTAAATGCGCCATATGAGTTCTAGCAGATTAAACCCAAAATAAGAAAGTTTAAAGACAGGACAATCTGGGGGAGCATAGTACAAAGAGACCTAACTCCGCAAGGAGGATGAATAATGTAAATAAGGATCTTGTTACACAGGACCTCGTAGAATCAATTGTCTTTTGACAATAAATATCAAGAAATGCTAGTAGCTAAGACCCCAGGAAGTCTCAAAGAATAAGAAAATCAGATATTTCTGATGATTATAAAGTCTATATTAGTGAAATTCAAATGGAGGGTAATCTCATCTAATTTGAAGAAGCCACGAGAGACGTTTACTCGTCCAAGTGGCAAGAAGCGAAGGAAGATGGAATAAAATTGATAATACCAATAATATTTTGAGATCTAGAATAAATTCCTAAGGAGCCAAAACAGTAGGCTGTGATGGGTCTACAAGACATAATGTGACTCCCAAGGGAATATTTAAAGATGTGGAGTGCGACTTGAATCAAAGATTTTTTGCGCGAAGCGAGTAAATAGATTACAATGAGTGCTAGTGGCACATCTTGATCTAATTTACATCAGATGAAAGTAAAGACAACATTTTCCAATGGGATTTGTATGAAATAATTACATGGCATAACCCAGAGGTTTTGTCATGAAAAGAAAGAATGTAAGGGATGCCACCTGTAGAAATCTCTTATGGAATAGAGCAAATCTATAGACAGTGGCATTTAAAGTTGAAGAGTCAATTAGAAATTTTGAGTTAAAGAGAATGAGAGGACAATTGCGTTTGTACAAAGCTATAGAAAGGGAAATTCATTTCCTAATCCTGTGTGGATGACACCCTAATTGTTAGTAGTGATGTCAATCTACTGCATGAGAAGAAGTTCTTGTCCTCAAGGTTCGATAAGAAAATTCTCGGTGAAATGTATCTCGTTAAACGAATTGAAATTCACCGAGATAGAAGAAAAGGGGTATTGTGACTATCGCATAGGCATGCTAAGAAAAGTTTCTAAAGAAATAAAGTACCTATACGGGTAAACCTACGCCTGTTCTCATGGTCAGGGGAATAGTTTTGAGAACTTTAATGTTCCAAAAAGTAATGTAAGATTGTTATAGATGGACGTCCTATATGCTTCGACTGTTGAAAGCTTAATGAGTACAAAGATAAGACCTTACCCTGACACAGTTTACGTATCCGGGTTGTTTTGGCAAAAGTCCAGTCCAGATATAGATCACTGAAATGGAGTTAAAAAGGTCGGCCTCATGCTAAAAAGAAAAGAACAAGTACTCTCAAGTAGTTGTGGGTACAAATGTTATATTTTGGCGAGATGTTTAGTGAAACCCACATAGTAGCTGACACTCGCAGTTGGAGTTTTATTATGGAAAAGCTCCAAAAGAAATAGTTCTAGTATCATCAGTGATGTAAAGTTATAATATAGCATGATATGAGGCTGAGGGACAGGCAAAATGGTTCAGGAACTTGTACCCGGAATTGATAATGGTTGTCAACAGCAATGACCATTTAAGTAGTTTGCTCCTAAGACAACGAATCAAGTGTGCTGCCAAACACATTGACGTTAAAGTTATACGTTGTAAAGGAGATAGTCCGGAATCATACTGAAGGTATTGTATATATAAGTTGCAAGAAAAGCTGGATCCGCTTACCAAGGCTTACCACCCAGTGTGTTCAGAGAACACACAGTCGACATGGGTTTATGGTATAGCCTATGATTTCCGGACAATAAAGGGCCCAAAAGTTAAAGAATCTGTTTCAGATCAGAGATGTGTATTGTAGCTGTTAAATCTATCGGCGACTGACCGTGACGATGAGGCATGCTCTATACACTAATTTGTGATGAAACAAATAAAAGTGAAAACAATTAAAGTCAAAGTTTAAAGTTAAAGTATAAGATGAGATCAAGGGGGAGAATGTTGGAATTGATCTCCCACCAAGATGGCCCAACGGCCACTTGGGCCTTGACTCGTGCCCTGATCGGGGGCGTCCAGCCCAAGCACGGCTGGTGGGCCCCTGTCGCACAGTGCCATATAAGAGGGGGTGGGAGCCACTGGCTCAAAGCGAGAGGTTCACTGCTACTGCCGTCACCCACCGTCCTAACCCTAGCCGATCCCGAGGGTGGCACTGCCAGCGACGGGATGTTCCACCGTCGACTGTGACGTCCACTCCGCTTCCGGGGACGTCACTGCCATTCCAGCTCCGTCAAGCCCGAAGGTATGCACCACTGTCTTCTCTATCCTTCTCTCTATCTCTCCAGTGAATGTTCCATGAGGACTATTCCAAATAGAACAGTTTTCTCCACTGATCCACTACCCTAGATGTATCCAAAGGTAACTACCCACTAGATCTACCACTGGACGATCTTAAAAGTACAACAATATGTTCATGGGCAGGCTTGAGGCGCCTCCACCCCTGCAACATCCCGGAGCACCTCTCCAGGCTGCTGGAAACGGGGTGGGCGCGGACGTCATTTTCATCGTGGGGGCGAGACATTCGCGGCACATGAGATGATGCTCGCGGCGCAGTCACCTAAGCTATCTTTCAGGACGGAGTTGTACAGGCTCATGACAGAGATAAAGAAGCAGCATGTCGCCTAACATGGATGATTTTTGCGGACACGCTGACAATGATCCAGCACTTGCTTGTGGCTGCAAATAGGTACCATTTGGACAGATTGAAATTGATATACCAGGGTTGTGACCGTCTTGATCCGGGGAACGTGGTGACTACATTGGCTTTAGCTTATATCATTTAATAACTGCCCTAGGCCGAAGAATTTATGTTTTCATCATGTCGATTCATGCACTCAAGGTGCGTTTTTTCTCGTTTTCTTTTGCCTATATAGACTCAATCACGAAACTCGCCATATCTAATTGTAACAAAAACATGGACAATATGAAATTTAAAAGTTTTGATATTTACGAGTATTTTTTTTGTCTTACAATGAAAGAAAAAATATCTATCATGATTCTATTTTAATTTAATACACAATTGGTAGGACATTATTATTACTATTGTTACCAATATTAACTTATATTATATATTTCTAATTTTATACCGAAAGAGAAAAAAATAGACATGCAACATTTCCGTCTCTATTTTAGCATTAAGGTTTGATAGCTTCTCCTCTCCCGTTGCAATGCACGGGCATGTTTGCTATATGTTAAAAATTAAGCAAGACTCATTTTACCTCTATCTGGCATCATAGCATTTGTAGTTTTGGTATCCTCACATTGGGAAGGTCCTTTCGTGATCAAGGCAGTGACCTGACCAGGCTCCTACAGACTATGCGACATGGATGAAAGAGATGTGCTGAACTCATGGCACATTGAGCACCTCAGGCGATTCTATCCTTGAAGCGCTCGAACTCAAGTTATGTACTTTTCATTTCTAAATATTCAATAAAGTTTTATTCGTTCCAATGTTTCTTCGAATTGTTTTTTCTTCTTACATGCTTCCCATGTAAAAGCAATCCTGAGTTCAAACACAATAGAAAAGATGGCCCGTCATGCCCCGAACAGTCTATGTTGACGCTCGGATGCCTCCAAAAATGGCCCTGTCTCTGGTCCTTCCCTGCATGCGCACGAGCATCTGCCCTCTGCGTCATGGGTGGCCAGAAGTGGCTCTTTGGTGACTGCTTCATGCTCCCACCATGCACGAGCTCGGTGCTCTACGTCACGGACATTAAGCTAGCCAAAGCTAGAGACTCAGCTACATACTACTGCTCGAAAGGTTTATATCCAATATAAACATCACATCGCCAAAACACCAGGTGTTTAACGACAGTCGCCACGAACACCCGATATGTTTTAATACATGTTTTTCCTAATCTAAGAGGCACTACCCTCACCATTGCCGAACAGCTCGACGTCTTCGGCTAATCTCTTCGCTGGCTCCTTTGCCTCCTCCTCTAGCTTCGTAATCTTCCGCGCATTTGTACCTCGTGCGTACCCGGTTGCAACCCGCTGCAGTTCCACCGTCGGGTAATGTGAACACAACTGTGCGAGGGCATGAATGATGGCCCCATGAGCCATGCTACGAGCGAACTCCCTGAAGTCCGACCACGCATCACGACAGCGGTCGATGATCGACCGATAGGGACCATCTCCGGGCAGCCGAGCACCTTCAGGTTGCGGGAGGCCAATGTTGTCCAACACAGGTCCTATTCCTACTGCGATCACTTCTATCTGGTCCTCCCACTTCTTCACTTGTTCTATCAACACCTGGAACTGCGCTTGCGACTGGTGACGATACTCTGCACACAATGTTGCAACAATCACAACTTTTTACTTTTCACCACCAATAAAAAGGAAAGGCAGACGGTGAGGCACGAGGCCTGGCTCGTGGTGAAGTTTCTCAATGGCCTTCTCGGCCTTTTCTTCTGCCTTGTCTCCGACCTCAGTGAGCTAGGCCACGGCCTCCTGGGCTAGACGGAGCTCCACCTCCAATGCTGCGTAACATGGTCATGTGTCATACTCGGCACGTGACAAAAAAAAGAGGTGCTGTAACTTACATTTTTGACAGCTTGCACCACGGGTGAGCTGCTCGGCCATGGCCTGGCCCTCCGCCTCCATTTGTTGGCGCTCCTTCCTCAATGCCTTCGCCCTCACCTCAAGGTCCTCCTTTCGGTGGCATTCCTGCGGTAGGCGCATTTGGAGATCTGCCACAGTTGCATGCAGGTTCTCGTTCTCCTCCTATAGTGGAACCATCTCCTCTAACTGTTTTTGGCGCTGCTCAGAAACCTTCATGATGCTCTGCGCCAGGCAAAGAAAAAGAATGATCAAGGCTCAAAGGGGAACAATATGTCACTTTTTTACCCTCACCTCGATGTGTCCCATCATGGTCGTGAGCTCCATCCTGAGATTCTTTATCTCCGCGGTTGCCTCCCCCTCCTCCAGCGTCTCAAATTCTTCTCTGCATTGGATCACTGTGCGGACGAGCTGAGGGGGCGGCGGAGGCCCTCGAGGAATTTGTTCAACTTCCACGGCAGCTACTGGTGGAGGTGCCCTTCTTCGCGGCACCCAAGCTCGGGTAGTGTCCCCAAGCACCATACCCCCCACTGAACCAGTTGGGGACGGATCCGAAGCCATAGGTGGAGCTCCCGCTGCACTGCTTGTACTGTCTCCTGTGGTCATCGCTGTAGACGCCTGTGCATCAGCCGACGTGGCGGTGTGCCACATCTCGTCTGTGCCAGGGTCGCCCTCTTCATGTAGCCCACCACCCAGGGACATTGGTCCTGCTTCTGGGACTTCAACCAATGTAGGAGTGGTCATCTCTGGCATGTGCGCAACCTCTAAAGCCGGAGTCGCTACGCCGGTCTCCACACATGCCTCTGCACTGGTCGGCACTACTGCGCCGGTACTTCCCTGGCCGCCAGTGACTTCCGAGGGTTGCAGAACCTCAGATGACTCCGCACTTCGACAAACACAGAATTGTCTCAGCGAGAGCTGTCCCATGCGTATGAATTTTAACAAAGAAAGAATAAACTTACAATTGTGATTCACAGTTCACAGCGTGAAATCGCCGCGCTTGTTCCGATCCGCCTTGCCTTGGCACCGATCTATTTGGTGCACTTGCTGCGGTTGCCGGAGTCACCCGAGCAATAGCAGGCCCCTCAGCGTCGGCCTATGTCATCACAACTGGAGGCGTGCTGCTAGCCTCGAGGACTGAAGGCCTTGCCCAAACAGTCGACGCCTGAGCTCCTTGGTGTGCGGTCGCCATGGCCTCCCGCGTTTGCCGCATTCCGCGCGTTTCTGTCCCACCAGGTGCAACTGCAGGCAGCATCGCAGCCCTATTGGCAGGATGCGCTTCAGCTTCGTCATCTTCTGACGAGCTCGTCACAATCATTTGTCGCCACTGAGGCGGAGCGGCTGCGCTGATGGTCACCGGCCTTTCCTCGCTCTAGGATGCCCCTGATGACTTCTTCCACTTTAGAGATGGCTCTTTGTCAGCGAGCCGCTTCCCTTTACGCTTTTCACGGCCGTCTGCCATCTGCTCATCTTCATCTCCTTTGCCCAAGATATCTGAGCCATCCTCGTTGGCCTCTGGGTTGGCTCGACGCCGGGGACTGCTCGGCCAAGCGTCTACTCCCACCGGCCAGGCCTCCGATGGAACTGACGAGAAGTACATAGCTCGGTCCTATCCATGAATCTTCAAAAAACATAGTGAGTACGGCGAAACAGATATATAGAGTAACTACAATATGAAAACGACAATCCATACCCGATGAGGCAAATTCCCCACAATGAATGGGCGCTGTGGATCTTCGATCCTACAGCGTCCGACCAGGTTGAACAATGAAGTGACCCATGCTTCGCTTCTTCCCGATCGATGTCCTCGAGGACTTCACGCATCCCATCAGTGTCCCCCAGAACTAAAAACTGAGGTGTGCTCTTTCCTTGCAAGGTTGGACTCGACGAAGGACGAAGTTGGATGCCACAATGACGCCATCCAACCTTCTTCGGTCTATGAGCTGAAGGATCTCCCTCACTTGCTCCATGCCGTTCGCATTCGGTCTCTCTGACCACTTCGCGCTGCTTACAGGGATCTGGTCAACATCGCAGGCTACGACACGCTCTTGCGCTTGTGACATGTAAAACCACCTCTGCGCCCAATACTTGACATTGGTATTTAACGGGGTGGCGATATATTGTGTCGCCATCCCATCCTGGAGCTGCCAATAAACACTCCCCACGATCCTAGATCTGGTTCCCCCGACGGTTTTAAGATGGAAGAAATGGCGAAAGAGATCAAAGTGCGGCAAAATGCCCAAATACGCCTCGCAGAAATGGATGAAGATCGCAACATGAAGGATCGAATTGGGGCCTAGATTGCATAGGCTAATCCCATAGTAATCAATAACGAGAAGGGATGAACCGGAGATCCAAATCCGTGATAAAAATACCCCTCGAACACAACAAGTTCATCACCACCGGGGGTAGGAAAGCACTCACCAGCCGCCGGGCGCCACCCCGCCGTCTCCCTGTCGGGCAGCACGTCGTGGACCACTAATCGGTTGAGCAACGCCTCGGTGCTCACGGACTCCACCCACTCCTCCGCGCGGTTGAGCTCGCGTGCTCCTCGGCTCGACCTGCCACGACCCCTCTTCGGCGCCATCCCAACGGGTCTGTTGGTCGAAAAGCTTGTGTGCGCGTAACTGCTGCAATGGCGAGGTGGCCACCAAGCGGAGCAAGTGCGAAAGGAAAGAAGAAGGCGAGCCAAACAAGAAAGTGAAGGAGGCACCGCTGGCTGCGGGAATTAATAGCAATCTCCCGCCTCTTCTGCTTCTAGGGTTTGTGGGAAACTGCGCGAAAACCGACGCTCCACCTTCTGCATTTCTCGCTGGTTTCATGGGCCGTTAGCTGGGCCGACGTGTTTGGCAACCGTAGTCAGCGCCCCACACAGGCCGCTTAAACGAGCAAGGACACAATAATTAAAAAGCGCATGTGCTGATATTTTCAACATGCTATTTCCTTTGTGACCCTGCTACAAGATTTCTTCACAAACTTCCAACAGGCTCAGGGACTACGTGTGTACATGTCATCTTGCGATGACTGTACTTATTTTTGCATTGGATCAGCACCTGAAGACTACTACTTTGGACCCTGACACCACGTGACTACTTCACCTACTATCAGGCTCGGGGACTAAGTGGGCACACTTCACCTCACGGTGAATGCGCTCATTTGGCAACTTTATCTTCTACAAGGTGACTAAGTCCCTCCGGATCGGCTACGCCAAAGACGCAAAGCGCTCTGCTTCGACGCCTGGAACTCAAGTGGGCACACTTCCCTCAAGAAGAAGACTCCAATTTTTTTACTTGAGCACCTTACATCCTTCTGACAAACCTTGACTTCGCCGAGACTGCTCTCGGCTGATGGTCGATCAGCTCGGACACCTGCCCCGACAGCTCGGCAGCCTGCTCAAATAGCTCACACACTCGCCTCAACAGCTCGTAGGCTCGCTCAAAGCTGCTCAAACAAGCTCGGCAAGGCGCTCTCAGAGGACACAAGGTGCTCGGGGACTAGCTGTGGGGGTATAACCCCCGGTATCTGCAAGACTGTACATGGGCCGAGTTGCCAAGGGAGGCCCAGCTCACAAGATGGCGTCGTGTGGAGCTCGGTGCAGATTGGCGTGTCCTGCAAGGCGGCGCACATATCCTTGACGATCAAGTAGAATCCGATAGGATATGTAGGATCCCGCGATATGTGTAACTTCCTATCTTGTATGCCGATCAGGATAGAAACAGCCGATCTGTAACCCTACCCCCGGGCTATATAAGGCGGGTAGGGATCCCTCTCGTTTTCATCTGATCATAAGCAATACAATCCCCAGAGACATAGGACGTAGGGTGTTACTCACGCCGACGGCCTGAACTTGCCTACATCACGTTCTGTGTCACCTCTAGTTCGTCTCTCACGCACTTCTACCGACTCATCTACTGCCGCGGGCATACCCCTTGGTAAACTGCCGACCGTATTTCGTCGACAGAACCTGCCCAGTTGGGTTCAAGTCCTCCACTTGGCTCGGGTGCTCGTATTTTTCTGGATTTATTCCAAGATTTAATGGCGCTATGCTTTCAGTGGTAGGCGACGTTCCCGTCGATAGCGAGGCGCTTGTGGTGACTTCGTGAATCTCGTGATCTGTCAGCTCAGTCATTCAGAGGTGCTCATAGGGCTAGAGTTTACGTACGTGTTTATAGGGTGAGTGTGCGTACGTGTTGTGGACGTCTACATTGTAATGTGTAATTCTAAAAAAAAGTAGATATAAATAGATAGATAGATGGATGGATGGATAGATAGATAGATGGAGTAGAGATATATCTGTTAGTGTTCGACTAAATAAAATTTCTAACCTTCTATTGTTTAACCCCTTCTTTAGCCCGTTTCTCGATCTGCTATTTATATTATATACTAGAACTAGGTAGTGTGCCCGTGCGTTGCTACGGGACAGTTAAACTTTTATACTAAAAACATAAGGATTGCACGATAAGATGACAATATTGTAAAAATAAATACCGACATTAAAGTGACATTTAATCCAAAAAGCGAAGTTCGTAAAATTAACACAATCACGGAGAGCACAACATCGTAGACACACAAACTCTACTGTACAGACCTTTCCGTGATGCAACTAAAATAGTATTATATATCGACAGAAAGAAATCTCCGATATCTATTTCTTTCGTGCGTCAATAAATCCTAGAAAAAGTTCCGTCATCTCCATACCATCCTGTACACATGTTTGAGTATATATGTAAATATTAGTGTCTGTCACATGGGTAATATTGTGTGTCTTCAAAATCTCTCACAAAACCTTAAAACGGCTTAGGCCCCACTCAGCCATCCCCACTTTTTTGTTATTAATTATTATTGTTTTTATTATCTATTCAGAGTAGGTCATCAAACAGTTTAGCACATAGTGTTTATTCTGTGCAACAGTTGAACAAAAACTGATCGTGGTGCCAAGTTTGCATGCATCACTGACCTTCACAACCGAGTTAATGGGATAGTAAACTGATTGTGGTGCCAAGTTTGCCTACATCACTGACCTTCACAACCGAGTTAATGGGATAGTCACCTCCTAGCCTTGGATCAATCAGTTCCTGAAGACCTTCCTTGGGGTTTGGCATGGTAAGTCTCCTCAAACTGTAAAAAGCAACAAGTAGATTGGAGAAATCAAACATAAGCCCACTCAAGATCAGCGTGCTTTACATTGTGTCCATTCTTTTCCTTTTCATCGACATCTAAACATGAAAATGCAACTCAAAATTTACTTGAGAACTGTTGTGGCCAAGGTAACTGAATGAAACAGGCTTAGAGGAATAAAGGTAAATTGATGTACAAGAGTTCTGATCGCCAGGACGAATAATTTCTTAATCCAATTGATGCAGTACCATACAGGTTGCAAACATATTCATTAACAACTTGGAGAATTGCATAATTGTAGCTGTGCACATATTCTGATTGAGACTAAGAAGTGCCAACTGCCAAGCATGCTGATGATCCATATGTTCTGAATATTTGGAAAACAATGGTAAAATTTGAAAATTGATCGGAGGGATAAATTACCAGATAAACCAGGCCTTATGCATTAGTGAATTCTGTTGATCGATCACAATAGCTTCTTTGGCTGAAAGAAGTTCATACTGGGCTATACCAAAAGCGTAGACATCTACCTTACGAGAAACCTCACCATATCGAGCATACCTGTCAATCAGACAACTCATTGGTACTGATAAAATGTAGAAGCAGCACTGGGATTGTAAATGGTAGTCTATCAAACTATACTGTGGTGTTATTTTGAGAGTGTGCACATTCATGCGAACTGAATAAATGAACAAGATACCCTGGATACTTACTCTGGAGGCATGTAACCAAATATACCAACAACTCGTAGTGATGGGAGTGACTACGATGTAGTTCCAATTTCTTAGAGTTTTGTCAATCTGAAATCAGCAACCTGCAAAGTACCACTGGTATTGCACATAAGATGGCTAAAACATGGAAAGCTTCATGAATGGTTTCAACCTTTGCTCGAAAATCTTTGTCTATCAGGATATTTGCAGACTTGATATCCCGATGAACAAACACTGGAACAGTGAGCTCGTGAATATACTCTAGACCCCTTGCTGAATCAAGGGCGATTTGCACTCTACTGGTCCATGAGAGAGGTTCATAACCTACAAGAAATATATGTGCTGGATACTTTAAGGAAAGTGCAATACAGTACTGCAACTGCAATGTGATACATTCAAATAGCAAAAGTTTACCAGTCTCATGCAGATGCTGGCTTAGGTTTCCATTTTCAATAAATTCACAATCAAAGAACAAGCAACTCTCAACACAATAACCAATCAAGTGCACCTGTGGGTACCAAATTATAATTAAAAATTATTCAAACAGGAAAACATCTGATAGTATGTTACATATTGAAGAAATATAATCTTCTGTGAACTCTAGTCAATTTTATTATTAACTTTCCGAGGAAGAAAGAATGTCATCTCCAACAGTACTGTTTCCCACCTGGGTTTTTTTCTCTGCTTCTTTGTGTGATGAGTACTGTTTTCTATTTGAAGTGTAATTGTTTCCGGCCATCAGCAGCAGCCGTCCTTCAGTATCATCTAGCAATAGTACCATTTCGCAACAGTAGCATGCTGTACAGTACCATGCAAGCAGAGCTGGTAGGTAGCAACATCATAACGTGGGAATGCATGCACTAATTTGCTGAGACAATTGATGGTAATTTGACTAATTTCACTGATTTTTTAGGCTACAATTTGCATCTGCTTGGGGAACGAATTTGCATTCAGGTAGATGAAGAACACATGGCTGCTACCCTGTTGCATTCCTTCATCTGTATGCACACCCATGTTCTGCATCGCCGGTGGGATCAGCAGATTTGCAGGCACGGCCAACAGGATCGCCGAGCAAGCAGGCACGCCGAGCAAGAAGGATCGCCGGGCAAAGCAGGCACGGTCAATGGGATCAGCGGCGGCACGAAGCCATGGTCCAGCACAGGCGGCGGCACCAAACCTAACCTCGGCGAGAAGAACAGAACGGCAATGGATCGATGGATTACCTCCTCCACACAACGGCAGCGGCGACCAACTCCTCTGTAGTAGATGGCGAGCAGGGCAGCGATGGTCATGGCGAGGCCAAGCAGGAGATGGCGGCCGCGGCTCCGGCTCGGGGGGAGTGGATCTCGCGCTCGCTCGCATCCACCGTTCTCCCAGCGTCCTCTGGGCGCCCGAGGATGGCCGGGCAGTGACAGTGACGGCGAGGAGGTAGCGGCCGTCCTCGTTGTGCAGGGAGAGGTTGGCAGGGATGAGGGAGGTGAACGCGTCGTCGTCGTAGACTCCATGGCGCAAAATCTCCTTCTCCAGCGAGCGCGAGGTGTAGAGCGAGTGCAATAGGCGGCGATGCGTTTCTCGCGGCAATTCCTTCTTTTATCATAGCAATTCCTTCCTTTGTCACAGTCACAAGGCCTGCGGCGATGGTGGCGTCTCACGCTGATCGCGTGCGTGCATGGAGTGACGGGCGGACAAATTATTTTCTTTCCTTTTATCGCTGTCTCCTTTCCTTAACTCGCTCGCCCAATTGGACAGGTGGATCACATGGGGATGGAGTGACCGGCGGACTAATTATTTTCTTTCCTTTTCTTGCACGCCCTTTGGACAACGAGGGAGGTGGGATCGCATGAGGTGGCAGACGGACGAAGACAATTGTCGCACCAAAAATAGTGTCCATCTTTTAGTCTTTTTAGTTGTGGGAGATTAGGATGGTGCATACATGCTAGCACCTTCTGATCATTTAATTAACTTCTATTCTATTTCCCTCAAAAAAAATTAATTAATTTCTATGCTCCACGTGCATGCGTGCGTATATATTTTGGAGGTGGTAGTTTTTGAGGCCAACACCGGGGGGTTGATTTTGGAGTAGGTAGTTGCTACAAAAGCATGTATGCAGTGCGGCGATTAAGCGCTTGAATCTGGGTACTGCTAGTTCAATGTTACAGTGACACGTGAGGAGACAAACAGCCACAACATCAGCAGCCGCTACTGGAACAGCCTGCTGAATCATGGAAGGGAGAGAAGCAGCGGTGCCGATGCCGAGAGGGGAAAAGGGTGCGCGCGGACGCGCGATTGGTTTGTCAGCACGATGCGCCCCGGTTCAAAAAAAAAAATTGTTGGTTTCTGACTTAGCAGGATAATTTATACAGTAGTAGATATATAATGTATGTTTTGCTTGTCCCCAAAAAATGTATGTGTTGCTAAAAAAAGATACATAATGTATGATTATTCCGCGGCTTAGGATATATAATATATAATGTATGATTATTCTTCGGTACAAATTAATTAAAGACTAGTACATATGTAGATTCCACTGCATAATAGGAGGATAGGACGACGCATCGGACACACACATATATAAATATATAATATAAGATGGATATGTATGTCTATCCCCTGTTCGGCTGAGCTTATCAGCACGGCTTATCAGCCGTGGAACAGTGTTTTTCTCTCACAGCAAATTAGCCACAGCCGGCTTATAAGAAAAAAAAACAGCCTGCCGAACAGGGCCTATATGTATATACTTTATTCATTTCTTTATGTTTGAGCTTACATACAATAATAATAATATAAATATAAACTATCACAATGGGTCGGATGGTGTACGTACATGTTTATCATTTATATTATATCTGTATCTATATCTATATAAATATAAAATCATAAGTGGGCGCGCGAGAGTATACTCCATTACATACAATACAACATATATGCATGCGTGGTACGTCTAATAATTTATATATCCTTTGGGCGAAGCAGAAAATCAACGATGTTCCAGGCATCGCGCATACCGTTGACGTTACTATTCTTTTTCACTTCGCCAGCAAGACTCTTGTATCGACCTTTAGGAACACCCCAGTGTTTGGTTCGGTCCCACAGGATGAGGAGCGTTGAGAGCGATCCCCAGTCGACAACATACTTTGCCCGGTCCTCGGATATGAAGGTCTCCTTGTCCCAGTTGTTGCCCGAGAATGTGTCGCGGAACACTTTGAACCGCATGGCTTCACAAAACATGACCACACACCTAACCAGCCCGTCTTTGAGTTGGGGTTCGTTTTGTGGCAGAGAGTCGTACCTTGCAAGTCCCTTGGTGGCATGTATGGCCGATTGTTTTCCTAAAGGAACCTTCCAAAGATTCTTGTGACCTCCCTCAATCATTTGTCGATAATTCTCTCCAATCGGTAGCTTGATGGCTCCCGCGGGTAAACCTTGGAATCCGCCACTAAACTTGTACCAATGGTTAGTGGCATTACTGAAGCCAAGAAGATAGAGATCATCAATAGCTATGGCCAGTGTCACCTTGTCTTCTTTTGCTACGCCCTCAATGTGGATGTAGATCCACCCAGGCGGCTCGCCATGGAAATCGCGACGTTGTTGCCCGAGGACAAATTTTCCAATCACTTTTGTGGGGTTGTATTTTGGCGTGCTCGGGCGCTCCAGCAGCTCTTTTAGCTTGCTGTACACATGCTGGTAAGTCTGAGTCTTAAGGTCAAAATAGATATGGTGGATAGGTGTAACTGCTTGATGGGTGCAAAAGCAGGCCAGTAAAAATATGAAAAGCTTGCGCTGCGGCATGGTCAGCTTAGTTGGGATTGACGGATCCAGGAGTAGGTGTGGGACGTGTGCCCGTCCAGGCCGGCGATGAGGGCAGGCAGGCAGGCATGCAGGTGCACAACAGGTTGCTTGAATAATTCCTTTGCCTCCCCTTAAGAGAGATATATATATACCGCCGCCTGCACAGCAGGTTTGCATATATGCCCATCGACACACCATATTCATGGTCGAGCATGAATGCATGATTCATATATGCCGGCGGCCCGGCCGCATGCATATGGGATGCATGATCCATGAATTGAGGGCCGGATGGATCGCAGGAGGAATCGCATGCGCAGCGCGCAGATCGATCATCTCATCTCAACGGTGGGATGCATGCATATCGGACGACTCTGTCTCTATAGCTAGCTAGCTATCCTTTGGTTGCCAAGCGACCAACGACTGCGCATCGATCAGATCGATCTGTATGCCGCGCCGCCCGGCTGCACTGCATCTATATGCATTCGCATCATCCCTCCATCTCCCTCGTATGCTATACGCATCTTCATTCTCCAGCCGCCACACCTAGCCCCTCACCTCTCTGATCCAAATTGGACTTGGAGATCGATCGATGGAGAAGTTACCTGACGACATGCTCGCCAATGTCCTGGGCCGCCTCCCTCCCAGCAGCCTAGCGGCGTCACGCTGTGTCCGCAAGCACTGGTGCTCCATCATCGACGCCCGACGCCTCCTTCGCGCCGACCTCCTCCCTCTTCGCGTCGAGGCTTTCTTCTGCAACAGCTACTTCATATTCGATCGCACGTTCCTCTTCGCACGCCCCACGGTGGCGCGCCGAATCCCCGGCGGCCACCTTGACTTCTTCGACGACGATGACGTCTCTCCGAAAGCCATGGATCACTGCAATGGTCTCCTCTTGCATTACGAGATGGTGGTTAACCCTGCCACACGACAATGGGCCACCTGGCCTCCCGTACCACAACACCTGGATGACTTGTCTCCGTCGTATAGCCGCCACTGCTTTGCCCTTGTATACGATCCCATGGTGTCGCCTAATCACTATGAGGTGTTTCTTATCACCTTACCTGGTTCTGGTTATGTTTACAACCACAACGATTGTAGCAGCAGTCGCATCTTCGAAGACGACGACTTTCAGCAAGAATGGCCGCCATCGTCATACTCTGTGTATGTCTTCTCCTCCTCCACCAAAGAATGGAGGTGGGAGGAGAGGTCCTTTGTTCGCCGCCAAGGAGGGGAGGCTGTTGGGACGATCGCCGATATGCATATCGACGAATCCAGCAGTAAACACAAGACCGTCTATTTCCGGAGATCACTTTATGTGCATTGTCCAAATGATTCCATCATGAGGTATGTATGTTAATTATGTTATGTCAATTACCCTGCAGGTCCCTGATCCATGCATGCATGCCTTCAATTAATTAATTCAATGACGTCGCATGATCTACTGTCTCATCTTTAATTAATTAATTAATTATTTTTCAGACTATCTTTGTCCGATGACAAGTACCAAATGATTAAACCACCGCCAGCAGCAGGGAGCAAAACTATAACTAGTTGTCATTGCGATGCTTCTTCTTATTTAGGAAAATCAGAGAAAGGGGTATACTATGTGATCCTTGATTTGGATGGCCCCCAATTTCAAGTTTGGTTGCTCAGTGAATTTTCTGGTCAGAGTCAGACAGAGTGGGTGCTCAAGTGTAACGTCAGCCTTCAAGCAACGCTGAATTTCGCCCGTCATATTGGTGCTGAATACGGCGTCGACGGACCATGGATCATTAACTATGAGGAGAAGGAAGCACAACCTACTGCACAAGAGGAGGAGTTTGCTGAATGGGACTTTGATAATGCTGTTACCGTCCTTGAAACCGAGACCAATGACAAGACGGGTTCAATAGATTTCCTTGGTTTTCATCCTTACAAAGACATTTCCTTCCTTTTCATATCGAATAGGGTAATATCTTATCATTTGAACAGCTCAAAGGTTCAAGATTTAGGCACCATAAATATACCTGAAATGAAAGACGCATTCCCATACACACCATGCTGGATGGGGGAGTTATCTGAAAAGAATAAAGCATAGCCTAATATCAAAGGCAGGTTCAGTTTTGCATGAATTATTATTGTTTATTTTGGAGCAGACTATATATATCTTTCTACTTTATTAGTAGCTTATTAGCCCATATAAATGTAACAATTGATTCCTCCCCACTTGTGCGGGTCTCCAACTCTGGTTTTTTCATTATATATAGATCTTCAAATCATGTTTTTCATTTTTTGTGGTGATATGATAAATATGCGCGATGTCTGCTTCTTTCAACAGATGAAAAGATAGTCACCAAAGATAACTAACACATATTTTTCTTTCTTCAAAAAAACTCTAGAGAAATTGAGTAAGATTCCCTAATATCATACCATTAGAGTCGAAACTCAAAGCAACACTAAGTAGTTGTAGGTGAGATAGTCACAGCACAAGACAGAAAACAAGATTTCCAATAACACGACACATTACTTCCTAATGAGTGTGTTCCAGTAACATGACGCATTTCTTCCTAATGAGTGTGTTCAGTAACACGATGCATTTCTTGCTAATGAGCGTGGCAAGAATGAGCACTCCGATTGGTAATGGCAATTAGACCAACAAAATAATACTAGGAGTCTTTTCTTTAGCAACTAGATGAGGTGAAAATTTTCTTTCAGCAATGTGTGAGCACATCATGTGCACATTATAAATCAAAAAAGAAGTGCAGAACGTGCAAATTTTCCCTTTGCAAAAAAGTGCAGAAAATGTGCAGATTTCCTCTTTTTTCTCACAATATTGTTACTGAACCAAATGAATTTTCTACAGAAAAAATGTTCAGAACTACGAACTGAGTGACCCTTCATCACCCAATTCGCAGTTCATTGCACAATGAACTCGCACATAAATCTAGCTGAGCTGCTTTCACAATTCTACTCGTGCCTTACGTTGTGCTATTACATTTCATAGTGCAGAAATATTAGGTCTTATCACCAAGGCAATGCTAAGGTACCCTCTTTGCTTACTAGGAGGTAATACCTTAAACAAATCTGGACCATTGATTTTATAGATTTTTTTAGATTTCTTTGATTGATTAATTAATCAAGGAAAAGAAAAAAAAGAAGTGGGCGTGGGGTGCCCCTGCCTTGTTGGTGAGACCGTGTGGCACCCTTCCTTTTGGCTATTTTACTATATTTATAAGCATAGTTTTATTTATATTATTGAATCACAAAAATATACTAATAATAATTATGTTATTTTTTATGAGCTTTCTTTACCTAAGTGTGTTATTTACTTATATACATAAAAAATGTCGGTAGCTAACACATTAATTGAGACGTGAACTTGACTGTGTTATTTACTTATATACATAAAAAAATATCGGTAGCTAACACATTAATTGAGACGTGAACTTGACTATCTAAAACATGTTACGTGCTAGCACGTTATATAATTAAATCTCTACATTATACACTAGTACATGATTCTTTTTGGGTGACAGTGACATTTTTTGATTGGAGGCGGGCACACCTTTTGCCCGCCTCCATTGTTGCCAGCCAGGCTAGCCACGGCTGGCCCCCAAAACGCCCGCCTCCGTTAAACCTTAATGGAGGCAGCGCCTTAATGTGACCGCCTCCATTAAGCAACCTTAACAGAGGCGGTTACCCTAATATGCCCACTTCCATTAAAGGATTAACGGAGGCAGGCATATTAGGGTAACCGCCTCCGTTATTGGGAGATTAACAGAGGTGGGCTACGTTGCAGTGTCCGCCTCCATTATTCAAGCAGCTATAAATGCTGCAGCCCAGCCACCCTTCTTCTTTCTCACGCCTCCTATTCCAATTTTTAGGGTTTTGACATCCAAAACCCTAATATATTGAGCAAAATATAGGGGGAGAAGTTTTGCTTTTGGTTTGTTGGACGAGGACACCGCAAAAGGTAGAAACATGCTCTCCAAATCTCATTTGCCCCCTCTATTTGGGCTCTTTTGAGATCTAGATTCATGGAAGAGAGAGAAAACTGCGATTTCTTTAGCTCTAGATCTAATATATTCTTTGTAATACTTTATTTTTGTTGCTCAACAAGGTTTGCAGGTATGGACAGGTCTGAATGGATGTACCGGATGAAGAGAATGGAACCACAGTACTTGGTTCATGTGCGGAAGTCTGTTGCAGCTGTGAAAGCTCACCGTGAGCGTCTGGATCGGATGACAACCATATGTCCGTGTTCTCACTGTAAGAACATGAAAGCCCACAAAGACAGCGAGGTGCAATCTCACTTGATCAGATTTGGTTTTGTCAAGGATTACACAGTCTGGACTTTTCATGGCGAAAATGTAGTAGATGCGATTGTGGGGATGCATCTAGAGGGAACTCGACGTTGTCAACGACGGTCAATGCAGAGCATGTATGACGACAACCTGCCTCCTCATCGGTGGCAGCAGCAAGCGATGACAATGCTCGTGATTACATCACGATGGAGAACTTATTCGAAGACATGGCTGCTGACGATGATGGTGGTGGGGATGGTGATGAGGACGCTGCTGTGAGGTACCCAGAGGGTGTGGAGCTTATGGAGGAAATAGCTAACCGCCTTGACGAAGATGACATTCTGTTTGGGAGCCCGAGGTGGCTGGAGAATTTCAGAGATATGAAGCAGGCTGCAATTGACCCTCTCTATGAGGGCTGTCCGAAGCATTGGATGGCGCTGCGTTTTGACCTGTAGATGCTGATGTTGAAGGCTCGACATGGCTGGACTAACACTAGCTTCGACCTCATGAGTGTCCTTGGTGACACATACCCAGATGGTAACAAGGTGCCCGCCAATACCTATCGGGCGAAGAAGTTGATCCGGCCAGTGGCGATGAAACTTAGAAAGTTCGATGCCTGCCCTAACCATTGCACCTTTACCAAGGAGAGCAGTATGAGAAGTTGGAGAGTTGTCCACACTGCAACGCAAAGTCGATATAAGAGGAACGCCGGTTGTCGCGTGGACGCGAACGACGAAGGACCCGTGGGCAGTGGGCCGAAGAAGAAGAAGGTGGCAAAGAAGAAGCAAATCTCGGCTCAACTGGATGAGGAAGAAGTGGGTTACATGCAGAGAAAAAGCCCTGCACTGTCGATGTGGTACCTGCCTGTCATTGATTGTCTACGGGCTATATTCAGGAATCCCGAGGATGCTAACCTGATGTCCTGGCATGCATCTGATGATCTTTTGTAAACGTTGGTATTAATCAAAGTTATCGATATTGTGTTAAATAGTTTACTGTTCAACACATTATCACCAATTGCCCGATCTAGATTGAGATTCGTTGGTCTTATCTATTTTGATCTATCGTCTGCTGATTACTATCATAGTTGAATTCAATTCTTGACGTTAGATCCTGTTTTAATGACTAATTTATCTCAATCCTGATCGTACATGGCGGGTGTTTGAAGTCATGTTCTATTAAGAGATAGATTCATTGATCGTCAGTATCTGGTATGTGTAACAGAACCGACCAAATTATAAAAATTACTTCAATAAATTCCTAGAATAAAATGATAGCCTTATAACTTGAAAATTACTTAAGTACTGATGCCCAAATTTTTACCAGAGCTAAGACTAGTATATATATACCTACCCACCAAATTTCATGATTTATGGAAAACTACAGCTCAAGCTATAAATTAAACAAATTTGCATGCATTCCAAAACATATTTAAAGGATCTAATAAAATCTTACAGAATTTAAACATCTCAAGCCAGATCCATATTTTTCTAAAATACTACACATCCAGTAGATTCTAACAAAATTTATTTCATGATTTTTGGATCACTAAAACCCTAGATTCCTATTTTTCCAAGTATTACAAAAATCAGTATCAAATAATAACAATTTATTTTTATTTCGGACAACAGGGCCGGCCCGGGAAACGAATCCGGCCCACAACTTCCACGCGCGCGCGCTCGGCCCGCTCGGCTCGCCCGCCCGCGCTCGGCACTGACACGCGGGCCCCCGCGGTCAGCGACCGGGAGCAGGGGAGCCGACACCCGGCGAGCTCCGGTGAGCTCGCGCTCGCCGGAGAAGAGCTCGCGCGGCCAACCGAGCACGGCCTCGTGATCTCTGTCACCCGGCGCACCGATTGGCACCCATAGGATGGACGGGGATGAGGAGGAGAGGGCCTGCCGCCGTGCGTGGCGGCCGGTGACCTCCGGTGGCGGCGCACCGTCGCCGGTGAAGACGGATAAGGCGGTTTGAGCTCGGTACGAGCTTCACCGAGGCGTGGGGGTTCCATTTTGCTGGTAAGGGGGGATGGAGAAGGACCCGAGACACCCGGCCACGGTGAGGTCCCATGGCGGGCTCCGGCGACCCCTCGGAGGCGGAGAAGAAAGGAATGTGGCTCACCTAAGGTTCGGTCGCGGGTTTCGGTAGGTGCAGGGGGTGGAGGGTGTCGTGGCGGAGGAAATGGCAAGCGCAATCGGCCGGTGGTGTGGCGTAGCTCGCGCTCGGGCTCGTCGGAGAAGAAGGGGATGGCGGCTCGGTTTTCCCTTTTGCAAATGAGAAGGAAGGAGGGGGAGGAAGTGAATGGGGGAGGTGGGAGCGGCAACAGAGGCGCTCTTCATGCGCTCGGCAGCTGGCCGCAGCGCCAGGTCGCGCGCGGCGCGTGGAGGACACGCGGCGGCGCTCACCTGCCCGGGCGCCACGTTCCGTTTACTGAACTTTGAATCGCGGTTTCAGTTCAGTCAAGCCGAGCCTGACAGCGTGACTTTGGCGACCTGTAACTCCCAATCCAGGCCGACTTAGTCCAACCCGTAATTAGTAAAGTTGTAGAGGTACATATCGTCTACAAAATTGTCCACTGGAGCTCGAGCTGATTCGGTCTATAATTGAAACTATATGGTCTCAAAGTAGTGCTTGGTGAAACTGAAACCGGGTTTCAGCTACTGAAACCGACTGACAGCTCAAGTTCAAGGCAAGATATCTTTTGAACCATTAAGAACCAGGCTTGGGTGCTATTGACAAAGTTGTAGGGCTACATGTGATCTACAATTTTGTCAATATGAGTGAAGGCTGGTTTGGCTTGGTTTGCAAACTACAAGCTTCTAAAGTAGGCATCAGTGAAACTGTAAGGTTCAATCCCAGACTTAGAAAAATTCTAAGTCCTGGAATTACTCTACTAGCTGACTTGTGGGCCACTTTTGAGCATGTTGTGGTCATTTTCATGAGATGGTCATATTGAGACTTTTGTTCCCCATGAATTTCTTTACAACTTTGGTTAAGGGTGCTCTTCCATGCAAAGTCTCTAAATTAGACTTTCTAATTGGTCAAACTAGAACCTTCCATGGTCAAATGGGGGTCAAACTTGTCATGGAGGGCAATTTTGTAATTTTGGTCAACATGAACCTTGATCCAAATGTTACTCTAAGTATAGCTAAGGTGTTGTAGGTCATGATTGATGACTTTACCTTTTTGTTACACCAACTAACAAATACTTTATAAAACCAATCAAGCAAGCCCTAAACAACACATGAATTGCATTACATGAAATACTAAACAGGGATTATGCATGTCATGCTTATGCAAATGCAATGCAATTAAGGACTAAACACTTGAGGTGTTACAGCCCTCCCCCCTTATAAAAATCTCGTCCCGAGATTTGGAAAGCGTACCATTTTTCATAGAATTCTTTATAACCATCCCGCAAATAATCTTCCCGTTCCCACGTAGCATCACTCTCACTACCCTGATTGCTCCACATCACCTTGTACCACTTAACCACTTTACTTCTAGTTACTCGTTCCTGAGTATCGATCACTCGGACTGGTTTTTCTTCATAGGTTAAGTCGGATTCCAGCCTGATATCTCCTAACGGAACTTGTTCCTCAGGAACTCGAAGACACTTTTTAAGCTGAGATACATGGAAAACATTGAATATGGCCCTCATCTCAGGAGGCAACTGGATTTTGTACGCAACAGCTCCACTCTTGCCTATGATCTGGAAAGGACCCACGTATCTTGGTGCAAGCTTTCGCTTAACGCCAAAACGTTGGACACTCTTCATTGGAGAAACTTTCAAATAAACGAAGCCCCCAACTTCAAATTCGAGTGGTTTTCGGCGACGATCAGCATAGCTTTTCTGTCTAGCTTGGGCCGCAGCCATATGTTTCTGAATAGTACGGACTTGTTCCTCGGCTTCCTGGACAAAATCAATGCCATAATACCTTCTTTCCCCAGCTTCTACCCAGTTTAGTGGGGTTCGACACTTACGACCGTACAAAGCTTCGAATGGAGCCATCTTGATACTCTCTTGATAACTGTTATTGTACGAGAATTCAGCTAAAGGTAGCCATTTTTCCCAAGAACCCTTGGATGAAATGACGCATGCCCGCAACAGATCTTCCAAGATTTGGTTAACTCGTTCCGTCTGACCAGATGTCTGGGGGTGATAAGCAGAGCTTCTCACTAACTTGGTTCCCAGAAGGTGATGCAAATGCTCCCAAAAGCGAGCAGTGAACTGGGGACCCCGATCCGAAACGATTGTACGAGGTATCCCATGAAGCCGGACTATCTGATTGAAGTACAACTCAGCATAGTCAGTAGGACGATAGTCCACTCTCACGGGGATGAAATGAGCGGATTTGGTCAAACGGTCAACAATTACCCAGATAGAGTTATGATTTTTGACTGTGGGAGGAAGTCCGACAATGAAATCCATACTTATTTCTTCCCATTTCCAGCCTGGAATGGAAAGTGGCTGAAGCAACCCAGCTTTCATATGCACAGCTTTCACTCTGCAACAGGTGTCGCATCTAGCAACATACGCAGCTATCTCTTTCCGCATCTTGGTCCACCAATAAAGTGGTTTCAAATCGTAATACATCTTATTACTACCAGGATGGATGGACAACTTGGAAGAATGTGCCTCGGACAGGATCTGATCTCTAAGCTCTCGATCCTTAGGTACCACTAATCTATCCTTGAACCACAGCACACCTTCGTCATCTAACCTGAAATGCTTAGTTTCTTCCTCTTTCATCTTCCGTTTTATGTGAAATATACCCGGATCAGTCTTTTGGAGCTCGATGATTTTATTTCTGAGAGTACCACTGACAGTGATGTTGTACAAGACTGCCGGATGTAACAGGCGGGATCGGTGGAAATCAGTTTCAACTAAGGAATGGCAATGAGATTTACGGCTCAAAGCATCCGCAACCACGTTTGCCTTGCCTGGGTGATAGTGCACTTGGAGATTATAATCTTTAATCAACTCAAGCCATCTTCTCTGACGCATATTTAGCTCGGGTTGGGTGAAGATGTATTTGAGGCTTTTGTGATCTGTATAGATATTGCAGACATTGCCCAGCAGATAATGCCGCCACACCTTCAAAGCATGAACAACTGCGGCCAGTTCTAAGTCATGCGTTGGATAATTCACCTCATGTTTCCGAAGTTGCCGTGAAGTATATGCAATTACTCGGCCTTCCTGCATCAGAACACCTCCCAAACCTATGCCTGAGGCATCACAGTAAACATCAAAAGGTTTCTCGATATTCGGTTGTGCCAAAACCGGAGCCGAGGTTAGGAGGGTTCGCAGTTGGTGAAAAGCCGCATCACACTCAGGAGTCCAGACAAACCTGGTGTCTTTTTGCAGCAACCGAGTCATGGGTTTGGCTATTTTTGAGAAATCCGGGATGAAGCGACGATAATAGCCAGCCAACCCAAGAAAACTCCGGACCTCATGAACCGAAGTAGGAGCCTTCCAATTCAATACTTCTTCTACCTTGGTGGGGTCCACCATAATACCTCCATCGGACAATACATGCCCAAGAAAAGGTACTTCCCGAAGCCAGAATTCGCATTTACTGAACTTCGCGTACAGTTTATGCTCACGCAATCTGCTGAGGACAATACGCAAGTGTCCCGCGTGGTCTTCCTCATTTTCAGAATACACTAAGATGTCATCGATGAACACCACCACAAACTTGTCCAATTCGGGCATAAACACCGAATTCATCAAGCACATGAAGTGCGCTGGGGCATTAGTCAGACCGAAGGACATGACAAGATACTCATAAAGGCCGTATCTCGTCGAGAAGGCTGTTTTCGGAACATCTTCAGGACGGATTTTAATCTGATGATACCCAGACCTTAGATCAATCTTGGAAAAGACTTTAGCTTTGGACAATTGATCGAACAAAATGTCGATACGCGGCAGAGGATACTTATTCTTGACAGTGACTGCATTCAGAGGTCTATAGTCCACGCACATCCGCAAGGTTTGATCCTTCTTCTTTACAAAGATAGCAGGGCAACCCCACGGAGATGAGCTAGGACGGATCAACCCCTTCTTCAAAAGTTCATTCAATTGTACCTTAAGCTCAGCTAACTCATTTGGAGGCATTCTATAGGGTCTCCTAGAGATGGGTGCGGTACCAGGCAGCAACTCGATTTTAAATTCCACATCCCGATCCGGAGGAAGTCCCGGCAAATCATCGGGAAAAACATCCGGAAACTCATTTACTACGGGAATTTCAGCCAACGCCTTTGCTTGCACAGCATGAAATTTTCCCGACAATTCAACTTTTCTGGGAAGTTGAACTAGAAAACCCTTTTGATCGGTAGGATCTCTGAGCATAACTACCCGAGCAGATGTGTCAATGAGTACCCCATTCTGACTCATCCAATTCATTCCCAAGATAACATCTATGTCTAACCCCGGTAACACCAATAGTGCAAGCGAATAACTTCGCCCTTCTATCTCAAACTTAAGGTTCCCCACTACTTTGTTTGTGGAAATATTCCCACTTGCAGCACTAATACAATAACCCACACCTTCAACAGTATGCAACTTGTGTGCAAATTTGGATGCAAACTTAGGACTGATAAAGGAATGCGAAGCACCTGAATCAAAAAGTACCACTGCGGGGTGTTGGTCAACTAGGAACTTACCAGCCGTGACTACCTCACCAGATGGAATTTCTTCTATGCTGTTATAGTGAGCATGTCCCTGACGACCACCTTGATTGACATTTTTCTTAGGGTACGGACAGTTCCGGGCCCAATGACCTGGCTTGTTGCAATTCCAGCAAGGCATATTGCTAGGAGGAACACTAGAACTACTCTGACCAGAAGTCCCCTTGGGCAGAGCGACAGTATATGCCTTACGGAACCCAGTTTTCGCAGCCATCTTTTTCTGTGGCGGACGGAACCTTGCATTCTGGGCAGGCGGGCGTGGAGAAGACCTGGGTGCTGCTGAGGCCCTTGACTGAGAAGCACTTGCCTCAAGGGCCCTTTTCCGGCTCTTAGAAGCAGAATAAATAGCATTATTGTTCTCTTGTGTCAAAGCATCACTGATGAAATCATTGAAAGTGGTACACTTGCTAGTACCCATAGTCTTCATTAGCTTTGGGCCGAGGCCCCTCTTGAAACTAGCAATCTTTTTGGCATCAGTATCCACAAACTCCGTGGCGTACCTTGCCAAGTTGTTGAAGGTCTGCAAGTACTCAGTTAAGCTCTTGTTTCCCTGTGACAGCCTCATAAACTCTGTATGCTTGATTGCCATCAGACCTGGAGGGATATAATTCCCCCGGAATGCCGCCTTAAACTGATCCCAAGCGATCGGGACATTAGCAGGGAGCGTGGAGCGATAGTGACTCCACCAGATGCCTGCTGGACCATGCAATTGATGGGAGGCATACTCCGTTTTCAGCTCATCAGTTAGGCGTAGCAGACGAAACTTTTGCTCAATTGTATTTAACCATTCATCAGCCTGCAGGGGCTCTTCCGCTTCCTTAAAAAGCGGGGGCTTTGTATCCAGGAAATCCTTGAAGTCACTGTATTGGTTTGGCTCCGGGCCCTGACGACCATGCCGAGCCTCTCGATTGGCCATTTGGCGCAATGCGTCGGCCAACATACGCTGCCCCTCAACTACTGTTTGCATTAACTCCGCCGGAGTAGGTGGTGGCGGAGGGGGCGGCTGGTCCTCCTCCTCATTTCCACGACCTCTACGAAGATTGTACGACATCTGCAAAATGCATAGCCAATGAGCACTGACGATGTGGGAAATTTGTAGATGAATTATTGCGAAATGTCAAACTGTCTTCAAGAATAAAAATTCTCATAATAATTAAGGCACAATAATTCATCACAACCGCACAATCCATTCAAGCGCATCAATTGCCGAACTCGTACTTGGTAATCCATCAAGACGTTCTTCGATAAGGGCTCACTTACAGGGAGCACAACGGTTATTGGATCGTTTACGTTGCTATCTACGTGATTTTGACCTTTTGCCCGGTACTCGGATTTGATCTCAAGATTGTTAGTGACTGTGAAAGGCTACTTCAAACTGACCACAAAGAGACTTCTCAATGGAGAGTTCTATGTTGGATCAGGACTAGCCACCTCGATACCTGCGCGTGCCAAGCAGCACAACCTTATGTCGCGCGCCATAGGAGGCCCTCGGTTTCGTCGCGGCACCGAAAGGTGCTAATCGTGACACCATCACCGAACACAACACAATAAGACATCCCATTGCGATCGAAATTAACAGGTTCAAACTACATTCAGGAAACATACGGTTCAACCTTACATCCCAACGTCAAACTATTACAAGGCCTCACTCCTACACAGGGAGGCGCAAAAGACGATCCTAACATTAAAGGTACGTGATGACTACTCTAAGCATCATCCTCCGAGTCCGTGTCAAGGATCTCCCCGCCGTCCTCATCACTGACAGGCTCTAACTCTTCGTCCTCTTCTTCTTCTGGCTCTTCCTCTGGTGCTTCCGCAGGTGGAGCATCTTGTGGCCCATTGACCTCCACTTCATCATCATCATCATCTGCCATGAAGATTCCGGAACCCATCTCCTCATCAACATTGTTGTTCCTAGGTAGCAGAGGATTTAGCTGGTTGTTCAGGCGGTGCACTTCTTCATGAAGATTATTATTGTATTCCTCAGCATTTTCCAACTGTTGTTCGAGCTCAAACTGACGAGCTCTCAGAACGTTCTCCTCGTACCAGGCTTCATCCCTCTGTTCCATTACACGGACCAACATACGCTGACAGTTGCGATTGGCCACTGTCAACCTTTGGACTGCAAGTGTTTCTTGATCTCGATCATGAATTACTTGCTCCAACTGTTGCCGTGCTGCATCCCTGGCAGCGGTCACCTCAGCCAGCTCAGCCCGTAACTGTTCCACCTCGGAGGGCTCAGGACGGTGCTCCCGTGGAGCTAACTGGTGACGAGGGACCCTTCCACCCGTTGACTTACGGGCTGTCATCCGGGTACGAGCCATCTGTATCAACAAGATGTGACTTAAAGTGAGAATCATTTAGGGGATACGAAATTTATCTTTAGTCGGGACTATTAAAATTTTTAAGGAGGGAGTAAATGACATGTAGGATATAATTAAACATGATGCATGCACGATCCGTACGTCCTCTCACCTTAGTAGAAAACTAATGTGCTAACGCTAAACGGTGGCATACATACGTTCTCTCATATAAGCGAAACTATCGGTCTACACGTTACGCTGTTAGTGTACCTGCAGAAAATTTCCATTGCAGCCCAACAATTCCCAAAATAATATACAAGGAAGCAGTAAACTAAATACTTTCCATATACACATCCCCAGATATATATATTTCAGTATCAAAGCTACCCGATGGATAGATGCCCACAATTAAGTGTTTTTACATAGTTACATGGTTTGAACATGTAATTATGCAAACCACCAAAACTACTCTCCCCTAGACCGCCGGTTGGACGATCCTGCTCTCACAACTCACACTTACCAGAGCGTCGAGGTAATTGATCCATACATTACCACCCAAGTGGATGGCATCCATACAATATCACGCCGTATGGACGACGAAACAAAAACAAACAAGGCCCCCAAGTTAGTCTTTATAATAAGCCACCTAAGAGTCCTTATTTGGGCTAAGGGATGTGGTCACTGGCATAATTATAAAAATACTTTTTAAAGTTTAACCCTTTTCGCAAACAAATACTTTTGTTTTTAATTACTCGTAATGATGTGCTTAATGCTGAATTATGCTCCGGTACCAGCTGTAACAGAACCGACCAAATTATAAAAATTACTTCAATAAATTCCTAGAATAAAATGATAGCCTTATAACTTGAAAATTACTTAAGTACTGATGCCCAAATTTTTACCAGAGCTAAGACTAGTATATATATACCTACCCACCAAATTTCATGATTTATGGAAAACTACAGCTCAAGCTATAAATTAAACAAATTTGCATGCATTCCAAAACATATTTAAAGGATCTAATAAAATCTTACAGAATTTAAACATCTCAAGCCAGATCCATATTTTTCTAAAATACTACACATCCAGTAGATTCTAACAAAATTTATTTCATGATTTTTGGATCACTAAAACCCTAGATTCCTATTTTTCCAAGTATTACAAAAATCAGTATCAAATAATAACAATTTATTTTTATTTCGGACAACAGGGCCGGCCCGGGAAACGAATCCGGCCCACAACTTCCACGCGCGCGCGCTCGGCCCGCTCGGCTCGCCCGCCCGCGCTCGGCACTGACACGCGGGCCCCCGCGGTCAGCGACCGGGAGCAGGGGAGCCGACACCCGGCGAGCTCCGGTGAGCTCGCGCTCGCCGGAGAAGAGCTCGCGCGGCCAACCGAGCACGGCCTCGTGATCTCTGTCACCCGGCGCACCGATTGGCACCCATAGGATGGACGGGGATGAGGAGGAGAGGGCCTGCCGCCGTGCGTGGCGGCCGGTGACCTCCGGTGGCGGCGCACCGTCGCCGGTGAAGACGGATAAGGCGGTTTGAGCTCGGTACGAGCTTCACCGAGGCGTGGGGGTTCCATTTTGCTGGTAAGGGGGGATGGAGAAGGACCCGAGACACCCGGCCACGGTGAGGTCCCATGGCGGGCTCCGGCGACCCCTCGGAGGCGGAGAAGAAAGGAATGTGGCTCACCTAAGGTTCGGTCGCGGGTTTCGGTAGGTGCAGGGGGTGGAGGGTGTCGTGGCGGAGGAAATGGCAAGCGCAATCGGCCGGTGGTGTGGCGTAGCTCGCGCTCGGGCTCGTCGGAGAAGAAGGGGATGGCGGCTCGGTTTTCCCTTTTGCAAATGAGAAGGAAGGAGGGGGAGGAAGTGAATGGGGGAGGTGGGAGCGGCAACAGAGGCGCTCTTCATGCGCTCGGCAGCTGGCCGCAGCGCCAGGTCGCGCGCGGCGCGTGGAGGACACGCGGCGGCGCTCACCTGCCCGGGCGCCACGTTCCGTTTACTGAACTTTGAATCGCGGTTTCAGTTCAGTCAAGCCGAGCCTGACAGCGTGACTTTGGCGACCTGTAACTCCCAATCCAGGCCGACTTAGTCCAACCCGTAATTAGTAAAGTTGTAGAGGTACATATCGTCTACAAAATTGTCCACTGGAGCTCGAGCTGATTCGGTCTATAATTGAAACTATATGGTCTCAAAGTAGTGCTTGGTGAAACTGAAACCGGGTTTCAGCTACTGAAACCGACTGACAGCTCAAGTTCAAGGCAAGATATCTTTTGAACCATTAAGAACCAGGCTTGGGTGCTATTGACAAAGTTGTAGGGCTACATGTGATCTACAATTTTGTCAATATGAGTGAAGGCTGGTTTGGCTTGGTTTGCAAACTACAAGCTTCTAAAGTAGGCATCAGTGAAACTGTAAGGTTCAATCCCAGACTTAGAAAAATTCTAAGTCCTGGAATTACTCTACTAGCTGACTTGTGGGCCACTTTTGAGCATGTTGTGGTCATTTTCATGAGATGGTCATATTGAGACTTTTGTTCCCCATGAATTTCTTTACAACTTTGGTTAAGGGTGCTCTTCCATGCAAAGTCTCTAAATTAGACTTTCTAATTGGTCAAACTAGAACCTTCCATGGTCAAATGGGGGTCAAACTTGTCATGGAGGGCAATTTTGTAATTTTGGTCAACATGAACCTTGATCCAAATGTTACTCTAAGTATAGCTAAGGTGTTGTAGGTCATGATTGATGACTTTACCTTTTTGTTACACCAACTAACAAATACTTTATAAAACCAATCAAGCAAGCCCTAAACAACACATGAATTGCATTACATGAAATACTAAACAGGGATTATGCATGTCATGCTTATGCAAATGCAATGCAATTAAGGACTAAACACTTGAGGTGTTACAGTATGATTCCGCTATCAATGCTGCATCAGCCGACTCGATCTGTTGATAGCGTGTCAGATGGGACACTGTCGATTAATAGATCTATCTATTAAGAAGTGCATGACGTCGGTCACCCGCTATGTCTCCATTAGCTATTTAGCCGATGGCCTGAGCTTCCACGTGCATAACATGCTTTCATGATTCCTTTGCGACGCAAGTAGATCTAATGACCGCTGGTCTTTGATCTAGGGTCCTACTGTCAATGCTGCATCAGACGACTCGACCTGTTGACGATACAATAGATTGAGTCTAGTTGTTTGTAGATTTATTTGTATCCAATGGATGAGTGATCGCATGCTGAGCGACACGATCACTGGAATCGACTGTTTTAGTCGATAGCCTGCTTTGTTGAGGATGTACTGGCTATTTATATGCTTTTACTTATTTTTGTCCTGGTTAAAAGTTAGTATGTACTCCCTCCGTACTCATAAAGAAAGTCGTTTTGGACAGCGACACGGTCTTCAAAACACAACTTTGACTTCTTGTTTCTATAAAAAATATTTTTCAAGACAAATCTATTCATATAATTTTTATATTTTCAAACTCAATAACTTGAGAGTTATTCATGATTTATATTCCCAAGGTTTGACTCATACCTTGTCCTAAACAATTTCCTTTATGAGTACGGAGGGAGTATCTCACATGTATGCTTACACGTCTACCCTTACATCTTTCGTATGTTTTCATGATCATCGGATAAGTTAGATTCATGCAACTGAGTAAATAATAATTACCGATATGCTTGTTTTGTTTACATCATGAACATGTTGACTCTCTAATCGATAGCCTTATCGTGCTGGCCACTTGGCCGTATATTTAGAACTGTCTGGACAAACACCGGTATGTTCCACCTTAAATTACTGATCAATTTTTTCTTCTTGTCAATTGCAGGGTCAAATTGACTGGCACGCCCTCGGTCATGACCATTCGGTCTGGCGCCCTTCCTAAGCCCGGAGAGAGCTCGGGATCTGCTCTGTGCGGTTTCTCTCGGCTTGCTTCATGCGCCAGCGGCACCCTGTCGCTTTCTGCCATCGACAGTTTTCAACTCTCATCATGGAAAATCTTGGTTATCTTGCTAGATGGCCTCCGATCCTTGCCATACCCTTACACCTGTCTCCCTGCACGCAGCAGCAACAAACACTTTGGCCTTGTTTAGATGTCATCCGATTCACCTCAATCCACATATGTTGTGGTGGATTAGGATAAAATTTAGTTCAAGTTCCACTTCAATCCATCACAACACATGTGATTGATGCAAATCCAACTACATCCAAACAAGACCTTCCTTGGTTCTCATCCATGAAGATCGGATCACTCTCGAGTATGTAAGCATTATCGTGCATAGTACTCTACATGTTTTAAGCAAAAGATTAATCAACATAGCTAACATCTGGTGTATATAAACTAACCGAGAGGGAAAGCAGAGATAGATCATAGATTGTTCAAAAAAAAAAAGAGATAGATCATAGATGGAGGCGTAGGACACGTGTGGGCCAGCCGGCGACGAGAGGATGCATGCACAAGTGGTGGCCGAGGATGCATTGCATGGTGCATCTGTGCCGCTGTGCGTTGGTTTGGTCAGTTCAGTTGGCTATAAATGACATGCCTTATTAAAAGTATCCATATATATCTATATCTATATCTATATATATTTATACTATACCTAATAATAAAGAGGTAAAATTTCAGGCTCTTTTTTTCGTCCATCTATTTTTTTTGTCCGTCTTCCTCTAACTACCGAACAATGGAGAGTTTCTTTTGTCCAGACTTATATATATAACCCGTGCTCATACGAGTTAGAATAGCTCGCGTCTTGACCAATCTGGAAAGAAATCCTAACCTAAATAGATTCCTCAGATCCTGAGTACTCTAAATAGAACTCTTAATAATAAATAGAAAAGGATAAGAGTTATGTTCTTTATTTTGCACCGCTTTCTTTATTTACGCACGAGTTATAATAGCTCGTGTCTAGATGGATATGGAGTAGGAATCCGAATCTAAGTAGATTTCTCAGATCTGACGACAATGTTGTACATTTATTTTCTTTCGACGGAATATATATGGTAGATTATAGGGATTAGTTTCTTTTTTTTTAATGCTGGGAACTTTCTTTCGCCCAGAAAATATTGGGAACTTCCATAACAGACCAGAGCCCGGCCTTTTATTTTCTCCACTGGTTTTTTACGCGTTGTAATAAATATAATAAGAGCACAAACAAACAATAAATAAGATATCACAGCTATTTAAATCTTTGACTCCTTAATAAACAAAGATTTTAACCACTAAATTAATTCAATTTTTGACTCGAACTCATGACTCGTGCTACAACTCACTACATATTAGATCCCGTTGCATAAAAGAACATATATATAGACAATACTATAATACCATATCACCAGGTTCTTGTGTGCATGCGGCGGCCACACGTACACAACGCGCACTATAGGAGGCTGGCGCTTCCCCGAGTGCCTAATGCACTCGGGGAAGAGACAAAAACACTCGGGGAAGGCTTCCCCGAGTGTTGCACTCGGGGAAGACCTAACGGGGAATCTCGTAACAGTGAAGAGCTCTTCCCCGAGTGCCAAAAAAAACATACACTCGGGGAAGCCTTCCCCGAGTGCCGTCCCAGCACTCGGGGAAGAATTGACGCCGTCCACTCCAATGCCCATTGCCGTCAAGTTTTTTTTTGAATTTCTTCCCCGAGTGCAACACTCAGGAAAGAATTTTGATTTTTTTTTAAAAAAATTCTTCCCCGAGCGTCGTATGAGAGGCACTCGGGGAAGAGGTTTTTTAAATAAAGAAACAAATTTCTTCCCCGAGTGCCTCTCATACGACACTCGGGGAAGAAATTTATTTTTTTATTTAAAAAACCTCTTCCCCGGGTGCCTCTCATGCGGCACTCGGGAAAGAAATTCGTTTCTTTTTTTAAAAAAAAAAACCTCTTCCCCGAGTGCTTCTGGCAGGCACTCGGGGAAGCCACCACCGAAAATAATTTTTTTTGGCTTTTTCATGTAAACAACAAAGCATATATATATATATATATATATATATATATATATATATATATATATATATATATATATATATATCACAAACCACATTTATATATCCCTTACAACCGAATTTATCCGAAATCGATAATATTATTACAAACCACTCGTTCAAAGTACACAATATTCGTAGTTCACAAGTTCAATACATAAAAACGACCCCGCAGGCAGTTGACGGCGACTATGAAGGTTGCGACGCACCAGCATGTGTTCCCGACTCCTGTCTTTGTGGGGATGGCCCGACTTGCGATGCCGGCGAGTCTCCGACATGGTTCGACGCCATCAAGGGTTTATAATTGATTTATGCAATCTAATATCAAAGTTCGGTAAACTGGTCAGCTTGTTGTAATTGACTTCCTGCTACAGTGCACTTATCTATGTAGCTACGACCTAGTTGGCTTCCTCTGGCTCCTCATGTACATAATTAGTTCCAAGAATTAACATATATATGATTTATGTATCATATAATTAGTTCCAGATTAGGAGATGTTTTCTATTACTCATAAAGCTGAATGGCCAACACACAAAAACTAAAAAGTCAAACCACCAAACTGATTAATAATAGGCAAAAATAGATAACATACCTGCTGAACAAGAAAAATTCCACATGCTTGTAGCCCATCTTCCTCATCAATATAGTGACTATATGCTGCCCAGTGGCTAACTTGTATTGATATAGGAGGCTGACTACAGCTTCATCTTATTAAATCTGAGAGGAAATGCTTCATCAAAATAACTATAGCAAGTCATATGCTCACAAGTCAATGTCTTCAATACTAACCACACAGTAAGCTCACCTCTACTCTATATTTGAAACAAAAACTATGAACCAATATCAACTTGGATATATACCAGAATTTTTTTCAAACATATTTTTCACTTTTTATTGATTCCTACCTTCTCTGAATTGGTAATAATTATATTAAATGAAATTATACAGATATCTCACACAGGAAGTTACACAAGTTTCCAGCATACAATCCTAAGACATATTCCAAATGTCTAAAGTGGAAAATCATATATATCACACAAGAACTGTCCCTTTATAGCCTCAAAATGTACCTCTTATTATTAAGAGCAGTTTCATCATTAGGAACAAAAAATAAAGCAGAAAAGCATGTAATGTTCTACCTGATAATTTAACTGAATCTGAAGACAACATCACCTTATAACCTGCAAAACAACGTAACCCATGCCCAATCTTCAGTAAGAAATAGAGCTAACTGAAGTTTGGTAGATATCAAACTTGCTGCCACTAACCAGCTCAAGTATATTTACAACTTCCATGGTGTTGGCTCAAGGCACAATTGGTTGCTGAACTAAAATGTAGAAATAATAATAGCATCAATAGTTATATGTATTCTTTTATTTGCACAAATCCAAATCAATAGCTAGCTATCATTTTTGAGTCATGGACAAAAGATCTCAATAACTAATCTCATTTCATATTTCTCTACTCTTTAGGGACAGAATATCATCATAGTTTCAAGTGTTGTTCACACACAATGGTGAAAAAAAAATCAGAGATTAAGAACTTACCAGCTAGTACTTCATGATGTGTATTATTTGAGCATTTGAGGGTGGCAGGAGCAAGGATGGAAGCAGCACTAGGACAGGTTTAAACCCAAGACCCTCTCTACATAAAAACAAGGCAAACCGTGGGGTGAGTAAAATGAAAAATCTGACATTTGAAAAATATTTTTAGGATAGTAACAACTTTTTTACTTAAAATCCTATACCGCAGGATCATATAACAAAGGATACAGAACGAATAAGACGTCCATAGCCATATCTATCTAAAAGGCTACAGATAACAGTATACTTCAGGGAACATTAGACAATATATATTGTTATGTGTATGGTCCAAAGTTCACTAATCACTAGTTACCTGAGGACACTAGTAGAAACCAGTAGGGACACCAAAGCCTTTTTGGTTGTTCCATAAATTGCAATATAGTTTGAAGCTGCAGAGCCTTGTGATCTCATGCCAAAAAAAGGACGAACAAACAATTACATATCCAATGTTTCATCGATAAATACTATCATTTTCAGGACAGAGGTGGCCATCTGAGTGGCATCTTGACTGCCTTTTTCCATATGAGCAACAGAGTGAGCTCAGTGGATCACATCTGAATGAGGTCAAAATCGAAAGTGAGGACAGCAGAACATATTCAAGGAGGTGTATACCTTTGGTCCGCACGTGTGCCAGCAGGGGACTGCCCCTAATATTTAGCAGTCAGATGGTGCTCGTTGAAGTTCCTATGACAAAGGGTTTCCCATCTGTACACATAAATTAGAAGTGGGAGTAAACAAATCAAAGAAGATAAATTAGGATAAAGAAAAATAAGAAACGAAAGCTGAATCAATCCTATTAGATGTGCAACGAACTACAGATTGCAAGTATCAATGATTCCTTGTGAGTTTGCATATCCCTGGCACTAAACAAATTAAGTTTAGCTATGAGCTCAGTGGATCACATCTATTATCACAGCTGCTTGCAACCACCTTAAAAGAAATTAAGAGAAAAAATAAATCAGAGAGTGCTAGAGGATTTTCTTACCTCCCCAGCCGCTCCCGACACTTTCCAGGCCTGCGCCGTACCGCGCCTCGAGGCACAAATGCCCAGATCTAGGCCTCCCTCATCGGATCCCCATAGGTTGGGGTCACCGGCTCCTACGGCAGCGGATCTTGGAGACGCAGGGAATGGGTTGGGGGAGCTGGTGGCTGCGGCTGGGCATTAGTGGGGGGATGGGGGCACTAGCCTCGAATTGGAGCGGAGGCCATGCGGAGGCCTGAGTGAGAGCGGAGGTTGGGGGAGGGTGCGGTGCGAGGGAGGCAAGCGCGCATGCCAGCATGCGGGAGGACGATGTCGACGCGGAGCGAGGGCTGGGCCTGGGATTCTACTCCTCTGTGCGCCTGCGCGGGAGGGATTTTGGAATTTTCGGTCCAGCGGAAGATTTTCGCGGCTTGATTTTTCACGTAATTTTCGGTCCAGTACGACGCCAGTTGAGGAATAGAAGCAGCGGCGACATCTGATCGAAAAGGACGTCGAAGATGGAATCTGGTGGAGGGTGTGTGTATCTGGAGTTTTTTTTAGTTATTTTCTTTTCCTTTCCTTTTTTGGCGTCACTTGTATTTGTTTTCTCTTTATTTCATTATTATTTTAATACCCAACTCAGCCACATATATATTGTAACATTTATTTGTTATTATTCACATATACGTAAAGGTGTGTATTTATTTATATGCTACTTCAAACAATTAACAATAAATAAATTTATACATTTTATATAGATCTTGATTTCTTAAACTTGCTAGTTACTAGAATGATATACGATTATGAACAGGATTAACGATATTGATGAACACCTAGGTTGTTGTTCCTACTTGGCAGCTGGACCCATATGTTACCTTAGATAAGGTTGGGCCGGCCACTTTTCTTTTTTTTTAAAAAAAATCCTCCCCAAGTGCTGCCGTTTTAGCTCTCGGGAATGAGCCTCTTGATGAATTATTCAATCCTGGTATTCAAAAGTTTTTCATTTGAGGTCATTTAGTGCCTCGTGTGACCAAGTTTGACCAAGTCACGTCTTGGATTTTTTAAACATGTGACTAGAGTTTACTAAAACTTTCTCAAATGGAAACATGAACTATGTACAAAATGTAGACCTTGATGAGTTCTAACACCTTTGTATTTAGAAGTTTTTCATCTGGGGTCATTTAGTACCTCATTTGACTAAGTTTAACCAAGTCAAATCTTGGATTTTTAAAAAACGACACTTTAACTGAACCCTAGATGGTCTCAAATACAAAAGTCATGAATACAAAGTATGTCAAACTCATCGAGATCTACATTTGGTGTAATGGTCAACTTTTTCATTTGACAAAGTTTAAACCACTGAAATTTTGAATTTTGAATTTTTCACAGCTACATGCCAGTTTTCGAAACCCCAGATGGTCTCAACTCGAAAAGTCATGAATACCAAGATTGGTCCACTCATCAAGATCTACATTTGATACACAGGCCATTTTTGCATTTGACAAAGTGTTAGGAAAGTGTAGTTATAAATCCACATGTCTCGCACATAGTTTCTTAAAGTTTATGTGAGATTTAAGATTTTGTGACTAATGTTTACTAACACTTTCTTAAATGTAAAAATGGTCTATGTATCAAATGTAGACCTTGATGAGTTCTAACATCTTTGTATTTAAAAGTTTTTCATCTGGGGTCATTTAGTGCCTCATTTGACCTCCTCGTGTGATCACATGTGGAGATGTCCGGAGATGTCTGGGTTTTAGGCATCCGATGTCGCTAATTGCTCGAAACCTTCTCAACTTTTTATCATATCCTGTACATGCTATAACACGATGCCCAGTCAAGTTTCATGATTTTCGGACTATGTTTGGATTTTATATAATTTAAATACACTTTTCCCGCAAGTTGTTCGCGATGGTACGGTGACAAGATGGTTGACATTTCATGTGGCTTCCTGGAAACGGACTCAACATACACCAAATAACATGAATATGATTTTTTTAATCACCATATTCCATTATTTCATACACCTGCAATTCAAATCGGAAGTGTGCAAAAAATTCAAAGAAATAAAAAAAACTAACTAAATATACCAAACAAAGTCAAAATTGTCCCAAATTTAAACAAGGAGTTTGAAATGATGTGGGAAGGCATAAAAAAAACTGGGGCAAAAAAACAAAAAAAATAAAAATTCTTCCCCGAGTGCCAGGAACAGGCACTCGGGGAAGAGGCCTCTTCCCCAAGTGCCAAATTCTGACACTCGGGGAAGAGGTCTCTTCCCCGAGTGTCAGGAGCAGACACTCGGGGAAGAGGCCTCTTCCCCAAGTGCCAAATTCTGACACTCGGAGAAGAGGTCTCTTCCCCGAGTGTCAGGAGCAGGCACTCGGGGAAGAGGCCTCTTCCCCGAGTGCCAAATTCTGACACTTGGGGAAGCTTAAAAAAAAGAAAAAAACGTAACGACGTGCGAAGGCGGGCCGTCATGTACAATTTTCTTCCCCGAGTGCAACACTCGGGGAAGAGGACCTTCCCCGAGTGCCGTTCTTCCCCGAGTGCCTATAAATCTGGAGCACTCGGGGAAGCCTCTCTTCCCCGAGTGCATTTCTTCCCCGAATGCAACACTCGGGGAAAAGCTAGTTCCCCGAGTGCACGTTTTTTGACACTCGGGGAAGCCACAGACACTCGGGAAATTTCAGTTCTCCCGTAGTGACGTGGGTTCCAACATGGAAATTGCATGTCTGCCTTCACTTGTTGGCGAGGGCGGCGACTGGCCTCTAGCAGCTTGACTATCCGTGTGTCCTTGTCCCTGAGCTCCTTGCCAAATTTTTACAGCTTCCATATATATAAATAACTAGCAAACATGTCCGTGCGTTGCAACGGGAGAAAAACTATCAAATATTTGTAGTAAGTTGTGACTATGGTCTCAAATTAAAGTTCGCTGCCAACATGTCAATGACTGATCTCTCTCTTATTTTTCAATATATATCCGGAGCACTGGTATTTATCGTAAAAACTTAAGTGGGCACCGTGGTGACAGCAAATTATACACGGTTGAAACTATCCTAGCATACTCGGAACACACTATCAAGCACAACTCTTACACTGCTCAACACATGCTCGTTGCTATGTGAGAAAAACCCTGCAGCTGGTTCTTCCCTCCAAATTAAAAATGTGGATGCATCAAGGATTGATCTGTTTACCAAGGATTATGATGAAAAACTTCTCTCATTTTTTTACATGGTAGCCCTTCTTAGGGATTATAGAGATACATCTATTTTCTTTTTGTGAGAGCATTGTATTCATTAGACCGCAGAATTGGAGTAGAACTCGTATTGATAAAAAACATCACGTCATGTGGTGGAAATATATTAATTAGTTATATATAAGATTTGTGTTTTTTCTTATCTCGATTGAGATTTTTTCTAATTAATAAATTCTAGTTCTAAGTAATATATATTTAATATAGACTGTTAGATGTCGTATGTAGTCTTATTTAGGCAAGGATTCATATTCCTATACGAAATCTGTAATTGGTATAGAAGTTGTACATAGTTCTATATATTAAGATAAGGACCACAGTCCCATCCGGTTCTGGACTTTAATTGTTGGGAACGCAAGCCGTCTGATTCTTTTTGATGGAGAGTATCATTATTTATATAATATAATATTAATTAAATGTTGGACAAGCGGGTGGTTATCCGTCAATCAGTTTGAGTCATATTTAGATAAGGACCACAGACCTATACAAACTTTGTAATTGTTGGCAAGTGATTAGGCTGGACGCCTAAAATTTTGGTGATGGGCTAGAATAAAAGGGTGGCAGACAAAAATTTTGAGGTGAAAACAAAAAAAAGGAGTGTAGAAATTTTCACGATTTATTATTAGGTATAAATATAGATAAAGACATAAATAAATTAATTAATTATTTAGGGGCGGGTCCAATACGTACGAGGAAACGCATGCAGATCGATCTCGATCGAGAGTAGGCCGGCGACACACATGACACACGTACAAAGCAATAGAGTACGGTCGCCAACATCCTAGCCGCCTCCCGGCCAGCAGCCTAGCGGCGTCACGCTGCATCCGCAAGGAGCGCTGGTGCTCCATCATCGACGCCCGGCGCCTGCTGCGCACCCACCTCCTCCCTCTCCGCGTCGAGGCTTTCTTCTGCAACAGCTACATCCTATTCGAGAACTCATTCCTCTTCACACGTCCCTCGACGGCGCGCCGAATCCCCGGCGGCCACCTCGACTTCTTCGACGACGATGACGTCTCTCTGGTAGCCAAGGATCACTGCAATGGTCTCCTCTTGCATTACCAAATGGTGGTTAACCCTGCCACACGACAATGGGCCACCTGGCCTCCCGTACCGCAACACCTGGATGGCTTGTCTATGTCGTATAACCTCTGTGTTTCTCTTGTGTATGATCCCATGGTGTCGCCTAATCAGTATGAGGTGTTTCTTATCCCCCTACTACCAATTGGATGCAATTGCAATGATGAGGACAGAAGCAACAGCGATGACGACGATGACAACCACCGTCTCCTTGTTCAGCAAGAATGGCCACCATCGCAATGCACTGCATACGTCTTCTCCTCCACCAAGGAGTGGAGGTGGGAGGAGAGGTCATTTGTCCAGCAGGGAGGGGAGGCTACCGGGACCATTGCCGATATGATGCATAATATCGAATCCAAGAGCGAACGCAAAGGTGTCTATATCCGGAGATCATTTTATGTGCATTGTCTCAATGATTCCGTCATGAGGTATGTTATGTTATGTTATGTTATGTTACGTTGTTACCCTGGTCCCTTGATGTATGATTAGTTTGCTCATCGTCAATTAATTCAATGACGATGCATGATCTATATCTTTAATTGAATTACTTTTCAGACTATCCTTGTCCGATGACGAGTACCAAATGATTAAACCACCAGCAGCACTAGTAGCAGCAAGGAAGAAAACAAAAACTAGTGTTTCCTCTTACCTAGGAAAATCAGAGAAAGGAGTATACTTTGCATTAATTGATTTGGATGGCCCCCAATTTCAAGTTTGGTTGCTTAGTGAATTTTCTGCCAGGCAGACATAGTGGGTGCTCAAGTGGAACGTCAGCCTTGAAGCAGTGGTGAATTTTTCCATTCATAATGAAAAATATGGCGCCAACGGACCATGGATCATTAATGATAAGAAGAATTCCAACAAGGAGAAGGAAACACAGCCTACTGCATAAGAGGAGGAGGAGGAGTTTGCTGAATGGGACTTCGACAATGGTGCTATCATCCCTCAAACCAAGGACAAAGACAACTGGCTGCGTCTAATATATTTCCTCGGATTTCATCCTTACAAAGAGATTGCCTTCCTTTGCAAATCACAAACAAGTGTAATATCTTATCATTTGAATAGCTCAAAGGTTCAATATTTAGGCACCATAGATATTCCTGAAATGGAAAACGGATTCCTATACACACCATGCTGGATGGGGGAGTTATCTGAAAAGAATAAGGCATAGTATAGCTTACAACTCATATATCAAAGGCAGGTTGAGTTCACAATCATTATTGTTTATTTGGAGCATACTATATCAGTAGTCTTTTCACTTTGTTGTTAGCTTATTAACCCATAAATGTAACAATTTTTTTTACAGTCAACGGGGGGAAATTCCCCACCTGAATTTGTATTGCATTTGGCCCCAAAACGGCCCGTCAAGAAGTGTAAATTACATGTTACAATTCTCTAGATCATGGATTTAGAGAAATGATAAGATCAGAGTACATAGGAAATTTCTTTTTGCTCTCGAAGCTCATGGGATTTGAGCCATTGCTTTTTGGAAAAGCATGCACCAATGATTAAATGTAACAATTGATTCCTCCCCGCTTGCTAATAATCAGAGTGGGTGGGTCTCCAACTTTTTTTTATCATTATATATTTACATACTTTCCCATCATGTTTTTTTTATTGTGGTGATAAATATGCTCAATGTAGTGTGCTTCATTCAACGGATAAAAAAGATAGTCACGAATGATAACTATATTTCTCTGTGTTTGACACAGAGAATTTTTTTCCTCCAAAAAACTCTAGAGAAAGTGAGAAACTGTCATCACTTACAGTAAGATTCCCTGACATCATAACATTAGAGTCAAAACTTGGAAGCAGCACTTAGTACTACTGTAGCTGCAAGCAATAGTCACAGCAAAAGACGGAAAACAAGATTTGCAGTGACACAACACATTTCCTCCTAACGAGTGTGCCAGGAATGAGCAAGCCATGCAATTGGTGATGATGGTAACTAGCTAGACCAATACAATAAGACAAGGTGCGTCTTTTCTTTTCTTTTTTTTTTAGAGTTCAAGGGCAAACCGCTCCAGCCTTCCAATTAACATCGAAAGACCACAAGTCATTACAGCGCAAAGTTATAAGCCAGATGTCCACCAGGACTGATAACAGCTAGAGCAAGAACTGAAAAACAAAAACAGGGTAAAACAGGCATATAGCCGCTAAACTCAAACTTCCTAGAAACTTCACTCAAGAGCTAAGTCTAGCATGCTCCACTATGATTTCTCCATCTTCGAGACAGCTTCACACCCTTCAAATTTCTTGTGCTTCCATGCTGATTCTTCATCATCTCCTTTGTGGATCTTCAGTTGATGCTTTGAGTCCCAAAAGGAAACCATAAGACTCTGCTCGCCGCCATTTTGATCTTGTTGATGAAGTCCAACAGAAAGGCTTTCTTGTCGGCTGGACACAGAACTATCCAGTTCTGTAAAAGCCCACTGATCTTGAAAAGAAGCATTTCCATGCTTCTCCAGCCACTCCTCTGGAAATACAGATCATTCCTTAATTTTCAGATAGACCAAATAACAGCTGAGGAAATCATATTAACCACACAGTGCCTCTTGTTACTGAACCAGAATTTGCCAATATCAAGCATGCGTCTTTTCTTTAGCAACTAGATGAGTTGAAAATTTTCCTCAGCAATGTGGGAGTACATAATAATTATAATTTGAAAACAAAGTGCAAAAATGTGCAGATTTTCCAGAACACACATGTGCAGAATTTCTCCTTTTCTCGCATTGTTACTGAACCAAAAGGATTTTCAATGAACTCGCACATAGATATAGCTATAAGCTGCTTTGACGATTCTATCAAAGGACGACACCCTTTTTTACAACTCCAAGTCACTCTGACACTTGACATAGCCAACTGTAGGATTTGTCTTTGATGCCGTGCTCTGATCCATATTCTGATAAGGAGGAAGTGAGGAACAATGCTAGTAGCATCACTCTGGACAATAGAATCAACTGTGACAGCAGAGAGAAAATGAGATTACTGGCGCCTGAAATGAATGAATTGCAAGATGATGTGTCAAATGTCAAGGGAAGGACTGTAGTACAAGCAGGCATCCTAGAATTCAAGGTCGGATGGCTGGACTCCGACGTGTTCCTTCCTTGTGGGCTGTGCCTGCCTTGGGCCTAGGCCGGCTCATGGAGAAGAGGCCCCTATATAGATAGAAGGGAAAAAAAATCCACTTTTCCTTCCTCAACTTATGCGAAAGTCCGCTTTTCCTCCTTGAACTCCAAAACCGGACAAATCACCTTCCTTAACTTTTGAAACTGTGCGTTTTACCTTCCTGGCCAGGTTATAAGCGGTTTTGAAGGCGGTTTTGTCTTTTTCTTTTTAAATTTATTTCGGCTGAATTTTTGAAAAAACAGAAAAATCATAAAATGAAAAATCCAATTTTATTGGACTCCACATGAGTAGATCTACACAGTAAACATATAATATGGTATGCTTTAGTATAAAGTTTTTGCTGTAGATTTTGCTTCAATTAATTACAGAAAAGAGTAGATCAAAATCTACAGAAAAAGTTTGTAATAAAGTATACCATATTATACGTTCACGGTGTAGATCTACTCATGTGGAGTTCAACAAAATTGGATTTTTCATTTTATGATTTTCTGTGATTTACTACGATTTTTCAAAAATTTAGCCGAAATAAATAAAAAAAGAAAAAGACAAAACCGCCTTCAAAACCGCTTATAACTGAGTCAGGGAGGTAAAACGTATGATTTTAAAAGTTGACGAGGGAGGTGGTTTGTCTGGTTTTAGAGTTTAGGGAGGAAAAACCGATATTCGCAAAAGTTGAGAGATTTTTTCCGGATAGAAAGAGGGAGAAGGCCCAGCCTCACCCGGCCCACGATCCTTCCTCGCTCGCTCGTCGGTGTCTACTCTATTCGCGATTAGCGATTCGATTTGCGCCGCGGCCGCCGTGATGGCCTCCGCCGCCGGGTCCAAGCACAAGCAGCGAGAGGGGTGGGTGCTCAGCCACGACGACCTCACCATCCTCCGTGGGCCCCGCTTCATCAACGACCGCATCATCGCCTTCTACTTCGCGCACCTCTCCGCCGGCCTCCACAACGACGATCTCCTCCTACTCCTGCCCTCCATCCCCTACCTCCTCTCCAACCTCGCCGACCCAGCCTCCGTCGCCGACCCGCTCCACCTCGTCCTCCTCCCCGTCAACGACAACCCGGACGCCTCCGTCGCCGAGGGCGGCTCCCACTGGACCCTCCTCGTTCTCGACAGCGCCACCAGCCCCTTCGCGCCCCGCTTTGTCCACCACAACAGCCTCCGCGGCGCGCCCAACCTCCCCATCGCCACCCACCTCGCTGACGCGCTCCGCCCCCCGCTGCAATGTGATTCGGGCACTGTTCCGCTTGTCCAGGGGCACACCCCGAGGCAGACCAACGGCTACGACTGCGGCGTCTACGTCATGGCCATCGCCAGGGCCATCTGCGCTTGGTGGAACGACGCCCAGGACCACCGGACACGGGGAGGGGATTGGTTTGAACAAGTGATTGTAATACATTATTCTCTATAAAATGCTATTGAAATTCTATATAAATTATTGTTGAAATTATATATAAATTGCTACTGAATATTTGTGTAGTTTGCTGTTTTTTTTGTAAATTCGGTTATATCGGAAATACCCGAACCCGAATTATCGGGTACCCGAAATTACGGGGAGTGTTTTTCCAGAACTAATATCGGATAGCAATTTTCATTACCCGAATTTTGAATTATCCGACCTGAAAAAATCGGGTAACCCGAACACCCAGGCCTGTTTGGCTCTGCATGCGTGGTACTACCTCTTGGTCGTCCCAGAAAGAGTGTTAAGTTTGACCAAATTTTTATATCTATTTATTATATTTATCATGCTCAATATATATCATAAGATTCGTAGTTCAATACATTTTTATAGTATATCTATTTAAAATCATAATGTTAATAATAATTTTATGAACTTAGCTAAATTTAAGATAGTTTTGACATGAATCACACCGAGAATTATATTCTTTTTAGGATGGAGGGAGTACTGTGCATGATGATTTTACCGGCTATCTTTTTAATTGCATACAAATATGTTATGTTCATTGCCTTTTGTCAAGCTGTCCATGTCATGTTGAATTGAGGGATGCCATGTTTCAGAGGTGGATGGGGAAGGTCAAGTCAAAGTCCCAGAAAAATAAAAAAACAAAACTTTACGCTTCTGTTTCTTCTTCTTCATACATATGTATGTATAGTCAGCTAACATATAGTAATGGTGCATATAAACATTAGATTGAACAAATTAATTAGTTAAACATATGTCCTAAACACCATATGTTTATGAAACCTAAAAATATTACAAAACACGGCGAAGCACAAATCAGATACAGAGGCACGAAAAAAAGAGCAGAAATTTCCACCTAAAACAACCATAGCGCGCAAAGAATATATACATATATGATGTTATTGTGCTGCTACTTAAAAATTTCCGAGCAACATGTTCCTCCCCCAACCATGGAGCATGGTATTTGTATGGATATACACATGTATATATGCTTATGCCATGTATGGATGTAATATTTTTAATTTAACACGTGGATATATATTAATACATTCCATTTGTTTAATCAATCAATACGGTTCTCGGATCGTCTTTTGTAGATGATATATATACTTGGATCACCTTTTAGTTAGTTTGTTTAGCCATTCACAGTTCACCGTGAAATTCACTAGGCCAGGACTACCTGGAGAGATGGGAGGGAACAGGTCAGTCATGCACTCCAACCATTTTTCGTGTACTACCCCATCAAAGGACAACAAAGGACAAGATGCAATAATAATTTATACACTCTGCCATTTCTCTAGCACTAATAATATGCACCAGTATATAGAGTTGCCACTGAAATGTATAGACAACACGTGTAGGGAGAAAAATAAAGTGCTTATTTGGCAAATGACATTAAACATGCTATATATATATATATATATATATATATATATATATATATATATATATATATATATATATATATAGGCTGCCAATAACTATTGGAAGCCCCAGCCAGCCACCCCGCCCCTCCAGCCAGCTGACATGCGTGCAGCTGGCCTGACATGCGCAGGTAGGGACCTAGAGACCCAACCAACAAGATGCATAAATTCCCATGTCTGACTGTGCAGAAACGTTTTTGTCGCGATGATCCATTAAAACCAGTGGTTGAGTGAATTAAAACCAGTTCGTTGCTGCATAAAAACCTTTCCGCGAGCAGGCCTGTCACCTGAAACAGGCTAACGCAGGTTGACACAGACTGACATGCATGCGTCCACTTTAATTTCTTCTATTTTTTCGTGATAATTCCTCCATGAAGCATCCGATTCAAAAACGATTTTCACAATTATACTCCTGACATTTTTGTGCACAATTCAAGACCCATTATGAATATATTTTTGAACTTTTTAAAATTCATAAATTTGAAATTTGAATCGTGCCACATGATGGCCAATTGGATACATATAGTCACTGGTCAAAGATGCATACAAAAGGTTTGAAAAATATTGCATAGTCACTGGTCAAGATGCATACAAAGGTTTAAAATTCATAAATTTAAAATTTGAATCGTGCCACATGATGCCAGATTAGATGCATATAGTCACTGGTCAAGATGCATACATGATGACCGATTTGAAATTTGAAAAATATCACATGATGATGATCCGATTCGTATAGTCAATGGTCAAGATGCACAGAAACGATCTTGGCGCCAATATTGCATAGAAATTAGTAGTTCGATGAAATAGAAACCAGTCAACAATGCATATAACCCTGACAACACACAAGGTGTGCACTATCTGTAATGGTACCAACCTACAACACACATATAACTCATCTCATTCAAGCATATAAACACAACATACAACAAACTAACTATTTACATTAACCCATCGGCTACATCAAAGATCACACTACGCCGTCGTGCCCTCGTCTCGGGCCACGCAGCCACCGTGCCGGGGTCAGACCACTGCCGGCTGCATTTCCCAATCACGTGGACTTCAATTTCCAGTGTGTTCCTCTTCTTCCTCTCATTCTTGCTGCTCCAGTTATGTAAGATCAAAACAATGATAATTAATCCAGAGCCATGCATAGAAGTGCGAGTACATAGCTTATGCATTCAAGTGCAAACAAAGTAAAATTCTCTCTCGCTGGATTCATTAATATTCTTCATTGCATATGTATATAAAAAGGTTGTAAAAATATTTTTTTGGAACAAAACTAGCATTCATGAGGGAAAAAATGGAACTGAATTGTAAACAAATGTTGAATAAACTGTAAACAAATGTTGAATAAAAAAGTAGACTTTGATAGCTTAGTGATATCCAAACAGTGCATAGTAGGTAAGAAATGAATGCATAGCAAAGTGTTTTAACAACGCATAGAGGCATGTTCTAACAATGTATGTCAAAGTGTTCTAATAACGCATACAAGCATGCTCCAACAATGTATAGAATTGTGTAGAAATATATAGATAACTATTCCAACGCATACAAATGTTTTTCTACTTTGGGAGACAGCACATGGTACATTTGTAAACAAAAAGTAATCCTGTTGTGTCATGCATACAAATCTATGCGGGCTTTTATGCATGGCTCTGGAAGGAGGGAGACAGTTTTCCGAACCAATATACTCTATAGGGCACTTATATGCATGGCTCTTGTATGGCTACTTTGGGAAGCAAGTATGCATACAAACCATTTTATGCTCATAATTATGATAGTGACAATGTATAAAAGTTGTATGGCTACTTTGGGAAGCAGCTAAGCATACAATGTAGAAAATGTGCTCCATCAATGCTTGGATCTCAAGGTGCAAACCTGGGATTTTTTGACGCCAACATCGCATAAAAACCGCTCCAACACATCGCATAAAAACCACTCCAACAATGTATAGAATTGTGTACTAATAGTGTATCGAATTGTATAGAAGCGCACGTAAAAAGAGTTTCGACAATGTATATCGAAGTGTTCCCACAATGCATATAAAGAGTGCTCATAATTGTGTTAGTGACAATGTATAAAAATGCATACCATGTTGCAGTTAATCCATGCATACAAACTTATGCATGCAAGCATAAGAACAGCAAAAGAAAATGCAAATCCTTGTGTGGAAACCTATGCATCTAAGCATACAAATCACCCAGCATCTTCCAAAATCACAGTTCCACCATGCATAGAAACCAATTCAACTAAGTATACAATTCACCCAACTACCGGTCCTCGATGCGGCAACACACCCTGCTCCTCCATCAGAAGAGGCACTAGAGATCCGGCACCACAACCTGCAACCAACCAAACAGATGAGCAGGTCCCCAGCCAAGAGGCGTGCACACAGATCTTTGGCCACATCCTGCTGCGCCGTTGCTATTTTCCACACCACCATTGATTCGCATCAATGTCGCCACCGTGGACTATACGTCACCAACCGACACCACTGATTTGCACTAGCGCCGCTGCCATGGAGTGCATCATGCACTGAACCACGGGTATGTATGTGACCATGTAAAAACCTAACTCATTAGGCATAGAAACAACGAAGCATAAAATCCAAAATCAATTGTCCAGAAACCATGGGACACCTTACATTCGGAAACAACATGCATACAAGTTATTTTTTGCAAGTGCAAAAACTTATGTATGCATAGAAACATGCTCACTGAAGCACATGTCGTCTACTTTGATATGCATAGAAACCATTGACAACATTAGATCTTCGAAAAAAGCAGAGTTCCACCATGCATAATCACATAGACAACTATGCATATAAAGCATTGATAACACCAGATCCTCAAAAAATCACAGTTCCTCCATGCATAGAAACCAATGCAGCTAAGCATACAAACAAATTAATCAACATTTTGGACACAAAAATCCATCACCAACGAACGTGCTGTGGCTCCCTCCATCTTGCGTCACGGCCTTGCCGAGCTGTGCGCCGCACACGGCAGGCAGCCCCCTACCGCGCCTTTGATAGGGAAGGGCGCTGTGGTCGCGGTCGGGAGGAGAATGGGCGCTCGGGCCTCGGTCAGGATGAGAAAGGGCGCTCCGACATACCGCATCCGTGTCGTCGTCATCCCCACTATGGCCACGAGCTCCAGGTCACCGTCGCAGTCCCCACGCGTGGCTGCCTTGTCGCGCACCTGTCGTCCCTATCTCATCAGTGGCGGCGGCGTGCGGTCCAGGGATGGCTGCGGTGCTCCACATGCGGCGGGGGCGCTCCACGAAGGAGCGGATCCGTAGCTGGTGGCATAGGGGTGGGCCGTTGCTTGCCCGCGCGCCTATCGCCCATCCGCCACGTGCCGTCGTCACAGTTCACCGTAGCGGTTTCGGAGCCCACCTGACCTCGATCCGCTCCCTCTTGCCTCACCTCATGGAGAGTCGATGCCGCCACAAGTCAGGGGAGGGCGCGAGGCCGCGACACCTTTGGTCATGGAGGGGCGGGCCGCACCGCCACTGGTGGGGGAGGGCGCCGGGCCGTGAGCCGTCGGTAGAGGAAGGGGCGGGGCCACGCCGCCACCGGAGGAGGTCGCCGGTAAGGGAAGCGCGGGGCCGCACCGTCGCAGGTGGAGGAGGGGCGGGGCCACGCCACCGTAGCTCGGGGAAGGGCAGGGATGCGCCGCCGCAGAGGGATAGAGCCACCATCGGTGCTCAAGCGGCGATCCAGGGGGCGGGGCGCGTGATCCAGCGGCGGCGAGCGGCCAGGGGTGGCGGCGAGGATTGGGGATGGGTGAGGATTAGGGTTTCGGTGAATTTATAGTGCCTGTGATGGTTGGGCCTGGTGGGCCGGTGGGTGGGCCAGGAGGCTAATGGGCTGGCGGTGGTTGGTTGGGTAGCCTGGTTAGGTGGAACCAGGAAACACCAGTTTGTGTTGGGGTTTCCTATAACTATTGGAAGCCCAAGGCTTTTAATGCATAGAAACTTATATATGCAAGCACAGAAACAATTTTTTTCTAAATGGACGCATCAAATATTGCATAGAAAACCATACTTGCTTGCATTGCAAATTAAGCGTGAATAAAACCTGTGCAACTGGTGTTAAAACCTATAGAAATTAAGCATAGAATCCTATGCAAACTAAGCATGAATAAAACCTATGCAAAGTAAGCATAGAATCCTATGCAAACTAAGCATGAATAAAACCTATGCAAACTAAGCATAGAATCCTATGCAAACTAAGCATGAAAATTTTGAACAATCAAGAGCTGCAAGCACATAAATTGATATGTGTCGAGTTCCAAATCTAAAAAAAAGCAATCAAATTTCATAGTCAAAGACTGGATCTAAAGTTGTAAAAACTTAACTCGTGAAGTATAGAACACATAGGGAGCCTGGGGAGCAGCAGCAGCAGCAGGTGTAGGATCCTCCTTGCCTCTAGTCAGCAGCAGTCGGCTGCAAGCACACTAACTGATATGTCATGTGTTTTAAATCTACAAAAAAAGCAATTGAACTTACTAGGAAAAATGCAACTGGAAAAATGCAACTGAACTACTGCTACTTAAGTTGCACAAGCAAGGCAGAAAGGCTACAGCAAACTGAACTTACTAGGAAAAGGCTAACTAGCTACCAGGAAATTACCTACATCAAAATCTGAGAGAATTAAATATTTGATGAACCTTAGGCAACCAGCCTCTAGCATGAATAGTAGTGTTGATCCAAATAAAAATTGCTCAACAGGTATACATGCAAGCAAGCAAAGACTGTATACTATCGAATGAAAAGAGCACTTAGCAAAAAAACGTGCTTAAACGTTTTGGCACCGCCATTGCATGGAAATTAGTAGTCCCCACGCGAGGCTCTGCAGCCATGACCAGCCAAGCCCCCGCTCGACCAGAGCACACTCATGACTGCCCAAATTAGAATGCATAAAAACTGCTCCAACAATTGATAGAATTACATACCAACAATGTATAAAACAATGTATAGAATTGTGTACCAACAATGCATAAAAGTGTGCTCCAACAATGTATAGAATTGTGTAGAAGTGCACAGATAACTGCTCCAACAATATATAGAAATGATTCCCAATAATGTATAGAAATTTGTTCCAACAATGTACATAATACATATCCCCATGACAAAAAAAATTAAGACTTCAATTTCATTAATGCAAAAATTATGACAAAAAATTTGGAAAAGAAATTATAGCTTTTTGATTGAATTTATGCAGCCCTCGCAACCAAGCAGAGCATAATAAACAGTAGCACAAACACATAAATTTCTAGAACTAGTGTCCGGTATAATGCACTCACCGTCCTGCATTCACCTCCTTGCCATGGTGAGCACCCACCGCAGCAACCCAATGAAGCTCTCACCATGGGCACCATGCGTGTCTGCAAGAGGAACAATAGATGAATATAAGATCATACAATCAAAGTATGTAAAAACAAACTGCGAGAATCATTATTGATACTTGTATAAAAATATGTAACAACAAAGTAAAGAAATGTCATCCAATAATGTATAGAAGTCTTCGAAGAATGCATGGATATCCTACAATATATAGAAATGTATTCCAACATTAAATATGCTTAGAAAAGTATGCATGCAAGCATAGTAATTAAAGGAAAGCAAAAAATATACATTGAGGATGCATTGTTAGTTTAGGGTTAACTGTAGCTTGAACCAATATTGTACTGCATCTGCGCTGCAATTATTCAGGCAAAAAGAACATGCATTACTACAATATAGTGCTGCATAAAAAACAGCAAATTCTTAAAAAATTGATCACTTTTCCTTTCATCGAAGTTCCATTTCTAGCACATGTTAGATAACTACCCTGAATTTATTTTATCAAAACACGCACAATGAACAAAACTACTGACCACAATTGCGCAAACCAATTTCACCTTCTAATTCCAGTGACAAGCTGGGCTAACTGAAACAAACTAGACTAACAATTAGACTCTCCGAAATATTAAACTAGCTATTCTTGTCCCTTTTTTCAAACACCTGCAGCAAGTGAATACATGCATCCTAATAGTACTGAAATGCGTTGAATCGGACAGTCACAAACGGCCAAGCACAGGAGAGATGGTCCATGCGTTGGATGAAACAGAGACCTGGATTCACGACGATAGTGAGCTAGGGCAGAGGGGCGCTCGCCTGTGCCGCGACTATCTGCTAGAGCTCAGCATCCTGTGGTCACCCTCAGCGCCTGCCTGTCATGCACCCGTAGATCTCGGCTGCCCATGGGCTGCTCCACTGCCGGAGTCGAGGTGCTGTCGGAGGTGGTCGGAGGAGGCCGTCGGATCTCGGCATCCTAGACAGAGCGGCTCGTGGATCCTAGCCATTAGCCACGGCCCACGCAGCGCCGTTGGAGCCACTCGGCCTCGTCGGAGAAGCGGCACGACCCAGCGCCGTCGCCGAAGGAAAGAGTGTCTCAGCACAGCCGTCGGAGAGGGTGCAACAGGGCCCGGCACCGCCACCAGATTGGAGACACCGGCAGGGCCGTGGACGTCACCATCGCTAGATCCGGCCACCTCCGCAACAGAGAAGCATAAAACCGGTAGATCTCGACGAAGGGGTCAGGAAGCAAGCTGTTGTCGCAAGCGGGAAGGGGATGAGGCTTGTGCGGCGAAGTGGATGGGCATCAGGAGCTGCCGTATCCCAACAAGGGGGTCGGGGAGGAAGCTAATGCGATGAGAAAATAGCAGAGGAGGCAGGTGCGGCGATGGAGAGGGGAATCAGGAGAGGCAGCGGATGGGACTGAGAAGGGCGACCGTGGACTGGTGGAGGGGCAGGGTCGTTAGACATGTGGCCGGGCGCGCGCTAGCAGCCACCGCCGGCTGGCGAGTCCGTGCTGGCCCTCCTATTGGCGCGTGTTGTGCCGCATCCATGACCGGCCTAGCCCCTATGAGGGGCCCTGCAGCAGAGCCGCGCCGCCGCTCGGGAGGAAGCGGTGGTCGCCGGACTGGATCTACCGCTGGTGTGGTGGGAGAAAGGGAGGAGCACGTCATTGGAGGAGGGAAGCACATTGGGGAGAGCTGCCGGCGGGGGAGGAACACCATCGGGATCTGAGGGAGCTCGGCCTCCTGCCTGTGCCCGGGGCCAGTGAAGAGAGAAAAGGTGATTTCACAATGAACGTGGAGAGAGAGAGAGGAGGCCTGGAGGGGGCTCGTGGTTGGTTTGGTTCGATGCAACCAGCTTGGGGTGGGGTTGGTCAGGTCATTGGATGCTGGTTTGGTGGAACCAGTTAGCAGCAGTTTGGCCTAGGGATTCCACTAATTATTGGAAGCCCTAAGCTCTCAATATCGTAACTATATATATAGGGAAATTATTTCCTACTCCCAAGGAATAGTTACTCCCATGTTTATATCTCTAGATTTAGAGTATATATGATCACGAAGTGTATATATATATATATATATATATATATATATATATATATATATATATATATATATATATATATATATATTCCATAATAAGTATAAGTGTATCACCAAAATTTTTGTTTGTTTGTTGTTTGTTCCAACAGCACGAGCAATTGAAGCCAAAGTTTAAACAAAAAATCATTCCTGCAAAAATTTCCCTTCTAGACTTATTGTGTTTTCTCAAGTGCACCAACCCTCTCCTCTCCTATGAAATCATCAGAACGCTTCAAATCCTCTGCTCAATGTGACATTTTCCAGCATTCACGCACCTACTTCACATCTCTCTACGAGTAAAAATTATTTATGCACAATCACGCCATTTGCACTCAATGTATCTGCTTCACAAGTCAAAATACAAACACAGTAATTTCAACATTGATGCACCCAATGCCAAATCAAGGGAGAGCTAAACTGTTGTACGTATACTAGCAGATAACTAGAATATATAGGATAGATCACAGTAACTAAAGAGGGCAAAATAATCATAGTAAAGGGAGATCTAAGGTGAAGTAAGAATTACGGGGCTTAATCACTCGGGCAGAGCAAACAATCGATTCTCCAATTTGGTAATAATACTAAGTAACAAGCAGGTGTAGCAAGTATTAATGCAGCAATAGACACTAGAGCACATTGAGGTTAGGACGATGCGCATGTAGTCGACTCACAAACAGAATTAGAATAAATTAGAAATAAATCTTATTTTTATCTAGGAGTGGTAACTCTCAAGGGAAGAACAAATAGAAAGGGCATCATTAAGTTGGCTTGTAGGATTTCATTCATCCATTGCAAGATCTAATTGAGATCACTCAAAGTAATAATTTTGTATAAATACATAGTCTTCCTAAGACCACCAAGCAAGCTAGAATTCATAGAAAAAAGGTGAAAGCCAAGCTACACATTTAGAACAAAAGCTTACTTGAAAAAGCAGTCACAAATTATAGAAGCACTAACATGTAATGGTAGCAGGCTAGCAGCTAAGATGAAGAAAGAATTATAGGACCTCATTGCAAGAGCAGATCGAGCAAACAATTCAACTCTCCAATTAGGTACTGATGCCAAGGAACAGGTAGATGCAACAAGTAATTAATGAAGCAATAGACGCCAGAGCACATCTATGCTAAGAAGATGCACTTGTAGTGATCTCACAAGCAAAATTTGAAGAAACTAGGCACAATTATTTTTGCATCAGGAAGGGAAAGGAATAGTTAAGTTGACATATAGGGTTTCATTCATTCGTCTGCAGATCTAACATGAGAAAAGAAGGATCAAGCAAAACTAGGCAACACAATGACCATGTCAACTAGGGCGTCTCGTCATACATAATTCATCATAGAAACCATCTGATTTGGTACTGATCCAATATGAGGAAGCAAGAGCTGTTGGATCACATGGAGGCTGTAGCGGTGCGGGAGCGGTAGAGTTTGCCGAAGATGTGGAGGGCGGTGACGAAGCTGATGAAGCAGAGCGACATGACGAGCACCGGGTGGGCAAGAGGCGCAGGACTGGTGCCTCATCTGTGTAGAAATAGAGCATGGTGCTCCTGCCGCCGCCGGAGAAGCCGCATCCCCTGCTGGACGTGGTGGCGCAGCGGTGGCGCATCCCGTCAGCCGCTGCAGCCGTGCTGCATGGGCCAACGGTGGCCGGGTGGGCACCAACATCGGCGCCACTGATAGAGGACTGGGCCTGCGAGGAGGAGTGGGCCATGGTTGCCAATGTTATCTGTGGAAGAAGGTAGAAGATGACGCCAATTCAAGGGAAGGAGGGGGGAAAGTCTCGGCTACAACTAAAAAAGTTGAAAAGGTGATAGGGATCACCATGCAGTCACTCCTTCTGCGCTCGCCGCCGCCAACTCATTACTAATCTTCCTTTCAACAACCATTCCTCACATCTTTATCGGCACCTAGTAATAATCTTTCACCCATTTTAATTAATCCAAAATATGTGGGAAATCTAATTTTGTTCCTAATCAAATTATCCTAATTTTCACAAAGTTTGTTAGAAGGACTTTTGCGATATCGGATGACCATAACTAAATACATTATCAAATATATTTTCATAATTTATCTCTTTTTTTATATAGGACATATTAATACTCTTCTTCATAAACTTGGTTGGATTTGAGATAATTTAACTTAAGCCCATTTGTTTCAGTTTTTACTAGGAAGAAGTCCGAAGCAGAAACAAATATCCCGGTCTTTAAGCTGAATTTTAAAAAGCCATATGCTAAGAAAGTTAACCAAAACCTGAAAAGTTGATTGAGAGGTGTATTCTAGCTTTGGAAAGATGAGAAGGTAAATATTTATTTTAAAAAGAATAAAAAAGGCAAAAGGTATAAAAACATCCTTCCATCTAAAAGCCCCAAAACTTCGATCCAAACAAATAGGTTCTTAATTAGATAAACTTAGAATCCCTTATGTGTCAACATATAGATGTTGCATTTTAAATTGAAGTTAAAATATATTTGTATTAGCACCAGAGGGACTATAATCATTGAAAACAAGATCTCCTTCCATGTTTTTTAGTGAACAATAGCTCGTTTAACTATATTATTAGTTTGTAAAGACACTTTTGACTTCTCCTTGCTAGCTTGTTTCATAAAACAAATCAACAGATCATCTCCCCTAAACCCTCTAGCTCGTCTCCGACTTCGACGACTCTCTACCATTGTCTAGTCGTACTAACCCAATTTTGTCTTGTTTTCCTCTTGAATTACGCACTAATCCCCTACTTTACGGGGCGGATCCTATTAGAGCCGAAGCTGCCTCCCTCCCTGTCCGAGAAAAAAATTATAAAGGACTGATGGCCCATTAGTGAACAAACTACTATGCTATTGAAAGCTCACAAACTATGCTATTGAAAGCTCACAAGGCCTGATGACTCATATATATGAGCCAAGACACACTGCTCTATAGGATGGTAGGCTAACTTGTGCAGGTGTGACGATAAGCAATTGGCAATTCCCCCATTACTCTATGTCACCCCTCCGCCACTACTGCTTCACTAGAGGTTCTCAATTTGAAGAGCCAAGCACGTATGCATTGACATTCTAATCCATGAAAACTAACTATGTTGTGATGTAATTCTTCTTCCAATTTTTTTACATAAAACAACCAAAACTTACGTACACAGAGAAATGAGAGATTGTGATTTTTGAGCTAGCACGGGGGAGAATCAGTGGCGAGGAAGGAAAGGGCCATGACGACGTCGGTCATGATGGGACGCAGGGCGCAGTGTTCCTGCAAGCACATGGATGCCACACCCACGGCCTGCTTCAACTCTGATGTTGTAGGCCCTTGCATTGCCATCACCACCCGAGGGTCCACCAACTCATGGAACCTCTTGGGGTCACCAAATATCCGTGCCGCCCATCCCACAAGGCTTTGCTCGCCCTCTGGCCGGCTGGCGTCGATGGCTCGTCGGCCGGTTATGAGCTCCAGCAGTAGAACCCCAAAGCTATAGACGTCCGACATGGCGCTGAGCTTTCCTGTCCGCAAGTACTCCGACGCACAGTACCCATACGTGCCCATCACCTTGTTGCTGCTTGATGAGGAGGAGGAGGACGACGATGAGGAGGATGAGTCAGTGCGTGGGGCGGGGAGGAGCTTGGCAAGGCCAAAGTCGGAGAGCTTGGGATTGTAGTCTTCATCGAGGAGGATGTTGGAGGACTTGAGATCTCGGTAGATGACAGTGTTTTCATGTAGGTACTCTAATCCCCGCACCGCGCCGAGCGTGATCTTCATCCTCGCGCACCAAGGCAAAGGGGCATGCTGCTGTTGGCTGCCATCATCACCATCATCACCACGCAGCAGCAACAGATGGTCCTCGAGGGATCCTAGTGCCATGTACTCATAGATGAGCAGACATTGGTCGCCCTCGGCACAGTAACCAACGAGGCTGACGAGGTTGGGGTGGTGCAGCATGCTGAGCATTAGCACCTCCACCATGAACTCATTGTTCCCCTGGAAGCCATTGCGGTCCAGCTGCTTGATGGCCACTGGAAGGTCGTCCTCACCAGCAATGCGCAGGCGGGCCTTGTAGACGCGACCGAATCCCCCCTCGCCGAGGAAGTTGGCTTGGCAAAAGTTTCCTGCGGCGTCAGCTAGCTTGCGGAACGAGAAGGCTTTGGCCGTGATAACACTGGTGTTTTTGTTGCTATCGTCATTGTAATGATTTGGTGGTGCTGGAGGAGGCGACGATGACGGTAGACGACAATCGTCATCTTCATCGTCTTCGTCGTCACGGTGGTGGCCTGCTGTGTCGACGACGGAGGAGGCACAACAGATGATCCGTGCGGTGAAGCTGTTGCTCTTGTTCCTCCAAGAGGTGGAGGAGGAGGTCCTCCGGCCCGTGGTGCCATTGCCCTTCCTATGGACCACATCGTTAGGGAAGCGTCGGAGCCAACTTAGCATCTTGTTGCTGCTTATATGCAATTCACCGGTCAATGGATGAATTATTCGAATGATTGGTTTCACCTTGCCTATAATGAATAGAAGCAAGGGATGTTTGATGTTCATACGTGGGGAGTGAACGAAGAATCGGAGAACAAAGGTGTGTGTGAGAGAAAGACCCTAGTGGATCGGTCGGAAGAGGCTTTTTCAGGGAGGATATGCACGGAGGATATAGTTTGATAGTCGCTAAATTTGGTCCATCTATTAATGGCTTACTGCCAGAGAGAACTCATGCTTGCATCTGCGTCGACATGGATGCCCATTGCATGCAAAAAACTAACTATATACCTTACATGCCAACAAGAAGCAAGTGGTGAGTTTTGGGGATGCTATATTAGGTAGGGAGATCGAGCACGCAAAAGCAAGCTGACAAGCAGTTTGCATGGCATGTCTATCTAAGGGCATGTACCGTACTCTATATAACTGATGTCTGTAATACGCTTTCATCACTACGGGAGACGGCACCTTCGCCGACTGCCCGCAGTTTTGCCGACAACCATAATATGGGCAATCGACGAAGAATGTCTTTTACCGACAGCCCTTACCAGCTGTTGGTAAAGAATTATTTGCCGACAGTCTAACTGTAGCCAGCAGTCGGTAAAAAAACCTATCGACAAAGGACATTTTTGCCGACAGCCGCACTGTCGGCAATGCCAACCTGTCGACAAAGAACCTGAGGGTTCCAATGGCGTCCGACGCCGTTACCTTCGCCGACAGCATAACCGTTAGGCTGTCGGCGAAAATAGTTCTTTGTCGACAGCCTAACACGGCTGTCGGCAAAGCTTTCTCATTTTTTTGAATTTTGATTTCAAACTTTTTATATGGCCTAACTATATTGTTTACAATCACATGTTCCAATTTGGAACCTTTTATAACATTTTGCTATGTTTCGTTAATTTATTTCTTTAACTTGAATTTTCTCACATATTTCAGATTTGAACTGCAGGTACATGGAATAATAGAAAATGGTGAAGGCAAAAATGATAGTCATGATATTTAGAGTAATTTGAGGTCGTATCTAGGAATTCACATGAAATCTCGAGCATCTAGTTGACGTAACACGTCGAGTTGCTAGGGGGAAAAGTGTTTTTAAATTATATAAATTCTAAACGAAGTCAAAAAATCACGAAACTTGTCGGGGTGTCATGTTATCGCATGTGGAGGCTATGATAAAAATTTGAGAAAGTTTGGGGCAACTTTCGACGTCGGATGCTCAAAACCCAGACATCTCCACATGTGATCACTTTGCCGACTGCCAGCTGGGCCCAGCTGTCGCCAAAGGATTTTGATAAATTGGGCCCGGCCCGGCCGGGCCAAACCCTATCCTCATCTTTCACTTCCTCACGCGCTCGCCCCCCTGCTTGCCCCCACCGCCGCCGCCAGCCGCCCCGACGAGCCCGCCCCGCCGCCGGCCGCGACAGATCCGCCCCGGCCCCGCTCGCCCCTGCCTGGCGCATGGCCGGCCGCGCCGCCCCGGCCTTCGCCCACCCAGGCCGCACCTGTCGCCGGCCGGGCCGCCCGGCCCCGCTCCGCAGCCGCCGCTCCTCCCTCCTCCTCGCGCCCCAGCGCCGCCCGCCCGTGCCTCCCCAAGCCAGCCGCGCCGCCGCCTCCCCGGCCTACCACGCCACCGCCGCCCGTGAGCTTGCCTCTGCGCCGCCGCAAGCCATGCACCACCGCCTCCCCGGCCTTGAGGAAGAGGAGGGAGAAAAGGAGAACGAAGAAGAAGGGGAGGGGGAAGAAGAAGAAGAAAGAGGGAGAGGAAGAAGGAGAAGGGAGAAAGGAGGAAGAAGAAGAAGAAGAAGGGGAGAAGGAAGAAGAGAAAGAAAGAAGGGGAAGAGGAAGAAGAGAAAGAAAGAAGGGGGAGGAGGAAGAAGAGGAAGTTGCCGACCCGACCCCGTCAATCCTCGTGCTGCTGCGGTGATCCCCGCCGTCGTCGCTGACCCTCGCTTTTGCTGTTCTTGCCGCCAAGGTAAGCCCTACCTTTCTAGTGTTAGTCATAGTAGTAGTTAGTAGTGGTTAGTAGTAGTAGTTAGTAGTGTTAGTTAGTAGTGGTTAGTAGTGGTTAGTAGTAGTAGTTAGTCGTAGTTAATAGTGGTTAGTAGTGTTAGTTAGTAGTGTTAGTTAGTAGTGGTTAGTAGTAGTTAGTAAGTAGTTAAGTAGCTCTTAGTATTATTAGTTAAGTAGTTATTAGTTGTAGTGTTAGTAGTAGTTGTAGGTTAGTAGTAATTGTTGTTGTAGTACTTGAATTATTTCATCTGCATAGAAAGAGAACTAAAGTATAAGGCTCCATTTGATATATCGGTGGTTGTTGGCCTTCGTGCCCATGTTTGGTATATATATGGTTGTTGTCCTTTGTGCCATGTTTTTTGTAGGTTTTTGGAACCTTCCTATGCAGGGGAGGTGCTGCCAAAATTTTAAGTGGATACTAACCTTTTTGGCCCCTTTTTGTAGGACCTGTGGGAGGTACTCGGTGACCCCGATCGCCTTTGTGGGCGCTGCGGGTCTTCCTGCACCGCGTCGACTCTCCACCGCCCTGCTACCCGCCTCTGCGCCGCTACCCTAGGTATAATTCACCTCTCATCCTTATAGTTGTTGTAGATTGCATAACCGAGTTAGGCGTCTCCCGTCCGAAAGGGATACGCGGTCGTTGGTATGCTGATCAGTGCATATCTGCGACGGTATCTCTTTTGGATTGTCCACGTTTTTTGGACAGCCCGAGGATACGTAAATGGGTTAGCTTCCATGTTCCGCCCCCGTCCGAGTCGGAGTTTCGGTAGCACCTCCCCGTTGTTCTCTGGATACACACTCTCCCCGCCGGGATGTATATCGGGAGAACAGCGGGGAGGTGCTGCCGAAATTCTGTCTCGGACGGGAGCGGAGCATGGAAGCTAACCTCATCTACGCATCCTCGGGTCCTTCTCCACCCCACGGCTGGCTAGCCTACTTGACCTTCCCCACGCAGCCGTACGTGTGGCCTCCTCCACAATCGCAGGGCTACTCCTCGTGGCCGCACACGCAGACGTAGCAAGGGCACTCCAGGCCGACGCAGCAGGGGCTTCAGCCGCCCTACTGGATGTATGAGGCGGCGCCGCAGTCGGGCTGGTCTCCGTGGGAGCAAGGTGGGGGCTCTGGGACCCCTAGGGATGGCGCCTCGAGCTAGGTACCTTTGCTTCCCTTTTCTGGACCAGTAGTGATGAACTTGTGGCACCCTGGACATCTTATGTGTATGTTGGACATGTATGGACTCTTTTGGCGACGTCATGTGTATTGTGAACATGTATCGATGGATTTGAGGACCTTGATGTGTGGATTCATGTTGAGACTGAATTCGATGCTGAAATGTGGTTCATATGCTATATTGTTGTGAATATCTGTGATGAAATGTGGGTTCTATGGTATATGCGATAAATTGTGGTTTAAATGCAAGAAAACAAAAAAAAAGAAAACAAAAAAATGTTGCCCAGCTTTGCCGACAGGCAAACTTTGCCGACAGCAACGGCCCTACTCTTTACCGACAGCCTGCCACGTGGGCTGTCGGCAAAGAATCTTCGCCAACTGGTATGCCGGCGGTCGGCGAAGACTTCGCCGACAGCCCTGGTTCCGGCTGTCGGCGAAGGACTGACGGCGCCATCCTCCTTCGTCGACTGGGACGGGGCTGTCGGCGAAGCTTCGCCGACAGGGTGCCATGTGGCTGTCGGTGAAGAGGTCTTTGCCGTCAAAAACGTCGCCGACAGGTCTTCGCCGACACGATTTCTGATATCCTGTCGACGAAGTCTTTGCCGACAGGATAAGGCCCTTCACCGACTGCTTCAAGCAGTCGGCGAAGGTAGCGTTCCTAGTAGTGCATATTAATCTGGATAATACAATAGAGCAGTCATCGTGTGAGCTGTCAACAATAATCTAAATAGCACCTAACGGTTGATGACATGTGGCCATAAATAATATAGGGCTAAAGCGTTCGTGCCCCTGTTTTGAAGTAAAATGGTGATTTTGTCCTCGCTTTTTTAACTTTGTGATTTTATTAGGCCTGCGATTTCAAAACGGAGGGAGACTTTGCCCCTATTCTGTGAAGTCCACTTAACGGTGTTTATTTTTGGACGAGAGTACAAGTTTGCCCATGCATTTTTATCCCTATTTTATTTATTTGTGCTTTTACTCCTATTTTCATATCAGCATTTTGGCAATATTGGTACAAAATTAGACCATTCAATCAGTGCACAATTCAACAATTTTTAGAAAAATTCAACAGCATAGAGGTCCAAATGACATGCCAAACACCAACGTATAGGTCCAAATGATATGTCAAACAAAATTAGAAGCTAACTAGCAAGCCTCCTAGAAGTTCCTCCTCTTCCTTCCTCTTGATCCCCTTCTAAGGGCGTCCCCAATGAGTAGATATGAGCTAGCTTTTTGATTGCTGACTGTACTCAAGATTTGATGTGGTGGAGAGAGAAGCCTGGAAAAACAAATAGCTAGCGATTGTTTTGTCGCTGGTCTCGCACAAGTTCTAAAAAATCATCAGTCTCTGCTGTTGTGGGGTCCGTTCATCTTTCTCATCCGTGAGTTCAAGCTTTCATTTTTATATTCGTTTACACTGCTACGTCAGCCGGCGACATCGCCTGTACCGCTGGGGACGCCCTAAGAGCACTTGCACTTGTATTTTATATGAAAATAACATAATTATCTTATAAAGTTACCAAAATATTTAGTATTGAGAAGCAATATTTTTATGTCTTATACTTTGTCTCATTGTTGACCTCTCCTAACCCTCTTCCCCTTCCCCTCCCCTTTCATGTACCACTTGCACTCCACAGGAAGAGAGTAAAAGCATGTTAATATAGTTAGCAACACTAAAATTTGCAGATAAAATAGAAATGGACAAAATGCATCAATCACATACATTGGCTCATTGTTACCCTCTCCTAAACCCCTTCCCCTTCCTCTTCCCCTTCCCCTTCCCCTTCTACTTGCAGTACATCAAAATCATTGATTTGGGCATGGCTGCTACAACTTTCAACTCCATGTGATTTGGCCTACAAATCACAGCAGTAGGTTAATTTAGACCATAGTTATTAGGACCGGATCGGACATCGAACCGATGAGGCCGTCGGTTTGATGGTTCACTGGTCCAACCGTTAAGAACCGGTTGAACCGCCGGTTCGATTGTTTTGGACCGGATGAATTGAACCACTCACAAATACTTCAAACCGGTGTAATATAATGATATATGATAAATAATTTTTTAGAAAAATAGCAACATATATTTGATCACATATACAAATAAGATGATAAAACACAATTATATAACTTGCTTCCCACTAATCTACACACGTGCTCCAAGACATTGGTGCTCTAGAGTTGTTTTACCAGATATGTAAAAAAATATGTATAAATAATATATGGAGCACTTACAAATTGGTGGCAAAAATGACTAGAATAGTAATTCAACTATTCACTGTTGGAAAACAATCTCAAATGCTAAAAAAGAGTACACCATTACGAAGAGCTCGTTGAGATAATCAAAATAGATATATTATTTGTCTAATTTGGAGCTCATTTGAAAAAGTTATAAAAATTCAAAATTTAAAAGACACGTCATCTCACACCAGCATTACCAAAAAGTCAAAGAGCCAGGAGCAGCCGGCAGCACCTCCTCGGATGCAACATTCACCCCTTGTTTAGTTACCCAATTCTCCCCCCAAATTCCACTATGCAAAAAGAAGATTCCCTGTCACATCAAAATGTCGGCAAATGCATGGAGTACTAAATATTGATGAAATCAAAAACTAATTGCACAGTTTTGTTGTACTTTGCGAGACGAACATTTTAAGCCTAGTTAATCAAAATTTGGATAATTTTTACCAAATACAAACAAAATGCTACAGTAATTTTGATACAGTGTTTTTCTCCCCAATTCTCTCATCTAAACGAGGCCTCAATTCCAAAGTGCAGCAGCAGCCAGGCAGGCCCACAGATGGCAGGTGCAGGCGCTCCACCAGCTTGGATAGGGCCACGTGTCCACGGCTCCACGCTGCATGGCAGAACTGCGTGCGCGGCATCAGACCGGAGCGGTTCACATGGAACCGGCCGGTTCAACGGTTCCTCAAAAAACCGGCCGGTTCAACCGGTTTTTACCGGTTCGATTGCACAAGTGGTCTTTTAAGTGAACCGGACCGGTTTATGCTCTGGTTCGGTCTTTTAGTGGTTGAACCGCCGGTCCGGTCCGGTCCTAATAACTGGGATTTAGACATTGCTGCTATTCCACACAGCAGTGAATAAAGCATCCATTTCAAAGATTGAAGAGAAAGCAGATACCTGGGACCTTCCATGGAGGTTCTGGAGCTGGCTGGTGTGGTGTGGGGAGGAAGCAGAGGACCAACCAGAGAGTAGTTGCCAACATGGAGGGCAGAGGAAGCTGAGGATTGACCCATGAGCAGCCTGGTGCCCTCATGGCCACCCGCACGCGCGACCTAGGTGGGGTCAGACACCGCACGCCGGGGGGGAGTAGGCCATGGGGCTGAGGTGCCCTGATGGCTGGCCGGACGCATGACCCAAGTGGGGCCAGCCGCCACTGGCCGGGGGGAGTGAGTGGTTGGGCCGAAATGAATTACCTGTGGCTCGCCAGCAGCTCCCTAGCCAATGCCCAATGGGGTGGCGAGGTGGCCAGCAAGGGAAGGTGTTGCTGAGGTCATTGGAACCACCCATCGGGGCCATGCCACCGTCCGACGCTAGCTAGTGGGAAACCATAATGCCGTGACGAAGCCCGAGCGACTAGCTATCTGTGCGGTCGAGCGAAAAAGGGAGAGGGTGCCCGAGGAAAGCTTTTGCTGTGGGTATTGTTGTCTTTTCTTGTGGGTGTCTTTTCCTTTTTCTTTTTCTGGCATTTAATCCACCAAGACTAATTAGCGTGAGATAATAGGGGTAAATGGCACCTTTATTCCAAAATCACGAGGAGAAGGACATAGTTAAAAAATTTTGAGGGTACAATCATCATTGAAGTCTGGAGTAGGGGTAGAAACATCAAATTCCCTAAATAATAGTTGGCACTTGTATAATGAAAAAAATCAGGTCTATTAGAGTTTTCTCACATTCTTTTAGACCATCTGTTAATTACTGGGGGCATATTCATTCCTCTAGGTCATATGGGGCGCGTTTGTTTGCCTGGTCTAGTTGATAAAGTTGGTCCAGCTCGTATAGATAGCGTGTTTGGTCCTGTGGACTACACCATGGGCTAGCCTCGCACGGACCTCAAAGCAAAGGAAAGGCTGCATCCAAGAAACGAAACTCACCTTCGTTTCTCTCCAGCTCGGCTTGCATATTTATTGGTATAAATTAAATACACACAAGAAAATAAGGTATCCGCAAGTGCACAGATAAAACTACCGTTGTAGCACTTCACCAGGATTATCCCAATTTTAATATCGAACCCAAAGGAACAGTAGGTAAGGATAACTAAGTATATAAACTTAACCCAACTTCACAACCAAAGTCAAAAAATAGGGAGTATAAAGGAGACTACTAAGGATTGTCTAGTTCCAATCTCGATAAACTTTGCCTTCTATCGTTCAGTCGTGGGTGATGTCTCATAAAGAACAAAATCAGAGTTTCTTCCCTACAAGCAACATTTGGCCTACCAAGTCCTATTAATGGGAGGTGGATGACATAGGACTCAACGAAGCTATAAAAGTCACATTCGCAATCTACCACCGATCCGAAAAATAGGGGGCATTCACAAGTAACCCTAGTCTAAGCACCACGCTTATACTACGAATACTACTTCAATCAAGGAGCTACCAAGATCAAAGCACTCAAAAGAGAGTCACAAACTTGAACAATATAAACAAATTGCTTACTTGAATCAGAAGTCGATTACCAGAGAATCTCATAAGCAAGCTCCAGAAGAACTTGATCCCGTAGTGTACAAGCCATATAGAAGCACCGATAGGCCGGAACTTCTCCAAAACTCTCCTCTCTCACTCTATATCTCTATCTCTAATACAAGACTAAATCCTATGAAGGACTAATCTTCTCTTGATTGCTGGCCTAAATCCTGGTAGGGATAGGAATTAGAGTTTCTGGCTCTTCAGCTCTCAGGATCTGACTTGGCTTCAGGGAGGGGGTGCAGCCCTGTATTTATAGCCCTAGAGGTTGAATACGAGCCCTTGGATCAAACTGACTTGAGGTACGGTGGAGATGTGTCCTAGCAGGTGATGGAGAAAGACTCTGGAAGCTCCTGAGCGTTTTCCACCGTGGTAGGGCGGGCGGCCTGGGGGTGGGGCCAGTCGGCCCCACCTGGCAGGGTCTCGTGCCTTGCCTCGGCGTGTTGTCCTCTGGTGTCCTCTAGAACATTCCTGCATAGTTGCCACAAAATTATCCCGCGATCTCTTTTGGTATTTAGGTTTTCCTTAGCGGTTTTCTATGTAAATCCTGCTAAAAACATAAATTTACCAAAACTCGTGGAAACTATCAGTTTAAACCTCCTATTCTATGATATTCATCCATTTTGATCATTTATGCAAGAAAGGTTGACGGTTCATGATATACTTTAACTATCGTAAAAAATAATGCAACATCCGACTTCTTAAAAGGACAGCTATGAGTGTAGAAAGTTGGGAACCATACCAAGTACAAGCAAACAAACAAAGGGTGTGTTTTTCCACTCTCGTTTGATGCAATTGGACCAAAACACAGTTAATTAGTCTCACCCAGTCAACCTGCCACTCCACATGGGAGAGGCCACCCTCGTGCAGGAAAACAACCACACTCATGAAGTCATACATGCATGGCACCTCTTTTAGACAGTTGACGTCACTCCCACAATACACGCCATAAGAAGTACTTCTATTTTATTTATAGCATTTTCATGATTTTATTTACTCACTCAAAAACTATAAAGTCCTTGTATAGTGAGTAACTTTTCCTTTCTAAAATTTGAATTAATTATTTTGTTGATCATTATGGGATTTGGCCCGTTTTTTCTATTGTCGGATTATCTCTTCCTAATTCATGTTAATTACATGTTTCACTTGTCCCTTGACCAGCACCATCTAGCTGCCACTACCCCAGATCATTCAAAATCCCCTTCGCTGTAGGATTTTGAACCAGCAGTGATGAGGGGTTCACATCACTGCCGGTACTCAGAACCGCCAGTGATGTGCAGGCAAGACTGTCGGTTCTTGGCACCACTCGGCAGTGTCAGCTAAGCCAACACTACCGGCTTGTGGCACCAGCCGACAGTGATGCTCAAGCAAACACTGCCGGCTTGCGGCTCAAGCCGGCAGTGATGCTCAAGCCAACACTGCTGGCTTGTGGAACGAGTCGACAGTGATGCTCAAGCCAACATTGCCAGCTTGTGGCACGAGCCGACAGTGATGCTCAAGTCAACACTACCCGCTTATGGCTCGAGCCGGCAGTGATGCTCAAGCCAACACTGCCGGCTTGCATTGTGGCCCGAGCCGGCAGTGATGCTCAAGAGCCGGCAGTGTTGCTCAAGCCAACACTGCCGGCTTGACATGCAAACCGACAGTGATAGGTTCAGCAACACTGCCGGATCGTAGCTCAAACTGGCAGTGTTGTTGAAGCCATCACTGCCGGCTTGGTACTAGCCGGCAATGATCTATTTTTCGCATTTTATTTTTTTATATAATTTATTTTATATTTTTTTGGTGGAATTGGGTTTCGCGATTTATGTTACAAATGAAACATTACAAATCCATCAAATCCATCAACATTAAACATTACAAATCCGACGCAATTTATATTACAAATGACACATTATAATGAAAAAGTACTAATAAAAGACGGCGACATGATCACAAGTCTATCAAAATTCCCTATTACAGCAATCTATCGGCGGCAGCTTTTGCATATACCTTGTTGTCCTTGGTCTTGACCCGATAAAGGGAGAATATCCCATTTCTACTCTAACAAGAACTAATTATAGCATCTAACAAGATCTTGACCACCATGTAATAATTAGCTAGGAATTTAAATGTGTTCATAGACACCAACCTTTTGGATGAAGGATTCACCACAACTTGCTTGGAAGCCTTGCACAAAGTCTAATTGGAAAAGTGCTCTCTAGAATGGAGAAAGAACTAGAATAAGAATCAAGCAATATAGCCATCAAAACAACGCTAATTAAGCAACAAAATCAAAGGAGTGGATGCTTGTTACTAACCTTAAAGCAAAAAGATCAAGCCATTCTTCTAAATCCAAGAGCTAGCTTCACGGGAAAGAGCGGCCCCAACAATGGAGGGTGCGGCCCAAACGCGCGCCTCTGTGCTCAGGATGGAAGAGAGGAGGAAGGAGAGGACGGCGTCAACTTTTTGTACTGTTATTTTATCATTGTTGGTTCATGGCTAGCACCGACAGTGATAGCACTAAATCACTATCGGTTCTTGGCTAGAACCGGGTGGCCGCCAACTCACTGCCGGTGCAAGCCACAAATTGGCAGTGATGTGGTCCTTCACTGTCGGTTTTAGCCCAGCCCCAATCATCTTCTCATTTTCAAGCTCAGAACTGGCAGTGATAAGACCAGCAGTGATGACCGAATCTGGCACTACCGTGGAAAATTATATCCAGCATGGTTGAGAGCGATTGCAGGATGAGGAGATAGCAGACATAAGATAGTCCACGCAGGGGAGTGTCAAGATTTTATTGAGTTGCTTGCATCAATCATTCATCCAAAAGCTTAAGCTGATATAAAGGAGAGGTGGACACATGAATTGCCCCTTACATGGAGGCTCCCTTAGGCCTTACAATAGAATAGGAACGAGCAACAATTGTTTTATATAATTGCTCTAGCCAGGATTGGAATTCAATATCTCTAGCCCTGATATATGCCATATTTGACTTATGAATTGTATGCACCAGCTAGTTCAACCCAAAAGCTTAACGGACTTGCTAGCTACCGGACGTCCGATCCGGGCGCTAGCGTCCAGCGCTGCGCAGCCCCGGACATCGCCCATGCCGCTCCTGATATTGTCCTGTGCTGCCAGCCGCTTCCCACGTGTATCCCATATGGAACACTCGATCTACTTTTGAAACATCTAAATGCAACAATTGCAACATATAAAGGAAGACAGATGAAACACTCGAAACAAGCATATGAAACACTTACGAAAATGCTTGAGAAAAATTTAAAAACCATTGCAAACATATGCAATATCCAGACGAAACATTTGCAAACATACGTATGAAACACCTCAAAACACTTAAAATATATGCTCGCAACAGGCATGTATGCAACATTCAGATCTACTTTTACAATATCCAGATAATACACTTGCAATACTCGTCTAGAACAGATGAAACATTTAGAACATACACTTGAAACATACATGTATAGCCATTACAACATGTGCAATATCCCATCTACTTTTGCAGTATCGATATACAACACTTGCAACATACTTAAACATCTGAAACACTTAAAACATACTCTTTTAACATATGCTTTCAGGCTTTCAGTGTAGCATCTGCTAGCTGCTTGGACTAATAGAGGCTCGTCGACGTGGAGTTTGATACCGCAGAGTGGTGCGGAGGTCGTCGGTGTGGAGCTCATCGGTGCCACGGACCTTGGCAGGGGCCAGGGCAGGCAGACGGAGCGCGGCCGCGACAGGTCGAGGTGGGAGCACGCGGCGCGGGCGGGCGGCGAGGGCACAGGAGAGCTTACGCGGTGCGAGTGGGGATGGCGCGAGCGAGGGCAGGGTGCATCCCGCGACCAGAGCGATCGAGCGGGCGACGCGGGCGGGACGGATTAGGTAAGGGCATGGTCCGTCCCGCGAGTGGGGGTGCGCAGCGCATAGAGTGAGTGGGCGACGCGGGCTATAAGGAGGATTACGGAAAGCTTAAACTAATAGGAAAGACGAGCAATTCACTTTATATTTTAACATGGTTCCTTGTTCTCCAAATATCTGTGTGTATGTGCTTTTATGATTTAGCCCAAAGTAAGACCAGATATGATTTAAGACATTGTCCTAAAATTTGGCATACGCTGAATCTATTTTATGCGTTCATTGGCTCTGCATACCTTCTACCCCAAGGCACTTGAGCTCCCAATCTTATGGGTTGAACTGCAACTAAAAAATTTGCCGAGTGTATCCGTATATGTCAAACGTGCTAATTCATGGTCTTGCGGGATCCAATAAAACTATGTCAGATTTGGTCATCAACGTAAACTATACGTATACATGATATAATGCAACCCGCCTTATTCATTAAAGAAATATTATATTCATTACTCCTAGTCTTCCTCCTCGTCATCATCATCCGTGGTGGGCAGCTTGTGGCGATAGAGCCACTGGAAGAGGCAGTGCTGGTGGAAGACGTGGGAGCAGGTCATTGCCCGGAGTGTCGACGACATAGTCGGCTCTGTGCTGGCTGCATCCTCCTCCTGATATCTCGGTCGGCCAACGCCTTGAGGCAGATGGCACAGTCGTTGTCCGATGAGTCATCGTCCTTGGCGGCGATGCAAGCACGCTTGGCTTGGCGTTGTGGGGGTTAGGATGGGGGTGGGGGTGGAGATGGGGAACGACGAAGTCGAGATAGGAGAAAGGTGGTTGCTCTTAAACGTTGGTAATATAAGCATCATGAACATAGGGGGCCAAGGTCAAGTCGTCTACGGGATCGGGATAATCATCTAATTCGAATTCGGCGGGTTGTTCATCAGATGATGATGGCAGTCCTCCTCGGCGCAACCAGAGGCGGCTGTCCATGTATGGGCCTCGCCTGTGTCGTGTGTAGCGCACTCGTTCTTGGTGGTAGAGACCGGCGGCGGTGCCGGTGCGTGCGAAAAGACGACAAGTGGTGGATCTAGATCGATCGTCGATCAATGGCGTTGGCTGCTTTGCAGTTGCAGGTTCCACGTTAATTGTTCCATGTGGATCGTGTTGGACTCGGACAATGCATGCAAGAAAGAAGGCCGGCAGCGATGGATCCGATGTATGGCCGAGCCATCATCCGATCCTCTTGCTCCATCGATCGGCCGGCGCCTCGATCATCCCGGTGTTACCGTCCGACTCCGATAGGAGACGAAGAGGACCGCATCCAGATTCCCGCCCACCACCACCGTACCTTCCTCCCGCCCTCTCCTAATAATCCATCCGATTCCGACTCCCACCTATCCATCGATTGCATCATTATCATCAACAATAAATACAGACAGAATCTTCGATCTCTGACCGGTCGCCACCGTACCTCACGTCCAGTTCAACGACCGATCCGGTCCACCACCATCCAAATCTCCTAGATCTGATCCGATCCGCGCCGCGCCGCCGATTCATATAGCATAAGCTAATTATATATATATTATATATGGAGCAGCTACCTGACGACATGCTCACCGAAGTCCTGGGCCGCCTGCCGCCCAGCAGCCTAGCGGCGTCACGCTGCGTCCGCAAGCGCTGGTGCTCCATCATCGACGCTCGGCGCCTCCTCTGTGCTGACCTCCTCCCTCTCCGCCTCGACGCCTTCTTCTGCATCTCCCTTGACTTCATCGAGCGGATGACCTATTTCTTCGCACGCCCCTCAACGGCTCGCCGAATCCCAGGAGGCAGCCGCCTCGACTTCGTACACGAAGAAAATTACTCCGTTCTGGAAGTGGGGAGGATCACTGCAATGGTCTGCTCTTGGTGTGTGGGTGTTACATGGTGGCCAACCCTGCCACACGGCAATGGGCCAAATTGCCTACCTCCCCAGAACCATCCATTAGCGACATGCTTGGGGTTAGGGTCTGGGCCGGGACGACTCAGGATCAGGATCAGGATCACGATCACGATCACGATCAGGAGAACAACGACCACCACTTGTTGTATTCAAACTTTTACCTTGTGTACGATCCCATGGTAGAGTCGCCGCAGCACTTCGAGGTATTTCTTGTCCCCTTACTAAGCCATGATCTTGGCAATCGGGAAAACATCACCATCGACCTTGACGAGCAAGAGTGGCCGCCATCGACATTGAGAATTCACGTCTTCTCGTCGAGGAGATGGAAGTGGGAGGAGAGGTCCTGGATCCGCCAAGGGGAGCCTGCCGGGACCATGGCCGATATGCTGCAATCCGATTTCTGGGACCGCAAGGCCGTCTATTTCCGGGGAGCACTCTATGTGCATTGTCAAAATGATTCTGTCATGAGGTACTAATAACTAGCTAGTAGGCATTGTTTCATCCATTATCATTATTATTATTATTGTACTACTGCATGCTATATATATGAATTATTTGCTCAATCTAGTGCTAATTAAGCAAACATGCATGCATATATATTCATGCTTTTTGTACCCTTAATTAATTGCAGGATAGCCTTGTCCAATGACAAGTACCAAATGATAAAATCTCCAGCAACAGGCGGCAAACTTGGTGAGCGTGCTACCTTTTATTTGGGAAAATCAGAGAAAGGGGTATACTTTGCGTTACTTTATTGGGTCAACTGCAGTCGCTGCCCCCAGTTTCGAGTCTGGTTCCTTAAGGAGGAGGAGGAAGAAGAAAATGATCACATTCACATGGAGTGGGTGTTGAAGACTAACATCAGCCTTCCACCGCAGCTTGCAAATAGACGTCCTCTTCTTCACAGCGGCTTTGATGATGATGATGAATGGAGGGTCATCCGCGACTATAATAACAAGGAGGAAGTAGCACCTGCTGCTGCACGTGGCGACGACGAGTTTGCTTCTGATGATGGATGGGACTTTGACAATGCTGACATTGTCCTCGATGAAGCCAAAGATAATAAGCTCACTGAAGCAAACGGGCACTACCCTGTTGATTTCCTCGGATTTCATCCTTACAAAGAGATTGTCTTCTTTTGCGTACCATCTGGGACAATATCGTATAATTTGAGTACCTCAAAGTTTCAACGGTTGGGCGAACGTATAAGTATACCAGTGGGCATGAGTACCTGTTTCCCATACACGCCATGCTGGATACGGGGATTATTTGAAAACTGTTGATATAAGTGGCATGTATCAAATATATTTACACTCCGTTTGTTTATTTGGAGCTAGCATAAGCATGTAAGGGATGCTAATCGACCCCCCCGGCACTTGCTTATAAGTGTGCATGTAATAATTAGAGTGCACATACTTCAACTTTATTTTGTCTAATAAATTATCTTTTGGTCATGCATATTTTGCTTTTATTTTTATTTTATTTTTTGCCAGGAAATAAATATCTCTAGATCACTGCGTGCATCTCGCACAAAGTTAAAGGCTCACTTAAGTAGCTACGAGCTGGGCACCTTTTTAAAAATAAAAAACGGTGGACTATTATTTTAGTTACTAATTGAATGCACGTTGTTTCAATTCAATCGAAAATAGAGTATAACACAGTACCAAATAGTAATTGATTTTTAATAGGGGCGGATCCACATATCTGGCCAGCCAACAGAGTTACTAGGCTCAGCCCGGCCCTTGGTGCTTGTCCTCCCAGCCCCACCCCCTTCAATTCAATTCGTGCTATATATACTAGCACAGTTAGACGCGCTGCCGCTGCGCCCGCGATGAATAGTAGAGAAAATATTTAAATTTACCCAAGAAAAAAAAACAAAAGTAAACAGTAAATGTCAATGTCACGTTATAAACAGTGTCAAACGTCGCGTCATGAACAATGTTCATCAGTGCCAGAGGCGCCTCCAATTTACTAGTGGTTGAGAGATTTATAATAGCTAGCATCAGCAATGAATGATTAACGATGAAGACAGGTGTGTTTTGCCCTTGTAGGCTTCCTACAGTACTGTAGAATTGTACAAGCGCACCCTAATATATGCATTACACAATACAGTTGGACTGGATGAAGCATGCACTGAGTAAGCCAATGACAAGGAAACACGCTGTTGGACTGGCAGCGTATAAGCGATGGAGCACACACACGGTGTCGCACGAGCCTTTTTTTTTCCCCCTTGGGATGGATGCACTGAAACGGCGTGCCAATCTTATCGGATCAAGTCCACCCATAGTTCAACAAACTTCAATACTTGATTTGTTTTGATCGTTACAAGACAACCCATACATAACCAGGGTACCATTTCTCTAATATCGCAGCAATCCAAGCATCGTACCACCGCAAATGGGTGAGTGGTATACAAATTACACGATACAGTGTCAGTCAAGCAACCAGCTCCAAAGCCTTGTTGCTTGTCACTCGGCGCCATCCCCTGAATGCCTGCAATGGCACCCATACGTTCATCACACGGTGTTCTCGGACAAAAGAAATAGCATTGGACACACATTATGACGGAGGCGCGATTAATCAATCGATCCCCACCTACCTCCAAGATGTTGGCAGATTCCGAGATTTCCGGTCTAACTGGACACTTTCTAGAGCAGCCGATGCCCGCAGCACCTCTTCAGATATATCATCGGCATCGTATCTCCAGTTGTACTCATCTTTCCTTGTGTTGGAAGCTGAAGATCCCCCTCTGCGATCTGAAAGTACACGTATATACCAAGGGCACTTGTTTCAGAATTTGGAACAACAAGCTACATACCATAAACTGAAACGATTACATAGCAGTGCACACACACCTGATGCCTGTGACGAAGAGATTGGCCTAGAAATTTCGAAGTAATATATGTCACACTCACATCTAAACATCTAATGCCAAAAACAAATAGCTGTGCATAATTACAAAAGCACAGCAGTATGGCATCATGCTTACCTCCCCATAGGAGGCAGGCTCCCAACTGACGCTGATGGTGGCCTCCTCATGCTCCGATGTTCAGCATTTAGTGATGGATCAGACTCTGAACTCATCATCCTCCTGCCGCCCATCCTTGTTTGAGACAAATTCTGACCAAAACAACATATTCAGATGACCAAAGCATGTAGTAGAAAACCAAAACTTTTAAGCTAGAGCATACTGACTATATTTGGAGGTTAACAATTAAAAAACTTGTATTAATTAAAGTATAATATACAAATCAACTTTACTTGCTCAAGGACAGTGAAAGCCAAGCTGGAAAAAAAATCAAAATCAAATTTTGTGTGCGCAGTCAACTAAAGGTCATGGGCAGAAAGCAGCATAAATGCAGCTCATACCCCAAGCACCACAGACCAACAAAAGGAGACCTTGAGTACAGGCCTTGCATCGATAAGTTGAGATTGAAAAATCACAATTAAGCAGATCTCAGTACAATGATAATGATAATGCATTGTAAATATAAATCCCATGCATGCAGTGTGAGACAACTGACCAAACTCAGAAAAGAGTATATTAATTTTTATCCATTCTGGTTATTCTAAGAATCATTGTCTACATTCTCCAAATGTTTCAGCTTTCTAGAAAAATTACAAATAGTGAAGATGTGCTTGATCTTGATAAACCTATCTCCTTAAGCTTCCAAGATAACAACACCTACTTTTTGTTCTAAGGCAGCACCTTGATGAGTATTGTAGTTGTGGCAAACAATCTAATTTTTCGGACAGTCTGATTAAGCAACACACCAATAAAATGAAGGATTATTGCTCACAGCTCAATATACTACCTTTTCTACATACCGAGCATAATGCATAAGAGGATCCATACTAATGTAACAAATAGCTGGCTATGGACGTTTAGTTGCAGAGTTCTCATAAGACTAATACCTGGCTATAGCAGGCTAAAATGAATGTGGGTACAAATAGTGGTGTAGTGCCTAAAACAGCTATAGCTGGCTATAGCGGCAACTAATGGCGAGAGACACACACACATTTTTTTTCCCTTTACTGGGAAAGATAAAGAAACAAAAGGATGATTCTTGCTTCTGCTAATGGTAACGCGAGAGATAAACCTCATATTTCAGATAACCTTCGAGAACATCTAAAAGCATTGGACCACTTTCAGCACTCCTGCTCCCCTCAGCTCCACTTTTGTTAGAAAAGTCTTTCAGTTCATTCTTCCAGAAGTCCTTGGGCTGATTTACAAACAAAACGGGGAAACGTTAATGGATGTTGATTCCTGAAATGCAAAACAAAATATCAGGAACAGTCACCACTTACCAGGTTACACTCTGGCAAGTAAACTTTCATTGTGTGACTTAGTTGAGCCCACTCCAAGTATTCACATACAAGTGCAGTTAGTAACCTACCTGCAAGCAACAGAAATCGTAGAATGTAAAAACCATTCCATGTTATGTGCAGCTTGCAAAGCACATGGCTAAACCTAGTACTGAAAATCATTTTAAGGCCAGCACAACAACCTTAAACATTTGAGATGTCCTTGATGAGACTTGAAAACAACAAAAATACATTATGGAAATGCTTATTTGAAAAATCACATCAATCAGGAGAAAAAAATGTGCATCTTTCAGGTTTAGTCCTAAATTGCTTGCTAAAAAATGTCACAATTTCCACAGGGAAAAGATTATCATGCAGCAGAATATCAACCTTTGTCCTTCTGGAATATTTCAGAACAGTAGTATAAATTTCTACAGGCCAGTATATGAGAGAAAAAAGGTGTATATGCGTAGATTAGAGACAAGCTTCTCTTGATTTCTTTTGTTTTGATAGTGCATCAGAGACAAGCTTTGGCTTCTGCAGACATATTTGAAACAACTGATTAGCCAGCACATTCAAAGGGCAAACCTGAAGGTGAAGCATGCAGTTGCTTAGCTCGGTCATTACAGCTACCAAGCAAAGCAGGATTCCCGCCATCATCATTCTCTACCACCCGATCCTCCTCTTCAATGGCTTCAAACACGCTTGCTCTTAGCTCAGCCTAGTCATGCAGCCAGAAACATCATCAGGAAAGATGGTGGAAGTATGTGCATTCGATGGAGCATAGCATGGTTCAACAGATAAAAAGATTGAAACCCACGATGACTGTATTTATCTATGTTACACACAAATAGATTGTTTTGTTCCCCAAAAAAACTCTAGAGAAACTGTTGTCACCTACAGTAAGATTCCCTCACATCATACCATTAGAGCTGAAACTCAAAAGCAGCACTAAGACGTGTAGGTCCAATAGTCACAACACAACACAAAAAAGAAGATTTCCAGTAACACAGACACGTTTCCTCCTAACGAGTGTGCCAAGAATGAGCGGTAATGACAACTAGACCAACAAAATAATACAAGGTGAGTCTTTTCTTCAGCAATGTCCGAGCAGCCTCATATGCTCCAAACTTGTTTTTACCAAAATGAGCACACGAATTGGTAATGGCATCTAGAACAACAAAAATGGACCTGGTGAAAAAAAAAACTTTTCTTGAGCAATGCGTGAGCATTCTTTCATATTCCTAAACAAGAAGCTACCCAAACAGCGTCAAGGCGCTCAGAATGTGCACATTAGAAATTGCAAAAAAAAAGCGTGGATTTGGGAAGGAAATTGCAGAAGCGGAGGTGTAGATCCCCAAACCGGAGGGGGAGGAAAAGCTAGATCCGTGGGGCGTGGTGGAGGCACCGGATCAATGGAGGGATTGGGGAAATGAAGAAGTGGGAAGTACGAACCCTAATCTTGGCGAGGACACCCTTCTTCTCGAGGGTGCGGGTGACGAGCGTCTTGAGCTCCATCATCTCCCGGGCGTAATCGTCCATCCCCGTCTGAGATGAAGTCTGGGGATCCTTCAAAAAAAAAAAAGAAGTCTGGTGATGGCGAGGGGGAGCACGGAGGAGCGGAGGGAGCAGGAGCAGGCAGTTCTCAAATCTCCTCAAACAGAGAGAGAGAGAGAGAGTGAGTGAGGAGAGGGGGGGATCGAAGATGAACACGACAACGCCAGAGGTTGGGGAACGGGGTAGGCTAAAGGTTGGCTGACAGGTGGGCCCGACAATTTTAGCTTTTTTATTTCATTGTTATTATACTTATATTAGTTATATAAACAAAAAGAATTCTCCATTTTTTAAAAAAAGGTATGAGCCTATTTGTCCAATTTACAACTTCACCTTTTTTAATTAATTAAAACAGTTTATTTATATACACCGTTTGCATTTTATTATATAGCCTACTAGAACATTTATTGTTCAAATGGTATCCATAAATTATGGATGATTTCAAAAACATAAATCAACTCTAACGAGTTATGATCTACACAACAAAAATATTTTTATGACAAATATAAAGGCACTTTAGATATGATACAAACACTCATGTTGAATTCGCATTAACCACCTGCCTAAAAATAACAAACATAGCATTTTCTCAAAAAAAAATACTTTACGCACAGTCCATGTGTGCAATCTCCTACCATCACCAAGTGATCATTCACCAAGTGATCATTCACTGACTTAGTAGTTCATTGCAAAATGAACTCGCCGCCGGCACATGCAAGCAAGCCGAGAGAAACCGCATGGAGCAGATCCCGAGCTCTCTCCGGACTTAGGACACAGGATAGGTTGATTTGAACCTGCGGCATGCCAGTCAATTTGACCCTGCAATTGATAAGAAAAGAAAGGTAATCGGTAATTTAAAACGGAATGCGTCGGTATTGTTCCAAACAGTTCTAAATGTGCGGCTAAATAGCCGATTCAACGAGGCTATCGACTGAATAGTCGATATCTAGCTGATTCAACGAGGCTATCGACTGAATAGTCGATATCCAGCATGTTCATGATATAAGATATTGGAAAAAGATATTGTTGGCAATTATCAAATATTAAGTGATGTACATCTAATGCCAATGATCATAAAACATGCAAGAGCATGGTAGACAATTGATATGAATGAAGAACATCTGTATTGACTTATACTTTGTACTGGCTTAGAGATCAAGACAAGAACAAGTACAATAAATAAAAGCCAATAAAATAGCAATGCACGGGCTATCAGCAAAGTAGCCGATTCCAAGGTAAACAGAAAGCATAACACGTGGTCAATCACTTGTCTTAATATAAATGAATCACAGACATCTAATCTATCACCACAACAGAGGGGGACGAACGGATCGGAGATAGCCATGATACTGGTAACAAATTAAACTCTCAAAGCATATAAATCTATCCATATTTAGACAAGATCATAAACACATGCTATGAGCGTGAAAAGCACAGACAACCGCCAAAGAGGGCCGATCTAGGTAGAATTGTCGTATAGCACACAAACACTCAACCATCAAAGCATAAACAAATCTATTGTCGGTGTTTGGACCCGAGGGGGTCCTAGACCAACGAGTAAATGTTGCGTGTCCCTTTCCTGGATGGTGATGCAAGGAGAACACACGGGGGTTTATCCTAGTTCGGGCAAGAGAAGGCCCTACGTCCAGCGGGGGGGAGAGATTTGTATTTCCTTGCACCGAGGTGCTTGCGTAGGGGTTACAAGCTTGCGAGAGAGGGCAGTGAGCCCAGATCTCAAAGAGGAGAAAAAGAAATACAAGATGATTGTTTGAGATGTTGATCTCTAGCTTGTGTATGGCTTGTTGTCTATTGTCTTCTCTAGAGCCCTGGCCTACCCTTTTATAGAACGAGAGGAGGCCAGGACGACGGGTGCCTTGAGATGACGTTTTGTCGATCCCTGTTGAGGTGGCTGTAGCGACATGCCCTAGAAATGGAAGGCCATCCCTGGACACCATGGTGACGTAGAGGGCGAGACACTGAAATGACCCGGAGTGCCGTGCCATGCCGTCCTCCCTTCCCTGTTGAGCCGTGCTGGGCGTCGAGGCCGGGTCGAGGCCGAACGGATAAGTCCGAATCCCTGGGATCGCGGTGTACGGACTTTGTCGTATCCTCCCTCGAGGGTAACTAGTGACGTACAGTGTGTGGTAAGGTGGGTACAGTGACGGTTTTCACCTCCCATCACGGGATGGGTGGTAAAACAGTGAGGACTGACACTGGCATTGTTCCCACGTCGACCATGCTTGCAGCCATGCCGGTAGGTGGTAGCAGGTAATTGCATTAAATGCTAAGGCTTTTGTCCTGGGTTAGGTGAAGAGAGGGGGTCGAGCGCCTCGACCCGGGCTCACGCGAGTCGGAGTGCGGTCGAGACATTTTGTCGTGCGGGACGGGGTGCGGTCGAGGCCTCCCGTCGAGGGGGCCTCGCACAAGTCAGAGATGGGATGCGGTTGAGGCATTCCGTCGAGCCGGCCTCGTACGGGGCGGACTTGACACGCGTTTTGAAGTGGGTTGTGTTTTGTCGTGGCTAGGTCGTTTTGATTTTTGTTATCGTTGAATGTGGGTACCCCTATACTATTGGTACCGACAGTAGCCCCCGAGCCTTTGGGTGTGTGATCACTCTCCTAGAGGCTTTTTGCTAATGAACTGGAATCGTGGCGTCGTCGATTTCTCCGGTGGGGGCGCGCGAGCGCACCCGCCGGGTGTAGCCCCCGAGGCCTCGGTGGAGTGTTGAAGACTCCTCCGAGGTCTTTTACGTGTATTATCGGGGAGTAGTTTGACGCGGTTGAGCCCCCGAGCCTCGTACGCACGAGGTCGATCGGAGTCCCGGCCGTCTTTTGTTGCGCGACCCTCACGCTCCTCCTACGGAGAGGAGGAGGAGGGGTGAGGAACGCCGTACTACCCCGTTTGGGCGAGTCCCGACGATCTCCGGTGAGCTGCTAGCGGGGAGATTCGAGTGAGAGTCCGTGCTCCAGTCGTTAGGAGTCGGCTTGTGGCCCGGAGGCGCTCTTCAAGGATGCCAAGGAGTGGTCGCGTGGATGCCGGTTCCCTGCGACAGGATCCGAGGGTGCCTCCCCCGAGGGGATTCCTACATCGACCTCCTCCTTTGGCCTCGAATACGTCTTGGGGTGCCTCGAGAGCGTGGCTCGATCCCTGGCCATGTATGGGTGCACCCTTGGACGTCCCTAACTCTGTTGCTCGAGGGTGGCTATTGAACCCGGGTCGAGGGCCAGCTTCCGTTCCCTCGAGACTCATAGTGGGCTCGGAGCCCGTTATAGGTATCTGGGAATATCCGTCCGTGGATCTCGCCCCGCCCGTTAGCCAGGCGTGCCTTTTTAGGGCGAGATCGGTGCGGTAGTGGGTGACGTGGCGTTCGGTTACGGCGTGGGGGACGGCCACGTGCCCGGTTCCTGTAAGACCTGGGGGACGGTTAGGTGAGCGCATTTAATGTGGGAAACTGTTCCTACCTTTTCGCGCGGCCGTTGGGCTTCCTTCAGGCATATAAAGGAAAAACCTAGGGGTCTGTGTTCCCCACCGGTTCCTTGCGTTCCTGCCATCCTCTTGCCCCAAAAAACCCTTGCCTTCTTGTGTTCTCCGCCTACACCGCCGCCGCCGCATCCTCTTCGCTCACACCCCTCCCGACAGCGCCGATGGCAGGAAAGAGCCAGATTCTCCCCGCCGACGACTGGGCCGCCTCCTCGGTGACGGAGAGGAGGTTGGAAGAGTTAGTCGAGGACAGACTACTGCGGCCGAGGACGAGTCAGTCGCGGCCGGAGTGGATCGCGCCGCCGCCGGCCCACCGGGAGCCGGTTCCCCCTGAAGGGTACGTGGTGAGCTTTGTTTGCTTCCACGAGCGGGGGTTCGGCGTTCCCGCATCCGTCTTCATGCGCGCGCTCCTCCACTACTACCGGGTGGAGCTTCATCACCTCGCCCCCAATGCCGTCACGCAGGCCGCCATCTTTGCGGCGGTCTGCGAGGGCTACCTCGGGGTGGAGCCGTAGTGGAACCTGTGGCTTCACCTCTTCAAGGCTGAACTCTTCGCCAAGAGAGCAGGGGAGAAGGGGGTCCTGTGCGCGGCGCGAGTAGGGAGCTGCGTCCTGCAGTTGAGGTCGAGCCAGGCGGATCAGTACATCCTGGCTCGCCTCATCTCTTCGAACAGCGGGGGCACGAGGGCTGGTTTTACCTCCGCAACGATGATAATCAGTTGCCGAGGTACACCGGCCGCGTGCTGACCGCCCGGGAGGACCGCTGGACGTATGGAGTGCCGGAGGCCGAGAAGCCGCGCCTGGACCCGCTGCTGGCGGCTCTACAGCAGCTTCGCCTTCGGGGCTTGACGGCAGCGGCGGTGGCTACGGCCTTCCACCACCGCAGAGCGATGCCGCTGTGCCGGCGTCGCCTGCGCCTCGACCAGATGACTCCGGAGGCATCTCTGGAGGGGTCTCGGATGTCCCATGAGTCCCTCACCCTCGAGGAGGTTCTCCGGCGAGCGCACCAGATGGTTGGGACCTTCAAGGTGGAGGAGGTCGACCGGGTCCCCATGAGGCCCACCGAGGGGTTCAAGCCCGTGGTAAGTATCTTTGGGTTGATACGTTCGCTTATTTTATTCATTTTTTGGATTCCCCTAATTTGGTTGAGGCCGGCACGTAGGACCTGTCGGCGCTGCAGGAGACGTGGCTCTAGTCCCAGAGGACCGACCCGCCTGGGAGGCTCGACGCCTGCATGCCTCGAAGCAGAAGAAGACCAAGGAGTCGACCAAGAAGCGGGCAGCCTGCAAGGCCAGGGAGGCGGAAGCGCTGAAGAAACTTCGGCGCAAGCAAACCATCGAAGGGGTTCCTCTGGCGCCGTCGCCTTCCGAGACGATCTCGGGGGAGGACGACGGCAGCAGCGGCGAGGACAACGATGCTCTATCGCGGTATGATGCCACGACGGGGCTGGGGGACCTCCCCGACATCCGCCCCCTGCTGGGGCCCATCAGGGGGTCATCCTCCTCTGTCGTCGTGGTCGAGGAGACCGAGGAGGAGGAAGAGGAAGAGGAGAAGGAGAAGAAGAAGAAGAAAAAAAAGGAAGAGGCGGGCCCCTCGATGGGAGGGGCCGCTTTGCCCCGGACCTGGCAAGAGGGGTCGACGGGGATGCCCGTACCGGCCCAGGCCCCGCAAACTCGGGCGGGGGCCGGGACGATGGTGTCGGCGTCGTCATCAGCGGCGGCGGCGGCAGGCGTAAGAACCCGAGGCCAGCTGGCCTCAGAGGCGCAGAAGGCGCAGGGCACTACGCCGGCGAGGGCCCCACGGAGTGCCAGGCCTGCTGGCGGGGCCGCCGCCCGCCGCCTCGGGAGGCTCGGACCGCGCGGGGTCAAGGCCCTTGGTGCCAATTTCCGGGTGAGTATTCATGCTTAGTGGCTTCGCCTCTCTCTGGATCCGTCGGCTAATCTTGCTCTTTATTTCACAGGTTGAAGCGGAAGGCGGAGCTCATGGGGCCTACCCCAGTGAAGTCGCTGCGGGCGAGCGCCTCCGTTCTCAACCGGACAGCGGAGCAGGACACGGCCTGGGTTCGCCAGGTCGAGGCCGTGAAGGGGCGTCTTCGACAGCAGCAGGAGGCGACAGCTGCTACGGGGGTCGCGGGCCCTGATGCCGCCACGGAGAGGTCCGACCCGGCGAGGGCGGTGGCGCCCGGTTCGGTCGAGGCGGAGCCCAGGCCGTTGCCGACGGCCGAGGCTACCGTTGAGGCCGTGACGGGTGAAGCACCCGCCAGCGGCGCGGAGCGGGCGGGTGCCGACGTGACCATGGAGGAGGTCGTGTCGGCACTGGGACAGGAGGTGGCACCGGCAAGGGGACCGCTGCCGCAGCAAGACCTACCGGCGCGGCCGGTGGGCACGGTGGAGAGCGAGGCCGTCGAGCTCCCTACCGGAGCTCCAGAAGAAGGGGCGCCAGAGGTCGAGGCGCCGGCTCCGGGAGCGCCGTCGGTCGAGGCGCCGGCTCCTGAGCCGCCGACGGTCGAGGCGCCGGCTCCAGAGACGTCGACAGTCGAGGTGCCGGCTCCGAAGGTGCCGGCGACCAAGGGGTCGGCCACCGCAGAAGGGCAGGCACCCGTGGTCCTTACCCTCGACGACACCCCCTGGACAAGGGAAAACAAGTGATGGGGGTCGAGGGGGGTGAGGCCACGGATCAGGCCGGTGCCTCGACAGCCGCTGGAGCCACAGGAGCTATGGGCGAGGCCGGCCCTTCGGCGGGACCGGGAGACGCCCCGGTCGGGTCGTCGTCGTCGTGGCCTGACATCGCCGCGCTGGCGATAGCACGGGCCGAGGAGGAGATTCTGAGGTGGGGGGGGCCGTCCCTTCAGTTCAGGGACGCCGCGAACCCCGACGCCGAGCCCATCTTCACCCTGAATGACAGGGATGAGGTGCACCGCTGGGAGTACCTCGAGGGTGTCCACCGGCATCTCGATTGGATACTCAACGTGGCATCCGACGCCGTCTCGCGGGGTATACGGGATGCTACCGAGGTACGATCGATCCGTCAGCTTTTTTCGTGGCTCTTAGTGTCTTTTTCCCTCGGTTTCTTTATCTTCTTGGTTTCTTTGAATCGTGGCCAGGAGCTGAAGGAGTACTCCCGCCGCAAGTCGCTCTTCATCCGGGATGAGAGTGGCGTGTGGGCCGCGCTGGCACAGCAACGAGCCCTGGTCGAGGAGGCCCAGAAAAGGCTTTCCGATCGGACCGCCGAGATGGCTAAGCTACGTACCGTGTACTCGACGGTGAAGGAGGAGGCGATACAGGCTTGGGCGGCCGAAGCCGCGATGCGCATCAAGGTGGACAAGGCCTGGGAAGAGGCTGCCCAGGCTCGCGGGGACCTCGAGCCCCTGTCGGCAAGGGTGAAGGAGCTCGAGGAGGACGTCTCCCAGGTCGGCCGTCAACGTGACCTCCTCAACGTCCAAATTGGGCAGGTCACGGCCCATTTCAGTGCGCTGAAGGACGAGGTCACGGTGCTGAACGGGGCTGTCCAAGAGAAGGACGCGGCACTCCAGACCGCCCGTGAGGAGATCGAGGCGCTGAAGGCGACCATCCGTGACAAGGACAGCGCCCTCCTAGGGCTCGAGCAGTCGTGCGGGGGGCTCCGTGACGAGGTTGTGGGCTTGAAGACCCATATCGAGGGTAAGTATGACTGTTGCAGTCATGACGTCGAGGCCTTGTGCTAGATGCTAATTTTTATTTTGTCGTGTTTCAGAGCTGGAGAGCGAGAATTGGGAGGCTCATTCGTCCGCCAACTCCCTTTAGAGCCTCCTCGAGGCCGAGACCCGGAGGACCCAGCTGCTCGAGGGCGCGATCACCACCGTGTGTGACGGTCTAGGGGTCGAGCCCGACGCCGACACCGGAGAAGACGTTCCGGGGAACTCCTTCATCCGTCGGATGGCTGCGCTGGGCCAACTTGCCCGGGAGAAGATACGGGACAGCCTCCACCACGGTGTGAAGAGGGCACTGGCCGTCGTCTGTTCAGGGTTTGTGTTCGACATGGAGCTCGTCGCTGACGGCTTCATCACAGACCCGGATCAGACGGACGAGGACAATGAGAACGCCTGCCTGGAGCTGATTGAAGCCGCTGAGGGGCCTAGGAGTCGTCTGGCCTCGCTCTTTGAAGCCGAGGTGGTCCCGCCTGCTGATGATGAAGGCCTGTGAGCCAGATCTGGGCGCAAAGGCCCGTGTAATAAGTTAGTACTTTAGTTTTTGGTTGTGGTGGCCTTGGAGGCCCTAAAAACTTGAAGCACAAACTGGTTCGTAGTTAATTTAGTTTTAGTCGAGTTTTTCTTCCCCTTATTGCTTGGATCATTTTCTCGTGTGATTTACTTAGCACGTGGTTGTGTCCTTTGGCGTAAGGGAGCGAGTGGAGGTACCGTAGCCTCGGAGGTGTAAGTAACCTCGTGGCTCGACTGCCTTCGAGCTTCAGGGTACTCTTGCGGCCTCGCAGATCGCGTGAGAACCTGATCTAAGCGGCAGGGAATGTGCTTTCTTTCAAAGTTAGGAACCGTCACTTGGACCTTCCTAGCGTGAAGTTGCACCTCTAGAAGGCGTAAGGGGTGAGTGGAGGCACCATAGCCCCGGAGGCGTAGGTGACACTCCTGGCTCGAGAGTCCTTTTGAACCTTAGGGTGTTCTTACAGCGCCGTTGATCTAAGAAGCGGTTCTTAAAATTAAAAAGAGTGTAAGTTTTTTTCGGGGACTGGGGGTTCCCCCCTTGTGTAGCCCCCAAGGGAGGGTCGATTCTGGTAGTGCAGAGTCGATCCTTCCTCATTGTGAAACGAAAGTTTGAACATTGCTGTATTCTTTATTGATGAAAAAGAAATTATAGAGCCTCGAGGCTTTCTAAGGAAAAAAGCGACGTAGCTGTTCAATGTTCCAGGCGTTGGTGAAGATTTCGCCCTTCTCGTTAGATAGCTTGTAGGTGCCCGGCTTTAGCACTTCTGCGATGATGTATGGTCCTTCCCACGGTGGCGTGAGTTTGTGCCGTCCCTTGGTGTTTTGGTTCCGCCGTAGCACCAGGTCACCGACGTTGAGGTCACGCTTGCGGATGTGTCTGTCGTGGTAGTGTCGGAGACCCTGCTGGTACCTAGCAGAATGCAACAGAGCCACGTCTCGGGCCTCCTCGAGCTGGTCGAGGGCGTCCTCTCTTGCGGCGTCGTTGTTTCTTTTGTTGTAGGCCTTCAACCTTGGGGATCCGTATTCTATATCAGTCGGGAGTATTGCCTCAGAACCGTAGACTAAGAAGAACGGAGTGAACCCCGTGGCTCGACTCGGCATTGTTCTTAAGCTCCACAGGACCGAGGGTAGCTTGGCAGCCCATCTTTTACCATGTTTGTTTAGCTTGTCAAAGATTCTGGGTTTCAGGCCTTGTAGGAGCATGTCATTGGCACGTTCCACTTGGCCGTTTGTTTTTGGATGAGCCACGGCTGACCAGAGCACGCGAATGTGATGGCAGTCGCAGAAATCCAGAAACTTTTTACCAGTGAACTGAGTGTCGTTGTCCGTGATGATACAGTTGGGGATCCCAAAGCGATGAATGATGTCGGTGAAGAAGAGCACAGCTTGCTCGGACCTGATGCTGGTGATAGGGCAGGCCTCGATCCACTTGGAGAATTTATCGATGGCAACTAGCAAGTGGGTGAAGCCGCCAGTTGTCCTCTTTAGAGGTCCGACAAGGTCGAGCCCCCAAACGGCAAACGGCCATGTGATGGGGATCATTTGTAGAGCATGTGCCGGAAGATGGGTCTGTCTCGCATAGTACTGACAACCTTTACAGGAGCGTACTAGCTTGACGGCGTCAGAGACCGCGGTCGGCCAGTAGAATCCTTGTCGAAAGGCATTTCCGACGAGGGTTCGAGGTGCTGCGTGGTGACCGCAAGCCCCCGAGTGCAGATCGCTGAGCAGGTCCCTGCCTTGCTCATTCGTGACACAGCGTTGGAGAATGCCAGTAGGGCTACGGCGGTACAGCTCCCTACTATCGTCAATGATCACAAAGGTTTTGGCCCGGCGAGCGATACGTCGAGCCTCGGTCTTATCCGAGGGGAGGACCCCTCGGGTAAGGTAGTTGAGGTACGAGACGCGCCAGTCAGGCTCGACGCCAGATAGTGGGGTCGAGCCTTCCACCTGCATGGCTTCAGCCCTGATCGAGGGGGCTTCGGCCTCAGGTGGGGGGTCGAGTGACGTCCCGTCGAGCCCCTCGTTTGGCCCGAGGTCGACGGATGGCTGCTGAAGATCTTTTGCGAAAACGTCTGGTGGAACCGTAGTTCGACTGGACGCGATCTTTGCCAGTTCATCGGCGGCCTCATTATACCTGCGTGCGATGTGGTTGAGCTCAAGGCCGTGAAACTTGTCCTCGAGCCGCCGCACCTCTTGGCAATAAGCTTCCATCTTGGGGTCGTGGCAGTTCGAGCTTTTCATGACTTGATCGATCATGAGCTGGGAGTCGCCTCGAACGTCAAGGTGCCGGACCCCGAGCTCGATGGCGATTCTCAGCCCCGTGACGAGTGCCTCGTATTCGGCGACGTTGTTTGACACAGGAAAATGAAGCCGAACGACGTAGCGCATGTGAACCTCGAGGGGTGAGATGAAGAGCAAACCCGCGCCTGCTCCTGTTTTCATCAACGACCCATCGAAGTACATGGTCCACAGCTCAGCCTGGAGCTGTGCGGGGGGGAGTTGGGTGTCGGTCCATTCAGCTAGGAAGTCTACTAACACATGTGACTTGATAGCCTTACGCGGCGCATAGGACAGGGTCTCGCCCATGAGTTTGACCGCCCATTTAGCAATCCTACCCGAGGCTTCCCGGTTCCGGGCTATCTCTCCCAAGGGGAAAGAAGAAACCACAGTAACCGGGTAGCCCTCGAAGTAGTGTCGGAGCTTGCGCCATGTCAGGACGACGGCATATAGCAGCTTCTAAATTTGTGGGTATCGGACCTTGGTTTCCGAGAGCACCTCACTGATGAAATAGACCGGCCTCTGGACGAGCAAGGTATGCGCCTCCTCGGCCCGTTCGACGACCAGGACCGAACTGACTACTTGCGACGTTGCAGCGACATAAAGTAGGAGCGGTTCCCCGGGGGTCGGAGGGACGAGGATTGGTGAGTTAGAGAGTGTGGCCTTGAGTTTTGTGAGAGCCTCCTCAGCCTCGAGGGTCCAGGAGAAATGCTCTGATTTCTTCAAGAGACGGTACAGAGGGAGCGCTTTCTCGCCGAGGCGCGAAATGAAACGGCTGAGCGCTGCTAGGGAACCCGTGACCCTTTGTACGTCCTTCAGATCTCGGATGGGGCCCATCTTAGTTATGGCAGAGATTTTTTTGGGGTTGGCCTCGATGCCGCGTTTGGATACGATGAATCCTAAAAGCATGCCTCGAGGGACGCCAAAGACTCATTTCTCTAGGTTGAGCTTGATATTCTTTGCCCGAAGGCATTTAAACGCAACGTCGAGGTCGCTGACCAGATCATCGGCTTGTTTTGTTTTGACAACGATGTCGTCGACATAAGCCTCGACGGTCGACCTGATGTGTTCCCCGAAAACGTGCTGCATGCACCGCTGGTACGTAGCCCCTGCGTTCCGGAGACCGAAGGGCATCGTAACATAGCAATACATGCCAAACGGGGTAATGAATGAAGTCGCGAGCTGGTCGGACTCCTTCATTTTGATCTGATGGTAACCAGAGTAGGCGTCTAAGAACGAAAGAGTTTCACATCCCGTAGTGGAATCAACGATTTGATCAATGCGTGGCAAAGGGAAGGGAACTTTTGGACATGCTTTATTCAAACTAGTATAGTCTACACACATCCTCCACTTCCCACTCTTTTTCTTAACTAATACAGGGTTAGCTAGCCACTCGGGATGGTGAACTTCCTTGATGAATCCGGCCTCCAGTAACTTGTGGATCTCCTCGCCGATGACCCTGCGCTTCTCATCGTCGAAGCGGCGCAGGCGTTGCTTCACCGGTTTGGACCCGGCCCGGATCTCCAAGGCGTGCTCGGCGACTTCCCTGGGTATGCCCGGCATATCCGAGGGACTCCACGCAAAGATGTCGATGTTTGCGTGGAGAAAGTCGACGAGCACAGCTTCCTATTTCGGATCGAGGATGGCGCTGATGTTCAGCGCCTTCCCGTTAGGATCAGCGGGGTCGAGGGGCACGAGCTTGACGTCCTCCGCGGGCTCGAAGCTGCCGGCATGGCGCTTTGGGTCAGGAATCTCGTTGGCGAGACCGTCGAGGTCTGCAGCCAAAGTTACTGACTCCAAAACCGCCTCGCCGTGCTCGACGCACTCGACGTCACACTCGTAGGCATGTTCATACGAGGGCCCCACAGTGATGACGCCATTTGGGCCTGGCATCTTGAGCTTGAGATAGGTGTAGTTCGGTACAGCCATGAACTTGGCGTAGCACGGGCGTCCGAGGATAGCGTGGTATGTCCCACGGAACCCGACCACTTCAAAGGTGAGGGTCTCCTTTCTGAAGTTGGCCGGTGTGCCAAAACAAACAGGCAGATCGACCTGTCCGAGGGGTTCCACCCATTTCCCTGGCACGATTCCGTGGAAGCCCCTGACGCTAGGTTGAAGGCGCGCTCTCTCGACCCCCAGAAGGTCGAGGGTCTAGGAGTAGATGATGTTGAGGCTGCTCCCGCCGTCCATGAGCACTTTGGTGAGGCGCGTGTTGGCGATGACGGGATCAATGACAAGAGGGTAGACCCCCGGATTGGGGACGTAATCAGGATGATCATCACGGTCGAAAGTGATGGCCACCGCAGACCAGTCAAGGAAACGAGGGATCGCCGTTTGTACGGAGAAAACCTCATGCCGCTCTCGCTTGCATTGGCGAGCTAAGAGGCGGGTCGAGGGTCCTCCGTAGATCATGAAGCAGTCGTGGATCTCGGGGAATCCCTCATCCTTGTCGTCACCCTTGGGGTCTTCCTTCTTGTCGGTGTTTTTGCCGCCTGCACCCTCGAAGTACCTGCGGAGCATGTGACAATCCTCGAGGTTATGGTTAGTGGGTCCCTTGTGGTAAGGACACGGTTCTTTGAGCATTTTGTCGAAGATGCCCCCACCGGGGGGCCTCGAGGCTTCTTGCGCTCGGTAGCGGCGACAAGCTCGTCGGCCGAGGCCTCGAGCTTGCCCTGCTGGCCTTTCTTCTTCTTACGGTTGTTCCTCTTGGAGCCCCGGGTGGAGCTCGCGGGATCGTCGGCCTTCTGCTTCCCTTTGTCCTGCTCGCCACCGAAGATGGCGCCAACCGCCTCCTCGCCGGCGGCAAAGTTGGTGACGATGTCCATCAATCCGTTGGCAGTGAGTGGGGTGTGGCGGCCCAACTCTCGGACCAGCTCTTTGCAAGTGGTGCCAGAGAGGAAAGCCATAATGACGTCGGAGTCGGTGACGTTGGGGAGCTCGGTACGTTGCCTGGAGAAGCGCCGGATGTAATCCCGGAGGGATTCACCCGGCTTCTGCTTGCAACTCCAGAGGTCCCACGAGTTGCCGGGGCGCATGTAAGTTCCCTTGAAGTTTCCCTTAAACACCCTTACGAGATCATCCCAGTCGTGGATCTGTTGGGGCGGGAGATCCTCGAGCCAAGCTCGAGCGGTGTCGGAGAGGAACAGGGGGAGCTGTCGGATGATGACCCGGTCGTCGGTGGCCCCGCCCAGTTGACATGCCAAGCGGAAATCGGCGAGCCAAAGTTCTGGTTTGGTCTCGCCATTGTACTTGGCAAGAGTCATGGGAGGGCGAAACCACGCCGGGAGTATGGTTTTACGGATAGCCTTACTAAAGACCCGAGGGCCCGGAGGCTCGGGTGAAGGGCTACGATCCTCCGAGCTGTCGTAACGCCCGCCCCTGTGCACGTGGTAACCTCGAGCCACGCCGTCACCGTGCTTGCACATGCGGCGCTCGACGATGTTGCCACGAGTGTCTCGAGGCCCACGGTCGTGAGCGATGGGCTCAGGGGCGAGAGCCATCCAGATCCGTCGGGCAGGTTCGGGATGAACCGAGGCCTCTCTCTCCTGTCGGGAGGGCTCTGCGTGCCGCTCCGAGGCGGGCTCGCGTCGCCTCGAGGCAGAGCTCTCGGCCTGCTGCAGGGCGGCGGTCTCGAGGAGTTCTCGGATCTCATCTCGAGCCCGACAGGCATCGGGATTTGACGGCTCGGGCATGTTGCGGAGGAGCATGGCGGCGGCGACGACGTTCTGGCTGGCTCGAGCGAAAACCGGGGGGTCGGCCGCCCGGTCCTCGTCGATGCGACGGTTGACGTCACGAGCTCTCTCGCGAGCTCTCCCGCCAAGTGTGCGTTCCGCGCGCTCACGCTCGAGGGTTTGTTGAAGTAGATGCAGGTTCTCTCGTTCCTCGTTGAGCCTCTCCTGCAATTCGCGAATTTGCTCGAGCTGCATTCCTTGGTCGGCAAGGAATTGAGCCTCGTCCCGCTCGGCAGGGAGCTCGACATGAGGGGGCGTGTGCCTTCCTTCGATCGGCTCTTCTTCCTGTGATTCCGACGTGCTTTCAACTTCGACGTTGAAGCACTCGCGGGTCGGATCGTAGGTGTCATCAGCCGAGTCGGAGTCAGGAGCGCCAAAGTAATAGTGTGATGGGGGAATGCGTGGCCGTTGCAAATCGTCACTGGGGTTGCAGCGTTGGGAAGCGGTCACACGGGGTTCTATTTCTGGTACCTCCGTAGAGTCCGGGTAATCAGAAGCTGGCGTGGACGCAACGAAGTCCAGAGTGGAGCGTAGATGGTGCCCGGGGAGTTCCTCATAAGCACTCATGCAAGTGCTCACGGAAGAAGCGTACACCTGGGCAGCCGAATCTAGCCCAAACGGGAACGGCGAAGGAGATGTTGCTGTCCCCGCCAGAGTGGGTGCTCCGGGCAGCGGTGTCTCACCGGACGGGGGAGCGGCAGGATTCTCCGTCGGCATGTTACCCTCGGCCAAGCTTATCCTCCCCAGACCTTCAATGAGGAAGTCTGGGTCGGCGTCCGGCTGGGGGGTGCCAGACCGGGGAATCCCATCACCCTCCGCGAGATGAAGACGCTGGTTGCGCCAGGCTCGTCGTCGTCGGGCGGCTCGCGCCTGCCTGGAACGACGGTACCGGCGGATTGCTCTCCCAGGCTGGGAGAGCTCGTAATCCTCGTCGGTTGGGTGCCTAGGTGGGAGTAGGACCATGTCGTAGCCATAGCCAAGCGACATGAACTCCAAACTCCCGAACCAGATCACCGTGGCCAATGGGATAGGACGATCGGGGTCAGCCATCTAGGAAAAAGGTGGGAAAGCGATGTCGGCACGCAGCGATCCCCTGCCTGGCGCGCCAACTGTCGGTGTTTGGACCCGAGGGGGTCCTAGACCAACGAGTAAATGCTGCGTGTCCCTTTCCTGATGGTGATGCAAGGAGAACACACGGGGGTTTATCCTGGTTCGGACTGAACTTGCTCGGTCCTGATTTCTAGAACTAACCAATCGGTCTCCGATTTTAGATGACCAAACATCCGAAAAGACCAAGGAACCGATCAGTTTGGTTCAATCAGACCGAACACCCAAGCCTACCTAAAACAATCATTCGAGATGTTAGCAAATAATTACTATTTGTCAAGCGAAACAATATGGTTATTGAATATTGGGTTGTGCTTGACTACCCACTACATGCACGCTATCCATCACCACCAAAGAGAATTTCATTTATATAATTATTTTGGCATATATGACTACCTTGGCAATGTAGGTATTCAAGTGCCGTGACCACTTCTGCAGCATAGAACCTGTAGTAATCATGGACAATTACATCAAACAATACTTCTTTGGTTCTTTATCCAACTATCAATTATATTATGTAACAACAAACAAATTAAGGATCAGAGTAGCATATCAATGACAATCGAGAAGCATAAAGAGTTTTCACTAAATCTAAGCAAAAGAAACAATTTCAATGTCAATACCCACCTAACCGCATCTTCCTTCAGAACCTTCATAGGCTGTCTATCGAGGAGCATAAAGAGTTCCCCACCAGCATAATAGTCGGTAATAAGACATACATGTGTCTTTGTCTACAACATATATATGACATTGAGATGATAGTCATCCACAAAAGTATAATAAAATCAAGGAGAACAAACATTAACAACCCTGGCATCATATTAATATATTACACAGTTTCATTATGCAACAAACCTGAAATGATGCATACAATGTCGGAAGGAATGGGTGGTCCAACATATCCAAGATTTGTCGTTCAGCGGTAGCTCTATGGACCTTGAGATATTATAGACGAATCGGATGAGAAAGAAACAATTAAAGGTGGAAGTAACTAAAATGTCATGTGTGATGAAATCTGTTACTCATACCTTGTTTCGATTAAGCATGACACTTTTATCCATAGCTTTCATGGCAAAGTATTCACCTGTGCCCAGCAACTCCACCAAGTGGACACTACAATTCAACAACAACTCACATGTTTACTATTTAAAACATATATAGGAAATGAAAATTAGAAAGGAGTACGTCTACTGGATTCATGCAAACTGAATAATTACTATACTTGAAACTTTAATAGAGAAGTACTTACCTGCCAGTGTCGCCAGATCCTAAGGGTTTTACTGGTCTAAAATGTTTCAAATCGATGCTTTCACCATTCTCAAGAACCTACGAGAAAAAAATAGCATGAACCATCTAGGAGATTTCTAAAAAATGTCATATGTGCTTGTTTCCAATGGTTTCCAAATTAGGCATATAATATTGCAGAGACTACCTAATTCTATGGAAGAATGCATGCCAATTGCTTTCTCAAGTGTCTCATGATTGTTCCCTTTCATCTAGTAGGCTCATAAATTGCATGTAAGTATCTATGTTGTGAACTATGTATAACATACCTTTTGGATGGCTCTCCATGATGTGGTATCCTTCATATGTGGCTTTGGCAAGACTGGTTTTGAGTGATTAGCCCATAGATCCTCTGGCCTCTGAATATGACCACAAATTTCTATTAGAAGTGCCTAGTAATAGTTAATTTCATATTATACAAAATGAATATTTTTTAGACGAACCAAATTAGCATCCGGAAGTTCCTTTGCAGCCTCATCAATATTGTCTGCAGTTTTCTTAACCTAGTACATGAATAATTCAAGTTAATGCATAAGACATCTATATGTTCTCCAACAAGGAAATTTAGAAAGTAAGGTACACAAAATTTAGTTGTCAAAATCACAATATGCAAACTAAAACACAAAAGAAGTCAATTAAGGAGGGAATTCATCAGAGCATTAAGGATCTAACCTAAAAGATGCCTGAAAGCATCTAGGCCCCAAGGTTTGGTTTCGGTAATTAATGACAACACTTTATTACCATGACTAACGTGTGTTTTGCAGAAACATTGGTAAGTTAGGTCATGGAAGTGATAACTACTTTGAGCACTGTGGTTTCGTGTCCCTTGATGGAAATCGTTTCGGTTTTCAAAAGAGTGACGTCAAGATTAAGGACGGTTAGTTCCGGATGACGAAGTGTTGAGACACATTCGGAATAGTCGTTAGGATCTTCGTTTTTCTCTTTTGGCCGTACTATAAAGGGGGGCATGAATGGGTAGCTTGACCTAGGCGAGTCCTATGTTTAGGTGTGGTGCACACTTGTTAAACTTGGCGCTAAGCAACCCTAGATTAGCTCAAGGTTCAGTTAGAAATAACTTGGTTGAAGTTGCGACGCGTTTCGACGAGGTTCGGGCTGTTTTCCAGGCACCGGACGCGGTCTTCGGGAACACCGGACGCGTCCGGTGTATACGTTACCGCGACTAGGTTTCGGCCTTGACCACCGGACGCGGTCCTCGTGAGGACCGGACGCAGTGGTCAGTGGCTGACACGTGTCACCGAGAGAGAACACCCGTCGGACGCGCTACTGGACTTGACCGGCGAGTCCGGTGCGAGTCCAGTAAGGTCCAGAGAGGACCGGACGCGTCCGGTCTTCAGGCATCGGACGCGGCCTCGCGTCCGGTGTGAGTCCAGTAAGCACCCTTGCACGTCGGACGCGTCCGGTGCTACCTGACCGGTGCGTCCGGTGGTTCGGTTTCAAAAACGGGTTTTGACCGTTACGGGGGACCGGCGCGTCCGGTGCGTTGCACCGGCGCGTCCGGTGACCCCGTGTCAGAAAGTAACGGTTCGTTTTTCTGAGGGGTGTTATAAATACAACCCCTCCACCTCTTTTAGAGGTCTCTTGCTCATTCAAACATCTGAGAAAACCCTTTAGAGTGCAAGGGAGTGCAAGAGCTCTAGTGAGGATAGAGATTTGAGATTCAAAGTTTGAGTTTCCTCACTAGTGATTCGAGAGTAGCAAGTGTGCATCCACCTCCTCATTTGGGCTCGTTGTGGTCAAGTGAGAGTTCTAGCTTGTTACTCTTGGTGATCGCCATCACCTAGACGGCTTGGTGGTGATTGGGAGTTTGGTGATCATCCGGCGGAGCTTGTGGATGACCCAACTCAAGTTGTGAGCGGTTTTGGGTGATTCGCCGCGACGGAGTGTCGAAGAATCAACCCGTAGAGAGCACTTGATCCTTGCGCGGATCAAGGGGGAGCGACACCCTTGCGCGGGTGCTCCAACGAGGACTAGTGGGGAGTGGCGACTCTCCGATACCTCGGAAAAACATCGCCGTGTTCCTTGCCCCTTTTACTTTCAAGCAATTACTTTCTCGTATTTACTTTCATTGCTTGCTTTACTTTCCTAGAATTGCCATGCTAGACTAGGATTGGAAACTAGGGTGCAAAACTTTTTAACGGTAGACTCTCTAGGAACACAAGTAGGCACTAGGGGTGAATTCCGGCTTGTAGGACTTAATTCTTGCAATTAATTTTTAGAAAAGCCCAATTCACCCCCCCTCTTGGGCATCTTGATCCTTTCAATTGGTATCGGAGCCGTGTTGCTCCTAATTTAGGCTTTACCGCCTAGAGCAAGATGTCTAACGGGGAAGGACCACCTCCCACCTTTGAGGGGGATGATTTTCCATATTGGAAAATCCGCATGGAGGCGTACCTCGAAGCCATAGATGTCGGGTGTCTTAGAGCCGCAACCGAAGGGCTTCCCGCTATCAAGGATCCCGCAAACCCCACGGGTGACGAGGAGAAGTACGACCGGTGGAATGCAAAGGCCAAAAATGCACTCTACCGGGGCTTAGGCAAAGATATCTTCAATCGTGTGCGTAATGCAAAGAACGCTCATGATTTGTGGCAAAATCTTTGTGCTCTCCATGAGGGAACTAAGAATGAGCGTGAGGAACGCTATCATATTGCTTTAAAGAAAATTAATTCTTTTGAGATGCTTCCTAAAGAAAGTGCTAATGAAATGTACACTCGCTTGAATGTTCTTGTAGAGGACCTCAATGCTCTTGGACTCACTCAAATGAGTCAATCGGATGTTGCAAGGCGGATCTTGAGTGTGCTTCCCGTTGAGAAGTATGGTCACATTGTCACCGTGCTTCATCAAAGTGATCTCTCCACCGCAACACCGACTCAAGTATTGGGGAAGATCAATGCTCATGAGATGTACATGCACATCACTCCGGAAGAGGGCTCATCATCTTCCAAGAAGAAAGACTTGGCCTTCAAAGCTAGCCATGACAAGAAGAAGAAGAAGGGCCAAGCCATGATCGTGCAAGAAAGCTCAAGTGAAAGTGATATCGATGATGAATCACTTGCACTCATGGTGAGGAAGACCACCAAGATGCTAAAGAAGCTCAACAAGAGTGGCATCAAGTTCGATGGGAAGAAAAAGAAATTTTTCACAAGTAGCAAGAGAAAGCCCATCTCCGAGATGGATTGCTACAATTGTGGTGAACTTGGCCACCTAGCTCATCAATGCCCTAGACCACCAAAAGACAAGTTCAAGAACAAGAACAAGGGCAAGAGAAATGATTCAAGTGATGAAGAAGATGAGAAGAAGAAGAACAAGCCATACAAGAAGAAGGATGGCAAGAAGAAGGAGTTCTACAAGAAGAAGAAGGGTGGAAAGGCATATATTGTTGGTGATTGGCTCACCGACATTGAATCATCTTGTGACTCCTCCGAAGATGAGAGCGATGATGAGAAAGAGAAGGTTGCCGCATTTGTGATGGGGCCATCATTTTCACCGACATCTTCACCACCACCTTCACCGCCTTCTTCACCATCATCGTCCACTACTCACCTATGCCTTATGGCCAAGGGTGAACGTAAGGTACAAAATCATGATAGTGATGATGATGATGATAGTGATAGTGATGATGAATTTGATGCACCTTCTTATGATGAACTTGTAAAATTGCTAAACAAATACACTAAAATCATAAGAAGGACTAGAAGTGAAAATGATGACCTTCAAAATGAAAATGAATCACTCTCATCTAAACTTGAAAATGCTCAAAAGACTAGTGGTGAGCTTAGAGATCAAAATGAAACTATGTCTTCCACTCTCAAGGAGCTCAAAACCTTTAACAAAGAGCTTAAAGATCAACATGATAAACTTGAGAAGAAGCATGATGAGCTCATCACTAGACATAGCTCTCTAAAAGACAAATACACCACATTAAAAATTGACTATGATAGTCTTGTGGTTGCTAATGAACTTGCTCTTGAGACGCATGATGCTACTAACAATGTTGTTAAGTGTGATATAGCTACATCATGTGATGATTTGATCATTGAAAGCATTGAGCAAGGTTCTAGTAGCAAAGGCAAGAGTGTGGTTGAGTCATGCAACCATGATGATTATGCCAAGGTCAAGTGTGAGAATGAGAAGCTTGCAAATGAGAACAAGAAGCTTAAAGGTTTGATGGCTCTTGAGAAGCAAACTACAAATGAGTCACTCATTGAAGAGAACAAGAAGCTCAAGCAAGAAAAAGAGCATCTCAAGACCGGCCTAAGCAAGTTTACAAGAGGTCAATATTTGCAAAGTGAGCTCCTCATGAACACCGTAATGAAGATGGATAGAAGTGGTATTGGGTACTTGGCAAATCAAGAGAAGAAAGCAAAAGCTCAACAACAAAGCAAGTCAAAGCCCAAGCCAAAGAGATGTGTTGAGTGTGGTCAAGAAGGTCACTTTGCTCATGAATGCAAAACTCCACCACCACAACCCTTGCCCAAGCATGCTAGACCCTTTGCCTTCAATGCTCATTACATGCTAAGAAAAGATTTAAATGGAAAGATGAAAGTCATGTTTTTGGGTCCCCCAAACAAGAATAGGCCAAAGAAAATATGGGTTGCCAAGTCACTAGTTGAGAAAGTCAAGGGCCCCTCTCAAGTTTGGGTCCCTAAACAAAAGGCTTGATCTCTTGTGTGTAGGTGAACTACAAGACCGGTGGATCTCATTGGGTTATTGATAGTGGTTGCACTCAACATATGACCGGTGATCCTCGTATGTTCACCTCCATTGAAGAGAATGGGATATGTCAAGAGAAGATCACATTTGGGGATAATTCAAAGAGCAAAGTCAAGGGTATAGGCAAGATTGCAATATCAAATGATCACTCACTCTCAAATGTGCTCTATGTTGCTTCATTGAGTTTCAACTTGTTATCCGTTGGGCAACTTTGTGATCTTGGCTTCCAATGCTTGTTCACACCAAATGAAGTTGAAGTTTCAAAGATAGATGACAAGCAAGTGATATTCAAGGGCTTTAGATACAACAATCTTTATCTTGTTGACTTCACCTCCGAAGATGCAAATTTGATGACATGTTTGTTTACCAAGACCTCACTTGGTTGGCTTTGGCATAGGAGGCTTGCACATGTTGGAATGAGCACTCTCAACAAGCTATTGAAGAAAGAACTAGTAAGAGGATTGAAGGATGTGAAGTTTGAAAAGGACAAACCTTGTAGTGCATGTCAAGCCGGCAAACAAGTTGCAAACACTCATCCCACCAAGGCTTTCATGTCAACCTCAAGAGTGCTAGAACTTCTACACATGGACTTGTTTGGGCCTACAACATACAAGAGCTTGGGTGGTAATCTCTATTGTCTTGTGATAGTGGATGACTACTCAAGATATACATGGACCTTCTTCCTTCATGACAAATCCGAAGTGGCAAGTTGCTTCAAGAAGTTTGCAAAGAGAGCTCAAAATGAATTTGAAGTCAAGATAAAGAAGATTAGAAGTGACAATGGCAAAGAGTTTGACAACACCAACATAGAAGCTTATTGTGATGAAATTGGAATCAAGCATGAGGTCTCTTCAACCTACACTCCTCAACAAAATGGTGTAGTTGAGAGAAAGAACCGGACTTTGATCACCCTTGCAAGAACAATGCTAGATGAGTACAACACTCCCGAGAAGTTTTGGGCCGAGGCAATCAACACCGCATGCTATGCTTCAAATCGCCTCTTCCTCCAAAAGTTTCTTGGCAAGACCCCCTATGAGTTGCTTAATGGGAAGAAGCCGGACGTCTCATTCTTCCGGGTGTTTGGTTGCAAATGCTACATCTACAAGAAGCGTCAACACCTAGGGAAGTTTCAAAGACGTTGTGATATTGGTTTTCTTGTTGGTTACTCATCAAAGTCCAAAGCATATAGAGTATTTAATCATACCACCGGTTTGATTGAAGAAACATATGATGTGGAATTTGATGAATCTAACGGCTCCCAAGGAGCAATTGAGAATTGTGATGATGTAGGTGATGAACCCTTGAGGGAGGCCATGAAGAACATGCCGGTGGGAGACATCAAGCCAAAAGATGATGAAGACGATGTGCAAATCATTGATCTACCATCTTCATCACGTGTGCCTCAAGATGATGACAAGAATGAGAGAGTTGAAAATGAAGATACTTATGTCTCTCATGAACAAGCCGAGGCACAAGCACAAGATGTTGATGCTCCCCATCCACCTCCTCAAGTGGTTGATAGAAGAAACTCACCTCTACTTCAAGCTCATCCACAAGAACTCATCATAGGGAGTCCATCAAAGGGAGTAATGACTCGTTCTCAAAAGCTAGCTTCTTTCGTTGAACATCACTCTTTTGTCTCTTGTGTTGAACCTAAGAATGTAGAAGAAGCTCTTCAAGATCCGGATTGGGTGAATGCCATGCATGAAGAATTGAACAACTTCACCCGCAATGAAGTATGGACACTTGAAGAGCGTCCTAAAGGTGCAAGAGTCATTGGAACCAAGTGGGTGTTCCGAAACAAGCAAGATGACCAAGGCATAGTAGTGAGGAACAAGGCAAGACTAGTTGCAAAAGGGTTCTCTCAAGTTGAAGGCCTTGATTTTGGAGAGACCTTTGCACCCGTTGCAAGACTTGAAGCCATTCGTATCCTCCTTGCATATGCATCACATCATGATATGAAATTATATCAAATGGATGTGAAAAGTGCTTTCTTAAATGGCTTTATTAATGAACTAGTCTTTGTCAATCAACCTCCCGGGTTTGAAGACCCTAGATATCCTAATCATGTTTATAGGTTGTCCAAGGCGCTATATGGGCTCAAGCAAGCCCCTAGAGCGTGGTATGAGCGCCTCCGGGACTTCCTCATTGAGAAGGGCTTCACCATCGGGAAGGTCGACACCACACTATTCACCAAGAAGCTTAATGGGGAGATCTTCATTTGTCAAGTGTATGTTGATGATATCATCTTCGGGTCAACAAATGAAGATTATTGCAAGGAGTTTGGTGAATTGATGTCGAAGGAGTTCGAGATGTCAATGATTGGTGAGCTCACATTCTTCCTTGGTTTTCAAGTCAAGCAAATGAGAGAAGGGATTTTCATCTCTCAAGAAAAGTATACCAAGGATCTTCTCAAAAGATTCAAGATGGAAGAATGCAAGCCAATCAAGACCCCAATGCCATCAAATGGACATCTCGACCTAGATGAGGGAGGTAAACCGGTTGATCAAACTCTCTACCGTTCTATGATTGGTAGCTTGTTGTACCTTACCGCATCTAGGCCCGATATCATGTTTAGTGTGTGCATGTGTGCTCGCTTTCAAGCGTGTCCTAAAGAACCTCACTTAAGTGCCGTAAAAAGAATCCTAAGATATCTTAAGCACACCCCAAGCATTGGTCTATGGTATCCCAAAGGAGCTAGATTCCAACTAGTTGGCTATTCCGATTCGGATTATGCCGGTTGCAAAATTGATAGAAAAAGCACATCCGGAGGGTGCCATTTACTTGGGAGATCTTTAGTATCTTGGTCATCTAAAAAGCAAAATAGTGTGGCTTTGTCCACCGCCGAGGCGGAATACATTGCCGCGGGGGCTTGTTGTGCACAAATCTTATATATGAAACAAACCCACCTAGACTATGGAGTTGTTCTTGAAAAGGTGCCACTTTTATGTGACAATGAAAGTGCCGTTAAAATTGCTAACAATCCGGTACAACACTCTCGCACCAAGCACATTGATATCCGCCATCACTTTCTAAGAGATCACGTTGCTAAAAATGACATATCACTAGAAGGTGTACGAAGTGAAAATCAATTAGCGGATATCTTCACTAAACCTTTGGACGAGGCTACCTTTTGTAGGCTAAGAAGTGAACTAAATGTGCTTGATTCAAGTAACTTTAAAAAATGAGCGCGTGTTGTCCCTTGCATTGCATTGTATCATATGTCATGTTTACTTTATCGCAATGCACTTAGGGCTTGGCTAACACGGTTACGATAACCCTCCTTTGGAGGAGTGAAGAAGCCTAACCGTGGATCAAACTTGACAAGCAACCTAGCTTTACTTTCTTGTATTGCATTGCATATGCATGGTTGTTTGTTTGTCGTTTCTTTTCGGTTTAGCTTTGAGCAACCTCTGTGTTCGTCCATGAATAGAGAGAGCTTTTGACGCTCCTAAAGGTCCGAAAACTCTATTGCATGGCCATACGTTGCTCCTCGGGTGTTTATTGCCTATTTTTCGTAAAAATTACTAGCCTAAGGCAAAATATTTTAAAAAATTTTGAGGGTTTGAGTGAGGTCACTCATATCAGGTTCCAATTGGTGTTTATTTGTGTCTCTTGGAATTGGAACTTGATTGGGAGAGGTCGCGTCGAAGTTCGGAACGAAGAACGGCGAAAAACAGGCACCGGACGCTGCACCGGACGCAGTGCTGCTGCACCACCGCGTCCGGTCCCGGCGTTCACCAACGCGTCCGGTTTTCCAGAAGACAAAGTCCAGATCTAGTCACCGGACGCTGCACCGGACGCACCTCTGATCACCACCGCGTCCGGTCCCGGCTTCCACCACCGCGTCCGGTGCTCCGCGATGAAATCCCGAGCACTCAGCATCGGACTCTGACCGCGTCCGGTCTGTCCACACCGGACGCGCCCGGTGACTCCAGGAGCTTACTGGAGTGTCACCGGACGCTGCACCACCGCGTCCGGTGATTTTCACCACCGCGTCCGGTGCGACCGAATCGAGCGGATCTCGCCCTCATATAACCGTACCGCTATTTCTTTATTTTCTTCACCAGCCCGACATCCGCCGCCGCCGTGCTCTCTCGCCGGTTTCGCCGCTCCCGTGCATCACCCTCGCCGCCGGCGAGCCTCCTAGCACCGCGCCCTTGCCCTCCGGCGAATCTCGCCGCGCCTTCTCGCTCACCCGCGCTGCTCAGCCCCCTGCGCCCGCATCCGTGCCGTTTGCTCGCCACTAGCCGCGCCGCCGCCAAACGCCGTCTCCCTCACCGCCGGCGAAGCTCAGCCCACCGTGACTCTCCACCAGCGCCTCATCTATTCCCTCGTCCTCACGGGCACCTCAATCCCATCCTTCGGCCGAGTTTTTCCTCCTAGGGTTTACTCCTAAACCCTAGCCTAGGGTTTGATAACCCTAACTCGAGGTAACGGCGCGTTTTCGATTTCGTTTTCGTTTCAAGTCCTTTCATTCTCTCGTTAGGATTTGCCGTTGACCATGACCTTTCATTGTTGTCTCGATTGGTCGTTTCAGTGCTCGATCGTCGAATCTCGGGAGTTCTCGCGAACTAGATCATCTCGTCCCTTCACCGTCGTCTCGTCGATCCGAGGTAGCTTAGCGTCGTTTCCTTTCGTATCTCACGTGCTTGCTATCTAGGGCTTCGCATCTTTAGATTTATATATATGCTTATTGTATATCTCTCTATTCCATACGTGCAGCGAGTCAGTCGGTGTGTCGGGTCAGATCTGTTTGCTAAATCCGAGGCCAAGCCTGCGGATACGGATTGAGGCCAAGCCTCTCGAGTGTCAGTTCATCATCTCACAGAGGCTTTCAGGCAGTCAGTCAGCATGGTGCGTTGCAAGAACGCCGGTGGTGCTCCTGGTGACGGGGACAATAGCCCTCCCCGTCGTGATGAGATTGCGCGTGGTAAGCGCATCAAGTTTGCAGTCAAGAAGAAGAGGAGGACACTTTCAGATGCAGAGGTCGCTCAGGCCGTGGCAGACGCCGCAGAGCAGGCAGAGAGAGGTGGCAGACGCAGTGGGTTTCACATAGGCGAGCGTCGCTTTCATCTTGAAGGTCGACAGCTCGGCACAGAGGCCACTGAGGGCACCGAGGCTACAGCACCTTCAGAGCAGATGTCAGTTGATCCACCCTCAGAGCAGACACAGGCTACAGAGACTTCACCCGCTACTGAGGCTACCCAGACTACTGAGGCTCCACAGGCCACTGAGGGTACACAGGAGCAGGCAGCTCCGTCTCCACCACGTCGCCGCTCCACACGTGCTCGTTCACAGGTGACACCCAGGCCAGAGGGCCCGCGTCGTGGAGCACGACCTCCTCCCAGGGTTAGAGGGTCACCCCCAGTTGTGCACTTAGATCTGAGGGGTGCTTCTTCACGTCAGGTGAAAAACTTGAGGTTTGTGGAGGTCAGTCGATGGTTTCCACCTGTCAGAGATCCCAGAGCTTCAGAGGGTTTCTATACCCCACTTCAGGAGGACTTCTACAGGGCCCTAGTTGACAGTGGCATTGCTTTCAGACCTCAGAGGGTATGTCGACTAGAGGCATTGGTTGATGTTGTGGGAGAGCAGCTCCGTCCTCACCTGTCCTATCTGCCTGGCTTATCAGATCTACTTGGACGGACAGGTGCTTACTGTGGCACATGGGTCAGGGAGTTCTATGCTTCTTTGTGGATTGATCCTGCACATGAGTATATTCACTTCGCATTCAGAGGCAGCGATCACAGACTCTACAGCTCCAGAGCCCGAGAGATCCTCAGACTACCTGCTTCTGACACGAGGATCCATCAGTTGTGCTATGGGCAGACTCCACCTCCTAGACGCCCTCACGGCGGTTCAGTGCCACCCACCGACCTGGTTCGACCCTGTTTTCGCGAGCCTTTTGGCGAAGGGTCACGTCGTACACCTGCCAGCCTGGCGCCTCTTGCTAGAGTCTTGGATGCTATACTCAGACGCACTTTACTGCCTCGACTTGGCTACAGAGAGGGACTGACGAGGATGCAGCTTTGGGTTGTTCACCACCTCTTGACACAGCGACAGTTTGATATCTGGGATCTTATCCTGAGTGAGATGGAGGACACCATTGCTGAGGGCTTCAAGGGTAACCGTCAGCTTCCCTATGCCCACTGGATTTGCTTCATTATCAGATCTGCTATCCAGATGCCACCAGAGATCAGGGCAGAGATTGCCAACACTACTACAGCATTCCCTGATTATGACATCAGACAGCTTTGGGCTTCAGTTTCTAGAGAGCAGGCTCCAGCACCAGGACAGCGTGAGCGCCCTGAGGTTCCTGAGACAGCAGCTGAGCAGGACGCTAGAGTTGACGAGCTTGCCGAGGCAGAGCTCGCAGACCTTGACACTCAGCCTGCTGAGATACCTGAGGATGTTACTTCTGACAGCACCGATGAGGATTACCAGCCCATCCCCAGGTACCGGTCTCCTCGGTCTCACGACCACGAGGCCGGTGGATCTGGCTCAGCCTCCCGCTCAGACCCAGCCATGGTGGCTATCCTTGAGAGGCTGACCCAGGCTCAGGAGCAGCAGCAGCAGCAGATACAGCGCCAGGCACAGGATACAGCTGCAGCACTAGCACAGATACAGGCTCGCCAGGACGAGTTTCAGAGACAGCAGCTAGAGATTCAGAGGCAGCAGGTAGAGATGCAGCGACAGAGTCAGCAGCAGTACATGGACCTTCTGCGGCATCTCATCACAGTTGGGGTTCCTCCGCCTGCATCTATCATGGCTCCGGCTTTGCATTCCAGCGGTCCATCCAGTCAGGGACAGCCGAGCCTACAGTTTACATCTCCACAGCAGCAGGTTCCCCAGTCGTTTCAGTCCCCGAGCTTCACACCTATCCATACGGGGTTTACACCGTCAGACCAGCCTCGCCCACACTTTCTGTCAGGCACACCTCTTGGTGATTACAGTGCCACTTACAGCGAGTTGACTGGTCAGCCGACACCCTCGCACACGACTACGTTTCACTCTTCGTCAGGGTTGTCAGCTTCCGAGGCCGTCGTTCCACCAGTGACAGGGACCGGGACTACAGAGACCATCCCTTCTTCAGTTGCCTCGACAGATCCCCCAGCTACTGGCGCACTTCAGGCTCAGGTTACTCAGACAGATCCACTTGTTGCTTCACAGTCAGTGCCTGTTCCTGCTCAGACCCAGACCGCTTCACAGCCACGTGCTTCTTCAGAGGGTCAGCCAGATAGCTCAGACTCCGAGGATTCGCTTCACTTCGTGATCACTCCGCGCACCTCGGCACCCGACACGACTCCGTCTGTCCCCCCGTCAGATTAGTTTAGCTTTTTGGCGTTTGATGCCAAAGGGGGAGAGAGAGTAGTTTCAGGGGGAGTTTGTTAGTGGGTTTTCGTTTTTCGTGTGCTACATTCATGCATATCATGTTTATTTTCAGCATTGCATTCGTGTGACATTGTCGTCGAGTCGTATCTTAATGTGTTATCCGTCTCTGTGATTAATATATGTCACCGTTTTAGCTATAGCTCTAAGGTTGTGCTTCCGTGCCTTACTCCGATTACTTATGAGCTGTATCTTTATGTGTACTAACTCTTCATGTCTTATCTTATGAAGTACACTCTTTTGGCTTGGGGCACTTAAGCAATTCCTAACCCTTTGTGCTTATTGTCTTTTGCTTATGTGAACCAAGCATGCTCGAAAACCTTCACTCTAATCCATTGAAACTTAGTGTTGTCATCAATCACCAAAAAGGGGGAGATTGAAAGCATCTAGGCCCCAAGGTTTGGTTTCGGTAATTAATGACAACACTTTATTACCATGACTAACGTGTGTTTTGCAGAAACATTGGTAAGTTAGGTCATGGAAGTGATAACTACTTTGAGCACTGTGGTTTCGTGTCCCTTGATGGAAATCGTTTCGGTTTTCAAAAGAGTGACGTCAAGATTAAGGACGGTTAGTTCCGGATGACGAAGTGTTGAGACACATTCGGAATAGTCGTTAGGATCTTCGTTTTTCTCTTTTGGCCGTACTATAAAGGGGGGCATGAATGGGTAGCTTGACCTAGGCGAGTCCTATGTTTAGGTGTGGTGCACACTTGTTAAACTTGGCGCTAAGCAACCCTAGATTAGCTCAAGGTTCAGTTAGAAATAACTTGGTTGAAGTTGCGACGCGTTTCGACGAGGTTCGGGCTGTTTTCCAGGCACCGGACGCGGTCTTCGGGAACACCGGACGCGTCCGGTGTATACGTTACCGCGACTAGGTTTCGGCCTTGACCACCGGACGCGGTCCTCGTGAGGACCGGACGCAGTGGTCAGTGGCTGACACGTGTCACCGAGAGAGAACACCCGTCGGACGCGCTACTGGACTTGACCGGCGAGTCCGGTGCGAGTCCAGTAAGGTCCAGAGAGGACCGGACGCGTCCGGTCTTCAGGCATCGGACGCGGCCTCGCGTCCGGTGTGAGTCCAGTAAGCACCCTTGCACGTCGGACGCGTCCGGTGCTACCTGACCGGTGCGTCCGGTGGTTCGGTTTCAAAAACGGGTTTTGACCGTTACGGGGGACCGGCGCGTCCGGTGCGTTGCACCGGCGCGTCCGGTGACCCCGTGTCAGAAAGTAACGGTTCGTTTTTCTGAGGGGTGTTATAAATACAACCCCTCCACCTCTTTTAGAGGTCTCTTGCTCATTCAAACATCTGAGAAAACCCTTTAGAGTGCAAGGGAGTGCAAGAGCTCTAGTGAGGATAGAGATTTGAGATTCAAAGTTTGAGTTTCCTCACTAGTGATTCGAGAGTAGCAAGTGTGCATCCACCTCCTCATTTGGGCTCGTTGTGGTCAAGTGAGAGTTCTAGCTTGTTACTCTTGGTGATCGCCATCACCTAGACGGCTTGGTGGTGATTGGGAGTTTGGTGATCATCCGGCGGAGCTTGTGGATGACCCAACTCAAGTTGTGAGCGGTTTTGGGTGATTCGCCGCGACGGAGTGTCGAAGAATCAACCCGTAGAGAGCACTTGATCCTTGCGCGGATCAAGGGGGAGCGACACCCTTGCGCGGGTGCTCCAACGAGGACTAGTGGGGAGTGGCGACTCTCCGATACCTCGGAAAAACATCGCCGTGTTCCTTGCCCCTTTTACTTTCAAGCAATTACTTTCTCGTATTTACTTTCATTGCTTGCTTTACTTTCCTAGAATTGCCATGCTAGACTAGGATTGGAAACTAGGGTGCAAAACTTTTTAACGGTAGACTCTCTAGGAACACAAGTAGGCACTAGGGGTGAATTCCGGCTTGTAGGACTTAATTCTTGCAATTAATTTTTAGAAAAGCCCAATTCACCCCCCCTCTTGGGCATCTTGATCCTTTCAATGCCATCTATGGAACTTTTAGAATATTATACATACCACCGGTCTATGATTCCCAATGTTGATCATTAGGGTTTAAGAGATATAAATCTTTAATAATGCTAGATGATGCTAAATGCTAATAAACATTGCAAGTACTACACTATGGATGGCTTGTATTTATAACATAGCAGTCATGATAAAGTTGTTTAGCATTGTATTCTCAAATTTCCAGATATTTGTGATAGCAAGCCTATATATGCCTGTCGCCATTAAGGTAGAAACAAACCAGCATGGCACCATCTTTTGCAGCAGCATCTCGAACACGCTCAGTTCCATCCAACTGAACCCCAATGAAGTATTGAACATCACCCTAATCAACCATCAAATAGTCACAGAAAAAACCATCAAATTGGATGCTTCTCAAATCACATCAAATAGTTCCAAACCAAATATCTAGGTAAACAAGTTTCATATCTTTATTACGGTACCTTTTGATCACGCATAGGTTGCAAGTGAAAGAGGTTCCAGAATTTTTTACCTGCTCAAAACCACAAGAAATATTAGTTTGATTCATTACTATAGGAAAAACATTTGCACATTATTAGCCTCTATTTGCCAGCAGTTAGTACTAATGCAACAGTAGAACACTAGAGTGATGTTATAAATGTTTGGGGTATAGAAATTGCATCATGATCTTACAAGAGCATGGGTGCGTGTGAAGAGTATGTACCGCTCTTTGTATAATTTATCAGCTGAACAGTAACTTCTGTTTGGTTATCTATGGCATCTCTTATCTTCTTTACTGTCCCACGGTCAGTTTCAGGCCCTTGAAGAAACCTGCAAGGGAAGCAAATATAGGTGAAGGGATTCATTAAATCATTAGTCACTGTAATATGTAGTTTATGAACAGTTGAAAGTAATGAATTTAGGTAATATTTAATGTCATAATTTACCGGCAATTTCTTCCCAATATTTCTTCACGTGAATACTCTGTCAATCGTAAAAAGCTATCCGATGCAAAAATCTGTGACATTCACCCGAAAATATAATGGTGTAGTTCAATGGAAGGTTGATATCTATGTTGATAGAAAGAAAAGAACAATGATGTTAAAGGTAGAAGATATTTGGGTTTTGTCTTACAATTGGATTATCCGGTAACCTCGGGTCAGTGATGACAAAATTCTTTTCAATACGTTCAAGTGTAGTAGCCAAATCTATACCCCTTCTCATTTCTTTCCTCCTAAAATCATCATCAAAGCTTTCTGGTCTCTCATCATCGCTATCAAGTAGCGGATCTTCCCTTGGTTTTAGAATGTTCTTCTCTACATTTCCATGCCCCATACCAATAAGACTGCACAAACGAATTAAATGTGAGAACAAATGCAAAGATAATAGAGACTCTACAAGGAAACTTTGAAATAAAGCAAATGCTATGATTATATCATGTGGTTTATTATCATACCCCATAAAGGAACGCAAACCAGATTTCCTTGTCTTATTCCCTCCTTCAGGCACTTCACTAATTTTTTGTAGAGAGTTTCTCGTTCCACTCCGTGAGTTACGGCGGGATCCACTTTCGGAGCTTCTTTTGCCGGGAACTTCACCTGAAAGCACATCTCCTGATTCCTGTGATTTCCTTTTTAAGGTGTTGTTTCTTGATTCTGACAATGACCGTTGATCCTTCAGGGCAAGTAGAAGCTCCGAGACTGAGCTACGGGCATGATCCTTCTGTCTTGCTGCAAAGAATATTATTGTTAAGAATATTATTATTTTCACAGTCGTGCAAGGTAAAACCTTTTTTTTTTGAAAAGTAAGCTAGACTACTAGTAGTAATAGTACCATCATATTTGATGAGTGACTCTGGCAATCCATTTGGGCGAAGAGCTGTATCCTTGCTACCTTCTGTGTACTTACTCACTTCCACTTGCATCCTGTGACACATTGCACACAAAGGTTTCTATAGTGCTGAACAAAATTATAAAGTGGCATGATGATATATATGATGATAAAGCTGACCCAATGAACTTGAGGACCCTGCCATCCTCATCCTTAATGGGGGCAACGGTTAGGAGGTTCCAGAATGGTGTACCATCCTTCTTGTAGTTGAGAATACGACCACAGTAATTTGACCCAGCTGCGAGAGCCTGTCTGATCTTCGAAATCTCTACGGGGTCGGTCCCAGAACCTTGAAGGAAGCGGCTGCAGTTGAGAGATGGTGGAGGCATAAGTGCAATGCGTATTAGTTGGAGTTGTCTCTATGCATTAGGTTGAATTGGCATGGAATAGAATGAAATGGAATTGAAATCGACGAACCAGTTCCTTCCGACGACCTCATGGGAGGAGTAACCAGTCATGTTGAAGAATCCAGCACTGGCATAGAGGATGGGGTGGTCAAGGCGGGTGGCATCGGACACGACGAAGGTCTGTTGGAACGCAGAGAGTGCGGCGCGGAGCTCCTCCGACACTCGGGGGAGTGCTCTACCAGTGGCGACCCTCTCGTCGATGGAGTTTCCACTCTCGCTAGTGCGGTTGGAGCCGGAGGGGCGGGCGATGACACCCTGGGGGCGGCCGGTGTGCTCGTCGGTTCGGAGGACAAGGCCCCACTCGGCGGCCCTCTGTGTCGCCCGACCCACGTCAGCATCCTTCTCCTCCTTGTGCACCTCGTCATCCCCGGCGAGGCTAGGATGGGAAGCAAGTGTAGGAGAGAGAAGGAATGGGGAGGTGGTTGCCCGATTTGAAGCGGCGGCAGCGGAGGAAATAGAGGCGTCTGGATTGAAGACTTCGAGGGATCCACGGGAGTCACGCGGAAGTCCTGCACCACACGAGATTAGTACGTGTTGATCGTCCACCACATGAAAATTCATAATATGCCATCTCTCTTCTCATTAAGATACTTATATTTATGATACAAACATATGTCTAGCAAAAAAGTAGTGCTAGGAGAGGCTTTGCACAAACGAGGTACAATAATTTGATTATGTCTATGTCCGGATTATGAAAAACTCCATGTCGTCTATCTAGTGACGATTTCCATGTGAGCATTGCCCTTAATAATGGAAAAGAAAAACCATATGTTTAGGTCGTTGCTAGCTCTCTGGATAGGTTGGGTGTTTGCTTATCTCAGGTAAATACAATAATGTTGGTCGGAAACTTTTCCATCCCTCTCTATCTTTGTCCATGCAACAAAACTATGTATTGGTTGCAATCCACGAGTATATTTGATAGTTAAAAAGAATAATATAAAGGAGAGAGATGCTTGATGGATGAATTTTTGAGAAAGCTAAGGAAAAAATCGAACAAATTGTACAAGAGTAAAGATGAAAAGGATGTATGCATGTAAAGACGAAAAAAAGCAGATGGGTGCATGTGAGAAAGTATACGTGGATGATGAGGATGGTATTAATTGGTGGATGTCGTCCAATCAAAGGCCTTGTTTAGTTTGGGTGAAAAGTTGAAATTTTTTTAAGATTCTTCATCACATCGAATCTTTGCACGCATGCATAAAACATTAAATGTAGGTAAAAAAATAACTAATTGTACAATTTGTCTGTAATTTAGGAGACGAAACTTTTGAGCCTACTTAGATCATGGTAGAACAATAATTACCAAATACAAACGAAAATACTACACAAATTTTTTGCCATCTAAACAAGGCCCAAGTTAAGTCGCGCACACGTGTCAGAAGAAGCAACGAATTTGGAGGATGCTTGACAGTGGCCCTGCCGGCTGGGTCCATATATTGGATGATGGGTTGGATAAGGAAGAATTTTCTGAACCAATGAAAAGAAAGCTAGCTAGCGCTATCTGGAGTAGTACCAAATTATGAACTGTATACATGCATATATATTCTGAAGGGAAAAAGGGAATGAATCTATAGCTGATGACAAATGTTAAGCCCAATACTATAATTAATCTATCTAAATTACATACTGGTACTAATTAGTAGTTTTGTATAGCTAGCTTTGGTATAGCTGAAGAAGTAAATTACTACTCCCTCGCTCGATCGGTTCTGAATCGTGAACCGTTCCAAATTACTACTTTGTAAAATTCTATATGTACCTCAAAAAAGCTTAGAACAACTTGTAATTTGGAATGAAGGGAGTAGCATCTTGTAGAGGGAAAAGGACCATGTTATAGATAGATGCATAATACTAGCTAATTACATTAATGAAGAGATATAATAGAATTCTCAGATGCAGCAACAAGCAAACGAAGCGATTAATAATAAACTAATCAGTACACAAGTATCTAGCTAGCTAGGAGTAGTGCGTAGCATATATAGTATGTATGTATAAAAGGAGTAAAGTAATCTATGCATATGCATGTACAGTTGTATAATAATATAGATATATACGTAGGGTGATTACTTACCTTTGAAAGCCATTCCCTTGATAGATCAGATGTAGTAGTATAGGTAGATACTAGATGTTTACTTGCTTGCGACTCCGGTGGCGGTGGGTGGTGAGCGACGATTGAGGAGCGGATGCGGATGCGGGATGGATCGATGGGAGCATGAGCATGCAGCAAGGCGGGCGGCGGCTGCCCCGCCGGCTGCTGCTGGTGGCCGGTGCTATCTATATAGATAGGATTGTTGGATGAGAGCACGGAGGATCGAGTACCTTGCTTAACTGCTGCTGCGATGCTTTGATTCAATCTTGTTGCTGATTGGGATGGGGATGGGGATAGATGGCCCAGCTAGCTGTAGCTGTAGATGAGAGAGAGATAGTAGTGGAGTGCTACCGTATGTGCTGATGATGATGAACATCCATCCACAGTGATCGACGGCCGTATGGCTATGGCATGGAAGACATGAATGAAGGGCCAAACAGCTAGCTCGCTAGCTCAACCTTACCAATTGCAGTGCAGCAAGCATGCAGATGCAGATGCAGACGACATGGAGAAATTACGGACACATCGATCCAGACAAAGGAGCCAGCCGACATGGAGCAAGTACAGAGATTACTCTACGGTGTTAGGGAGCTACAGTAGTGATATCTGCAGTTATACTATACTGGGGGAGAGAGAGACGACAGAGATGGATGCAAGTGGAATGCCCCTGCCCATGAGAGCAGAGCAAGAGAGCGAAAGGCAGGCAGGCATCGGATCGGAGGCCATGACCACGACGCCCTGCCTAGCTAGCTGAACCAGATAATAATATCTCGATCCTATACTCCAGTGACCATCAGTGGGGCCCTTGCCCCCTTCCTATTCTCTAGTGTACTCATTATTATGATTATCTACTCCAGGGCTGCAAACACAAACCACGCTTGTTGCTTGCTATTTCTTCCCCCCCTATGCTACAACTGCATCACCCAATTCTACCGTATCTATCTAGGTACTCCAAAACGATAATGCTCCAGTTAAGATGTCCGAAGGATGGCTCACTCAATCACTCCCGAACCCAGTCTCGTCGATTCCTCCTCCCTTCCGCACTCGTACCCCGCACCTACCCCGATGTTCGGCCATGGCGCTCCCCCACCCCGGCGTCCTTCTCAACCACCCCCGATGTTCTCCTCCCCCACCCGCTCCTTCACCCCGGCCAGTGGCGAATCTAGGATTTTAGGGTAGGGTATGCTGTCCAAAAAGTTTCATATACAATTCGGTAAATCCATTTTAGCACTTCAGTAATAACTGTAAAATTGACAATGTAATTCGGTATATATGCACTAAGTAGCGCGATATGGCTTAAATTCATGGATAAAGTTGAAACCGTCCTAAATACAATATAAATAGTTCAAAAGCCATACCGATAATTGAAATATAGGCATAAAAGAGTATTAGAAACTTATAATGTTATTTTTCTGACTATTTTATTTGACGCTTTCGAAGGGACATAAATATATTGATTATATATCTTTATTAGCTTCACAGAAAATATATTCGACGCTTTCGTAACTTTGTTTTCAATAATGATCGACTCTGATGTTGGGACAAACTCTCAACCTCGCTGTGTGATAGATGATTTTATGATGTTAGCGCTTAGAAAATAGCAATTAAAGTAGACATGAATTTTTTACGGAAAGCCGATGAGCAAAGATTGAATCTCACCTCAATTTCAATCACAAATTGTGCGTAAGCCTCAGCGCGCCGCCACCACTGCTACCGGTGCAATCAGTCTGGGGCTCTAGGCGCTTTGTGGTTGTAGGAACTAGGGACGAGGACGATTGGGTGCTCGTGCTCCGTATTGGCGATTTTCGATCTGGATATGCGTATGTTGTCGATCGGTGAAGATCTCAAGATGAACCATCTAACGAACCGATATGGCTATACGGCGATGCCTCAGTCGAGCTATACTCCGTACTGGCGCGGCGCAATAGTCGATAGAAGTCGAGGTGCTATACCTACTCTCGTCATCTCGTCGCTAGCCACATGGGCCTTTCTCTGACGCTGGTTCGAGCGCTGCCTTCCATGTTCGGCTCTCAGGTATCGCATGTAAGTATTGTTTTACTTTTTTTACAAATATACGTATATGTACATGCTCGCTTGGCGGAATTGTAGGCCCGACATACCCTGTAGCTCCGCCACTGACCCCGGCGTCCTCCTCCTCAACCTCGGCGGCGCCCGTTGAAAGTCCTATGTTTGGTGTTGGTAATTAGTGACAATGCCTAAGTACTAATCCTATGCCAAAGTTGTTTGTAGCATATGAGGATTAGTACATTCCAAGGATTGGTGGCAAGATGGACATGGTGATCATGATGGCCACACTTGGATTTGGACGCAACCCTACGTGATCAAGGCAAAGGTATATGCTTAAGGGTTGTGTTTTAGTAACCAAGACACCTAGTGGGTGTGGTTACATTATAGGATAGATAGCCGTACTATAAAGAGGGGAATGACGCGGCTATTGAACTCCTAAGTGCCTCTAGGTGTGCATTTTAGGTCATATGCATTTGGATAGAACTAATAACGCCTCGAAAACTGATTGTGAAAATGCTAACACACTCACACATGATGTGATCACTTGGTGGTGTTAGCACATTTGCGATGGCGGTGGAGTTTGAGCGGTAGAGAGGGTTTGGGTTCCTCTCTCCCTCCCGCCGAGCGTGCGAGCGTGGGATTCAGGCGTTTTCAAGGAGTTGAAACGCCTATTTTCCACTACGCCGGAAGTCGGAAATCAAACGAAAATCAAACGGAGGCGAACGGAGGTCACAGTGATGACCGGACGCTGCACCGGACGCGGTCACTGTTTGACCGGACGCGTCCGGTCAGCGTTCAGCCTCTGCGCGCGTTTTAGTTTGACGATCGGACGCGCAGCGCGTCCGGTCACAGGCGACCGGACGCGTCCGGTCGTCCAGGGAGCTTACTGGACTCCGACCGGACGCGGGCACTGTGGCGTCCGGTCAGTTCTTCAGCGCGTCTGGTCGATGGTTCGTTTTGCGCGACTTAGGGTTGACCAGCGCGTCCGGTCAGTCACGGGACCAGCGCGTCCGGTCGTGACCAGCGCGTCCGGTCGTTGCGACCGGCGCGTCCGGTCAGTGCTTCACGAAACTAGCCATTACGTGACCGGCGCGTCCAGTCAGTTGGACCAGCGCGTCCAAGTGCATTTAGTTGTGAAATTGAGTGATCCAAGTGCATTTGCATTGTGAAATAGCATCTAGTTGGCACTTGGTGGTTGATTTGCTGCGGGATTCTTGTTTCTCTTGGTGGTTGCCGCCACCTAGACGGCTTGGAGCAGCTTGGAGGCGTTGGCAAGAGTTGGTGATTGTTCTTGGCCACCTCCGGTGATTGTGAGGGGTTTGTGCCTACCTCGGCGAAGCGCCAAAGGCAATGTTAGTGGATTGCTCGTGTCATTTGCAACCTTTTGCCATTTGGTAGGTTCTTGTGGCGCCTTTTGAGAGGCTCGGTGTGAGACCGATTAGCCACCGAACCACGTGGTGAAGAGGGACACAACGGGGACTAGCGTGCCGGCAAGCACGTGAACCTCGGGATAAATCTTCGTGTCATCACTTTCATATTGTGATTGATTGATCCCGGTGTTCGATTGTTTTGGTATTCATTGTTGATCATATTGGTTGGCTCAATACTTCGCCCCTCGGTGAAACCCTCCTAACTCAACTCCGCATTACTTTCTTAGTTATCTTTGCTAGCTAGTTTGCTTTGCTAGAGTAGCTCTTTTGTGTAGCTTGCTAGTTGTAGTTGTAGTTGTAGTTACCTTCTCGGTTTAACTTGTGCGGTTGAGTGCCAATATACTAGAATTGTAAATTGGATAGGTGGCTTGCAAACACCCCGTAGGCTAAGCAAAACTCGCATCTCGCTATTTGTTGTATTGATAAACTTGTTTAGCTTGTCTTTGTAGAAAATTTTAAAAGGCTATTCACCCCCCCTCTAGCCATCAAGACCTTTCAAGTGGTATCGGAGCCGTGGTCACCTTTTGCAAGGCTTAACAACCTCGGTGCAAGATGGCTCAAGTTATGTTCAATCATGTTAATGGCAAGCCTCCATTCTTTGATGGCGTCTCTTCCTTTGATCATTGGAAAAGGAAGATGAAGCAATATCTAGGCAATATACATGAGAAGGTTTGGGATGTGACCAAAGAAGGATACATCATTCTTGATGAAGAAAATCTCACTCCAAATGACCGCATCAACAAACAATGCAACACGGCGGCACTTGACACAATCTACCGTGCCATTGATGACAAAGTATTTGAGCAAATCAAAGATCTTGAAAAGGCAAATGAGCTTTGGATAAGGCTTGAAGAAACATATGAAGGCACTTCAACGGTAAAAAGTGCCAAGCTATATATGCTCAAGGACAAGTTCTCCACTTTCAAGATGAAAGATGATGAAACCATCCCGGAGATGTTCTATAGGCTCCAAGTCATTGTCAATGATCTCAAGGGGCTTGGAGAGAAGGTTGAGGATAAGGACTTCTCACACAAGTTCTTGATGTGCTTACCCAAGAAGTTTGCCACCTTGAGAAGAATGATCTTTAGAGAGGGATTGGACAAGGTCAAACCAACCGATGTGCTTGGAGACATAATGACCGATGCTCAATACAATGATGATGAAGATGAGGTAGAAGAGAAGAAGGAGACCAAGGTCAAGCAAGAGAAGCTCATTGCATTCAAGGCTTCATCTTCTAAGGGCAAGAGTAAGGTGGAGAGCGATGATGATGATCCATTTGATGATGAGACCATGGCCCTCCTAGTGCACAAGATGGGGAGGTTCATGAAGAAGAAAGGATATGGTGCAAGGAAGAGAAGGGACTTCATGAAGGCAAAGGAGGTGCTTTGCTACAATTGCAATAGCCCCGATCATGTAGTGGCTAAGTGCCCCTATGAAGACAAAAGATATCATGATGGGGAGTTGAAGTTGAAGAAGAACAAGAAGGACAAGAAGGAGAAGAAAGAGAAGAAGAGCTTCACTATCAACAAGAAGAAGAAGGGTGGTGGCTATGTGGTCACTTGGGATAGTGATAACTCCGACAGTGATGATGATAGCTCTAGTGATGATGAGAGGACCACTCGGCGAGCCATTGCAAGCATCGCCCTCTCCAACAAGTCATCCATCTTCGACACTACATCGACATGCCTTATGGCCAAGCCTACTAAGGTAAAATATGATGATAGTGATGGTGATTCTTGTGCTAGTGATGGTTGTAGGAGTGATGATGAGGAGGATGAGGACTACTCCAAGGATGATCTATTGGGCATAATAGATCAAATGAGCAAGGGCTACAAGAGGACAACCAAGAAGTACAAAATCTTGGAGCAAGAGCTCATTGCCAAGAGCAATGAAAATGATACCTTGATGGAGGAGCTTGTTGCTCTCAAAAAGAGTAAGGAGTGCAAAGGAATTGAACAAGAGCTCAAAGCTCTTAGGAAATCCTTTGATGAGCTAGAGGCTTCTCGTGAGTGTCTAAAGGAAGACCACGAGGACCTTGAAGTTGCTCACACTAGGCTTAAGGAAGCCCACTCCACTCTACTTGAGCTCATCAAGGAGAAGGACCTCAAGTTGGAGAAGCTCATGAAGGAAGCTAAGGAGGAGCAAGTGATTGTCACTTGTGATATTGGACTAACATGTGATATTATTGATGATTCTTTATTTGTTGGTCCTACTAATGCTTCATGTAGCTCATCATCATCCACCACAACCAACTCTACCTCTACTACTAGTGATTCATCACTTGTGGTTGAGAATGAAACTCTCAAGAGAGAGGTGGATGATCTCACCCGCGCATTAGGCAATACCTATGGTGGGGATGCCCGCTTGCTAAAATGCTTGGGTACCCAAAGGTTCTCTCTTAACAAAGAGGGTTTGGGCTATACTCCCAAGAAGGGCAAGGCGGCCTTTGCTACTCCAAAGTCTCGCTTTGTGAAGAGCAATGGTCGTTATTGCAATAGATGCAAGCAAGTTGGGCATCTAGAGATTAATTGTAATAAAATGAACAAGAACAACAACAAGTTTCATGCTAAAATGGATTACATTCCTTTTGATTCTTGTTATGTGCTTACCAAGGGTGAGAAAGGTGTGCATGCTAGGTTTGTTGGTACACCAATTGTGGGTCTAAAGAAGAAGGCCATTTGGGTACCAAAGAGCTTAGTTACTAACCTCCAAGGACCCAAACAAGTATGGGTACCTAAGAAACATTAATTTATTTTGTAGGTAAATTACAAGGCCGGAGGAAGGCATTGGGTGCTTGATAGTGGGTGCTCTCAACATATGACCGGTGATTCAAGAATGTTCAACTCTCTCAAATCAAATGATAGTGGCATTGATAGTATCACATTTGGTGACAATAGCAAGGGTGATGTGAAGGCTCTTGGAAGGATTGCAATCTCAAATGATCATAGCATTTCCAATGTGCTCCTAGTTGAAAAGTTGAACTTCAATCTTCTCTCGGTTGCTCAATTGTGTGATCTCAGTTTCAAGTGCATATTTGGTGTTGATGATGTGGAGATAGTTAGTGTTGATGGCTCCAATTTGATCTTCAAGGGTTTTAGATATGAGAATCTATACTTGGTTGATTTCAATGCTAGTGACACTCAACTCTCAACATGCTTGCTCACCAAACCAAGTATGGGTTGGTTATGGCATAGAAGACTTGGTCATGTTGGTATGAAGCAATTGAACAAGTTAGTGAAGCATGACTTAGTTAGAGGCTTGAAGGATGTCACATTTGAGAAAGATAAGCTATGTAGTGCATGTCAATCCGGAAAGCAAGTAGGCAACACTCATCCATTGAAGAACATTATGAGTACTTCCAAGGCATTTGAGTTGTTGCACATGGATCTATTTGGGCCAACTACATACACAAGCATTGGTGGCAACAAGTATGGTTTTGTGATTGTGGATGATTTCACTAGATACACATGGGTATTCTTTCTTGTGGACAAGAGTGATGTATTTGATATATTCAAGAAGTTCATCAAGAGAGTGCAAAATGAGTTTGAGACCACAATCAAGAAAGTAAGAAGTGACAATGGAAGTGAGTTTAGAAACACAAGAATGAGCTATGTGATGAGCTTGGAATCAAACATCAATTCTCGGCCAAGTATACACCTCAATCTAATGATCTAGTTGAGAGAAAGAATAGAACTTTGATTGATATGGCAAGATCAATGTTAAATGAGTATAATGTGAGTCATTCATTTTGGGCCGAAGCAATCAACACGGCTTGCTTCTATAGCAACCGCCTCTATTGCCACAAGTTCTTAGAGAAGACACCATATGAGATCTTAAATGGAAGAAAGCCCAACATTGCATACTTTCGGGTATTTGGTTGCAAATGCTACATCTTAAAGAAGGGCACTAGATTGAGCAAGTTTGAGAAGAAATGTGATGAAGGATTCCTACTTGGTTACTCCACTACTAGCAAAGCTTATAGAGTTTGGAATTTGGCTAGTGGTTTACTTGAGGAAGTTCATGATGTTGAGTTTGATGAAACAAATGGCTCTCAAGATGAAGAAAATAACTTGGATGATGTGAGAGGAACTCAATTGACCAATGCTATGAAAGAAATGGATATTGGTGATATTAGGCCGAAGCAAGTGATTGATGTGGATGACAACAAAGATCAAGTGCTCCAAAGTCCAATTACACAAGCTAGTGGTTCTCTAATGCAAAATCAAGCTAGTACATCATCTCAAGTGCAACAAGATCAACAAGTGGCTAGTTCATCATCTCCAACTCATGATCAACATCAACATCCAAGCAATCAAGTCCAAGTGCTTCAACCAACTAACATTGCAAGAGACCATCCATTGGATTCCATCATTGGTGACATACAAAGGGGAGTTCAAACTAGATCAAGATTGGCATCATTTTGTGCTCACTCTTCTTTTGTGTCAATGGAAGAACCCAAGGACATTGATAAAGCATTGAGAGATCCGGATTGGGTAAATGCAATGCATGAAGAGCTCAACAACTTCAAGAGAAATGAAGTATGGGAACTAGTTGAGAGGCCTAAGGATCACAATGTCATTGGAACAAGATGGGTCTTTCGCAACAAGCAAGATCAAGATGGAATAGTAGTAAGGAACAAAGCAAGACTAGTGGCTCAAGGTTACACACAAATAGAGGGTCTTGACTTTGGTGAAACTTATGCCCCGGTTGCAAGATTAGAAGCAATTAGGATCTTACTTGCATATGCTTGTGCTCACAATATCAAGCTATATCAAATGGATGTGAAGAGTGCATTTCTAAATGGATACATTCAAGAAGAGGTGTATGTGGAGCAACCTCCCGGTTTTGAAGATGACAAGAAACCCAACCATGTATAAAAGTTAAGGAAAGCCTTGTATGGATTGAAGCAAGCACCTAGAGCATGGTATGAAAGATTGAGGGACTTCTTGCTATCCAAAGGATTTGTCATGGGCAAAGTGGATACTACTCTATTCACCAAGAAGATTGGGAAAGACTTATTTGTATTGCAAATATATGTTGATGATATAATCTTCGGTTCAACCAATCAAGATTATTGTGATGAGTTTGGGAAAATGATGGCAAAGGAATTTGAAATGTCAATGATCGGTGAACTTAGTTTCTTTCTTGGACTTCAAATCAAACAAATGAAGGAAGGAACATTTGTGAGTCAAACCAAGTATATCAAAGATATGCTCAAAAAATTTGGCATGGAAAATGCAAAGGGCATTACAACTCCAATGGGCACTAGTGGAAGTTTGGATAGTGACAAGAGTGGCAACACGGTGGATCAAAAGCTTTATAGATCAATGATTGGTAGCCTACTCTATGTGACGGCATCAAGACCCGATGTAATGTTTAGTGTATGCATGTGTGCAAGATTTCAAGCCTCACCAAGAGAAAGTCATTTGAAGGCAACAAAGAGAATATTGAGGTACTTAAAGCATACACAAGATGTTGGATTGTAGTATCCCAAAGGTGCAAGCTTTGAGCTAGTTGGATATTCGGATTCCGACTATGCCGGTGACAAAGTGGAGAGAAAGAGCACTTCCGGGACTTGTCAATTGTTGGGAAGATCACTTGTGTCATGGTCATCCAAGAAGCAAAATAGTATTGCACTATCTACCGCCGAAGCCGAATACATCGCCGCGGGTAGTTGTTGTGCACAAATCTTGTGGATGAAGGCAACATTGAAAGATTTTGGAATCAATTTCAAGAATGTGCCATTGCTATGTGACAATGAAAGTGTCGTGAAGCTAACCAACAATCCGGTTCAACATCAAAGAACAAAGCATATTGATGTTCGTCATCATTTTATTAGAGATCATCAACAAAAGGGTGACATTGCTATTGAGAGTGTGGGCACCGAAGATCAATTAGCCGATCTATTCACCAAGCCACTTGATGAGAAGAGATTTCACAAGTTAAAGAATGAGTTGAACATACTTGACTTCTCCAACATGAGTTGATGCACCTCCATGATATGGCATGCCTCTCCTTCGAGCCCCAAGGTACAATTGGTTGACATGTCATACATTCTATGCTAAGGACTTGCTTAGTGCATCTAGTCATAATTTACTTGTTCTAGGCTCATTCATGAAAATCAAATGACTTTGAAGTTTATATGGTGCCACTATTGCTTCCATGTCTTGTATGATCTAGTGGTAGCATATAACTTGTTTAAGTAGCTTTTGATCCTAAGTGTTTAATCTAGATCACTTGTCTAAATATTTGCTTCAACATGGTGCATGATAACCCTTCTAGTGAGGTGTGAAGAAGCTTGCCCTTGGATCAAACCGAAGCATTTCATTTATGCAAGCAATCTAGGTTGAATCACAAACTTGATCCTCACCCCATAATTCAACATGATAATCTATCTAAAATTGGTCCCTTGTGGTCATTGGTGCCAAAGGGGGAGAAAATGTTGTTCACAAAGATAGATTCTAAAGGGAGAGAAAACCTAAAGGGGAGAATTGGTAAAAGAAGGGGATCAACTAAAATTTTGAGCACACAAGTAGGGGGAGCAAGCTCTTAAACACGAATGTTGCATTTCTTTGTGCACTCATATGTATGATGCATAGTTATGCATTTCTTTTTCTCCAATACTTTGCTTGTGTGGTGACTTGCTAGTATAATTTGAATGGTGTATTGAAGTACTAGCATGTATAGGAAGTAGTTAGATTTTTTCTTGCTTCATGTTTTTCAAGTGGTACTAGAACCGTGCTTATAATGTTGATCTCACGAGGTTTCTAGTTATGTTTGTGCTTTTCCAAGTGGTATCTAACTACACAAGGTGCTAAGATGGTGTTTATCGCTACTCCGATGGTATCACGCTTCAAAGGTCTATAATCTAAAACACTTAGCACCTATTGGTAGTCAATGCTCCTAATCTTTCCTATCTAACATGTATGCTTCCAAAAATCCAAACATATAGCATACATGTAGGGGGAGTCATTGCTATCAATTTGAATTCATGATCACTTGTCCATAATTCTTACACATGGTAATATACTTGGACAATGTGACATGGGTTCAATCAAAATTTTATCATAATATCTTTGTGAAAGGGTTGTCACCAATTACCAACAAGGGGGAGATTGAAAGTCCTATGTTTGGTGTTGGTAATTAGTGACAATGCCTAAGTACTAATCCTATGCCAAAGTTGTTTGTAGCATATGAGGATTAGTACATTCCAAGGATTGGTGGCAAGATGGACATGGTGATCATGATGGCCACACTTGGATTTGGACGCAACCCTACGTGATCAAGGCAAAGGTATATGCTTAAGGGTTGTGTTTTAGTAACCAAGACACCTAGTGGGTGTGGTTACATTATAGGATAGATAGCCGTACTATAAAGAGGGGAATGACGCGGCTATTGAACTCCTAAGTGCCTCTAGGTGTGCATTTCATGTCATATGCATTTGGATAGAACTAATAACGCCTCGAAAACTGATTGTGAAAATGCTAACACACTCACACATGACGTGATCACTTGGTGGTGTTAGCACATTTGCGATGGCGGTGGAGTTTAAGCGGTAGAGAGGGTTTGGGTTCCTCTCTCCCTCCCGCCGAGCGTGCGAGCGTGGGATTCAGGCGTTTTCAAGGAGTTGAAACGCCTATTTTCCACTACGCCGGAAGTCGGAAATCAAACGGAAATCAAACGGAGGCGAACGGAGGTCACAGTGGTGACCGGACGCTGCACCGGACGCGGTCACTGTTTGACCGGACGCGTCCGGTCAGCGTTCAGCCTCTGCGCGTGTTTTAGTTTAACGATCAGACGCACAGCGCGTCCGGTCACAGGCGACCGGACGCGTCCGGTCGTCCAGGGAGCTTGCTGGACTCCGACCGGACGCGGGCACTGTGGCATCCGGTCAGTTCTTCAGCGCGTCCGGTCGATGGTTCGTTTTGCGCGACTCAGGGTTGACCAGCACGTCCGGTCAGTCACGGGACCAGCGCGTCCGGTCGTGACCAGCGCGTCCGGTCGTTGCGACCGGCGCGTCCGGTCAGTGCTTCGCGAAACTAGCCGTTACGTGACCGGCGCGTCCGGTCAGTTGGACCAGCGCGTCCGGTCAACGCGATTTCAGCTGGATCTCGTTTCTAACGGCTATATTCGAAGGGGTACGTCTATAAATACTCGTTGGCCGGCTCAAGGCTCTCTCTCTCTCTCGGACATTTGACATACTTGTGAGCACTTTGAGCCAAGCAACTCCCCTCCCACTCATCTCTCTTGCTTCTTTGCATATTCGAAGTGAGATTGAGTGATCCAAGTGCATTTACATTGTGAAATAGCATCTAGTTGGCACTTGGTGGTTGATTTGCTGCGGGATTCTTGTTTCTCTTGGTGGTTGCCGCCACCTAGACGGCTTGGAGCAGCTTGGAGGCGTTGGCAAGAGTTGGTGATTGTTCTTGGCCACCTCCGGTGATTGTGAGGGGTTTGTGCCTACCTCGGCGAAGCGCCAAAGGCAATGTTAGTGGATTGCTCGTGTCATTTGCAACCTTTTGCCATTTGGTAGGTTCTTGTGGCGCCTTTTGAGAGGCTCGGTGTGAGACCGATTAGCCACCGAACCACGTGGTGAAGAGGGACACAACGGGGACTAGCGTGCCGGCAAGCACGTGAACCTCGGGATAAATCTTCGTGTCATCACTTTCATATTGTGATTGATTGATCCCGGTGTTCGATTGTTTTGGTATTCATTGTTGATCATATTGGTTGGCTCAATACTTCGCCCCTCGGTGAAACCCTCCTAACTCAACTCCGCATTACTTTCTTAGTTATCTTTGCTAGCTAGTTTGCTTTGCTAGAGTAGCTCTTTTGTGTAGCTTGCTAGTTGTAGTTGTAGTTGTAGTTACCTTCTCGGTTTAACTTGTGCGGTTGAGTGCCAATATACTAGAATTGTAAATTGGATAGGTGGCTTGCAAACACCCCGTAGGCTAAGCAAAACTCGCATCTCGCTATTTGTTGTATTGATAAACTTGTTTAGCTTGTCTTTGTAGAAAATTTTAAAAGGCTATTCACCCCCCTCTAGCCATCAAGACCTTTCACCCGTCCCCCCACCCCCGACATCCTCACCCTCCGGGAGCGTCCAACAATGCCCGCGGATCCGGTGGCCCTCTCCCCCACCCTAGCGAGATCCAAGCAAGTTGCTGACCCTCCCCTACCCCGGCCGGTGGCGCCCTCCCAGATCCAACAGCGTCTCCTCTCCCTCGGCCGACGGCGAGCATGATGGGCGTGCGAGCGGCCACCATCCAGCGAGCCTGCACCACCGCAGTTACCTACCAGATAGGTCATGGCCGCGCGGTGATGCTGTGTTTTCAAGTGTTCGTGGACACTTTTCAGACATGTTGCAAGCCCATGTTTCAAGTGTTTCAGATATATATCTCAATTGTTTCATACAGTTGAAACAGGGGTAAAATAGTCTTTTCTCCTCATAGTTGATGGTGTTAGAGGCCACATGTAACGCTAGTGCTATATAGGGAACAAAAAATAAACCCAATGCTATATTGAGAAGATTTTATCTTTCGGGGCTAAATAAGGAACCATATCATATTTTGATGCTAAATAAGGAATTTTCTCATGTATTTATCGCTTGACGGACTACATACAGTATATAGAGTGAGTGACTTTACCCACCTTCTCATCTAAGTCTATAAACTTTATTTTTCTTTCTCAACTAGGTCTAGGAACTACGATTGGGTCCTAGCCGCCGTCCAAAGTAGGCCATCAAGGCTGCTCCCACCTGCGTGACACTGCCACGTGGATGCCACAGTGGTAGCCTAGCACATGAGGGGAACATGATAAAGGGGTGAGTGGGAAATAAATTGTAGAAAGGTGCTCGCAGAACCATTCTTCTCCCCTTTTAGAGTGTCGCCCATGGGAAGGGTAGCGATCAACGACGCTAGGACCAACAGCAGCAAACATCGGTTGGTAGATGCGATCGAGGAGTAGGCAAGCAGCGTGAAGGAGGCACTGTCCTCGACCAATTCTTTAGGGTCATGATGATCTCCAAGTTCAGGAGCTATGGCGTGGGGATTGCGGGCGGAAGGAGAACCACCCCCTATGTATATGGTGAGTAGCTTCATTCCCTAATCATTTACAAGATTGTTGTTTTTTTAACTAGAATGGTGTGTTCTGGATACATGGATTAGGTTCAAGTTTGGTTTTAGGCACTAGGTTTAGATTTTGGATAGAATCATAACCTGGGCTACAGAGTTCACAATAGAAGGTAAATCATGGTAGATTTTTCTGTGGACTAGGAATTGCTCATAGTTATGTTAATAAGAAGGTGGCACATGGTTCGATAATGTCAGAGCTAGGAACCAGAGTTTCAAAGTGGTTGATGACATTACAGTGATGCTTGATTATAACTTGTTATCTCCTAGTTTGAGAGTGTATTGGCTTCTTCCTGGGAAGAGTATGTGTGATGATCTTCGTATAGTTAACTCTGATGATGGAACTAATGTCATGAAGTGAGTATGTGATGGTCTTCGTATAATTAGCTCTGAATATGATACTAGTGTCATGAAGCAAGTGGCTCATAAATTCAGTACATTTGTGCTCTACTATTACCATCACAACCATGTGACTAGAAAGAGCTATTTTGAGGACATTGAGCTATGGAATTCTGTCAGTTTAGTCCTTGAAACTTATGGTGGTGATAGTTCTAGAATGTTCTAGAGACTTCCCAAGTTGTATTCCACCAAAGATGTGATATCTTTCTCTTTGGAACTCCAAATATAGCAAGTGTTATGTCTGTTACGATCGTCTCGACGAGCTCTTCGCAATGGTGCACTCTGTTTTATCACTTGAGATACTTTTATATGATGAAATATTGAATATCCTGCAAAACAAGTAAAAACACCAACACTCATGGAACTCGTTTGAATCAAATCCTACAACTATGCTTTATAAGTTTTTATATCAAATCAGGCATTAGTTGATGGTCTATAGTTGACATTAAGGACTATCAACACAGCCGGACGACGCCCAGGCTTCGTCGGCTCCAAGACACCTCGATGGTCCATGACGCACCGCTACAAGACCCTCCTGGACTCTAGCACACGTAGACTGTAGGCTAGAACCCCAAAACCGCCATGTACCCGACCTATCTCGTTATATAAGGGATAAGGTCAGAAGGAGGGGGATCCCAATTTGATCACCAGACACTCCATCCATTTCCATCTGCCTCCACTCTACACCGAGAGCAAGGCAACCCGGAGAGGGGCACCGAGAGCTCCTCCTCCACCGCATCTTGTTGTCTCCTTCCTCTCCGACGAGGGGGAGACTCCACCGGCGGCGAGACAACCTTAGGATTAACACCGAGCTAACCCCTACCAAATCTTAACTTCTTCCTTTACACTCTGCTGTAACCCCCCAGATTTTGGGTGCTCTTGAGTATAAGGATCATCAGCTGCTGGTAGTAAGGACCGAATTGGCCCGAACTAGGATAAACCGTTGCATCTTCTCTGCGTGATTCTTGTGTTCCTAAGTCCACCCGAGCTACCGGAGACCCCGTACTCTGACACCGACTCGAACAACATGCTTGCCGCGGTTTCGACCCCACGACAGGATTCTATTGAGAAAGTATGTAATTTCAAGATTAAATCAGAACATAAATCATGACAATCTCATATACTAGCATGTGAAGCCCTAACATTAGTTAGATTGGGTAGCATGAACAATGACATGATAAACATGTCTTTAATTTGTCCTAGTCTTCTAGTCGCTATGTGTAGGATGGATGAATAATACAGAAAGAGAAAATGCATGGGCCAGACGTGCTACAATCTAACCGGCCTAGCCCAAACTAGTGGTCATCATCATACTTATATAAGCCAAGATTTCATTGCATACCATGTGGAGTTTTTATTTTTTCTATTCTTTTACGTGACAAAGTGGTTTGGCGGTGTTTGGTTTGTGAATAAAGTGGTCCATCATCATTTCACTCTCTAGTTTTTTTGTATGGTTTGTGAAATGTTAATCCATCATCACATAATTCCTTGCAAGCTAATAAGTAGTACTAGTACGAGGAACGTGGTTATTTCATTAAATTTGACGAATGGAATCGTGAAGTCATGATGCATCACTTCATGTTGGGTTGATTTTGTTAGAATGTATGGGCTTGTTCCAATAAGAAATTCTAAAAAATTCCAAGAAAAAATCTCAAAGGCCCGTTCATGTGTGCAAAGAGGGGAGTGGGAAACTCTTTGGCCTCACCTTGCTTGTGGAAGTGGGGGGTAGACATGCTTAAATATGAAAGTCCTCTCTATTTCTTTAAGTCTAGTGGTCTGCCAAAATCCTACCCGTGGGGGTGTGACTTCTTTGCAGATTTGGTTTTTTTATTACTTAGCCTTTAAGTTTCCAGATAAGAATCCTAAAGGGTACTTGGCCTTTAAATTTGCGGATAGGAGTCCTAAATGGTTTGTATCATGATTGTGACATGAGATCATGTTGATAGGCCTATATAAACAGCCTATCGACCAACGGCCCCGAGCTTCTACGTGCATTGACGATTGGGTTGGGAGAGCATGTCTCTGGAACCCTCATCCCTACGATCCTGCACCGGGAGAGGACGAACAAGGTTTTTAGGATGCGGTCTTCGCGCGACTGCACCCAACCTCCACGACGGGTCGTCTTTCATCCAAGTCAGGCGACGCGACATTCCACCGTGTTCATCGTAAGCTACTTCAAGCTCTTTCTCCACCACTCATCGACGACTTCATACCACTACTAGCAATGGCGTCTCCTTTTACAAACAAAAGGTACACGCATCACAATCCAATCTGTTATTGTCGTATGCCTACTGTTTTTTATCATGATGTATGCGGGTGGTCATCCTCATAGCAGTTAAGAATAATAATAACAAAATGAACACTCCTAATGAACATATATGCGCGCGCACTGATGTGAACTCACCCATACACGTCTACCCAATTTAGTGTGAACTATTTCCAGATAGTAGAACTTAAGATTGATGAAGTCATCATAGATTCATCATGGTTTCAACTTTCAAGTACACTTTGCTTAACACCGAACGAAAACAAAAAGTGATCATTACTCATGTCAAATCAAGGATTTTAACTCAGGTAGTGAGCTATGCTCATTCTGTAATTGCACTTAAATTCTAATGAAGGAACTCGGGGAGTCAAATCTGTGAGCATTTCAATTTTGTTGGGAAAGAATAATACATATAAATACACCCACCATATCCGTTCACAATACTTGTTATTTAGGCTTGGCCACAGGACTTATCCTATCCTTAGTTAATCCTTTTAAAGTGTGAATTTGTTGATGTCAAAAGTGCACATGTACACTCCTCTCTTACACTAGTTAATGAAGGAAACCAAGGAGATGTAAGATTTAGGAAAATTGCCTTGAAAATTGTAGAAGTACTAGTACGAGATTTGTAAAGAAAAATGATTAGAACAACAACCAGTATTGTCAATTGTGTGAACTGGAGGGTTTAAATGCAACGGCCGGAGAGTTCAAACGCAATGCAACCCAAAGTGGGTGGGCCCCGTGAGTTTCCGTTGGAATAGGAATCCGAGGCTGTGGTGCGGGGCCCAAGAAGAAATCAAAATCAAACGGGGAGCCAGCCAGCCAGTCGATCCCCATCCATTTCCCCCTCCTCTCCGTCCGCTCCGCTCCTGCGTTTCATTTCATCATCCATGGAGCCTTCCACCCCCACCCCTCGCCGAGGCGGAGCCCCCTCCCCCTCCCCCTCCTTCTCCTACACGCCCAGGAGCGGCGCCTCTTCCTCCGCCCACAAGCCCCCCACAAGCAGGCACCGGGATCGGGGCCCCCTCCTCTTCAACGGCAACGGTAACAGCAGCAGCAGCATCAGCGCTGCCCAGCAGGCCACACAGCAGCAGCAAACCTCCTCCTCCAAGGGGTCCGGATCCGGAGGCGTTAACGTCCAGGTCCTCCTCAGATGCAGGTGCATCAATTATTCTATTTCCATAATAATATCCACTGCTTTTCCTGTCAATTGATCCACTGTATATCATTTATTTTACTTACTACTCATCGATTCAACCTCTCACTACATCCTATTCCTAGGCCATTGAGCGAGGAGGAACGCCGCGTTGGCACTCCCGTTGTGGTCGCTTGCAATGACCAGAGACGGGAGGTTTCAGTTGCCCAGAACATCGCTAACAAGCAAATTGATCGCACCTTTGCATTCGACAAGGTCTATTTTATTTCCCTTTACCACTTCCACTTGCTGATCACTGCCACATGACACCCAGGCATTCACTTGATTGATAACCAATGGCAATCGAAACACGCAGGTGTTCGGACCAAAATCTCATCAGCAGGATATCTTCAACCATGCTGTTGTGCCACTGGTCAGCGAGGTTTTGGACGGTTACAATTGCACAATATTTGCATATGGTCAGACTGGAACCGGCAAAACATACACCATGGAAGGCGGAGGAGGTGGCAAAGCACAGGTAATTCTTATTGCATACATATAGATTCACATGCTACACATGTTCCTCAATTCTGATGCAGTTAGTTTGCTGCTTCAACTGAGGTCATAACTCCACCCTCCGCCTGCATTTCTGTAGAACGGCGACCTCCCATCTGATGCTGGTGTCATTCCAAGGGCTGTTAAGCGCATATTTGACATCCTCGAGGCACAGAGTGCAGAGTATAGCATGAAGGTTTCTTTTCTTGAGTTGTACAATGAGGAGCTCACTGATCTTCTAGCCCCGGAGGAATCTAAATTCTCTGATGACAAGTCCAAGAAGCCTATGGCACTCATGGAGGATGGCAAGGGAGGAGTCTTTGTTAGAGGGCTTGAGGAAGAGCTAGTTTCTTCAGCTGCCGAGATCTACAGGACACTGGAGAGAGGCTCTGCAAAGAGAAAAACTGCTGAAACTCTTCTCAACAAGCAAAGCAGTCGCTCACACTCTATTTTCTCCATCACCATCCATATTAAGGAATGCACACCTGAGGGTGAGGAAATGATCAAGTGTGGAAAGCTTAATCTCGTTGACCTTGCTGGCTCTGAAAACATATCTAGGTCCGGTGCTAGAGACGTAAGTGTTTTTTTTTTGAGCTCCTGTTTCCTTTTCCAATTGCTTTAATACCATGATCATGCTGCACAAGTGAAGAATACTTACATAGTTGCCATCTGTTTTTATAGGGGCGAGCTCGCGAAGCAGGAGAAATTAACAAGAGTCTGCTTACACTTGGGCGTGTCATTAATACTCTTGTTGAACACTCTGGACACATACCGTACAGGTCAAGCAAACATTAGCTATTCAGATTGTTCCTTGAGGCTGTTCAAGCATCTGATATTTGGCTGCTATTCATGCAGGGATAGCAAGTTAACAAGATTGTTAAGAGATTCCTTGGGAGGGAAGACAAAGACTTGCATCATAGCGACCATCTCACCTTCAGTACACTGCCTTGAGGAGACGCTAAGCACTCTGGATTACGCGCATCGTGCAAAACACATCAAGAATAAGCCAGAGGTTCTGCTTTTTGTTATTGTCAAATTACTATTAATTGCAATGTAAACTTTCTCATGGATAACTGATTTTAATAACTTGCCATGGTTTCCAGGTCAATCAGAAGATGATGAAATCTGCGCTCATCAAAGATTTGTACTTTGAAATGGACCGCCTCAAGCAAGGTATCCTTTTCTTCTTAGAAACATTCAACACTGCTTATACTTATTGTTGAGAACTTCAGAAAAATACAATATGATCATTTCCCATCCGAGCATGTGAATTAATCTTGTGCCCTTGAAACAAAGATAGGTTGAATATTAGATGATTCTGGGAAACATGGTTACTGCTGGATGAATCTTACTATAGAATCCACCAAATGTGCTGAATGCTTCATTGCATCTTATTCATCTCATCTATTGTCAGAATTGTTTGACACCATGTACTGATATGGATTGGTTGGGGTAGCAGGAAGAACCCTTTCGTCAGTAGACTACTTCTTAGGTTCTTCTTGCTTGCTTATAATGAATACCGGGTTCTCTCTTTTATAGAGATGACTAACTTAACTCCTAAGGAAATATCCTAACCGAATCAATCTAACTTATCTCTTTCCTAACAAACCAAATCAATCTAATCCAATCTGCTGGGCACTGGCCACGCGGTGCTACAGTACCGCGTGGGCACTGGGCTGGCTCCGCTTGCCATAACATGTACCTGAACACTGCTAAAAATATGACAATTACTCAGTTTAACTAAAGATGAACATCTATGTCATCAAATCAAATCGTTTACCACATTCTTCCAGTTCTTTGAAAAATGCAGAGACCACGGATGCACATCTGTAAGTGCATAGTCTAGACGAGGTATTTCTAGATTTTAGTTCTTCATTGTAGATACACTAAAATCTGTGATCACTCTCTATATATTATTGTTCATCAATTTTAAATTTTTGAAAAGCCAGATACTTCAAGCTAGTACAGTTACTAAATTTGGTTCCGCTTTTTGAACAGAACTATATGCTACAAGGGACAAAAATGGTGTTTATATTCCGAGGGAACAATACTTAGCAGATGAAGCTGAAAAGAAGGTACTTACTCCTTCATCACTTATGACATATTAGATTGTGCATATTCTTCTATAGCATGACAGAGGGGTTCTTCAGGCTATGTCAGAGAAACTGGATCGTTTGGAGTTTATTTTGGATTCAAAAGATAAGGTATGCCTTTAGTTCAGTTAGAGGATCTGTATCTTGCTGAAAAAAATAATGCTATAATTCAGAATCTGTAATTGTACCAGCAATTAGAAGAGCTTCAAGGACTCTATGATTCTCAGAAAGTTCTGAGTGCAGATCTAAGTGATCAACTTGAGACATTACAGGTATGTGTGCGGTATACTTGTATTGTCATTTTTCTATCATATAGTTGAATAATGATGTTTGTATTTACAACTTCTCATCTTTTTGCAGAAAAGAATGAAGGAAACAGAGTGCACCCTAGCAGATCTTGAAGCGAAATACATGAAGGCAAATAATACTATTAAGGAGAAGCAATATTTGATAGAAAATCTTCTTAAATCAGGTTAGATTTTGCCCCCTCAAGGCAAAGCTTATCATAATGAAGACTTCATTGATTTCTATATGAGTTTGCATATGAAATGCGTTGCACAGGCTTAATTAAGCATTTGATAAGGTTCTCTAGCTTGCTGTGTACAGAATGCATGTGAGTAAAATACTAAAATACTGTTTGTTTCATTCCATTTTGCCTTGATACACCTGCGCCGTGTTATTTTTCAGATTTTTGGCTGAGGTGATTATGCTTACCATTTCTCTTACGTCCTTTCTTTTTAAAATGTCTTCAGAAAAAGTTCTTGTTGGTGAAGCACAAAGACTCCGATCAGAGCTGGAGAATACAGCAGGGGATCTATATGGGCTATTTTCAAAATTAGGTCTGCCTCCATTTCTCTTTCTCCCTACCTCTTTCCTTTCTCAATTTAAATATTTATATTCATTCTTAGTATCGATTTTCAGAAAGGAAGGAAAAGATTGAAGATACAAATAGAAATACAATTCGACATTTCCATTCCCAGCTGACCCAAGACATCAGTGTCTTGCATAGAACAGTCTCAACCTCGGTTTCTCAACAGGAGAGCCAACTAAAATCACTTGAAGAAGAGATGCAATCTTTTGTCACCTCAAAGGGCAAGGTGCACCAAAAAGCAAACATGTGGTTATCAGTTCATTCTTTGTCGGTATAAGTCTAACAATGCCGCATTTTCTTAGGTTGCTGGAGGACTTCAAGAGCATGTAAGAAAGCTCAAAGAGAGCTTCCATAATAGGATAGCAGAATTGCATGGTTTTGCAAATGAGCTCAAGCATAAATCTGTGTTGAGCTTTGAAAACCTTAATTCGCAAGTTATCACACACACATCTGGCCTTGAGGATGTAAGTGTACTTAATTATCTTGAAATCCTCATATTATGCTCATCATCTTTATTTTTGTTCCCTATTTTTGTAAACACATACTGAGAATTCTTTGGTGTCAGTGCATGAAGGGCCTGTTGGTTGATGCTGACCAAATACTCATTGCACTACAAAATGGGCTTTCTCAGCAAGAAGTGAACTTTGCTACATTTATTGAGCAGCAGCATGAGGTTCATTATTTATTACAAAATGCTAAATTTTTACCTATTTATTAAGCTCATATTGTTGATTACAGTAGTATAAGAAAAAGTTGCACTCATACAGGGGCTCTCTAGAAATTTGGAGAGAACAAAGTCTGTTTCGACAACTACAATGAACTTCTTCAAAACTATAGATTCCCATGCATTGGAGCTCATAAAGATTTTGGAAGAATCACAGATGGAACATCAAAAGCAACTCTTCCAGCTTCAGAAGAAGTTTGAGGTAATCTTCTGTTGCAGCTGTAAGTTTCTCATTAGTCTGTAAGGATGTATTTGTATGATTTGTTATCTGATGACATGAAATGGATTCAGGCCTTTGTTGCTGATGAAGAGAAGTACTTGATGGAGAAGGTCGCAAGGTTATTTGCAGAATCGAATGCTAGAAAGAAAAATATGGTATATTTCATTCACTTCAATATCTGGAGGATGCCTAATAATGTATAGGTCACTACTGTGTGGCCCTTTGTTGTCATAAACCAATGCATATGTGCATACTGTTATTTGGTCATCCTAGTCAAATTTCTTCAGAGAAACATCTACTTGTGCAACAGCTGAAAACCAACTACTGAGCTGACCGAGTGACATATGTGTGTCATTTTACCAGGTTCAAGGTGATATATGCAGCCTCAATAGGACTGCTTCTGAGCGTTCAAACAATTTACAAACTGAAACTACCAAGCTTCATGATTTTACATCTTCTATGAAAGAGCAATGGGAAGCCTACATGAAGAGAACTGAAGAGGCATTCCAACAAAATGTATCATCTATTGAACAGAAACGATGCTTCTTGGCAGAGAATTTGCAGCAGTGGTAAGTTGTCTATTGCAATAGTTAAATTTCATGAGAATCTTAGAACATGGAAACTAACACATATGATTTATTGTACAGCAAGGGAAGGGTAGAATCATGTTCAGAACAATGGGTTACTGCACAAAATTTGGTGTTGGCGCTTGGAAGAAACAATGCAGAAGCCATCGGTTCAGTCATAAGGTAATTGATACTGACAATTGAAGTTTGTGTTGTTGGATAAATAGTTTGAAGAGAGGCAACTTGAACTTGTAAGCTAAACATATGTGCATCCTTTGAATGAAGTGCTGCGAATGAGGTGAGCAACCAACTGGATGCAAGGTTTTCATCTGCTGTCACTACTGGACTTGAAGATAGTGACATTTCAAGCAAATCCCTTCTTAGTTCTATTGACGGTACTATTTCCGCACAGTGGCACATATTTCTTTTTCCAGCACATGCATTTTCTGTTGCCTAAAATTTCCTGCAAATTGCTGATATCTTTGCCAGATTCATTAAAATTAGACCATGGTATTTGCGTCAATGTGAAATCCATCGTGATGACATCCAGAGCAGAACTTCATGACTTGGAACATGGTCACTATGAGAAGACAAAAGTAATAACAGGGAATGCCGATAGATCTCTGGGAGATGATTATAAGGTTAGCAATATTAGTCTGCTGGGCATATATATATATATATGCACATACATATAGTTGTTTGTTTTTCTAATATTGAAATCTGTGTTTTATGGGCCAGGTGGATGAAGCAACTTGTTCAACACCAAGAAGGCGTGAGATCAACATTCCGGACAGCCAATCGATCAGGGAGTTGGTAACCCCCCTTGAAGATCTCGTGAAGGCATTTTGGGACAGCAGAACACCGACGAAGCTTGCTGTAAATGGAAACGGGAAGCAGCAGTTGGCAGGGGCAACGACACCCGAAACACAGAGAGCCCCTCTTGCCGCGATAAACTAGGGGCATCATTGCTGTATAGACAAAGTTTCTGGTGGGGCAGTGTCTTGGAATTGAACCATTAAAATCTGCAGTTGGAGGATCAATGCTTTCTGGAGCCTGCTAGGTTTGGTCAAGTAATATTGATCAAGAAGGTCGAGAGGAGTTAATGGGGTCTCTCTGTTGGTATGCATATTTTGTTCAAGGCGTTAGGTGTATGTGTGTGTTCTTCAGATTCATCCAATGTATGACTGATACTAGCAGGCTGTGCACTAGTGAATGGAATCATACATGAGGACCGGAGTAGAAGTGCTCCACTCCAAAATATGATAATACTAAAAAAATGTCGTCGTTTGATGAGATCCAGAGTGAATCAAGCACTGATACATAGCCTTGTTTCCATTTTTTACTCTTGATTTCAACAGAGATTGCGTAGTTATCTTCCTCTGGAGTTAAACTGATGAGACTTGTGTCGATACGCTAGCCTAGCATCATATGTGAGACCTGCCACTGCATTCTTGGGAGAAATTAATTATGTAAATTACAAAGAAAGAAGATAAGAAAGAAAATCCAATGGGATTATTATATTGTCACCACTAGTACAATAGCTGCGGGACAGCATCCTATTGCAAGCTTGCAATCGATCCATCTCTCCCCCTCTACCAGAGAGCTACCTATACCGAGAAGAAACGGGATGACTTGCGCCCAGACGTCCGGCCCGAGGACGTGTCTGGACGCAGCTTGGGTCCATCCGATTCGAGGAACAGAAGCCATCCGTTCCCAGCGCATAACAAAAGAATCGAGCGCACCTATCCCTCCCCCACATAACGGAACAGAAGGAGCGTGCCCTGCATGTACTCGCGGCGGCCCGTCCCCCGCCGTGCCGCCATCCCACGACGTGTCGCCAGCATCAAGAAGAAGGGGAGGGGGCGGCGCCCGCCTACGCCTCTGGTTCGGATGCTCAGCCGGCGCCAAGGGAAGTTGGAGACACCGAGGCGAGATAGCTGAAGGCGAGGAGAGAGCAAGATGTAACTTCCGATCTACTTTTGAAACATCCAGATACAACACTTGCAACATACTTCTCAGTATGGATGAAACACTTGAAACATGCATCTAAAACACTTGCAAAAACAACTCAAAACCATTGTAAAACATACGTAACATCCAGATTAAAACATTTGCAACATATATGTGAAACATATGCAACATCCAAATAATCACATTTGCAACATATATCTGAAAACAAATGAAACATTGGGAACAGAAGCTTGCAACATACGTATACAACCACTGCAACATATACAATATCTCGATCTATTTTTGCAACATCCTTATAAAACATGTGCAACATACCTTTGAAACATCTAAAATACCTAAAACATAGGCTTGCAACATGTGTTTTTCATCCTTCTTCTTCCGTAGGACGCAGCGCAAGCGGGGGATGGACAGGTGGAGGGCACCGCCGTCGCGACCCCTTCTAAATGCGAGCAGAGGGGGTGGCGGGGATAGGCCGCCGACAAGCTTTGGCCGGGATGCAGGCTGCTACCGTCGTAGGTGGGTGGAGGGGAAGGCGGCAACATACCAGCGATGGCGCAGGCCGCTGGTGGGCTCTGCCCGGGCGAGGGCCGGCCACAGGCGCAGGCGGCTGTCGGCGAGCTCTGGCCAAGCGGGGGCGGGAAGAAGGGACCGGCGAGGAGCTCTAGCCGGGCGGGGGGCAGTGATCGGGCGAGCGGAGGTGGCGCGGGGTGCGCAGGATGGAGGCACCATGGAGAGTGAAACGAGCGGGCTAGGATTTTTTTTCTTTTTCTATTTTGCGGGAGCGCGTCGGGCTGAAAGTCACGGGACAGACGTCCTTATCATTATCCTAGAAGAAACTACTGCAAGTATCGTATCGATCGTTGGGTGAGAGAAACATGTGAATGCAAGCTCCGGCTATGGTGTACTTGTAATAATACCATATATATGGATACTAGAGCACATTTGCCAATCCGCCTACAAATATACTAGCTAGATCGTGTTATGATAACTGGTGTCTTTGTCTCTTTTAATGTGTTTCCTCTTATGCCTCTCCATGAATTAAAATCTCACGTTTTTTTTATTTTCATGCACTCTGTTGGACCTTAACAGTTGATGAAAAAATGATGCATAGTTTATTAGGATGTTTGGTTCGAGGAAAGGAAATCTAGATGATGAGCATGATCATCTCTCAAATTCAGTGAAATGACCTCATTTCTGGTACATATACTAATTATTAGCTTGTGTCAAGTAAGTCAGTGCAAGATAACTCATCCATTCCATAAGTAAAAAAACAAGTGAGAAGATGATAGGCTATTCCATGTCTCCATTCCTTAAACTAAACAACCCCATATGATAGGCTTGGTAATGTTTAACGGTAATGCTAGAAACGGGCGTCCGTCTGTCTGGACAGACTGCTCCATGCACTCGTGATTTTTAATCCACAAGCCATCGGGTTGATTTGTTTTAAGCGTCTGGATGGACTGCTCCTCGCGCTGCGCCCCGCCCGTGCCAATGCTCCGCTCAGTGGGCCCGGTTATATTTTATCCATGGACACAACGTACGTACGGAGGCCTCATCAGAAGTTCTTATGTGACATGCATGTAAACCAGACGATGACATAATCGACATGTATAGAGAGCTATTCTGAATGACCAGCTAGAGAATGTATGACCACTGTCTATACTTGCATGCATGTGCACATATATGCCTTTGGTCCAAAAATAATTATAGACCATAAATATACGTGAGCCTGATCATATTGTGAGTCAACTTAGCATGCTCAACATAAATAGCAACCATTTTCGTATGGGCCCTAACATGCTAGAGCCACGTATAAAATATTTATATGGCTGGCTTAATAATTTATTTTGCCTGATTACCATAGTCAACACTGTGCCAAAATTTCATCATGCACTATCTTAGTGGTAATGCTATGAAGCGGGTGTTTGTCTACCCGTCCAGACCGCTCTGCGTGCCCTACCCGCGCCACTCGCTCCGCGCGCCCCGCACCATGGCTCGCTCCGGCCTGCAAGGATTCACCCCGGTCGTCACACGCCACGCCTACAGCGATCGTCTCATAGGGCCACCTGCACCATGCTAGTTCGTCGCGTCGCTCACCCATGTTGCACTACATGTGTCAAGTGTTTGAGATGTTCCAAATGTGTGTTGCAAGTGTTCCATATAGATGTTGCAAGAAAGTATATCTAGATGTTGCATATGTTGCAATGGCTATACACATATGTTGCAAGAGTTTTATCTGAATGTTGCATATGTTGCACTGGCTATACACATGTTGCAGTGGCTATACACATATGTTGCAAGCGTATATTCCAAATATTTCATCTACTTCAGACATATATTGTAGAAAGTGCTTTCATGTTGCAAGTGTTTCATGAGTAGGCGCAGGCGGTCCTCGCAGGCGAAGGCGGTCCCCTGTGTGTGAGATACGGATGTTGCAAAAGTAGATTTGGATGTAGCATATGTTGCAATGGCTATACATATGTTGCAATATCTATTCAGAATGTTTCATCTACTTCAGAATTATGTTGCAAGTGTTTTTATCTGGATGTTGCATATATTGTAGTGGCTATACATATACGTTGCAAGAGTATGTTCCAATTGTTTCATTTGCTTCGTAAGTATGTTATAGAAAATGTTTTCATGTTGCAAGTGTTTCGTGAGCAGGTGTATATGCAGATGGTCCCGTGTGTACATGTATTTCATTTCCATACAAGGCCCATAGTTAGATGTTGCAATGTTAGTTGGGCAACAAAATAAAATATAATCTACGTAACGTCTAACAAGAGAGGTCGATGACGCCATCCCCTCACAGAGATAGGGAAAGTGGAACATGCGATCGTACGAGTGTTCAGGACGCGTAATTAAAAAAGAATAATTAACAGGGCACATAAGAAGATAATTTTTGTGGATATGAATAATTAACAGGACACAACGTACGAAAATAACTTTTGCGGATAGATGGAGATCCGATTTGTCCGGACATCCGAGCGTTAGTGGTGCCAAATGTTTAAATCCATTGTCCTGACAGTTGGACCTAATCTTACCCATGTTTAGTTGGACGGATCTATACCATAATGGGTAGAGCAACCTCACTCCCGACTTATATGGTAGGCGGTGACACTTCATTTATTTACTCCCTCCATACTCCATTTACATGTCGTCCTAGGCTCTAGGCCCATTTTCGAAAAGGATGTCGTCGCTTGGCCGTGGAGGCTCATTTGGACGCGATTGCCCCTGCCCTCGGTGCCCGTCCGCTCGCCAACTACTCGCCTTCACTCGCCATCAATCGCGTTGCCTCGGTTCCCCTGCTGGCCGCCCCGTCGGGTCTCGCGTCAAGGCAGCGAATGCACGCCGTGGAGTCCTCGCTCGCTCGCGTCAAGGCAGAACGCTCGCCGCGGAGTCCTCGCTCGCTCGTTCACGTCTATAGGCCATGGAGTCCTCGCTCGCCTACACGCGAGCAAACAGCGGCATGCAAGCAAGCTCAGTACCATGCACTCGACCAGACGGCCCAGACGCGAGCAAACGCTCGCGAGCAAAGAAGGCAACACCCGCACCCGCACAGTCCCATGCTGTCGCGCCAAAAAATGTGCAGCCATGCAAAATCGCGTGAAACAAAAAACTGCGTAGGCGAAGGGATTCGAACCCTGCTCGCCCTCCCCGCATGCCTCAGGACGCAGCCGACTGACCAATCCACCTAAGAAAGAATGTTGTCTAGGGAATACCCGCAACCTTATTTAATAAGGGCAAATTGGGAAGATTACCCCCTAATTAATGACTCCTTGGTATGTACAATCATGTCCTAAACGTCCTCTAATACGAGTACGGAGGGAGTATTAATTAACGAACTCTATAGACCTTGAGGGGTTCTCGGCAGGAAGCCACCTCCACGTTGGTCAAAATTAGTTTAGCCGTTTGATCCTCTCCATTAGTGGCCCAGATCACCCCCTCAAACAAACTCTATAGACCTTTAAGGGGTTCTCGACAGGAAGCCACCTCCACGTCAGTCAAAATTAGTTTAGCCGTTTGATCCTCTCCATTAGTGGCCCAGATCACCCCCTCAAACAAACTCTGTAGACTTCTCGACAGGAAGCCACCTCCACGTCGGTCAAAATTAGTTGGCAATTTTTGCTGTGGGACATCGCGAAACACAACAAATTGGCTACAACACACCGCCAACACTTGCTTTTGCCGAGTACCATTATGAAATCGTGAATGTTTGTCAGTTGACACCGCCTCCATTATAATAAAGAAAAATAGCAATCGGGAGAGAGAAACATTCCAAAATGACCAGGTTGCCCCTTGGCTGAACCAGACCCTGTTGGTCGAGCCGGACCACTGTTTGGTCAAACCAGAGCCTGTGCTCTATCCAACCCTAGCCGGCGCGTCTCCAGTCTCCCGCAGCGCCGTCGGCACCGCTTCCCTCGCCTCCTCCCCGCACGCGCCGTCCCTCCACAGGCTCGCCAGGTTCCGCTCGCCGTCGTACCCGCCCCGGTCTGCTTCCCTCGTTGCTGGCCGGCGCAGTGGTTCGGCCGACCAAAGTGGTGCTCCACCTAACCCTAGTGTTCCCTCCAGATCTGGATAACACTTCCTTGGAATCCTCGCTTCGTTGGCAGATCCGACTGCTTTGCTGTTGTTGCCGCCGTCGTTCTCTGTGGCTTCCCGCTCGGAGTTCAGCCCTGTAGGGGGGTGGGCGATGGGTTGGCTCCTGTTTTAATGGTGCATTTAAAAGGCGATGAGGTTAGCGATTTAGGCTTGCGCCTTACTGCCTTATCGTACAAGAAATAATGCTTCCTTATTTCACTTCATTCTAGCTCAGAGATTAATTGCACTTCTGGTTATTTTTAACTAGAGCCAATTTGTTTCTGCCCTGATCCACTAAAAAATAGCACACTTTAGGATACGCTGCCCACATGCTTAATTAACTCTTCCTTCTTTCTTGGAGCTATGCTAATTTTGTTACTGTCGCTCCATTTGTCCTAATGGTTTCTTCACTATCCAGAATGTGATCGAAGCCATGTTTGCAAAATAGTTACAAGTTAAACGAAAAAAATATATTCCTATTTTGATATCGTATACCTAAACTTTCTTTTACTCCGCCGTTTATGGATCATACTGTTTTCAGGGAGCCCATTGAAGCAGCAAGCACGTTGCAATATGACTATATGAGGGGCTACAGGTGTGTCCACATCCTGGAGAGTGAGAAAAAGTTGGGGCTACAAAGCATTTCAGCCAGGTGGACACTCCACGTTCAGCCATTGGAAATTCTTGAAAGTATGCCCACTGAAATTAGTATTTTGAGCAAACGCTATCACATATGTTGAGTTCACATGTGACCATAAGTTTTCTACTACTATTTTTCATCGAACCTATGGCCAGTCCTATATAATAGAAACCACAACTACAGCAAGTTCTTATTTGTGCCATTTGTTTTCCATATCATAGTGTCTATAATTGGCATTCATGTTCATGTACTTGCATATTCCATAGGCCTGTCCACTTACCTAAAAACAGCAATTAGATACTCTGAATGGTTGCTTTTTTTTTCCATACACAATCCAAGAACGTTTATCATGGTCCTTCTCCATAAACAATTCGAGATCCTTATGTTTAGAAAATTACAGTGCCCCTCCTGACTTTTGTTGGGTTAATGTATCGTTCTTTGTTTCGAAGTTTCAGGATCAGATATGATGCCTCATATCATGTTCTTGGAGTTCCAGGATCAGATATAATGCCTCATATCATGTTTTTGCAATAATATGCTGTGCACAAATATTAGATTCTGCAACTGTTACGAGCACACGATCGCTACCGATTGGGTTGAGGGATTTAGTACGCCAGATCAGTTAGTGTTGGCCAGGGAATTCCTTTATCGTGCTGTCGTATTAGGTGGGTCTTGTCATATCAAGAATGAATTATCCATGCGCTAGTGTGCTAGACAAATAAAGGATCCGCCTTCATTTTGGTTGGTTCCTGTATCATTTTTTCTTTTGGAGGTCGGCTATCAGATATAGCACCTCATGTCATGTTCAGGCAATAATATGTTGTGCAAATATAGACTTTTTGTGGCCCTCATGGACCATGTTTTAAGGATATGCTAAATATAAATCATGTGATTTTAGGTAGTTGCCTGTAATTTTGGATTACAGCAAGACAAGTTTGGTCTTTTAGCAGGAGCAAAATTGAGTAGATTGTTCCTGCTTTCGGTACCGGACACTAATGCCGTGACGTGCAAGTGTACGTATGGGACATGGATGAGACTTATTTTGCTCAAGTCACTTCTGGATGGCTCATATGCTGGGACCTTTCATGGCCTCAAGGATTGTGAGAAAAGTACTGGAATAGGGAAGCAATGGGAGAACCTTAGTTGAGCTTTGTGATCAGCACTTCTTTTATGAGGTCAGTTAGCACATAAACTCAGTACTGCCATTCATGCTTCTATTTAATACTCGATGAACAAATGGCATGCCATTTTTATCTTCCAGAACTGAATTTGTTACGATTATTCCTTTAGAAGCTACTATCGTTTTTCCTGTGCATGAAATTTTCCATGACATTGTGCTCAGTTAGTACTTATTGTTTCCTTCATTGTTCTGCATAAGTCATTTAATTGCTTTTTTTTTTGCCTTGCTGTTTCTCTTTTTTATGCTTAGCTCTTTATTTTTCCAACTGCACTGGTCGTTTTTTCACTTCCAGTATAATTTATGTTGCTGGTAGCAGTTGTCCTGTTACCCAGCTTATTGCACTTCCACGCTAACGAAGCACTTATGACTGCCTGGAGAGCGTAAAGTTCAGTGAAAACTTCCTGTAACAGGATACTTGGACTACGACGCTTTTTGGACAATAATCCTACCTCTGTATAAATGAAATAATAAAGATGGTGAGCTCACCTACGTTACTTATACCAAATTTTAGTCAGTTTTGAGTGGTCTGTGATATGACTCAAGGACATAATATTTGTGCTCTAATGGTTGTCTAATGACCGAAGCAAGTTTGGTGATTCTGATCTCCAGTTCAGGTGTGTACCTAGGCAACTTGGTGAGTAGCTAGATAGGTCTCACTACATTTTAGATGGATTGCTACAGTTACTGGATGTATATTCTTAATTGCAGTTTCCCCTCAATATTCTACTTTAGTTTTTCACCATGCAAGATTGTACGAAGCGCTCATATGAGTTTTTACTTATGCTGGCCTGTAGCAAAATTGACTTTGAACATGGTTTGTTTGAAGATCTTAGTGGCCGCAGCTATAGGATGGATCTATCACTGACATTGTGGATAGCCTGAAGCTCTCTTCCAATCCTTTCAAAACTGTAAACTAAAGGTTATTGTAGTCATCGACAATATGTAAAATTTGCTCTAAGGTGAAAAAGAATGTAGCCATGCTCTGAGCTGATTATGTGTGTTCTGTTTTCTCTGATGTAACATGTGTTTGTGTCAATCTATTACATATCAATGCAATGTGCTGTCATGAAATATTATGTGAGTCATATCTATTCTTTGTCATACGTGTATCGAGATTATTCCATAAACCCTAAACAATACACCTGTGTTTGTTGACTGTATAATATCCAGACTACTATCTCGACGAGTATTCCTAACATTCAACGATCTGGTTGTGTATACTAAACTTATGTGCATGTCTACTTAAATACTTAAAACAAGTATATGTGCTTTTGTGTACTAAACTTATGTGTCTGTCTGTTTAAATACTTAAAACATAATACGCATCGAACTAAATGTGTTCCATACTTATCCACGGTGATAATGCTACCATACTATGAACCAGACTAAAATCTTTTGCTGTCGCGCGCGAAGGTGCGCGCCTGCCACTAGTTTGTGTATATGTGTGGCTGACTGGCTCCTCGCTCCTAAGGTCAGCTACGCGTGACATAATTAGTCAGCATGTGTCGGTCGTGCTTGGCCATCGCCCCTTTCTCATGGCGAGCAGGGGTGTTGCGGAGGCTATGGTGGCACTACATAGGGGTGTTGTGACTATCGTTCAATGCTACGCTTCGATGTGGCATGGGGAGGCTAAGCGATGGCTATGTGCGTCTACGTTGGGTGTGGCTTCGCTATGTAGTAGGTAGGCAGTTGTCGCGCAGTCGTGTGTATTCTTTTGGACCTGGTTTTCACTTAAAAAGTGAATCCTTATTTATATTCTTCTTCTCTTATGAAAACTTGTAGGAAAAAAATAAAATCACTTTACTTCTCATGGAGATTGAGATGTACCAGATCATTATAGAGAAAAACATAACTTTTGGATTTGTGTATTCACAGTACCAACAAGGTCACATCCATATTTTGTTAAATGAAAAATGAACCATGTAAAAGATATAAAACAACAAAAGTCACTGAGAAGGAAGTAAACTGCTGCAGATGCAGGCAATTTTATGTTTAAATCATGTATGTAGAAGACTAGTACACAAATGTTGTCTTGTGTGCATCATACTCATGGATAGATACCCGCATCGATTGATCAGGAAATAAACAACGAGCAGAGGCAATATATAAAAGAAAAGTAATATATAAATTAAAGCGAAAGGCAATATCAAATTTCTTTCTAGTAAAAGAAAATCCCGTGCAGAGATGTATATAAAGTTAACTAGCAGAAAGGAAAAAAGAAATATATAAAATATAAATTAAAGCGAGCAGCATCTATCTATCTATGGGTGGCAGCTGTAGTGACGATCAGCTATACTGATGGAGGAGACTCCAAGGTAGGCGGCCAGCATCTCGTCGTCGTCGGCACAGAGCTCTGCTAGGTTGATGCCCTCCTCCTGCACTGGCGGCCACCACTCCGGCGCGGCTGCTGTTGCCGCCGGCGACTCTGACTCTGACTCTGACTGATGTGCTGCTGCTGGGACATGGACATGGACATAGACATGGTGGTCTGCAACTGCATCCGCCTCCGTCTCCGTCTCCGTGTAGTCCCCGCCGTTGCGCGCGAAGCGGCCCTTCACCCTGGGACGACTGTCTGCGAGCGTCTTCCTGCACGTGTACTGCATGCGCCGCCATTCATTTGAGTAAGCAGCCAGAGCTAGCTGAAACCAACCAATATGCATGGACAGCAGGCAGACCGTGATCTTCTTTTGGAAGTTGCGTTGGTTGCGCTTGCTCCGGTACTTGTCGATGCGCTCCCGCCGCTCCTCCGCGCTGTACCTTGTTGCCACCCTCTGCTCCTCCTCCCGATCTCCTGTGCTCAACGCCCGGCGAAACGGGGAGGACGTTGCTGCAGCCATGCCGGACGTCGGCGTCGTCGGGGACAGGTGGGGGATGGCGTGCAGCTGGCTGAACATGGGTGGAGGAACAATGGCAGGGGCGGGCTGCGAATAGTAACGAGGCATGTAGCTCGACGGCGGTGGCAGCGGCGACGGAGAAGGCAGGAATGCTCCTCCACTGGCAAGTAAGGCGTCTGGACGAGAGGAAAGGATGGCATCACTGCCTTTGAGCTCACCATCAACGCAATAACAAGAGGAATTGGCCCAGTGATGGTGTTGCTGATACATAGCTGTGGCCTATGGGTGCTGCTAATGTATGTATCTCGATCGGTAGTATGTGGTGCCAGGTGACAGGTGACAGGCAGGCCCTCTTGGGTTTTATAGACTCGAACAAACACATGCAACAGGAGGAGATGGAGACCAGCCATGTACAAATAGATGCTAGTGCTGCATCCACGGCTAGCTGCCACAACCTAACAAAGGTAAGCTGGTGCGCATACAAGCGCAGCAGCAGCTTTACTGAATTTTGGGCGTGCACTGCACAGCCACAGTGCAGGCAGGAATTCTCCAAGCTATGCATCAAGGAATTGGATCAATGCAGCTAGCACCAAAACCACAATGCATGTGTACGTTCTGACAATGAGAATCTCAATAGATTGTGGGCACAGCACATGAACACCACCAAAGCTGGAAATCGGAAATGATTAAGGAATGCTCATGATTCTATCTATATTTCTATTCAAGGAGACATGAGTAAGTTGGAGATATCGCCTATATATACCTTTTCGGTTCCACTAATATCCTTAAAATGATACTCCCATCCCATATGCCCTGTGCTGCTGTTACACCAGGACAGACACATGCTCAACTTGCAGTTGACCACACCGCAACTAAGGGAAAGGGCCTGCCACTACCACTCCATGTATGGGTCCAGGTTCTGGGGAGGGAATCAACATGCAAAATATTTGCCTGATTCTAGCATCCCCCATCATTCCCTAATCAGAGTAATGTGATGCATGGACACATATGCAAAGGTAAGCAACACATGCAGTTAGTTCATTTACATCCAGATTTGGAGAAACAAAGATCATTGCAAAGGAAGCTCACCGAATGATGGTCGCAATTAAATGCAAAAGCATCCTCGAAAAGACTTGTGTCCCTACAAAGTCCACCGCACTGGCTCTCATATGATGAGCTTCCAAAATCAGAAGTGACATCTCCCAAGATTTTCCATGCAGTTAGTTCATTTACATCCAGGTTTCGAGAAACAAAGGTCATTGCAAAGGAAGCTCACCAAATGATGATCGCAATTAAACGCAAAAGCATCCCTTGAAAAGACTTTGTCCCTACAAAGCCCACTGCACTGGCTCATATGATGAGCTTCCAAAATCAGAAGTGACATCTCCCAAGATTTTTGGTGGGGGAGGAAGAAATGATATGATACCGCCTTTGAATAATGCAGCCTACACCAAGGCTGAGCCCCACAAGAATCAGTTTTGTTTCGAGCAACTATTGGGCACAAGTTTCCTGCTATTGACCCAGGACGCTGTTTTCAGTTGGCAATTGGTTGGTAAAATCACTGGAGTGTCCTTACACCAATCGCAGCAGTCCCTGCTCCTATTGTGGCCACAGCTTCTCGTGAATCCCTACAGTAGCCCACTCAAGAATTGCGTGTCACGTTGACATAGCCATATGCCCTGACGACTTGAAGTGGCCTTAGCCAACCGACAAGATAAAGTCAAAGGGCACCATAGATCTATTGTCCATTGACATGAGCCAAATTGCTTGTGTACACCATAATTCTTACGACTTCCTTTTACATGCAACCTGCATCGTTTTCAAGACACCAAAGCAACCACACATTAAACCATTGATACTTCCCTGCATAGAAAGAGAATTACAAGTATTTCATAAGCCAATGCCTCTTTGTCAAGCAACACATCAACGAATCATTATGGAAAAAGAACACATCAACAAATCATTCATGTAAGATAATGAAAACAAGTGGGAGTGATAGGATAGTGTGCAGTTCTCCTAGATTTTCCTTTTCTTCTACTAGGTCAACTATAAGAATAGTCACACCACTATAGCATGAGTGGTGATGCAATGATTGTTTAGTTGATGTGCACAAAGAATTTATTGACAGACTACATAGATACACAGCTATGGAAATAATTGGTATTCGAGTACAGAGAAGTTCATTGAACTCCAATAGGATGCCTAATATAAAATTGCAAATCACTATTCATATGAAATGAAGTTAAGAATAACCAATCAGTCATTTCAAATGTCATAAGCTTTAGCTGAAGGAGGCCACATATGGAGGCTGATAAGACCTCCCGTTCTGGTGGGATGTATCGTATGGAAGAAAGATTTTGGTCCTGCCCCAAATCTTCCTCCAGGTGCAAGTGTGGGGTATGGCTTTTTATCACATCATGGTCTCTAGAAACTTTTCACATCAAATAGAAGAATGGTCATTTCATGGTTCATGTGCTATGCTGTAATAGCTAACTAGTTATAGTGGAATCTTATACCATTATAATAGGATATTGCTGTTTGGCCTCCAAAAATAATGCTATCAACTGTTACTGCATCCAAAATCAGGAAACAAATGCTTTTGAAAAGCCACAGCAATGCAAGCGGAGCTTACTGTACTTTATCTGCACTTATCTTCCCTTCCAATACAGTCTATCTTTAAAGAGAAAATTGTTAGTAGTTCATGTTTAATCCCTAAACTACATCCATAGAATACTAAGTAGAAATGAAAGAAAACAAGAAATATGCACATCCAACTCAATCTTTCCAGAGGCATTTGAGAACAGCATAGCTGGTTCATCTTGTAGTTGATTTTCTATACTATGGCAACATGGGAGCACCATATGCTACAATGTCTGTTTACAAAAATTTATATTTGAAGGCTCCACCGTGCCAGGTACTAAAATGACATTACATTTTGTATAAAAAAAATTATATGATGAATCCACTTTTAGTACCCATTGCTTCATACTATTTCAAGGCAATCACTATAAAACATAACATTTTTACTGCTTCAGTATTGTTAGGTATAGAGGATATCAGGATGAGTAGGAATAACATAATGCTACTTCAGAGAGCCTACAAAGCCCAAGAATAACATAATGGCCATACATGGTGGTCACGTGCAGGTTTATTTTCAGTTAAGCAAGGAAGAAGCTGCTCCAATTGAGGTGCTATATGTAAGGCGTTTCAAGGCTAGACATGCAAACACTTTCAAATGGGTTTTCTTTTAGGTACATATGCATACACCAACATTGATGATTATACACATTTGTTAGTGTAGAGCATCCTGTAATAAGGATCTAGCAACAAATGCCAACAATATCTATTTCAACAAGAATATATGAAATCATGTTTCACAGGCAGTAAAGAATTAAGTGTCAGATAGACCCATGGCAGGCTGATCAAAGGATTGAGCTAATAGTTTAATATCCTCCTAATTTCAGCGTTCAGCGTTAGCATGACAGAACACTTGATGAGCAAACATGCAGCCAAATGTTTCTGTTCCATTTACAATAAAGTCAACAATACTTGGTAAGAATGAAACTACCTAATAAGAATCAAATTAATGCAGAATTACTAAGCCTACTAAGTGAAAAAGGATAAATCAGATTGTTACTGCAACTTTGCACATTTGTGAAACAGTAAAACCAACACTAGTTTTCCCTAACCTATATTTCTTTTTATTTCCAGAACCATGGTACTATCAGTCAATGGTCAAACTTAAAACATATCTACTGCAATATTCACCAGATTTCATGAGCTTGTGTATTATTAAAGGTAGTGAGCCAGGTGAAACTGCCAGTCCCATTAGTCATTGGTCAGATCAGTATGTATCTTAATTTGTCCAAGGTTAATTTGATCAAAGTCACCAAACATGAAAGTAGGAACCAAAAGGAGAGTTTTACTGTACAAAACATGAAAGTTGAGATTTGTAGTGGCACTGAGGAAAGTTAGACCTAGGTTACATATGAACGAACCAAAAAAGAAAATTTTCCACCTTTCAGGTATGGCTCTGTTTTCCATATGACCATATATGTACAATATAACTGATTGGTAAACGGATTTGCATTTCAGATCAAAACTTTAAAACGAGATTTCTTGATCTTCCCTTGTAACATAATGATTCAGGGATGGTAATTGACAGCAAAACTCCTGTCAGAGTGAAATAAAACCTCATGCACATTTGATTAGTCCTCTTACTTTGCATATTTTCTTCTTGAAAGAAATGGACCGAAGGAAGCCCAAGAAAGGAAGATAAGCTGGATGGTGCGGCCTTAGTTTATGTCTTCGCTTTTCTGCAAAACCAATAATAATTTAGACTTGTTTAGAAGATAGATATAATATCAAGTTATTTTTTGTTTTCTACAGAATCAAATCCTTTTCACGAAACAAGATGATAAACGCCCCCTCTCCAAAAGGAAGTTTATTTTTAATCTATAACAAAATATGTAAACGAGGCAAGGAACAAGGAGTATCCTTCTGATTGCCTTTACCTTATAAAAGAAAGATGACAGAAACCCCATTGTATCATCTCAAGAAACCAGAGAATTAACAGAGAAAAAAAAAGGTATGCAACACAAAACGGCAGTATGCACCATAAATAAATGAAACAATTCTGAATATTAAAGAGTAGAAAGATTAGGAGTGTTCCAATTTTTTTTTAAAAAAAATAGTCAAGGCATCATATCTTACCTGATCTGACTGTGGACATCCCAGCCTTACCACTTGGATAAGGAAATTTTAGAAGTAGCTCATGTGTTTTAGCAATACTTTTATCCAAAGAAGCATTTATGTTCTTAGAATTCTGTTCTTTCAGCTCATCACTTTCACAGCTTGCACCAGTGCTTCTTGTATGAATAGTTGAGCTGATCTCCTGACCATGGGACGCAGGTTCCACTGAAATAGATGTTCTTGTTTTTGTGTCAACGGATTCTGCTTCATTTTCCACAGTTTGTACTATGTTTTCATCCCTAGTTTGCTCTAATTTTCCCTCCATAACTTTCGGCTGAATTATAACATCCCTGCATAATTCATGACTTGAGTGAAATGAAAGATTGGATGGTGCCTTGTCATCTACCCCACATAGGGGACACTCCAGTAGTTCTGAAGTACCTCTGCAAGCCACATTATTAGCTTGCATTCCATTAGACCTGTCTGAATCCTTGTCCTCAGGCCAAACATCAGCACCAGAAGAAATTTCATGAACCTCACTCACACCAGAGGTGCAATCAGTGTGATATTTCATATAAGACTTATCATTAGCTAGCATTTCACTAGAGTGACTTGGCCCCTGATCCTCAAGACTAGTACCAGAAAGTTCTATGCCATGGGGAAGAGCAGAACATGCTAGCTTCGTACTAGTATCAGAGGTTGAAGGAATATTGTCACCGACAACGAGTTTTGGCCTACATGATTCTATTGTATCTACTTCCATTGCATCCTGCACGAATTCAACATGCTTGGCGTTAATTTTTGGGTCAGCAAGACAACCTGTACCAGGCTGCACGAAAGGATTCACAAAAACCTTATTGTTTTTGGCCTTCTCAAGTATAGCATTCAGATAATTGAAAGATGCTGGCAAGATAGATTGGCCACAATCTGTCAGGACTTCAGTTCTGTCAACTTGTAGTGTCTCTTCTTGAGTTTCGGATGGGATTTGATCTTGATCACTAGGTTGTTCTGACAGTTTAGCAAAGACAGACACATCAGGATTGTGAGGTTTTTCGTGTGAACCTTCTATTACACAACATATGGGTGAACCAGGAAGTTCATCAAGGTTGGAAGAAGGTTCCAGCTGATTTGCTCCTACTTCAGACGATACAGAATTCCAACCAATCCAATCAGCAAGCTTGAATTTTGTTGAAGTCAACTCTTCATTTGGTAATAGTCTGGCAACTCTAATTGTTTCTTTGTAGAAGTGTTTCTTCCTTATAGCCTTCAAAACAAGTGACCTGACAATGAGAATATGGCACAAAATCGCATCACAATTCAAGCAACATTTGCTGTATTTTTAAATGGAAAGTAGGTAGCATAAATTGACAGAATGGCTGGTTCCAGGTTGCAATCAGAGAGCTGAAACACAATAAAACAAAAGGCTGCTATATTTTAACAGCAAAAGATGCTCTTTGCACAGGGGTTACTGCACGAGCCAAAACTAACCCAATCAGTAGTGTAAATTGACAGAATGGCTGGCTACCATGCATGATTTCTGAGACAAGGGGCTTGACAAAAGAATAGCTCACCTGCAGTTTGTGGACATAGCAGCTTTTGCTCGGTCAATGGGAATGCCAAGTAAATAAGCAGATAGGTTGATGACATCATAGGGGCCTCTGATCTGGGAAGCAGTATGAGCAGCGCTTGAGATGATGAGATTTTTTCCTTTAGTCCAGTCCACCAAAAGCTGAAAATAGAATGTATTATTATAGATATATAAAAGTTGCATGTACCATATGATGTCTGAAAATAGGTGATTTTCTCAAGAGAGCAAGGCGTTATCACGAAGGGAAAACAATGTTGGGTCATTGGGTAGGAGTAGAATAACATTGACCTTGACTTCAGCTATGAGGTTCCTCTTGGCACTGACGTCAGTAGAAATGAGTGGGGAGTAGGCAATCTCGAAATGCAGCCCCTTCTGCAGGGCAAGCTTGAGCATGGGGGGCTTGATGCGAAAGGGCAGCTTACCGTGGGAGGAGAAATCGATGGAGATGAGATCAAGGTGTTGAGCTGAGAGGGGTGCCTGACAGAGGTGATCGAATGCGGCCTGGGTGAGGGGGCGGGCTGCGACGAGGTCGTAGGTGCGGAGGAGGCGGAAGGCGGAGGGGGCGAGCGCGGAAGCGGTGGCTGCAGCGGAATCGAGGGAGAGGGTGATGCGGGTGTACTGGCGGAAGGGCTCGGAGGCGGGGGAGGCGAGGCGGCGGCGATGGAGAGCGGCGGAGGATGGGAGCGGGAGAGAGGAGAGGGGCGCGAAAGGCTCGGTGCGGCAGCGGTGGGAGTCGGCGAGGAGGCCGCGTTGGGGGTGGTCGAGAGCGACGGCGGCGTAGCCGAGCTCGAGAGCGCGCGCCGTGGTGGCTAAGAGTTGGAGGCGGGTGGAGGAAGAGGAGTTGGAGTTGCCATCGCCGCGGTCACCGGAGGAGGAGAAGGAGGACGGGAGGAGGCTGAGGTCGTAGAAGAGGAGCGGCGCCGCCATCCCCGCCTTAACAAACGACTGCAAGCGGAAAGGCCAACCAAGGAGAAGTAGGGACGGAGGAAGAAGAAGAAGAGACGAGACGAGTAGCATGGACCCTCCTTCGGCCCAGGAGCCCATTAACAACCACTAGGAGGAAGCAGGCCAGGCCCATAATAAAAACATTAGGTACAGGTCAGGCCCATAATAAAAACATTAGGTGCATTTTGTTTTCGGAAAACTCTATCTGATCAACTAGTACGCGAGTTCGATTTGCCACACTTATATTTGGAAAATATGAAAACAGTAATGCTTTATCGCAGATGTCCGTCTGAACGGACTGCCTCGTTGGTGGGCCTGATGCCCATAAGGTTTTCTTATTCGCTCCTATATCCTTAACAAAATCGCTGCAATGCCTTGACTGCGTATGCTCCGCCGCGCCTCTCGCGCGCCTTCCTCTCTGCCGTCGTGCCCGGCCACATCCTATGCTACTTCAGGCCCCGCGCCTTTGCCCCATCCACCTCGCCTGTAACAGAAGGAGAGGACTAGAGGCCTACACCTAGGGAGGCCTGTGCCTGTGCCTGTGCCCCCATCCAGCGCGCCCATCGTTAGGAAGGAGAGGCCTATGTGCTATGCCTAGAGTATACGCTGGACCGTTGCTCTCAACGTCCCTCTAACTCGAGCTTGTTGGCTATTGGAGTTCTCCACCAGGTAGGTGTGGCCGCGTGGCGACGCTATATTTCAAGTGTTTCAAGCATTTTCAGACTTATATTTTAAGTGTTTCATCTAAATGTTGCAAAGTGATCTGGAATGTTGCATATGTTGCAAGCCTATGTTTCAAGTGCTTTAGACGTATGTTTAAAGTGTTTCATCTGGATGTTGCATATGTTGCTATGGCTCTATACGCATGTTTCAAGCGTATGTTTTAAGTGTTTCTGATGTTTTAGACTCATGTTGCAAGTGTATCATCTAGATGTTGCATAAGTAGATCTCGATGTTGCATATGTTGCTATAGCTATACATACATGTTTTAAGCGTATGTTTTGAATGTTTCATCTGTTTTAGACGTATGTTGCAAGTGTTTCATCCGGATGTTTCAAAAGTAGATTTGAGAGAGCACATGTTGCAATAATGGCGCCAGTGGCTGGTGGACAATGGCCTGCCGTAGCCACCTGCTGCTACTGGAGGCACCACCGTGGGTCACCATGTGGGCCCCTAAGGCTGGCAGACGCATCCGCGGCACACATCCGCAAGCTAGCAGGTGACTGGGACTCACGTGGGGCCTGGGCATGGGTGCTGGACACTAGATGGGCTGCGGGGCGCGAGATGGGCAGGTGCGACATCTAGATGTGGGGGCACTGACGCTATGGGATGCGGACTTGGGTCATGGGATGCGGTGCGGAATAATGCACGGGAGGAGCGGCATCCGAGTGCGCCCCATCCGTCCGGACGTCCTAGCGCTAGCCCTTTCATTTTGAAAAGGTTTTCACTGATGTAGCATGATAGCCGTCCTACGTGGCGCCATATAAGTGACAAGAAAGATAAATTAGAATTTCACGATTGTTCGAGGAGATCAATTAGATTTTTTTAAAAAGTATCAGAAAAGTATAGAACCTGTAACAACCTAAGAATCTACACACCAAAAATACCAACTACCAAAAATTTTTCTCAAGAATCCCATGTCATGATGAGTGTCATGTGTAGAAATCCAACCAAAGAGATGCATTAGGTCTAACCCCAACCCTAGGCAACACATAAGCATGGCAGGTCATTTGTGGATTAAGATTATTTAAAATTCTAATAAATAAAGTGATGCATACATAACTAACTCAAGTTGTGATTTGGTTTTTCTTTTGCTTTATGTTATGCTTAACAATAACATTAAAGTAATAAACCATAAAGTAACTATTGAACAAATCAAAAGAATAAATGATTAAGAAGAAAACTAACCCTATTATTATTAGTATGATTATTATATATACAAATTTTCTAAACTCCAATGAATAAGTTACACTGGTTTGGAATTCAAATTTCAAACCAAATTTGAATTCAAACAAATAGAAAAAGAAATAAAAAACATAAAAAGGAAAAGGAGGAGGAGGCCACCCAGCCAGCTGCTCGGCCCAGCAATCCAGCCCAAGCCGCCGCTCAGCTTCGTGGCCAGCCCCAGCACGCACACGCGCGGCCCAGCGAGCCGGCCCAGGCGACCAAACACGCCCGCGCGCCCAGCCCCGCCATCTGCCGCTGCCGCTTGGCCCCACGCGTCAGCGCACGTCGCTCACGCCCGCGCGCTTCCCCGTTTCCCTTGCTGCCACTGCCACAGGGCCCCACGCGTCAGCCACACCTAGCACAGTGTCGTCTTCCTCACCCCTGCCCCAACTACCGCGCGACCGGGACCCGACAGCGTTGGTAGGGGCAGGCCAGGGGTCACGCCTGGGGCATGATCTTGTCCCCCGCCTAGCGCCGCGCCCACGCAAACTCGTGCCACCGTTGGATGCTCCTCACGCATCTGCCGCCGTCCACCCAAACCGCCATAGTCGGGTATAAGGAGAAGCGCCGAGAAGCCTAGCCCTCCTACCCACGCCACCGCCCCTCGGTGGCAATCCCACGCGCACCACACCGGAAAGAGGATAGAGAAGGAGGCGGGAAAAGGGGAGGAGCTTGCTACCGCAAGAGGGGGGGACACCGCTGGAGCTCAGAGGCGCCGGATAGGGAGGAAGAGCCGTTGTCTTCTTCCGCAAGCCGGCACGGCCTCAACAACACGCTGCACCGCCCTCCCTCGACATCAAGCACACCCACGGTGAGCTTACAACGCTGAGACCGCTCCCTGGCCAAAAGGAACGAAAATCCACCCTAGCTTATGCCACGATCGCGGAGCACGCGCTCGCCATGGATCAAAGCACGACGGTGGCGAGGCCACAGCGCCTTCTATGCCACGGTAGAGATGGCGCAACCGCCTCGGTTGGTTCCGCATCACCGCAGGACACGCCGCGCGAGGGAAGGGTCACTGGAACGCCATCTGGACCACGCCACGCTGCCGTTGGACCTCTACCACGCGCCATGTCGCCGTTGCCGCCGGGGAGTCCCCTACCGGCCACATGGGAACCCGAAGCCCCGCCTTGAGCCCTGGACGCCTTCGCCGTGCCCCCACGGATCCACAGAAGCCCTTACCCGCCCAGCCAAGCCATCAGGAAGCCTGCACGAGCGACCTCACCGTCGGCAAGCACCGCCAAGCCGCCGTTCGCCGTGGCCAATGCCCTGGAGAGCCCCGGCAGCCACCCAAACACCACCATCATGCTCGCCATTGCTTGGGGAAGCTTTTCCCCATCTTAATTGGATACCAGCGCCGCCGTAGAACCACGCCGGCGAGCACATCACCGGCGGGAACACGCCGGAGGTGGAAGCAGAGGCTTCCCCTCGCCAGCCACTCACACGTGCACCCGGTGCACGCGGACCACTGAGAGAGAGAAGGGTGGATGCGGTTCATCGGAAGAGGACGCGGTCCACCATGGACCAGCGCTCGCGTCCACCGTGAACCGAGCTCGTGGACCAAGCCCAGTAGAAGCCCATGGCTACGACGTGGTAGCACCACAGCTTGCCACGTGTCCGACCCGGCCCGGCCTAGACCGGCCCAACCCGAGCCCAACCGGCCCAGTTTGGACCCGACCCGAGTTGACCGTTGACCGGTCAAATGTTGACCGTTGACCTGGGCCCACATGTCAGTGACACATAGCCGCGGGACCCACTTGATAGTGGGTGACGTCATCCTGACGTCATGATGACGTCATGTGGGTCCCACCTGTCGGTGATAATACAACTGGAGGTGACGTCACGCTGACGTCATGATGCTGACATCAGCGCCCCCGGACCCACATTTCAGTGACTCAGGAACCCTGGCCCCACTTGTCAGCCACGATGACGCTGATGACGTCATGCTGACGTCATGATGACGTCAGCAGGACCCTCACCTGTCCCAGAGCCGGGGCGATGACGTCAGGCTGACGTCAGCAAGCCACGTGGACCAACCACATCGCGACACGTGTCAGCCCAGGAATAATTTAGCCTTTTTCATTTTTAGAAATAGATTTAATCTTCAAAAATTCATAACTAATTCATACGACCTCAGAAAAATATGAAACCAGGACCAAAATTCATCTAAAATCAAGCTCTACGCAATGAACCCATGTTTGAGTGCATTTGGTTCTTTTGAATTTTATTTGCTTCTTTGTGCTATTCTATAGATGTCGCTAACGCGACTATAATGCGATTTTCTGCAGACTCAGAGGAGAATCGGTCTGACGAGGATCGTGAATACCGTGAGGAGTACGGAGACGACTACACTGAAGGTGCCACATCCCACCCAATCTCGTAGCACCTATTACGCATGGCTGAAATAGAAATGCTAGTGCTTTACATTCTTGTTATGATCACGCTGTGGTAGGACTTGCATGGTAGTATGCTATCTTGATGATCCTTACCTTGATGCAACCTTACCCCTGCTCACCCAGCTGTTAGGCTAGTCACGCGCTTGCTATTATATTTTGTTTATTACTCTACTGCACTTGCATGCGTGGTGGAAACTGATGATATCTAAACTATGGGGAGAGTGCTGCGTGGGTGACTGGGGTGTGTGGAGGGTGAGGGTTGTGTCGACCAAGTTGGTGTATATGATGAGCCTGGGGCAAGTCTTGTCGTGGGGTGCTACCTGGACACCCCAAGAATGAGTACCTATGGTGGGTAAGTGGCAAATGGAATGGCCTTGGGTGTGAACCTGTGATGGGAGGAGCCCAAGGTGGAGGTGCTGTGGTGGCACGGTAAAAGGAAACCCTGACGGAGACATACTGGCTTGGTCATACATAAGGACTTACTAGTACTCAGATTCACCGGGAAACCTTACAAACCACTCGCCCTATATGGTGCGGGACGGCCAAACTACTTGGTAGGATTTTGCCACTACTGCTAGGTTGATAGCGGAAAGTGCGAGGGAGGTACGGGGTGCAGATGATCTCCCCCACACCCTCCCGAGACTTCATGGAGACCTCGTGGACCCGGCTCATGACTCACAGTTTCAGCCACTCCAGACTAGATTTGGGGTGTACCAGGGCTGAATGGTAGGGTGGCAATATCCTAGGCTAGCAAGAGGCCGGAATCAGCCCAGTTGACGATGGTCAGCAAGGAAGGCAGATCTTGTGGTTAAGTAAAACCTCTGCAGAGTGTATGGTTGATCGATCGATACATACGCTGGATTATCGGCTATGGACCTTTCCTGGGTTTCGCTTAAACTAGATAGTGAGATGAGTCCTTCTCTTCTTTCCCTGGGAGTGAGTGTTCGGACGTAGCCAGGGGCTACGAGCCTTGAGACAGTGCCGAGAGGGAGTTGGCCTGTCGACTGAGCGATGGTATGGTGGAGATGGGATGAAGTGCGATGGTGGTGGTTTATCGATCCCAGGATCAAAACCTGGTTTCGGGAATGGTTTGAGGTGGTATGGGTGTGGGAGTGGTGTTAAAACTTGATCAACTACATTATACACATGATATGATAGGAAACCCTAGCCCTATAGGTATCTCATGATTACAACCATGTGCATCCAATTCCACAAAGCAATGCTCATAGGGTGGGAGTGGCCAGTACAAATCGTACTGATAAATTTTGGCACACAGGTTCTGCTGAGGAGTATAGCTCCGAGGAGAATGACGGATGAGGGATTTGTTCCTATGCTCGAGTTTGGCGATCAAGTCTTCAAGCTGTTCTGGTTGTTTGCTGCTTTTATTTTCGCCAATGAGGCGATGTAATAATTTACGTATTCCGCCCTATATGTACTCTGATAATAACGTTGTATGGATGTGTTATCGACTGGAAATTGGGTAATATGATCTACAACGGTCTTATTACACATCGACTCTGTGGATTTCCCTTTGCGGAAATCGGGGTTGTTTCAATTAGGAGGCCTATTTTTTAAAAAAAGTATAGAAAAGTTTTTTTAAAAAAACTATCAGAACATTATCTGAAAAATAAATATTTAATAATATAATATATAATTTAATGCTAGAAAATTCATAGAAAAACTATTTTAACTCCTTCTGGGCCCCTCCATTAGGAGGCCTATTTTTTGTGGGATAATAATTAAAGTGGGGATCCCCCTAAGGAAAACATCCCAGAAACATGGAATTTGTCAATTGGTTAATTACATGTTGATACCCAATCTATGTACAAATAGCCCATTTTAATTAGTTTTGTCTAAAGAATCAAACCGACATATTCTTTCTCGACGGTACCATGACACATACACAATCAAACCGACATAACTATCACATTAAAGAACAAGCAAGCTCAACTAACCAGACATGGGGTTTGATTGCTAACAAAATGATCACACAACCCTTGCATTGCATAGACACTCCCCACCCAAATCAACACACAACCATGTCCCACTACTAATTGCTGAACCTCCCTCTCTTCCACCTTCAACTTCTATGTCCAATTGACGACCTTCCTTTCTTCCACCTTCAACTTCTATGTCCAATTGACGGAGGGAGCCTCCTTTTGTTGTCTCATGGGGCAATTCTTTGCAAAGACTTGTTTTTCTCGAATACGCAAAAGATTGCAAAGACAATTGTTATACATTAGACCTTTCCATTAGGAAATGTAAAATTTTTTTTACTTCTCTGCATGAAGCCAAGATGTTAACAAATTGATTGTTGATTAATATCTCAACTCACAAATATATGTTGTTTTTTGCATTGACACATGAGACAAGTGAAAGTTTTGACTAGCTAATTACTTCTATAAAATATGAGATCAATACTAAATAAATAATTGCATATTTCTTCGTAGCCAGCCTATAAATAACAACACTAACTTGGGTTGACAATCTGACTGTCCTTTTTTCTGATTTCCTTATATTTACTACCATGAGACTGCTAGATTTAATGTGGGCCAGCCCATATATTATCTAATTGAATCAAATAAATAATAGGGCCCATATTAAATAATATGCGCAATATTGTTTAGTTCCATACGGGATATTGACCAGATGTTGACTCAACTTATATGTGCCGTTGTGTCTGCCTACATTGAGAAAGTTGAGAAGAGGCGTGATCGTGTTGTGCTGTGGTCGACGCGGCGCACGCGGTGCAGGACATGAAAAGTTTTGCCACTCAAGCCAATTATGGGGCCGTGGGAGTTTCTGGCCCTAATAAGGAAAATAGTGAGAAGAGTGAATGGAGTTTTAGGAGTTTCTAGCCTTAATGAGGAAAATAATGAGGAGAGTTATGGGAGTTTTCCATTCCGTAGCGTGTGTCTCCTCTCCTCCTGTGGCATCAATCTTCTCCCATGGCATCAATCTCCTCCTCTCCCGTGGTGTCTCCTCCCCTCCTACAGTTGGTCCATGAGCCCGTTCATTTACCTGGCTTTGAGATAAAAAGCTCGCATCCTCATTCTTCTCTCTTGGTCCAATACGCAAACACATCCATAGCTTCCACTGCGCGCACAGGAATTGGGAGAGTAGGCCTCCGGAACGCCTGTCGTCTTCGAGTTCATCTGCTCGGGTGAAGGGCGGCAATCACGTTTCTGGGGAGTGTCGCTAGCGACACGACTACTCGCTTCGTCCTATACTTCCTAGAGGATCGCTAGTGATTGGCATGACTTCTCATCTGCACTGCATCGAGCAGGACGACTACATTGATAGGCACTATGTCTTGGAGTGCATCTGGCTCTGCCACTAGGTATGTTCCTAGAACGAACCTTCTAAGGTCTTGGCTGTCAATCCTTAGTTTGAGTATCATCTACATGCTCATCATGTTTAAGACACACAAGCACATACATGATGTCACTAACTTGCTCATATTGTTTAATGTCTTTTTCTTGATTAAATTGATACTAAAATTGCCTAATATTATAACAATCAAAAAACGTGATAGGTAATTTTCGGTAGTTGGCTTTGCGAGTACGCTGAAATCGAATGTTTTTGAGGGCACTCAATACAAGAGGTGGTGGCAGAGGTGTATTATGTGGTTGACTTCTATGCATTGCTATTTTGTTGCTAAACCTAGGGTTGTTGGGCTGCATACTCCTGATGAGGAGCGTGCGCAAACATGTTGACAATATGTTCAAGCAGCAATTCTGAGCGTGCTAGGAGACTCCATAGTTGATGTATATGTGCCACTATAGATTGATAAAGAGATGTGGGATGTATTTGAGACCAAATATGGGGTTTCTTATGCTGGTAGTGAGTTGTATGTCATGGAGCAGGTTCATGACTACAGGATGGTTGATGACTGTTTTGTAGTAGAACAAGCTCATGAGATACAAACACTGACAAAAGAGCTCAAAATTTTTGGTTGTGTGTTGCCTGATAAGTTTGTGGTAGGTTGTATCATTGCTAAGCTGCCACAGGCTTGGACAGATTTTGCTATTTCTCTGAAACATAAGAGATATGAGTTTGGTATTACCGAGCTCATTGGCTCTTTGGATGTTGAAGAGAAGGTGAGAGCAAAGGACGTCCATGGCAAGAAAACTGTTGAGGGAGGTTCTAGTGCCCATGTGGTGCAGAAAAATCCTCAACACTTCCACAAGAAGAAATTCCAACAAGAACTCAAACAAAAGAACACTACACCTTTTAAGAAGAAGAAGAAGAACAAGGAAAAGGGAAATTGTTTCACTTGTGATAAGGCTGGGCATTATGCTAAGGATTGCTCGAATGGCGAGTAGAAGCCCAAGAAGAAATCTGCAAACATGGTTGAGGCTGATGGAGGAACATCGAGGTATGGTAATTTATTACATACAGTTCTTTCAGTTTTCCATTCACCTGATTGGTGGGTTGATACAGGAGCCAATGTTCATATGTGTGGTGATATTTCTTTGTTTTCTTCTTATCAGGTTGTGCGGACTTCCTCCTTATTGATGGGGAACAGGTCACGTGTGGCTGTACGTGGTGTTGGTACGGTCGATTTGAAGCTTACTTCAGGAAAGACCATTGTTGACGGCAGATAAGTATCATTTTTTAACCGTCAACATAGCATGAAAAAAGACCTAAACATAATTACCACTTAGATATAGGGGGTTTATGTAACACCCCTAGGTGTTAAGCATGCATTAGCATTCCAAAGCATAAAGCATTCAACATCATTTCATAACTAGCATTGCATGAAATATAGCCCTTTTAAATTTAAACTTGAAAAGCAAATAGTTAGAACCCTAACTTTGAATGTAAGTGCAAAAAGGTGGTATACTCTTGGGTAATAGCAATTTTAAATAATATAGAATAAAATAACATGATTTTTGGAGCAACTCTTGAATTCAAATTTACCTCAAATTTTGCTTTAAAAATATTCTAAACAAATGAATTTTTGTTTAACAATTTAACTTTAAATCCCAAATTCAAAATCTATTGAGAATTTTGAAAAATGCCCTACATGAAAGTTGTAGAGAATAAAATTTTGAACAACTTTTATTTTGGGCAAAAGTTCTGAAAACCTCTTTTTCATCTTCAAATTCAATTTTGAAACAAATAAGGAAATCTGAAAATATTTTTATAAAAGAAAAGTCGGTTTTCATTTTAGTGGGCCGCGGCCTCCCTTTCGGCCCGCGAACGGATGCCAGCCTGGCCCGCTCGCCCCCGCTTTCTCACCCCCGCGCGCGCGTCCGCGCCAGGGCGACGCCGCGTCAGAGCTCGCCCGCCGCGTGGCCGCCGCTCGCCGCCTTCGGCGTACGGGTGGCGAGCCGTGGGCCCCACCGGCCACGCCACGCGCCTTGAAGCTGCACCCGCTTCTCCCTCAGTCCCGCTTCCTCCACTTCGCCTCGCTCAGCCTCGCGCGAGCAGCAGCAACCGCCGCTCTCGCCTCCTCGCGCCGCCGCAGCTCCGCCCATGGCGAACGTCGCCGTTTCCGCTCAACGGCCGCACCACCTCCCGATTCGTCTCGCCACTGGCTCCGCCACCTCCTCCTCTTCTCTGAACGGGGCTCGGTGTCTCTTGCTCGACGATGGATCGTAGGAGGAGTCGCAGGTAGCAGTACCGGAGGAGCAGGCTTGGATGGATCAGCAGGAGCCTCAGGCACAGAAGGTGCCCGAGGAGGAAGAGCCAGGCGAGGAGCTGCCAGAGTGCGTCGACCACCACCCTAGCTCGTTTGAAAGAGGCAAGCCCCGGAGCATTCTAAGTCTCCTACTTTATAAAAGCAATTCCTTATTACATGAGTTATAGTTATATATACTGTTGCACTAGGTTATAGGAGTTGAGTAAAACCGTTGTTGCATTACTATCCTTATCCACCGGATTACCTTTTACCTTGTTAGGTCAGGATTGAGTAAATTGCTTAGCCATGCTTAGATCGGTAGAAGTCGGGTGATTTCCTGTCACCTGCGAGCTATAGGTGAATACCTGGTTATGGTTAGCTGTAATTGTGATCATGGAAAGTAACCAAGTGTTGGTAGATAAAGGAAGACCGGACGGAGTCTTATAGGGTTTTGGACTATAGTGATTCCGTCTGTGTCGATTAAGGACCGATCGTTGCTCGTCCCTCTTGTCATGTTGAATGCATGCCTCACATTTAGCTGGCCGAATAAAGTACCTTTCGACCACAAAGCTAGTGACACTATTTCGAGCCGGGATAAACTCGGGTTGGCAGACTAGTGCTGAAGGGGGTGTAACAAGGACGCGAAGAGTGAGCCCAAGGTGCGTCCTGGCAGTCGGGCGGTCCCTGGGTAGTGTGATCCATGATTGTTATCCCGCGGCTTCTTGGAAAGTGTCATTGGTGATCTACGCGACCCTGACGGGGGAAACATGGTTTGTGTGAGGAATAAATCTCCAGCTGGATAGGAATCCGATTCGAATCGCCGTCGCTCCCGGTTAGTGAGCACTTGACTCAAGCTACAACATCGTAGTAACATTAATGGAACATTGATGGTTAAATGAATGATGTTGGAAATGCTAAACCTGATATGGTAATCTAGATTGTTAATGATGAATCAAGTGATTGTTTTAGCAATAGGTGCTTACCTAGCTTGAATAGGTTATACTAAAAGTGATGCAAAAAGTACTAGTATAGTTTTTCATAATGACTTATGCTTTTCGCAAATGAGTCCAGCCAGTCCACTGAAAGAAAGCCTTGTATACTCCTTGGCGTCATGTTATTTCTGGTTTATGACGGGTAAGTCTAGCTGAGTACATTCTCGTACTTAGGGCGTTGTTCCCATTGTTGTTGCAGATGGTCAGATGTACTATGGGTACTGCTCCAACTGTCTATATCCGGCGACGGGCGACAACTAGGACCTTGGGCAATGGTCACTCTGTTCGTCTTATCTAATGCTTTTATGGACCATGACTATCTACTGACACTGTATTTGAACTAAGTGTGTGTGTTAAAACGATTTGCTTCCGCTATGTTATTTTGAACTATGTTGTAATAACTTTTATTCTGAACTCCGATGTATTCCACTTTTATTGTGAACTCTGTGTATCATGTGAACGGTGGCTGCTAAATCAGTACGATCTTGGTTGTATGTTGGTTGGTTTGAAATCCCTCGTGATTTCACGGAATCTCGGGTTATACGGGTTTAAGTTTGATAAATTATCCGCCTCGGTGGAAGATTTTCTTACTTAATGTCGTATAATTACGTTGATCCGTTATAGTTTACTGACATAATTTCATGAGTTTTGGTGAAAGTCTATTTCTGCAGGGGGTCAGCTAAAAAGAACCACGGATGGCTCACATGTCATGTTTACATAGAGACAACAGGGCCACGCATAACTTTTCTGTAATCTAGAAGATATGAGAAGACTCTAGAAATGAAGCGGAGGCGAAACGGGCCTGAAGGCCAGGCAGGCGCCCCACCTACAGAGCCAATCAGGCTCCACCTCCTGGATCATGCCTCCATCGCCTTTGAGAATTAATAATAATCATAGATTAAGGTCGGTTTGATCCGAGGGCTGTAGTGCTTCCTAGAGGGCTATATAAGCAAGGTCCCTGGCCCCTGGAGGAGGCATCCCTTGAAACCCTAATTCATTATTTCCTATGAGGATCAGCAGGGAGGGGTCCCTTGAATGGATCTGTCTCTTAGGGCACATATAAGAGAGATTAGCTTTGTAGTCTCCATGTGAGATTAGAGTTCTTCTTCTAGATTAAGAGAGTTAGAGTGGAGGGATAAGTTGGAGGAAGCCCGACATGTCAGTGTCTCCTCTCCGGCTTGTACCTGCGGGATCAAGTCTCCTAACCCAAGGCTTGGTTCTAGGATTCTTCGGTAATTCAACTTCTAATACTAAGTAAGTACGTTGTTATTATTGTTCTATGGTTTATGAGTTTACTTTATTCTCTTCCGTGGTAGAGGGTAGGGTAATCTTCTATAGCGTAAGCGTGGTGCTTAGGCTAGAGATACTCATAGCTATCCCCTATCTGGCCAGATCGGTATGTAGTAGCGTGAGACGTGACAATCCCATTGTTACCTTTAGAACCCTCCTCTCGTCAGAAGGTTTGGTAGGATTTAAGTACCCTGGTCAAGCATCCTCTGTGGTGTCTCTTTTTCCATCGGTATGTCCCCATAGACTAATAGTTTCATAGCTTACCATAGATTGGAACCAGACTAACGTCGTAGTCTTCTCTAATCGTTTATATCTTCGCTACCTTGTAGTACGGCCCAGGGGTTAAGTATAGATTTAGGTTAGTCATCTCACGCTTTCTCCTTGCGGATAAACAAATATGATACTCTGGAAATATCTCCCGGGTGAAATGCTCACCGATATCCGTGCGCTTGTGGATCCTTTTCTGTGTGCGTTAACAAATATCAACAAGCATTTCTGGCGCCATTGCCGGGGAGAAAGATGTCAGCTGAGTTAACCTCAAGTCTTGCTTAACCTTGTATTATACTTTTATCTTTTTCTCTTTTCCTTTTGCCTTTTCTTTTCTATCCTTATGGATAACCCAAATTTCACGCCTATCTATCAATATCCTGCACCCATGAACCAAAGCTTAGAGCCACCAGAACCCATGATTCTCACATCTAGCTATGAGCTACACCCATGTTTGGTTGCAATAGGTCAAAACCAACCCTTTCCTATAGCCAAGGTCCTATCTTCTAATCAAGAAGATAATGAACCCAAGGTCCTATCTTCTAATCTAGAAGGTAATGAACCCAAGGTCCTATCTTCTAATCTAGAAGGTAATGAACCAAAGGTCCTATGTTCTGGTCAAGGAGATAATGAACTTTTGGCTACACTAAGAGAATCTTTCAAGCGTCTTATAAATTTAGGTTTAGACTTAGCTTTACAAGACCCTGTTCTTCTTCAACATCTTTATACGGGTCTTAATAATATCGCCTTTGGAGGAATTTTCCTTTCTTTATCCATTAGTGGAGCAAGGTTTGTCCTTATTAGTAGACACACTCATTGCACTAGCCTTCATGATAAACTCCTAGAGGTAAAGAAGGAATCATCCCCCAAACTAGAAGAGGAAGTTTTCATAGCCACATTACAAACTTTCCAATCTCATGATGGCTATCCATCTTAAACTAGTTGTACTCCAAAATCCTCTAAGGGAAGAAGAAATTCTACCCTTGAAAATCCTTTCCAATAATTTTGGGAGGAACATAAACTTCCCGCTTCATAAGAGACCTTTTAGTACATATAGTTTGAATCTTTTCAAGAAGGGGTCTCTTTGGAAGCTTTTCAAATCCAATCCCTTTGAAGGACATTTAGAAAGACTCAAGGATGGCATTTCAAGTGATGCCATAGAAGGAGAGCAAAGCCATCTAGAATCCACTCCTATCTTCTCCCTCTCTATGCCCACATTAGATATGAAATTTGAACCCATCTTTAAACCCACCCTTGATCCGTATGAATCATCCTATGCTCTTTCTCCTGAGCGATCCTAGAAATCCACCGAGACATCTAAAGCATAAGATTCATCAAGACCATAAGGAGGATCGAGAAGAGCAACATCAATGGCAAAAGAGCATTAAAAACCTATATGCTATTTCCATTGAATGTGTAGGCGAGTCCTTATATGAGACCTACTCGAGAGGCAATACAAGGGAAATTTTGAACATTTATGTCAAATCACCCTTGGAAGTTAAAAATGATGGAGACTTCAATGAACAAGGAAGCTACTTTATAAAAACCCTATCAAGTCCTTGCTCGTATAAAAATCTCCTGATTCACTTAGTAACATTGCCCCACATGAGATCTTCAACCCCCTTATGCTCCCTGTTCCTAAAGATTTTGAAAGGGTGGTTGAAGACACATATGTTTATCATAAATATTGCAGATCTCGTTGTGTCGAATCTTGAGATTAGTACGCATAAACTAGTGCTAGAGGGGAAACCACTTTGCCAAATTCATATCTTAAAGGTTTTCTAAGGGCAAACTTAGTGTTCTAAAACAAGCACTGTTCAGACCATGACATGAGTATTCACCTTTTTGCTGCGCTGCCCTTATAAAATGAGCTTAGAGTTATAATTGTGAAAATATTCCTTCGGGTATTCTTGTCGCTAACCATTCTAGGTTGGAGCAAAAAGATTGAAGGAACAACAAATACAAGGTATGTCCAACCAATCATTATGAAACATTGAATTATATTCATCCAATCTTATTTTTTCCAAAATTCAAGCTTGGGGGATAGACTTCCATAAATACATTTCTTGCCATGTTGCTATATTATCGTGGTTGTCTCTACCTTTAAGACATGCTCAATTTGCTAAACAACAATTATGCTCTTTCATCACTATTTGAGTAAATCTGTATAATGCTTTCATGCTACCCTTGTCTACCTTGGTAAGTGTTGGTTTGGAAGTACTGCACATACTTCTATTGGCTTTTAAATTAAGCGTGGTGCTTAGGTTAAATAGCCTTCCTTAATCTGATTAGACATGGAGTCTAGTTTGGTTATTGAACTAAAAACTACTAGTAAAGACAATGGTATATTTTGTTAGACTAACCCCTGCAGAGAAACTCCTAAATTTAAATTGGGAAAGTTCTAAGATGAACTCATACTGGAGATGAAGAGAGACAGAGCATGATCCACAATCAAAACACTCACTCCATGGAAGCAGGTGAACAAATCTCCGTCGTGCCACTTGAACACAAAGACCATCGTGGAGGATTTCGAGTTGCAGTTGCATTCTCTTGTCAATTATTAATCATCGGGAATCAAGAAAGATTAACAAGAGGAGAGCATGCAACTTTCTGCACCCTCACTAGAGTGAGAAGCTGATGCATGAGGAAGGAAGGCCAACTCCTTTAGATGATCCAACCATGAGCTTCCTCCTATCATGCTCTCATCGCTCTACACACTGGTTTGCAATCTCTCAATTAACTATTGCTTTATTTCTATAAGTTTGAGTTATTCCATAATGCCTATATAAGATAATTAAATATAAGATAAAATCAATCCTCTAGAAAAGAAATAATAGTAAATGTTTCTGTGCTAGTATGTTCAAATAAATTCTTCTATAGCATAGAAACTGACCCTTAGCTTTGTGACAACAATGCCCCTATCATTACTTGTATACTCCTTTGGGTATGTGTGTCCACTAATGATTCACAGGAATAAAATAATAAGAAGAGCTAATGGTCCAAACATAAATTAAAGAGAGAACGAAACATGGCATTACTAAATGTAAGAAAGGAGTGCAACAGAGAAGACATTGGCCCATGAACAAAGGAACAAGAACGACCAACGAATGAAAGCTTCCACAAGGTGTTATAGTGCCAGCACGCTCCAACATTAAAGGTAACATCCTAAGGTTAGTGATCATCACATTAAAATCCTTTTCTTGATGCTGGTATACACATAAATAGAGAACCTACCATGTTTGAGTTACAACCTCATTTGACCCAACCTAATTTACTCAACATGCTTAGTTCTCTAATCTTTGTTCCTGTCACCACTTTCTTGATCTTATAATCTTAACTCAATGATCTGAAATGATCACACATCTTTTCTTTAGAAGTTGATAATCATAATCATGAAATCATTACACAATATGCATAGATAGACTATCCTTCTATAAGGTTAAGAAATTTGATCTACCCAATTGATTTAATGCTACATTCATGCTCATTGTTTGATCCTATCACTCATTCAAGTTCAAGCAAAACACATAAACATCAACTTTATCTTGCTTAATATGCCTAAGGTTAGAGAAGAATAAACTTTTGGTTCTGTTGGTGTTTTTCCACCAACAGAGCCCATACATTTAATCTTTTCCTTGTCTCTATGAGCAGGACCCACTTTGAATACAACAGTAGAGGAGCTTATCCTACAAGTGAAGATCCTGGACCTACGAACATGTATAATGAGCAAGATGCTACCAGTTTTCACAACTGGTGCTTCACTTCAAACTGCTGGAAGAGCAAGGAACATGAGTGACACCATCTCAAGAGGTGCAAGCTATCAAGGTCTCTACTATGGGACCAGATGGTGCACCTACAGAATGAACATGGTAAGAAGTCCTGTTCAGAGGACTTAAAAACACTAAACCCTTACCGAAAGGTAAAATCAGTAGTTATCCATATTTATCCTTTTTCAGCATTGCATCAGTTTCCCTTTTCACATAGTTACTTTTCAGCAGTTGCATAATCATTTTTCTTTTTGCATGTTTACTTTTCTGCATTAGCATTGCATTAGAAAATAAAATAAATATATGTTTGCTTTGCTGCATCATAAATTATAAGCCCCATGTGAATAATTTTGTGGCATGAGGACCCATAGGAATATTCACTGTGGTGGCATAAAATAAAAATAAATATGCATCCATCTTGTTAGACTTTCTTTGTATTATAAAAATATAAAAAGTATTTGGACGAAATCCTGTTGAAACTCTGCTTAAAAGAATCAAGAACAATCTTAAAAACTCTAGACAATTAAGGCTTGAGTGGCCAACCACTAACGCTTAATCTATTCGACAAGTTTTGTTGTCTATTTGAGTTCCACATGATTTGAAGGACCAAGAAGAGCCAACAAGCAAGTGGATGTTCTATCCACTAGTGGAGCACTGTCTTAACAATCATCAACATCAATTAATGCTCCACTAGAGGAGGAAGAACATCCCCGCTGCCAGTCTACTACTTCATAAGATTGAACGACTACATCAACATCTAGCTTGGGGGAAAGCACCTCCATGTATCTAGCTAAGTATTTTCTTCTCTTAGTTTTACCTTATTCTTTATGAGTTTTCTTATTTAGTAATAATAATGTTCTAAAATAATAGAAACAAAATAAAAAGGGTGTATCTAGTTTGCTTGTCTTTGTTCTTAAAGAAGTTGTTAATAAAAAAAGAATCTCGAATAATCTCTTGCATGAAAATGATGAATAGTTGCTCTACCGTAATTCCTTTTAAGTACCTAGTTTTTAACCTCGAACTCTCCTGAGTTTTAGACATAACTGTTTTGATCTAAGATTCGCTCTGAACCTGAAACTCATGGGTAGCGAATACTGGATCTTAGTCTAGGTAGTTGGCGGATATGGTATGGGAAGGTTTTGAGCTGCTGTTTATCATGCTCCTAGAGATACTAGAGTTCTAGAGAATTTATCTTTGAAAATTAAAAATCCTGCATGATGAGTTCCTGTATGACAGGAGTTTAATTCCTACCACAGCCAAATATACATGCTTACTAGATTAGGAAATACTTTCACTTGTTAGCTTAGCTGCTTGTAAGCATTGAGTGTGGTCAGTCTATGTTGACCCTAGGGGATTAGTCATGCGGTTAAAATCAAGATTCACGTCCACTCCACCTACTTATGCTGCTTATACCTTGGAGGTATGCATTTAAATACTTTCCATTAGACACAACCCAACAAGTTGTTCTGCTCCTATACTGGGAGTGAACAGAACCCTTCATCCATTGCTAGCCCCTTTTGTTATAAGCTTCAACATTTCTGTCGCTATCTCTTATCTATATTTCCAAAAAGATACTTGGGAATTATTCCATCGTATTCAGTTTCTTTAAAAAAAAGAAAAAAAGTGAGAAAGAAAAATAAAGAGAGAATAAAAGGACAAGGGTCCTAATTATGAGAGATTTTTCAGCAACCCAAGTTCTCAGCAAGTTCTTCAAAGTTTAAGAGAGGTATAAATTTCTTTCAAGGAGCAAAAGTAGAAATAGATATTCACCATTTTCCTCTACCCTTTCATTTTCACTTACATCCACCATCATTACCACTATATACATATCCACTCAGCCCATATTTAGGATCACACACATGCACATCTTGATTTGACTGTATGGCCGGACTTGTCCCTCTGGATCCATGTGTCTAACTATGCAATAAATGTTTTCAAGTATGGATTCCTTGTCTCCCACCTATGAGCTCCAGATAGACCTATTAGAAGTAGGGTGAGAGAGAGAAGGTATAATGTTACTATGCCTTATGCCAAAAATACCATATATCTTGAGAGAAGAGAGAAGGCATACACCATAAATGCTGTAGTGAGGATCCAGAAATACCATAAAGGAGAGATGTGAAAGGGTCATACATAGGAATCTTTGAGTTTTATTTAAAAACCCTGCAAAACTCTGGAATAATAGTTGATCAAAGAGCTTGAGACATGGTGCTTGACTTGACCGTTCTATCTTTCAACTGCTTAAGACCCAAGTGACGGCTACAAGCCCCATGGTAAAAGATAATATGAGTAAGTTTGAAGTCAGGATAGTTCACTCTAATCTGGAGGAGAGTTCTTGTTTGAACGCATGTGTACTTTTGAGGCGTGAAAGCATTGTAGCAACTCTTGATCCATCACTGAGTTTATCTTTGCTTAGGGACGAGCAAAGGGTAAGCTTGGGAGAGTTTGTTGATGGTAGATAAGTATCATTTTTTAACCGTCAATATAGCATGAAAAAGGACCTAAACATAATTACTACTTAGATATAGGGGGTTTACTGACATAATTCCATGAGTTTTGGTGAAAGTCTGTTTCTGTAGGGGGTCAGCTGAAAAAAACCAAGGATGGCCCACATGTCATGTTTACATAGAGACAACAGGGCCACGCATAACTTTTCTGTAATCTAGAAGATATGAGAATACTCTAGAAACAAAGCACAGGCGAAACGGGCCCGAAGGCCGGGCGAGCGCCCCACCTGCAGAGCCAATCAGGCTCCACCTCCTAGATCATGCCTCCATCACCTTTGAGGATCAATAATAATCGTAGATTAAGGTCGGTTTGATCCAAGGGCTATGGTGCTTCCTAGAGGGCTATATAAGCAAGGCCCCTGGCCCCTGGAGGAGGCATCCCTTGAAACCCTAATTTATTATATCCTGTGAGGATCAGCAAGGAGGGGTCCCTTGAATGGATTTGTCTCTTAGGGTATATATAAGAGAGATTAGCTTTGTAGTCTCCATGTGAGATTAGAGTTCTTCTTCTAGATTGAGAGAGTTAGAGTGGAGGGATAAGTTGGAGGAAGCCCAACATGTCGGTGTCTCCTCTCCAACTTGTACCTGCGGGATCAAGTCTCCTAACCCGAGGCTTGGTTCTAGGATTCTTTGGTAATTCAACTTACTAAGTAATTACGTTGTTATTATTGTTCTATGGTTTATGAGTTTACTTTATTCTCTTCCGTGGTAGAGGGTAGGGTAATCATCTGTAGCGTAGGCGTGGTGCTTAGGCTAGAGATACTCATAGCTATCCCCTATCTGGCCGGATCGGTGTGTAGTAGTGTGGGACGTGACAATCCCATTGTTACCTTTGGAGCCCTTCTCCCGTCAGAAGGTTTGGTAGGATTTAATCGATGCATGTGTTAATTCTGTGAACCATGTGAGCCAGGATAATGAGACAAATGTTTGGCATTTGCGCTTATGTCATATTAATTTTGGTTCTATGCCTCGCTTAGCTGGTTTAAATTTAATTCTGAAATTTGATTTGGTCAAGGGTTCTAAATGTCATGTATGTGTTGAATCAAAATAACGCAAGCCTCACAAGGCTGCTGCGGAAAGAGACTTGGTTCCATTAGAACTAATTCATTCCGATCTGTGCGAAATGAATGGCGAATTGACCAAAGGTGGCAAAAGATATTTCATGACATTCATATATGATTGCACTAGATTTTGCTACGTGTATATGTTAAAATCAAAAGATGAAGCGTTGTATTATTTTAAGATCTATAAAGCTGAGGTAGAAAATTAACTTGAGAAGAAAATTAAATGTTTGTGGTCTGATCACGGGGGAGAATATTTCTCAAATGAATTTTCTGAGTTTTGCGCGATGCATAGAATTATTCATGAGAGGACGCCACCATACTCACCACAGTCCAATGGGATTGCGGAGAGAAAGAACCGCACCCTAACTGAGTTAGTTAACGTCATGTTAGAGACTACGAGATTATCTAAGGAATGGTGGAGTGAGACAATTTTGATAGTGTGTCATGTCCTGAATAGGGTGCCTACAAAGAACAAAGAAATTACACCATTCGAGGAACGACAGAAGAAAAGATTAAATCTTACTTACCTGTGAACATGGGGTTTTTTGGCAAAAATGAATGTGCCAATTAACAAGAAGCGAAAGCTTGGACCAAAAACCATTGATTGTGTCTTTCTTGGTTATGCTATTCACAACATGGGTTATAGATTTTTAATAATAAACTCTAGTGTTCCTGAGATGATTGTTGGTACAATTATAGAATCTAGAGATGCGATATTTTTTTAGAGTGAATTTTCTATGAAAAATACACCTAGCACTTCTAGTCATGAATCTATTTTTCTGCCTGAGACACATAAACCGGTAATACACGCTAATGTAGAAACCCATGAGAAAATTCTTGAGAAGGATAATAATATAATCACTCAAAATAGTAAGAGACACAGGGTTGCAAAATCCTTTGGTGAAGACTATATTATTTACCTAGTGGATGACACTCTCACAACCATAGCTGAAGCACATTCATCTCTTGACGCTGACTTGTGGAAAGAAGCTGTTCAAAGTGTGATGGATTATATTGTGTCTAATGGAACTTGGGAAGTGGTTGATCTTCCTTACAGATGCAAACCAGTGGGGTATAAATGGGTATTCAAAAAGAAACTAAGGCCTAATAGTACTATTAAGAAGTACAAGACGAGGCTAGTGGCTAAAGGTTATACTCAAAAGGAAGGAGATGATTATTTTGATACTTACTCACCAGTTGCCCGCTTGACGACCATACGCGTGCTGTTGTCCTTGACTGCCTCACATGGTCTTCTCATTCATTAGATAGACGTTAAAACAACTTTCTTGAATGGAGAGCTTGAGAAAGAGATCTACATGGATCATCCTGATGGATTTATAGCAAAGGGTCAAGAGGGTAAGGTTTGTAAATTATTAAAATCCTTGTATGGCCTAAAGCAAGCTTTGACAAAACTTTGACATCAGCCGGCTTTGCAGTAAATGAAGCTGATAAATGTGTCTATTACCGGTATGGTGGGAGAGAAGATGTAATTTTATGCTTGTATGTGGATGATATTTTAATCTTTGAAAATAATATTAATGTGATCGAGAAAGTGAAAGATCTTCTGTCTAATAATTTTAAAATGAAAGACTTGAGTGAGGCTGATGTTATTTTTAACATAAAGCTACTGAGGGAAGAAAATGGTGGGGTAACACTTGTGCAATCCCACTACGTGGAAAATGTGTTGAATCGCTTTGGATATAGTGATTGCACGCCTACTCCAACTCCTTATGACCCAAGTGTGTTATTAAGGAAAAATCGAAGAATATCACAGGATCAATTGAGATATTCTTAAATTATTGGTTCACTTATGTATTTGGCTAGTGCAACAAGGCCTGATATCTCATTTGCTATGAGCAAACTTTGTCGGTTTGTTTCAAATCCGGGAGATACACATTAGCATGCTCTTGAGAAGGTGTTGCGCTACCTGAAGGGAACCATGAGCTATGTCATTCACTATATCGGGTACCCGAGGGTATTGGAGGTGATGCTAACTGGATATCTGATGTTGATGAGCTTTATGCCACAAGTGGATATACGTTCTTGCTTGGAGGTGGCGCTGTTTTCTAGAAGTCTTGCAAGCAGACTATCTTAACGAAGTCTATAATGGAAGCAGAACTCATAGCATTAGACTCCGCTAGTGCTGAGGCTGAGTGGTTTCATGAACTCCTTATGGATTTATCAGTTGTAGAGAAACCTATACGGGCTATTTTTATAAACTGTGACAACCAAACTATGATAACTATGGTAAACAGTTCTAAGGACAACATGAAGTCTATAAGGCATGTGAAAAGGCAATTAAAATATGTTAGAAAACCGAGAAACTCTAGAGTAATTGCATTGAACTATGTCTATACATCTAAAAATCTGGCAGATCAGTTTACTAAGGGTCTGTCATATAATGTGATAGAAGGTGCATTGAGGGAGTTGTATTTGAGACCCACTTAAAGTCATTCCATAGTGGCAACCTGTCCTATATGATCAGAAATCCCGTGAAATAGGATGATAAAACAAGCTAGTGGTTGACTGAGGGAGAGACCCCTTATGCTAAGGTCCGAATCGTTTGAGATGCATTGTTTCTCCAATGCTGTATGGCAGGATAGTTAATTTCTTAATGTGATCCGAGTAGCTTACTTAAGTAGGGATGTTGTCCTACAGAACATTCTAAAAGAAACACACCTATATGAGTTCGATTGCTGGTCACAATCTATGAGATGTGGGTAATCTTTAGATACTTATGAAAGGCCTTGAAATGTGATTTATATGCTTCAACCAGAGGGATGCTTGTAGTAGCCTAGTACAAGAAAAGAACTTGGGTGAAACTCACTTCACACAAAACTGTCAATTCAAGGCATAGTCCATTGTTCAGTTGTGACTGAGTGTAACCTCTATTCTAGACGGATGTTCAACTTAACAGTCTCCATTGAAACTCTGGTATATCAAAGAACAGTGGATTGGAGATTATTTAACATGTGTTCTAGAATTTGGTGGGGATTGTTAGATTTAATGTGGGCCAGCCCATATATTATCTAATTAAATCAAATAAATTCTATGGCCCATATTAAATAATATGCGCAATATTGTTTAGTCCTATACGGGATATTGACCGGATGTTGCCTCAACTTATATGTTCCGGTTGTGTCTTCCTACATTGAGAAAGTTGAGAAGAGGCGTGACCGTGCCGTGCCATGGTCGACGCGACGCACGCGGTGCAGGAATAAAAAGTTTGGCCACTCAAGCTGATTATGGGGCCGTCGAGAGTTTTTGGCCCTAATAAGGAAAATAATGAGAAGAGTGAATGGAGTTTCAAGAGTTTCTAGCCTTAATGAGGAAAATAATGAGGAGAGTTATGGGAGTTTTCCGTTCTGTAGCGTGCATCTCCTCTCCTCCCGTGGCGTCGATCTTCGTGCATCGATCTCTGTCGGGAGTTTTAGGAGTTTCTGGCCCTATTAAGGTTGATATAAGAGTTTCTGGCCCTAATAAGGTCGTGGCATCAATCTCCGTTAGGAGTTTCAAGAGTTTTTGGCCCTAATAAGGTCAATCTCCGTCGGGAGTTTTAGGAGTTTCTGGCCCTAACAAGAAAATTAGAGTAAAAATAATGAGAAGAGTGAATGGAGTTTCAGGAGTTTCTGGCCTTAATGAGGATCGGGAGTTTCTGGCCCTAATAAGGAAAATAGAGTTTCAGGAGTTTCTGGCCCTAATAAGAAAAATAATGAGAAGAGTGAATGGGGTTTCAGAAGTTTCTGGCCTTAATGAGAAAAATAATGAGGAGAGTTACGGGAGTAGCGTGCATCTCCTCTCCTCCCGTGGCGTCAATCTCCGTTGGGAGTTTCAGGAGTTTTTGTCCCTAATAAGGAAAATAATGAGAAGAGTGAATGGAGTTTCTGGCTTTAATGAGAAAAATAATGAGGAGAGTTTCTGGAGTTTCTGGCCCTAATAAGGAAAATAATGCGAAGAGTGAATGGAGTTTCAGGAGTTTCTGGCCTTAATGAGGAAAATAATGAGGAGAGTTACGGGAGTTTTCCGTTTTGTAGCGTGCATCTCCTCTCCTCCCGTGGCGTCGATCTCCTCCTCTACCGTGGTGTCTCTTCCCCTCCCATGGCTGGTCCATGAGCCCGTTTATTTACCTGGTTTTGAGATAAAAAGCAAAGTTCGCCTCCTCATTCTTCTCTCTTAGTCCAACACGCAAACACATCCACTGTTTCCGCTGCGGCCAAGTTTCCCGTCCTGGTTCCCTACACGCACAGGAATTTAGAGAGTAGGCCTCCGGAACGCCTGCCGTCTTCGAGTTCGCCTGCTCGGCTGAAGGGCGGCAATCACGTTTTTGGGGAGTGTTGCTGGTGGCACGACTATTCGCTTCGTCCTCTACTTCCTGAAGGATCGCTGGTGATCGGCACGGTTTCTCATCTGCATTGCATTGAGCGGGATGACTACATCGACAGGCACTGTGTCTTCGAGTGCATCCTGCTCTGCCGCCGGGTATGTTCCTCGAACGAACCTTCTAAGGTCTTGGCTGTCAATCCTTAGTTTGAGTATTATCTATATGCTTGTCACGTTTAAGACACACAAGCACATACATGATGTCACCAACTTATTCATATTGTTTAATGTCTTTTTCTGTATTAAATTGCTACTAAGATTGCCTAATATTCTAACAGAGATAGTGGAATATTGCTTAGCTCTCTTCAACAAACATATTGTCCAGAGTAAAATGGGAAATTGAAGGACCACGAGCCGTTTTATTTTTCCAGAGAGTTCCTGCAGTTGGTTTGGCAACGTAACATCAGCTTACCTGAATTTAAATAGAACATACCACAACTAATAAGAGTTATTAAGTGGAGAGGAATCTGACTAGGTCAATAAGGGCAGCTAGCTTAGCACTGTCAGTGGCATGAAAAAAGAGCAGTACATACGGGGTCAAACAAACTGATGGAGGCAAGATCAGGACAAGCAAAATATGCTGGGCAGGCTGCAATCCCCATGTATATATTTGATTTGATTTGGGTTTGTCTCTACATCGTACACACACTATCATTCTTGGCAAATAGAGGGAGGAGCGATCGAGGAGCCAAGGCCCAAGAGCTAGCTTTCCTTTGCTCGATTCGATCGCCTTCGCCTGTTGCGCAGCTGGGTCGCCGGTCCGTCCACCGATGCCTCGGGCCTTCTCCTCCCCATCGCGCTCGCCGCCACGCCAACGCCATGCCCTCCCTCCGCCGCCGCGCCACCGCCGCACGCTCTCCTCCACGCTTGTCGAGGAGAGCGTTGCTGCCGCCGCTGCGCTCGTCAAAAAGTGGCACCCCGACGTATCATGCTCCCTCTTCCTCCACGACGCCATCGGTCAAGCGGAGGAGGCCCGGGGCTTCCTGCGCGCCGCCGCCGAACTCCACCGAGCCATGCTCTTCTTCGCCGCCGACACCACCAACCCCTGCTCCCAGAGCGGCCACGGCCTCGTCCAGGCGCAGGCGCTGCTCCAGACCGCTATGCGCAGGCTCCAACTCGAGCTCCAGTTCCTGCTCGACAAGCACGACGAAAGCCAACAACAAGCGGCCGGCGGATCCGCTGCCGGTGCCAGCAGTATACGCGCGGTGGCTAAGACCATGATGGCCGCCGGCTACGGCAAGGAGTGCATTTCCACCTTCAAGTCCCACCGTCGCACGGCTCTGGCCACCAAGCTGCAGCGTCTGCTCGGCTTCTCACCTCCAACTGCTAGTGGTAGCGGCAGTAACTCGTTGTCGTCGTCGTCGTCGTCGTCGCTCTTCTACAAGCTCACCTGGGAGCAGATCGACGGCAACATCATACCGTCGTGGATCGCCACCGCCACCGTCGCCTTCAGTTCCCTCTTCACCGGGGAGAAAGACCTCTGCGACACGGTCTTTGCCCGCGACGCGGCTGTTCGTGAGGCTGTGTTCGCGGCCATCGCCAGCGACCAGGCCACGAGCCTCCTCGGCGTCGCGGAGGCCGCGGTGGCAAGAGCAAGGCGCGCCCCGGAGCGCCTGTTCCGGGTGCTCGACGTCCATGACGCGCTCACCGAGGTGCAGCCGGCGCTCTTGTCCGTTTTTGGGGACAAGTCCGAGGTCGCCACCAGGGCCGCCGTCGTGGTCACCAAGGTCGGCGAGGCTGCGCGTGGGACTCTGAGCAGCTTCGAGGCGGCAATCCAGAAGGAGCCGTCCAAGGCCACCACGGCCGGCGGCGCGGTGCACCCGCTGACCCGCTACGTGATGAACTACCTCGTCTTCCTCGCCGACTACCAGGAGGGCCTTGCTCTTATCTACGAGCAGCAAGCTGCTGATGCAGAAGGCGCAGACTACACCTCGTCAGTTTCTGGCAACGTTTCGCCTCCGTCGTCGTCGTCCTTTTACAGTTACAGCCCGATCCACCGGCTGGTGTCGGTTCTGCTGGGCAAGCTGGACGCCAAGGCCGGGTGCTACCGGGAGGTGGCGCTGAGCTACCTCTTCCTGGCGAACAACAGCAAGTACGTGGCCAACAAGGTGGCCGGCAGCGGCAGACTGCAGGGGGTCCTCGGGGAGGAGTGGGCGGAGGCGCAGGGCGCCAAGGCGCGGGCGCACGTGGATGTGTACGTGCGCGCGGCGTGGGGCAAGGTGATGGCCGCCGTCTCCTCCGTGCCGCAGGAGCCTGAGGTTGTGGAGGCGGCGGTGTTGGAAGCGGTGGGCGTGCAGGATCAGTGGGTGGCGGCGGACGAGGAGATGGGCGGGGCGTTGAGGGCGGCGGCGACAGCGGCGGTGGTGCCCAAGTACAGGATGTTCTACCGGCGGTACGGCGCTGCAGTGCGGCTGACGCCGGGCGACGTGGTCACCATGATCGCCGCACTCTTTGGCGGGACTATAGCGCCGGGAATAAGCACACGAAGTAATAGTACTACTCCTACTCCATGGCAGCAGAGGTGCACCGAGGATCCCAATTCAAACACAAACCCAAGGAGACCGCAGCAGCTGTTCGCCTGACAGAGAAATCATCAGCATGTACCTACATGAATAGATCTAGAGAATTCAATTGTATCATTCCTTTTCATTTTCCCCAATCACATGTTTGAGCAGCATTTGAAAGATTGGCAATAACATTAATTCAAGCTGATTAAGTGTTTCATTTTATCACATTGGACTACTTCTGCTATAGTACTAGGTGTCACCTGTAACATGAAAAGTTTTCTTTTGGTTAAGCAGAAGAGTTGTCCTCCAGAGATGATGCAGCTCAATGGTAATAATACAAAAAAAAAAGTTTTCCTTTGGTTAAGCAGAAGAGTTGTCCTCCAGACTCCAGAGATGATGGAGCTCAATGGTAATAATACCAAAAAAAAAGTGAATGGTCACTGGCTCGAACTTTGCTCTACTTTGTTTGAAAGGACATAGGGGATGACATGACGTGTAATGGATGATGAAATGAAAGACTCGGTGCCTGGAGACTGGAGGAGGGGAAGCTGGCCGGCCGGCCGGCCGGCAGTCTAGCTTTGGACCAGATTCTGCTTTGCTGTCGCTGGATCGCATTCATCGTCATAGATTGCTCAGACACACAGACCAGACAGCAGACAGAGCAATGCATGTCAGCTGGATCATACAAACTCTCTCCCATTATGCTCCAAAAAAAAGGACGACGCGCGACAATATACAAAATCAGCTTTCAGCAACCAACGCGAAGGCAAGCTATCTCCATCGTCCGTGCCCTGCCCTCTTCGCACACCTCTACTAATAACCTAGTACCAATATACTAATCCCAGTCCCATCGTGCAATGCAAGCACAAGTTGCTTACACCACATCCACATCGTCACCAAGACAAAAATTTGCAGTACTCTTGTATTTATTCATTGTTGATTGAAAACAATAGCCTTGCCTTGGCCGTCATCTATCATACAAGGCATCGACTAAACAGCCACACACCATCACACATATCAAAACATCACAAATGAAGGAACATCATACAATTGTTTTATCTTGTTTATCATTTTCATCGTTCAACTAGGAAGCTAATAAATTTGACAGCTCCGCATCCGTCAGCATCGAGGGAGCAACTTTCACCTGCTGTACAACAAAGCCGGCCGCCTCGCAGGCCTTGCGGAGATGCTCCACCTGCGAATCCCCATCTGGGCACAGCGCAACCACTGCGCCTCCGCTGCCAGTGAACTTGGATGATGCGCCCACGCTGCGTGCCACCTCCACCATCTTTATGTTCACTGAACCAAGTACATCATCCCCAAACATTTCCCTACAATCACGTAACCAATAACCACATATGACTCTGTCGTACCTTGCCATTCCATGCATGCGCTCAAGCAGACACATTAATCTTACCTTCGCAGATCAAAATTCTTATTCATAAGTCTCGCTAGCTCGGTATAATCCTTCTGCAGCAAAGCCTTGTGGCCATCAAATGCTAGCTGCGCTACTTCCTTCATACGTGATATTATAAACTCATCACCATCAAGCCATCTTTGTCTAACAGTGCTGTGGACCTACGTTTAAAAAAATTGATGGCTGTCAACTAGCAGAACTCAAACATCTCAATATTATTCTGTGGCATGTGACGAGATCAAAGAATGAATTGCAGTTTATAGATTTAATTCAGTAAGAACCTTGCCAGAGTCACTAGGGTTCTCTGCATAGATGAGGTATAGAGGAGGAAGCAGATTGACATCCAATGGCATGTATATGCCATGACCCAGCTTGTCCATATGCTCCTGGCTAAAATCCTGAGTAATACAAACTGAAACATTAACAAACAGAGTTCAAACTAGCTAGCAGTACTTATGTAACAACTAATACATGCTTGCATTAGTTCACACTAGCTAGAAGTATGTTTGCAACAAGCAGAGTTCACACTAGGTAGAAGTATGCTTGCAAGAACTATACTGCCAATAATGAATGCTCACGTACCATATAAACCAGTCCCCCATAAACCTGTGCCACTCTGTCCTGAAGTCCAGCAACAATCCCAAGCTCTTTCTCAGCGTTGAGAATTAGATTAGGTCTCATTTCAACTTTTATTAGATGTCTGACATCATAGAAGTCAAGAAGGCAGCTTAGAGCAGCACAAATAATCGCGCTCGAACCCGACAGCCCAGCCTACAGAACAAAAGAATCAAGACAATATGCATTTAATCTCCAACTCAACAGCATATCAAGAAAATACTTTTAGCAAGGACTAATCTACAGCTGCCAATATGTAATGCGAGTAAAAGAGGGAAACAAATGAAGTGGATCCCGACTAGTTACCTGCCGAGGAATATCAGTATCATATGATAAGGTGAAATTTTCAGCTTTTAAACTGATATTATTTTGAATACAGTGATTGTAGAAAACTTTACAGATAGCCATCAGCAGCCGGACTCCTCCATAATATCCTTCACTTTGCAGTCGACTCACCTAAACACAAAGGGGAAAAAATTAATACCAACATAAGCTATTTGTTAAAATAATGATAGCGTAGCGATAGTTGAATGCCTTGAACTTGGTGAAATGCCTTGATGTTTCAGCAAGATTGTTTGTCTCTGAACATATTTCTTCCTAGCCAAAACACAACCTGATTCAAGTGTTTTGCCCTTGTATTTGGACTAAGACTATATGGCTCATTTGTATTGAAAACAGTTCAAGAAGAATTTGCCTTGCGCCGAAATTTTCAGAAAGATCCTATTTATTGTATTGTAAACTCTGCTTCTTTTCTTCTTTGGCATACAAGGGGTGGGTGTCCCGAATTCATAACTCATATGGAAAATTAGATATATCAGTGTGCAACTTGTTCCTTCTTGGCTCATATGGATTCCACAGATCGAAAATGTGCACATAAGAGAGATGCACAAATACATTGTATGATTGGGTTTGCTCAACACAATTGCAGTGATGCATGATGGTCATCAGTGGGAGGGTTTCAGGCAGGATGACATGTCCATCTTGTTTGATTTGGTGAAAGAGGACAAAAGATGAGAATATATTCGTTAATTATGTTTTCTGCAATGGAGTGGAATCGAATAAAATCAAAACATATCGCGCGGTGCAAGGGATCCCATTTATTAACTCCATCCGTTCGTTCAGTAATATAAAGTGATTCTGAAAGAAGAAAAGATTCTTATCTTATCTTGAGAAAAGGAGGGGAACGTGGGGGTGGAAAAGAAGAGGAAGGCTTATTCTCGAGTTAGTGCATTGGCATGCCTAGTGCATTAGACGACTCGGGAGAACATGTAGCCAATAAAAAGCAGCATCCCCACCTTCATTGTTAAGCGAAAGGAACTCCTCCATAATATCCTTCACTTTGCAGTGATTGTAGAAAACTTTACAGATAGCCATCAGCAGCCGGACTCCTCCATAATATCCTTCACTTTGCAGTCGACTCACCTAAACACAAAGGGGAAAAAATTAATACCAACATAAGCTATTTGTTAAAATAATGATAGCGTAGCGATAGTTGAATGCCTTGAACTTGGTGAAATGCCTTGATGTTTCAGCAAGATTGTTTGTCTCTGAACATATTTCTTCCTTTTCGATTTATTGTTTAAATAATTGAATGGATTGGGGATCGGATAGCTAGGGAGTAGAGCAGTGCTTACGAGTTGAGGGAGAGAGGGGAAGGCGACGAGATCGTGGTGCGGGTGCGGCTGGATGAGCAGCTGGGGCGAAGGGCGGAGGCGGACGGTGGCGGAGAAGTCGGCGATGGTGAAGGACAGCGCCCTGCCGCCGTACACGTCGCTGGGGTTGCCGAGGAGCCCCACCCGCGCGTACGCCCGCCGCTCCAACCCCATCTCCGGTGCCGAGGAATTCTCTTCAGTCTTGTCTCCTCCAGTGTCCACAGACGAGAAGGAGCCACGCACGGAGGTTGCTTTGCTCATCAGGCCGGGCCGCCGGAGCTGGTCGGTGTTGGGCTGACACCATACAACTCGTGGTGGTGGTGGTGGCCTGGTGTTAGGTTGGGAAGCTGGGTGAAGTCGGGTCATTTGGTCGGCCCACGGACTAAAAAATAGATCCGGTTTCAACTCGAAATTTATTCTGGGTAAAAAAAATAATAAAAACAGTCTGCACCCACCGACATGAAGACCGGGTTAGGTCAGCTCAGATTTTCTTTCGAACCAGTTGGATCGAGGTTGAGTGACTCATGATCAGCACCCGGTCTGCTTGATCTACTTTTCACAACATTTCCGTATAACTATCAGCATAAGCTAAATTTTAGCATAATCTAGCCCAATATAATCTTGTATGGTCTAGATATTTAATGTCCTCAATCGTTCCCAAATCAAATAGGCATATTATTTTACTACTAGTATCTTATTATCTTTTAACCTAAACTTTTTTTTTTGAGATTACTCTCACAAGATCCTCCGTTTATGAATCTAAGAAAAAGATTATCTGTATTCGTATTTGTATATCTATTTATATTTGATCATTTTCATCTCTATAGTTGTTGAGTTTGGGACACCGCTTCGGTTCAGTGTCCACCGAAGCAGCACCTAAGCTAAAATTTACAAAATCAATAGAAATTTATTTATAGCTTCACCAAAGTTTATAGGTAGAATCTTTAAAAATTGAAGGCATTCTATGCTGCAGGTGAGAACACATTAATAAAAAACTTAAATAGCACATTTAATCCTATTTTTTTACTGTGATACGCGTATCTTTATTTCTTTGGGTTATCACATCGACAAATGTGAACACATTTAATCTTATTTTTAATATGAGAAGTATTTCTTTCTTTCTTTTACTTTACCACATCTACACATGTTTATCCTCTATTAACCTTATACATCTTGTACATGTCATCATATTTATTATTAAGCTTTATATAGACATAAATATAAGTGTAACAGAACCGGCCAAATTATAAGAGCACAAGTACGAAAACAAGCACCGAAGCGCTCAAATTTTCAAACTTGAGCCCATATAATCCCGGTAGTCAATCGAAATCACGAAGGATTTCAAACCAAACTGCTTACAATCAGGATCACATCATTCAACATACACATCGTACGTTACATTTCACAAGTAGTTCCGAAATAAGTTTACACCACGGAGTAGCAAATATTACAAACCGAGTTTGAAAGTAGCGGAAGCATAACACACACATTAGTTACTTAATTACTGCCAGTCTGGATGATCGACATCCCGCAAAAGCATGAGGAAAGTACATAAAGACGATCACGCCCTTGTGATCTAGTCATCATCACCCGCAGGGTGGAGACACGTCTTGCAGAATCCCTGATAAAGCATGTCATCTGCAACAAGAGGGAATAAACCCTGAGTACTGGAATGTACTCAGTTAGACTTACCCGTCATAAACCAGAAATAATATGACACCAAGGATTATGCAAGGCTTACACAAGAGGCTAGCTGACACCACATTTTGCATAAAGGCATAAGTAATTGAAATTCTTATAACCTGTACTAGCATTTATTTTTAGCATTTACCTGTCATCTATCTTAGCACCTGTACTAAACATGCACTTGATTAGCATCAAACAATTATTCATATTATTTCCATAGCAGGTATAAATTGTGGCAACATTGTATCATTCACTTAACCATCTGTTCAATTAATGAGATCTACGTTGCCGCTGCTCAAGTCAAGTGCTCACTAACCGGGAGCGACGGCGATTCGAATCGAATTTCTATCCAGCTGGAGGGGTATTTCTAACACTCACCGAGACGCGCCTGGCGAGGGCTGCTCAGGTCATCTTTCGTACAGTTCAGGAATCGCGGGTCCGAATGATGTCGCGACCCCAAGGGCGACACTTTGCCAGGTGATAGGGACTCTAATCCCCCTTGGTCTCACGCCAATGTCCCCAAGCACATCCTTTCTCTCCTCCAAGAAGCAACCTACCATTCGATTCCCGGCCTGAATCATACTACTCGACTTCGCGGTCGGAACGACTTATCCGGCCAACTAAGTGTTAGACTGCGTTCAACATGACTCAAGGACGTACAGCGAATCGGTCCTTAAACGACTCAGACGGGCATGGCTCCACACCCAAGACGTGAAGTGTCTTGCAGCTGTACCATCGAACTCCCGCCCGGTCTCAATTTCATTTTAAGCATGGTTCCATCACGATAGCCATAAGCCACTCGTGACCCAATCCTATCTCTCGCGGATGACCGGAAATCACCCGACTTCTACCGTACTAAGCAGGGCTAAGCATTGACACGTGCCTAAACCTAACATAGGATTTGAGTACAATATCTGGACAAGGGCAGGTATAATGCAACAATTGTTTTCATACAACTCCTACTACTTAATGCAGTAAACAATTAAAAGTACTCAAGATATATTTATAAAACAATGGGTTCAGCATGCACCGGGGCTTGCCTTTGAGAAAAGTGGAAGGTCTGTGGTCCGGGCACTCGGGTAGATCTTCAGCGGCGTCTCCTTCGCCGATTGGTTCTGTCGGTTTCTCCGGTTGACTCTGCACCTCCTCTGGTATCGCTTGTTCGAATTCGAGGAGTGTCACCCCCTCCGGTACACCTATTGCATGAGTGCATAATAAATCCCATGAATGCATAGTGAAAGATGCAGTATGCTCGGAATGGATGCATTACAACAATTTTAAAGCTCTATTCAAATCACTTCAAAAGAGTAGGTGCAAATTTCCTCTCCGGTAGAGAAGTACTCACCTAATCTACTTAACCTAAGATAAAGCTGCTCTTCCTCAGTTAAGGCCCTAACACCTAACAATTACAAAAGTAGCATTTCTTAGGATACCACACCACAACAATCAATAAAATACCACAGTAAAGCATTCTGGACAGCAACTACTTGTTTTTATCGTAACTGGAGATTTCAAATTCCAAAAGGTATGATCTAAGACAATCTGGAAAGCTTAAGAAATGCTCTACAATTCATTTTCAGACCTCAACCCCAAACTCCTAAGTTTTCCATGTCAATTTTCACAAGTTCCAGAATCTGTCCTCTCAAAACAGAGAGTAGCAGATTCTGAACTGCCACTTTAAACAATAGTAACTCTCAAACCACTAAGCCAAATGCTCCCAAATTTTGACACAAGCTAGTTTATCAAGTTTACTCCAACTTTGGTATTTACAAGTTTTCCAGCAACCATTTTTATCAAAGGCCAAACTTAGACATACTACCAGCTGTCCAGAAAACCTAAAATTACAAAGGTTAAATATTTATTGATGTGGCCAAAGCCCCCTAAAAACAAACTAACATTACCAAAAGTTCACATGAGGTACAAAAACACCAGAAAGTAGGGTGTGACTACCTAGAACATTTATTTATACTCATTTCTTATTTTACTTAATTAATTAGGTGGAATTTTAAACATATATGTAATATGCTCCTAAAATTCTACAAACATTACAGGGGGCTCTCTGACCCAAAAAGAGACCACTGTAAAAATTTGAACAAATTTTATTCACAGAAACTCCCTATATAAAATTCACAAGTCCAAAAGGCTGATTTTTGCATAATTAATACATCATATTGAAAAGTATCAAACAACAGATTTCATATTTTTCTTAGATACTCTAGGGTACCAAGACATTCTCCAAAAAGTTACAAGAACATTGTACATGTAGAAAAATTACTAAAAATCATTCAATTATTTCCTAGAATAACAAGATAGCCTTATATCTTAAAATTTACTTAAACACTGATGCCCAAATTTTTACCAGAGCTAGGGCAAGTATAGAGTAACCTACCCACCAAATTTCATGATTTATGAAACACTACAACTCAAGTTATAAATTTAACAAATTTGCATGCATTCCAAAACACATTTAAAGGATCTATTAAATTCTCACAGAATTTAAACATCTCACACCAGATTTATATTTTTCTAAAATACTACTCATCATGTAGATCCTAACAAAATTTATCTCATAATTTTTGGGTCAGTAAAACCCTAGATCTATATTTTTCAAACCTCTACAATAATCTGTGACAAAATGATAAAATGAAATATATTTCAAATGAATTGGGCCGGCCCGGGAAAGCGCGGCCCACCACACGCGCGCGCGCGGCCCGCTCAGCATCCCGCCCGCACGCGGTACTGACATGCGGGCCCCCGCGGTCAGCGACCGGGAGCAGGGGGAACGGCGACCCGCGAGCTCCGACGAGCTCCAGCTCGCCGGAGAGAAGCCCGCTCGGCCAATCAAGCACAGTCTCGCGCTCTCCGTCACACGGTGCATCGATTTGTGCCAGCAGAAGGGATTGGGATGGGGCGGAAGGGACTCGCCACCGCGAGCGGCGGCCGGTGAGGTTCGGTGGCGGTGTACCGTCGCCGGTGAGGGCGCACGGTCCCGGCTAAGCTCGGTACGAGCTACACTACGCCCGGGCGAATCTATTGAGGTAGAAAGGAGGTTTGGAAGAGGTCCTCACTACCCTGGCCACGGAGCGCCGTGACGCGGTGCGGTGAGCGCAACGACGGTGGTCGTCGTGTTCCGCTCCGGCGAGGTCGCATCCCACGGTAAGGTCATGTCTAGAGCTAGAGGAAGGCCTACACTATTCCGAACGCTGACCACAGAGAGAGGAGGGTGAAAGAGGACGTCGGCGGTGAGCTCGCAATGGCGGCGGCCATGGCGGAGCTCCGCACCGCCGAGGTTTGGTTGGGCGATTCGCCCTCTACCTTGACCCAACTGCTGACCCAATGTGCGGAGGTTGTAGAGTATGGGCAGGCGGTGCTGTTCGTGAGCTCTCGGGTGTGGTGGCGCGGTGGTTGGCGCAACCGAAGGTGGCGGAGCTGGCTGTGGGGGCGGAGGACGCTCGGTCGCCTTCCCGGTGAGCTGGGGAAGGAGGGCGATGGAAATGGAGGGGGAAGCGGGTCGTCCAGGTCTTCACGATGAGCTAGCAGGCGACGTGGGGCGTCGGCAGAACACGCGCGCCACGCGGCCACCGGGCTCTGCCCGAGCGCCACGACGCGGTCGGCCGTCCGACTGAATGGCTACGCCGTTGACTGAATGGAGGCCATCATCGTTCGACTGACAGCGCGATTTCAACGGTGATTATCTCCGAAAATAGCTCGAGTTAGTCGAAGGTGATTACAGCAAAATTGTAGAGCTTCGTGAGGGCTACAACTTTGCTAATTGGCTCAAGAACAAAGTCGGCTTGGATTTGAAACTACATAGCCCCAAAGTGGTGCCCTTTTAAACTGAAACGTAGTTTCAGTCATTAAACCGACTGAAACCCTATTTTCTTGACACTATATCTCCTAAACCATTTAGAACTAGGTGACGGTGATGTTGGCAATGTTGTAGAGCTACATGAGGACTACAAGTTTGTCAATATGAGTGAAAGCTGGTTTGGCCTGGTTTGCAAACTACAAGCTCCTAAAGTAGGCATCAGTAAAACTAGAGGGTCAGATTTCAGACTTAGAAAAATTCTAAGTATTGAGGTCACTCCTCTAGCTGACTTGTGGGTCACTTTTGAGCATGTTATGGTCAATTTCATGAGATGGTCATATTGAGACTTTTGTTCCCCATAAATTTCTTTACAACTTTGCTTAAGGGTGCTCTTCCATGCAAGGTCTCTAAGTTAGACTTTTTAATTGGTCAAACTAGAACCTTCTAGAGTCAAATGGTGGTCAAACCTTTCTTGGAGGGTATTTTTGAAATTTTTGATCAACATGAACCTTGCTCCAAATGTTACCCTAAGTATAATTAAGGTGTTGTAGGCCATGATTGGCTACTTTACCTTTTTGTTACACCAACTTATGAAATATTCATGATATAAACCCAACAAACCCTAAACAATCACATGAGTTGCATTACATAAAATAGTAAACATGGATTATGCATGCTTATGCTTATGCAAATGTAATGCAATTAAGGACTAAACACTTGAGGTGTTACACTAAGTATCCTCCATAGTTTTAATTTTCTATTTTAATCTTTTTTTAAACTTGCAAATATGTTTTCGGTTGAATTTCCATTGTTACCAGTAGTGGCCATTTGCAAATGTAATGCACCCAACTTTGGATGTTTCTCCTATAGCATTTTGTATGCAGGCTTTCATTTTTTCCATTTTTTCTTAACTTGACCTTCATTAAAAATTGGTCAACCGATGGTAATGCGAAAAAAATAAATAAGCTGCTTTCCTAGTGTCTAGTACATCCTCTATGTTAATGAAGTATAGCAAATTGTGTGTACCTAGAAACAATGTTGTTCTGTTGGTTTCATCAGTCATTTTAAATGTGAGAAATTGTGTTATATATTTATATTCTATTATTAGTGATGGTATTGGATAACCAATGTATCATACCTATTGAGAGTTTTACTTTCTCATGACAAGCATGCCACTATTATCGTGTCTCAAAATTTCAATAGGAAAATGATCGGTTGAAATCTCATCGAAAAATGGAACTTAAAATACCACGGCCTATGCTATGGGATCTGATGCACAACCATGTTCTAATAGAATGACCATTGATTGATTTCATTAGTCGATATGGTGAATAAAAATAAAATACATCCATTTTCAAATCAAATTAGCCCTTCACACTTTGTCACCATTTATTTTATATAGTTGCATTAGTTAATATTGTCCCACTATGGTAGCCGAACATAATACTTGTCACATTATAATGTACTTTTGATTTTGAGAGAAACTTATAACGAACTATACTAGTGAAAACGTTATTGTAACATGAAAGACAATGGACAAAGAATTTAAAATTCCTAATTCTCATGTAAAAAGATCAAACTTGTAGAGCAAGTTTCCCATTTTGTTTTCATTGTGTCATGTCATTTTTAACTATGAGAATTATTTATATTAGTTATTACAACATTATTTGTATGCCCATTTTCATAGTTAGCAATATTCTTCATACAATAATCTTGGTGACAGAACATGGGAGGTGGAAAGGACAATCATCATGCTGACAAAGGATGCTATCCCCCTATTGGCTATCCTCCAGTACATTCAACTGGATCATATGCAGCTGCACCTCCAGTTGCATATCCATATCCCTATGCACATGGATCTATATGTCCACCACCATTAGGATCATATCCATATCCTTCACCTATGTACTCTTCGCACACTATGTACCCACCATCTGGATATCCATCATACACTCAAAGTGTTTACCCATCAATGGGTGGCTATCCTGGTGCTAGTTTATATGCTACTCAACATCATGGTACGTGTGCCTTTATCATTTTTTTCTTCCTATGCACCTCATCATGAGAGTGAGATCAAATTAAGAGGGATAACTAATCACATGGCCAAGTGCGTCAATTCCTGGTATTTACATTGGTGTTTTACATATTAACATTGTTAGATTAATGGTTTTAAGTATTATACTATATAAGCCTAGTTCATGCGCATTCACTTTTGTTTAACTATAGTGTGACATGTGCATATATAACTTGATACCACAATGTTGCATGTTCTCAGGTCATGGATCTAACATGGGGGCAACACTCGTTGGTGGAGCAGCAGCCGCCGCTGTCGCTGCCTATGGTGTACATAACTTAACCCATGGGCATCACCCTTATGGTCACCATTTAGGGCATTTTGGCAAGTTTAAGCGTCATCATCATGGACACTATGGAAAGTTCAAACATGGAAAATTTGGGAAGCACATTGGGTTAGGAGGAAAACATGGCCTTCTAGGGTGGAAGCATCACCATCATGGGTTCTTTGGAGGAAAATACAAGAGGTGGAAGTAGTCAAATTATAGGCAACGGTATGCAATTGGATCGTGCAAGTATGATAACTAACATATTAATGGGTTGGTTCATATTAATGTTATACGCACATATATTGCTTTTATAAATTACTTGTTATATGTGTCATTATCAATCTACAATAAGAATACATACTTTATTGATGGCTTATGCTGGGAAGAATTGCTACAATTTCTATGAACTGTTTAATGCTTAAATGTGTGAGCAATACCTTTTTGCCTACGTCATTACTTGATAATATTTCCTCACATAAATACATTTTCAACACATAATTAAGTTGATACCTCCCTCCTATTTTTGTTCAAAATATGTAAAGTAAATTTCAACACATAATTCAATACCTCCCTCCTATATTTGTTCTAGTATGTAGCACCCTTGCTTGTTAGTAGCTTGCTAGTAGTGGAGTTGTTGGCCTATGGAACCAATGTTGGTGTTGTTGTGGTGAGTTAGAACCACCTTAGAATCAAACTTTAGGAGGATGAGGCTATCTGTCGCGGGGTCAAAACCGTGGCAAGCATTGTTGTTTGTTGGGTGTCACTGAGTGTGGGTCTCCGGTGGCTCGAGTGGACTCAAGAACACAGAGAACACACACAGAGGACACAACGATTTATCCTGGTTTGGGCTATCGGGGCCCTACATCCAGCACTAGATGTTCCTTGTATTCGAGAGCACCCAAATCGAGGGGTTACAGTAAGAGGGTGTAAGAGATTTGGAAGGGGATCACTTGGTGCTATCCTAGGCTCGTTAGCGGTGAGGTTTCTTCCCCGTTGGAGAGGAAGAAGACAGTGGTAGGGAGGAACTCTTGGTACTCCTCTCTAGGTGGCTCTACTCTCGGTGCAGAGCTCGGAGTTGTCTAGAGGACTTTGTTCGATTGGTCTATTTTGTTCTATTTGACCTCCCCCTCTATAGGATCTGACCTCCACTTATATTTCGAGTTAGATTAGGTACATGGCGGTTTGGGGGTTTAGCCTATGGTCTACATATGCTAGAGTCCAGGAGGGTGATGCAGTGGCGTGGATGGACCTTGGCATTGTCATGGAGTCGGAGAAGCCTTAGGCATCATCCTGCTGCTCTGCTCTGACCGCCAGGGGTTGTCGGCTTGGACTAGCCTCCACTAGGTGCGCCTTCTAGAGGCTTCCTTGGTGGCGAAGGTGTCCAGCTTAAGGGGCTGACGAGCAGGCCTAGGAGCCCCCGAGCCCCTAAAGCCGACGGAGGGATTTGTCCCTTTGTCATTCCCCGTGCGTGACTTTGTTGGAAGAGTGGAACCTCAGGGTTAGCCTATTTACACAAAGAGGACTGGGGATGGAGGTGTAATAGAGGTGTTATGCATATTATAAGGTTGAGATGACTGACTAGAGGGGGAATAGTCATTTATAAATCTAATTGTGTTGGCTAGCCAAAACAAATGCGGAATGAAACTAATCATCCATAGCCACGACTACACCCCTTTATCTATTAATTTGATCAAGAACCTTATAAAAGGTCCTACACAAGGCAAACTAAGGTGACGAGCTACTGAGAGCTCAGCTAATCAATTCTAGTTAGTAAGGTCACACAAACCTATGCACTAGTCAAGCAAAGCACAAGGGAGATCATACACATACTAGCTAGCAAGCAAGCACAAAGCACAAGCTACACTAGCACTACTCAACTAGCTAGACTACACAAGCACAACTAGAGAGCAAAGCTACTTAGCTACACAAGCCAACTAGCAAAAGAGCAACTACACCAGCACAAGTATATGAATAAGTAAATACAAGCTAGTGTTAGGAAATTGCAAATCGACTAGAACATAAAGTTGGCATGATGATTTTATCCTGAGGTATGGTGGTTTGCTAACCACTTAATCCCCATTGAGGCAAGATCCAAGGTTGCCACTGGTCTTCTTGCTAGGTATGGAGCCTGCATGCCTGCAATCACCCCTTGAGGTGAGCTCCAACATGAGCACAAGCATTTGACCTGACTAGACCACTTGTCACCATTCACACCTCGCTTCTGCTAGAGTTGCTTTTTGCCATCTCCGGTAGAGACTGTAACACCCAAAATTTTGCATTTTTTAAAAATAGGTGAAATTGATTTATTTAGGTATATGTGTGAGCATTTAACTTAGGGAAATAATAATTTTTATGAATTGAAAATCAAATATAAGGATAGACACATGTTTATGCACTTATGCTGCTGCATATTTTTTTATGTGATGATTGGTTTTGTTCAAATTTGAAAAGGAATTCAAAATCTCTTGAAAATGGATTTCAAAATAGCTTTGTAAACAAAAAGGGGAAATTTTCTTTGACCTCCCTTCTCTTTCTCGGCCTGGCCCAGTTGGCCTGCTCCCCTCACCCTTCCCGCAAGCGCCGCCATCTTGGGCCGGCCTAGCGGCGCAGCAAAGCCGTAGCCCAGCATGCAGCCGAAGCCGTGGCCCAGCGCGGGCGCACGCTCTCTCTCTCTCTTGCTCTGGCTCGCTGACACCTGGGCTCCACTCCCCCTGCTGTGGACACACGGGCCCCGCAACTACAGGGTCACCCCCAACCTTCCGCCGAAGACAGGAGGGTTTTCCCGTCCTCATCCCGACGACGCCGCCCTTATCCCATTGCCTGCGCCAAGCCTCTCGGCGACGTGGACAATCCGCACGTGAACGCCGACACAAGAACCCCGCGCCCAATCCCGACGTAAATGGAGGAATTCCATCCTCATCCCGTCGCCGCACAAGAACCCCGCGCCCGCTCCCGTTCTCTCCGCAATTTGGCCTGATTTCCACGCCAAACCATGCTATAAAGCTCCCCGCACCCTCCTGAAAGGTCTTGATGGCTAGAGGGGGGGTGAATAGCCTTTTAAAAATTTCTACAAAGACAAGCTAAACAAGTTTATCAATATAACAAATAGCGAGATGCGTGTTTTGCTTAGCCTATGGGGTGTTTGCAAGCCACCTATCCAAATCACAATTCTAGTATATTAGCACTCAACCGCACAAGTCAAACCGACAAGGAAACTACAACTAGCAAGCTACACAAAAGAGCTACTCTAGCAAAGTAACTAAGAAATTAATACAAGAGAGAGTTAGAAGGGTATCACCGAGGGGCGAAGTATTGAGCCAACCAAACAATATGATCAAGAAATGAATTCCACAATATACAACCACCGGGATCGATCAATCACAATAAGAATGATGACACAAAGATTTATCCCGAGGTTCACGTGCTTGCCGGCACACTAGTCCCCGTTGTGTCCCTCTTCACCACGTGGTTCGGTGGCTAATCGGTCTCACACCGAGCCTCTCAAAAGGTGCCACAAGAACCTACCAAATGGCAAAAGGTTGCAATGACACGAGCAATTTACTAATGTTGCCTTTGGCGCTTCACCGAGGTAGGCACAAACCCCTCACAATCACCGGAGGTGGCCAAGAACAATCACCAACTCTTGCCAACGCCTTCAAGCTGCTCCAAGCCGTCTAGGTGGCGGCAACCACCAAGAGAAACAAGAATCCCGCAGCAAATCAACCACCAAGTGCCAACTAGATGCAATCTCACAATGCAAATGCACTTGGATCACTCAATCTCACTTCGAATATGCAAACAAGCAAGAGAGATGAGTGGGAGGGGAGTTGCTTAGCTCAAAGTGCTCACAAGTATGTCAAATGTCCAAGAGAGGGAGCCTTGAGCCGGCCAACGAGTATTTATAGACGTACCCCTTCGAATATAGCTGTTAGGAACTTGAAACAGCCGAAGTCGCGCTGACCGGACGCGCTGGTCGCGCGGACCGGACACGCCGATCGCGCAATGGTTCTTTTTCGAAACACCGACCGGACGCGCTGGTCGCAACGACCGGACGCGCTGGTCACGACCGGACGCGCCGGTCCCGTAACGGACCGGACGCGCTGGTCAACCCAGAGCAGTGCACCACGAAACAGCGACCGGACACGCTGGAGAACTGACCGGACGCCACAGTGCCCGCGTCCGGTTGGAGTCCAGTAAGCTCCCTGAACGACCGGACGCGTCCGGTCGACTGTGACCGGACGCGCTGCGCGTCCGATCAAAATGCTGAGACACGCGCAAACGCTGAACGCTGACCGGACGCGTCCGGTCAAACAGTGACCGCGTCCGGTCCAGCGTCCGGTCACCACTGTGACCTCCGTTCGCTTTCCGTTCGATTTCCGACTTCCGGCGTAGTAGAAAATAGGCGTTTCAATTCCTCGAAAACGCCTGAATCCCGCCTCGCAAGCTCGGCGGGAGGGAGAGAGGACCCCAAACCCTCTCTACCGCTCAAACTTCACTGCCTTCGCAAACGTGCTAATATCACCAAGTGATCATCACCAACATAGGACTTTCAATCTCCCCTTAGTTGGTAATTGGTGACAAACCTTTCACAAAGATATTATGATAAAAATTTTGATTGAACCCATGTCACATTGTCCAAGTATATTACCATGTGTAAGAATTATGGACATGTGATCATGAATTCAAATTGATAGCAATGGCTCCCCCTACATGTATGCTATATGTTTGGATATAGGAAGCATACATGTTAGATAGGAAAGATTAGGAGCATTGACTACCAATAGGTGCTAAGTGTTTTAGATTATAGACCTTTGAAGCGTGATACCATCGGAGTAGCGATAAACACCATCTTAGCACCTTGTGTAATTAGATGCCACTTGGAAAAGCACAAACATAACTAGAAACCTCGTGAGATCAACATTATAAGCAAGGTTCTAGTACCACTTTGAAAAACATGAAGCAAGAAAAATCTAACTACTTCCTATTCATGCTAGTGCCTCAATACACCATTCAATTGTATACTAGCAAGTCACCACACAAGCAAAGTATCAGAGAAAAAGAAATGCATAACTATGCATCATACATATGAAGTGCACATGAAAATGCAACATTCATGTTTAAGAGCTTGCTCCCCCTACTTGTGTGCTCGAAATTTTAGTTGATCCCCTTCTTTTATCAATTCTCCCTTTAGGTTTTCTCCCCTTTAGAATCTATCTTTGTGAACAACATTTTCTCCCCCTTTGGCACCAATGACCACAAGGGACCAATTTTAGATAGATTATCATGTTGAATTATGGGGTGAGGATCAAGTTTGTGATTCAACCTAGATCGCTTGCATAAATAAAATGCTTCAGTTTGATCCAAGGGCAAGCTTCTTCACACCTCACTAGAAGGGTTATCATGCACCATGTTGAAGCAAATACTTAAACAAGTTATCTAGATCAAACACTTAGGATCACAAGCTCGCAAACAAGTTATATGCTACCACTAGATCATACAAGTCATGGAAACAATAGTGGCACCATATAAACTTCAAATTCATTTTATTTTCATGAATGAGCCTAGAACAAGTAAATTATGACTAGATGCACTAAGCAAGTCCTTAGCATAGAATGTATGACATGTCAACCAATTGTACCTTGGGGCTCGAAGGAGAGGCATGTCATAACATTGGGGTGCATCAACTCATGTTGGAGAAGTCAAGTATTGTCAACTCATTCTTTAGCTTGTGAAATCTCTTCTCATCAAGTGGCTTGGTGAATAGATTGGCTAGTTGATCTTCGGTGCCCACACTCTCAATAGCAATGCCACCCTTTTGTTGATGATCTCTAATAAAATGATGACGAACATCAATATGCTTTGTTCTTTGATGTTGAACCAGATTGTTGGTTAGCTTCACAGCACTTTCATTGTCACATAGCAATGGCACATTCTTAAAGTTGATTCCAAAATCCTTCAATGTTGCCTTCATCCACAAGATTTGTGCACAACAACTACCCGCGGCGATGTATTCGGCTTCGGCGGTAGATAGTGCAATACTATTTTGCTTCTTGGATGACCATGAGACAAGTGATCTTCCCAACAATTGACAAGTCCCGGAAGTGCTCTTTCTCTCCACTTTGTCACCGGCATAGTCGAAATCCGAGTATCCAACTAGCTCAAAGCTTGCACCTTTAGGATACCATAATCCAACATCTTGTGTATGCTTTAAGTACCTCAATATTCTCTTTGTTGCCTTCAAATGACTTTCTCTTGGTGAGGCTTGAAATCTTGCACACATGCATACACTAAACATCACATCGGGTCTTGATGCCGTCACATAGAGTAGGCTACCAATCATTGATCTATATAGCTTTTGATCCACCATGTTGCCACTCTTGTCACTATCCAAACTTCCACTAGTGCCCATTGGGGTTGTAATGCCCTTTGCATCTTCCATGCCAAACTTCTTGAGCATATCTTTGATATATTTGGTTTGGCTCACAAATGTTCCTTCCTTCATTTGTTTGATTTGAAGTCCAAGAAAGAAACTAAGTTCACCAATCATTGACATTTCAAATTCCTTTGCCATCATTTTCCCAAACTCATCACAATACTCTTGATTGGTTGAACCGAAGATGATATCATCAACATATATTTGCAACACAAACAAGTCTTTCCCAATCTTCTTGGTAAAGAGAGTAGTATCCACTTTGCCCATGACAAATCCTTTGGATAGCAAGAAGTCCCTCAATCTTTCATACCATGCTCTAGGTGCTTGCTTCAATCCATACAAAGCTTTCCTTAACTTATATACATGGTTGTTGACGGTCCTTAAGTATCAATTATAACTATCAAATAAATAGAGAAAAGGATCCAAATGAAACCAACACCTAGACTTAGGGTTTTATCTGACAGAATTCCATGAGTTTTGCTGTTTATCTATTTCTGCAGGGGGTTATCAGGAAATACGGAAGAAAGGCTCACATGTCGGATTAATGACGGGATATTAACCGAACACGTAATTATCTTACATCTAGAAGAGTCCAGAAGCCACGAGAACGAACGGGAGGCGTAACAGAGCCGGACACAGGGCGCCCGCCCTGGCCCCGTAGCCAATCAGGCTCCGCCTCGAGGATTATGTTCCACCGACCTAGAGGATCAAGGAAAACCGCACGATCAATGTCGGTTTGATCCAACGGCCCAGATTCATCCGAAAGGGCTATATAAGCAAGGCCCCTGACCCTGGAGGGGAGGCCCTCGTCTCATACTTCAAACCCTAATTCAGGAGGAGAGCCTCTGATCAAGCCCTAGAGCCACCACATCAACTAGATCTCTAGTTAGCATAGCTACATAGGATTAGAACTAGAAGGAATCAATCTTCGATTGGTTCCCGGATCTGTCAAGAGGATTCTTGGTAATTCCTCTATTGTTCTTCAATTGTTCATCTTTGTTCTTCAATATTATGAATATGACTTTGTTCTATTTCAATATATTGGTTATGACTTTGCTCTACTTGATTATATTTGCAATTATATTGTTCTTAGTTTATCATAGTTATATGCTTGGCTTAGTTAGATTGGAATTATATACATGCCTAGGATCGTATAGCGTTTATCCATGTGTACAGTGGGTGAATGATAATTATTGTGTAGACGTGGTGTCTATACCGTATTTATCTGCGATTGCACCCTATATGCCGGATTGTGGGGTAGTTCGCGATAGTGACAGCTTCGTTGATTCTTATATAGTCCCCCTCTCGTGTATAGGGCAGGCAGAGCAACACTATTACAGGGGAGTGATTGCTATGTTCTTCATCTTCCTTGCTAATATTCACTATGCATGGATATAGTCTTTTCTCACCATGATTGCCAAGTATAATTGCACTAACTATGATATGCTAGACTTTATAGTTAATAATAACTTAGGGAATATCTTTGTAGTTCATCCTAATTCCATGCTAATGACTTGCTAGAATATCTGTTGAGGTGCTTATCATTATTATATGTGGCTAGCTGATCAGATTAATTATCTTTGTCACCATTATCACTTTACCTTTACTTAATGTGACATTTATACCTGTATAAAGAGATTGATAAATACTCTCGGTTATACATGCAATGATGTGTACTCAGTTCCATATTCTCATTCCATTATCAACCATGATACTTAGAAATCCCTTCCCAGTGGTAAAAATATAAATAACGATACCTGGAATACTTTCCGGTTAAAATGCTACATCAGTATTAATCTGTGCGCTTGCAGATCCCTTTTATTATTTATCTTGATGAGCAAATGCATATTTCAATACCGCGTCTCTCATGTCATGCTGGGGATGACAACTTGGCTTAAGTGGCATGAGGGATAGGTTTGGCATTTTTGGCGCCGTTATCAGAATTAGAAAACTAAGTCTACTTTTGGTAGTGACGTTAAGAATGCCCAACAAGCATTTTTGGCGCCGTTGCCGGGGAAGGTTGATTACTAAGTAGGAATGAATACGGAACTTTGAGTCATCATTTGCATCACTAATCTGATCGAGCTTATCAATTCTCTTATACAGTTTTACCCCTGTATTTTCCATTTTGATTATTTATTGCAGGGTGATGCATGAATAGAAGACATCTTCCAGACAACTTTGTTGACGATCCCGAAGCCTTATTCAGAAGAACAAGAGCCAAGCTCAAGAAGACATCGGCAACACTTCAGCACAAAGCTTCATCCAAATCCGAAGACCGCCGAAGTTTCATCCGGAATTTGTCGACTGAATTCGAAGCCATGGCGAACAAGTCGATCCGCGAGTTCTCAGCTCCCACTACGGACAACATCCGCACTGGACCTGTTGGGGAGATCGACCGCAACTTCGAGCTCAAGCCTGGGCTCATCAACATGGTGCAAGCTAACCAGTTCTGTGGGAAGCCACATGAAGACGCTAGTGCTCATCTTCAACACTTCCTGGAGATCTGCAGCACTTTCACCATGGCTGAAGTCCCCAGAGACGCCATACTACTTCGCCTTTTCCCATTCTCACTGTTGGGGAGAGCGAAGCAGTGGTTCTACGCTACAAAGGAGAAGAACACTACGTGGGCACTCTACTCCACGAACTTTCTGGCCAAATTCTTTCCCATGGGCAAGACCAATGCTCTCCGTGGGAAGATTACAAGTTTTCAGCAACAACATGATGAATCGTTCCAGAAGCATGGGAGCGTTTCCAAGACTACATCCTAGAATGTCCCCATCATGGAATGGAAAGCTGGCTACTGATGCAGACATTTTATCATGGGCTCATTAACAGTGCCCGTGAAACCATGGATGCTGCAGCTGGAGGAGCATTCCTATCACTCACCATACCTCAAGCCACAGCTCTTATGGAGAAGATGGCATCCAACCAAGGTTGGAATGAAGAAAGAACTCAGACATGCAAGAGAGGTGGAGGTATGCACCAGCTCAAGGAGGTAGACATGCTGTCTGCCAAGCTAGACCTACTCATGAAGAAGCTCGATGATCGAGCTGGAGAAAAGAAAGAAGTCATGCACGTCTACGACTCCCACATGACTTGTGAGGAGTGTGGAGGTACTGGACACTCGGGCAATCACTGTCCTGAGTTGCTGGAGGACGTGAACTACATCAACAATAACAACAACTACTACAACCGTCCTCAGCAGAATCAAGGTTGGAATCAACAGAGGCCTAACTACTTAGATAATTACCAAGGTAACAATTCTTTCAATAATAATAATAATTATCCACCTTTGAGAGAGCTAGTATCCAACCAAGGAAAGCTAATGGATAACCTGTCTAAGAAATTAGCATCTAATGATAAAATACTAGAAAATATAAATAATAGAATGGATAATTTCTCTACTGCCATCAAGAACCAGATTAGCTTTAATAAAATGATTGAATCTCAGTTGAATCAAATAGCTGCTGTTGTTCCTGCTACTAACCCCGTTATACCATCACAACCGGAAGGACTAGAATCTGCAAATCTTGTAGACATGTTTGATGCAGGAGATTACTGGAGTAACCCTATCGTGGAAGTAAGTACTGACCGTCTGCCGGTCAAGAGAGGCGATCCAGGACGCCCCGTCATCCCGATCTCCATCGGCATGCGAGACTTCCCAGAAGCACTCTGTGACTTTGGCTCCAGCGTCAACATCATGCCCAGGGTACTCTATGAAAAACTCTTTTCACAACCATTATTAGAAACAACCATGTGTTTGCAGCTTGCAGATAGGACACTGAGTTTCCCGAGAGGAATATTGAAGAACATCTGTGTCCGAGTGGGTTCCTCGTACGCTCCAGCAGACTTCGTAGTGATAGAGACCGGTTCTGATGAGAGGGCTCCCGTCATCCTAGGGAGACCATTCCTGAACACCGCGGGAGCTGTCATCTATGCTAGTGCTGCCAAGATCAGTTTCTACATCAAGGGGAGGAAGGAAACGTTTTCCTTCAAGAACAAGACCGCACAAATCCCAGAGCAACCCCAATATGAACCAAGGAAGAGGACCAACAGGAGGAACAAGAGCAAGAAGCAAGTATGGACCGAGACAGCTAAGATGGTCACTGCCGTGCACAAAGGTCAAGATCGCCAACTCAAGTCACCGTTCTTGCCTAAGAAGGACGACCCAGGTATGCCAAGCATTTATTGCTCCATTAATGGGTCCCACTTCTACAAGACACTTTGCGACACTGGGTCGGGCGTCAACATAATGGCCAAGGTCACCTATGAACTTCTGTTCGGAACCATGCCCTTAAACCCAACATGTATTCAGCTCCAGATGGCAGATCAGACATTCCGACAGGTCGAAGGTACAACAACTGACGTCCCTGTCAAGATAGACGATCACTTTGTCCATACAGACTTTTAGGTTATTGACATGGGAGAAGATGAATATGATCCACTCATCATCCTTGGAAGACCATTCCTTAGTACTGTCAAAGCAATCATTTACATTGGAACTGGAGAAGTCCACATGCACTTCCCCTCTGAGAAGGTACGTCTTTACTTTACTGACCCTAACTATGTATTTGAAGAATCCAAGCAGGTCAGGACAAGAAGAAGGCGGCGTAACCACAATCAGAAACAACAGGTCATCAAGGATGAATGGGCAGATTATGAAGGAGAAGTGGTAAGATCTGAAGACATACCACTCAACCAACACTGTCCTGAGGAGACCAAAGCACCGAGACAAGTATGGAAAGAAAAGACAGTTGCACATGAAGAAGAGGCGCTGCCGGAACCACCGACTACGCCATCCACCAAGTCCCAGGACAACTGAACGAATAAGAGTCCCGTTCGGAGGACTTAAAAACACCGAACGCCTTGCCAAGAGGTAATTTGGTAGCTATCCTTTCCTTTTTAATTATTTACTTTATCTTAAATAGTTTGCTTAGTTAATCATATTCATACTATCTTAAAAAGAAAATAAAAATGTTAAAAACCCTAAAGCCCCATGTGAGTATGCGAGTGGCATAAAACCCATAAGTACATTCACTGTGGTGGCATAAAAAAAATATATATAATAAATACATAAATATTTTCTTCTGCTTTATAAAAGAAAAAAAACATAAAAAAATCAAGGAGGCTCAACATGATAAAGGCTAGATATTTATGCTAACACTTAATCAGTTCCACAAAGCTTTGTTGTCTATTTGAGCTTCACAGAATTCAAGGAGACTAGCAGACAGAGGACATTCTAATCGCTGTCAGGGTGCTGCCGACTTTCAAATACACCTCCGCCATCTGCTAGCTACATCAGAAGAGATTATGTCAAGATCCAGCTTGGGGGAGAGCACCTCCATTATCTTGCTAAGTATTTCTATCTTTATCTTTATATTTATATATACTTCTACCCTATAAAAATAAAAATATACATAACTATAAAAAAACCAAATAAAGATTTTGTGCTTATATATATATACCTATATCTTTTGCTTAGTGTGTTTTAATAAATAAATAAAGTGGCTATGCTAAACTGAATCTAAATAATAATAAAACTCTAGCATGGATATGATGAATAGTTGCTTTGCCTAATTTTCAAATTTGAAGTTCTCTCTCTAAGTTTACATAACTGTTATCATTTAAAGCTTGCTCTAAACCTGAACTTGTGGGAAGAGAACTTGATCTAAAGTCTAAGTTGTTAACGGATATGATATGGGAAGGTTGAGCTGCTGTTTATCTATTCCTAGAGATGCTAGAATTCTGGAGAATTTTATCTTTGAAAATCTTAAAATGCTACATGATGAGTTCCTGTATGATGAGAGTTTAAGTTCCTACCACAGCCATACATACATGCTTGCTAGACTTTAAGCCATACCTTTACTTTTTACTGCTTATGAGCATTGAGTGTAGTCAAGCTGTGTAGACCCTTAGGAGCTTGTCATGCAGTTAAAATCAAGATTCACTTGCACGATCACTCATACATGCTGCTTCTACTCCGGAAGTACGCATCCACATATATCCACTCATTCTCATCTCTAGATCCACATAAAATTATTCTACTCCTAATCCGGGAGAGAATAGCTAAAAATATTTTCCCATTCTTGTTATCCCCTGTGAAATAAATGCTCAAGCTATTTTGGTTACTACCACTTGCTATATTGTTCTAAGGAGATGAGTGCTCTATACGAGGAAATAAAAAGGGGCAAGTGCCCGGAACCTCGAAAAGAAAAAGATACGAGGAAATAAAAAGGAGCAAGTGCTCGGAACCTCGATGAAAAAAAAGAAAAGAAAAAGTGTGAGAAGAGAGGTAAAAATGGACAAGTGTCCGACAGTAGAATTAGGGGTACAAGATACCCACCTGAGAGAAAAAAAATATAGAGCACCTCATTCTCCTCAAGAGCTTTAAAAGCAAGAAAGGTACGTATCCCCTCAAAAGGAGCAAAAGTAGAACTAGACTTTCATCATTGTTATCATCACTACCACCATACACCATTTATTCGCCACACATGCACATCTTGATTTGACTTATTGGCTTGTTTCTCTGGATCCATGGTTTGACTGTGCAATAAATGTCTTGTAAGTATGTATACTTTATCTCCCACCGATGAGCTCCAGATATCAAAAGCCTTATTAGAATAGGATGAGAGAGAAGGCAATGTCACTCTGCCTTATACCACAAATACTACATACTTTGCTTTGAGAGAAGGCAGACATCATTACTGCCTTGGTGAGGATCCAGAAATACCACAAAAGAGAGACCTGAGAGAGTCATACAAGGAATCTCTGAGTTTTATTTGAAAATCTGCAAAAAAACTCCAAGAGCTATAGCTAATCAAGAATAAGAGACATGGCGCTTGACTAGACTGTTCTATCTTTTAACCGCTCAAGACAAAGGTGAAGGTTGCAAGCCCCATGGTGAAAGGTATAATGAGTAAGTTTTAAGTCTTGACAGTTTACTTTAACTCAGAGATGAAACTCTATTTGAAAGCATGTGTACCGTCAAAATTCAAAGGCATTTCAACAACTACTGAGTCTCTCCTTGCTCAGGGACGAGCAAGAGGTAAGCTTGGGGGAGTTTGTTGACGGTCCTTAAGTATCAATTATAACTATCAAATAAATAGAGAAAAGGATCCAAATGAAACCAACACCTAGACTTAGGGTTTTATCTGACAGAATTCCACGAGTTTTGCTGTTTATCTATTTCTGCAGGGGGTTATCAGGAAATACGGAAGAAAGGCTCACATGTCGGATTAATGACGGGATATTAACCGAACACGTAATTATCTTACATCTAGAAGAGTCCAGAAGCCACGAGAATGAACGGGAGGCGTAACGGAGCCGGACACAGGGCGCCCGCCCTGGTCCTTAGGGCACCCGCTCTGGCCCCGTAGCCAATCAGGCTCCGCCTCGAGGATTATGTTCCACCGACCTAGAGGATCAAGGAAAACCGCACGATCAATGTCGGTTTGATCCAACGGCCCAGATTCATCCGAAAGGGCTATATAAGCAAGGCCCCTGACCCTGGAGGGGAGGCCCTCGTCTCATACTTCAAACCCTAATTCAGGAGGAGAGCCTCTGATCAAGCCCTAGAGCCACCACATCAACTAGATCTCTAGTTAGCATAGCTACATAGGATTAGAACTAGAAGGAGTCAATCTTCGATTGGTTCCCGGATCTGTCAAGAGGATTCTTGGTAATTCCTCTATTGTTCTTCAATTGTTCATCTTTGTTCTTCAATATTATGAATATGACTTTGTTCTATTTCAATATATTGGTTATGACTTTGCTCTACTTGATTATATTTGCAATTATATTGTTCTTAGTTTATCATAGTTATATGCTTGGCTTAGTTAGATTGGAATTATATACATGCCTAGGATCGTATAGCGTTTATCCATGTGTACAGTGGGTGAATGATAATTATTGTGTAGACGTGGTGTCTATACCGTATTTATCTGCGATTGCACCCTATATGCCGGATTGTGGGGTAGTTCGCGATAGTGACAGCTTCGTTGATTCTTATATAGTCCCCCTCTCGTGTATAGGGCAGGCAGAGCAACACTATTACAGGGGAGTGATTGCTATGTTCTTCATCTTCCTTGCTAATATTCACTATGCATGGATATAGTCTTTTCTCACCATGATTGCCAAGTATAATTGCACTAACTATGATATGCTAGACTTTATAGTTAATAATAACTTAGGGAATATCTTTGTAGTTCATCCTAATTCCATGCTAATGACTTGCTAGAATATCTGTTGAGGTGCTTATCATTATTATATGTGGCTAGCTGATCAGATTAATTATCTTTGTCACCATTATCACTTTACCTTTACTTAATGTGACATTTATACCTGTATAAAGAGATTGATAAATACTCTTGGTTATATATGCAATGATGTGTACTCAGTTCCATATTCTCATTCCATTATCAACCATGATACTTAGAAATCCCTTCCCAGTGGTAAAAATATAAATAACGATACCTGGAATACTTCCCGGTTAAAATGCTACATCGGTATTAATCTGTGCGCTTGCAGATCCCTTTTATTATTTATCTTGATGAGCAAATGCATATTTCAATACCACGTCTCTCATGTCATGCTGGGGATGACAACTTGGCTTAAGTGGCATGAGGGATAGGTTTGGCATTTTTGGCGCCGTTATCAGAATTAGAAAACTAAGTCTACTTTTGGTAGTGACGTTAAGAATGCCCAACAATGGTTGGGTTTCTTGTCATCTTCAAAACCGGGAGGTTGCTCCACATACACCTTTTCTTGAATGTACCCATTGAGAAATGTACTATTTACATCTATTTGATATAGCTTGATATTATGAGCACAAGCATAGGCAAGTAAGATCCTAATTGCTTCCAATCTTGCAACCGGGGCATAAGTTTCACCAAAGTCAAGACCCTCTATTTGTGTGTAACCTTGAGCCACTAGTCTTGCTTTATTCCTTACTACTATTCCATCTTGATCTTGCTTGTTGCGAAAGACCCATCTTGTTCCAATGACATTATGATCCTTAGGCCTCTCAACTAGTTCCCATACTTTATTTCTCTTGAAGTTGTTGAGCTCTTCATGCATTGCATTTACCCAATCCGAATCTCTCAATGCTTTATCAATGTCCTTGGGTTCTTCCATTGACACAAAAGAAGAGTGAGCACAAAATGATGCTAATCTTGATCTAGTTTGAACTCCCCTTTGTATGTCACCAATGATGGAATCCAATGGATGGTCTCTTGCAATGTTAGTTGGTTGAAGCACTTGGACTTGATTGCTTGGATGTTGATGTTGATCATAAGTTGGAGATGATGAACTAGCCACTTGTTGATCTTGTTGCACTTGAGATGATGTACTAGCTTGATTTTGCATTAGAGAACCACTAGCTTGTGTAATTGGACTTTGGAGCACTTAATCTTTGTTGTCATCCACATCAATCACTTGCTTTGGCCTAATATCACCAATATCCATTTCTTTCATAGCATTGGTCAATTGAGTTCCTCTCACATCATCCAAGTAATCTTCTTCATCTTGAGAACCATTGGTTTCATCAAACTCAACATCATGCACTTCTTCAAGTTGACCACTAGCCAAATTCCAAACTCTATAAGCTTTGCTAGTAGTTGAGTAACCAAGTAGGAATCCTTCATCACATTTCTTCTCAAACTTGCTCAATCTAGTGCCTTTCTTCAAGATATAGCATTTGCAACCAAATACCCAAAAATATGCAATGTTGGGCTTTCTTCCATTTAAGATCTCATATGGTGTCTTCTCTAAGAACTTGTGGCAATAGAGGCGGTTGCTATAGAAGCAAGCCGTGTTGATTGCTTCGGCCCAAAATGAATGACTCACATTATACTCATTCAACATTGATCTTGCCATATCAATCAAGGTTCTATTCTTCCTCTCAACTAAGCCATTTGATTGAGGTGTATACTTGGCCGAAAATTGATGTTTGATTCCAAGCTCATCAATTCTTGTATTTCTAAACTCACTTCTATTGTCACTTCTCACTTTCTTGATTGTGGTCTCAAACTCATTTTGCACCCTCTTGATGAACTTCTTGAATATGTCAAATACATCACTCTTGTCCACAAGAAAGAATACCCATGTGTATCTAGTGAAATCATCCACAATCACAAAGACATACTTGTTGCCACCTATGCTTGTGTATGTAGTTGGTCCAAATAGATCCATGTGCAACAACTCAAATGCCTTGGAAGTACTCATAATGCTCTTTAATGGATGAGTGTTACCTACTTGCTTTCCGGCTTGACATGCACTACATAGCTTATCTTTCTCAAATGTGACATCCTTCAAGCCTCTAACTAAGTCATGCTTCACTAACTTGTTCAATTGCTTCATGCCAACATGACCAAGTCTTCTATGCCATAACCAACCCATACTTGATTTGGTGAGCAAGCATGTTGAGAGTTAAGTGTCACTAGCATTGAAATCAACCAAGTATAGATTCTCATATCTAAAGCCCTTGAAGATCAAATTGGAGCCATCAACACTAACTATCTCCACATCATCAACACCAAATATGCACTTGAAACCTAGATCACACAATTGAGCAACCGAGAGAAGATTGAAGTTCAACTTTTCAACTAGGAGCACATTGGAAATGCTATGATCATTTGAGATTGCAATCCTTCCAAGAGCCTTCACATCACCCTTGCTATTGTCACCAAATGTGATACTATCAATGCCACTATCATTTGATTTGAGAGAGTTGAACATTCTTGAATCACTGGTCATATGTTGAGAGCACCCACTATCAAGCACCCAATGTCTTCCTCTGGCCTTGTAATTTACCTACAAAACAATTTAATGTCTTTTAGGTACCCATACTTGCTTGGGTCCTTGGAGATTAGTAACTAAGCTCTTTGGTACCCAAATGGCCTTCTTCTTTGGACTCACAATTGGTGTACCAACAAACCTAGCATGCACACCTTTCTCTCCCTTGGTAAGCACATAACAAGAATCAAAAGGAATGTAATCCATTTTAGCATGAAACTTGTTGTTCTTGTTCATTTTATTACAATTAATCTCTAGATGCCCAACTTGCTTGCATCTATTGCAATAACGACCATTGCTCTTCACAAAGTGAGGCTTTGGAGTAGCAAAGGCCGCCTTGCCCTTCTTGGGAGTATAGCCCAAACCCTCTTTGTTAAGAGAGAACCTTTGACTACCCAAGCATTTTAGCAAGCGGGCATCCCCACCATAGGCATTGCCTAATGCGCGGGTGAGATCATCCACTTCTCTCTTGAGAGTCTTATTTTTAACCACAAGTGATGAATCACTAGTAGTAGAGATAGAGTTGGTTGTGGTGGATGATGATGAGCTACATGAAGCATTAGTAGGACAAACAAATAAAGAATCATCAATAATATCACATGTTAGTCCAATATCACAAGTGGCAATCACTTGCTCCTCCTTAGCTTCCTTCATGAGCTTTTCCAACTTGAGGTCCTTCTCCTTGATGAGCTCAAGTAGAGAGGAGTGGGCTTCCTTAAGCCTAGTGTGAGCAACTTCAAGGTCCTCATGGTCTTCCTTTAGACACTCACGAGAGGCCTCTAGCTCATCAAAGGATTTCCTAAGAGCTTTGAGCTCTTGTTCAATTCCTTTGCACTCCTTACTCTTTTTGAGAGCTACAAGCTCCTCCATCAAGGCATCATTTTCATTGCTCTTGGCAATGAGCTCTTGCTCCAAGATTTTGCACTTCTTAGTTGTCCTCTTGTAGCCCCTGCTCATTTGATCTATTATGCCCAATAGATCATCCTTGGAGTAGTCCTCATCCTCCTCATCATCACTCCTACAACCATCACTAGCACAAGAATCATCATCACTATCATCATATTTTACCTTGGTAGGCTTGGCCATAAGGCATGTCGATGTAGTGTCGAAGATGGATGGCTTGTTGGAGAGGGCGATGCTTGCAATGGCTCGCCGAGTGGTCCTCTCATCATCACTAGAGCTATCATCATCACTATCGGAGTTATCACTACCCAAGTGACCAAATAGCCACCACCCTTCTTCTTCTTGTTGATAGTGAAGCTCTTCTTCTCTTTCTTCTCCTTCTTGTCCTTCTTGTTCTTCTTCAACTTCAACTCTCCATCATGATATCTTTTGTCTTCATAGGGACACTTTGCCACTACATGATCGGGGCTATTGCAATTGTAGCAAAGCATCTCCTTTGCCTTCATAAAGTCCCTTCTCTTTCTTGCACCATATCCTTTCTTCTTCATGAACCTCCCCATCTTGTGCACTAGGAGGGCCATGGTCTCATCGTCGAATGGATCATCATCATCGCTTTCCACCTTGCTCTTGCCCTTAGAAGATGAAGCCTTGAATGCAATGGGCTTCTCTTGCTTGACCTTGATCTCCTTCTTCTCATCTTCATCTTCATCATCATCATATTGAGCATCGGTCATGACATCTCCAAGCACTTGGTTTGGAGTCACCTTGTCCAAACCCTCTCTTTGGATCATCTTCCTCAAGATAGCAAACTTCTTAGGTAAGTTCATCAAGAACTTATGTGAGAAGTCCTTGTCCTTGACATCTTCTCCTAGGCTCTTGAGATCATTGACAATAACTTGTAGCCTATAGAATATCTCCGGTATGGACTCATCATCCTTCATCTTGAAGCTTGCAAACTTATCCTTGAGCATATAGAGCTTGGCACTCTTTACCGTTGAAGTGCCCTCATATGTTTCCTCTAATCTTGTCCATACTTCACTTGCCATCTCAAGATCCTTGATTTGCTCAAAGACCTTTGTATCAATCCCATTGTAGAGAGTGTTGAGAGCCATAGTGTTGCATTGGTTGTTGATGCGGTCATTGTTGGTGAGGTTGTCGGGATCAATGATAGCATAATCATGATGTGTCACCTCCCAAACCTTCTCATTGATAGAGCCAAGATATTGCTTCATCTTTCTTTTCCAATGATCAAAAGATGAGACACCACCAAAGAATGGAGGCTTGCCCCCGACATGGTTGAACACAACTTGAGCCATCTTACACCGAGGTTGTTAAGCCTTACAAATGGTGACCACGACTCCGATACCACTTGAAAGGTCTTGATGGCAAGAGGGGGGGTGAATAGCCTTTTAAAAATTTCTACAAAGACAAGCTAAACAAGTTTATCAATATAACAAATAGCGAGATGCGTGTTTTGCTTAGCCTATGGGGTGTTTGCAAGCCACCTATCCAAATCACAATTCTAGTATATTAGCACTCAACCGCACAAGTCAAACCGACAAGGAAACTACAACTAGCAAGCTACACAAAAGAGCTACTCTAGCAAAGTAACTAAGAAATTAATACAAGAGAGAGTTAGAAGGGTATCACCGAGGGGCGAAGTATTGAGCCAACCAAACAATATGATCAAGAAATGAATTCCACAATATACAACCACCGGGATCGATCAATCACAATAAGAATGATGACACAAAGATTTATCCCGAGGTTCACGTGCTTGCCAGCACGCTAGTCCCCGTTGTGTCCCTCTTCACCACGTGGTTCGGTGGCTAATCGGTCTCACACCGAGCCTCTCAAAAGGCGCCACAAGAACCTACCAAATGGCAAAAGGTTGCAATGACACGAGCAATTTACTAATGTTGCCTTTGGCGCTTCGCCGAGGTAGGCACAAACCCCTCACAATCACCGGAGGTGGCCAAGAACAATCACCAACTCTTGCCAACGCCTTCAAGCTGCTCCAAGCCGTCTAGGTGGCGGCAACCACCAAGAGAAACAAGAATCCCGCAGCAAATCAACCACCAAGTGCCAACTAGATGCAATCTCACAATGCAAATGCACTTGGATCACTCAATCTCACTTCGAATATGCAAACAAGCAAGAGAGATGAGTGGGAGGGGAGTTGCTTAGCTCAAAGTGCTCACAAGTATGTCAAATGTCCAAGAGAGGGAGCCTTGAGCCGGCCAACGAGTATTTATAGACGTACCCCTTCGAATATAGCCGTTAGGAACTTGAAACAGCCGAAGTCGCGCTGACCGGACGCGCTGGTCGCGCGGACCGGACGCGCCGATCGCGCAACGGTTCTTTTTCGAAACACCGACCGGACGCGCTGGTCGCAACGACCGGACGCGCTGGTCACGACCGGACGCGCCGGTCCCGTAACGGACCGGACGCGCTGGTCAACCCAGAGCAGTGCACAACGAAACAGCGACCGGACACGCTGGAGAACTGACCGGACGCCATAGTGCCCGCGTCCGGTTGGAGTCCAGTAAGCTCCCTGAACGACCGGACACGTCCGGTCGACTGTGACCGGACGCGCTGCGCGTCCGATCAAAATGCTGAGACACGCGCAAACGCTGAACGCTGACCGGACGCGTCCGGTCAAACAGTGACCGCGTCCGGTCCAGCGTCCAGTCACCACTGTGACCTCCGTTCGCTTTCCGTTCGATTTCCGACTTCCGGCGTAGTAGAAAATAGGCGTTTCAATTCCTCGAAAACACCTGAATCCCGCCTCGCAAGCTCGGCGGGAGGGAGAGAGGACCCCAAACCCTCTCTACCGCTCAAACTTCACCGCCTTCGCAAACGTGCTAATATCACCAAGTGATCATCACCATGTGCATGTGTGTTAGCATTTTCACAATCATTTTTCGAGGCGTTATTAGTTCTATACAAATGCATATGACATGAAATGCACACCTAGAGGCACTTAGGAGTTCAATAGCCGCGTCATTCCCCTCTTTATAGTACGGCTATCTATCCTATAATGTAACCACACCCACTAGGTGTCTTGGTTACTAAAACACAACCCTTAAGCATATACCTTTGCCTTGATCACGTAGGGTTGCATCCAAATCCAAGTGTGGCCATCATGATCACCATGTCCATCTTGCCACCAACCTTGGAATGTACTAATCCTCATGTGCTACAAACAACTTAGGCATAGGATTAGTACTTAGGCATTGTCACTAATTACCAACACCAAACATAGGACTTTCACCTCCCTCACGCTCCTTTCCCACCTCCATGCCACTAGACAAGCTCGCAGCCGCCGCAGTCCTAACTCGCGCCACCAGCTCGGGATTCCGCTGTTTCGCTGCGTCGCTGCAGCCTTCGGCCTATCCCCGGTCGTCTACACATGGTACGACATCGCTCCACGCCATTTCCCTTTCTCTAGTTCTTCATGACGCTCACATGATGACGCCGAACGTTGCAGGGGGTCGCCGTCCGCCATCTTTACCCGCGAGCCATCCCCAGTCCACATCTGCCTCCATTTTCTTTGTGGTGAGATTCCCCTCGCTCTCCTCTTTCTTCCCATGCGAACCCCGTGACAAACCATGCCACTAGGGTCATTTTCACTCGCGCCGACGAGCTACCTCGCCACCGGCGATGGCGGGCTGCCGCACTGGCTTCTTCTCCGGCCGGACGCCGCCGCCCTCCTCTCCATCTTTTAATTTGCATCGTCCATTTTAGATCGGACGACCGTGAGCACCCCGTACCCCTTCGGTGGCGATTTTCATAAAGAGCCCCTCGGGTTCTTATTAATAGAACCCGCCATCCTCGGCCGGTTTCAAAAATCCGATTTTCATGATTTATTTTAATTCATAATTAGTTTGCGATATTTATAGTTGTGCCATCCAGTACATATTTTCAACATAACTTTCTCATTTTAACTCCAAATTGATCCATTCAAGTTGCGTTAGGATCGTAGCGACATAATCTACGTATTTATCATACTATTAGTCATGTTACTCACTGTTAAATTTCATGGTTAGATTAAATCTATTAAAAATGCTATAGGAAATCTTAATTAATTCGTAACTTGTTCATTCTAGCTCTGATTTATGTGATCTTCGTGTCTGTATGATCGTAGCGAGTTGTAAATTCACTTTATAAACCTTTTATATTGATTTACCTCTGTTGTGTACTGTTCTAATCTGTAGTCCTTGTTTGCTTTGCATGATTGCTCTTGGATGCTTGTATGTTGATGTATTGATTGAGTATGGACGGTGAGTACTACACTAGTGACAAAGAGTACTTCTGTGAAAACCCGGAGCAGTATGAGCAAGTCAAGTATAATATGGGAAATTCCTTGTGGTCCTATTCACCTTTTAATTAAAAGTCATGTGCATGTGTCAATTTGATAACCATAAGGACATCCTAGCATTTGTTATCCTGTGATCTTGTCACCAATGGGTTAATTGTGCATATGGGTGAACGAGCACTCCAACTAATTATTATATACTTGACTTGGACGTTGATTAATGATTATATGCAACAATTGTTAAAATTTGCCTCTAGCAACTGAACTTAGGGCGAGAGAGCTCCTGTTTATCATGATGCTCTGGCCCTACATAAGGACTTATTCATTGGCAAAAGCTGGGACATACAGTACAACTGTGAGTGCCACATGGCTTTGGCTTTAGTCAAGTATGAAGACCTTTTCTAGCATGTTAGAGGTTACCCTAAAGGGTGCAAAAGGGCTCTGACGACTCGGGTATAGTTTGGGTCCTGTCCCTATGTGTATATGTTGCGTGTCATTGTGCCATTTGGGAAGGGGGGACCTACACCTGTTTGACACCGAAATCTAGCGGCCCTAACATGTTAGATGAACTTTTGAAAGGTTTCATAGTGAACCCTGCCGGCCTTCCTTGGTAGTGGGTCAAGAGGCGGATCACCTCAGGCGAAAGGGTAAATCACGACTCACAGTGAAAGTGTACACCTCTGCGTAGAGTTTAATAAACTATTATAACAGCCATGCCCACGGACACGGGCGGTCCAGAAAACTAATGAAATAGTTGATCACTTGTTGATGGTGTTGATAATGATGATGTACTCATAATGTTTAATTATTCATGAACATGAACTTGTGGTTTAAATGTGGCTTGAGCATAATCAAACTTAACTAATGCTAAAATGTTGACTTACTAAAAGCAAACTGCAGTACAACCAGTGTCAACCTTTGAGCTTCATGAACCCCATATTATCTTGTTAAGTATGACATGTACTTACGCTTGTTTACTTTTATTATTTGGACAAAAATTCCAGATGGGTATAGATGGCAGTGGATATGAGGATTACTATGAGGAGAGCTAGGTCTGAGGTCCACTAGTCGACCAGATCCTGTGGTTTTGGAGACACCCTGGAGTTTACATTAGATTTATCTTTCCCTTGTCTAGACTTTGAGTATGTTTATTTATGTATTGAACTAAATTTTGTTATTGTAAGAAGGCACTGAGCTTGATATTCTTCCTTTATAATTTGTTCTATATGTTTCACACATATGGTTTGCATCAAATTTTGCTATACAAAATTTGGGTGTGACAGAGACAAGCATAAGAACCCCATACAATCAACTTCTCTGGAGCACCACACAACTTCTTGCATGCTTCGACAAAGCCTCTTGCCACCAAGCCATCTAGGAGGTGGCGACCACCAAGAGTAACAAGCTCTCAAGCTTGCTAACCAACCCCTAGTGCAACTAGATGATATATATTTGTCTTAATCCAATGCACTAGATCACTCTAGTTTCACACCGCTTACTATCCAAACTAAGCACAAGTGAGTGGAGGGCTTTTCTTTGGCTCCTATCCAACTAAGCACAAGTACGTGAGTGGAGGGCTTCTCTTTGGCTCTAATAGATGGGAGCAGAACCCTTGGGCACTAGCAAGCACAAAATGGTCAGTCAACCCATCTATATATAGTCCATCAAGCCAAACTAGCCGTCGGGGACAATCCCCACTTTCTGTGATAGCACTTGAATTTTTGGTGCCCACCGGAGAACATGCACTAAAGAAATGGACTGACACATCTAACAGGATAGTCACTTGACCATTGGGATAGTGTTTCTTTGGTGCACCCTTCCCGGTGCACACTAGGTACTATCGTGTGCCTCTAGTCAGTGGCCTCTTAGGGCCCACACATCTGATGTGCCCTCAGCTCCACCACAAGAGAATTCCACTGGTACCAAGCACTCTCGGCCGATGCCACTAGTAAAGATTTCTTCACAATGGAAAAGTTTGGTGTGCTACACCTTGATGTCTGGTGCCTCATTCAAATAGCTCACATACATGCCAAGCCATAGGATTCTCCGTTGCTGACCGCTAAGAGACCACCTAACTTTTTTTGGTGCTACCTCAATGGCAAGCCCTCAACACAGTACCCTGCCAAGCCTATTCTCCATTGCTCTCTATAGGAGACCATCATACATTTCTCGTGCTTGCAGTGACACAACTCTCTAGGCCTTGTTTCAAACCCTTTTTCAAACTTGCTAACTTCCAAATGTTGTCCAACATGAAAACAACCCCTTTGGCCCTAAGCTAGAATTTTCAAATTCATTTTCAAAGAATTTTCACTTGATCATTTTCACGCCACTTGATACAAATGGTTATCAAGTTAGATCACACCTAGTGGCACTAGATAACCATTTAGCTCACAAGAATACCCCTCCTAATAGTACGATTATCTATCCTAAACTTGTCGAGCACATCTTTACTCAACCTTCGACCGGTGAAATTAAAGTGTCCTACAAATATACCTTTGCCTTACACATTCCATTCCATCTCCTTTGTCAGTGATGCCACAAAAGGATACAACCTCCATCTTCATTAAATGTTAAACAATGGTCATCCATCAATGTAGCCAAACATGCTACCTTGACCATTGCCCATCATTCTCCAATCCACTTGACCATCATATCGAATCAACAATTGGCTTGATTTCTTGAATGATATGATCCACTTCAAAGCTTCACATGGCCTTATTGGTTCATCGATTGCAGCCTTGCTTGCTCTTTATGGCACTAGAGAGACTCCAAACAACCGTTATTATCTTGTTACTCTTGGAGGTCAATGCCTCCTAGATGGCTTGGAGCTCGTGGTTCCATTGAAGCACAATAAGAGGATTGTGTTGATGCTCCAAAAGATTGATTATATGGGGTTTTGTGCTCACCCCACTAGAGGAGGTGAAGAGAAACTCTAGCAGAAATGAGGTGTGGAGTGGTTCTCTTGTTCTATCTGGCTTAGAGATCAAGTGAAGACTTGATAGAGAATTAGTGAACATTGAACCCACCTCAACATGGATTACCGATGATCAACAAGTCAGCGATACCATGGGAAAAAGTATTGTGTCTCCATTGTGGTGATCTATTGATCTCAAGTTTCATTTAGGTTTTACTTTGCATCCATTCTTAGACTTGATTTGTTGTTTGTCACCCTACGTTTCAAACCTTCATCTAGCATAGTGAAAGTAATGTATTAGGGCCTTTTGTGTTACTAATTATTTTTTTCTAGTGCTATGAATTTTTAGTGGTCACCGTCTGCTCACCCCCTCTAGCTGGTTCCTTAGATCCTACACATGGCATTGTTCTGGCATTGCAAGCCCTCCAACACCTATTGCCATGCTCAGCTATAGTACCTTGTCACACTAATGGAGTGTGGAACCAGGGCGAGGCGCCTCCTAAGCCACATGTTCAGTCCCAATGTGATGAAAAATTACCTGTGCCACCAAGGTGGTGTGCCCACGGTGCCCAAGACAGCGTCATATGATCACCAATCTTGACCCATGTACCTAGTCACCAATGCTTGTTGATTCTAGGCTATGATTTCAATGGCAGATGCTTTTTTGTGCGGATGGAGTTGAATGGTTGAAGTATGGGGAGCTAGGGGTATTTTTGTCTTTCCACCATGGTCCACAAAGGTCATTTAATGGAAAAAGTAAATAGAAGTGACAAAAGTGTTGAATTAGGAACAAAAATAAGTCTAGCGTCAAATGAGAAAGAATGAAATTTCTAGGGCCAAAGAAAGACGAAGTTCAACTTTTTTAATCTCAAATAAGGAATTTTCTCAAATAGATGGGGATAGAGGCTAGGAAAACACAAACTATAATTGTTGTTACTACCTTTGTCATAAGCTCAACCTTCACACCTGGTAACTTATTAGCCACTTTGTGAATGAAAAGAACAACAGCTAAGGCTTAGTAATTTACTCACACATAAAGGGTGACCCCAAGTGTATGCATGGAAACTTAGTTAGCATGTTAGAGAGGCATGACTTCTTGGTCTCTGACCATTCTAAAATTTCTTAAAGATTTGATTCAACTACTAAATGAAAAAGAATATTCTTGTTGTGAACCATTAATCTCTTGTTTGGCAAAATAAAACCATACTCTAGCTATAAAGACAAAAATAATTATCCGGTAATTTGAGCATGCTAATCCATAGAATAAAATTTCAAATTGAGCTTACAGAGAAGATAGTTTTTTTGGCTAAACTTAGACTACATAAATGTAACTGCGCCTATACCACACAATTCGTGTTTCCATGCATGCATAATAACACCACCACACAAAACTACTTACCTTCAAATTAAACTATCCACACAATGGGGTACCTACTTCTCTTTGACCATTCCTAAATATATAAGGTGCATGTGTACACATTGTTTTATGCCTTGGTGTTGTCGCTTCCATTTGGGAGCAAATGGATAACGGTGATATCAAGTATGATGAGGTCAATTTGTTTTGTTTATTCTTATAACTTATACTTTGATTTATGTAGATAATTTTTTATACTTTTCAAGCCGATATGAAGAGCCATTCATTAAAGCTCATACCATGTTTCATCTCAATATTATCCATTTGGATTTTTGTGTTCCAGGAATATGTATTGAATCCACGAGGAATTAATCTCTTCACATGCCAATGGAGGCCTCTGAACTCAGAACCAAAAGCCCTGATCTTTCTATGCCATGGTAACTTGGTTACTAATGTGATGTTGTTTTTTAATTTTCCAATCCAAGTGAAGTTTCCTTTGGTTACATATGTATTTTATTTCTTGCTACCTTTTTTAGGATATGCCATGGAATGCAGTATTTCAATGAGAGGTATATATATATATATATATATATATATATATTATAATCTAGTGAATTCCATGTGCACCTTTGCTTAAAATTATAACATATCAATGCATCTTGATCGTGAATGAATAGTGATGAGTTTAGACTGACTGTGGTAAAAACATGAATTGTATCTTGACCGTGAATGAATAGTGATGAGTTTAGACTGACTATGGTAGAAACACGAATGATAATTAGAAATCCTCATAAACTCTTAATGTCATATTAGGATAATATAATTGTAGTTTAACATGTGTAGCAGAAATATTTAAAAGTCTAATAATTAGCTTATACATGTTGGGATTATTACTTTTAGGCACAGGTACAAGGTTGGCGCAGGCTGGATTCGTAGTGCATGGAATGGACTATGAAGGCCATGGGAAGTCTTCTGGACTTCAAGGATATATTAGTAGTTTCGATGACATTGTGGTTGATTGCTCTAAGTACTTTGCAAGTGTCTGTGGTATGTTTTACAAAATTAATACATGTGTCCTGTTATGTTTCCCTTTTTTAACCACATTCATGATAAGCCATTTATTTTCTCTCAAATGACTACTTGCTATAAGAAAAAAACTTAAAAAATGCATATGAAATTCCTATCAGTCTATTATTAGACTTGATGTAACATTTTTACAAACTACTAAGAGTCTGATTCCCCTTATATAGAGAAAGAAGAGTATAGGAAAAAAAAGAGATTCTTGCTTGGAGAGTCCATGGGGGGAGCAATTGTGCTTATGCTTCATAGAAAGGAACCTACCTTTTGGGATGGGGCCATTTTGGTTGCTCCGATGTGCAAGGTTACTTTCCAACAATTTGTCTTTTTTTTAAATTTCCTTTAGGTGCGTTGGCATCTTTGTTGATAATAAGTTGCCTATAGTTGTTCATGAGAGCACACTATAATGTACTGTAAGTTCGATTATGATATTGATTATTGATGCTAACATTCATATAGATAGTAGAAGATATGAAGCCTCACCCCATTGTGATTTCAATTTTAAGTAAGCTCAGCAATGTGATCCCTACATGGAGAATCATTCCTAATGAAGATATCATAGATAGGGCAATTAAAAGCGAGGAGTGGCGTGAAGAGGTATGATAAAAGATAGGATGACTCAATCCTAAAAGCTAATATGTTTCATGGAAACATTTTTGTGCTACTTGTTAATACCATTATTTATTATTAGGTAAGAAACAATCATTATTGCTACAAAGGAAAGCCTAGGCTAAAGACTGGTTATGAAATTTTCATGGCAAGCTTGGATATTGAAAGCAATCTTGATAAGGTATGAGGAAAGTTATCATTGTGTTCATTCTTACAATACTCTTGTGATCCAAAAATGGCATTTGAGGTTTTGTGTGTATCCAACCTAACAAATTTTGAGCGCTAGACATTTTGGATAAATAAGTATTTTAATGGTTGTAGTGTCCACTGATAAAAATATACGCTTTTTTATAATGGTATATACTGGGCAAATTCAAGGGTTGACGGTGTCCATGAGCAAAATTTCCCTTCTTCTGAACATGTATTTCATAATCATAGAGGGGATTAGTTTGTTCTTTTTTTTGCGACGAAAGAAGAATTATATATTAAATAATAGCTAGGTACATCAATACGTTACAAGCACTTTGCATTACATAAATATCCAGAAACTGATTTTCATCTGAATTATACCCATGCTGTGAATAACTCCCGATCTCAGAACCAAACCTGTAAGACGCTTTGCAGTATGGATGACCACACATGCAAACATTCGGCAAAAGGCCTGAGAACATATGCCCAACGAACGACGGCCAACATTTATGCAGGCGGAGTTGAGAAACTTCTTCTTTCTAGTGTCTTCCTTCTTCTTCTTTCTGCCACCGAAGAATGAGGAAGACTAATCCGAAAACATTCTCCCTAGTCCTTCATCTCGTGGTCAGATCTAACCACGATAAAACGGAGAAGAGACCGGAGAAAATTATTCCATGGTGGCAGTACCATCTCCGTCTTGATGTCGCTGTCCGAAAATAAAAGTCCCCATGTCATACCGGTGAGGATGCTGATGCCGTAGTTGTTGCCCTTATCTTTAACATAGCTGCCATGGAGATAACGATTCCACCCTGCTCTCTCGCCATTGTCAGAGAGGAGGAGGAGATAAATCCCAAAACTAAGAAACTTGACATAGAGGGACCCTAATCCTAAGGATTCGATCTACTGAGGAAACTTATTAGAAACGATGGATCCCCACTCTCTCTGGCCTCCGGTGATATGTCGGAGGGAGAAGGGAGGGGGACCAGTGGTGGTCGAAGCGAGGGGCGGCAGCGGCGTTACCCTCGCATGTGACAACTCTGGCCACGACGGAAAATCCAACCTCGAAAAACACGATTGGGGATTAGTTTGTTCTTGATGATGTAAATGTGCAAAAAAAAACAACCCTTGCTTTCACAAACGTTGTAAAGATTCATGTGGACTACACATGTGCACATTTTATTTGTACGTGGAAAAGCACTACAAAGTTATAAATGAATAAAAAATACTAAATAGTTTAGAAGAAATGTGAAAATTAAATCATGTGTGGCCACAACTTTTTTTGCATCATTGTATAAGATATCATCTATCTATTAATAAAACTAGATTTTGCATGGATGTTGTATGTTGCATTATGTCATTGAAACAATAATGCATGTTTGCATTTCTATGTTCATGTCTTCGTTCCAAATAGGTTACTCTACCATTCATCATAGTCCATGGTGGTGATGATGTTGTAACTGACCCCACAGTAAGTGAGGCACTATATACATTAGCGGAGAGCAAGGACAAGACATTGAAGTTGTACCCTGGGATGTGCCATGCTTTGACTTCAGGAGAACCCAAGGAGAACATTGATATTGTGTTTTCAGACATCATCAAATGGTTGAATGAGAGGGTACCATCAATTTCCCAGCTTGGATCCAACAGTGGGTTACAAGAACAATGTTGTTAGCCAAAGAAAACATTGAGTAGTTGATAATACACGTCTTTATTTTATAGAGAGAATTTGTAATACCATCTTGTAAAGGTAGACGATAGTAAACCAGATGTAGTTACTATATTTGATATTTAGATTCTTGATCTAGAACGTTTTTCCCGGGCTCTACGACTACGTTGGCTTTGGTTCCAATGGTGCCAAAAGGAAAGAGCTTGGAACAAACTTGAATTACAGTGTGACAGCCGGGACAAGGAACTTTTACCGGCATCGATAGTGGTAACGATTGGTGATGGCAAAACGGCCACATTCTAGACCTCCTCTTGGGCCCAAGGAAAGACTCCCAAAAGTTTCGCGCCATTGTTATTCAAGAAGGCAAAGAGAAAAAAACATCACGGTCCAGAAGGCATTGGAGGATAACAAGTGGATATCACACATCCTCCCCATCCTGACACTGGAGGAAATCCATGAATATGTTCTGCCCTGGAATGCTGTCCAGCAAATTCAGTTAGTGCAAGACAGGGAGGATAGTATCATATGGTGCTGGGCTGCAGATGGGGAGTACACAACCAGAAGCGCCTACCGCATCCAATTCGAAGGGACGTTCAGTAAACTCAAAATCTTGCCGATTTGGAAAGCTAAAGCGGAACCTAAATGCAGATTCTTTGCATGGATGTTGTTGCATAAGAAGATCCTCACAGCTAATAATCTGATGAAACGGCATTGGCCAAATGATCCCATCTGCAAACTTTGTGGAAACAACCCGGAAACCCCCACACATCTGTGCAAAGATTGTACATTCACGAAGCATGTTTGGTCTACCTTGAAATCCTAGTTCAGGCTGTCAGTTATTGACACAATCGACCCTAACGGATCATTACATAGCTACTGGCGCAAATGTCGTGCGAAGATAGACAAAGCTCATAGGAGAGGTTTTGATGGACTAATGGTTTACTTTTGGTGGAACAACATTTGGAAAGAGAGAAATAAAAGAACTTTTCAAAATAAAAGCTTCCAGGCAAGAGAGGTGGCTTTCTTATGCAAAGAAGAGATCGATCAATATCAGTGGGCAACAAGACCATATGTGGAGGCTAGTTAGTTTCAGTGGTTTTCTTTCCACTTGTGTCTTCTGTTTTTACCTCGCAGGTGGTAGTTCGGTTCCCTGCTCTTTCGGTATTTTTCTGGTTTTGAGTGGTTTTCTTTTTCTTGGTGTCGGAGTGGCCACCTTGGTTGTAAAGTTGTAACCCCTTTTATTTTCCTTTTTCCTCGTCTAATAAAAATAAAAAAAATTGTTGATGTGAGTGCTGACTTGTAGTTACTTAGTTGGGTGTAATAAGTGTATGAGAAGATGACATCCATCTGTGGACAGTCGATGGTGTTGACATATGTGAGACTCTCGTAATGTCACAGGCCACCATCAAGGTCGTTAAATAAAATGCATCAGCAAGATGGATGGATATAGATGGAACTTTGTGTGTATTTCGTGTTGGACGCAGTCCTTTTTTTTTTGGCTTGGCTTTCTGTTGGTTGAGAGGTCTCCTTCATCTGCTGGACTGCTGCGCTTGTTGAATTGAGATCGTCCATTCATTCAAATCCATACGCTCGCTAGGTGCTACATACATAAATAAAAATCTTGTGCGCGCATGCTGAGTTTGAACAATATAATCCTGCATATATGAGATCAGAGATGCATGTGTAGGAGTACATACATACATACATACATACATACATACATACATACATACATACATACATACATACATACATACATACATACATACATACATACATACATACATATATATATATATCCCTTCCTCCCCTTCCCTGCTTGGCATTCGCCTTCTATATATGCCCTGCAAGCGGTTGAAGAGTTGAATCGTCCTTCAATTCTTCTCCGGCAGGCGGCAGGACCGTGATGAGGAGCAGCAACGGCGGCGGGGCAGATGATGATGGCGGCGAGGTGCTCCTGGACCACGAGTACAAAGAGGTAGGCGTTGAATCGGTAACCTCGCTCCTGACCCCATCCATCCATGACCATGATTCACGGATCTAGCTAGTCGTCGTCAAACGTACAGCTTGATACTGGGTATATGGTAGGAGTACGTGAGGAACTCGCGGGGGATGAGCCTCTTCGCATGCACATGGCTGCCTGGCAAGAGGAGGACACCAAAGGCGCTCGTTTTCCTGTGCCATGGCTACGCGGTGGAGTGCGGGGTGACCATGCGTGGCACCGGCGAGCGCCTGGCGCGTGCCGGCTACGCCGTGTACGGGATGGACTACGAGGGCCACGGCCGCTCCGACGGGCTGCAGGGCTACGTGCCGGATTTCGAGTTGCTGGTCCGGGACTGCGACGACTACTTCTCCTCCGTGGTGCGGCGGTCGCAGTCGCAGTCAAAGCGGTTCCTGCTCGGGGAGTCCATGGGCGGCGCCGTGGCTCTCCTCCTCCACCTGAGGCGGCCCGAGTTCTGGAGCGGCGCCGTGCTGGTGGCGCCCATGTGCAAGATCGCCGACGACATGCGGCCGCACCCGCTGGTGGTGAACATCCTCAGGGCCATGACCTCCATCATCCCGACGTGGAAGATCGTGCCCAGCAACGACGTGATCGACGCCGCCTACAAGACGCAGGAGAAGAGGGACGAGATCCGGGGCAACCCTTACTGCTACAAGGACAAGCCCAGACTCAAGACCGCTTACGAGCTGCTCAAGGTCAGCTTGGACCTCGAGCAGAACCTCCTACACCAGGTCAGATTCATCTTTCCTTTTCTTTTCCCTAGCTGTACAAATCGATCGATCACATGGGGCCAGCCGGGTGACCCTTTGTCGTCATCTTGCTTCCCACAATATTAAATTAATGTGATTCACGATAGATGTGGATGGAGATCTGCCAACCTATTCAACACTTCCATCCAATAGACCAATGCTGCTAACTTAAATTAGTGCTTCGTTAAACCACCAACGTGAAGAACGTCACTGTTAAATTAGTTGCTTCTTTGACCAGTCAAGGAGATTAATCCACAAATTATTAGTGTACTCAAATACACTAGTACAATACTACCCCATCAGACACGACAGTCTCCAATATTGACTACCAATATGGCTTGCAATAGGAAGAGTGTTATATACTTATTATGAAAAAAGACAGATGTCCAAATCATAAAACATTGACTAAAAGAAATCCTAAACAAACTCAGGATTGAGAATATATATTTGAATTATATTGGTCGCCATATTGAAACCCTATGATACTACCTTCATCCGAAAAATATGCAATTCTCACATAGTACAGAGTCAATGCAAACAATTGCATTCCTTTCTGGACTAAGGTAGTATATATTAACATTTGTCCAAATATTACCAGCTATATTTTGATTCCATTCGTCAATACTTTTTATATTTTTATACAAAAATATAAAATTACATTTACATTAAAAAATAAATGTTTCCATGTTATATTGGATATTTTTACTATGAGTGATATATGATTATCTCAATGTGATAATAGTGACTCTCTCGCCCCCAATGTTATCCAAGACGGACGACATGGGGCAGCTCCCTCGTCTCCTTTGCCCTGTCCCCCGCTTACCACTCTTCATGTCTCCATCACCACTAAAAATGCTTGCAAAATGTCTGTCGAACAGCAAGAAGGGCAGTGATACGCTATCTTGGTCCTCTCCCCTCTCCCAACCCCTCCTCCCCCATCTTCATATTTCTTTGTTGCATCATGCAGCATGTGCCACACCAGTGCTAGCATCGAGGGGCATGGTGGTGGCCACACTGACACCAGTGCCCATAGTGCCTAAGCTATATATATTGTGCTTGGTTGGGGTGCCTTCCCCTAGTGATTAGATGGAGGTTGGGCTCGAGCCTTGGCGGTGGCGCGTATGGGCATCGTAGACCTTATTGAAGGTGTCTCCTTAGTGGCTCCTTGCCTCAGGTGGTTTTGTCTCGGTGAGAACTCGACCAATAATCCTTGGGTTGGCAATGACAGTGATAGTGCTATATGCGTCGTGAACTTGAAGGCATTATCGACATGAAGCCACATGTACGTGTGATTCGTCAGGTACTCGATGGAGTTAATATTTTTCGAGAGCCAGAGCTTCTATTTGTATGTCGAGGCCTTCGCCGAACTCGACACCATGGCTCAAGGCTATCTTCCTTATGCTTCCTGGTTTGGTAGCTTTTTCTTGATTCTAGTGTACCTCTAGCGTTTTTTTTTGTTCTTTCTCAAGGAACCGAGCAGTAGTCTTCGCTAGCTGGGTGCTATGTGAGTCAGTCCAAATAGAGTTGTTGCCTAGTTCAATGGTGTTTCGGTGTCTAGACCAAGTGGTTTAGTTGTGCCATTGAGCGACTTTAGGCCCCTTTTTGGCATGGCTCCTCAAAGAAGGAAAAAGTAGTGGCTTTACTAGCTCATACTTTATTTTGAGAGGAGAGATAAAACTGCAGTGCATGGAGGAGCCAGAGCTTCACCAAACAGGACCTTATAGTTGGGTCAATGCTTTGACTAAGTTGGCTTACGATTACTTGAATGTGAAGTCCTAAGTTGTTATTGGTTTGGCGGTTTTCATACCAAAGTCGTTTAATTAGGAGTGACTTGATACACCCCCTGCTTTGTTGTGTACCAGTGTGTGTTTGTTTTTGTCCTGTCTCCACTCAAAAAGTTAGACTGGGACTTGTCCTATCTTCTCCTAGTAAAAACTTGCGGCACATTGTCTCCACTCAAACATTAGGAATAACTGGGTGCATGTATGGCTGGTAAGAGACGATGATACGCTGATAGTAGTAACAACCTATGGCTATATACTGATTTGTTGAATGAATTTATATATGTTGCGTACCCGGGCATCATGCTTCTGTAAAACTCTGACATGCTGACATCATGCTTTTGTAATCATACTGACATTATGCTTTTGTAATCACAACTGTGTGAGCTCTGTCGGTGTTTAGCTCTGTAATCACAAATTACTGTCCCAGCTTTAATTTGTAAAACTCTTCTTCTACTTAATGATGAAGAATTTATATATGTTGCGTACGTGTAGGTGTCGTTGCCGTTCCTGATCGTACACGGAGGGGCAGACAAGGTGACGGACCCGTCGGTGAGCGAGCTGCTGTACCGATCGGCGGCGAGCCATGACAAGACGCTCAAGCTCTACCCGGGCATGTGGCACGCCCTCACCTCCGGCGAGTCGCCCGACAACATCCACGCAGTTTTCCAAGACATCATCGCCTGGCTCGACCACAGATCATCCGATACGGACCAGCAGGAGCTGCTGTCGGAGGTGGAGCAGAAGGCCAGGCACGACGACCAGCATCATCACCAGCAGCACGGCGGCAACAAATAGCGGCTTGCTTGCAATTCTTCTTCATAGAACGAACCATTCAATTGGTGATGCATGGATACACATGACATGTCAGTGATACATACCCGACTAGATTATTAGGCCGGCCTTACCTAGAAATTAATATATATATATATATATATATATATATATATATATATATATATATATATATATATATATATATATATATATATATATATATATATATATATTACGCTATAGCTGGCTACGAAATAACTTATTCTGTAGCCACTTTGAGTTACGATAATTGCTATGCTAATTTACGAGATTATAGTAACTCCTTACTATGTGATTTACTATAACATTATGGTAAATATCCCCATGTGTTATAGTAATTCAACTATCGTAAATATATACTGACATTGTCGTAAATTAGTATATAAAATTATCATAAATAGAGGTAACTACAAAATAACTTATTTTGTAGCTAGCTATAGAGTATACTCTCTCTATATATATAGCATTGACACAAGAACAGAGTCGGCCAGACTTTACCTGTTTTGTGACATACGGACTGGACCACAACCATGGCAGTTGGGTGTGTGTGAGGTACGACCAAATAGATGGCTCGCTGGATGGGGCTGGTGGTCATCCGTGGCTCTCCACGTGGATAGTCAGGCCCGCCTGTTAGTGACTCAAAAGGAGAAGGGCACCGGCTTTTCTAAAACCAGGTTGCTGTACTAGGAGTGGAGCAGTGGTCCGGCGACCTCTCTCTCCTTTTTTTTCTCACTTTCCGTGGTGAGGTTGCAAGGCGCTTTTTCCAGGGAACCACGTCAATAGGCCAGCTATGTTTCTCCCGTTCAATACATGTGAGAAAACTAGATGTTTGATTGATATTATTTCATAAACCACAAAACTAATTTGCATTTTGTTTGCATCATATTATTTGTATGGATTTTACGTACCATACTATTTGTCTTGATTTTATCTACAAAATAAGACCCGAAATGACTATTTTTATACTAAAAAATAAGTGGCAGGTGGGCCCTACTTGTTTCTCAATTTTTAATTCACCCCTTGCCAATGAAAGCCACAACTGCAATATCCTGCTGCATCTCGAGTAGGTGAAAATATCTAAACACTATTCATATGACTAATGATTAATTATATGGTGCAAACAAATATCTAAACACTAGATGGCACCCCGCGCTTCGCTGCAGGTAGGCTGAATTATAGCTACAGTCTACATATTAAAACTTTGTTTGAGCCCAAAACTGAATTTCTTTTTTGTAGAGAACACAACTGCACTCGAAGCAAAGCTTTTATCGTATATGAAGACTAAAACATCCTGCAATTATGTAATGTCCTATCTATTATTTAAACTGGGGTATCAAATTTACAATTTGCCACGGAATCAGCAGTGTCAATTACCAGTGCATTTTGCTTCCAGTTTAGGCAATGGATCCCTTGCTAGAAAGAGAAAAATCAATGCAGTATGTTAACCAAACTAAACTGCAGCTGGAAGAAAAGAAATCTGATCTTAACTACTGCAACATAAGCAGTGTGTTGTTAATGGCCTCACAAACCGATCCCTGTGAAGAACTGCTGATACATCTAGCCAAGGATAGGAAACAGAAGGTGATGCTTTGCCTCTTGTTGATGGCTGAAAATCAAACAGAAAGGTAATTAAGAAAACTTAAGGAGTCAGGTAATTGAGAAACTCACAGGGTAGATTATACTGTATCTTATTTACATCATGAGTTGAGACCCGGTATGACTAACTTCGCTATGACGACAATAAACATGTACTTATATATAAACATGTACATCAATCCTCGAGAATTTCTTCCATCGTTGCAACGGCTCCACCGAAGCCTTCGACTCAAACCAAGATCATCTTGGACGCCATGTTGACCAATATAGATGACAAGAAGAACCGCTAGGACCAGGTCATGGAGAATTTCGATTTGGTGTTCAAGTAGATGAACGACATCAGTCTTATTCAGCAGCAGTTGAAACAAAGTGTAGATGAAACAAAAGCAGACCAGAAACTCATCTCGAAGCAGGTCCAAGCCAATGGACAGGTAGTGGCATCACTTACACTGCAGCAAATGGAGAATGAAGCTGCATTACAGCACTCGGAGCATATTTCTCTGATCTCAGCAAAGGATGCTCAGTTCCAGAACATATTTGCCACCAAAGACTATGACATGAAACCTAAGCCTTCCCACAAGCCACACCAGAATCAGCACAGGGATCATCAGTCGCATCATGCACTACCCAAAATGCAGTTTCCAACTTTTGATGGTAATATTCCCAAGATCTGGCTGGACAGTTGCAACAACTACTTTACCATTTACAATACTGAAGAAGCCATGAAGGTTACTTATGCTACAATGCATCTGCAAGACAATGCTGCCAAATGGTGGCAAGCATACAAACAAGGACGCACCTGGCCGTCCTAAACTGCATTTTCCTCAATTGTGCTGTCCAAATTTGGTGCTGATGATTTTTGCAATGCAATCAATGATCTCCTGGCAATCAAACAGAGTGGTACTGTGGAGGAGTATACAATTGCCTTCCAAGCCTTACAGTATGGCATTACCATGCATAACTGCCATTACGATGAGGTGTTCTTTGCTTCAGCCTATGTCACTGGTCTCCGAGATGACATTCGAGCTACTGGGGAACCTCATGTCCCATTGACAGTGGACAAAGCGGCGCTGATAGCCAAAATTCAGCAGTGAACCCTGGATAGGCAAAAGACCAAAGCAAATAGACAACACACTAATTTCAAGCCTCAATTCTAGAAAACTAACAACACCACTGCACAGGCCAATCCCAATTTACAAAGGATCAGGCAATTGCGTGATTACCGCAAAGCCAACAATCTATGCTTCGCCTGTGTTGAGAAGTTTGAACCTGGCCATCAGGAGGTGTGCACCAGGCGCCAGAAGCCACAACTGAATGCTACTGTGGTTAATGATTTGGACAAAGATAAAGTGGAGATCACTGAAGATATGTTGAATCAGTTGGCAGTAGAGGATGTTCTTGCACAAGATTTATGTTAGCTTTCTCTTAATGCCCTGTCTAGTGCTGAAACTGACAATGCCATGAAACTAAAAGCCTTAGTGAAAGATAAAGTGGTGTTAACACTTCTGGACTCAGGCAGCTCCCATAGTTTTGTCAGTTCCAATTTTGTGAAGGTGGCCAAGCTCCAAACAACCCTCATACAGCCTAGAAGAGTGAAGTTGGCTAATGGAGAAGTACTGACAACCACTGCTAAGGTGCAGAACCTGCATTGGTATATTTAGGGCCATACTCTTGTCAATGATATGATAGTCCTGGATATGAGTCCTTATGATGCAATTTTGGGCTATGATTGGTTGAAGGAGCACAGTCCAATGCAATTTGACTGGAACAAGAAAACAATTCACTTCATTATTGGTGGCCAACATATGAAGCTCCAGGGACTTACTACCCCATCACTGCAACCTACCCCAATTTCAACAAACAAACTTTTCAATGCTGCCAAGGGTAATGACACTTGGGTCTATGCCATCATATCCTCTCAACCCACAAACCCACCAACCACACATACAGAGCCCCCCATCCATCCACCATTTATCCAAAACCTATTAGACACTTCCCTAGAATAGCATGTGCAACATCTATAGCTGGTTCTACAAACACTGAGAGACCACAAGCTCTTCCTAAAACACTCCAAGTGCTCCTTTGCCCAGCATAAATTGGAATACTTGGGCCATATAATTTCAGCAGATGGAGTAGCCACAGACCCCTAGAAGACAAATGCCATGTTGCACTGGCCACAACCAACAAATACCACAGAAGTAAGAGTCTTTTTGAGTCTCACAGGGTATTACAGAAAATTCATCAGAAATTATGGCATCATTGCTAAACCACTGACACAATTACTCAGGCACAAGGAATTTCAGTGGAATGAACAAGCTCAAGAAGCTTTTGATGCCCTCAAATTGGCAATGGCATCAGCCCCTGTGCTTACCTTGCCAAATTTCAATGATCCTTTTACTGTCGAGACAGATGCCTGTGGCGAAGGCATAGGAGCAGTCTTGATGCAAAAAGGCAAACTTGTAGCCTTCCTTAACAATGCACTAGGGGAAAAGCATAGAAACCTGTCCATCTATGAAAAGGAGTTTCTAGCACTCATTATGGCTGTGGAGAAATGGAGGCCCTACCTACAAAGACATGAATTTCACATTCTGACAGATCATAAGTCTTTGGCTTATCTGACAGAGCAAAACCCGCATTCAGAGATGCAGAGAAAAGCTATGACAAGGCTTATGGGACTCCAATTCAAGATCATTTATAGAAAAGGAAAAGAGAATCTAGCGGCTGACGCCCTTTCCAGAGTGGCTCATCTACATGCTCTTCAGGTTGTATCCTTAGTAAAACCAGACTGGGTTCAAGAAATCCTAAATTCTTATACCACTAACCCTAAAGCCCAACAATTATTGGAAGAACTGACAGTACATAGCCCCAATTCCTCAGGCTATAGCCTAGACAATGGTCTCATTAGACACAACTCCAAATTGTGGATTGGTAGCAATTCAGCTCTGCAAATGAAGCTTATTGCCACATTTCACTCTTCTGCTATTGGGGGCCACTCAGGAACTAAGGTCACTTATCAGAGGTTGAAGAATCACTTTCACTGGAAAGGAATGAAACAAGCAGTGACTGAATTTGTTCAACAATGTGCCACATGCCAACAAGCCAAACACATCAATACCCCACCCCCTGGTCTATTGCAGCCTCTACCTATTCCTGAGGAGGTGTGGAGAGATCTTTCAATGGATTTTATTGATGGCCTACCGAAGTCAGCTGGATGCACTGTCATACTGGTGGTTTTGGATAGATTGACTAAGTATGCTCATTTCATTGCAGTCAAACATCCTTACTCAGCAGCAACCATAGCTCAATTATTCATGGACAACATAGTCAAATTACATGGGTTGCCTCAATCCATTGTTAGTGACAGAGACACTGTGTTTGTTAGTGCATTCTAGAGGGAGCTTTTCAAGTATACAAAGTGAACCTGAAACTCAGCACTGCCTACCACCCACAAACCGATAGGCAGACTGAAAGAGTCAATCAATGCCTAGAAATGTTTCTCAGGTGTGTTGTCCAAGACTCACCTACCACTTGGAAGTCTTGGCTTTCTCTTGTAGAGCTATGGTACAATTCCTCCTATCATTCAACATTGGGTTGCTCACCATTCAAAGCCTTGTATGGATATGAACCTACAGTTGGAGCTACACCAATAATACCACCTTCCACCACATAGTCAGTCTCTGACATCATAGCAAACAGAGAGCTCCATCTGCAGTCACTAAAACAACATCTAGCTGCTGCTCAGAACCGTATGAAAGTCATGGATGATAAAAGAAGGATTGATCACTAGTTCTAGGTTGGAGAGCAGGTGTTATTGAAACTTCAGCCATACACTCAATCATCAGTGGCCAACATGCCCTATCCCAAATTGGCATTCAAATACTATGGCCCTTACACTATCAAGGAAAAGATTGGCAAAGTGGCTTATCGCCTAGACTTACCTACCGACAGTAAGATTCACCCTATTTTTCATGTTTCCCAGTTGAAACCGTTCATTGCAGACTTCACACCGGTGTACTCCGAGCTACCAGTGACTACTAACATTGAAGCTGCCGATGCGGTGCCGAAAGCTGTCATCAACAGGCGTCTGCTGAAGAAGGGCAATGCCATGGCGCCGTAGGTGCTGATCAAATGGACTGGACTGCCTGACTCCTCTGCAACATGGGAGGACTACAATGTCCTTCATCGCTGCTTCCTAGACACGCCTGCTTGGGGACAAGCAGCATCTCGAGCGGGAGGAGATGTCATACCCCGGAGCGCGGCGGACTGAAGAAGGAATGTGAAGCAAGAAGACGCTGCTGAAGGAAGGAAAATGTCTTTAAGTTTTACGTATTAATGTTCCATGTATGATTTGTGGGCCAGAGGCCAATCGGGATGTATTAAGCGTGTGTGGTGACCAACTGGAACATTATTTTGAATCTGAAAAATAGAACTCGAGCTCTGGGGGAACTTTTCCCTTGTCTCGTCGTCGCTGAAATCCTTGTGCCTTCCTCACGTCTTGGCTAGCCGGCAGCCATGGGGTCTAACACCTCCCCACTCGGCGCGGCATCCGGCATGGCAGCACACGTGGCTCACCCACCGGCACGACGACAATGGTGGAGGGAGCCGGCTCCCCTACATCAGCGGCGATGGTGGAGAGGGGGTGACCAGATGGAGAAGGGCATGTGGGACATGAGGAGTGCAACCGCGAGCAGAGCGAGGCAAGCGTGCGGTGCAGTGCAGGCGGTGCCGGAGAGAGCGGAGGAGGCGATGGGATTGGGAGGTGGACTTGGAATAGGCAGGAAAATTGACCTAGCTAGTTTTCACGGGCCCAGGCTCTCCGCCTGAGCCACATCACAGGGAAACTGGTCTGGCTAGTTTGGGCATAGCAAAGCCCAAATTTGTCCTTTCTTTGCTTTGGACTTTGATTCTTGTTACGCTAAATATTTTCCTCCATCTGCTCGATGGCAGGAATTTATTAGTGAAGCACATTTTTTATTATCAACATCAACAAAACGTACGTTTGCTATGTTTACAATCTTAAAAAATCAAGTTACATTTAAGCATAATCAGTAATGCTCAGACGCAGGTGTCCATTCGGACGGACGCGGCTTCGTAGACCATAGAAATTTCCACACTCGCTACTGCGCCGTCCGCTCGCTCCCACCTGCGCCGCATGCCCCTGTGGCCATTCCCCACCGCACCCTAATCTCGCTCTCCCCATTCTCTCCCTCCCCATCTCTTGATCTCTCTCGCGTCCGCTGGCAGCAGCAAAGCCCCGCGCCACCATCGCCGCCTCTCCTTCCTCCACCCAAGCTGACCACACCGTCTTCTCCCTCAATTCACACAACGCCTCCCCAGTCTCGTCCCCAAGTCTAGCGCTGCTGGGATGCCTCACCGCCATAGGTTGTCGCCACCGCCCCTATTGATGGCCGCTGGGCACATGTGCCAAGGCGCCTTAGGTCGTCCCCGGCCAAGCCAAGGGCACCCACGAGCACGACTAGTGCTGGTGGTGCTCGCGCTCTGCCGCTCGCCGTCGGCTCCCACCCCGACGGTGGGAATCAACTAGCTCCGGCCTCCCTGTCCACAGAATATCGTCGGTAGTCCACCGAGGGGTATACCCATGATGGTAGATTGTTTGGCAGAGGTGCATGTGATCAAGAACTAGATGGTAATGGAGACACAAGACACAAGACACAAGACACAAGATTTATATAGGCTCAGGCCATCAAGATGACGTAAAACCTACGTCCTGTGTTCCGATGGATTGTATTGAGATATTTGGGATGCTGACTAAGGGACCCCTACCCCTCCTTATATACTCTGGAGGGGTAGGGTTACAAGAAAAGTATCCTAGTTGGTTATATGATAGTTATTATATTTAGATTACAATATCTATAAGATTCCTAATAAATCATATCTTCTGGAAGCCTTGGTGTATGTCGATCAGTGCCGTGTGGCACAAGTCTCGATTTCATGGGCTAGACTATTCCTGATGGTGCGGCCCATGTCCCTCGCCGTGGGTACCTGGGGTGATATCCCCCACAGCTAGTCCCCGAGCGCCTTGTATCCATTGAGCAACGCCATCTTGAATAAGTCTGAGCTGTTAATCATGAATCCGACCAATTTAATTGGAGATCTGACTAGTTTAACTGGTGATCTGGGCGGTGAACATGGACGCCGACCAGTTTAACTGGTTAGTGGACCAGTGAAAATGAGTGCCAACCAATTTAACTAGCTAGCACATCTCGAACTTAACCAAGTAAGGCTTGCCAAAAGGATATAAGGAGCTCAAGATTAAATTTTAAAAATTCTTCACCCTATTAGATGAAGTGTACACACTTAGGTGCCGTTAGCGATGTCAGATGATTAACATTGATAACTTAGTCATCTGATAAAAGCAGAGGCAAATGATTACCACCTGTGACTTAGTCAAATCAAGCGCTTAGCACTTAACAAATCCAGTACATGCACCGCCAGGCGCGGTGTACACACTGTAGTCCCCGAGCCTGACAGTAGGTGAAGAATACACCTAGTGCCAGGGTCAAAAACTAGAAAACTCTAGTACCCAGCTTAGCTGAGTGCACAGCTAGGTGAAGTGTACACACTTAGTCCCCGAGCGTGCTGAAAGATAAAGAATGAATCTTGCAGCAAGGTGAAAGAATTTGAATCCAAATATTTTCGGAGATCAAAGAAATGGAATATGTTTAGCACGGCCTGACAAAGCTGCTGGTATGCATCGTGTGGCCTCGATCTGATCCGAGTAAGGCAATCTGGATAGTCCGTCATAAGGCTTCGGGTGGGCAATCTCCTCACCGAAGACCCCGTGTCACCCCCACCTCGGAACTCCTAAATCACCGCAACAAGGATCGGAGGAAAGCCAGTAGATGTAAATCTGAACACCGAGGAGTCCCCAGCTTAGCTGATGATGCTTGCACGAAGAATCCGAACACCGAGGAGTCCCCAGCTTAGCTGGCGACGCTTGCACGAAGAATCCGAACACTGAGGAGTCCCCAGCTTAGCTAGCGATGCTTGCACGAAGAATCCGAACGCCGAGGATTCCCCAGTTTAGCCGGCAACGCTTGCACGAAGAATCTGAATGCAGAGAAGTCCCCAGCTTAGCTGGCAAGCCCCAGCGTAGCTGACGATGATGCCCAAGCGACGAACAATCCGATCAGCTGGTCGGCAAAGAAGCAAGCACCGATCAGTCCAACCAACTGGTCGGCGGCGAAGTGAATGTCGAGTAAAAGTGAGTGCCAAACAGTCCATCCAATTGGTCAGCGACGAAGTCCATGAGCCTAATGGTTTGACCAGTTGGTCGGCGGTGAAGTCCGACCGCCAGGTGGTGCGACCACCCGGTTGATGATCTTCTTGTCCTTCCCGACTATTTCAATCCCTGAGCGTAAAAAATAATCTCGTTGACTAAACTAGGCCCCTGCAATACCAATATGTAGAACGGGTAGTACATAATGTAAAAATAGAATATATGAGCTCAGCAATGAAGGCAGCAGAACAGAGTAGATAAATATTATGTTTGTGAAAAGTTTGTCATATTTAAAATATGAGTAATTTTCCTTCTAGTTGGTCCTGTATCGCATCACCAGTCCCGACTAGCCCATACCCTATAGTGTAGAGTGACCGGCACTAGTTTATCCGTAAGAGTACATGCGTCGCCAAGGAGCCGCTACCGATCGTCCATAACGCAGAGCGCTGGCGTCCGTGCACGTGTAGGTGCAAGATCGAGAACAAGGCTGCTTCTAGATAACGCAAATGAGAACGTGGCTGGTTGGCGAGTCAGTGGAGAACAAATGGAGTATCTTAAATATATCACGCATGGAGAACAAATGGAGTAAAAAATAAATGGAGAGACACCGAGCAGAAAATTGTATTAAATGCAGATATAGGAAGGGTACTTATCTTTAGTTAGAACGTCTGGTCGGCGGTGACAAAATTGCTTGGCCCTCGAGCTTTCCCCCCTGTCGTCATGGCGGTGGTCGCGGTCATCATAGCGCCGTTCTTCGCGGTAATCATCATTGCGACGCTGTAGGCGGTCGGAGCGAGTAGTCCGGTCAACGTAGTCCATATATTACTAGTCGGCCTTAGGCAGATCAGATTCGGGGAGATCGTTGACGTAGCCGCATTCGATCTGGTCGGAGAAGCGATGCTGCATGGCGCTTTGATAGACGGCCGAGCGGAGTAGTGAGTGTGTCACGATGTCTGAGTAGGCGGATGTTGCGTGAATGACTCGCTTGACGGCTCGGGCGGCTCGCTTAGTGGCTCGCTTGACGCTCGACGTAGTCGGATGGCTTGACGAGTAGAAGAAATGATCTTGAATTGGTTTGACAGCCGCTGCATTGTGCGTGTTGATCGGCACCAAGTAGTAGCTCATGCACGCGATCGCGAAGGCAATGATGCATGTACATGCAAGTCGATCCCCTTGCATGTCTAAGCTACGTCCTTGTTTTCTCGTGAAGATGCGTGCCATGCTCGCGTCTCTTGACAGCGACAGAGCTGTAGATTGATTTATCCGCTAGCTTCACTGCGAGGCTTTTTAGATTGGATCTGGTACATGTTGATGCCACTGGAGTTACCAGTCCCTTCTTCGGCGGCATGCTTTGGCGACTTGAGGACGGGTTTTCGTTTTCCTGCCAGCGTTGCATGCTAGTAGAGCACGATGCCTTTGATGCTTCCGGATGCACGTGATAGCTCGACGACGATTTATATTGGACACTGCTCCGATCAGGATCTCCGGTTGTTGGCGCGTTCGATGGCTAGTATCGACTTGGGCGGCCCCAAAAACCTAGCTGCCGCCCCCTCTCTCTCCTCACCCTCCCGCCGCGCCGCTGCCAGAGCAGGCCGCCGGGCAAGGCCGTGCGCCCACCGGGATGGCGGCGGCGGGGCCATCTCCTCGCGAATCGGTGGCGCGTCTTCGGCATGCTGGCGGAGCGAAGCTGCTCCGAGCGGTGTGCCGCTCGGCGGGCTTGCTCAGTCGCGGCTGCTGCGCGCCGGCCGGAGCCTGGGCTGGCGTTGGCGGCGGCAGGAGCCTATTCTCTCCCTCCGTCGGCCACCTCCTCCTTCAACCTACGCCGGCGGTGTCGATCCAGGGCCCGGGCCTTCGGATCCGGTGCCCTGGTGAACGGATCCGGTCGCCCCTAGGCGGGGGGTGGCACTGGGTGGAGGTGGCGGCGCGGCGGCGGGAGCCTCTCCTTCTCTCCCTCCGTCGCCCACCTCCTCCTTCACTCCGGCGGTGTCGGCATGGGCCGCTCTAGGGCCCGGGCCCTCTGTCCCGGAGCCGGATCCGGTCGCCCCCAGGCGGGGGGTGGCACCAGTGGTGGTGGCAAAGGTGGAGGCGGCGGCGCTATCTCGGGGCAAGGGTCTCGACCTTGCGACCGGATCCAGTGCCCTTGGGCTGGGGGTGGCGCCTAGTGGTGGGTACTTGTGCTCGACTGCGGCTGGCAATTGTTGACCGTGTCGGGTGCGGGTGCTAGTGCCGGCGACGACGGCTGGCGATGGCATCGGCGCGTGGCAGGGGGACATGCACGGCTATGTGTGGCTGGGCTACGACACGGTGTCTGGTCAGCTAGGGTGGTTGATGCAGCTATGCGGCTGCTGCGGGCAGCCGGCGCGTCGGTGCCCATCTGGCGGGGCTTCTGCGGATGTCCGGCCATGACGACGGTGGCAACAGACTGCGGTCCGACATCTAATTGATTTCTGTGCTGGGGGCATTGGGCGAAAGCCTAGCGACGGCGACGCCTGTGGGCGCCGCTTCCCTGCTGAGGGCGTCGTGCCCCCAGCACCGTCGACCACAGGTGAAAACCCGGTCCTTTCCTGGACGCGCGATGGCGGCGCACCTGGCATCGTTCCCTTCCTGAAGGTGTTGCGGTGGATTGGAATCGGTTGTGATGTTCTCCTACAGGCAGGGTGAGAGGTCGTGGGTGGGAGTCGGAGCTGCTCTTCCTTCCTTGAGCTTGGCAACGATAATCGCCTTAGCCTCCCGCTTCGGGTTCTCAGTCTCATCTTCGTTGGGTCGTCAATGTACTATGTCGTGTCTGCGTGGGTCGACTTCGCCTTTCGTAGTGCTTGTCACCAAGTTTGGCTGCCTTGTACATATTAATTGCTCTCTGCTTATCAATGAAAGCCGGTAAAATGGATCTTTCGAAAAAAAGTATCATCCGCCGTAATCAAGATTCACAGATCACGGTAGATTGGAATCATGGCTGCAGCGCTCGACGCCAAACTCTTGCTGGTGACGACTTCAGATCACAGCATGGTGCCACAAGTTGCACCTAGACGGTGAGTCTATCAGAAGCTGACGAAGGACGCCGCCGCCGGAAGCTGAATTGCCACGGATGGCGTTGATCATGAGGTCGATCTGGTTCGCCATGGGATCAACATGTAGACCCCTACCTAGCATGCCAACTGTCGACATAATATTATCGGCAGTCCACCGAGGGGTATACCTACGATGGTAAATTTTTTGGTAGAGGTGCGCGTGATCAAGAATTAGATGGTAACAAAGACACCAGACACCAGATTCATACAGGTTCAAGCCGTCAAGATGACGTAAAATCCTACGACCTATGTTCCGATGGATTTTATTGAGATGTCTGGGATACCGACTAGAGGACCCCTGCCCCTCCTTATATACTCTGGAGGGCTAGGGTTACTTACAATATCTATAAGATTTCTAATAAATCATATCTTCTGGAAGCCTTGCGGTGTACGCCGATCAGTGTCGTGCGCCGCAAGTCTCGATGTCGTGAACTGGACTGTCCCTGATGGTGCGGCCCATGTCCCTCGCCGTGGGTACCTGGGGTTATATCCCCCCACGGTCCCCTCCATCGGCGATGCCATGTTAAGTGTTTCAGACATATGTTTTCAAGTGTTTCATCTGTATGTTGCGTATGTTGTAATGGCTATATACACATGTTGTAAGTGTATATTTCATATTGTAACTATATGTTCAAGTGTTTTAGGTGCTTCAGACGTATGTTTTAAGTGTTTCATCTTGATGTTGCAGAAGTATATCTGGATGTTGCATATGTTTGCATTGGCTTTGAAGTGTTTTCAGGTGTTTTACAAGTATTTTAGACGTATGTTTGCAGCTGGAGAACAGCGAAGTGTGCCTGTCTAAAAGAAACAACGTCGTCTATTGTGATGTTTCGGCTATTTTCGATGTACTCCCTCTGTCCCCAAATAAATCAACTCCTAGAATCTGTGTAACTTTATAGGAAAGAGTAATGACACTTATGATATAAAATGAGCACATTATAAAAATATATTCTATACTAATATCTAATGATACTAATTTGATGTCGTATATCTTGACAGGTTTTTTCTAGAAATTTGGTCAAAGTTTAAAAAGTTTGACTTAAGACAACTCTAGAATCTATTTATTCAAGGGCAGAGGGAGCATATTCAAGCGTTTTATCAGATATTGCAAAAGTATATCTGGTGTTACATATGTTGCAATGGGACCTACCTGCCGCAGCCGCCTGCTTTAGTTGTTGGCGCGCCACCGAGCAGGCACAGGCAGTCTTCGCGTGGGAAGTGGATGGGGGCACACGCGGTCCCCACGTGCATACAGGTGCATGAAATGGAGCGGGCTCGGGTGGTACCCACGTACGCGTGGGTGTGTGCGAGCATTGGAGGCACGGTGTTTCCCGCAGGCGCGCATGATAGAGGAGGCGCGGGCGTCCGGACGGGCGTGTCCATCCAACCATCCAGACGCTAGTATCTCCCTAGCATAATAGTTGTTTGTTAAAGATTTGAATGTCTGGCTCACCGGCTGCATGCACATATACCATCTTGAGAGAATCTGTTTGACAACTGGGAAATTGCGAATATATTGTTGCCAAATGCAAATTGTTCGATGATCAACTGAGCATGAGAGAGAAGAGCCACGATAGAGAAGAGAGAGAAGAAGCGCCGGGCATGGGAATATATGGTGCGTGCGTGCGTGCGTGTGCTGGGTGTCTTTAACTAACTTTGTCCTTGGTATGCCGGCCATGACCATGAGATCGAAGAATTTAGGTATAGAGACGTCATATATGGATGTGCCCAGTGCCGCCCCTCCTTTTCATGCACCCCAAAGGTCAAGCCAAGCTACCTGCATGCGTACTTTTGCACATGTTCATTCGTTGCTGCCTAGGGACGACGTCTGGGTCTGTGACGACCCGTACGCGCGTAGCATACTGCAGCCACATATTCCTTCCTCCCCAGATATTATATACATGTTCTCTCTTGTCATCTCACTACGGGCGGTCTCACTTTGTAGATAGAGACTATATTCTTCTCTCTGTTTGTTTAATATTAATCATTTTGACGACAATGCATGGACCAAATGATTGAAGAACCCCTGTATATATTCATGATCAATCATGAATCAAGTATATGAAATGAAATATTGTGGAATGCCTCATTAATAGTCCATAATTTTTATTAACTCTAACCTTAGGTTGGGGCAACTCTCTTCAGTTTCCGTCTTCATCTCCTTTACTAATTAACGTGTTTCCTATGCATGCTCCATCTAGATAGATGTCCATTCTTGGATTTGTCTGTAAGAGCATATCAATAATACCAAAAAAATAATCCTGAAAATATGGTTTTGCAACCTTTCTAATACATAATGGAAACAAAAATACTATCACCAACATTTTTTAATAATTCACACCTAAAAACCAAAGGTATATCCACTTGAAGATTTTTGCTCGATACACCGCCGCTGCCGCTAGTCACCCCCACAGCCAGGCATCACCAGCATCCACACCTAGAACTTCTAAAAAAGAATCAAAATATTGATCGGATATTCAATTTCAGTGAAGGTCGAGGGTGACGGAGTGTCAAGAAAAAAAAAGAGCCGCCCCCATGAAAGGGAGTAGCTAGTGTATATATATATATATATATATATATATATATATATATATATATATATATATATATATATATATATATATATATATATATAAAGGGTTACATTTTTGTGCTAAAAAATAATTTAGATTAGAAGTAACTTCACCAAACTATTGGAGATGCTCGTTGGGCAAGAGATTAACCTGACCTAACAACATCGGTAATGCTCAGGAGCGGATGTCCATCTGTCCAGACGCGGCTTTCCAAGCCTGCGTGTACCAGTCCAATAGGCTTGCTTATTCTTTGTGTCTCTCATCTCTTCTCTCAAAAATATCTCTCCATCGCGTGCTGCTTTGTGTCATGTGCTCGCTGTTGCCGTCTTCCCCGTTGCGCACCCCATCTGGCGTCGTGCGGCTTCCCCATCCAGCACTGCACTCCATCCCACGTTGCGCCCCCCATCATTGCGCCATGCTCCATCCCCTGCCGCACCTGCTCCAGCGCGCTGTGCCCCCACTTGCTGCGCACCGTGCCCCGTCCCCCGCGTGTGTTGAGGTGCTGTTGACGCCGCCGTTCCTCACCAGAAGGTTGTGGCCAATGTCGAAGCCATGGCCGTCGCGATGCGCGACCTCAACAAGGAGATGTTGCGATTAAAGCGCATGTTGCAAGCGTATATTTCAAATATTTCACACGTTTCAGAGGTATGTTGCAATTGTTTTATATGGATGTTGCAAAAGTATATCGAAGGATGTTGCACATGTTGCAAGTGTTTCAGAGGCATGTTTAAGTGCTTTAGAGGTTTGTTCAAAATATTTCATCTGTTCCAGACGTATGTTGAAAGTGTTCTAATCTAGATGTTGTATATGCTTCACACATATGTTGTAGTTATATGTTCTAAATCTTTCAGATGTATCAGTCTTATGTTGCAGTAAGTATTTTCATGTTGCAAGTTGCAAATGTTTTATTTTGTATGTTGCATATGTTACACACATGTGTTGCAAGTGTATGTTTCAGATGTTTTATCCGTTACATACTTATGTTGCATTCAAGTGTTTCATGTTGCACATCTTTCATGCTCTTCAGAGAATCAGGGTGCGCGGGGAGTCATGGTGACACGGCGCGGGCACCTAGGAATGGGGCGCGACAAGCTGGGGGCCGGCGGATGGGGTGCACTCAGGGCCGGTGGTCGGGGCGTGATGGGGGCGGGGCGCGAGTGTGGGGTGAGGCAAGTCCTCCAAACACGCGGGACCTGTGACGGGATGAGATGCGCGTGTGAGGCAGGAAAAATCAGCGGACAAGGTTAGGCTGCGCAGGTGTCCGGACGCGCGTGTTTGTCCGGACATCCGGGTGCTAGCACCTCCATAACAACATGGGTGGGGTGGAGTTAGTTGCACATACGTATCTCTCCATCGTCCCAGCCATAATGTGTTTGCCTTTAACTCTTGAGCGCCGATATAATGTGTTGCCATTTTAACTTAACCTTTCACACCATCATGTGGCCAGCCATCTAAGTACTATATGTTCATCTAGCCAGATACAGGCGCATCGCATATTTCATGAGCTACATATTTATGTTCGCCGCGTCCCAAATGCGCTCGAATGGACTGGACTGGTGGACTCTCGGGCGGCTCCCCTAGTGGAAATACCAACGCATCCTCCACTGATGCACGTTTCCATGCATGCATATCGACGTGGAAGCCACTAGAGCTCGTGTCTCTCTAATACTCCTGATACATATATACATACATATATATACAATTACGACTTATTGCATATATACATCCAGTGGCGTTCGGAGGGTGAATCTGAAATTAGAGGGAGCAATTTTCAGAAGCTAATATTAGCTACCAGCAATGCCAGGCATGCATACATTTGCTTCCAGTACTCTGCCTTTTTTTTTTGGAAATCACAGTCACAGTCACAATTATGTCTAGCCTTTTCTCCTCTCTTCAATCACAATCAGATTTTAGAGATTCACAATCTTTTCTTGCCTCTACGAGGCTCCGCCACTGTACATATACATCTAGTTAAAAAAGCATTACCTAATAGCAAATTAAACATCCAAGACTGACATATATTGTTTTTGCGAGAATTGAGTGTACCTTAGATGGTTCATTGGTTGTTTTCGATGAAACTTACCCACTGAGTTTGATCTCTAGTAATAACTCAGCACAAGTGCTCGTATTCGAGCGGTAGGCATGCGCGTCAAAAGCGAAGCACTTGAGGTGCTTTGTCGATCTCAGCCCTAAGATTATATACTACTCTTGGGGTAATAATAATAGTAGGGATAAGATGCACACACGTGCCTTCGTAGCAGTAAATTTATGTGCACGTACGTAAATGTAAAGCTACCGTCTACGTCTTTCCAGTGCTCCAAAAAATACATATATGTTTATTCATCTACAATAATAAATATATATGTACATACATACATACTCAAATATATGTGTGCATAATTTCTGTGAGGTTAAAGAGTTATTGGTGGGACATATGGAGACACTACTGTCATATATATAAAAGAGGGTAAAACAAATAATCAGCTTTGGTAGGTAATATAATACGTGCATCGAATCGAATAAATATATGGATGAATGAGGAGGGGTCAGTCAATATATGGATGACTTCCATTGATCCCAAAGCAGAGGAGTAGCAAGAATGGCCACTAAGGTAGCAACAACATCCTACTTTTTGTGCGCCGCGCCACCCAATATGTATATATATAACTAACCAAAAAGTTAAGATCCACCGATGATCGATCTAGCATAGCACAAATTAAACCACAAAGTAAGAATCTACCAAAGAAAGCACTTGCACGCTGACGCACAACTTTAACATACTATATGTGTACTTGGTTTACCCTATATCGATCTCTATATCTCACGTAAAGTCAGTGTCGATGACGTTGCCACACTAGCTAGGTCGTCTCGCTCGCTCACTCCTATATATATAGGCAAGCTGTACGTGTGGCTGCATTCACTTGCATTTGCATGCCTTGCCGGCTTACACATGCATGCATGCTTTCTTGAGCTGTTAGCTACGACTTTAGCTTGCCATTCGCTTGGAGAACACAGCAGGTATCCTCCATATATCAAGGGAATCTATCCGTAGTTATTCATATCTAACGCGTGAACACGTAGATACGTGCCAGTGCAACTGAGAGGAATAATGGCACCAACAACGGCGACGAAGCAGCAGCAGCTAGTACAGTCGTCAGCGGCCAACAAGTCGTTACCGCCGCCGCCACCACACTCCTCATCACAAGACGATGACGACGACGATGTGGTGCGGCAACTGGTGACGGGGCGTTGGCGTTCGTCCCTGTCGTCGGGCCTCCGTGCCGCCCTGGCCTGCACCATCGTGGGCCTCGTCTCCATCTACGCACCGGCCGCCCTCCGCCGTCACATCACCTTCCCGGCCTTCTCCTATGTCGTCACCGTCATCCTCGTCACGGACGCCACCCTCGGCACGGCCCTGCGTGGCGCCGTGAGTGCGCTCCACGGCACCCTCATGGGCGCCGCGCCCTCCGTGGCGGCGCTGTGGCTCGCGCACCGCGCGGGCGCCACGGAGTCGGTGGTGGCCACGTCCGCCGTGGTGGCGCTGACGGCGTTCGCGGTGGCGCTGCCGGAGACCGTGGGGCTAGTGGCGAAGCGTATCGCGCTGGGGCAGGCCATCATAGTCTACGTGGCCAAGTTCCAGCATGGGGAGCGCCCCAGCCGCGGCCTGGCGCTGCTGCACCCGGCCAACGTGGTGGCGTGCACGGCCCTCGGGGTGGCGGCGGCGCTGCTGGCCGTGCTGCTGCCGTGGCCGAGGCTGGCCACACGGGAGGCCAGGGACAAGTGCAGAGCGTACAAGGTGGTTGCCGCCGAGAGGGTCAGGGTCATGGCTGACGCCTTTGCCACTGGTGTGGGTGTGGAGGGCGAGGCGTGCAGCCGGCAGCGGCGATGGCAGATGGCGGCGTGCATGTCGGAGGCCAACCGGCTGGCCTCCGCAAGTACAGCCCTCCTCAACCGCATGAACGCCATCAAGGTAAGCTAAGTGCAAGTTGTTTGTTACATTAATTACAGATAAGCAAATCAATGTACGAATTGCTGACTTGTGCATGCATGCGTGCAGGAGGATTTGCAGTGGGAGCGAGCGATGGCGGCCGACAACAAGAGCAGCATTGAGATGCCCCTCACGGGAATGCAGATCGCACTCGCAACGATGCAACAAGCCGACGGCCGCCACCCTGATGGGAGCAGGAACAGAGACAACAATATGGTCGGCCTTGTCATGGCGATGAGGGACCAAATACGCCTCGCCCTCCTCACGCCCAACAAGCAGACGCAGAGCAGATCATCACTATTATTTGGATCATCCTGCAGCACGGCCAGCGCCATGCCCAGCAACAAGTCACTCTGCTACTTGCCAACTCCGACGAACCATGAATACGACGACCAGCAGCAGCTAGCGCCGTTTTTGTTCGTCTTCTCTCTCTATCAGCTCCATCGCCGCTGCTGCGGCGGTGATGGTCCCAAGACGGCCTTGACGAAAGCAGGCGCTTCCAACGCCAGGCAGGTAGCGCCGGAAGCAACAACGACGACAGGCCAAGAATCACTATTGGAGCAAACAGCCAACTTATTGCCGGACGACGAGCAAGAAGAAGTAGAGCAAGTGGTGGGGCTGGACGATCAAGCACAAGCAGAGGCAGGAGAGGAGAAGGCTACAACGACCAAGCACCAGCTGACACGCGGCCCATCAGCAGGCTGTATCAGCTGGCCTCGGCGTCGTCGGCTCGTGGCAGCGGCCAAGTGCGGCTTCTCTCTCGGCCTTGCCGTCCTGCTGGGCCTGCTCTTCAGCAACGACCACGGCTTCTGGTCGGGTCTCATCGTCGCCACCACCATGACGGCAGGGCGCGAATCCACCTGGGCAGTCGCCGCGGCGCGCGCCCACGGCACCGCCCTGGGCTCCATCTACGGCGTGCTGTGCTGCTGCTGCCTGCTCATGTCGCAGCAGAAGCTCCTGACCATGGACCTGCGCTTCGTGGCCCTCCTCCCTTGGATGGTCCTCGCCACTTTCCTCAAACGAAGCCGCGCCTACGGCCCAGCGGGCGGCGTGGCGGCCGCGCTGTCGGTCGTCATCATCATGGGGCGCCGCTACGACGAGGCTCCCATGGCCTTCACCATCGCGCGCCTGGTGGAGACTTTCATAGGCATCTCCTGCGCCGTCCTGGCAGACCTTGTGTTCCAGCCCGGAGCGAGGCCGTCGGTGCAGGCCAGGGAGCAGCTCACCCGCTGCATCGCCGCGCTGGCAGAGGCAGACTGCTGCTGCCTAGTTGCTGAGCCTTCATCAGAATTATTGAAGAAGGTGCAGCAAGAGCTGGCCCTCTTGAGGAAGTATTCAGCGGAGACTGGCAGCGAGCCCACCTACCTGTGGCTGCCGCCTTTCCCAGCGGCCTGCTACTACAAGATCAAGGGCAGCCTCGGCAGGATGGTGCAGCTGCTGCAGCTCTACCACCAGGCACGCCGGCACCAGCAGGTGGACGTGGACGATGACACCAACGCCAACACCATCCAGCAGCGGCGCTTCAGCAGCCTCGCCTCCACCTCCCTCAACCACTGCCTCCACATGCTGGAACCACGCAAAGAGGCCAAGGGCCAGGTCGTCGATCTTGAGGCTGGGACTGCGGCTGGTGGCGCCGGCTGCAGCTGCTGCTACAAGGATGATGAGGTGGTGGGCTCTTTCCTAGCGGAGGCACGAGAGGCAAAGCTGCTGCTGCTGAATGGCGACGACGACGACAGCGTGCAGCAACCAGAGGAGAGATTGTTGCTATTGTGCTGCCTGGGCTCCATTGCCCTGTGCATGGGAGAGATCCTCAAGGAGGCCCAGCTGCTGGAGGCGCACATCCTAGACCTCAACAACCTGCAACTCAGCACTCGCTGACATAGATTTTAATCGGTAGATCCATACACATGCATTCTTCTACAGAATACATAGTAAAATCTCGCAAATCTCCTTTCAGCTCAAGGGACTATCTACGAGTTGAAAAACAGAGACAAGTTATCAAGCAATCTCAACAATGCCACAAATTCTGGTAACTCGTGAGATACCGATTGACTTGTGCCCAGGCTAACAAAATAATCATGCAGTTGAACTGCACAGCGGCGACATCCAACATGAAATGTGACAGAATATCAGAACCATGCTGTATATATTCCGTTACCATCTACAAGTTTGTAACTAAGAAGCAACCAAACCTACAATGGAACAAGAGTCAGCTCCCTCTCACAAAAACACCTCATCTCGCAATTGCTTCCATCCTCTCCATTTCATCACCCAACATGTTCACAATGCAAATTGACCTTCCAGATTAATACACCCACTCATGATCCAATACATTATACTGTGATCAGCATCTATTCCTACAGAAGGAGACACAGGAAGGCATACTGGCTACTGCCCACCACGAATGAAGTGTTTATGACTCGTACAAGGACAAAGACGGCTTCCTTTACATGTGCTGCAGCAGCGAGAAGACATTTGGCTGACCTGGCGTGCTCTAGAAATTTTCTCTGCTTTGCAGCCAGGTAGGCCATGCTGCATGTGTAAATGTGTTGTCTTTAGTCTGTGTATAAACATTGTGCATGTTGTTAACTCTGTACATATTCATATTGTGCTACTCTGTATTAATGTATGTACTAAAACAAATACGTCTATCATTATCATTCTCGTGTGGCCTGTGAGAGGCAGGACACGAGAACAATGATGTGTGTGCATGTTTTCCGGCTCTGAACAACTAGAAGTATAATTAAACATATCCTTCTCGGCTTAGGCTGACTTCCGTATTTTTTTAGTAAGTAAACGGCAGATCCTGCCTGTTTAGGTTCAAAAGAACAAAAAATTTAGAACATGGATGAGCAACGTCATGGCTTACATCAGCTTTTGGTTGGATGGATGGATCCTGCCCAAGAAATGAGAGATAGGAATGAATCACTATATATAATAATGCCAATGTATAGTCAAACTCATCACCAAACCAATTAAAAGTCAAAGAAATTGGAATTCTTGCATTGGAAGAGAAAATGAAGGGGATAAATTAAGATGAAGATTTGAGGATGAAGCAACCGAGCGAAGCTCCATCACCATCAGCATCCGTGCATCACCAATGCATACTGCTATACTGTTTATTAGTATATTATGTAAGCTTTAAGCTGTGTGTGTGGCCTGCATTGTGTAGCGTGTCCAGTCCACCAATGGCGCCATTGGCCATTGCCACTGCCATGTAGGGTGTGTTTGGTTCTGGGATGGGATACACACATACACAATGAAAATGGAATCGACGACGACCCATGTTGGATGTTGCAGTTGCAGCATGCTCAATCACACCCAACATGCTCTACCCTGCTTCCTGCTATAGGCGACGACAACAGCAAGTGCAGGACGACGAGGAGTAGTAGGAGCAGAAGCAGGGCCGCTCATTGTGATGGATCATCAAGGTGGCGACGGTGAGGGCCAGCAGCTGGATGATCATCGTGATGAGCAAGATGTGCTATCGCCACCGGAAGAAGATGGAAACCAGCATCAGCTGCTGGACGCGCAGGGCGGCCGGAGGAGGTCACTGTCGCTGGAGATGGACAGGGAATCACCTCTGCAGAAGCAGCAGTCGTCGTCGTCGTGGCGGGCTGCGGCGGCCAGCTTCAGGGAGAGCCTGTCCCGCTCCCTCTCCCATCAGGACAAGGATGACGAGGTTGAGCTGAGATGGGCGGCCGTGGAGAGGCTGCCCACCTTGGACAGGATTCACACCTCGCTGCTGCTCCACACTGACCAAGACCGTGACCAGGTGGTGGACGTGCGCAGTCTGGGTGCGGCGGAGCGGCGCATGGTGGTGGACACCCTCATCTCCAACGTCCACCGCGACAACCTCCGCCTGCTCCGCAAGCAGCGCCAGAGGATGGACAGGGTCGGCGTCCGCCCGCCCACGGTGGAGGTGCGCTGGCGCGACGTCTGCGTCGAGGCGGAATGCCAGGTGGTGCAGGGGAAGCCGCTCCCCACCATCTGGAACGCCGTCATCTCCAACCTCTCTGTATGCTCAGCCATGCTGGGCCTCAACCTCAACCGCCAGCAAGCCAGGATCCGCATGCTCAGCGGCGTCAGCGGCGTCGTCAAGCCTTCCAGGCTGACGCTGCTCCTGGGACCCCCTGGCTGCGGCAAGACCACCCTCCTCAAGGCGCTCGCGGGGAAGCTCAACAACGCCAGTCTCAAGGTCACAGGAGACATAGAGTACAATGGTGTGGAGCTGAAGCACTTCGTCCCGGAGAAGACCGCAGCTTACATCGATCAGTACGACCTTCATGTCCCTGAGATGACTGTCAGAGAGACTATCGACTTCTCTGCAAGATTCCAAGGCGTTGGCAACAGAGCAGGTTACTGTACTAATTAGCTTCGTTCATCTCATCAACCGGCTGGCACAATGTCTTAAATCAAATCAAAATAATAGGCAGGCAATCACTCATTCTCAGTACATACCGCTCTATCTTTATCAGAAATCATGAAGGAGGTGATTAGAAGGGAGAAGGCGGCCGGGATTACCCCTGACCCTGATGTCGACACTTATATGAAGGTAAAACACTAGTTTTATCAAGTGATACATCAATTTTTATATAGTTTATTAGTACATGCAGTCCTCTCTTTTTTATTATCTAGCAAGAAAATCATAGAACGTGCATGATTCTACTTCAATTCTATTGCGCATCACATGTTTTTCCATAGGCGATATCTGTGGAAGGTTTAGAAAGGAGCATGCAAACAGACTACATTATGAAGGTATGTATAGTCGTATCTTAATTGTCGCCTAAGGAAACATGCATGCTCTTGGTCCACTGTATGAGAATCTTTCACTACATATGAATGAATAAGCTCTGCCTCGATTGACAGATCATGGGACTTGAAATATGTGCTGACATAATGGTGGGAGATGCAATGAGAAGAGGTATTTCAGGCGGTGAGAAGAAGAGACTTACCACAGGTGATACCGAGATAGCTAGAATTATTTGATGACGATGATGTCATCATCCCAATTACAATTCTGTAGGGAATAGGGATTGAACTAAAATACTTATAATTCTGCTGGAATGATATACTCCATTTCATTTCTTCTTTTTTCTTTTTAGTTTAAGGGACCCCCCCCCCACCCCACCCCCCTGTCCTATGCATTGCTAACTGAAAATAACCAGTTTTGGTTTAACGAAGGAAAGATATATGTGTATCCATTTGCTATATAATCCCAACCTCAATTGGTCTACATAGGTAGCTAAATTTAGTTGATTCAATTGTGGATGGTTGTTCCATTTCTGAAAAATGTGTCTAACTGTTTTCTTTAAAAAAAACTTGTCTAACTATCAGGAGAGATGATAGTAGGACCCTCAAAAGCACTCTTCATGGATGAAATATCAACTGGGCTGGATAGCTCCACAACCTTCCAAATTGTTTCTTGCCTCCAACAGTTGGCTCATATTTCAGAGTCTACCATACTAGTCTCACTTCTTCAACCAGCACCAGAGACTTATGAGCTTTTTGATGATATTATATTGATGGCTGAAGGAAAAATTGTGTACCATGGATCTAAGAGTTGCATTATGAGTTTCTTTGAATCATGTGGATTCAAGTGCCCTGACAGGAAAGGTGCTGCTGACTTTCTCCAAGAGGTAATACCGTAATACAAAATTGGTTATTGTGAAACAAGCAGCAATGGAATCTTGCAATTTCTGTTACATTTCCTATATCATATCATTACTTGTTCATAACATTTGTTGGGGAATAGCATAATAATTCATTTAACCAAAATATGTTTCCCACTACAGCACAATGAGTATACGGAAGGTACTAGGTATCTATATATGTTTCTACTACTAGTCTTCTATGAAGGAGATTAAGGTCTTAACCACTGACCTTAAGCATGAAAATATTGTGATCTATCATTTGTGTTGCAGGATAGGCCATATACATACTATCCGAATCTTTGTAGCTCTTGTAAACTCTATAAGAATAATCCTCTTTATGCAGTAATGCATAATGTCTTGCATGCCAAACCTTGTTTGATGCCTTAGCATATCAGTTTTTTTGCAATATGCATAATAGTTAGACTAGATATTTAGGTTGAAAAAGTGTTCTCTATTCTTTTTGTGGACACATGCTTCATGTTTAACCATTTGTGTAACCTACCAAGGAGTAATATCTATAGTTTGTGAAAGGATCATGGAAAATGATTAACAATTGTTACCTATGAAGCAATAGTTTGTTATAGATTATATTATATTTTAGGCTAATTGGTTAACTCCATTGGTAGCTAGGAATTCTCATTCATCCATACTTATGTATAGGTCTTGTCGAAAAAGGACCAACAACAATATTGGATCAGCTGCGGAGAAACATACAATTTTGTTACTGTTGACCAGTTCTGCAACAAGTTTAGAGTGTCTCAAATTGGTCAAAGTCTTGCTGGAGATATTTCAAAACCTTATGACAAATCAAAAGGGCATAAAAATGCATTGTCCTACAATATCTACTCATTATCCAAGTTGGACCTCCTCAAAGCATGTTTTGCAAGGGAGCTTCTCCTCATGAAACGGAATGCCTTCATCTACATAACAAAAACTATTCAGGTAAAGCACTTAGAAATGTTTTTTTTGTAGAAAAATATTGTCAATAAATACAAATTGTTGAACATAGACCCTCAAAAAATGTTGAACATGTGCATTATGTATTATAAAACAAATATGAAAGCTTGCTACCTAATTTTACAGTTCTACATGAATGCATGGAGCTAAATATCGACGTCCATATGAAAATCACACATATTATTTGTACTTTTGGCTATACACCAAAATGCTTGGGATGTATATAGTGATGAAAGCTTCCTCAAATCATGGGGGTGAAGGGATAGGGATTTCTAGGCTTTTCTTACCCTTGCTCTTCTTTTTCTTTTTTTAAAGAAAATGCTAATTTGAACATGACCCTACATGCCAGATTCTACCATTGTGCTAGATCAGCCCTCTAAGTATAGAAATATATTGATAAATTTGTTTTGCTACTGCAGACATTGTAATCAAGCCTTTGCACAAGAATGAGAAATTCATGTTCTTTATTTTTTAACCATCTCTATTCAAGGAACTTGGATACTGTTGGAATATAAGTGAATTGTCCATCTCTCCTCATCAATTTAAGCTTTTGTGTCGAAGTGATCGGTGCATACAACTCAATATGATATCAAAGCTAGAGGTCTCGAGTTTGAGTCCTGGTTAACACAATAAAATAAAATAATTATTGCTCGCTCCTATTCCACATGTGAGGCCTGAGGGAGCATCCACATGAGAGGAGTGTTGAATATAAGTGAATTGTCCACCTCTCCATATTAGCTTAAGCTTTTGGGTTGAATTGGTTGATGCATGCAACTTAATAGATACCAATTGAAGTAAAACTTCATTTTCTTTGCACGGTATAGACGCAAATTGTCACATCACACACTCTTAGTACATGGAATTGACCAGTACCTACTATTTTGTTCTATGTGCTCAGAAAAGTGGAATGTTGGAACATCAGAACATCTAAAATGATAACCTGCATTAATATTACTTGAACTTCCTACACAGTTTTATATTTAAAAAATTAAACTCTCATGTGCTTATATGAACAGTACAGTACTTTAATATGCTAGGGTGAAAAAGTGAAAAGTATATCTTACAGAAGATATGCATTAATATATGATTTTACATTTTTCTTAGCATAACCCTTAGAAATTAATAATGCACTATTACTGCAGCTTGCATTACTTGCCGCTATTACTGGGACAGTATTTTTGCGCACACATATGGGTGTTGATAGAGTTCATGCTAATTATTACATGGGTTCGCTCTTCTATGCACTCCTCCTGCTGATGGTGAATGGATTCCCTGAGCTTGCCATGGCAATTAGTAGACTTCCAGTCTTCTACAAACAAAGAGACTATTACTTCTACCCTGCATGGGCTTATGCAGTACCATCTTTTATCCTAAAGGTTCCAATCTCTTTAGTTGAGTCAATAGCTTGGGCATCACTATCTTACTTCCTAATTGGCTATACTACTGAGGCATCCAGGTAGGAATTACAATTTCGTTATGACTAATTCAATCATATCACATTTCTATTATCAACTTTGGTAATAATGCTTATACGTGTCAACTTTTATCTGCATAAGCTTCTTTAAATGAAGATGTAAACCATGCCTCTCATGTATATGACATTTTTCCTTAGTAGTCAAGTAAAAGATGCCTTGGTAGATTGTTTAACTAATCTTTCAGTGACATGATCCGATGAGGTCAATAAGATATGTTCCCCTTAGGCCTTATCCATAGCTCTATCTGCTAATATTCAGTTACTACTATTTGCTCAAAAAAGATGAGATTTCATTACTGCTTTATATATTCTACCATGAACCATTTGTGTGTGCAGATTCTTCCGTCATCTTCTTATCCTCTTCCTGATCCACACTGGAGCGTTATCGATGTTTAGATGTGTTGCCTCTTATTGCCAAACAATGGTTGCTGGTTCAGTGGGTGGTACAATGTCATTTCTAGTCATCCTTCTATTTGGGGGTTTCATCATTCCTCGCCGTAAGGCATTCCCATGGTTTCATGAATTTATACTTCAAGCAAGATATTGAACTTCAACTATTAAACAAAATTTTCCTAACACATTTTTGGGTCAAACTGCTACAGCATCCATGCCTGATTGGTTGAAATGGGGATTTTGGCTTTCTCCATTATCATACGCTGAGATAGGCTTAACTGGGAATGAGTTCTTGGCGCCAAGATGGATAAAGGTAAACTTTGGCATAAAAGAATTTTTATTGATAATTTTAGACTCCTCCGTAACTAAAAGCATGTCTCTTGATCTTTGGAAGCATGGTGTATTTGTTGTATACACTATTTGTATAATTTTACTACAGTTTACTACTCCTACCTTGTTAGCTGAACTGAAGGCCTAATTTTTTTCAAGCCGTGTTTAAAAGTGTAAAACTAACATATTTTTTCCCTTTTAATTGATTCATACTAACACAATACAAAATATAACAAAAGATATTTAATATGCAGTTTTTCAGCACTCTGACATTGTACTAATTTTTCTATTTTGGTAGTTCATGGCATCTGGTGTGACACTTGGACAAAGGATATTAATGGATAGAGGGTTGAACTTCTCCAGCTACTTCTACTGGATTTCAGTTGGAGCATTAATTGGGTTCGTTTTGTTATTCAATATAGGCTTTGCCTTTGGCTTGACTATTAGAAAGTGTAAGTGCATTGTGGCTGAAAATTTTCTTTGAATTAAAAATCTGGAATACTTGTATTTTCAGAAGTAACTTAATTGTGAAGTTGACAAAAGCTTATGTTGAATAGTTCAAACATCAAAGCACAAACTGTTCTAATCTCCCATGTACCTCATTCTCAGCTCCAGGAACTTATAGAGCTATTATTTCTCATGATAAGCTTACCACATTTAATGGGAGAGACCAATGTATGGCTCAATACACTAAAGATGGTATACATAAGCCACAAGAAGAAAATTCTTCTACTCCTAGCAGGACTGGTTAGTCTCAATTCTATAGTGTGTAACAAAATATAGCTTGAGTGTCAGTGACATGAACTCACTTTTCAATAATCAAATATTATGCAGGAAGGATGGTATTACCTTTCACACCCCTTGCAATATCATTTCAGGATGTGAACTACTATGTGGACACACCTGCGGTAATTGTCGTACCCTAAATAGTCAAGACAATTACTAGTGAAAGAAAGTTGTGCTTGATGGATCAACATATAGGCATGGCAGACACTTGTGCTTCCTAGTGAATCAAACAAAGAGAAAAATGAAACTTACTAGCAACAAAAAAAGTTCAGAACATTTTTTTACCATAAAAGTGTTTTGTTGCAGGAAATGAGGGAGCAAGGTTACATGGAGAGAAAAATTCAACTACTCCACAACATCACAGGAGCCTTCCAACCAGGAGTCCTTTCAGCACTCATGGGGGTTACTGGGGCAGGGAAAACAACCTTGCTTGATGTTCTTGCTGGGAGGAAAACTGGTGGTGTTATAGAAGGAGATATAAGAATAGGAGGTTATCCTAAAGTTCAACAAACCTTTGCTAGGATATCAGGTTACTGTGAACAAAGTGATGTTCATTCCCCACAGATCACAGTGGGTGAGTCTGTTGCATATTCAGCCTGGTTGCGCCTTCCTACAAAAATCAACTCCAAAACCCGAAATGTGAGTTATATTTTATGAAATGTCATAGATAAGTGGACTTTCTTTCATAATTATATCTTATCTACAAGAAAAATTACAAAGAACTACAAGGTGACTGCTATTATTTTCCCTCACAGGAATTTGTCAATCAAGTTCTAGAAACAATTGAGTTGGATGAAATAAGAGATGCTTTGGTTGGGATACCAGGCATAAATGGACTATCTACAGAGCAACGGAAGCGGCTCACAATAGCAGTTGAGCTTGTATCTAACCCTTCAATAATATTCATGGATGAGCCAACATCAGGCTTGGATGCAAGGGCAGCTGCTATTGTCATGCGTGCGGTGAAGAACGTTGCAGACACAGGTCGAACAGTTGTGTGCACCATTCACCAACCAAGTATCGAAATATTTGAGTCATTTGATGAGGTAATATACCATTTTGTACCCTTGGTCAATAATAAAGAAGAGGTACTACAAAATAATAGGAGGAATACTTTCTAAATTCTAATCTTCCAAGAACAAGATAAGGTATAGGTTATAGCCTGCGAGCAGTATGAAGCACTAGAGTAAGGATAGCAATGGGGCGGGTCTAGACCTGAAACCCGCGGGTTTTGGACCCGGCGAGTGTGGGGGCAGGGGCAGGCCCACTTTTCACTCCGCGGGTGTTCGGTTCGGGGCCTCGAAACGGTGCGGGTTTGTATTTTCCCCGCGGCGCCCAAAAACTAAAGTTAGAGAGCCACTAGAACCCACAAATATGGCCCAGCCGAACTAGAAGCCCTAGGTATATAAGCGAATTCCAATCCCTAATCCCTCTCTCTCAGCTACACCACACCCCTCAGTCTCAGCCGCCGCCAATAGCCGTCATCCTCACCCGGCGCATGCATGACAGATGCACGCTAGAGTGCACACACAGCAGGCGGTCAAGGTGGCATCGGTGTGCCGCGGCACATGCCTAGGGTAGCAGGCCGCTGGCGGCCAGGCGCACTGCATGGCTTGCCATGCTCGTCCTCCTCTTCTGTTATATTCTTTATTGTTGTTTTGTTCTTCCTCTGCCAGCATAGACGCAGCACGGCCAGACGCACAGCACAACACAGACTTTGGGTCTTCCCGTGCCATCTGCCCCCTTCACGGCTTCGCCTACGGTCAGCGGTCCTACGGAATCGCATTTGCCCCAACCTAAACTACAGCACAGGCTCATGAACCTAGCGGGTTTTGGGTGAACCCGTCAGATTTCGAGGACCCAACGGGTTCAGGGCGGGGGTAGATCTTCCCACATAACAGGGTTTGGGGTGGGTTCAGGTTTCGTTGTCAGGTCTCGGTTGTGGGTCCACGGATGCTCCACCTGCCCTGTTGCCATCTTTACACTAGAGGGCCTAAATAAAATTCATGCAAGCTTAGATGGAACCCCTAAAAATCCAATCTCTAGAAATTAATTTTCATCAAGACATTAGTTGTCTACCTAAACAACCCCAAACTGCATTTCCTCAACCGTCTTATGTCTAAGTGTTTGATATGCTAAGATTAAAATTAAACCTATTGTTTCTAAAGAAAATAGTTATTTCATCTAATTTAATGCATCCAGTTGATTTTACATTTCTTTTAAGTCCTACCATACACTTGTAAAATTCATATGTAGCTGATGCTGATGAAAAGAGGTGGACAATTGATCTATGCTGGGCCTCTTGGACACCAGTCATGTAAGGTCATCAAATATTTCCAGGTAATCAAAAGGAAGCATAATTTATCTGTACTTATGTATAGTTTATATTATTTGCTTAAAAATGTATAGTTTATATTGTGATTGAAATCAATGTAAGCCTTCTTATTTTGCATGCAAATAGACTTCACCATGGTTTCCATTTTTTCATATATTCTTTCCTCATATAGTCCTGATGAATTACAATGTACATAACCATGGAATAGCCAAGTTCAATAATCACCAATATATTCTACTATAAAATTAACCTACATTTAGTTTTAATTAAGAATAATCAACATTGACCTACATTTTATCCTTGAGTATAGTGTGTTCCTAAGTTAACATACTTGTGAAAGTATTCCCTCTTTTTTTCTAGGCAATTCCTGGGGTACCCAAGATCAAGGACAACTACAACCCATCAACATGGATGCTAGAAGTTACCTCAACGTCAATGGAAGCTCAACTCGGAGTCGACTTTGCACAAGTTTTTAGGGACTCGCTAATGTACAAGTAAGCTTTGAAAAATCATCAAAATTACTTGTAAATCATCTGTGTGTAAGAAACATTTTAATACCATAATTGCGGAATACAACATGCAAAACAAGTTGAGAGAGACATTGTGCATCCATAATACTTAAGGAAAAGAAATTGCATGAACCCCAAAAGCAATTTGATTAGGAAGGAACTATTTTGTCATGAATTCCCTCTTATTTGATAGGAATTAAGTTTTGCATAAGAGTTGTGCTAATAATAAGTTTTTGGTGATTGAAGGGATAAAGATGAACTCGTAAAATGCTTGAGTGTACCACCTTTGGGTACAAGCAATCTCCATTTCCCAACGCAATATCCGCAAAAGTTTTGGGAGCAGTTCAAAGCTTGTATTTGGAAACAATGCTTAACATATTGGAGGACACCATCCTACAACTTGGTGCGGATTGTGTTCATATCAGTCTCCTGCATTGCCTTTGGAGCATTATATTGGCAGCAAGCCAACATAAATCATATGTATGTAAACCATCACTTTTCTGCATCATGCCACGCCATATCTCTTAGTTATATTTTCTTAATTTGTGTATTATTTTGTTAATACTTTTTGTGTGTAGAAATGACCAGCAAGGTCTGTTCACCATATTGGGATGCATGTATGGCACCACTCTGTTTGCTGGCATCAACAATTGCCAGTCAGTGATGCCATTTGTCTCCATTGAACGTTCCGTTGTGTACAGAGAAAGGTTTGCAGGAATGTACTCTCCTTGGGCTTACTCTTTTGCACAGGTAAGTATAGACTCCTTGGAAGCCACTTACTTAAAGAGGCTTATAAACTAGCTATTTTTGGATCTCACGATAATGTTTAGATATATAGTTAATAGTAATCAATATATGAAGGATTTGAATTTATTTTATGTTTCTTTTCCCATGTAGGTTGCTATGGAGATTCCTTATGTGTTTGTGCAAATATTGTTGTTCATGTTGATAGCTTACCCAATGATAGGATACGCATGGGAAGCAGCAAAATTCTTCTGGTTCTTGTATACCATGTTTTGTACATTGCTCTACTTCTTATACCTTGGAATGATGATGGTGTCACTCACCCCAAACATCCAAGTGGCATCCATATTAGCATCTATGTTCTACACTATACAAAACCTCATGTCTGGCTTCATTGTGCCTGCTCCAGTAAGTCCTTCGACCCAGTTATTTAGTTTGCTCAATTTTGTTGCCGATGTTCAAGAAATTTTTTCCTAATGTGTCATTGTGTTTGTCAAACATGTTAGTGGAACAAAGGAGTGGCAAATTGTCTATTTCCAACTACACATAATTTCCCTATTTTGCCTCACTTTCAGTCAAGAATTTAGTATAGCCACATATACACACACTATTTAAATGATTCCAGAAAGAAAACTCTAGTTTCAGATGAAGAATAAATTCAAAAATAATATTTTATTATGTATATACAATACTAAGGTTTATATTTTCTTGTTGGTGCATTTGTTACAGCAAATACCAAAATGGTGGTTATGGTTGTACTACATGTCCCCCATGTCATGGACACTCAATGTATTCTTCACCACCCAGTTTGGGTATGAGGACCATAGGAAGATTGATGTATTTGGGGAGACCAAATCTGTCGCGTCATTTGTGAGAGACTACTTTGGTTTTCGACGTGACTTGCTACCATTGGCGGCTATAGTTTTGGCGGCCTTCCCCGTCTTCTTTGCCACTCTATTTGGTTATAGCATTTCAAAGCTAAACTTCCAAAGGAGATAGATGGGTAAATAATCAAAAGCAAAATATTATTTTGCATAGTTAGCATAAATTTTATTTTTTACATGTATTTACAAAAAAATTAAGTTTTGGTTTGCTCGTCAATACTAAAAGTCAATATTGTGTATATTAGGTATATTTGGTTGTTTAGGATTGTAATATGATATTTTCATATGTATCCGAGGAGACAATTTACCCCTCAAGCCTTTATGCTCTATATATATTGCTTGAGAGGCTTGATGCAATTAATCACATGCCTGACACCCAATCTACTATACACTTTCATGGTATCATGAGTTTAGGTTTTGTTCTTGAAACCTAAGGCTTCCGCTACCACCACCACACCACCCATGAGGAGATTGATCTTCATTGGGGGCAGTGTCCTCGGTAGTTAGGGTGGGTGATCTAGTTGATCTACCTATTTATCATCGTCAAATAACATAGGGTTGTGGCATTAGGTGTCCTTTGCTCCACATTATCAAGCTGATTGAAGTCATTGTCAAGCCACATGATCATCTTGTGTCATGTCGTGGTCATTGCATTGTTGGAGACTGTGCCCTATAGGGTGCCACCATCGGTTAGGCACTATCTTGCTTGGCCATTCTATAGGTTGGGTTGCACCTAGGAGATGTCGATGATGATATTTTCAGTAAGTGATTGAAGTTGCATTTCCCTGTCTGCTAATCCATCGATGTTCGATCATTGAATCTCTTGACAACAAGGTTGTCGTTGTGTTCCTCCTAGGCAATGATGTTGCTCGTGGTCAAGGTATGATGTTGCTTCATGGTCATTGACTATCCTAGTTGGCACCACCCATGGTGCTAGGCATTCTTGTCATGTTGGCTCTCGATCTAGTATGTGCCTACTACCCAAACCTCTGGGTCATCGCTGCTAATATCACTGATAGATGAGGCATGACCACTTGTTGAAATGTTTGAGTAATATCATATACCTTCACCATTTGGTCGGCTTGTTGTCTAACCACAGTTGTTGGCTGGAAGTTATGTGATTCAAATATTCACCGCCCTCCATGGTGAAAGTGCATCTGTCCTCTAGATGGTTTTGGTGGTTGATGGAGAAAACAATTAAAGGACTAATGAGTTTGATGAGCTTTGGACAAATTTGATTATAAATAATCATATCAAACTCATGTCATATCTCAAAAAAAGAAAAGGCAAGCAAATTGATAAAGCAAAATGATACATAGGGAAATGGATATGTTTGATCTCAATGTTGGCTTGCTCACGTAAATGAGAAGAGATTGATAGCTTATTAATAATGATCATGAATGAATAAGTAAAGAAATGCCAAGCAAAGGTCAAATGACAGAAGGGACAAGGCCATACGCTTATCTATAGTCTCTTTATGCTTGTGCCTATATCATGAACATTTTAAAAAAGAGAAGGAATTCCAAGTCAAAGTGAAGTGATCAATGGTCTTTGCAAAGTTGACTTGGATATGATTTGTGATAAAAAGGATTGATGGATTTCAAATGAGGAATTATTATTGGTGCAAAAAGCAATGTTTGACTCAAGGTGGGAAGATGAGGTGAAGGAATAGACTAAGTTAGTCTTTTAGGTACTAAGCATAGATGGAGGGTAAGTAGCGGCTTGACGCTGAGGGGTCAAGGATAAGGTGAAGAAGCACTTGGGTACTCTGAAGGACTAATCAAGCCACAAGAAGTCATTCTTCGTGAATCATCAAATCATTGGTGTATCATAAGCGGAACATGACTTTGAAGCCATGACTTGAACATACAAATGTTGAAATGGTTCTAGTCACATGGCCAAGATTGACTTGAAATGGTTCTAGTCACATGGCCAAGAAATGGCATATGAAGAGTCATAAAGCTCAAGTGGTTGAAAATTATTAAGATGTCGGTGTCTGATGACCAATAACATGTTATGGGGCTACCCAAAATAGTGATTGTTGGTGGGCTTTGATGAAGGATGAACTCAATGGTGAACGCAAAGACAATGATTTATACTAGTCAGGCTGCTTGTACAGCATAACACCCTATGTCCAGTTAGGCGTGTTGCCTTGTGTTGGATTGTTGTGTATGATTGGATGTACAAGGGGGGTGCTCCTGCTTCTCTTTATATAGTCTAGAGGGCAGGCACATATGCTGAGTCCTTGTTGGCTACGATAGGAGAGTTTTAGTTCTATTACTAAGACTAACTTTCCTAACATATGACTAGGTCAGTACTTGTGACCTTAGAGAACATGCCACCTTGTTCTGTGGCCTCTAGGCAGACCTTGGGCTGGCTCATATCCTTGCCGGATAGTCAGTCCTATGGAGAACCCTTAGGATCCTGGTTCGTCAAGCCCCTGAGATCTTCATAGTTCATATCTAAAGTCGTCTTGAATCTCCTAGACTTGGCCAGGTAGAATCAAGCAACATCCGAGTAACTTCTAAGAGAAGCCATAAAGTGCTCTTGAAATCTTCAAGTGATGTACGCATTTTGCAAAGCGCACTCACTAAGTGTAGCCCTTGAGCCTCTTACTGTTTAGCATAAAGAGTTGGAGGCTCTTTTCTGCAATTATCCAATTTCTTTTGAAGAAATTTTAATGCATCCACTGAGGATATATATCTCGTGGCCATAGGCCAATAACTGACTACCCGGAGTTGATTATGGGATCTTTGAGACATCCTCAAGGGTGCAACCAAGTAAATTCCTTGAGACAATGATCAAAGATTGTGCATCCGTGAATGGTTGATTGCTTGTAGTCACACGTGAACAATAAAGAGAATCCTTATCTTGTCCATTATACCATCTTTTGTCTTCACACCACTCGTGTTGTACTGTGGAGTCACATGAGCAATTGGAATCTTGTCCTTGCTCCTGTAAAAGCAAATCTAATTATCCTTGCCCTGGCGCAACACACATGAAGTTGTCCTTTCAAGTCCCATGAACTAGGTCCACTAGTGACTCATGAACATGGTCCATAAGCGTGGAGACTAGGCTAAAAATACCCCCTGACAAGCTCATCAACCCACCAATAGAAGTCTTATTGGGAAATTTAGTCTTCTAGTCCTGAATATGGCAGTGTCCGAGAAGCTTGAGCCTGTGGGCATAATTAGAATAACTTGTAGCAACCTTGTCTTGCAACTAGAAGAATTCTTGTGATAGGGAGTAGTGATAGGATAGTCTCAGGTAGATGCAAAGTAGAATAGTTATCAGCTGTAGCTAGAAGAATCCTTGTGACTAGAAGATGGACATCATTGGCATGGTCACTTGGAATTTCTTCATACTTGACTCTGCAGCATGGCCCCAAAAGCATTGTATTGACATGATATATTGAGGTGAGGTCAGATCCATTTGATAGCATATTGAAGAAGCTTTCCATCAACTTCTCATGTATCTCAATCGCACTCTAGATGGAGGAGTTGTGGCCTTCCCAATGAAGTACTATCGACCTGCTGATGAACCAAATGTTGTGCTTTGGTGGTCTTCTACCCCAAGATGGGTCTTGAGCATGGTGCACCCACATCCCATGAGTTATAGAGGTCTTGTGAGAAGTATCTCCAAGGTTCATAGCATCCTCAAATTGTTCCCTAAACACATGGAAAGTGCCAACATTAGGTAGCTACAAATTCTTACATATGCCATTGTGCAAACAAAGGAATGAGCTCATCTTATTTTTAACTTTCATGGGCATATCCACTGGTGTCGTATCCTTATCAAGTAGCTAGTTTAGTTGCTCTTCTTGTTTTAGTTGGCTAGAGTAGCCTTGTTTAGTTTCTAGCCTTATGTGGTTGTGTGCTCCAGTGACAGAATTCACTTGCAACTAGAATTGTGTAGGGGCTTGCATTAGGTGAACTAGAGCTAGGCAAAGTAGTTGCTATTAGGGCCATATTTTGTTGTAACCACTTTTATCTAGTGTTTGTGAGTTTTTAGAGGAAATTTTTATAGATTATTCACCACCCACTTCTAGCCATTTAGATCCTTTCAAAATTCTGATCCTATACAAAAAGTACTCAATCGACTAATTTGGGGGGCATGTATTTCCTCACCCCCTCTCTCTCCTTAGAGACCTTTACAATGACGAAGAACATTCTCTTAGAGGCCCTTGGAGCTCTCCCCTCTCCCTCTTTGTGATGACTATTTAATTCTTGTGGGATCTAGAGAGTTGGGTTCAAAGATTGAGTGATTAAGAGCAAGAAAGAGCAATCCCATCCTTGAGCACTTGTAGACTTCATCAAGCATTTGGCAAAATGTGTGTTACTCTTGGATGTGAAACCTCCTAGATAGCTAGAAGTTGCCTGGCGAGCCCCTAAGCTTGTGGTGAGCTACAGGAAGTTTGTGAAGGTTTTGATCTCATCTCTGCAAGGGAAGAAGGTAGTATAGCAAGAAAAGTGATTGAAAGAGATCCAGCACCCTTGGGAGCTCCTCAATTGAGGTGTAGAATTCATGGAGGTGAATCTAGACTTCAATAAACAAATCAATGTCATCACTATTTGTCTTGTGTTCATATTGTCCAAGTGTACTTTTGGGCGATTCACCCCAATCTATTTGTTCCTGTGTTTTTTGTTGTAGTTTTGGGAGGAATCAACCTACTACATGTCCAACAACCCTTGGTAGCAAATCGATCAAATAAGCATAATCATTGTTGATTTGTGATTTATTATCAAGTATAGGAATTACAATCCAGCCTAGAATTTTTTGGGATGTTCGAAAATTCTGAGCTTGGAAGGAATTTCTGGTCCTGTTATCTGCTACAAGTTTTATATTTTCAGGAATGCCGCCTATTCAGCCCTCTTGGCGACATTTTAATCCTTTCACATGGCTTCAACTACGTCTACCTATACCTCGGCTACTTCGGTAACAAAAAAGGTTGTTGTCTACAGCTATTCATGTGTTTCAACTCTAGTAGATGTTGCTATTATTGAGAGGATGTTAGTCTTCAATTTCTTCTCTAGTCTAACTGTCTGCAGTGCTCCCACCATGACTGTGATGTTAGAGTATATTTGGTAGTTTAGGATTGTCATATGATATTGCCATATGTATCTAGGGAGGTGAAAGCCCTAGTTTGGTTTTGGATAATTGATGAAACCTATTGGACTAATCCTTTGCTTAAGTGTGTAGATAAGTTAGGATGGTCCAAGACCAAGTGTTGGAGCAAGATGAAGTCCATGGTGATGTTGGTGGACATGTGATCAAGCTCTAAACTTGGAAAAGAAGATAAAAACAAAATGGTTCAAGGCAAAGGTATATTTGACAGGGCCATTTTGTTTTGCCACTCAAGACACCAAGTGGGTGTGAGTAGGTTTATGATAGATAGCTGTACTATGAAGAGGGGAGAAATTCATTGTTAAATGTGGTTATTAAAGTGCTACTAGATGTTCTAACTCATTGCATATGCATTTAGATTCTAGTGAGTGCTAACACGTACCCTTGAAAATGCTTTGAAAATAGCTAACACATGTGCACAATGGTGAGGCACTTTGTGGTTAGCACTTGGGAGCAAGGGTGAAGAAGTTGGAGAAGGAGAAGAGGTCGCCGGGGTGACCGGACCCTAGCATCGGCTAAGACCGGACCCTAGCTCACAGCTCTACCTCCTTGACCGGACTCTGATGGAGAAGAAGGGCCAGACTCGGCACTACAACTGCTCACTGAGTCCGGTTAGAGTGACATGGCAGCTTGTGGCCCTCGGGCACTTGAGCATGGAGGACTAGACTCTGGGGCAAGTATGGTCATGCTTGATAAGATGCATCCGATCACGAATTTAGCGCTCTGGAACCTATCTGTTTTGGACCTGTCACACCCATTTTTAAGGACAAAAATAGGATGCATAAAGTACTCATGTGCGCCCCAGGTCATGATCGCACACATAAGCAGACAAATTACATAGTATCATCACAGTGCTTATTACATAACGAATAAATATTTAAAACATAGTCTTGAACGATAAATAATAATATCTAGTAATAATCTCCAGCGGAAACTCCACACAGGGACACGGTTGACTGGTTGACACCAAGACTAGTACTCATTACGATAATCCTCATCATAATCTTCATCTGTTATGGTGGAAATAGCAAGAGTGAGTCCATGTCGAACTCAACAAATATAACACAGGGTTCATGAGGCTCAAATGGCTAGACACTGTTTGACTGCTTTTAGCTTTTAGTCATCATTAATTTAGCAGTTGAGTAGCATCAAGGTATTCCAATTCCCGTTAATGAACAATTGATCAATTGTAATATGAATAATGAAATAGCATTAACATGGTATAATAATAACAACATCAGTATTAAGCATGATATATCAATGGTGATCATTTATTCTGTAAGAATACCCAAGGCCGCTCGTATCCGTGAGCACGGCTAGTATACCAGTTTATTAAACTCTGCGCAGAGGTGTACACTTTCACTGTAAGTCATGATTTCCAAATGAGTGGGGAGATCAAGCCCAAACACCCAAAAACCATATAAAGCCACTCAAGAGTTCGTCTAACAAGTTAGGGCCATTAGATTCACTCGGCAGGCAGATGTAGAACCCCCCTTCCCTGTGGCACAACAACCGCAGCCTATACACACTAGGCCAGGGGCTCGCACTACACCCAACGTGGCAAGCCATTCTTACGCCATTTAAGGTAACCACTAACAAGCTAGAAAAGGTCTCTTGAACAACTAAAGCCAGAGCCATATAGCCCTCACAGTTGTACTGTCAATCCCGGTTAATGCTTACAGATAAGTCCTTATGGAGAGTAACTAGAGCAACAAACAAACAACACAGTGCTCTAGTCCCCTTATAACAGGAATTAAATCATCTTAATGGTTGATTGCACCATTCATTAGTCAAATTACAAGATCAATGTTCATAAATCAAGCACTAGCCAAGCTACCCAAATGCATAATCCCATAGGTGACAAGGAATCAAGATATCAATCGCTAAGTTAAAATCTCTAAGGTTGCCAAGGTAAGCACATGCATATGATATTGATTATAGTGAATAGGTAACAAGGATAGTCCTGTGTTATACTTGCCTTGATCAAAGCTCTCCAAATAGTACCGCTGACTTGGCTCAAAGTAATACTCCGAATCGTCCAAGTACTGCTCACCTTCTATACTCGATCATCAATCAACAACATACATGCATCCAATCAAACATACACGAAGCAAACAAATAGATATAATTAGAACAGTACACCAACAGTAACAAAACAGTAATAAAAGTTTATAAAACTCTTCTACACGTTTCTACGATCACACAGACGCAAAGATCACCAAAATCGGAGTTAAAACGTAAAAGTTATGAATTTTCTAAGATTTCCTATAGATAAATAAATACTTAATTATAAACTCAAAAAATAAATTATCAAAACTAACTGTAAAACTACACTAACATGTAGAGTTCGCAAATACGAACCTAACGCAATTTGAACGGATCAAATCGGAGTTAAAACGAAGATTTTATAACTAAAACAATCCTAGTGGCAAAACTGTAAATTGCTGAAAACGTATTTTTGATTTAACCGGATGAAAATACGCTTTCAAAATACAAAAACGGAATTTCAGTTTTACGCCTTGGGACCGCGGGTTGATTACTAGAAAACACAGGGGCTCTTTAGAAAATTTCACCGCGAACCGGTATGATCTAATCTCGTGCGTTGATTTCAAATCTAACGGCTCACGATCGTCTCCGATGTCACCGGCCACGCCGCTGTTCACTCGGCCGGTGACCTTCATAGCCGCCGCCATGTACCTCGCCGGAGTTCCTCGAAAACAAGTTTCCGGCCATCCCCGACCAAAGGAAAAACACCAGAAGGAAGCGGGGAACATCACGAACTCACCTAGGGTCTTTTCTTAGGCCGAAAGAAATCGTCGGTGATGCTTGACTAGAATAGGCGGAAATTTCCCCCCCTGTGAATCCCGACGTCAAAGTATGAGCTCTTAGAACAAAAGGAAGAAAAACAAGGCTTCCACGAACACTTCACCTCGAGACAATAGCACCGGAAATCCTTTTTGTAGCAAAGAGACGGCTACCGTGAAGCTCAACCGCGGCGGCCCGGTCTTCAACCCGACGAGATCCAAAACTACCCCCGACAACGAATCTATGACCTAGAGCAGCGCGTGAAAAGAAAAACGGAACGCGGGGGTCTTCACGATCTTATAGGGATAAACGACTTGCGGTACAAGTCATTGCAACTAAGGAAATCGAAATCCACCGTGATAGAATCCGTCTCGGCCACGAACCGGAGGAGGAAGAGAGCACTGACATGAGGGCCCGGTTGATCAGCGACACAAGAAGGAAAAACGTGGCTGCTGCGGGTTCGACCGGCTTGGGCCGCGCGGCTGCTGCCCCTGGCCGACTTGGGCCGCTGAGCCGAGCCGGGCCATGAATCCCGAGATGGGCTGCGGTGATCGCTGGATCGGCCTATCAGGTAAACAGGTAAGCTTCTACTTCCTTTTTTTTCATTTACTTGTTTTCAAAAGTATTTAAAATACATTCTAATCCAAAATAAAATAAAACAAATCCACACCACACAATAAAAATATATGCAACAGCATGAATGCAACACAAAATTTATTTTATTATTATTTTAAATTGGCCATTATTTATTATCTAAATTATCCAAAATTTGTTATCTCTAAAATTTGGGTGTTACAAATTCTACCCCCCTTAAAAGAATCTCGTCCTCGAGATTGGACTGCTTACTCAAATAACTGCGGATATGATTTCCTCAATTCATCCTCTCTTTCCCAAGTTGCCTCTGCCTCTGAATATCGATTCCACTGTACTTTACACATCTTAATAACCCGACTTCTAGTAACTCGCTCCGCAGTCTCCAGAATCTTAATCGGAATCTCTTCATATGTAAGATCCTCCTTAACAGTCAACTCTTCTAAAGGTATCTGTTCCTCAGGCACCCTCAAACACTTCTTAAGTTGTGAAACATGAAACACATCATGCACCCCAGATAAATTCTCAGGCAACTCTAATTGGTAAGCAACTTCCCCACGTCTAGCAATAACTTTAAATGGTCCAACATACCTTGGTGCTAGTTTACCTTTCATGTTAAATCTCTTCACACTTCTCATAGGTGACACCTTCAAATAAACATAATCACCTACTTCAAAAACTAAATCTCTTCTCCTATTATCAGCATAACTCTTCTGACGAGACTGTGCCACTCTCAAATTCTCACGAATCACTCGTACTTGATCTTCTGCGTTTCTAAGAACATCTGTACCAAACACCTGAGATTCACCTGTCTGATCCCAAAACAAGGGAGTTCTACACTTACGTCCATACAAAGCTTCAAACGGTGCCATCTTAAGACTCTGTTGATAACTATTATTGTAAGAAAATTCTGCATAAGGCAAACTCTTATCCCAACTAGTCCCATATTGCAATGCACAAGCTCTCAACATATCCTCTAATACCTGGTTGGTCCTTTCAGTCTGTCCATCTGTCTGTGGATGATATGCTGTACTAAAATTCAGCTTAGTTCCTAAAGACTCATGTACAACCTTCCAAAAATGTGATGTAAATTGCGAACCTCGATCAGATACAATCTTCTTCGGAACTCCATGCAAACACACTATCTTCTCCATATACAACTCTGTCAATTTTGGTCCTTGGTAGGTAGTTCTAACCGGTATAAAATGAGCAACTTTAGTTAACCGATCTACTATCACCCAAATAGAGTCATAACCTTTCTGAGTACGAGGTAACCCCACTATAAAGTCCATACCAACTTCTTCCCACTTCCACTCAGGAATCTTCATTGGTTGCAATAATCCTGCAGGTCTCTGATGCTCAGCTTTTACCCTCTGACACGTGTCACATATTGCTACATACTCAGCCACATCACGCTTTAATCCAACCCACCAATACTTCTGTTTGAGATCCAGATACATCTTAGTACTACCAGGATGAATAGAATAAGCTGATTCATGAGCTTCACGAAGAATTGCTTGCCTAATAGCCTGATCCTCAGGTACACACAACCTTTTTCCAAACCAAAGAGTTCCATTATCATCAATTCGGAAACCTGGTGACTTACCAATGACTATGTCTTCCGCTATCTTCTTCAGTTTCTCATCCTTCAATTGACCCTTGTATATCTCTTGCTCTAGTGTAGGTTCTATCACCAACTCCATTGCATTGGTAACAATTCCCAAGTTCAGGTGTTCAAATTCAGCACACAATTCACTTGACATAGACGACATTTGCATCTCATTGACATAACTCTTTCTGCTAAGAGCATCAGCTACTACATTAGCCTTACCAGGATGATAGTGTATCTCAATATCATAATCCTTAATCAACTCTAACCATCTGCGTTGCCTCAAATTCAGATCTGACTGAGTGAAAATATACTTCAAACTCTTATGATCAGTGTATATATCACTCTTATGTCCAATCAAATAATGTCTCCAAATCTTTAAAGCATGAACAACAGCTGCTAACTCCAAATCATGTGTAGGATAATTCAACTCATGCTTTCTCAACTGTCTAGATGCATAAGCCACAACTCTGCCTTCTTGCATAAGAACACATCCCAAACCTTGACGAGAAGCATCACAATAAATGGAAAACTTCTTACTCAAATCTGGTAAAACCAAAACAGGCGCTGTAGTTAACCTCTTCTTCAACTCCTCAAAACTAGCTTGACATTTATCAGACCACACAAATTTAGCATTCTTTTCTAACAGAGATGTCATAGGTTTAGCAAGTTTAGAAAACCCTTCAATGAACCGTCTATAATATCCAGCTAAACCCAAGAAACTGCGAATCTCGCTAACATCTGTAGGTGGTTTCCAATTCAATACATCCTTCACCTTGCCTGGATCCACCGATATACCTCCATTAGAAACAATATGACCAAGAAAAGAAACTTCCTTCAACCAAAACTCACATTTACTTCGCTTCGCATACAGTTTATGCTCTCTAAGCTTCTGCAATACCAACCTCAAATGTTCAGCATGCTCTACATCTGTCTTGGAAAATACCAGTATATCATCGATAAACACTACCACAAACTTATCCAAATATTCCATGAACACCTTATTCATCATGTACATAAAGTATGCAGGTGCATTGGTCAATCCAAACGACATAACAGTATACTCATACCATCCATACCTTGTAGTAAAAGTTGTCTTTGGAATGTCAGAGGCACGAATCTTCAACTGATGATATCCAGAACGTAAATCAATCTTAGAAAACACACAAGCACCTCTCAACTGATCAAACAAGTCATCAATCCGGGGCAAAGGATACTTATTCTTGATAGTTACTTCATTTAGTGACCGATAATCAACACACATCCTCTGACCACCATCCTTCTTATCAACAAAAATGACTGGTGCTCCCCAAGGTGATGAACTAGGTCGAATTAAACCTTTTTCTTTTAATTCTTTAATTTGTTTCTTAAGTTCTTCTAATTCATCTACTCCCATCCTATATGGTCGTTTGGCTATAGGTGCAGTTCCAGGTAACAATTCAATAAGAAATTCAATGTCTCGGTCAGGTGGCATACCTGGCAATTCATCAGGGAAAACATCCGGAAATTCCTCAATCACTGAATTCTCCTTAATAGTATCTTCAATCTGATTCACCACCGCGGTTGGTTGCTTCTGCATTGCTACATCCACATTGATTTTATCTCCATTAGGTGCAGTCACAACTACCACTTTCTGCTGACACTGAATCTCTGCCTGATTTTGCTTCATCCAGTCCATACCCAATATCACATCAATCCCAGATGTTCGCAACACTATAGGAGTTATCTTAAACTCTACCCCCCTTAATACCATACTAATTGGAAGACAACGATTACTGGTTTGCATGGTACCTCCAGGTGAATTTACTAAGAGAGGTTCTTTCATAGCTAGCATGGGTATACTATGCATTTTAACAAAAATATTGGATATGAATGTATGAGATGCTCCAGAGTCAAAAAGAACAGTTGCGGGAGTGGAATGTACATTGAACGTACCAATCATAACTTCTGGTGCACCATGAGCTGTATCAGAAGACACGTGATTCACCCTTCCAGTACCCGATTGCCTCTGGTTGCTCTTCTGGCTCTGAGGAGTCTGTTGGTTCTGCTTCTCAGGACAATTATAAGACAAATGGCCCTCTTTACCACAGACAAAGCATCTAATAGGAGTGTTGGGAGTACTATTCTTCATGGGGGTAGCATTGGGATTTCCAGTGCGAGGAGTCTGTTGCCCAGTCTGCTGATACTGTTGACGCTGTGGATATGATGAACGCTGTTGCGACTGATTGTTTTGCCAATTTTGGGACCACCTCTGATTTGAATTGCGATTCCACTGGCTAACCGGTCCCTGAAACTTCTGATGAAAGCCATGCTGAGAATTTGTGCGTTGACGGTTGTTGCTTCCTGAGCCTTGCACCTTCATCTTTCTTTTTCTATCCATCTCTCTACGCTCATTATCAAGCACAATAGCTTTGTTCACCAGCTCTTGAAAACTAGCATAGCTATTCCCCTTCAGTTGTAAGCGAAGATCATAATAAATTCCCTTCAAGAAAAGACGCTGCCTGTCTGCATCTTCCCTAACTTCATTGGGAGCATAGCGAGCCAACTGGGTGAACCTGTCATGATATTCACTCACACTCATCTGTCCCATCCTCAGGTTTCTGAATTCTTCCTGCTTCAGCTCAATTATACCTTCAGGAATATGACGAGCTCGAAAATCTCTAACAAACTCATTCCAAGTGATAGGAGGAGTATTGTCAGGGCGTGCAGCCTGGTACGACTCCCACCAAGTCTGAGCTGTCCCTTGTAACTGACCAGATGCATACAACACCTTCTCCATATCATTGCATTGGGCTATGTTCAGCTGTTTCTCCACTGCCCTCACCCAATCATCTGCTTCTAAAGGATCAGTAGCATGAGAAAACACTGGAGGGCGTCCCTTCAAAAATTCTCCACGCTTATCCCTTACTTGAACAGGTGGTGGTCCTCCAACAGGGGGATTGTTCTGCATATGCTGCATAAACATCTGCATCAGCTGATTCTGGGTTTGCATGAGTTCCTCCATAGTAACGGGTGGATTAGCACCCCCACGACCTCTGCCACGACCTCTGCCTGACATCTGTTCCCAAAACACAGAAGATGGAATTCAGTACAATCCGAGATGATGTATACAATAGATAAACAAAATCTGATTTTCTGGGCAAACTCCAATTTCAGCAACTCAGTAAAACTATCATATCTCGAGCTACAGATGTCCAAATCAGATGATCTTTACATGGTTGGAAAGCTTATAAAATTATCTACAACTTGTATTCACAACACTTTTTCTGATTCTATCAATAAATTGGTCAAAAACTGAACTTAACAGAAACTGTTCCCGAATTCCAGACTGTGCAGTAACTCCAACTTGAAACAGGTATATCTCTCAACTCATAATAGATATTAAGGTGATTCTTGTGGGATTGGAAAGATATAGAAGTCTAATTATTCCCAGTAAAATTTCTTAAATTTCCCATGAACGGATTTTAAGTTATTTCTAAAACACCCCAGACTGATCCAAAAATCAGCAAAGGACAGAACTAAGTTAACCTCATATTCACTAATATATCTTGATCAAACTTAATATTCTTAACCATGGAACTTGTAGGCATGTCTACAAAACTCCAGCACACATTACAAAGATCCAAATCACACATTATCATAATAACAATCCATCAATCACACAATTGTTCACACCACAAACTGACTCTTAAAACCATCCAAACTTAAAATTAACTCGCAACTACTATCGTTCTTATTACATAGGGATTTTTCCTATTTCCTAATTAAGCTTCTCATAAATCTTAGGACGACCTAACTCCGCCCTTAATTGGTCAATCTCCTTGTAAGCTTGCTCCTTAAGTTCTTTTTCCTTCAGCAACTCATCCTTCAGGTCCGCCTCATGAAGAGCCAATTCACGAGCTAATGCCACCGTAGCTTGTAAAGTCAAGGAGGAATCATCAGCAAGTGGCACGGTCCAAATACCCTTGTCATGCAAGAAACAAGGAAAGTGCCGAAGTGCACCCTTTAGCGTCTTGTCCGAGCGTAGACCATGGTAGTAAATAAATACATTGAAAGCGACATCCTCCATGCTTGTCTCCACGGTTGCCCGGCTCACTCGGGTAATAAACTTTGACTCCACCTTAGGCTCCTTAGTGGTAGGATCCCTTTTCTTGACCCATAACTCCGTTTTCCAATAGAAATCCATCCATGGATGACTATACTCTACACTGCGATACTCTAAAGTAGCCTCCCAGTCGTAGTAGTAGTTATCTAAGGTTCTTGTCAACATATCATGGAAGAAAGCATCAGCCTTAGGAACCATGATATGAAACTTCGTAGTCCACCCCATAACTACATCCTCTATAGGTGTATCACCAACTCTTAATTCAGCATCAGATAGCTCTTGATTACCCTCTTCCTTTGGCTCCTGGGGTTTGAATCGAGCAACATATTGTGCAGCTGACAGACGGGGATGAGGAGGCATCTACAAGATTTAGACATAGATTAGATAGAATCAATGTATTTTCACAATAGAATAAAGTAGAGGAAGCATAAAACTTTAGTAATTAACAAGGTGAAAAGAGGAAGCATGAATTAAGTAAAGTATGGATACTATCAACGACCATTCTAACTAGGCTTGCGTCCTACAGTCAACACGGCTCTGATACCAATCTGTCACACCCATTTTTAAGGACAAAAATAGGATGCATAAAGTACTCATGTGCGCCCCAGGTCATGATCGCACATATAAGCAGACAAATTACATAGTATCATCACAGTGCTTATTACATAACGAATAAATATTTAAAACATAGTCTTGAACGATAAATAATAATATCTAGTAATAATCTCCAGCGGAAACTCCACACAGGGACACGGTTGACTGGTTGACACCAAGACTAGTACTCATTACGATAATCCTCATCATAATCTTCATCTGTTATGGTGGAAATAGCAAGAGTGAGTCCATGTCGAACTCAACAAATATAACACAGGGTTCATGAGGCTCAAATGGCTAGACACTGTTTGACTGCTTTTAGCTTTTAGTCATCATTAATTTAGCAGTTGAGTAGCATCAAGGTATTCCAATTCCCGTTAATGAACAATTGATCAATTGTAATATGAATAATGAAATAGCATTAACATGGTATAATAATAACAACATCAGTATTAAGCATGATATATCAATGGTGATCATTTATTCTGTAAGAATACCCAAGGCCGCTCGTATCCGTGAGCACGGCTAGTATACCAGTTTATTAAACTCTGCGCAGAGGTGTACACTTTCACTGTAAGTCATGATTTCCAAATGAGTGGGGAGATCAAGCCCAAACACCCAAAAACCATATAAAGCCACTCAAGAGTTCGTCTAACAAGTTAGGGCCATTAGATTCACTCGGCAGGCAGATGTAGAACCCCCCTTCCCTGTGGCACAACAACCGCAGCCTATACACACTAGGCCAGGGGCTCGCACTACACCCAACGTGGCAAGCCATTCTTACGCCATTTAAGGTAACCACTAACAAGCTAGAAAAGGTCTCTTGAACAACTAAAGCCAGAGCCATATAGCCCTCACAGTTGTACTGTCAATCCCGGTTAATGCTTACAGATAAGTCCTTATGGAGAGTAACTAGAGCAACAAACAAACAACACAGTGCTCTAGTCCCCTTATAACAGGAATTAAATCATCTTAATGGTTGATTGCACCATTCATTAGTCAAATTACAAGATCAATGTTCATAAATCAAGCACTAGCCAAGCTACCCAAATGCATAATCCCATAGGTGACAAGGAATCAAGATATCAATCGCTAAGTTAAAATCTCTAAGGTTGCCAAGGTAAGCACATGCATATGATATTGATTATAGTGAATAGGTAACAAGGATAGTCCTGTGTTATACTTGCCTTGATCAAAGCTCTCCAAACAGTACCGCTGACTTGGCTCAAAGTAATACTCCGAATCGTCCAAGTACTGCTCACCTTCTATACTCGATCATCAATCAACAACATACATGCATCCAATCAAACATACACGAAGCAAACAAATAGATATAATTAGAACAGTACACCAACAGTAACAAAACAGTAATAAAAGTTTATAAAACTCTTCTACACGTTTCTACGATCACACAGACGCAAAGATCACCAAAATCGGAGTTAAAACGTAAAAGTTATGAATTTTCTAAGATTTCCTATAGATAAATAAATACTTAATTATAAACTCAAAAAATAAATTATCAAAACTAACTGTAAAACTACACTAACATGTAGAGTTCGCAAATACGAACCTAACGCAATTTGAACGGATCAAATCGGAGTTAAAACGAAGATTTTATAACTAAAACAATCCTAGTGGCAAAACTGTAAATTGCTGAAAACGTATTTTTGATTTAACCGGATGAAAATACGCTTTCAAAATACAAAAACGGAATTTCAGTTTTACGCCTTGGGACCGCGGGTTGATTACTAGAAAACGCAGGGGCTCTTTAGAAAATTTCACCGCGAACCGGTATGATCTAATCTCGTGCGTTGATTTCAAATCTAACGGCTCACGATCGTCTCCGATGTCACCGGCCACGCCGCTGTTCACTCGGCCGGTGACCTCCATAGCCGCCGCCATGTACCTCGCCGGAGTTCCTCGAAAACAAGTTTCCGGCCATCCCCGACCAAAGGAAAAACACCAGAAGGAAGCGGGGAACATCACGAACTCACCTAGGGTCTTTTCTTAGGCCGAAAGAAATCGTCGGTGATGCTTGACTAGAATAGGCGGAAATTTCCCCCCCCTGTGAATCCCGACGTCAAAGTATGAGCTCTTAGAACAAAAGGAAGAAAAACAAGGCTTCCACGAACACTTCACCTCGAGACAATAGCACCGGAAATCCTTTTTGTAGCAAAGAGACGGCTACCGTGAAGCTCAACCGCGGCGGCCCGGTCTTCAACCCGACGAGATCCAAAACTACCCCCGACAACGAATCTATGACCTAGAGCAGCGCGTGAAAAGAAAAACGGAATGCGGGGGTCTTCACGATCTTATAGGGATAAACGACTTGCGGTACAAGTCATTGCAACTAAGGAAATCGAAATCCACCGTGATAGAATCCGTCTCGGCCATGAACCGGAGGAGGAAGAGAGCACTGACATGAGGGCCCGGTTGATCAGCGACACAAGAAGGAAAAACGTGGCTGCTGCGGGTTCGACCGGCTTGGGCCGCGCGGCTGCTGCCCCTGGCCGACTTGGGCCGCTGAGCCGAGCCGGGCCATGAATCCCGAGATGGGCTGCGGTGATCGCTGGATCGGCCTATCAGGTAAACAGGTAAGCTTCTACTTCCTTTTTTTTCATTTACTTGTTTTCAAAAGTATTTAAAATACATTCTAATCCAAAATAAAATAAAACAAATCCACACCACACAATAAAAATATATGCAACATCATGAATGCAACACAAAATTTATTTTATTATTATTTTAAATTGGCCATTATTTATTATCTAAATTATCCAAAATTTGTTATCTCTAAAATTTGGGTGTTACAGGACCGGACTCTGACTGGGTGCAAGTTCGGTCATCGAGCTGTGAGTGGTCAGAGGTTTGTGGGCACGGATGTGCACATGACCAGACTCCCCTCTGGTGTGTCTAGTCGACCTCTGGTGAGTCCGATCCAACTTTAACATGCGCGCAAATGTGAACTAGCCATTGGGATCAAACGACCGAGGTTAAACACGAGGAACACATGGCTGACATCCTATGATTAGACCTTGCTAGGGTGTGTTCGGTCACTTTGTAGAGGCGAGTCCGGTCAGTACGCAGAGTGCCCAGTGAATGGGTACAACGACTCTATTTTGATGGGGCCTCTATAAATACTAGTTGACCAGCTTGGGCTCACACTGTTGACCATTTCTACTAAGAATACAACCTTGTGAGCCTAGTCATTCCTCTCTCACTCATCTTTCTTGATTGATTCATCATTTGGTGAGATTGGAGAGTATCCAAGTGCATTACTTGAGTGATTGCATCTAGAGGCACTTGGTGATTGTGTTTCGCTGTGGATTTCTCTTGTTACTCTTGGTGTTTGTCGACACCTAGACGGCTTGGAGCAGCGAGGATTGTTGAGTGGAGGGTGGTGTTTATCTCTGGCTCCGATCGGTGGATTGTGAGGGGTTCTTGTGCCTTCCCCGTGAGAGATGATGAAAGGCAACTCTAGTGGATTGTGTGTAGCTTGTGGATCTCCATCTTGTGTTGGTTGTGAAGCACCCGGTTGTAGGTTAGGCGTGTGATGCCTATTAGCTAGTGAACCTCCAAGTGGGTGAATCGCTACAACAGGGACTAGCTTGTCGGCAAGCAAGTGAACCTCAGAGGAAAAATCATTGTGTCATCTTGTCTCCGTGGATTTCATTGATATATTGATTGATTGTCACTTGCCACATCGGTATATCATCACTACCCTTCTCTTGCATTACATTTTGTCTTTATTTTGTGCTTGTGGTAGCTTAGCTAGTTGAGTAGCTTAGTTTAATTAGTGGTAATTAGTTTCTAGTTAGCTCAACTAGTGTAGTGTGTAGTGATATAGCCATTGAGTGCTTAGTGATCATATTCAACTAGAATTGTTGGTAGGTGGCTTGCCTTTCAAGTAGAGCTGGAGCAAAAAGCTTTTCACCTTTTAGTTGACTAAAAAAAGTTGCTCTAGTGTATTTGTAGAAATTTTTATAGGCTATTCACCCCCTCTAGCCATTTAGGACCTTTCAAGAGACAACTTGGCCCTTATGTCTATGTCACTACTAAATTTTGACCCTGTTGCACTAACAAATTTTTCATGTAATATGGCCAAAATTGATGCAAATTTTTTATGTAATATGGTCCTCTATATTATATTATTTATCGAATGCCTAACAATCAAAGTGCTGCAACTTTAATTCAAATTGTCCAAACACTACAGGCAAAGCACACAAGAAACAAATGCATAGCTTAAAAATTTGGATATGGTAATAGCAATATCATCTACCAATTCCACAAGATTGCAACATGAGAATGCATGAGTACAAAAAGGCATGGGTGCTGCCCCAACTATTACCTGCGGGCAAGATGTTGCCGCGCACCATCTTAATCTTCTCAGCGAGATGCATGACAACATACAACGACAGTGGGCAGGGCAACATAGGGCCGCACAGTTGAGGGGGTCTAGGGAGGCGTGGATAAGTGAGACTAAGGGAGCCTAACATAGCGATGTCTCTGCCCATGTGTCACCTTTTCTCGAGCCTCAAGGCATTTCTAGTCCAGCGATATGTTTTGACCTCTTGCAACGTAAAAGTTTGGTTGCAATTTAACCATGTATTGCATCGAATCACTATTAAAATGATGTAATAGCAATCACCTACTGCATCAGAGTTTAGCACTATCAATCCGTTGCAATAGTACTTCCTACTTGCACCCATATTCTAAATCGGCGCAATACCTCCAACATGTTGCATCAAAAATCAATACTAACGCAACAAAATTTGTCCAATGCAATAATTTCTACCTATTGCATCTCTTGTACGAAATTGGTGTGATAGATCATACCTATTGCATCGACATGAATTACTGTCGCATCCAATTCCTTCTCGATGCAATAATGAGCACCTATTGCATTAGATTTGCAAAATTGATGCAATAGCAGCCACCTATTGCGGCATTAGATTTGCGTTTAATGCAAGGTGAAGCGATGCGATAGGGTCAAAAATTAGTAGTCGTGTACTCTATATACACCGATTGAGAGGCTCAATGCAATTAATCTCACACATTATACCCAATCTACTGTACTGCTAATTATTAGTCTCTGTTTAGAACAAGTAATTTAGTAACCATATGGAAGGCATCCAATATGGACATAATTGATGGATAATTAATTAGATAATTTCTTAATTAATTTCAGAACATAAATTATGACAAAAGCACATACTAACATGTCAAAATCTACCATACTAGTTGAACTGATCGATATCAACATGAATAGCAGCATGAGGCAAACAACAGACATATTGAAATAACATATAGTTCACGGCTTACATACTTTTCATTTGTAGATTGAGCACTATGAGTAGTGGTTGATGAGCAATGATTTTATTGATGATGTTGGCCAAGATAGGTCGAAGCAGTCATGAGAGGAGACAACAGTACACAACACCACCCAACTTTGGATGGAAGACCAGTCATCGTGTAGATCGCGAGCGGTCGCGTGAAGATGCTTCTCGAAACACTTATGTGTTCTCTCCCAATGCAAGATCATAAGGGTGAGCGATTCCTGAGACCTACTCTCTCAACCGCCAAAGCATACAAGTGCTCGGGATGGAGAGGCTACAATGGTGGTGCAGCAATAGAAAGGGAAAAAAATCCTTGCTCGAATAGATGTGTTTCTAATAGTGGTTGATAGGTTATACATATAGGGAAAACCTGCAGGATCTCGCATTGTGATCACGATCTAAACCGATTAGGTTTCAAACTCAGACTTTAAGGTCAAGAAACTAAAAAAATAAAACCACAAAAGGATGTCGCGCTACCACAAGGTCAGAGGCTAGATTTTGGTGGACCATTCACTTAGGTGTCATGTGTCCTTTGCCCCACCTTGAGCACATTGCATGTGGATTTCCTTTCTCTCTCCCCACACTAGACTTGGTGAAGTAGAGAGTTTTCATATTTAAGCATGACATCCTTCAATTCAACTAGCAAGGCGGGATTAAATTACCATGCTCTATATGCATATATGAATGTGCCTTTGAAATTTATTTGGAACAACTGAAATTTCTCAATGGGGTTGAGCCCATTTATGCGTCGTCATGGTGCTGGAAGAGGATTCTTATTCCATTTAATGAGGTGGGCATTCTCACCTGCCTGAGTTATTTATTTTCAAATAGACATCTCTGTCTAGAGGTCGGAGAGCAGCCTGCTTGTGAAAACCTATAGCCTACTAGTGACTATGTTTCTAGAAACGAATAGTTTTTTAGCCTTTTGTTAAAATAAACAAATACTGAGCATTTTTAAAATATTTACTTTATTTTTTAATTTAAAACTAGGTCCATACTTTCCAATATTCTCATCTAAAAATTGTGGGAAGATGTTCAATTCGGGTGGATCTCAAGGTGGTGGCGGTCAAGATGATTGCAAGTGTCAAAGAAAAAAAAGATCAGCCGAAGCGTAGATAGACTGGGTGTTACTAGGATAGAGAGTTGTTCGAAGAAGATTTTTTTTCTATTCTGCCAAACAATCAAGAGATCAAGATTATGAGGGGTTTTACCAAATTTTTAGAGATGCTCTTAGAGAGATTTTCGTGTTCCAAGTTATTTTAATATGTACTTAAGGATGCAAGGCAGATTGTCCGCAACCCCGCAAATAGACTGAACTTTATTGATTACCTAACCTGCCAAAATTAAACCTATTTATGGGTTCGCGGGTAACCCACCTTGCACTCTACATGTACTTTTACTATTTATTTAATTTGTCGAGGCTAGCAGCTGTTGAGATTGAATGCATGAACAGGTTCTAGTCTATATCTATATCTATACCTAGTAATAAAGAGGCAAAATTTCTGATCATTTTTTTGCATCCACCTCCCCTTAACTATCGGTAGTTGAGAGTTTCTTTTATCTAGACTTATATGACCCTAAATATTTAGGACAAATAGATCTCTCTGAACTTGAATAAACTGAATAGGAATAGGAATCTTAATTCAAATAGAAAATAAAATAGATAAAATCTTATTTTACTTTCTATATAGCAAAGCGTCTCTTTCAACCCGGTTTTTTACTTCTCATAACATAATACATCCAACATATTGCATTGATGTCCATAATCCGAAGTTTGTGCCCAATAAAGAGACTAGTCCTACCATGATGCATTGGTGTTTGCTGCTATAGTTCCATCTCACGTGAATTTTTCAAATAGAAAATAAAATAGACAAAATCTTATTTTACCTTCTATATAGCAAAGCGCCTCTTTCAACACGGTTTTTTTTACTTCCCATAACATAATACGTCGAACATATTGTATTGATGTCCACAATCCCAAGTTTGTGCCCAACAAAGAGACCAGTCATACCACGATGCGTTGGCGTTTGCTGCTAATCTCACGTGAATTTTTAGGTTCTGCTGATAGGGAATGTCCAATCAAATATTTTTATGTATTAAATATCAAAATCCAAGTTACTAGACCCGAACTGCTCGAGTAACTTTTGAATGGTAATTTAAGCTAAATAGAAAAAAAAAAGGTCCGGGTACGCATATACAACATCCATGGGCCTACACTACAGAAGCACAGAACTATACTCTCTATGTCCCTAAATGTTTGTCATCATGATTTGTGTGCCGATAACTTTGACTCGATTTATGAAAATTGCGTGCAATGTTTCTATCTTCAAATAAATTTATTAAAAATCTAAATTCAAATATCTATCCAATGATACTAATTATGTATCATAAATATTAATATTTTTAATATATATTTAGTGAAAGTTGTTTTTCAAGAAGGACTGAGGGAGTATGTCCATGTGTATGGATCAGAGTATGCACGCACACGTAGACACAAATATGATCATGGTCGTGCCGCTGACTGGCTCGGCTACTCATATTGGACAGTAGCACGTGCCCAGTAGATCTTTCTTCCAAGAAGTGGAAAAATCTATATCTATACCTATATCTATATATATACCTAATAAAGAGACAGAGTCCTTCAGCTGGATTAGCTTAGAATTAATCAATAATAAGCAAAACAATCCAAATCACATCACACCAAAGAGGAAAAGAACAAGCGAGCAAACTGTATGGCCAAGAAGAGAGGCAGCGCTAGCACCTGCACCGGTTCAGCATGCCGGCCGTGTGCATGCACGTTAACCATTTGAGGTGTTGCTGCTGCCAGGTTGAGATAAAAAATACTGTAGGGACAATGCTTTTCAGCAGCTGCAGCCCCTGGCAAGAAGCCATTGGTGTGCTAGCATTGAACGTTCTGAGCTCACTGTAGCCGTTGCGAGCGCTGCTCCAACCATACATATCTTCTTTAACAAAAACAACGATTAAATCAAAGGCTCGCCCGAACTAGGTATGCTCCTTTTTTCACGCATCTTTGTTTGAAATAGTTTCGTCCATTCTTTTTCCGAGCTTTATAAGCATCTACTTCAATCTGTCAGCTTTCAACTTAACTTCCTATTCTAATTTAGTCATTCCCAATAAATATCAATAATAATATAATAATAATATTATAATATTATAAGTCTTTAAGCCCTTGACCTCTTCTTTAAGAAATATATTTTTTTCATCACCAAACTATTGGCACAGTTCTAATTAGAAATAAAACGATCTTATTGTTACAACCTTGCTCAGGCGATATGGTTCAATCAATCATATTGTGGACTGAAATATGAAGTTAGTTGTTCCGTTTAGTCTAACAAATATCTTTTCAACCACAATTCTAGATGAAATTTTATACAAAGAGTAAAATATAAACAGATATATATTATTTCGGTCCTTGTTTTTCTTAAATGTTTGATACTTTTTTGAGAGAATTCCTTCATTGCCACTAAAAATTATAGCACTTCCTTTATTGCCATCAAAATTTCCAAAATTCCTTCACTGCCATCAAATAATTTTGATGTTTCCCTGGTTGCCACTTCCGTTAAAATCTACTCCCTCCGTCCTCAAAAGAGTACAATTATGGAATGTGTCATATTTTAGTATACTAAGTTTGACCAATCATAAGTAAAAAACTATAAATATTTATAATATCAAATAAATATTATTAGATTAATTACGAAATGTATTTTCATAATAAATTAATTTGGAACCATAAATATAAATGCTATTTACTAAAAACTTGGTCAAACACGAAACACTTTTACTAGCACACATACCATAGTTACGTTCTTTTGGAGACAGAAGTAGTAATAAGTTATAGTCGCTGATAGCTAGGCTCTACCATTTCTCTATGTTACAGTCGCGTCACTCAGTTTCCCTCGTGGTGTGCTCGCCTCTCGACGTTTTTCCTCCTGAGCAAGCCATGGCTGAGGAGCAGCTCCCCTGCGTGCCTTCCTGCTGGCGCGCCACGTGCCCTGGCCGATCACGACCCTGCACTCGCCGCGCCTGGCCGCGCCATCATCGGCCCCGCCCTCGCCTCGCCTCGCTTGGCCGCGAGCCCTCCGGCATGCCACACCCCATGCCCGCACGCGCTCTGGCCAGCCTTGCGACGGTCACGCCCTGGTCCCACCGCGCGCTCGCCGCGCCTGGCTTCTCCATCACTGGCCCTGCGATGGCCGTGCCCTCGTCTGGCCACGAGCCCTCTGACCAGCCGTGCCCCATGCCCGCATGCGCTCCACCTGGCCTTGCAGCGGCCGCGCCCCGGTCCTGTCCCACGCTCGTCGCGCCTGGCTGCGCCATCGCCGGACCCGCGGCGGCCGCGCCCTCGCCTAGTCGCGAGCCCACCGGCCAGCCCTCGCCTCGCCTGGCTGTGAGCCCTCTGGCCGGCTGCGCCCCATGCCTGCGTGCACTCCGGCCAGCCTATGGCAGCCGCGCCCCGGTCGCGCCCTCGCTTGGTCGCGCACTACGGCTCCGACCTGACGATTTTGCCAACTGCTCGCCGGTCTGCGCCGTGGAGTGCCTGCTGAGGTTGCTGCTGGCCACCTTATCTAACGGCGTTGCTCTACAGGTGACGGAAATGGCAACCAGAAAACCTAAAAATTATTTGATGGCAGTGAGGGAATTTTAGAAATTTTGATGGCAATGAAGGAAGTGCTATAATTTTTAGTGGCAATGAAGAAATTTTCTCTACTTTTTTCTCCCATTTCAACGCACAGGCATATTTGCTATACTGAAAAAGCCTTCATCACCTAACGACTTCCACTTCCACTCCCTCCTCATTTTTCTGCAAACTTTCTTTACTTGCTCCACTAACACTGCCCACCTCTCTTAAAAAAAACAGTGCCCACCTACCTAAATAGCTGTCTATGAAGCTGCGTAAGGGGAAAAAAAGATGATGACCAAAAGTCCTATGCACGGTCTTTATTTCATGAACTTTGCTGTTGGTTATTAGCACATATTACTTCCTAGGAGGTAATATAAGAAATATATATTTATATCTATTTTTAGTTTGAGAAATCGAAAAAATAAGGAAAATACCTACCAAACAAATCTGACGTGCATGCACATGCACGCTGCATAGGATCTGTGCCGATATTTCCCAGAGTCTAGTATGTAAGTTCTTTAGTTGATGGATTAATTATTTCTATGTGTAATAAGTTACTCCCTTCGTCCTGGAATAGAGTACGTTCTGGCATTTGAGAGGTATCCCCAAATATAGTGCATTGAGGGAATAAAAAAATAAAATTTACTTAAATAATGTTGTACAGGAGACAAAGTAATTGAGTGGTTACCATATTTTATATAAGGAACTTAGATTCCACCCTTTAATCATGCGGAATACGATCAAATTTCAATAGATTAGGAAGTTACGTGAGGGGTACATGCGTCTATTACCCGTTCTCTTATTTTGTCTGATAATAGCCACAATGCATTGTATTTCAGGACGGAGGGAGTATATCCCAAAGTGTGTTACTTGAACTTGATTTTTTTTTGAAATCTGACCTATTTAAGGTTGCAGGTCTCACATGAGTTGTAATATTTTTATTTTGGGATACGAAATACATATTTGTGTAACATGCATCCATAATTAAGCTGAGTCTTTAATTTAACACACATCCAATGTGTGTATGCTTTATGTGTGTGAAGATAAGGACATATTCATGGTGCAACGTGACTAATTTTCATGCTAAGAATGTGTAATAGCTTCACGTCATCACGTGTGGCATATCCATACATTTTGTGGTGGATGTTAGATTCTAAAATCAATTTCAATTATTTTCTATCTTTGTATGTTTCCTTACTGGTCAATGCCTCAGTGGTGAGCAAAGGAAGGATGGCTTTGTGAGATAAATTAAAGAAGGATGTCCGATGAGATCTGTAGCCTTTTTCTTTTTTTCGTTTTTTAAATAATTTAGTTATTTAATTACTTATTTTTGCATGGCTTTTAAAAATGAAGGGCTGAGATTTTTTCTGACATCTTTACTTCTTATGAGGTAAAGGGGGTACCATATTAAGTACGAAGTTTGATGACCTACAACTTGAATACTTTGATATATAACGAAACATACATATAGACTAGTTAAGTAACATTGCTTTATGATTTTGGTGTGTATTGGAATCAGTTTTTGAACGTAAGTCTGGAACAATAGATGAGTTCTTGCTGTGCTGAAAATGTACGAGCTGGATTTTTTTTAAAACTTTCGTTGTCTGCTTAGCATGTGTACAGGAAAGCACTAACAATTTCATGACAGTGGATCAAAGGTGTACTAATATGTGCATTTAATATTCTGCCCTGGAGCTAGTAGTTTGATAGGAAAATCTATACCTAAGGCACCACAAATGTTCAGTTGAGTGCGTTTTCAGTTGAACCATCAGAAGATTTAGGTGATCAGTCTTGACTGCTGTGCTACCCATTGCTCAACAGCAACCACAAACAGGTAGTTTTCTTTTGCTCGAGAACACTAGTTACTTAGTGCAGCTAGCACGTCTTTCAGAGGCATCTTACCGATTATGCATTGCACGGGGACGGGTCAGCTAGCTGCACTGACAAATAAGTGGCATATAATTAAGACTGCTCTGAACTTTTGTTTCTCAAAAAACTGCTCCAAATTGTTTAAGCTATGGTTGTGTTGATATATGGTTGGGCCACCAGCAGCGATGTCAAGGGAGGGATTGCTGTTGTTCCATCGACATGTACCTACTTTCCCACTGTCTCCAACAGCTAGCTTTGTGGTTGGTTGGAGCTATAAGTTGCAGCAACTGAGGCAGTTCTCAACTAATTTTCCAACCTGAATTTGGAGCTGGGCCTCTTGTCTCTTGCTTGGATTCTACAAAATCCAGTTGCCTGCCTCTGTTTACTCAATTTTGCAGCTGAAATCACAACCTATCTCCTCTGTCTTGTGAGTAACTTTTCTTTATTTGTTCCCCCCCTGCATGTAGTTAGCTCCTGGTTCTTATTTCAAGGATGGATTGCTTGATTGTGATTTGATCTGGTTTCGCCTCTCTTCCTCTGTTTCCACTTCGCTATGATGCATGATTCTTGTTTCTGGTTATTGCTTGATTGTTATTTGCCACTTTTACCATGCGTATGCAATGCATAGATCAGAAGTAGGGGATGTGCATCCATCTGATCTGAAATGATAAGATTTCCACTGTTACTGCTATGTGTCCCTCCGAATTCCATTTCACATAGATGCTGGGTCATGTTTCTACAGCAAGCAAGCAGAAGGATTCATGGTGCGGCTGCTGGGCCTGCCTGGGCATTCATTCATTAAAGGACACTGATCTGAGCATGCATGTTCATGCTGTTATGTTCCCTTCCTTGCCAGCAGAGTACTCGTGGCTTGTCTGTTGATTAGATCCATATCCCATTCATAAGACTGCAGATTTACAAATTATATTTTAAGAGAGATTTCTACTTTTTTCCTGCAAAACGAACAGTTTTTGCATTCGCTGTTACTATGGGCTTGTAGTACGTGCAGTTGAATAACGTGGTCAGCAGCAGCAGAGCAGTCGCTCACTCAAAATCCTTTGTCACTCTGCTGCTTCTTTGTTCGTTGTTCGTTGTTGAGTAGCAGAGCAATTTCTGTTTCTATTTCTATTTCTATTTCCATCAGCAGCCAAGCCAACCGTCTAGTATTTCTCTTTATCTTGTGTTGGCCTTGGCCAGCGAGGTCAGGAGGGAGCAGGAGCATGAAGCAACAAGTTCCAAGCAGCAACGGCCATGGCAGCAGCATCCATTCCAAGTCTCAGGCAGCTGTGCCGCAAACGCGGGCATCAAGAGCACCACCACCCAAAGTCAAGCAACCTCCTGCTACTCCAGGCCCAGGGGCGAAGGCCAGACCAACACCGGCCGCAGCCGCCACCACCATGGCAGCAACGAGGAGGCAGGCTGCTGTGCCTATGCCTATGCCCGTGAGGAGGGTCACGATGAGCACCAAGGAGTCGGAGACAGTAGAGGAGGAGGTGGTGCGGCTGCGTGGGGAGGTGGATGCCTTGCGGAGGGAGGTGCAGCGCCTGCTCCGCCTCAACGCAGAGCTTCAGCACCAACAGCATGATGCTGCAACCAACAACAGACCACAACCTCCCAGCAAGATTTCGATTTCCGGAGGCGTAGTTGCAGCGCCGCCGCCGCCGCCCCCACCGCCACCGCCTCCGCCGCCAATGCCGCGGCACCAAAACCAGCGAGTCCCTTCAGCTCCGAGCACAAGCCCGGTGAGCAAGGCCACTGCGCTGGTTGACATGTACAACTCGCTGCAGACCAGCAGCAAGAAGCCGTCAAAGCACACAGACAAAAGTAGAAGCCATCATCAGCATAGCAGCATTGTTGACGAGCTGCAGAACCGCTCCAGGCACCTGCTAGCGGTGCGTCACTTTGTGTTTTCTGGAATTATTATTATAGTATAATTTCGCTCTCAAAACAAAACAGTATACCCACCATTCTCTTTTCTCAATCACTTGCATACTGCGCAGATCAAAGCCGATGTGGAAACAAAAGCAGAGTTCATCAACCATCTCATCAACAAAATCCACACTAGTACTTACACTGGTGTGGAACAAGTAGTCACCTTTGTGGACTGGCTGGACCAACAACTTTCTACTCTTGTAAGATAGAGTTTTTATTTATTTATTTTGGCAGGAAAAAAAAGAGAGCAAATAAAGCAACCATCTATATGTATTGTACTTGGGTGCATCTACGTACGCTTGTTAATGTACTTAATTCCGTCCCATTTTTGTCAGTCTGATGAGACAGCCGTCCTGAAGCACTTCAACTGGCCTGAGAGGAAAGCTGATGCACTTCGTGAAGCGGCATCTGAATACGGACACCTCAAGTGTCTTCTAACAGAGATCTCTTCCTTGAGAGACGAAGACGATGGTGGTAGTGGTAGTGAGGCCACAACCACTCGCAGGAAGATTTCAAGCTTGCTAGACAAGTACGTGTGGCAACAGCAGTCTTCATTGCACATTTTTTTTTCAATGCCATTGCCACCAAACTCAAGATATATATGAGCCCTATTCTGGTCTTCAGATTGGAGAAGAGCATGGGCAGATTGGTGAATCTAAGGAGATCGGCGATGCCGTCCTACAAAGAGTTAAGGATTCCGACTGACTGGATGCTTGATTCAGGGATGGCCTCAAAGGTTATTATCTCTCTAGCTCTACTTACTATGGTCTCCTGTTTCCAATGCTGGATAGATGTAGATTGATTGATATCTGTGAAGCGAATAAAGCATCAATAACAGATATGTTAAGTACCTATTGGGCTGCGGTGTGCAGATGAGGTTGGCATCGGTGAATCTGGCGAAAATGTATACCAAGACAGTCCTTAAGGAACTGGACTGCAGGGATACAGCTGGGACTGGGAACGAGGCTGCTCTGGTTGCCCAGAGCGTGCGCTTCACCTACAGGGTCCACCAGGTCAGTTTGCTGCTCAAAATGTTGATTGAGAAACTAACCTCAACTTAATGGATGCTTTGATTGTTTGCTTTGCTACTCTATATGTAGTTTGCTGGGGGACTTGACTGCGAAGCAATGCATGCCTTTGAAGAGCTAAGAAAGCGGGTTCAGCTGGTCTCTACATGAACATGGTGGAGCCAAAACCCTACCCTATTCCTCTGTTTCTTGATAATATAACAATATGTCGCGCCTAGTTCCTTCTGAGTCTTCCCATTTTTATTCTCAATGTCAAATCAAGTCTTGTCAGAAATGGAGAGGGATACAATCATGTTGTCATTTCTCATAATGTATGAAAAATCTGTCTATCCATTGATTTTGTTTATGTTCTATGTCAAGTACATTTGCAGAAGAAAAATGTAGGTCGAGTAGTATTACAACAATATTTTGGACTAGACAATAAACTATGATTTGAGAAACAAACTCTTTTGCAGAAGCGCAAAAGGTTCATTTTGTACATGTAAGTTTTGCCAAGAGTTTGAAAGAATCATAACTATGTAAAAGAGAGTATGGGCAATCACAACCCAGCAGTCCTAGCTGTTCATGAGACCGAATGGCGAATGTGAATGCCAAGTTGCTGGGTTGAAACCTATTTGTGCCAAGCCAAAGTCCTGAAGAAGATTAATTTCAATGGCTTCTTCCAAGAGACTAGACACATTTAGCTACAGATCGACGAAACTCTGAAATTGTCGCTGGAAAGGAGAATGATATGCAACAAGTTAGTTAGCTCACTTGTCAACTTTCCAAGATCGATGCCCTTTGTTGGGAATGTGGGAACATGGGAATGCAAGGGAGCTGACTGAGATATGATTACATGCTAAAGGGTCTCGAGCTGACTTGGTTAGGTGGCTTGAGTAGCACTCCTTAGGTCTTGAGTTCAACTCCTGTGGGAGCCAGGTTTCAGGCTGGGGTTGTCGGGGGCTGTCTTACCCCCACAAGTCGAGTTTTTCTAGAGATGGTTAGATGAACCAAATATATGCTTGCAACATACAGTTGAAAATAGATGAAACAATTTGAACAAATGCTTGCAACATGCCTCTGGAAACACTTGCAACACATGCAACATCCCTCGATCTACTTTTACAACATTTATATGAAATTGTTGCAACATGCCTCTGAAACGTCTGAAACAATTGAAACGTACATTGACAATATAAGGGGAGAGAGGTCTGGGCCAGTCGATTCCAGCCGACGGGGTGGGAGCTAGCGGTGAGCAGCTACGCGCGAGCACTACCCAACACCAGCCCTAGCGGCGCACATAAGCACCACCACCAGTAGTGTTAACGACATCGGGCTTGGCTCAGCGCAACGGTGCGGGATGGGGGTCGGGGAGCGCCATGGCCGCCGGGGTGCGGGGAGCTTGGTCACTGGGTGAGAGAGGGCACCGCACTGGGGGGTGGAGAGAGCCGACGACTCCCCTGCAACACCACCGTGTCAACTCCATGGATCTCGCTCGTGCTCCATGGGTCTTGCTGGGGTGGGAGAGAGGACCACAGGATCCGCAGGTGTTGGACACTCTTGGTGGGTGAGGATGCTGGGGTGGGGGAACGGCGGCGCTGAGATGGGAGAAGCAGCCGCCAGGGTGGGGAGGAGGGCGCCGGGTGGGTGAGGGCGTCAGCGCCGGGCAGGGAGGTAGCCATGACCGTGATCGGGGTGGGCCAAGTGTGAGCGCGGAATTGATAAGAATGGAAAGGAAGAAGCGAGGGCGAGCAACGCATGCGGGAGTGAGCGGTGGGAGGCATCCATCCGAATGGGATTTTTTTTGTTTGGGGCCCGCTCCTAGGGAGCCGCGTCCAGGTGCAGAGTCACGGACGGACGTCCTCATGGGAGCATTATCGTTTCGCGTAACCCGAACGCCCAGTCCCAGAACAGAGGGCGAGAGCATGCGGGTCTGGTGGCACAAAAGGAGAAACCGAGCCCGGGACCCTGGGTAGTTGGGTTTTATAGGTAGAAGGGGTGAGGTCCACGTGAATGCTCCATCTATTCCAAAATATAAGTCGCTTTGATTTTTTTGATATATAAAATTTGCTATGTATCTAGACATATGTCATACTATCAAATATGCCCGTGTATTGCAACGGGAGAAAAAACTATCAAATATTTATAGTAGAAATAGGCAGCTTTTTTTGGTTGTTTCTACAGTAATTTGTGAGAGGAAATCCTGCAGCTGCAACCGCAGAAAAGCTGTAGGCACCACAGCCAAGCAGGCTGAGGAATGCTACATAACTACTTCCTCCATTCCAAATCCAAATTATAACATGTTTTGGCTTTTCTAGATACATTAATTTTAGTATGCGTCTAGACATAGTGTGTATTTATGAGTGCATAGCAAAAACTATGAATCTATTAAAAATCTCAAAATATTTTATAATTTAGAATGGAGGGAGTATTTATGTTTTCTCCTTTTTCTGAAATTTGAAAGTTATAAATTATTTGTGACGACTATAAATAATGTTAGTAATAATACGACAATGTCAAATTAAACTATGGCCTTGATAGATCTTTTTCTTCTTTTGCCAAGTACAAAAATATTAGCCCATAGATAATATCTTAAGTTTATAATTTTGTAATATCCACGCATTGGTACATTTAAATCAAGTTTTATAAATTCTTTTAAAAACATGTAAAAAACTATAATTCAAATTGACAGGTAGTTAGTTAGATATAGATATAGATATAGATATTGCAGTTATAGTCTCACGGTCATTGCAAAACGGTTCATTCATAAATCATGATGCTTGATTGATTTCGGAACAATTCCACTGGCTTGTTGCATGACTCCGCACTTCCCAGCACATCTACTGAACGAGCTCACTCAAGACAGTAAAGTAAATCAATTAATCAAGCACATTTACGTTGGTTAAATCGAATATTCGTTTTGTGTTGCTGAAGAAGGCACGCAGCTGCTGCACCTCGCATCAGAATGCCAATCAGATGGTGGCGCCGAGAGCATGAGCAAAGCACGAAGCAAATGAGCTTGGCGCTCCTGATTGCCGAAGCTACCGCAGCCACGTCGTCCATTGTTTCGCAGTGATGGCGTCAGCATGGACTGGTACTCGACGAAGAAGAGTATGTAGCTGTGCTGGGCGCCTGCGATGCCAACGGATCCGAACTTGAGGAGGCACAACCACGCCAAGGCCGATGCCACCACGAAAGACGACGCCTTTGCATCTGCCATGGCCGTTGCGCCCTCCTTGATCTATATGGTATGTGAAGAATCGATCTAGACATTTTTCTTGGTCGTTGTATAGATTCTCGACGAATAAGCGTTTGAGTTTGTGAAGAATCGATCTAGACATTTTTCTTGGTCGCTGTATAAACTCGACGAATAAGCGTTTGAGTTTGTGAAGAATCGATCTAGACATTTTTCTTGGTTTTGTGTCTCGTAGGGAGCCTCTCCCGCCTTGGTTTTATATCTTCCGTCACGTGGCAGGTATTTTTTTGTAAAGGATTCGGCCAGAAAATTTTGAATGTGCTTTTGTTTCTAATGATATTGAATCGTTTTTTAAAAATAGAAAACTCTATTGATGGTCGCCAGTTGTGTCCCTGGAATCGGTCAAGAAAAGGCCAAAAAGAATCATTACTGAAATTGAACTCCCGCATTGACACAGACACGGACTCGACGCACGCACTCAAACATACACGTTTAGTTGGATGAAATTGGACTTAAGCATGGACACAGGCACGGACTCATGTCACGCACGTACTTAACAAAACTGGACTCAAACATGCACGGTTAGTTGGGAAGGGCCGGACAAAAAATGGGTGTAGTAGAATCTCTATCTCTACAACTAAAACGTTTGTAGAGGAATCGTCCCTGGCTTCACTTCGCTAGCTCCGTGTTCGCCCCGTCTGGCTTCGTCTGGCCTCCCCCGCACGAGTGCTCCGCCCGACGTCTCTTCTTCTCTGTAAAAAAAAGACAGGAACGAAAGCCCCTAATCTCCGCGCCCAATCTGATCCACTGGCCACGCCTGCCCTCAAACCCCACCCCGCCCATCTTGCTCCTCGCCGGATTCGGTGTCCGAGCCCTCGCTAAAGCTCGTGCCCTCGCCGGAGTCCTCACTTGATTGGGCGCCCTCGTCAAAGCCGTCGGCTCACTGGATTCGTGCCCTCGCCGGAGCTCGAGCTAACCTGCTTGACCACACCCCTCGCCGTCCACGGCCTAAGATGAGCTCATCGCCGCGAGGCTCCGCCCCTCCCGCCCACTGCACATGACCCAGCGCTGCGCGTCTACAGCCGGCGGCGGGCGGGCGTGTGGCCACTATGGGATTTGCAAGGCCTGCGGGAGCCTCGCAGGTAGCGGCGAGCTTGCGGCCCGGCGCAATGCAGCTCACCCGACTCCAACCTCCCAGCCGTATCATGCGATGAAGATCACGACGCTGCTAGTGCTCAAGTCCCCGGGCGATTCCACCTCCACCTCTGGCGTTGGGGAGCAGCAGCAGCAGGCCGTGATGCTGGCCAACGCGTCGAACGTCAGCCACTTCTGCTACTTCCAGCGTCCTGCCGCCCTCGAGTTCATCCTCTTTGCTGCCTTCGAGTTCATCCTCTGCTCCATGGTTGGTTTCAATGCTTACAGCTTGGTGGATTAAGGAGGTGTTTTTCTCGCTGCTCCTTTATGCGCAGACCTGCATTGGTGAGCGAGGTACTGATTTACGCTGGTTTGCTAGGACTTACGAGCATGATGGATGTGGTAGCCGGTTAGTGGTGAACAGAGCAGATCATGTTGCGTAACTGCCTGCTGCACCAAGATCAACACTAGCTCCTCCAAGGGAGCACATCCGACATGTCTGACATGTTCTTGGAAAAATGCACAAGAGGGGAGTGTTGTGAACACTTTATAAGTTGACTGAAGCATTTGCAGCATCGTGTGGCATGATATTTCGTTCCCTTAGCAATCATCTTGAAAAAATGGTAATTGTATGAATTGTTCTTTGTTTAGACATCTTGTTTCATCTTGAAAAAAAAATGTTGTCTTATTTTTTGGGCTTTCTGTGGCAGAGATTAAGTTGCTCCTGAATATAATCTTTGTTGGCTGAGGTTTGCTTTTCTGATAAAGTTGTGATGCTTATGTGGCAGAGAAAGAGAGAGAAGATGCTTGTGGTGGAATGCAGGGGCCATGATGCAGCTTGATTGCACAAGTATTCCACACTAGAGTTCAATAGCTCAGTTTAGTGTTTAGTGCTATTGAATTTAACTTTTCTCACACAATGTCGGGTACTTCTGTCGTTGATATGGGAGGATTTGCATAAATTCCTGTCAGAATACATGAATTGGGAGGATTTGCATAAATTCCCACCATCAATTAACCTCCATTGGAGAAGGTAGCCTCACTAGACTAGGAGAAGTACGTGAATGCAAACAGCAACATTCTTGGAGGTACATATCTCAATTTTCACTTGTGTTATGTAAAGTTACATGATTATTGTGATAGTCTGATAGTTCTTTCACCACTCTTTAGACAATACATTGTAAGGAATTTTCTTAGATGATTTTGCTCCATTTCTACGATATTAGCAAAGTAAAACGTGGCATGCTGTCTGTGAAGTTTGTTGCATCCTAGAGTTAGAGCATTAGGGTGGAAAGACTGTCAGCCTAAAATACTAATTGAGATCCATTCAGTGTTATAGTGTCATACTTTATTCACACATAAAAAATGGTTAACTAACATCAACCTCAAAACGTTATATTTTTTCATACTCCTCTTATTGCCTCAGCAGATGTAGTTCTTGAAATTTACACAAGGTCTGTAGTATTAGCTTTTTTTGTTTCAACGTTGGGTGACTTATGGTTTTCTTTCTTGTGCCTCATTTCTTTTTTTGACGCAAAAGACTGTGGGGGAGTTCCCCACGGCAGAGCAAACAGATTTTAAAAAAGATACAAAAAGGTACAGAGAGATACTTACAAGGGAAGAGAGGGGGGTGGTTGAGCACACTATACTTACAAGGGAAGAGAGGGGGTGCCTCATTTCTTATGTTCTATCCGGCATAACATAATTCTCCATTGTTGCTATGCAGATTCAGAATAGAGCAATACACTTCCTAAAAACGCGAGAAGCAGCGTCCCGCACTCACCCAGCCCCATGCCTCGCCTGGTTCACTGTTGCCAGAAACATGAGAAGTGGCGTCCTCTGCTCACCAGCCCTGCACTACGCCTCGCCTGGTCAGCTGCCCGGTCTCTCAGACGCCAGATTGGAGCAGAGCGGTCATCCCCAGTGGCTCATCCTTAGCTAAACCAAATATTGCATTTTTCGTAGGCATGTTTAGTTGGTAATGAAATATATAGAATTAGTGCTTTGCTAAACTCATTCAACTGCCCACAAATTTGCATTTGCATCGCTGTCGATTTAACAGAACTGGGAACATGAAAGTTGCGGCACTAATTTTTTGGAGAGGCTCTCTTAGTCTCTTGGCTTGCATTTGCATCACTGTCGGTTCTACAGAATTAGGAACACGAAAGTTGCTGCACTGATTTTTTGGAGAGCCCCTCCTGGGTTCTTTGCCTTCTCATGGGCAGTTCTGAATGTATCCACTGCTCTGAGCAAACAACATTGTTGAACTCATTTATGTCCACAAGCAGCAATTTGCAGCACCAATCAAGACTGCATTTCACCATTTACTCACAAACATCTAAACTAATTCAGTTATTGTTCCAGTGCCTTCACTTTCTAGATTTCCATGTATCATTGCCTTCCAAACTCGATCCTGCCAGCTTTTGGAGGAGCGCTGATCTTGGAGTTGTTTTGCAAAAGTATCGATACTCACTGTGCAGCAGCTTGCAAGAGTATCGTGTTGCAGCTGCAGCCAACTCAATCCACTCCCTCGGGTGAGTCCCCGAACCATTAATGCTTATGGGTTGGGATTTGAGATATTATGTGCCTGTACTATTATTCAAACTGAGGGATTCCCCAAACCACCGATGCTTATGGGTTGAGATTTGGGATATTAGGTGTCTGGCCTATTGTTCGAACCTCTTTGCAGAAGAATTTTAGTTTCAATCGATGCTGATTCCGAGTGTATTTGGTCCCAGTTGGATGCTTGTCTGGTTAAACATGAGTAGGATCTAAAAAAATTCATGGCGAGCTATAATTAGAATGATTGTGGATAATAAAATAAAATTAATTGGCACATTGTTTTTTGCTACATGAAAGATCCAGTTATATTTTGCATACATGATGTGTTTGGTAATTTGTTTTATATATTTTACTGACATTCATCATATATCATATTGTAGTTTGAAATTATACTGGAATTTATGTGCGAGCAAGGCATATTTGTTGAATCAAAAGTAAAGAAAACATAAGGTATGACAACCAATAGTGTACATTTCCATCAATTTAGGTTCTGACTTAAGTTTGGATCCAGAGGGACATCATCAATTTCCCAGTCGAAATTCAGATACTTCAGCTAATTGTTCTCGCAAGCCTACACTGTATGGTGTTGCCTGGTAGGACAAAACCAAAGTTCATTCGTATGAGTATCTTGCAATGCCATGTGGCTTCCTTTTTGACAGTCTTTTTCAATAGGGTACACTGTTAATTTTGCTGTTGTTCTTTGTTGCCTGGTGCCGGAGATTGTCGATTCTGCACATGTCCCTATTACATGTTCTGCACATTTGCATTTGAGGTGTATGTGTTTGTGATGAAATGCTGTTGCAAAAATAAGCTAATTTCTCTTGATCACAAGTTTATCTTTGTACTCCAAAATGTCTGTGAGATCGATCTTTGTTTATTTTTTGAACAATCTATGCATGCAGGCAAGGAAAAGAATGGCGACTATTGACCGATGTTGAAAGAAAGGGAATGAGAGAAGAACTTTTCTGCAGGTATGAACATGACTTTTGAATTTCCTAATGGAACTATTTGGCGCGTGCGCGTCTACCAGATACCTGGCCTTCCTCTTCTCATTTTTTGCATGATTATTTTCCTTTTGTGTAGAGACTAGATATGCTACTTTGTAGGAATAGCTGTGAGGAAAACAGGGAGGCCTAAAACGCGTAACAAAAATTGATGCTAATTATTGGATAAGGCAGTGATCATAAAGTTCTGATTTTTTTCGCCAGTTATGGTGTTGAATTGTTAAGCTAATGATTGGAGACAACGTGGGACCAATCAACTTGGGGGACGCAGGCAAAATCCATCTGCGTTTTCACTTCTTTTGCAATAAAGTGACTTGCTCAATCTGCTTTGTTAAATGATCTCTGTAACTTATGAATAGCCTGTTTAGTTGTTTGTTGGTTTATTGGGGTGATCTTGCTGAAAAATTTGTGTTTTGTTGTGGACTTTTTGATATAAAATATTACCCTTATTTTTGTTTGGGATTGGTCGAGATAAGGATACCAACTGAGGTTGCAGCTTCATCAACAGGAATGCCCCATCTCCCCTCCTTGAAGTCTTGGCTATGATTTGAAATGGCTGCTAATGCACTTAATGTTGATGACAGTCCCTGCCAAGAGTTCAGTGTCTCCAAGCAGACCACTTCTTAGCAATCATTTCTGAGTGCTGGCCGGAGATGGAAGCTGCAACGAACTTGACCAGACGGACTGAAGCTTCCGCCCCTGCCCTTGTGGGTTTCACCTGTGCCTCTTCTGTCATATAGGGTCAAGCTACAAGATGGGCGTTGCCCAGGTCGTAGGAAGCAATATAACATAGTTTCTGCAACGGTTGCGGCCATGGCATAAAAGCAACCATAGGTACTGGACGAGAGATGAAAAATATTGGAGGATCATATCCATTGCAATCTAAACTGCTTAGGTATTGATGGTAGATTTTTCATCATTGGCTTCAAAGGAGGCGCTTAGCTAAAGTGAACTGCAAGTTGGGCTTACAAGATATTTGACCATTTTGTTTCGGTTGCCTATGCCTAAACTCGAATGGATACCATAATGCACACACAGTGTTTTTTTCATATATGATAACTGAAAATTATGAAGGATGGTTTCAATTTTAACACCCGTAGCAACGCACGGGCATGATCCTACTGGATGTAAAAAAAGTCAAAACGATGTATAATTAGGAATGTACATAGAGTAAAAAGTCTGGCAGCAGGCTCTGGACTCGTGGACGAAGGAAGGATGGACGACGATGATTCACGGGCCTCAGCGACGGACGGCCCAATATGGAATCGAGTCCCACAGCATGGCCTGGCCTGCCGCCTGCCCCGCCCCGCCTGCATAGAAGCCACGCTAATATACCTGAATACGCCGCGCGGAAGAGCGTTGGATGTAAGCTACGCTACACGTACTTGTAAGGATGAAAACGGTCAGAAACGGTCGGAAAACTCCTCAACCATTTTCTACTTTTATATTTGAATACGAAAACGAAAGCGAAAACAGTAAAGCCGAACACAAAAACCAACGCGAACTTACGGAATATCGAGAATTTCGAAAACGAACTCATTCGAGCGAAATTATGTCGAACACGGTCGGTATACGAAAATTCGATACAAAATACCGATCCATAATGCATAACAATTAACAAGTGTCATCGTGGCAAATTTCGAGTGCAAGAGAGACTTATCAATTTAGTTTCTTTGACAAGAGAAAAAAAGAAAAAAAGAAAATAGAGAAAAATTTGAGATGCCATCGGTACTAGACTAGAAAGGATAGCAACAACGCCTGGCCCATCTAGCTCTCTCTCTTTTGATCGGCCCAGTCATATGCAATGCAACAACAACGCCGCATGAAGCCAGATGCAGCCATGCAAGCATACAGTACCGTGCAAGGTAATTAGTCCTACCTCGACGACTAAGGGAGGCGCGACAGGGATGAGCTACCTATATAATGCGGCCAATGGGTATCAGTGCTCCACACTTGTCTTTGCCTAGTTGCCTTGACAGTAATGATTGATAACAAAATTCGGTTTAAACTGAATTTTGAATTCAGGATATTTCGAATTAAAAGTAGAAAAGTAGAAAACGGTCGGAAAATGTCTAAACCATTTTCTACCTTTACATTTAAAATACGAAAACGAAAACGGTAAAGTCAGACACAAAAATACGAATTCGATTGGATAAAATACAGAAAACGATGCGGTTCGGTTCGGGGTATTTTCATTCTGTTTTCATCCTTAAGTACTTGTTTCGTATAAAAGCTGCGGCGCATCAGGGGCCCACCCTTCATTGAAACAGACAATCGTGTATCGCATCGCCAGGCAGATCCCACCCTTCCCCTCGCCGAGAGAGAGAGAGAGGCAAAGTCGCAGACCTAGTACCAGACTACACCGTGCCGCCATCACCGCTGTCGCCTCCAGTGATCGAGTCGCATCGACACTACCTTCACACTAGAAGACAATAAGCATCGGCAGCCATGTTTGGCTCCACCAACCGTAAGCTCTCACCCCCTAATCCCCTCCTATTCTCGTCGATTCCATCACATTGGATTCCATGACCTTGCTTTTAAATCCTCGATTCCATTCTCGTATGTATGTATTGCTACTATTGCGCTTCCTTCCCGTTCGATTGATTATTCGATTTCATATATTTCGATAGATTGTTCGTCAATCAAATAG